>CM065052.1:264385375-265840375 GCA_032883995.1 Coronaproctus castanopsis | reverse complement strand
TATTATATATACACATATATATGTCGTATACATATTTAGACATTTATGTACGAATGCAATATATATATATATATATAAGATGCAACATTTACAACATAACGATTTTTGTAGCGCGAGAGAAGTTTTTTGAAATTATTAAAATGATTTTAAAAACGGAATTATTAAAATTAATCGATAATCTAATACTCAAATTCGCAAGTTAAAATTTAACTTTTACTGTCTTCATTATTTCATTTTATATATATATATATATATATATATATATATATATATATATATCATCATCATCATAGTCGGGCTCGGTCCGAGCATCGTGATATTATGATTCACTTTAATTTTTCTGTGTAATTGATCGCCATCTATCCCTGTCCTGGGCGCATCTGACCATTTGATGTGGTGATCTCCCTCTTCGCCTGCAACCATCAACCATACCTAATATTATAAGTTTTTCTAGATTGTTCCGTCGCATGATATGTCCAAAGAAAGTGGATATGCGTTTTTTAACGATATCTTGTAATCGAGCATCCGGGTTTACTTCATATATATGTGTGTGTGTGTATAAATACTTTAAAAATTAATGAAGGATTTAGAATTTAAACGACTCGTATTATTTATTTATTTTTTTTTAATTACTAAATCCAAGAATTTTTTGTACGTAACGAGTAAACTACGCGAAATACCTATCTGTCGATTTTTCTAATTTAATTAAATAAAATTCCGAAATAATCCGAAATGATTTAAATCAAAAGAAAATTTACAGAAATTCCGAATATAATTTAGGGACTATTTTAATCGTTTTCGATAATTTATCATCTTTAATTAAAAGAGAAAATTATACCTTAATTTTGTTCGTTAATATAACGAAGCCATATATTATTATTATTATTATTATTATTATTATTATTACTATCCGAATGTTAATATATAGGGTAACGCTACTAGAATGTAGATTTATGCTATATTTAAAAAAAAAAAAACAAGATAATATACGATAATAATTATAACGATCCATTATAAGGGGGATAAAAATTAAATAGATTTATTCGGGTAGATTCCTGAAAAAAAAATAAGACACGCCCGGGTCACCTTTAATTACTACGACTAACACGTTTAGTCGATGACAATGATGAATATTATTATTATTATTATTATTACTGTTATTATTGATTAATAAGTATTATTTCATGCTAGAACCGTATAATTAAATCGAATTTTTCTATCATATTTTTACTCCTCATTTATACATATACACGTATATATATATATATATATATATATATATATATTTGTGTGTGTGTGTATTTCTAATTGGGCTACTCGTTTCGATCACTTTTGGTATTATGAATTATTAATAAAACTAATTTCCGGAGCGTTTTCTGGATACACGCGATCTTTTCATGGAATCAAGTGGCGTAAGTAATGTCACCCCATCAAAAAGTCGTACGGGGCCAGCAGCGTCGTTATTAATCAAAGGCAGGACTAGACTAATTTCGTAAATCGACGAATATATAGATATACAGTACCCGGACTCGGATCGGATTTTTTTTTTTTTGGAAAATCGTGGATTTTTGGAAAATATATTTAGATAAGAATTACGTACTACTTAAAAAATACGTAACGATTTTAATAATAATCGCGTAGAATTTCCTTTCATAAATTTCCGGAATTTTAACCGAAAATTTCACATTCGACAAATATGGTAAGAGTAATTGCGGTTTTTTCCTTTCTTTTTGAATTTTTGGAATTTTCGGATCGAATATTCTTCTCGCTTAAAACAATTCCTCCGTAGGTGAAAAGATATCGCCGGGGAGTTGGATTATCTCCGAATTATAAAATTTTATATTATATTTATTAAAGGCATGCCCGGTAAAATTTCTCTAAACGGTGGTTCATGATGCGATCGATTTGGAATTTTCGACGTACGTTTCAAATTAAATCAAACTTTATTAATTCTTTATATATAACGGTTTAACATGCTGCTAATCGAGTAGCACCGTAAACGATACAATTATTTTCTTAAATATCCGACGGTGTTTATTACAAAAGAAAAAAATTAAACAACTTTATAAAATCAATACGCGATCGCTGATAAAAAATAAAAATAATAAAAAAAAGGTTATAAATGCTGGACCTAATGTAATTTACAATGTAGGGGTATTTTCAAATACACGCACACACAATACTCAACATATGAGTACATATAAATTTGTAGAAAAACCCTAACGCCAAAAACCAAACTAAGTTCTGACTTTTTACTTTTTATGTACCTCATTTAAAGGCTTGCGACGTTTCTTAAAATTTTTTAGATCGGTTTTTATATACACCGGCAACGTTTTATAAATTGTAGTGCCTTTATATATATATATAGCTTGAATTCCGGAGTGATACTTATCGGTACTTGTACCATCCCCTCCCGATGTGATCGCGTAAAGTATTCCACGATGGGCAACATATTGTAAGGATTATTCTTGAAGACATGCAGTAATTGTAATTGCTATATCTCTCAAATATATTTAGGATTATGTCGTAAGAAGAAAGATTTTTTTTTTGGTTATGAACAAATTTTACCAATCTATTTATGCAGCGTTTAAATTGGCTTAATACGCTGTTTAGCCGTCCCTCCACAATGAATTATTCCATTACTGAGAGAGCAGGCTGGTACAAAACGAGATATAAGCGTTTAAGATGTTCAACAGAAAAATATCGCTTTAAGTACTAGAAAAGGTAATTCAATTTCCCTAGTATTTTAGCTAGGTACAAAAGATGTTTATTCCACGTCAACTTACAGTCAAACTGAATCACTAAATATTTCATTTGATGCACTGTTTCTATCTTTGAAACGTAGCGAGATTTTTCTCGAATCACGAAATCAAAATTTACTAATTTGTAAATTTCATGTGGGTCATTAGAGCCGAATATGTGCATATATATATATATATATATATATATATATATATATATATATATATATATATATATATACTCGTTTAAATATATAAGATGTAATATATAATTAATATTAAATGATAATTATATACCGTATTTCGACGTATTATAAGATCGATTAAAAACTAACGCTTCTCATTTCAAAATCATGGAACTGTTGATTTTGATTAACCGTTATTCATATAAATTATCGTCACCCAAAAAAACGGTTTTTAAGTACACGTTCTTTTTTCGTTTCGTCTGAAACATGTGTATATATATATATATATATATATATATATATATATATATATATATATATATATAATTTTTATTTTTAGACTCAGCGTTTTGTATCTAGAATTATCGGAATATATTCATGAGATACTTCCACCTTTAGGCTAATTCGGGTTTAATAAAGGATATGTTCGAAATTTATATGTTGACGATAATATATATACATATATCTTCTTCTTCTTCAGTGTCATGACCAATCTCGATCTTAGGCTCGTCTATTGGCTAGTTTCTCTAATTCTTTATACGCATTCCTGCCCGGTGCTGTGTGAAACAGTTTTTCAACGCCGCAACTTGCCAATTTTTTTTTGTTTTGGTCCCCAGTTCGTAAATTACGATGGGGTAAATTTATTTATAAGTGAGATACATTTATAAGTGAGATATATGTAATTTATAAATAATGAACTGAAAAGAGCCCATCTTGTCATCGTAAGTTCTGGAACCAAGATAATCTTCTTCGCCCAAATCTTCTTTTTCCTTCTACTGTCCCCATTATTACGTTCTGTAATAGTGTATATTTAGGCTCACGCATCACATGACCGAAATATTCCATTTTTCTTCTTTTAACGATATCGAGTAATTCTTGTTTTTCTTTATAGCATTTCAACATTTATCATCTTTTTGGTCCACGGGATCCCAAGTAAATTCGATAACACCAAAACTCGATTGCTGCTCGTCTTTGAGCTTTCGAGTTTTGGTGCTATCGACGTTTACTTATATATATATATATATATATATATATATATATATATATATATAATATATGCGGATCGAAAGTTAGTTTAACAACAACAAATTTATTTCGATAATTAAATTTTTACACGACGTCACAACTACAATTAAATTCATTAGGCTAAATATCTTAATAATATTCTGAGCAAATAATTAAGAAATATAGAACAACTTGAACATTAATTAAAATTAAATTTTTACAATAAATATATATATAAATATATATATATATATATATATATATATATTTTTTTTTTTTAAGCGGGAGGGAGAAAATCTTCGAGAGACACTGTATAATAAATAAGTTTATTTTTTATATTTATGCAGCACATGTAAACACGCACTGGAGGCGAGCTAAAATCAGTGTGATATAAAAGTGACACGTACAAAATGAAAGTGGCACTCCTACTCAAGTGCTGGGACCTACAAACTTAAAATTAACTTATCGCGATGGAAGAAGGTATACATAGTCCCTTCTATTCCATAAAATATAGAGTAATGAGTTTGCGCATTTACTAATATAATAAAAAAAAAATAATAGCTGTTCTATTAGGGAAAAAAAGTATATTACTCGTACGTAAATAAGAGCTAATATATAACTACTCAAAACGCGGATATCATCCTATATCCCATATAAACTATATATATATATATATATATATATATATATATATATATATATATATACATATACATATACACATATAAAACGCAGTTTAAAAAAGGTGTTACTTATATCAAGAAGAACAATATAAAAGTGAGTAAGAATTAAATTTAATTAAATGTAATTAAATTAAACTAGATACAAAATGTCGTCCTCGCATAATCTCACATCTGCACCGAAATACGTATCTAACTGAACTCTCCATAATAATTTAAATATACGTCAGTTAAGTTTTTCGATAAATTGCAATTTATAATAATGTCGGCAGAATGCATTTATTTACTCTTCCTTACAATTCTACTAAACGATAAAAAAAAAAAAAAACTGAGATGGTGCAGCTTCCAATAAGTTGAAAAACGAATAGTTCAAATAGTAAACGAATTTAATAATTCGGAATATGGATTAAAAAGGAACTCAATAATTCAGCGCTTCGACTTTAATCGTCACTGAGAATCTGTCTTCAATGGGTAGACGTTAGAGATTAGTCGCAGATTTTTATTACTTTACTCATCGACGTTGTTTACGATGAAAAAAATTCGAATTGGCTCGTACATATATATAAATGGAATTATAATTTTTGAAAATTTGATTATGTTTTTTCATAACTTTCGCAATAAGTATTTTTCGATCGAATTATATAATTCGTGTGTCGGCAAAATTGTATACACAGCGTACAAGAGCGTCGTGTATATGTATTGTAAAACGTGTTCGCGCAAACTACTTTAGCTATCTTATTATTTCAGCGGGTTAAACGTATTTTTCTGTATATATACGACGCGATAAGAAGAAATAGTTATTAAAGCGATGACTGCGTCGATAAGACCTCTAGTACTTTGAAATGAAAATTAATGCGCAGTCCATTTAGGTTGACAGTTCTCGGTCGCTAGACAACCTCCCCTGTCGCGTTGGTTACTTTTGCCGTTTGAATATTTCCAGACTACCTACAGAAAATCGCCGGCAGCGCTGGAACACGTTAACTTGCAAATGAACGATTAACTTCTTAAAAGACCAGTTCTGTCGTCGTCTGCTGTCCCGTTGAAAAGTTCAACATTCAATAGGACGAAATTCGAATTGAAACGGAAATTAAACGCCAGATATTCGACGATTGCATAGGTCTTATACGATGTCGCGTGTCTCTATATCTTATAACTTTGTCCGTTGCATGCCTTTGAACATGTAAAAGCACTTCCACGCGCACGCTTTTACGCCACCTATAAATATTACGCACGTGGACGCGTTTCCTTTTGAAGTAGTAAATTAGTAGAGTCTTATCTTTTCCAAGATAATATAAACACACATACATGTATATATACATGTATATATATATTTGGAAATGAAGATGGCATATGCGTGAGTTTGGTTTTTTTTTTTTTGTCGATCCTATTGTATAGTGTCGTCTCTTCTAGTAGTAACGATATAAATTAACCGTCGACTAGGTGTGTACAGGAGACTCCAGGCTATCGATGTTCGATGTTGATATCCCTCATTTAAAAACTCCTTCGAACATTTCATCGTCGCGACAGCTATTATGTTCTCCTTAATAATAGTTAGTAACCCCTTTGAACGACCGGCATGGGACACACCTAATTCTAATGCGCCTATATTATTCTATATAAATAATCGTAATTATTTTTCTCCCGATTATTATATTTTTGTCTTAAACAGCTGCTTCGTTTTTAACCTGTAAAAATTATACAACACGCCCTATCTTCAATATTTATAATAATTCTCGATGGAAATTATACTAATTTTCTCGTTAATTTTTATTACCTACTTTGTGTCTGTGCGCGCGCGTGTGTGTGTATCTGTTTGTAATTAAAATTTTTTAATTCTCGTTAATTCACTTTAATTTACAACCTGCGTCGCGTCGCATGTACAATCCCACCCAACTACTATATAACGTAATCGAACTGTTAGTTTTATTCATCTCCTAGTTTTTACACCATCGCTAATAGATGTTTTACCGATCATAAAATTATGTTCTTGTCCTTTGGTCATGGTTCTCTGTAGATGTCTATTGCGCGTATCAACTCTCCGTGACAATTTTCATCCCCCCCTACCGTCCGATGTTCTTCGATGACATCATTCAGGAAAAGTGTTTATTATTATTGTGACAATATGTGCGATGTTAACAATTGCGCTAAAAAATTAAATAAAGAAGAATTAAATCGATTAAATTCAATCGGACACACACACACGCGACGTTATACGAATTTATATCCGCCTATAACAAAGGTGATACGTATTTTTAATTTAAAAATTAAATAAAATAAAAATATTTTTATGCCGAATCGCGAAACATATCTATTTAATCGAATACGAGTTTCACTTGTAAGCGGCATCATCAAAACTTTTGTGAAGCTAGTATTCGATTAAATATATATATATATATATATATATATATATATATATATATATGTGGTATTATTATTTTATTTTATTTTTTTTTTATTTAGATTTTCGAAAATATTTCTTCTCGTTTATTCTTTTTTTTTTTTTTTTTTATAAATGTAACAAATAAATCGAATATTTCATTAAATCGAATTAATTTTTTCTTTCTCTTTTTGTTCTGCACTGATTTCAGACGATATTAAATTCGATGCACAAATATCAACCGAGATTTCATCTAGTTAGAGCGAACGATATTCTAAAGTTACCATATTCCACGTTCAGAACGTACGTATTTAAAGAAACGGAGTTTATAGCCGTTACAGCTTATCAAAACGAAAAAGTAAATATGAAAAATGTATATATATATATATATCACACATATTATATATAAGTGGATAGAAAAAATATATTTAAATGATTAATTAAAAAATGGATGGGAGTCGATACTGTTATCGCGATTACAAAGGAAAAAAATTGTTGTACAAAATTAAACAAAATACGATATATATATATATATAAGTTGTAAGAGCGTCACTTGAGTACACTTGAGGTCTAGTTTGAAGGTCAAACTTGTAGGTCAGTGTCCTCAAGGTGACCTTATACTAGTGAAATTTTTTTTACTACATTTCTCTTTTTTTCAGTTTTTTCAGTTTTAGCCTATGAAATTGCAATGTTTTTTTTTTATAAATTTTATTAAACGAAATTTTTCCTCAGTGCGTCACTTGAGCACACTCCGATGATCCTATCATCTCGCGGGAGTACTAGCGCGGGATTTTATTTATTTATTTATTTATTCATTTATTTATTTATTATTATTTTTTTAAGTTTATTAAACGAAATTTTCCTTAGGGCGTCACTCTAGCACACTTTGACTTTATGTGTTATGTTTTACAAGTAAATGATTTTAGTTTTTTGTTTTTTTTTTTTATAGAACGTTACTTTTTAGACACGTTAGATCGGTCTAATGACGATGAGAATTATTATTTTTGAGGACTGTATGTGAAAAAGTATAAATATAAGTTTTGTAAAAGGATAGTAGTTAGTAAATATTTAGACAGTATCCCACGTTCTTTTTTGTTCAGAGACAACTTAGACATACAAATATAGAAGAAATTAAGTTGTGCATATAAGTAACGATGGAAACGGTTAATCTGAATGAGAAAGAATGTGTTAGAGAATCTGTGGTTTCGTGCGAAGAGGACATAAACCGTAATAAACCTTTCGTTAAAATAGAATACGTTAAATGTAAATATGTTATAAAGGTGGTATTGTTGTTATAAAAGTAAAAATAGCGATAGGACGATACGTAAACTGATACCGGGGAAAACTTATTATTCGAACGACCTTATTATTAATTAGTTTAAAGAAAAACAAAATCATATATATATATATATAATAATGAATTTAATTATATTATTAATCCGCCTAATTCTCTATTTGGTCGCGTGGAGCCAATTTATAATGAAATTTTAAACGTTTTTTTAAAATCGTGCGAGGTACTTAAATCCCACATCGTGGTCGCCGATTTATAACGAAATTTCAAAAGTTCGAATGTTACTTAAACGTTTATTATTATTTATTAACTTTTTTGTTTATTATATTTATTAAATTTTTATAACTATTAGAACGGCCGTCTTTTTAATTATTCGCATATAGATTAAGCCGGTTATAGTGACCGTCATTCTGTCCTCAGTAGCCAACCGATGTGATCTGAATAATATCGATTTAAGGAAAAGAAAAATCGAAAATTTCAAATTAATTATTATTATTATTTCATTTAAATATTTAAACAAATTCGCAAAATTTTGACACGTATGTATAACGAAAAACACGCCACAAATAAGACTAATGATATAATTATAATATTATATATATATATATATATATATATATATATATAAGTGTAAAATAAAAAAATATATAAAAACGTGTACCTAAACCTGTCGGTCACCGCAGTGGAAGGAACCGATGCGATGACTACAGATGAATGCGGACGATATTATAGCGATATCTTCTCTCTACCTGGATCTACTTATTATTTCGTCATTACTATTTCCATAATTTTCCAAATGTTCGCCGGTAATGATTTAATTAAAAATATATTTTAACTTTAGGCGTCGAATTTTAAATATTATATTACGTATCGTTAAATTTTATTTTCTATTCCGACTAGAATATACAATTACTAAGACTGGATTTGTTTATTATAAATGTTCCGATTTGTAAAATCGACCATACTAACAACAACAAAATTATATATATATATATATATATATATATATATATATCACAACAACTGAATATTAACCGGTAATAATATTCGACATATATACTTGGATACATATGTACTGTATTTCTGTTATATACGCAACAAATTTCCCAACACTCAATGACGGATAGATATATTTCTTATTCTAATACCGACTACTATGTATAACGCTAGGGCTGTTATCAACATGATCGATCAACTGTTAAAAAAAAGGATGAAAAATGCCAACGCGTCAAGTGAATTTATTATTTTCAGTTTAAGTGTTTATTATTTTCATTTTTTTATTTTAATTAATTTATTTGAAATTTCTAATGTATTCGTTTGCCGCCGTAAACTGAACAATAAAAAATATTAAGACACCTTGCATGTTTTAAAAATAAAATAAATGATATTAAAAAAAAAAACGATCTATATCTAGATGCTAATTAACTGTACCGTAAAACGATAAACAAAATTTTTATCGAAACCGGGAATCCGAGACGTGGTATTTCCGAAGAAAATATTAATTAAAAAATTTGAAATAATCATTCATATTTTTAAAAATTTCATTTTTTTTCTTTACTTATAGATTACGCAACTGAAAATCGATCATAATCCGTTCGCTAAAGGATTTCGAGATACCGGAGCCGGCAAACGAGAAAAGAAGTAAGTATCGCATGTTAATCACAACACACACACACATATATATTCCATTAATTTTCTTGAGAAATACAGTGGTGGTTTCTCGTTGCCTTCCAGGATTTTCTGTGTCGGGGTTAACTCCTTTAGCCTTAAGGCAGCGATTTGTTACTGAGAAGGTAACATTGTAAGGTCTTTACGGCGACCTCAACCTGCCGAGCGAGAAACAGTCTTAAGATTTATACAGACTTTTATGGCCAGTTCCTCAAGCTGACCATCTGCATCCTCCTGTCTCTTACACTATCACTACTGGAATCGCCTGCCTGAGGCTTTCCACCAGTAGCCGTTCTTGGTTCGCGACTGCTTATTTGACTAATGTCTAATTCGCAGCTAACCTACATATTTGTAGGCCATTCCACTATCCGCCACCTGTAGACGCGCCCCATACCGGTTAGAGCTCCGGTCCCCAGAAGGTACAAAGTACCTCATGGGGATACATATATATATATATATTTTTTTTTTTTTTTAACTAACAGCAATCCCTTGACAGCAATTTTGTCCCGTGTTGGTAGCCAATATCCTGAAGTTTTTGATATTTACTTATACACTATTCATTATAGATGTTCTTCATCTCTTCCTCTTAGCCTTTCTCCTATGTAATTTTACCCTCTATTATAGTCTTATTACACGTCCTAACAGTTTTATCTTCCGCTATTCTATACGATTTATTAAACTTGTTTTCTCACGTATTTCTTTCAGGATTTCTTCGTTTATTTTCATTTGTTTCTAAGACATGTCAACACGAGGTTGTTTGCAATTGCCTAAAGCCTGTTTATTTTCTAGAAAATCGGTGCTTGTTTTACCGACTAATTGGGTGTAAAACTGAGCTTGGATATATATATATATATATATATATATATTCTTCTTCTTCGATCGTGATCCAGTATGGTCGTAGTAGCGATGTCACTTATCACTGTTACTATGAACCAAGTAAAACGTGTGAAATTAATGAGCAAATATTCTTCGCCAGATCTACATCTCCGTTGAATTCGGTTTATTTTTTTTTCCACGCTGTTAATCACCAATCTTCACAAGCTTGAGATGTAAATTAATCTCTTGAAAAAAATAATAAAAAATATATTAAAAAATAATAAAATAAAATAAATGAATTTAAAATAAACAAAAAATAATAAAAAATATAAAAATAAAAATAAATTTTTATAGGGATTAAACTGTGTTTTTATTATGTCTGATTTTCATAAAATCATTACTATCAGATATGTCAACATGTTTATAAAAAAAAAATATATGTGGTACTTAGGAAGTTTGTCAGAATAGACGGAAGGATGACATTCTGAAAAATTTGCTGTTATTTTTCCTAATAGATTACGAATTAAATTTTATAGGTTCTATACAATCTTCTGGACGCGAATCGATTGGAACGGACCAGATCGTAATCTCTCGCGAAATGAAACGAAGAGAATTAATAAGAAATGATTTATGTAAAATATTAACGTAATTATCGGTTCGGCCTAATAAAGATTATTAAGCGAGTCATCTCTATAGAAAATTGATAGTGGAAAATCCATCGGAACCATCTCTCAACGATAAACGATCTTATAGAAAGGGACGTGCGTTTATATGGAATAAATTATCGCAGAAATATCAAACGAGTATTTAACCCTTTCAGTCGTAATGTCTCCATTATACGGTACGTGAAATTTTAAAGCAAAAAACACGTTTTAAAATATATCTACAGTTCGCCTAAAAAGCCGAATCGTATATTAAACACGACCGTATAAAATTTATAATTTACGATCGAAATTTTATAATGTGCGACCAAAATGGTTAAGATTTTGTTCCTAGGTAAAATTGAACGAATCCCCTCGCACTTATTCCTCTCCATAATTGTACATTACCGTACGAAAACCTAGGATTTTAGTTTCTTGATTTGTTTTATTTTAGTTAATTAACCGAGGTGAAATAGTTTTTTCTTTAAATAATCATTCCTACTATATTTAAATGAAAAAAAAAACTAGTTTGGTAAAGATAAAAAATAAAAATAAAGAAAAAATCACACACAAAACGTGAAAATGCAGAGACTCCAATTTGTAAATTTACGGGCTGTTAATTCCGACGATAGCGATGATAGTCCATGTAGAGCTCTTTATAGATATATGTAAATATATAAATATATACATATACATATATATATATATATGTGTGTGTGTGTGTGTGTGTGTGTGAATAATATATATAAGAGATAGAAAGTGAATGAAAAACTTGGTAAACCTCCTACTCAATTTGCGGCCAAGAATTAACACTTGCCGATGTTAAGCAACGAAGAGAATAGAAAAGTCGACTCTTTGAACGCGGTCGTCTGTCATTATTAAAGGCTCGCATTCCGTTGACCTTTAACCAAACGCGCGCATACACATTTGCACACACACACACCAACACACACTTATTATGATGAGCTCTTCATTTGCTCGGTTCATAGTGTGCGCGGTGTGAAAGACCTTTACTTTTATTTTGCATTTTATTTTACTTTTTTCTTCAACCGAGAAATTGTCACCCTTTACTATTTTTTCGGCGTCATTAGCGGGATTTTCCCAACCTTTTGCACCCTATAATACTCGCGGTTACACTTTTTCTTTCTTTTTGTATGAACTCGTTCGCATTAGAATTTATATGAAACCTTTATCTATATATATATATAATGATTTAAGCTGAACGTTATAAAAAAGAAACCTGAAAGAAATTTAAACAGGACACCCTTCATTGTTTTATTCATATATATATATATATATATATATATATATATATATATATATATATATATATATATATGTTATGCATCTATGTACGCTGTAATTTTATACGCTGCTGCTTCATCCCCTAATCCCTATTATTAGCGGGGTTTTTTTTTGTAACATTCTAACAGCTTTCAATTTAACTCGAGTTTTTTTTTTTTTTTTTTTTTTAAACGAAAGTTGATATTTCTCTTTTAATAACGTTTATCAACTCTTTTATATTATAATGATAACGATAACAATTACCGGGATAACCGTAATAATATTAATACTCCGTTAAATTACCCATTTCGGAATAAAATGTTGCCGTAACTACATTAACCTTTTCTAGTTGCGATATTAGAAAAAATTGTAGTTTCCCGGTTTTCATGTTTTTAGCCGACTGAATGTCGATAATTTTAATCCATAAGCGTAATGTACAGATTTTTCGAGGATTTTACAGCTACGTGTATATAGATACACTACCCAAGCATATGTGTATATATATATATATATATATATATATATATATATATATATATAATATATGTTATCTCATTAAACGAGCAATTATTGTATAAAAAATAAACAACAAAAAATTAGTAAAAATCTGTAAAATTTTTCGTCTAAATCACAAAGCTTTTCGGCTGTTAAACCATTATCGAGGGAATATTAAAAATATAAATATATATATATATAAATGTAAAAAATATAATTTACAGAGTGATAAAATAATAATTTTAATTAATCCGATAGTGAATGTGGTAAACCACGCACCCAACAGTCATCACAATAAAATTTGTACGTAAATAATAACGCCATACTTCTAGTGATTTTAAATCCTTTTGGTTGTTTATATTAATCACTACATTCCAAACATTTCAAATTAATTATTGTATATATGTGTGTGTGTATATATATATATATATATATATATATATATATATATATATATATATATATATAAGTATAGAACTCAAAAAATGACTAATAAAATATAGAGTACATTGCTATATGGGTGTTAATCCTGGATAGTAAATGAAGCTGATAAAAATGGTTGACGGCGGCACAGATGTGGCTGTGGAGAAAGATGCTAAAGATGAAATGGATAGGAAAGGAGAGCGAAGAAGAAGTCCTGAACATGGTCGGCGAAGGACCGGAATTAATATAAAAATACTTACATCGAAAATGATTGCACGTGTACTTACTTTACTTTACTTTTGGGTATGTCATTGGGAACGGGATCCGCCTCGTCCTATAACTTCAGGCCCAATCGTTTGAGCCATTCCCCCGCATTGTGCGTGAGATCCTTTATCTGGCCCAAGCCATCTTGTAGAGCTCTCACAGGGCACTTCATTACAATATGATCGATAGACTGGCATTTCGCACCGCAATCACACTCCTGGATATTGAAAAGGCCGCACAGCTTTAGCATTTGGCCTGTTCTACCGAGGTCGTTCCATATTCAGTTCAGGGTAGTCCACATTATTCGAGGTAGATTAAAACCAGGCGGTCCGGTGTTTGGGTAGTCAACCAGCTTTTTACCATCTGGGTTGTTTTTGTCCAACTCTTACTTCCATGCGTCCGTTAGTTTAAAACTGTTCCTAATGGGATCCTGTATCATGCGGAGGTTTTCTTGATTTCAATCTTTGTGGTGCGTTGAGGTCTTGATGAATTGACAATGTTTTTCGATCATATTTACCCCATTCTTTCATCGTGGCCTTCTTTCCTTCTGATATGTGGTAGAGTTACATTGGATAGAACAGGGAGCCAGCCAGTTGACGTTGATTTAACTGTTCTCGAGATTATGCGCATGGCTGAGTTTAACTCAGTGTCCACTCTCTCTCTTTCTAATCCATGTGGGAGCTGCATATTCTGCCACTGAGAAGGATAGCGCTAGCGCTGTAGTACGGAGAACGGCTGCATTTGCACCATAAGTTGTGCGAACGTGTACTGAGACACGATGATAAACTGAAATTGATCATTGAAGGAAAACCGAGAAGAACAGAAGAACGGAAAGACCGCGAGGGATGATTATATAAATCGGATAATTAAAGAAATGGGATGTCAAACATACTCGAATCCAAACAGGATGGTCGATAATAGAACGGAATGGAGAAAACGAACCCTTGGATTCGATGATACCTACACCTAATGTATTACGTAATTAAAAACGGTCTGCGTGAAAATTACAAATTTCGAAATTTTCCCGAGTACAGCACCCAATTAAATTTTAAGAATTTCGACTTCGCCCGTATATAAACTTTGAAAATTTTCAACTTGACCGCATTATTAACCGTTCGAATGTTATAAGTTTAGAAATTTGCATTTTACCTTGTGTGTTATTCGTTGGAGCGTCAACTTATACACATAGGTTATATATATATATATATATATATATATATATATATATATATATATATAAACTGGATAAGGAATTTAGTTAAAGGCGTTTTTTTATTCAAAATTTACGAAAGAACTAATCAATCGGATGGAAAAATTCCGAAATTCATTTCGAAAAAAATAAGTACTTTAAGGATATCCCGCTTTCGATATTTTTCGAAGATATTTTCGGTTAACGAAATTCTGCACGATTAAAATCTACTTACCAGTTACGGTTTTTAATCGATTCTTACGCGAATATATTTTTCGTTAGGTTTCTTTTGTCTAATAAATTACTTTTAAATGAATAAATAAAGCACTTTTTACAGGCAATCTACATTAGCCTCGCAACGGCATAATTCCGATGATAAACGGCATGACGTCAATTCTAGACTGATAATAGACAATGAAGATGAAAAACTTCTAGACGTAGTCGGCAGTCCGGATTCGCCTATGCACTCTTTACCGTCGGCCAGTACATTACCCGGTCACCATCCTAGTAAGTATCCGTCGTAACCTATATATAAATAGTCTTATTATTTTTCAGAAAATCTTCATTATAGTCTACGATTTAGTTTTGACGATTGAACGATTTTTTTTTTTTTATTGTAAGAAAAGAAAATTTCGTAGAAAAAATTTAAAGTCGCGAATTAATTTTTTTTTTTACTAATTTACACTTTGGACGAGATTTTTCGGTAATAGCTAAAGTACGTCCGAGTTGACCGTAATATTCGACATTAGTGATAAATATTATACAGCGAAGACTTCTCGAATGACTTTAGAGATATTATATATATATTTTTTTAAATCGAAACATTTTTTTCATCAATCGGTAAATTTCGTCGTAAATTTGAATAACGAAAAAACAAGAATCCGGAAAATTTTACCGAACGAAAATTTTACAAATGTTCGAATAATCGCGAATTTTTCTCTCTTCGATTGCGTAGTTTAAATTTAATAGCGTCACGAGTATTAATATTTTCGCCGAACTTGAAAAAAAATTCGTTAAATTTTTCACGATAAAAATGTCTATCTCCATTTCTCCCCCCCCCCCCTCACTATGTATCTCTTTCTCTAATTGAAGAGAACGAATATTTCGATAAGGACGTAATTATAAATTTCAAATTAACTCTAACCGGTTAGCCGGCGTAGTCGATAATTTGTTATAATTTTTTTTTAATCTCCCAGTCGCGTGTTCTGATGTCTTTATTAAGTGCTATATTTATTTAAAAGAGGACAAGAAGCAACATCGTTCGATACTAGGACAGGTTTCATATCTGTCTTTAATATTTTCTAACATACATATCAAATGAACTTAACGTTATTCAATGAATATATATATATATATATATATATATATACATTATCGTCGTTCCGCTGTAACGCATATGAGAGACACGATGCGATGTATAATTTGAAATGGGCACAGTTGACACACGACGTGTACGGCGCACTTCTTTTATTTTTTCAAACAGTCGCTTTCACACATTCAGTCGCCAGTTTTGTTCGCAGCTTTTGATCGTTTTCCCCCATCGCTGTGTATAGTACTCATCTGTTTAAGAATAGCAGCCACTACGTCAATGGGTATCTAGAGTGGCCTGAATCTATCTTCTAGAATTCCTTATATCATTATATATTTATAATTGGGGTATTAATCGTGATTTTACGCAGATTCCTAATTTTGATTTCAAAGAAGTTTATTTGTAACATAGAAGAATTTTTCTACTCGTCTGATGCAATCATACTATATAAAGCCATACATTAAATTTTGTTTATTATCTTAAGCTATATAATAAGAATTATGTACATGAAAATATGGATATGTATAAGAAGGTGCGTTATTTCACTATATATATATATATATATATATCACTATACATTAAATAGATAAATTAGTAAAGTTAAGCAGGGTTTTTATTTGTATTTTTTCTCTCGGCAGTTGATTTTATTTTCTTATTCCTATATTAGTATTAATATTAAATCAAATATCGCACAGTATGAGCAATTATGTAAGCTCGGTATGTGTACATAAATGGGAATTGTAATTTATTTATTAGCTGAAATATACTTGTTATTATTATTATTATTATTACTATATAAAGCCAAAAAAAACATCCCTTAAAATATCGAGTGTTTTTATTTATTAATTTTTTTTTTTAATTAGCACATTGGCACACGTTACAATATACAATTAAATCATCGCTTACCTTTGATTAGTAAGCATTTCTAAAAGAAAAAAATAAATGAACATCCGTTATAATAGAGATAATAGCAACATTATTATTATTATTATTATTATTATTATTTATTATTATTAATAAACCATAACAAAAAAAAAATATATATATATATTGTAGTTACATTAAAATCGTTACTTCGGTTGACTGTCATTGTCTTTCTCGTACGTAACAGGTTGGTTTTCATTACCAGCTGCAATGGCGGCAGCAGCCGCTGCTAGTGACAGTTTTATGGCTGAAGAAATGAGGCGACGTTTAGGAGCTTTACATCAACATCACGCTTTCAATCCGCTCGTTCTTCCACCTCATCCCAGTAGCGGATTAACCGACGGGGATAGCGAACCGGACAGTAGTTGTTCCGAATCGGGAGCTGGAAGCAGTTCTAACGCGCCGTTCAAACCGACTCCAACATCCGGAACTCTACCGTCTTTATCACCTTCCGTAACGCCGGAAAGATCGTCTAGCGCTCCCGGCACATCATCCGGTTAGTCGAATTCTTCAATTCAATCGGATCGTGCACACTTTTTTATAATATGTATAGTGTTTGTGCGTGTTAGAGAGAAAGTCGATATTTAACCGAAACGTGTATTAGTAAAAAAACATTTTATCTCGTAACCGAATTCAAGGTAAAATTAATTAAAATTTTCAGCGAATCAAACGTATAATTTAAAATTTGCGATTATTTAAAAAAATAAATAAACGAACGAATTTGTAAATTATTCCGTATTTCGAGGTATGCAATGTTCAACTGAAAATCGAATAAATCTAACACGGGCGTGTTAAGGAATATCGCCGTACCTGTACGTGCAATTTGCAATCCTGAACTATATATCACTGCTCTTATCATGTAACGGACCTCCGTACGATGTGTCAATTGTTCCTTCTTCATCTTGAGAATTTACATACATGTTCGTGAGCACAGCGATGTTTCTAGAAAGAAGTCGCCAGCACGTTAATAGATATATACGTGAGTTTATCACATTGAGTAAGCTGTAAAAGCATTACCAATATCGCTGTGTAATAATATCTTCGTGTTTTACTAACAATTGAATACGTACATATCCCGATAATGTTTACAATTATTTAATTATCCGTTTTCAGCTCACCATCAGTCGCCAACTACGGATTATCCGTCACCAGACATATCAGTCGGACCACCGATACATCCACCGCCTCATCTATTTCCTTATTTGTATCCGTCGAGTCTGTATCCCGGTTCGGTGGCGGCTGCGAATCCGTTACTGACGTCTTCGCCGTTATTCGCTCACGCTGCCGCAGCCGGAACGGTAAATCCTAGTCTATTATTAAACGCGCAACTAGCCTTAGCCTCTCAAAATCCGTTCCTTAGTCAAGCGTATCATCACGCTCTCAGTAGCAGCGCCGCAGTAGCTGCCGCTAATAGTCAACAATCTCCTAACCATCATCATCACCACCACCATCAAAATCATTTAAAAGCTGTCGCTTCTTTAGCTTCGTCCGTGCATAGATTTTCGCCATACAGCTTTCCTTTAAGCATGTCGTCGCACAGTTTTAACGCCGCGCATATGACCTGCGCCGGTTCCGCTTTCGACAGTGTCGTCTCTTTGACCAACAATAACAGGATAGCCGCTCTCGGTCTCTCTTCTCCACCTTCGAGTCCTCCGCCTGTTTTACAATTGACAACATCCGGTTGTACGAACGTCGCCCTGACGACCGCCGGTAATAATAAAGACGTTTGTTCTTTGTCGCCTAATAATCGAACGGAACGGTCGACACCGTCCTCGTCGCCATCCGTTAAACAACAATCTTCCAACAATTCCAAATCAAATGGTAGTAATAATAATAATAATAATAATAATAATATCGTTAACGAATTGAAAAGCATGGAAAAAATGGTGAACGGTTTAGAGTCGAAAAACGGCACTACGATATTAATCGAAAATCAAAATAAATAATTAATTAAATCAACTATTTTCCATATTACCTGTCCGATGAGAAACGATTAAATTACGCGAATTTTAACATTATTTTCCAAGTTGGCTTTTACACGAACTGCGAACGATTTATTTTATTTATTTATTTATTTGGAATTATTTTTTATAAACGTATATATATATATATATATATATATATATATATATATATATATATATATATGTATGTATATATATATATATACACATGTAAGAACGATTTTTGTTCTCATTTTTTTTGTTTTTTTTTCTTTTTAAAAATTGAAATAATCATAGCTCATTTCTAATAATCAAGCAAAATTATATGACACATATATTTGACCAAATTAAATTTATATTTAATAGTTTTGTAAATTATATATATATATATATATATGAATCGTAGTTACTATTAGTGTATAAGATCTATTAAATTATTATATAATTATCAAGAAATTATACTATTTTCGTTAATGCGAAACATTAAATAAACCAATTCGTGTATATAATTAACATTCTCTTAAAAATTATTATTAGTTCATACTGGGATACAGTGCATATGTATATATACATATATATAATGTATTATATATATATATATGTGTGTGTGTGCGGGTTTTATGTGTTTATACGTATATATGTATGTATATATGACGTGTATTTAAATATGTATAGTATGTATTTAACACACAAGTGTCTATATATATATATATATATGTATGTGTGTGTATGTGTTTGAATGTATGTATGTATTTATATATGAGTGCGTGGAAAGAGATGCGTACATTTAAATGAGTTCGTCTAAATTATAAATAAAAATATAAAAATTCGAAGGAACACTTATTTATTTAACGATCGATTAAATATTAAAAAGAACAATAAACTACGCGTCGAATCGATTCGAGTTCTGTTTAAAAATTTAATCGATGACGATTGTAAATTTTTTGGACACCCGCGTTGAAAAAATTTTCTATAAAAAAATTTGGCCGACGTCAAAATTTTAAAATATACTTTACCCTAAAATTAGCCGATTATTATGTAGAAAATTTGAAATTATTTTTCGTAAAGTCGGACGGATTTCTGTGATTAATTCGACCTATTACACTCGTAACGATAGGGAAATTTTTGATTAGTACTGGCCATGTTTTATTTATTAAAGACCAAAAAAAACTCGACAATATGATACGAGACGTTTTACTAGAGTACGCATCGATACGCGATGATAACAATGTAGCCAATAATTTCTTATCTCGAATACCATTAATTTAGTAACCAGCAAAAAATAAAAATTAGAAAATAAATTACTATGTACGTCTATGATATCATCCTACGATCTGTAAAATATATCTATTTATCTATATATTCAAAATGGGAACGTCTAATTAGTTTAAAATAAAAACGTTTTATATATTTATAATATAATATGTGTGTGTGTATTATTGCTAAATGCAATTACACAATCTTATATTTGTATATATATATGTATTGCAGACTTTGTAATTTTTATGTACGTGTATCGTGAAACCGTATCGACCTATACGTTTAAGTAATTTTAAAAATAAAACCATTTTACAAATTAATTTGTGGACTTTTTTATTAAAAGAAACAAACAAAAATTCATTATTATTAATATTATTATTAGTAGTAGTAGTAGTGAAAGACGTTAAAATATAAAATACCGGTAAAGAGGACAAAATATGGTGAGCAAACAAGTAAATATATTATAAGAAAAATTTTGAACCAGTTACCACGATGAAATACTGCAGGAAAAAAATTTAAGAAAATTGAAGGGAAAAATTAAAACCTGGCTACTGGCTGGAGATATTATGAGCAAAATTAAATAGGTAGGGATAGACATATAGCACATGACCGAAGTGCTGCTACTATATGTATACATTTTGTTTAAAATAATATTGTATGTGTGATTGGGAGAGATAAATGAGGGTAGAAATGTGAGCAAATGGGACAGAGTGTATATGGGTGAGTGTGCGAATATGAAAACTGTGAATTAATATATAAAATATAATAAACCCGCGATAAATGTTAGCGAACTAAACCCGTCGTGACGGAAGTAATTGTAAAAATTAATCTATAAGGAATGTGTGTGAGTGAAATTGTGCATGTATTTTTATATGTTATATACAAATATACGATTTAAAACAAAAAAAAAAAGTATTAGTAGTAGTAGTAGTAGTAATAGTAGTAGTCGACTGTCAACTCGACGGTTGGAGGGTCGAAACCAACACGCGACATAGGAAGTTTTTCACAATTATTTAATTCTTAATTATTACGAAGAAGGCAGTGGCACCGCACTCCGTATAACACTCGTATGAGTCGCATATAAATAGTGTCTTGAATGCTAGTTTATTTTCTACGTAAAAATAAACGTAAAATAGCTAGTCACGACGCTCAACAACGAACAATACGACGATAATGATGATGAGTGCTTATAGTAGTGGTATCTAGGTGGCAATTTTTTCTTTTTAGTAAAATCCCGTTTTTTCGAAAAATACAATTTAGATAAGTATCGGTAATATTTAAAACCGTTACGTGTATATATATATATATATATATATATATATATATATATATATATATATATATATATATATAACTAGTTTAATCGTGCAAAATTTCGTTTCGTAAATTTTCGGAGCTATAATTAAAAATTTCTGTTTTGACAAATATCAGTAGCCCGCCACCATTAATACATATTTTTGAAAATGAATTTCGGAATTTTTCGATCTGATATTTTTTCTTTAAAATAATTATTTATTTTTTGTAAATTAAAATATATCGCCGTAGGAGATCCGATACTTGAAATCGAAACGGTACCTAACCGAAATATAATTAAATTTTAATTATATTTACTTAAACGTACGCGGTCAAAACCAAATTTTTCAGCTACATTTGAAAGGTTATCTGAAATTTTTGAACGCGTTTCATTTAAATAAGTATCGAGAAAAAGGCGACGGGAAAAGGTCGAAATTTACAAAAATTTCTAAAATTTTATCCGGGTCGGTACTCGTAATTTCTGTACGGGCCATTTTCAGTTGTACTACTATATTCAAGCCGATGGAACCGTTTATATAAAAAATAACGTGCGATTATAATTCATCATTCATTATTGTTACTATTCATCATTCACCATTGCTGTTATTAATTATTTTGGTTATTATTCATTATTGTTATTATTAATTATTAAAAGTATATACTCTGTATAGAATAAAATTATCATAATATATAACGCGCCAATAGAAATTTCACTTCAAATATATTTCCGAGGGGAAGATGCTATTCCGTAAATCGAAAAGCTAGCCGAGCTTTAAAATTTTAATGTTCGCGAAAGACGCACGCGGTAAAAAGTAAATTCCTAAGCTTATAACATTCGAACAGTTAATAATGCGGTCGAGCTGAACATTTTCAACATATACTGAAAAAGTATCGACAATTAGACGAGAGGAAAAATCGAAATTCCCAAAATGTTATACTCGGGGTAGGGTCCAAAATTTCGAAATTTGTAATTTCCACACAGACCGTTTTTAATTACGCAATACATTAAGGTATCATCGAATCCAAGGGTTCGTTCTCTACATTCCATTCTATTTATCGACCATCCTGTTTAGATCGGAGTATGTTTGACATCCCATTTCTTTAATTATCCGATTTATATAATCATCCCTCGCGGTCTTCCCTTTTTTCTGTTCTTCTCGGGTTTCCTTCAATAATCAATTTCAGTTTATCATCGTATTTCAGTACATGTCCCGTCAATATGCGTCTTTTTATGGTATTTATTAATTTTTTTTATCAGCTTCATTTACTATCCGGAATTCACAACCATATAGCAACGTACGTCCATATACAGACTTTTATAAGTCGTTTTCTCAGTTCTATGCTCACATTTGTGAATAATGCATATTTGGTTAGGCCTATTCTACATTTGATTTTTGTTCTGATACCACACAACTCAAGTATAAAACGCTTCTTCGACTCTTCCATTTTTTGTGTTATTTTATATTTAATAATATGTTAATTTCGTTTCTTCCAATGCTTTCGAAATTATTTTTAAACGTTATAACGCATCCTTGTCTCACTAATTTGCTTATTCTTATCGAATAAAATTATAATTTAACTTTATCAGAGTCACGTAGTGTAGCGGTAATGGTTTACCGTTCTGCTTGCACACGATCTGATTTGTAATATTGTCGGGGGGGGGGGGGACGAAAATTTTTAACGATAAAAAACCTCCAGTCTACTCAATGGTGGTCTATTCAGAAACGAATACCAGCTTGTTAAGAAGCCAACGATAGCGGTCAGTCCTTCGATCGATCTTTGGTTGACGAGGTTCAATTAAGCCACGTCCTTCCAACTAACTTTCGAGTTGATGGGAATTTACTTAGACACGCGTTCAGATGTGTAGAATCGTTATGAACTGTTCGACGAATGCGAAAATAGTTAAAATCGCTAATTGGCGTTGAAAACAAAAAGGACCGAGGTTTTAATGGCCGCTATAATTTTCGACATTTCTTTTGTCGTTTAAATTTGATCTCATTACAATAGCGATAATTTGACAGTACTAAGGAGCTTAAAGAATTTGTCGGTCTTAAGTAAAGTGCTAAAATTTCCTGCGCCCTAATCGTCACTTACATCTTTAATAATGTCCGGCTAGTATTCAATTTCCGAATCTTGTAACGATTTTTGGCGTCGGAGTAATGACGATAGAAAATTTTATTCGTTAGCGTTTATTTATTTTAATTCATAGGTTTAAAGTAGCAACCCGTTATTTTTTTTTGCATGTAGTCCCCAATGTCTCCCTTTCTGAATTCAATTATTCCTCGCTAACTGAGTTATATGGTTCGTACCAACGAGTTATCTGCTAATGTTTCTTCTCTTAAGAAGTCCAACTCGCGTTTTCTACATTTATTATCTTTCCCTCTGGCCTTGCACCCAACCTTTCAGTTTGGCCATCTACTCCGCCACGTTGCAAAGTCCGGTTTTCTTGCATGTCCGAGTATTTCGCTTCCGGTCGGACCATTTTTTATTTAATATTGATCCTTTTCGCGCTGGTTTACCTTTCTAATATTTTTGTTTTTTTTTTTTGTTTATTGATATATTACCATGTTTGCGAGCCGTATGTAAAAATCGACAGAACGAGCTAATTATAGAGTTTCCGCTTTAAAGGTATTTCGCCGTTTTTAAATAGGCAACTTAGTTCCCGTAAAATTATATCTATGTTGTTGATGTTGTAACTTATGTCTGCATCATCTTTTTCTTGTCAATCGTAATTTTTTTTTGACCTCCGTGATACACAGCTACTCGTTGATTCCTACTATTACCGTATTATTTATTTACACTCGTACATTTTCTCGAGCATTTGTCGTTTATACCTTTGCCTCGTGCAAGTTTATTCTTAGTCCTATTTCAATTGAATATATGCTTAATTCCGGGGAAGAATCATTTGAAAATATATCTTAAAGCTGATATTTTTATTTTGTCCGTCTATATCCGTTGTTTCCAGGTTAAACAACCGTCCGCATGTTTAATTCTAACTGTCGACTGTTACGTGTCTTTTCTCGTCGATTTGGCGGATATTATATTCGATTTGTTCGACCTGGTTTTCATCCGTTTAAAAATCGTTTTATATAAACGACCGTCATCTTGCCAGATTTTATAACCGTTAAGTAAAATTCGTCAATGCGCAACAAAATCGACATACTAAGCATGCGAGGAGCAACACGTTGAAATTGTAAAGAATGACCATAATTTTGATCAGTGCCGAAATACGCGTTCGTCCTTCTTCAATTTGAAAAGCGGATGTTATTCCTATTTACGTTTTCTGCCTAACTAAAAAGTTGTCGGGATAGCCTAGTGGCTAGAGCATGGATTTCTATACGATACCGAGATCGAATACTATCGGCGATGTAAAAATTATTATCACGTGGAAAATGGCAAACCACCACTCATAACACCATACGCACGCTAGTAATAATATAGTACGCTACAAAAACACGCACAGGGCTGTATCGTGTCGTGACAACAAAGCGATTACAATCAGTTCTCCTGGATGTGTATATCTATCTATGCTAATGCCATATTATGATTGATTTGTACATATGTACAACGAAATATATATATAAGTAAAGTCGTCCGCCTGCTATACGGAGACTGCACTTAATGATGGCGTATCTATATACCTATCTATCTGTATATCTATATCTATCTATCTACATTTTTCTATCCACATCTTTCCACATTATACATATTATATATATATATATATATATATATATATATATATGTATGTGTGTGTAAAGATGACATTTTAACTAAATTCGATACAGGGTTCTTTTCTTTAATTTTTACGCGTGTGTATATATATATATACATATATATATATATATATATATATATATATATATATATATATATATATATAAGCCTACCTATGTGTATAAGTCGACCCATGTAATGCTACAAAACGTGGTTTGATGATGGGTGTTGGTAGCGCGGTACATGCGAACGAGATATATATATATACTTATATGTGTTATATATATATATATATATATATATATATATATATATATATATATATATCCGTCTATTTCCGCTTTGTGGGTTAACTCCCCATACATACTGCGCCAATGGAAGTTTCACTTCAAAAGCTTCTAGTTCATCCAATTGGTCGATAAGCTTGTCGAGAATAGTAAAAAATAAAGACGTAAGAGGTAGTTTCAAATTACAACCTATATTCTTGTTCAGGATATTTCGTTTAGATAGTGTTCTTTTCAATCTTCAATGGACGAGAATTGTTTAGGCAACGTCCTCTACCAACTTTCGCTTTGGTATGACTTTATGTTTATTATTATTTTTATTATATATACACTATGTACGAATATTTGTAAAAGGAAAGTGCATCCGTTACTTCTCGTTTATTATTATAGGAGAGTGTATTTTTGTGTCGATTCATCCATAATTATCGAATGCGATTTTTCGTATGAAAAAATGAACGTTTTTTTAATATAAGCGAAACATTAAAAAAAATATGCAACAGGTAAGTGTAGCCTATATATAAAAATCATATTATACATTCTACTTTCAGCAGCCTTTTGTTCCCTTCCCAATCTATTCTTTCTTTTCAGATTTAAATATTTCCCTCTTTATCACTGTCAATTTTTCTCTCTGTCGGTTCCTCGTAAAAATCTAGCCACCTGCTTTATGTCCAAATCTTTTAGCCGATCACCGGTTTCCTCTACTTTGCAGAAGGTAACGGTTTCTTCTGCCTGCTGTACATTATTGTCGCGCGTATAACTTTCGAAAATACAAATATCTGACGACACCTCGTTATCGACGTCTTCGCTAATTCTTTTCTTACTAATATTTTAACTTATCCAAAAATATTTCTACCTTCTCTTTATTTCCCCCTTTAATTCAACGATAACGAATAAATGACCTTATTCCTTTATTATTAAACGTATTCAAAATCCCCAAAGATCAGTTAGAAACCTTTTCCATAAAATCCTTTATACATTTAACGAAATTTTCAGACGACGAGGTCTAAACAACCTACAAAAAATAAATACCTCTCGGTTTTATTTTAATTTTGAATTTATCGAACTAACGTCTAATCTTATCGGGGTGCTTCTGACGCTGGAAACAATTGTTTTCAATTACAATTCCGATTACGTATTGCGCGGCGAAACTCGCGATATCCCAACATTTCATACATTTGGATGCCCAAAACATTCCGGTTTATACGGTAATGATATTTTCACGGTTAGTACCGTGTGTTTAAAGATTAATTCCTCATCTTCCTGATAATTACTTAATTAACTACTAAAATTAGCTACCGTAAATTAATCCGTACGTATTTACATTCTAGTTAGAATCGTTTTCCAGCCCTTTCGAAATATTTTCTTTCAATCCTGCAAATAATGAAACCATTACTGAAAATCGCGGCGTATTTTTTAATTGTGGTCCATATGATTACTTTTCTATTATTTCGTTAATCCGTTCCTACGGTATCAGCGTTTTCCGGTTGTTACGTAAATTCCAGATACGTCGGCATATTAGCTCCCGTGTAATTATCTAGCCCACGAGTAGTGAGGTAGCGTATAATTTGTACGCTTCCAAAAAGATACGTGGCTATAAATATTATGAAAACGTATGTTTAATTTAATTTTAATCAGTCTTAGTTAAAGAGTTAACAATCCGTTTATTTGTCTCCTATCCAGTGTGAGAGGAGACAATATCTATTTTATTTATTTCAGAAGTGAGAAATGCTAATTATGACCACGATTAGCCGGTGTGGTAAATAAAATAAAAAAAATATACTAGTTGAAATGGAACAAGAGTTTAAACTACTTTCCTATAATACATAAATATCGGTACGTTATTTGATTTCTACCCACGATTCTGTTCGTCCAGTTATGAGCTAAAAAACCTTATTTATTCGATACTCAAACAGGTACTAAATACGATATCCGTTATTAACTATTTTATTCAGCGATTAAAATATTCAACATCCGTCTAGACAACACAGGGACCGGCACATATAATGACGCGACTGGACAAGCAAACATTATTCAAATCTGACCGTTTTTCATGAAGATGTTTATAAATTTATTAATCTCCGCCTGTGTTTACAGATAAATAAAAAAATAATTAAGGATTAAATTAGACACGGTACATTGTAAACAACCGCCGATCTATCCTTAATTACTATTATACGGTGGCTCCGATAAGCGAAGCGAACGCGATCAATCGATTTGATATTTTCGCGCGAATGAACGCGATCAGTTACGTTCATCGATGCCAGACTGACGCACGGCTGCAATCGTGCGAGGCGATTCGTGCGTACGTAGGACAAAATCCGCCGCGTCGCACTCATCGCTCTGAATTCGTGTGTGTCACCGCATCACTTCGCTTCGCAATCGCGTTCGCATCAAGACCGCTCACGTAGGAGTTCGTGTTACATACTGTATTATGTATAACCTGAAACTGAAAAACTCGTAAACATTTCTAAAAAACATAAATAAACGACAAACTTTTAAATAAAATATATATGTATGGGCGTGTGTATAGTAACGAGTGCCCAAAATATTCATTTTAGACGTACGCATAATATAAATATATGTATATACATATATGCACAACAAGGGTCTAAAGTCAATTCACGCGTGTGAAAAAAAAAAATCCGTTTCACCTAATTCTCGAAATACAGATTTCGCAACTCTAATTTCGTAATAGTCAAAAAAACTTTCGCCATACCATATATATATATATATGTAATGTCGCCGGTGGCGTAGTTGTTAGAGTGCTCGGCTATCAACTCGATGGTCGGGTTTCGAAACCAACACGCCACATAGAAAAATTTTTCATCGTTATTTAATTCTTAATTATCACGGAGACGGCAGTGGCACCCACTCCGTATAACATCATATGCACGCGCATCTGCGTCGCATATAAATAGTGCCCAACGATGATTATATATATATATATATATATATATATGTGTGTGTGTGTGTGATGTTGATATTGGTATGCTATGTTCAGTAATCATTTATACCGGTTTTTTCATATTACATATACATATATGATATTGATACGCTATAGCTGGAATTTTGTTAACGATAAAATGAATGATTGCCGCTTTTTTAATAACAAAATCGACAAACAGCCCTTCAAAAATTAACAAATATTAAATACAATGGAGATACGTCTCAATTTCAACACTGGGCATAATTTTAACCTTACGTGTACTTTAACGTCACACGTATAAATCTATCGCCGTGGTAATGTAACCGACAACGATAGGGGTAAACAAATTTTCGTCAGAATTGAAGTAATTAGGAAAAAAAATAAATCGATGGTCGATAAACGGTTACTTTGATTTATACGGTTCGTTTATAAATTTCTAACGCCAGATCAAATACTAACTTGATGGATAACGTACGACGACATCATCATTCGGTGCAATCAGATGTGTATGTGTTCCTTTCGCAAATGCCAATTAGGAGCGAGCGACCGGCACATCGGAGCAGACGTATCGCATTCGGCAATTTGGTGCTTGAATGGACTTATCCGTGTTATTGTCAAATGGACCGTATAAATTTACCATTCCCTTTGTGTCCTTATTCTCATATACATACATATATATATATATATATATATATATATATATATATATATATACATGCACTAGTAATGCATCTGTTGGTTCGCGTGCAAAGTTTCCTTGCTGGAAAGTCTAATCTTGTTGTTGCTCTAACGACTACGATCTTACAATGATATATCTAGCCTCCGCTTTCACTTACCATACTACGAATAGCCCTCATTTTTTTTTTGCACCCCGCTATTTCCTATTTCCTAACTGAAATTCTTCGTCACCCGCAAGTGCTATATATATATATATATATATATATACATAAGGGTGAGAAGAGTTCCATATCCTAATTCCAAAGTCGAACATATTTCCCTTTCGTCTTGTACGAATTGCAGGAGTAAAAAAAAAAGCAAATCGTTATCCTTAAAAGTTTAATGTCGACTAAGCGCGGCCACTATCTTAGTTCTGTCCGGTCACAGAAGGAAAGAAACGGAATGGCCTTGTGTTACCGTTTCCTGCGCTATTTCGAATTTGTAAACGAAAACGGTTCGCATTTATTTTTACGTTTTACTTACAAGTTCAACCCACACACATGCAATACATACACACACAAGCTCGCAAATCGAATGAAAACGACACGAAGACGGTTAACAGGAGGTAATACGTTCTTTGCACTGGGTTTTATTCTTAATGTCGTTCCTTTTTAACGCTGCACTCGGTTTTAAATTATATTCTATCTATCTGCGTAGGTAAACTAAAGCAAATATACGTAGGACGATTTCACGTTGTAAAACATTACTTATCAACCGTTAACGAGGTCGAATTATCGACCAAGAAAAATATTTAGGTATTCGTTCAGATTAGAACTTAACGCGAAAGAAGAAATGAAAGTTAAATCTGCTTCTTAGCGGTTACTCCAGTTTGGGGAGAGTGTATGGAGTAATTATAAAGACCGTTTGGACATACGATTTACGGTTGTGGAGTTGCGCAAAGAATACACGCATAAAATGTGGCTGTTGTTGTAGTGGCATAAACGGGTAGGTCTCCTGTATACAACAGGTACAGAAGAGGACCGAGGACACTTCCTTGCGGTACTCCGGCTTGTACACTGTAGAATGGTGACTTCGCTTCTTCATGGGTGACTCGGAATTTTCTATTCGACAGGTATGATTCCAGCAAGCGACAAATGTTACCTGGAAACAAAGTACTCAGCTTTTGGATCAGGCCTTCATGCCAGACTTTGTCGAATGCCTAGGCAATATGCAAGAAAATGACAGAGCAGAATTTCTTCTCCTCCAACGCTCTGTTAATGACTGCCACAACGCGATGTACTTGGTCGATCGTCGAATGTTTATGTCTGAATCCAAACTGGTGGAGAGGAAGTTCGTCTCCAACAAGCGGTAACAGTCGTCTTAGTAATAGTTTCTCTAAAAGTTTAGAGATTGATGGTAATATGGAGATGGGTCTGTACGAAGTTACCTCAGCAGCTTTTTTGTTAATTTGCGTATTAAATTTGTCCTAGCTGCAACCTTCTTTTTCGTTATTTCGCAGTGTTTCCTGTAAGTCGTGAATCTATCCAGGGTAATTGTTAGATATTTAAGATGATCAGTATAATTCTATTTCCTTCCATATTCCGCTAACGTTTAGCTTGGTAGTTAACAAGATGGAACGTTTGCGTTTTTTATGGATTAAGCTTCATGTAATTTTCTTCATAATATGTATCAAATTATTTCGCCATATGGTTTAGAAATTTTTCTACTTCTTCGATGGTGTTATCACAGCTGTTAAAGCAAGATCGTCAGCATTTAGAAAGTGTTGTGTTGTGCTTCCCACCGGTTGATCGTTGGTATATATATATATATATATATGTATTAAATAAAATTGGTGATAAGTGGTCATACAATTTGAATCCATAGTTAGCCCTACACATGTACACTTCAAACGTTGCTTCAATTTCCAAAAAACAAAGCGGAATAATTTTACCAGATGTCTGAACAATAAAATAAGAAGCCTAGAACTAAAAGCTAGCTTGTATTAAACACTTGTAGAAATTAAAAAAAATATATATATCAAGAAAATATATTGTCGAACTGGGTACATCTCAATTATATTTATAGATCTAACGGTCGCTTATAATAATTCACCGATCATTTACTAAGCGAGCAGTATAATGTCAACGGTGATTATAAATTTACAACCGTCCTCGCAAAATTACTAGAGAATTTGCAGTTTTGTATCTCCTTAGATTGCGAACGTAGCCGGCAGCTAGTAGAAGAATGTGTTCGTACACGGAAGTGTGCTGGCGCCAATAATATTCAATGTTTTTACAAATTACCAGCCTAATTTCAATTACATAGGCCAATTTATCTCGGCTGAGGATTAGGCCGTCACCGGCAAAGAATATTTTTAATCAATTGAACAAGGACTTTCAGCATTAGTGAAACTTCGAGAATATTACTCATAGATCCGAGACTAAACCCGAAGCTGAGAATTAGAGTAAATGTTGGTGTTAACCAAAAATCTTAAAAGTACTACGGACAAAAAAAATAAGAAAAATAGGATATACTCAGTGGTATGAGGAAACACGGCAAATTGATCAAACTAATACAAATTTGAACGCAGGAATATTTCGGACAATTAATCCATGGAGTAAAATACACCATTACAAACCATCCGGTTGAACTGAAGGCAAACGAAGAATTTGACGATGAAAGCTGATTGTGTGATATAAAGACTTAGACAAAACTAAATACAAAGTTGAACGATACTAAAATATAAGTCACGACTACGCTAGATGGCTATCCAATTGAGGTCGGTCAGGACAGCAAGAAGAAAAAGAATTTATATATATAATATATATATATATATATATATATATATATATATATACGCTCACACACACACACATATATATATATATATGCATGTGTAGCTTTACTGCCCGTTTTATATATATATATGTGTGTGTCTGTGTTTGTGCGTGTGTTAATGTATGAATGTATGCATCAATGCGTATGTGTTTGTGTAATGTATGTATAGATGTATGTGTTTACACATATATATATATATATATATATATATATATATATATATTATATATTATATATATATATACACCTTAGCGATATATTAATACTTTAAAATAGGTAATTATAATTATTTTAAACGATTATCTCTTTTCTCGTCAATATTTTGCATTTCTTATGGTCCAGGTTTTTCGTTTTTTTTTTGTTTTTAATTACGAGATATAATAATCTTATACGTAAATTACATTTATTAATTTTATGCGGCCATCACGTCGGGACATATTGATAATATATACAATTACGTGGATTGGGACCAGCTGAGCGATTATTCATGTTGTCTCTTTGACAAGTTCCACAAATGGCAAGACACGTTCCGGTGCTAACCGGCGGATTTACTTCAGGTACAAGCTTATTTTTTATTACATTATTATTATTATTATTATTATAAACGTCATCGTTAATATCATTATTATTACTATATTACGACTACTTTAAAATTGTGACTATTATTATTTTTACAATAATTCGTGGCTCGTTTGAAAAAGGAAATCGTTCGTTAAAGTGTCGGACGATAAACTGGATTTTATTTATTTATATTTTATTTACAAGAAAAAAATAAAACCATTTAAATTATCGTTTCCTATAATAAAATTAACAACATTACCTTCAATATAGCAACGACCGCTTACTTATTGCTCGAAATTTTCTATATAGCAACTATTTTTATTTTTTGCTCTTAATAATAATTTATATATACATGCATACATATATACATATTATATATGTGTGTAATATGCATTTCGTTTTAATTCGATTTACACCTTCGAATTTCTTGCCAGCTGGATGTACTTAACAATGTTTCCGTCATTCGGGACCAAAAATTGGGAGACAAACCATCAGGACTCACCAATTCATTTTTTACACGAACAATTTACGCGCCACAGACGAAACCTGTTTTTATTAGCAATTGTATATGTATATACATGTATTATATATAAAAATAAGGTATCTTCAAAAGGAAACAATTATCCTCATCCAGTTTGCTTAACAGTGTGTTCCATAAACATTCCGATATTTCCTCTATGCATAAAATATACACACATATATATATACATATATATATATATATATATATATATATATATATAATAATAATATATGTATAATGCCAGAATATATTTTGTTTCAAAAAGTAAAAATAAATGCATTTGTAATTCTTAATTATGTATCTCTTCCTTTACTTTATCAAACGCCGACATCTTCAACAACGGAAAAACTGTAATACCGCTTTTCCAAGTGTAGGTCGGCATACGAAAGTCTCGTTCAATTACAAACTAATTAAAAATTTGCCACGAAGTTAAAATTAAAAAGTAAATAAATTAATGTACTTATACATATAATACACACACACACACATATATGTTTGTGTGAGTACGCACACAATTATTAAATTGTCAGGAACGTATTATTTGTGGAAGAGTAATCCGAGGTCGTCCGTAATCTCGTTTCATTATTTCATTTCCTCCGTGTATATAATTTCAATTTAAAAAAAAAAAAACACCGAAAATGATCTAATGATAATAATAATAATAATAATATATATATTATATATATATATATATATATATATATATAAAAACAGAAAAAAATGAAAAAGATATAAAAAAAGAAAAAGGAAGTGTTACATACCGAGAACTGAATTAAAGAAATACTCATCCATTTCAGAAAGATGTTGTTGAACGGAATGATTTTTATTACACTCCGGGTTCGATTGGATTGGATACGATTCGATTCGATTCGATTCGGTGGAATTAAGTTTATTCGGAATGAAACGGGCGAGTTTGTTTATTAAATTAAAATTATTTCGTTCTTTGAAAGCGGCAAGCCGAATTACCGGGTGTCGATTAATAGGAGCCGATATACCGTATGAATATTTTAAAAAGTAATTATTATAATAATGATTATAATAATTATAATAATTTTAATTATTGCGACAATAATGATAATGATAATTATTATGAAAAAGAGAGTATTAGCGATATGGTTTTTGAAATAAACGTGGGAATTGAAAATTCTATTTTATTGATATTTGAATATGAAGCACAACCGGTCGACGATTGCCTTAAATTAATTTTCTTCATTTGCAAAAAGAATTTCGCAATTGCATTTTCCTTCGCATTTACCTACGCTTTAAATACGGCGCAATCTTAATTGATGGCACTCGAATCACTGTTAGAAACGACGTTTAATAATAATAACGAAAGTAACTATAATAATAATTATAATATCATCATCATCATCATCATCATCATTTTGTTGCATCTACTTTCAGGATGTTGCTCATCAAGAACCATTAGCGGTCTCATATCTTCCTGTGTCTAGTTGAATTTATTACTTCATAAGTTCCACCAATACCTATATGTTCTATGTACTTCATTTTTTTCCTTCGTCTTGTTGCCTTTCCAAGAATCTTCTCTCGGACCGCTAACGTAAAAATGTCTTCTTCTCGTAATTATATATTTTCGCGGGTTTTTCCTTCTTTTTATATCTTCGACGATTGTCAATTTATCGACGTTACATCGGATGTAGCTTCTTCGAAACGAAATCGGTCCACAGCATCTTAAGCAACTGTCTCTATACGTCCACATTTCGAATGCGTTTATTCTTCTCTCGCTTTCGGCGTTAGTTGTCCAAGATTCCGCCGCATATTTCACCACGTACCGTACGTAGTAACGCGCTATTCCTTTTCTAAACTCCAAATCCATTTTTCTGTTCTGTAATATTTGTCCTAAATTTGTAAAGTTTGCTTTGCCATCGCTATCCACGTTTTAACTTCCATCACTTGTGAATATTGCGTCCAAGTATTTGAACTCTGTCACCTGTTTTATTATCTCGTTAGTTTTCATTTTTCTATCCTAATTAAATGCCTTCGATAATTTCATTATCCTTGTTTATTATTTGTTTATTTATTTCGTATTTCTTCTTTCTTTCACTGTTAATGATATCCAACATCCTTTGCAGAGTTGTTCTTCCGTTTCTGCAATTACTACCCTATCGTCCGTGTAACTAATATTCTTGATCACTCCGATTTTAATTAATTCGTCGTTGTTTATTATTTCTTCGGCATATGCATTATAAGAGCATTGTAGTAATAGGTGAGCATGTGAAAACAATTGAGAGCAAACGCGAGTGTGAGTGTGTAATTGTGTTTTTAACTATGAATAATAAGTATAGTGGATATTAAGAAATCGATTATAATTTTATTTTATAAGTAAATCTGTCGTCAAGTTAATACTTTACAGAACATTGTAAAACGCTCATCACAAGTGTGTGCTTGCTACTATATCAATGTGCATGTGTATAAATTTAATAAAATATCCGGTTTTTACAAAAAAAAACTAATATAAGGATACTAATAGTTAATAATAATAATGACGAAGATATTAATTGCAATGATAATCGTAATAATAGTATTACGTACGTGTGTGTGTATGACTGATTGGCGATTGCGTTTAATTAATTTTTATTTATATATTTGTTCAGAATTTCACAATTTCTTCCTCCTTTTATTAATTTTAAATATGACAATTCAAAAAAATTACCTGCTATGGTTAGCTCTCTCTCTCTCTCTCTCTCTATATATATATATATATATATGCGCGCGCGCCTATGTGTGTGTGTGTGTGTACATCCTGTGATGTAAATATTGAAAGTTGTGAAGATTTGAATAACAGTACATCAAACTACATTCCAACCTTAAATATTAGAAAAAGTTATATACATATAATCCACATTATATATATATACACACACACACACACATATATATATATATATATATATATATATATATATATATATATATATATATATATATATGTAATATATCGAATATGATACCATATTGATAGCTACAAACATCGAAAATATCATACGCTTATTGCGAAGATTGGAGCTAACTAGCAAAGAGGACGGATTTTAATCGAAAGAAGACCAAAATGATGATAATCAATCGGGATAAAAATAACTGGCCAAACAAAAAGCACATAGATGGAATAGAAGTGATCGATAAGTTCACATATCTAGGTTTAATTATAGACAATACTGACGGATGCAAATTGGAACTGCAGCACCGCATACAAATAGCCAAAAGCGCGATGAGTCGCTTAATAAAAATCTGACGTGATCAAGCAGTAAATAGAAAAGTTAAAGTTAGACTGGTCAAGGCATTAATATTTCCGATGTTTTTATACGATGCAGAAAATTTGACATTACACCGAACTGAACACAGACGCAGGGATTTGAAAAGGTTGTCATAGAAGGGAAATTGGACGGAACAAGATGTCGTGCTCGTGTGCCTTTAAGATGGTCGGATGGATTAACAAAATTCGTGGAGAATTGCTTCAATAAATGCGCAAACTAATTCATAAAGACTGCATTTCTATGTCAGCATGTCCCTGCTAGGAACAATACTCAGATATTATATAAATTATTAGGAACAAGAAATAAACCATTTAAATATTCCGGATTAGTTAATTCACGTAATTAACGTATTCTATGCTTTGGACGTTATCTCTTTAAAATTTAATCCGTCAATGTAAAAAAATTAACTTTTGAAAAACATATTAGTTATAATAAAACCGCAGCCAGAATGTTTTCACTTTTTATCGTTATCGATAGAAAACCTAAATTAAGTATTCCGAACAAATTAATTATATATAAATCCTTAATTGAACCGCTATTAGCTTACGGATATCCCGTTTGGAGTTATGCGCCTAAATCTACGTATTAAAAAATTCAAACAATTCAAAATGATCGTCGTACAATCGTACTAAATATGCCGAGATATATATATATAGGTATATATATATATATATATATATATATATATATATATATATATATATATAAAAATACAACTAACGCGCGAAATGTCGAACCTAGACTATATTGCGAATAGAATATCGATTCCCGCCAAATTAATATTAACGCGATATATTTGTGGTCAATCATACGATACGTGAAAATGTTATTTTCGGCGTGAATCGATCGCGACAGTGCATGGAGAGTTTCGAAAAGGATTCAAAATTACGCGATGTTAACCTGTACCATCTCGCAATTCGATTTTAAGGTGAGTTGAAATCTTTCGAGAGACAACTTCTGCAACTGATAAAAAAAATTATCCGCATACATATAGCTGTATAATTTACCATTAAAAAAAGAAAAATGTCAAAATATACACTCAGCTTCCTTCTTCCAGACATTCGCTTTTATAGGATGCACGTTAAAATAGGATGTGTTCTTTCCTGGAAGTAAACCATACCGACATTTACTGAAGAAGTTTAATTTTTTCAAGTATTTAAAGGTAATAATTTTCATACAACCTACCGGAATCTTACAACGTTAATACGAATTTCCTATATCAGTTTTATCTTCACTTTTATAGACCGCTATTATTTAACTTCCATATTTCCGAGGAAATGCCAGAGCGTAAAGCGATTCATTAAATAAAGACGTCGACGGTTGCAGAAAGGAGTAAAGTTGTTTTTTTTTTCTATACCTAGCTTGCAATATTAATTGATGCGAGCGGCACTCCTTCCATAGAATGATACCTAGAATGTACAAATTGGATTTAGTAGATCAAGTCCGATAATTTGACCCTCTGCAATCATCAAAGCGAAAATTGAGAGCTGGTCAAATCCGAAACAGAATTTATTACTAAACTTCCTTAACGTCCCCTCTCTATTGAAAAAAAAAAAACAAAACCCGATTTCTTCCATTTAATAATTTTTTTAATTAATAATCTTTTTTTTGGTTATCGCTAATACGTTCGTACAATAATTAAACATAGCCTGTCTGGTGGATTTCTGTAAAATTATCGAAGCATGTTCGAAAGTAAAGCTAAACTAACTTCTTTTACGGGTGTATGTGGGTTTTTTTCTTACACCTGTTTATTTAAGCCCCGTACACGTGTTTATAAGAAATAATAATAATATACTTTTCGAGGTTTGTAAAAATATTTAAATTTCTGAAGAAATAGCAGATCGTCAAATACGCGGAATAATACTTGTCCATATCGATTAACAATTTCGATCGGAGTGTTCGGTTAAACGCTACTTTATAACCTTTTATACGTGAAATTTTAATTCGAACCCCGAATGTTTTATTTTACGATTGACGTGAAATCTCCCAATTTTCAAAATATTTATATAACTCGAAAATTATCTATAGTTCACCTAAAAAAAAAAAGAGAGTACTGTATAATAAACAATCGTATAAAATTTATAATTTTGTGTCGACATTTTGTAATGTACCGCTGAAGATTTTAAAAATTTTAAAACAGATTTGCGACGAGACAGTTCTAGACACACGCCCGAACGTTTGACGGGGTTTAACATTAAAGGCAAATGAAACGAAGACAAATTTACCGTATATTCGAGAACTATTATACAAGCCGAGTGTACGAGATACTTTTCCGGAGGATATGCGGTCAAGATGCCGGAGTTTTCTAGAGCGGATTTACAAAACAACGATCTGACGACACTTCAGCCTTTATCACGCAATAGCCGTACGATATATTCGATACTACACGTATATTTCAAACGGTTCTCGTATTCTTTTCCAGTGTAAGCATCCCAGTAACCATTCGAATACGGCAACACCTATCTGATACGTAGTAATCTATAATAAGCAGCTAGTCTGAAGATTAGGTATTTCCTAATTATTACAGACATTTTCGTAAGGAAAAGTTCGCCAGCTCGTCCGCGTTCGTATTTCGGTATTTCATCAATAATCCAGACGATCGATCAATGTCATCTCGTTGAAGCGCGCGTGTCAGAGACTTGAATTTAGGACCTATTTATCGGTAATTTCTTCTCGTTCGTAGCTTTTCATTCGGATTTTTACCGTAAACGAATAACTACGATAACAGGCGATTAAATTTCATTTTTACAATTTCTATCTTCGACTTATTTTCTTCACGTGTATATAAATATATATATTATACATCATTAAGTTCACCACATCGGAGGTAATTACCTTATTTTGTTGTAGAAGTACAGGGCAATAATAATACAACGTTAACGCAGATAGGTACACACACCCGGGAGAACTGATTGTCTTCGTTGTCACGACACAATGCACAGCACAGCGTGTTTTTGTAGTGTACCACTATATTGTTAATAGCGCGCATATGTTATGAGTTGTGCTTTGCCACTGCCTTTAAACGAGATAATAGTATCGGGATTATTTCTATTTTTATTTTATGATGATAATTTTTGCCTAGTCGTATTACTCGATACCTTCCGTATAGAAGTCGAGCTTATACAACGGATGGATAATTCATAATCAGGATATATCCTTAAAATATGTACAACTCAAGAATTATACATAATATTCGATTAGGATCGGTTAAATTTTTAAAAACGCCAATTCTTCACATTTTCTTTCCAAAATACGATTGGGAATGTTTGTTTTAATTTTTTTTTTTTTTTTTTGACACCCTAACGTAATTATCCAATTTAATTACATTAAAATAACGTCGCGATGAAGATCGCGTGTCGGAATGTCCCGTCATCCAGTTTACTTTATTTCGCTCGGAATACTTTTTACTTACCTAATGAAATAACGAACAAAATAAACACCTTCGAATTAACTGCGAAAAATTATTAATTAATTAATTAATTAAATAAATAAATAAGTAAATAAATAAATAAATAATTTTCTTATTCCGCGTTCGATAGATGGTGTGAAACATTACGAACGTGAATTATATTAAACTAGCGAACGCGGAATAGAAATTCTGAATAGGGAAAAACGCTACGCATATATGTAGACGATAATTTCATATGTGAAAAAGATTTGAATACAAATCTAATGTTTTCGGTGACGATAACTAGTGAAGCTCCGAATTTTGCCAGTACCACATATCCGTCTCTGTGTTCTACAACTCGTAAAAAAAAATACTACTAAATATCGTATTAATCGACAGAAGAACCATTACTAGGATCAGGAAGCGGACACAATTTACCGACGCAGCGAATAGCAAAATTTAAAACAGACGTGGAATACACGGAGACTTTTTAACAACATTTAAACGTTTGTGCCTCCTGACTAGTATCAGCAATCGAATAATTCTTTCGTAGTCGACTTTCCGCATTCTTCTTTTAACGTCTTTAATAATAATGAAAGATTTAATAATAGGGTGACCCAGAGAAGACGGACGGTTTTGTTGTGTTTTGAATAGCTGAAAGATTACTCGACCAAAAGTTTTGAATGAAATTTTATTTAAAAATTGGCAAAACGAGAAATTAGCTTACAATCATTTGTCGAACACAATATCCTTCAGATGACCGACATTTTTTTTTCATTCAGTCTTTTTACAACATTTTCGAACACCTTTTCGAGCAGCGTAATTTTTTAAATTTCTTCACAAATCCGAGTTTTCAGGTCTTGCACATCTGGTGGACGTATTTCGTAAACGCGGCTCTTAAAGTATCCTCACGAAAAAATAATCGCGTAAGTTTGAATTCTTTTCGAAACTCACTTTGCACTGTCGTGTAACGCCGAAAATAACGTTTCACGTTACAAAACGAGCGCCTCCTCGTTATAGGATGTCGTGATAATTGAAACTAGACAAAAACGAATCTCTCGCGTGTTTACTAAACTTTAGAGCATGAGGTTCGTACTTATCAAGTGCGCTATTTAAAAAACAAAATCAACCGTCTTCTCTAGGTCGCCTTATAGGTCGGAAACCGACGTACGGATAATTAATACTTTCAGTCGTACTGTCCACTATACGGGACATTCAATTTTAGCGCTAAAAATTTTCGTTATAACGGCGTTTGTCGTAGAACGTTTTAATTTTAAAACTATATTTATTCGAAACGTTAAAAATTTATCCGTAGATCTAAAAAGAAAAATTATACCCGAAATATTTTACTTTTGAATTTTCACCTGCTCGAGTCGTACGAAAATTTATAATTTTTTGTAAAAAACTGACAATGCGTGACTGATTGGAAAATGTTTCATTTTGGAACGGACACTTTGAAAACTGAAATTATTTTCTCCTTACGACCGGTTTAAGTCCGAAATGTAAATTCGAAAGAAGAATGACCGTATGAAAAAAATATAGTCTAAAAGAATCTAAAAGATAGACTCGAGGTGGACTTAATTTAGTTAGTCCTCTAAAATGCAGTAATACATCCGGAGTCGATATATCGTTAATTCAGTTTTGGAAATGAACTGCAAAAAAAAAAACAGAAATTCTACAAATAAATATAATTGCTGCTGTTAGTACTAATTCGTACATTAGCTATGTCAATAAGAACGCAAACTCGGGCCACGAAATTTCTTATAGAATTAAATAATGCAGCCGTATGAAAAATTATCTCAGACAGTTTCAAAAACAAAAATTTCGCAACAAAAACAAAATTAGCGTTATATAAAACTATCATAGTGCCGACAATGACGCATGAAAGCGACGCTTGGTCTATTATGTAAAAGCATCTCAAAAAGCTGAAGATTTGTCATCTGAGCATGATTAGGAGAATATTGAAAATAATCTGGAAATACTTCGTATCGAACGGGAAAGTTTTAGATCTATCAGCGATATATGCAAACTGAAAGACGCATGAAATAGGTCGATCACGTTTTGCGAATGCATGATGACCGCGTACCAAATGCTATGTGGTGTTCTAGGAAAAATACATTTTGGAAGACCTAAACTACGCTATAAGGATGTATTCGCCAATAATCTCAAAACCGTGGCAATAAACTCAAGAGAAACTGATGGAAAGTACAAAACAGAAATAGAGATCTATCGTAAACAGTGTAATACTGGCGCGAAAGGTCACGTCCCAAAACAAAAGAAAACTCACGCTGGCCAATCAGAGTTCGATTTCAGGCGATCAACAACAGCAGATAGTCTGCGACCTATGCAGTTTCCAGGCAAATGATTGTATCGGCTTGGTGTCCTATATGCGTCATAAACATGAATGACAGTAGCAGCGCTTATCCTCGGCAACGAGGGAGATAAAATAATAGTATATATTATATATATAGATAGAGATTGACAGATGGATACTCTGAAAAAAGGAAAACATTATTCAAAAATATGGAAGACATTACACAGCCATCTATTTTACATAACAAATTTATCAGCGGATCTAGTAAAGCGCATATGCCCTATGAAAATTTTTTTGACAATTACATACGAATAGTTTCCATAGGCGGAAAAAGAAAATAAGACTTCACTTTTTGCACAGTTGGATCCATTTGTCCACCATCTACTAAAAAAATTCATATCAAATTTCCCGTTTCGATATTCGTCCGACTCTTAACACTTTCAGTCGTAATGTTTTATGGCACATAGAATTTTATCGCTGCCAAAGTTGTTTATTTTCTATTTTAAGTAAAATGTTTCAATTTTAATAAAGGTAAATCTGACTAAATAAAAAAATAAAATAATTAGTCGGTTTTTTAGATGTTACTAACTAATCAGTTATGTGAGATAGTCGGTTATGCGCATCAATTATATATATATATATACTTCTCGAGCCAGAGCTATAACCAGAACGGGCATGCCGTTGGATATACTGGTGTTGTTGTTTTCACAACATAGAAGCTGTTTGCGCGTCAGCTTCTATGTTCCTTTAAAGCGCACTCTACTGTCACTTCCACATGTCTCTACTTGTTTATAAAAGTCCTACGGCGATGGGATCGTGGTAACGGAAGCCGGTTCGGTCAAATGGGAACTAATTCTGCACGGAAGGCGGTATGAACCAAGTGGTCGCTATTGAACAGCGACATGATGCCGGAGTTCGGCGGTAGATCATACGACCAGGCAGCTCTTTAAGATCCGCTCTGACTGCCACAAATATGGAAGGAAATAGAAAAGTTGTCCTACACATAGTTCATCCCATATGTACCGAGTCAGTTTGCCGCGACTGACGAGCACTTGCATCCTGCGGTAAGAATAACGATAATAATAAATGGACATTTGGAGTCTGGAATGTTAGAATTTTATTAGGGAAATATAAATGGTAGTCTAGATGAAGAAATTATGTATAGAATAAAAAATACAATGATGGCATACAGCAAACTCTCCAGACGAGTTTTCAAGAATAAAAACTGAACGACCACTAAAATGAACCTATATAAAGCTATCATATTACCGACAATGTTATATGGCGGAGAGACCTGGCCTATAAATAAAAAAACAGCTCAAAAAGTTAGAAGTCCGCCACCTAAGATTACTGAGACAAATCCTTCGTATAAACTGGAAATATCATGTATCCAACCAGAAGATGCTAAAAATGGTTAACTCTTATTCGATTGAGCAGCATTGAGCGAAATCTGGGTTAAGGTGAATTGGCCACCTAATAAGAATGAATGACGAACGCATTACGAAACGTATGTTTTACAGAGTACCAAAAGACGGTAAAAGACATTAAAAGACATTGCGGTCGTCCAAAATTACGATACAAAGATGTAGCCACTAGGACAATTAAGAAAGCTGCAATTAATCCGAGAAAGGATGCAACGTGGGAGATTATGGCCAAAAACAGAACTGCATGGAGATTGTTTACAGACGACATTGTAAATCAACGTCTCATATATCAGAAGGCAAGAAGATCCAAACATTAGATCAACATTGCCGGGAGGACAAAAATTCATTGCTCGCTGTGTAATTTTAGAATTTTCAAATTGGTTTGATCTCGCATATGTGGCACAAACATTAAGAGCAACATCGAGAATAATTGGATAACATACTCGTGATCGAGTGAGTTAGAATAATAATTATACATATATATATATATATATATATATATGTGTGTGTGCGTGTATGTATATAGCCGTATTTATTTGTGTGCATACAAATAGTAATAATTTCGTTGTTCATCAGCGTATAAAATATGTACGCTTTGAATTTTTATTTATATTTTCTTTAATTTTCTCGTATCTATAAAGAAATAATGTTGTAATTACTGATTCGTTGACAATTTGTAAAGTTTATTTAATAAATAAAAATAAATAGATAAATAACGAGCGAATTATAGTTAAAGCATATTTTGTAAATAAGAAGGTAGAATGTATTTATTAAATTCGAAGATAGATAAATTCCAGTATTAGGTTAACAATAATTTCAACACGCTGCCAATCGTAAGCTTTAATAAATTCGATCGAAGTGAATCGTAAGAAAAACACCTACGATGCTTAAAACGGAGATCAAAATTAACCACACGATAAGCCCGCTGGTTATTTTACCGAAGAAACGTATTTTCGAATTACGGACGGGGTCTTTAAAAAATGCTAGCAGCATCGCAGTCGTCGTCGTTTGGAGAAGCGTGAAAAATTAATGTTTCAATCTGTTGAAAGTGACGGTGCTCGGATAAGCAACTATTCGTATCGACCAAAAAATATTTCAATCATCCAAAAGGGATAATAGAATGAATTATGATAATGTACGCTTGTGTGCGGCTTGTGCACATATACGTACACGCCGACATCGATTACCGGAGATTATGAATGTAAACCGCTGTGACGAAATGAATAACCGGACAGTACAATCCGTTGGCTTACTTCGTTTAACCGAAAAGAAAACACAATAACGGTCCGTGGACTTTCAGTATTTTTTTTATTTCCTTACGCTATGTCGGAGGGGATGTAGAAAAAGACAGAGTAACAATAACGGAGACGTCTTACGCTGATAGTAATATTACTAGAGCTACTAGTAACAGGAGTGGTAGCAGTATTGTTATTTCGTTGACAGATGAACACCGTTCTCGAACGGGACGTTTGAAAATCCGAAGAAAGTCCGTAGAAAAGGACGATAAAGTTGAAATTTATCTGTCCGTCTTCGTCGGTAACTACGATAATTCATTCACCTTCTCATTTGTCTTGCCCGGTCCGTGAACGTTTACGAGGGAGACTGACCCTACGAATAACCGAACTGTAGGTACAGACGAGGGATCTCCTCTACAATAGCCGGATAGCGAGTATGGCGAGTAGGTAATAACTTTTTCCTCCTTATCGCGTCTTGTCTTCTATCACCGCAATCGCCTGTTGTAAACATCTAAATTACATCCCTTCAACGGTATATATGTGTACGTACGCAACGTATAAAAATAACGTTTATATACGGAGCATCGCGAGACTAGGATTTTTCTTCAATTTGATACACCCGAAAGTCTCGAGATAGGAATTTCCGAATTAAATGGAAAAAGTCAAGTCGGTTTTGTTAATAATAGTAATAATAATAGTTCGCTGCCCTTCCCGGGAAATATAAACATATATCAAGCGATCGTTTTGCCTTTGACACGACGGACACTGAACGCAGGCCTATACTTACTTTAATAGCTGTCACAAAACGTGGAAAATAAAAAACCCACGTATACGTTATATATATATGTATACATATATATATACATATATATATATATTCGATTAATGTAATAGTTGTGAGTATAAATCAACAATAATTATTTTATTAAAGATTAAAACAAACCATACGAAGTCATCTCCGGGTTATCAAAATTATATTAATTAACGTAGTAAGTATAATTATATATTTTGTCTTTATTCACCTCCAATGCATCTTACCCATCGTATGAAAAAAAATTTAGGTAGAATATGAAGATATAGTCGCCTCGATTATGAATATGGTGAATGTGAAACGATCGTTAAATCGTTAGGTAATTATCAATAAAACGTACTGTAGGAAAATATGAACTGAGTTTAGTTGGTGAAGCATTAGCCGAGACGAAATATAATAAGAACATTCATGGAATGAATGGTAAAGATTTGTAAAACTACAGAAATAAGATAAATTGGGATAGTATATATAATGAAACAAGGAATTTGACTCATTTTAAATTGGAGATTCAGGAATATGGTTTTTTCCAAACCGTATATGGCACTCAGCAGTAACAGGAATATGGAGAAGGTAGGGGAACTGGAATATTAAAGAATCACGGTAGAGGTGGATATTACGAATTACCTACGTGTAGATTACATATAGATTTACGTGCCGTGTACTGCACCTAGGCCAGAAACACGGGAAAGGAGAGGACGTAAGGTTCGTAAGAGTGAATTGAAAGTTTGAAGATTAAACGGGAAAGACAGATTGTTAAATTAGATTATATAAATTGGAGGATTTAAGAAAATTTAATAAATTATTGGAAGCATCGTGCGTGAATAAAAAAATTTTTGGCAGGCTGAGCGGTTTGTCGAGGATAGAACATTCGGAATTGAATTATACACATTCAAGGAGAATGTGGTTGACAGTAATGAGGACATTACAACTTGAATGTAGAGGAGGAGGAAGATATAACTGTGTGAGATGTTAGTGTTACCTAGGCGCAGACGAGCAGGTACAACATATCTTCTGTTTGCTGAGTGAGATGGAGTCTGGAGGAATGTTGAATCTCGAACCGATCGAAGTTTGTTGGTAAGTGGGAGTGCAGACCACTTTTGGCTCCATGACTTACGTACTGAGGACTTTATAAAGTCTGGAGATCTTTTTCATTGGTGTAGTTAGTTGCGGTAATGGTTGGAGCAATGCGCAATCTCGGGCTGCACTGTCCGCTAAGTCATTTCCTTGTATGTCAGTATGCGATGGGGTCCATGCGAGAACTAGATGGATATTAGATTTTATAATCAAATAGTCAATTTCTTTAGCTAGAAGGTGTAATTTAGGACCATGAAGATCACCGAGACACTGTAATACTACAAGAGTGTCCCTGCATATTAAGAACGACTGATCAACGATGATGTGTGAAATATCCATAATTTCCATTTTGATGCGTATAATTCCGCCGATAGTATTGAGTAATGGGGTGGAGCGGAGAAACGAACTATAGAGTCCTGAAAGGAAACGAAAGCTCCTCCTATTCCAGTTTTGTTTTTAGAGCCGTCGGTGAAGTATAAGGTATGAGATGGGTATCGTGAGATCATTTCTAGATAAGCTGCTTTTATTACGTGTTCCTAGGAGTATAATTCTTTGTAAATTTCGTGAGACTGAGATCTATTAGAATAGTGTGCTCAGTCCAAGGAGGAATGATGTTGAGGGAAGAAAGAAAAACTGGTTGAAGGTGGATTTGAAGAGAGGACTGTATATTTTCTATTTGTGTAGGAAAAATAATAATTGAAGGGAAAATTCGAAATCAAACGTTGAAGAGTGGCAGGGAATATTAAGATTTGAGGAAAAGCGAATAAAGGAGAAAACTGAAGAACGTTGCCTGTGTAGATCAAGAGGGAATTCACCGGCTTCGCATATGATGTTGCGAACTGGAGTCGTTGGGAAGGCATCGATTGAGGGTGTGATCGCCGTATGATGGATTGTATTAAAGGGTGAAAGGATCTTTTTACTAGCGGAACTTTAAATTTCGACGCCATAATCAATTTTAGGTTTTATAACAGCGTGGTATACTTTTAACAGACTTGAACGATCTGATTCAAACGTTGAGTGAGAAAGCATTTTAATAATGTTCAGTGTGGAAGTACATTCCGATGTAATATGCGCTACATGAGGTTTCCAGGTTAACTAGTTGTCAGAAAATTATCCCAAGATATTTAACTACGTTTGAGGATTTAATGCGGACATCATTCAAATAAAGACTAAGTCCATGTTGGCAGTTTCGTATTCGACAGAAGTGAACTGCGGAAGTTTTAGAATGAGAAAACTACATTCCATGTTTTCGGGGCCAGGAAGTCAGCTTATTTGTAGCTCCTTGTAAAGAAACTTCACCAAGACTGACATGAGGAACCGAGATAAATATTGCAAGGTCATCGGCGTAAGCAGCACATTTGACTGGTGGAACGTGATTCCACTTACAATGTCATTAAAGGCTATATTAAATAATGTAGGACTTAAAACTGACTATTGAGGAATACCTGTGGAGAGGTTATAAAACGATGACTGTTGTACATAGTTAATGACAAAAAATGGAGCGAATTTATCGGTAGTTGCGGATTAGTAGGACCAATTGATAATGTCTTTGATTTTTTGTTCAAGTTTGGTGAATCTGAGTTTGATCGACCTTTCTGATAGTGAAGAGTGGTTTTCTTTTAATATTTGCAATAAGTCAGATAGAGAGATTTTAAAGCCTATGAGAATTTGGTTAAAACCTGCAATATGTTTACCTTTGACTAAGTCCATTAATAAAGAGAAGTTGGAAAATGAGATTGGAGAATATTAGGAATTCGTAACGAATATCTGTATTGATCCGTAAAGGGGACTAATATAATATTCTTTACGAAATTTATGGCGGACAAAAAATTATAGAATGTTGTGAATGAATAAACTAATGCCAGCTAACTACTAGTAGAAGTAATCAGAGCCAAACGTAAAGGCAGATTTTATAAAGGCTCTAAGTGTGATACTGATTTATGGAACTGTCTAAAAGAAAAAGTTACCTATAGAAATTAAATGATTTAGACAGGACTGGAGAATATGGTTATCACTTCCTTTGAGAAAAATGACGGGAAGTATTTTAATATATTAAAATGTTTAAAAGTTTTGGTATAAACTAACTGTGTATATTGAAGTTTACAAGCGGCAATAAATTCTAAATATTTATTTTAAATATGAATTATTTTCAACTTGTTATAATTTAGTAATTTCGATCCTTCATTATTCATCAAACGCAATCACTATGTTATATATATATCAAATATGTGTGTGTACATATATATATATATATATCACATTATGCCCATATCAACCTACTGCTGGGTGTAGGCATGTCCTAAACGTTCCCAATGATTCATGTTTTGTGCAAATCGGATCCAATTGATACATGCCATTTTGCGATTGTGTCATGCTGGCCTGCTTTTTTTGAATTCAGTGGGCACCATTGCAGGATACGCTTTTTACATTTATCATCGCCTCTACGCGCAAGGTGTCCAGCTCACATCTATTTTAAACTTTGCTATTCGCTGTGTCAGTCAATTATGTCCGCTTCTTGATCCAAGTAATGGTTCTTCAGTCTTTTAATATGATATTTAGTAGTATATTTTTACGAGTTGTTTGCGTTCTCTTAATTTTCGGCTCTTTGTGAACATCCAAGTTTTTCGGTAATACACAAACGTTCGGTGTATATCTTCGTTCCGGAATACGTTAAATAACTTTCCGAATGCAGCCCGTGCGAGTATTCTCCTTCGTATCCCTATCTGCATATTTTCTTCTCTGTCTGTAGTTATTTGTTCGATGTGCTCCCCATTTATCTTTATTGACATATTATTCACAAGTTTGTATTAATGTTCCAATCGTTAGCAAATGATATTACGTTTGAGAGGTGGTCTGTTATTTTTTTATCGATTTCAGAACACACTCAAAACTGCTTTATATAATAGTTCTGGAAGAGAATCTTTATTGTTGTTATTTTGCTTAAGTTCATCGGTGTTATGTTATCTGTTAGGGCCCTAGGAGTTTTTCAATTTTTGTTGGTATATATTTTTATACTATCGTCACAGCTTTTTAAAACGCACTAGGACTTTTCTTGTAGTCTTTGTTTTTAATTGGTACGCATGTCGTTTCGCATTAAGCATTTAATTTAACTCGGATCATTCAATTAGATTTTTGTCTTTCGTTAGCTTCAAATCACGTCGCTGGTGGAGTGAAGCTATTGTCGCTTATTTCCTTTAATATAATTTTCTTATTTGGGGGAAACCTTTTCAGCGCATTCACGTATAGTCCCGGCAATATGAATAGCTGCTTCGTTGACTGCATTATATCTCGTTTGCTTTAATTCTCCCCCACAAGTTTTTCATGATCAATCCATATTACCTTTAAACGTTTTCTAACGTTTTTATTAAACCTTAAGTTGATTATTAATTTATTTTTTAGTAGTCTACGATCACTGCCTGTTTTAAGTTTGTTTATCGCAGACACGTCACGAATTATGCGCGGATTATTATTTCATTTTTATATTTGATGTCCGGACTCCTTGCTTAGGTTTCTTTTTAAAAAATGCATTCCTTCCGGTATAACTCATTATTTGTTAGAAAATTAGCGAGCATTTTTGGTGCTAAAACTATGCTTTCCAAACGCGAATTCACGTTCATTCTGTCGGTAATTCACTTATTAAAATTTCCAATAATCATAGTTAGCCTAAAGCGGTCTTTGGATTCCTATATATATTCGTAGAATTCATCTACTAGTTTACTAATTTGTCCGAGTATGTTTTAGGTCGGTGCATAAATTTTGATGACTTTAAGAATTTCATTCTTTGTTAACCTACACCAGTATACATACTAACCTGATATTCCGACGTACTTCCTTATCACCCCGTTTTCTATTTATTAACAAACCCTACACCGTTTATGTGTTTCGAATCCTTAAAGCATTAGTTGACATCTTAACTATATGGTGCTTTCGCGTAATTCTTCTTACTTCGCCTAGTCCGACTATGTCCCGGTTAGTATTACTTAATTACTCTTTAAATTCTAAGAGCTTACCATCAGCTATACATACTTATAAACTTCCGATTTGTCCTGGTTTTGCCTTTTGTTTTTACACATTTAGTATCATTTTCGGTACCGATCTTGTTCCGATTATTCCATATGTATTATTCTGTGCATTGTGGTTTTTTCTCATGAATCCCATATCACGAAGAGAAATATGTATTTTTTTCTAGTATTTTATGGTCGAAGTACTTTTTTATTTGTTCCTTTCATAATATTTATCAGGTTCTATTTCCATTTTTTTAAACATTTATTTGGTTGTATATATATGTATATATATATATATATAAAGCAGCATAAAGGAAGAATAGAACACTATATGTATGCATGTAAATATATATATATATATATATATATATATATATATATATATATATATATAAGACTTATTGTTAGTAAAGAGATTGAAATTTAGTTAGGGTTAAATGTGAACAACTTTCGTTTCGGGGGGTTGAAAAACAAGTTAGCAAGTGAATTGTTCTTATTCTGACGCACAGTGTACATAGTTTAATAGGTTACTACTAGCGGCCTATCGAAATGGTTAGATGAACGACAAACACAGTATTACGACAGTTAACCGTACATTGTTTAAAGTTGTAACGTGTGCCTGCTAGCTACGAAATCTTCCTCCTTCTCGTAGTTTAGCTGTCGGACGGTATTGTCTCATTAACAGATGGAGTCATCGATACGAACCACTTAACAACGACTAGATTTAATTAAACGGATGCAATCTCTCTCCGCAGTTCGCTACAGAAATGAGATCTTCATTTGCATTCCGAACCATCGTATCACGACTACTAATACTCGGTATAACTTCTACTACTGATACTATTACTCTACTACTTTCACTATTACGCGAGGGGGTGGGGGGTGTAACAATCACCGATGCCGCATGTTCTACCGTTTAAATTATATCATCGTCGGAAATTGTCGTCGTTGCTTATACCCCACTAAATAAGATTTATCGACGGACTTGACGTTGCAGACAATAAAATAGCACCGAAATCAACGATTCGACTGTCAGAATCAGCGACACGGCGCAACGAACAATACAAATAAACGCGACCTACATATTTATGTATTCGATAGAGTTCTCTAGGCAATTCGGCGAAAAAAATAAAATAGCGCTAAACGATAAGGTTATCGAAATTTTTTTAATAATCGAATAATTCGTAAAAGAAAACTCAAAAATTAAAAAGAAAAAAAACCTTTAGCACGGAGAGTATTATTATTTTTATCATTACAGGATTTTGTACTTACTATAAATTTTCGAGAAATGCGCGAAATAGATCGCGTTGAATACATCTTTCAGTCCGAGTTAGTACGGGTTTTATTTCAGGTAAGTTTTATTCCAGCTAAACTCGCATTAGTCGGCGTATATTTAGACACCTAAGTAAAGCATTTAGATACAGTAGACCGTGTTAGATAAACTATATAGTTGCGGATTTAGTAGATTGTACGTATAATCGCTTTAAATCTTATCTTACAGATAAGGTTGTTGTCAAGTCAAAAGTAATAGCTAATGTACTGCACAAAATTACGGTATTCCTCGAAGTACGTATGCTTGGATCTTTTTTTTTATTTATATTACGGGAAAGAGTTTAGTACGTTTCAGAAATTGGAAGGTGTGATCGATCATGTTAGGATTATCAGAAATAGTGAATGAGAATGATAAGATTGGAGGATAGGACACTCATAGAGAATATTTGCAGTTTGCTGGCCACAATAACATCACGATGGAGCGTCCCTTCGATCGAGGATATATTTGTGTGTAAGAGCTGTATGATGCGGAGCCGGGTAAGAATTACTTCTTCACGGCGCGATGGTTGTATCGACGTTTTCCAGGGAGTTGTGTCTGATTTGATACTCCGTAGCTTATTCGTGGTAATCTATCCATACTTTCTTCCACGTATCCCCGAATCGATGCTTTATATGACTTCCACTGCAGGAACAGCAACCGACGGAGCTGTGGAAACATAGTTGATGCCTGTTTCGCTGCTTTGTCAGCTATGTTGTTGTAAGCGATGCCCGAATGACTCGGAATCCAGCAGAAGGTTATCTTTAGGTTGGATCTATAAAACGGCTGCGTGAATTTCTTGACTTACGGTATTTTGTTTTCTGTAAAGTGTATCCGATGATCTCGTGAACTACAGAACATCCACTTCCTTCCCTCGATTTGAATGCGTCAGTGTAGAATTTTTTAAACGATGTGTTAGCTAGCTGTTCGTAGGCTTGAGATATTATTTGTACAGATTTTTTGTTGTATTTTATTAGCGTGGTATCGGTACGAATGTTTTGCTAAAATTGCAGGCGGAAGTAGAGGTATTTTGTAAAAAACAATCTTATTCGAAATGTCGATATGTCTTCTCGATAGAATTTGACAAATTGTTCGATGAACCGATAGTTGAGGATGGTTATTTATTGATTTAATTTCACACGATCTGGATAATCTGTGTCTGCACTGAAGATGGACGAAGAATTTTGATAGCAAATATTCTCGACGGAGATTCAATATTCGATGCTCCCAGCGCTATCCTTACCGCCGTATGATGCACTGAGTCCAGTGTGGCTAAGACAGAAGGCTTTGCTGTACCGTAGATGGTTTTTAAAATATACATCAACGATCATGTAACTCGAATATGTATCGGACAAAATTAGTGATTCTGGCGAATTCTCGTTGTGCAAATGTCGTTCAGGTATATGAAGTACGAACGAACTTTGACGGAGTAAACGATTGGTTAATAAATAATCGTTTAATCGTAAATAAGTCTAAAGCATATAGTATATAGTCAGCGGAATTCGAGTGTAATATATGTATTCATATATATATATATGTCCGTCCGTTACTTCCTTGACACACCTAACGCAACAAAACGTGGTTTGATAGACGGGTATTGGTGTATATATATATATATATATATATATATATATATATATATTATCATCATCGTGCCATAACTCTTCACAGAGCGTAAGCTAAGACTTTGCGCTGTCTTGCATCTAATTAGTGTACAGAAGATATAGAAAATATAAATGTGTAAAACGGATAATGAGATACTATGTATGGTCCCGTTCCGAAATACGCCTGCGAAACGTGGACCATGAACGCGAAGTGCGAAGAGAAACTTTCTGCTTTTGAGATGTGGTGTTACCGAAGACTTTTATCTAAAATAAGAGAAAAACGGGGAAACGTGGTAGATGATGTTAAGAATAGAAAATGGAAATACATAGCGCATAAAACCCTTGAAGGCGAAGTTTTTTTGCTGGCGGTACAAGGAAAAATACAGGGAACGCCAGCAAGAGGAAGAAAGCGGATGGAGTTGATGACGGAAGGATGGATCCTGACGGTGATCATTAAAGACGCCAGAAATCGCCATGAAAAAGGATCTCTGTAAAGGGGAAGCGACTACGATGATGACGATAATGATATATATGTGTGCATGTATATATGTATATGTATATATATATATTCGTCTGTTATTTCCGCTCCGCTTGCTCGTTTTGGGGGTTTACTCTCCATATATAATGCGCCAATAGAGTTTAAAAGCGATGTAAATGAAAAGATGAAATTAAAATAAACGTATAGAAACTATATTTTAATAAATAACGTACCGTATATGACAGACGAAATTTAACGGACATAGTCGAGGAAATCGGATAACCCCCGAAAATGTTATATTGCCTTTATCGAAAAATCACCTTACGGTTACAAAAAAAAAAAAAAAAATGTAATTATTAAAACCCAAAAAAAAGAACAAACGGGAGAAAATCTAAAAAAAATAACAAAACTAACGGCGATACGTCGATTAAACGAACATCTTAGCTTGGTGACTGCGAATACTTATAAACATACGCTACGAGGATCCCGGAAATTCTAAAGCTTCTGCACGGAAAATTAAGGTCAGGTCAGTAATTAACGTTACCGAGACAGCGTTAGTGTAAGATGGTCGAAATCAGTAATGCGTGTTACGGTGTTAGTGTACTTGTTGATTTTTGTGAGTGCGGTTTTTTATTGGTGTTTGGGATAATATTTTTTGCACGTTTGTATTGTTTCTCTTGCGCATGCGCGCGCGGCTATCCGTTATTTCGTTCAAATCTTTGCTGCACAAACGATGTATGCGAGAACGAGAAGTTAAGCATAGCGGACACAGCTCTTTGTGAAATTTGTACGAGATCGTGAGAAGAGTCTTTTAAACGTCTTTAAGTTTCACTTCTTCCCTTGGAGGCACGGAGTTTCTTGAAACGGTCTTATTACACATCTCAACGATCCTTATTCTGTAATTAAATTATATCTATTAAAGTATCGTTGCCAATAAACATTTAACTAGTTTCAGTTACCATAAACACCGAATTAATTAAATACAAAAAAAAAAATTAACCTCTCTAGAACTTTATAAATTCTACGATATTCTCAAAGAAAAATATCCCGAATATATACAAATATACACCCCGATGCATCAAAAAATTTACAAATAAAACTACTTCCGAAGCTTATATTTTCGGTCTTCCTACAGAAACTTCCGTTTACACAATTATAGCAATATACAAAAAACTTAACATTACAAAACATTCACATCTAAATAAATATCTAATATCTACCGACTCATTTAGCGCGTTACAACCTATGCAACACTAAATTCAAATTCTTAAAGAAATTCTAGGTACAGCGTTATGACGAATGGTATCCCTCAATAGTATTGCAACACCTCCACCACGCCTACATTGATCGGCTCTATAAATAAGATAACCCGGACATTTTATTGTTATACTCTGGTCGAGTTTTATCTACTTGCGACCATTCCACCTGGTACTAACAACCTTTGGAAAATAACTAAGCACCTAAATCGACAGGTATTATCACTACCACCACTATATGATTCGATCAGGCAAATATCCGTATACAAAACTGAAGAAAAATTGGAGCTACTTGCTTCGCACATTTATAATATTTCGGATAGTTACGGAACTAAAGTCCCACGAACGCACTATTATAATGTGACCAAAACAGTTAAAAATACGATAATAAATTCAGCAAATGTACATCTACACTTCACTACGCCTGTTGAGATTCAAAATTACATTAAACAGTTAAAAAATAAGGAATCATGCGGTGACGACCGAATTTCTGTGGCAATAATTAAAAATCTACCGAACAAAGCCATTATTTATTTTACTAATATTGTTAATAGTATGTTCAGGTTATCTCATTTTCACACAAAATGGAAAATTGCTAAAATTATAGTGTTGCCAAAATCAGGTAAAGATAACAGTAATATCAATAACGTACCGGCAATTAGTTTGTTAACAAACTTAAGCAAAATAGCGGAAAAAGTGATTTTGCGCAGGCTACGAGTTTATTCCGATTCAAATAATATTCTAAGAGATGAGCAGTTTGGTTTGAAACCTAAGCATTCTACGGTTCACCAGCTAGCTCGAATAGCGGACACTATTACTGATAACTTTAATCTCAAGAAACACACGGGAATGCTGTTTATAGATGTTGAAAAAGCTTTTGATACAGCTTGGCACGACGGAATATTATATAAAATGATTAAATTTCCAATATTACTTATTAAATCGATTAAATCATACTTAAGTCAGAGAACATATTACGTTACGAATTATTTCGAAAAATCGTCAATTAAAACACTAAATGCCGGGGTTCCTCAGGGAAGTATACTCGGGCCTTACTTATTCCTAATGTTAATGAATGATCTTCCAGAACTGCCTTTCGTTAGTGCCGCGTTGTATGCTGATGATCTTGCTTTATATACATCCTCTTATAGGACAGATACAATATATAACCGATTGCAAAAGGCTGCAATTAAAATATTTAAATATTACAACAGATGGAACTTAAAATTAAATGAAGAAAAATCAGAAGCAATTCTATTTACTCGGAGACGACCACTACCGCTAACTGAAATTACAAATAAATTCTAAAAGAATTCCTCGGGTCAAACAGGTTCGGTATCTAGGAGTTATCTTAGATAGCAGATTAATTTTTAATAACCATATTACTTTCGCTATAGATAAAGCGCATAAATCGATGCATACACTTTTTCCATTATTTAACAGAAAATCGGGTCTTAGTTACGTAAACAAAAAATTAATCTATACGGCTGTTATACGCCCTAGATTAACCTATGCTAGCCCTGTATGGTCATCAGTGTATGATAGTACATACAGGAAACTACAAGTAGTTCAAAATCATTGCTGCAGAATTTCGTTGAATGCAACGCGATACACTAAAATTTCTAATCTACACGATCATTTAAATATCCCTTACATACATTCGTTTATTAGTAAAATCTCAAAAAAATTTTACGAAAACTGTAAAACTCATCGAAATAAACTAATACGTGTAATAGGAAATTACAATATGGAACATCTACGCATACGTTATACTATAAGCATCGTAGATTAAAACATAGATTTTTGTAATTATTAACCTATCGTTAAGTACAGATATTTTAAGCTAAATTATGTCTAATGCTTTTCGTTTTGTTGATTTATTGACTTTTTAATTTTTGTTACCTTCAGTGTGTGTCTTTTTTGTAGGTTTTCTTTCATTTTTTCCTGCACTATTTCTAAAGTAATTTCAAAGTGTACTATAAGTTTTGTATACATATTTAGAATTGCTAAGGTTTATGTATAGGTACATTTAGCTTTAAGTTATGAAAGAAAATTGTTTTCGGTTTGTGTTTAAAAATATAATAAAGATTTTTCATTTCAAACAACTAAATTCAAATTGCAAACATCGACACTATTAATCTAAAATATATTATCCATAAACTAACTTCAGCAAACAATCAGCTGACGTTTATACACTCGGGAATTGCAGGAAACGAAGCCATAGATATAGCGGCTAAAACGTATAGAAAAAATCTAAATACAGTTAAATCCATACACACGTTAAATCACAAAACTATATCAACAACATTACTGCACTCACACACACCTTTATCAGATTAAACCAAAATTAGGACACTATATAATATCGGCTCAAAAAATTAGACGAGAAGAAGTAGCATTAGCCAGATTGCATATAGGACATACAAAGCTCACATCACAGCATTTGCTGAATGGTGATCGTCCACCAAACTGTTCCGCATGTAATACCCAATTAACAGTAAAATATGCCTTATTAGAATGTAAACAATATGATAATCCAAGAAATATTTACAAACTCACAAATAAAACAATACAAACAACATTACAGGATAATTCCCAAATAATTGAAAAACTACTAAAATTCCTCACAGCTATAAATCGTAACATATAATAAAGTATACATAAATGATCTCGGTAATCGAGCGTCTTTAAATAAAATAAATAAAAAAAACACATTTCACTATTAAACACATTCGTGTATGACATTACACGTGGATTTAATATTTCTGTTTGAGCGGCATTTAGTAATTGTGCACTAAACTGGGTGAAAGAATCGTGTGTTCGTTAAAAAAAAAAAAAAAACAAAAAACGATTTTTTTTCTTTTTAAAGAAAACGTATATAAAAATATTTCTTTTGTGTGTGTGTGTGTGTGTGTGTGTGAAAATTTTAGAAAATCGTATATTTGTTCGGTTCTTTTAAGTTTTTTCTCAAACTATCGATCGTCGCGACTAGTATTTTTGTTCTTTGAAAGAAGTAAGAGTAGCTTTTTTAAATTTTTTCTTTTCATCATTCATTCCTACAATCACGATTAAACAATTCGTATTTTATAAAAACGCCTTCTCACGACGTGATATATAATCTCTAAAAGTAAGTACCGTGCCCCTTTAATATTACTAACATTATTACTAACTGCTGCTTATACTACTACTAGTAATAATAATAATAATAATAATAATAATAATAAAAGAAGAGGCAATCCAAGTATAAAAGAGTGTTTTTAATTAGAAGCCTTGTTTCGAACTCTTCCATATTAGGTTTTTTTTTTTGTTTTTTTTTTTATTTCAAGAAATTTGAACGAATTCACCCGCGATGAAAGAAATTCTTTATTGTACAAGTACTCGATACTTCGCTTTACTGCAGCGAAGGGCATGACTAACAAAAGAATCAGATTAAACGTTACACACGCCTACTCGAATAAAATAAAACTGAAATAATTGAAAAATTAAATAAAATAAAAATACACTCCTTATACCGTATCGCAATACACACACACACACACATATATATATATATATATATATATATATAATAAAAAATGCTGCTAGTTTCACCGGTTACAAACTAGTAGTCGATTAAGTATATATCGATTGCCATACGGTATAAAAAGTGTATTTTTATCTTATCGAATTTTTAAATTAAAAATATGTATCACCGGAGAAGCGTTACTACAGCTGGTGATAAAATTGAAATGACTATTTTTTTTTTGTAATTTGAACATTGTGGAATGTTTATCAAGTGGACGTAAAAAAATAAAATATAAATATATATATCTAAACAAAAATAAAAAAAAAAATAAAAAATGAATTAAAATTTTAAAAAATGCTTAATTTAGACGCAGAATATTACGAACGATATCAAAATGAAAAAATCAAATAATTATAACATAACCCCATAGTGAACGTGATAATCAACGCAATCGGCAAATCAGCAATATACAATTTATACATAAACGTTTACACTAAATAGTCGGGAAAAATTAAATAACTAAATTAAGGTATATTTTAAAGATTATTTATGTTTTTCCTTTTATAATTTTAAAAATTATATATATATATATATTTATATTTCATTTTTTACGTCCACTCGATAATAGCTTAATAGCAAAAAAGTTTTATGGTATTTTTATATAAGAATTTAGTGATTTTAACTACTTTTTTGTTGTTTATTTTTACAGTCAGCGTTATTATTATTATTATTGATTTCTATCGTATTTGTTTATTATCATTTTGATTGAAACGTTATTTTCATCATTATTATTATTATTATTATTATTATTATATACTCACAACAATGCGATGTGTGTGTATTTGTAAGTAATTTTATTTACGCTATAATGAAAATTGTCTGTCGATAAAGAGTACAGTGACATATGCCTGAGTTGTTTAGGGGTTAGGTCGCTTATTATTTTATCTAATAATTATTACGTTCGCGCCGTTCCGGCTTTATTTAAATAAGTTTTGTTTGTTTACAGCATCGTATGCTAACTGATTACTGTATTTCCTTTAATTATTATATTCGCATTTCAATAAGCGTCAGACACGGAGGAAACACTCGATAACAAAACGAAATTAGCTTCAGTTAAAACTGAGAGAATTGTATTAGTTGACTAGTAGAAAGTTCAAACTTTGCCTCCGTAATAAATTGCTAGTATATAACCCAGTTTTAAAGTGTGTGTTGACGTGCGGTGTTAACCAAGCGACATAGATATAATATAAAGATTTCAATTTCGAGCACTGAGCACCCTGGTATGTTTCAAATATCTCGATATACCGTGACTTATATGTAAGCACTGTTCTCCAGAAGGTTGAAAAAAAAAATACTCGACGCTATTTAATAAGGTTGGAAAAGAAGCAAAATCTTTAAATCATCAATTTTAATTTGGAGGAGTTGAAGAGACTATACCAACTGATCTTTTAATTGATTAGAGGAAAATAAAAGATTGAACTACCGAGTTCTTCCATTTTACATGGTCATCTATCACATATGATCTGCTTGATGGCCTGCATATTAACTAGTTGTAGTGATATATATATATATATATTAAATTATTATATTTTATATTGTGCGTTATTGCTATCTAGTGGTTAATTTCGTATTGGACGTTCTTTAATAATATCCTATTGAACGATTACGTTAAATGTAAAAATAATATTCGTCGTCAGAAGAAATCCTAACCGTCTGGTTGAAAAAATGCTCGATGTAGCTCTATTTTTAAGGGAACATTTGTGAATAAATTTTAAACTACGCCGACAACAACTTGCTAACGGGGAGTTGGCGAATGTTTTCTACATGTTGTTCATGGAGCTCTAATCGTTATCGGCCGCATCCAGCCTGAAGATATGTAGGTTATCCGCGAATAAGACATTAATCAAATGGCTACTGGTGGAAAGTTTCAAGCAGGTGATTCCAGTCGTGACAGGGTAATAGACACGAGGAACCTGATGGTCAACTTGAGAAGCTGACCATAAAAGTCTGCACAAATTTTATGACTGTACTCTCGGCTGGTTTAGGTCGCCTTAAAAACCTTACACTATCATCTCCTCAGTAAAAATCGCTGTCTTGCGGTACGGGTCTTTAGCCATAGGCTAAGCGAAACCCTAACAGAAAACCATTTGAAAAGCAAGGGGAAACCTCTACACTATTATTTCCCCCAGTAATCATGGTAAGCACAAATAGAGTTCTGGAAAATGAAAAGAGTTGCAAAGAATCAGTTGGACTAGAAGTTACCATGCAATGAAATCAGTTCTAGGACTGCCAAACTTATGATGATGATGATGATGAATTATCTAAATACGGTAATATGAAATACGAACTTAAATAATTAGAAATTTGGCATTCCCGGCTTACTGGAAAGAATAAAATCTCTCTACACGGACTAAATCTATATTCTATGTAATCATCATTAGCAATGTTGAAAAAATTTCTTGTAATCAATTTTCTTATTTAACCGAGAAAGGTAGCATTTATATTTTATTATATTATTTGGAAATCGTTATATTTCAAAATTTTATCCGAAAAATAAAAGTATTATTTCTTCCAAATACTTTACATAACGAACTTAACTGTCTGATTCGTCGAATTTTGTATAGAACTCTTTTATAATCTGTACTTTAATCAACACAATATATTTTTTTAAATCTAATTATTTAAAAGATAAACAATGTTCGTTTCACCGAACCAACTGTAAACAAAATATTAGTATAAATATAATAATATGAAAATATCGAAATGCGGTGATTTTTTAAAAAACAAACAAGGAGTTAAAGTCACTATTTTTTTTTTCTTTATGAAAAATCGCAAAGCTTTTCGACTGTTTTATCGAGTGAATATTTAAAAATACAAATTATAAAAATATAAACAAATTCGTAAAAATATAAAATATAAAAAGTTACTTAAATACATAATTCATAAAAATTACCAAAGTGATAAAACAGCTCCTTCCCAGGGGGTACTATGAACTTCTTGGGATCCGGAGCTTTTACTGGAACGGGGCGCGTTCACAGGTAGTGGATAGTGGAATGACCAGTAGATATAGGCCAGCTGCGAATACCCAATAAGCAACCGCGAATCAAGAGGGACTACTGGTGAAAAGTCTGTAGCAGACGATTCAAGTATTGACAGGGCAAAGAAACACGAGGATGTAGATGGGCAGATTGAGGTCTGTCTACTAAAAGTCTACAAAAATCCGATGACTGTCTCTCCCTCGGCGGGTTTATGTCTCCGTAAAAACATTAAACCGTTACCTCCTCAGTAACAACCTGCTGCCTTGCGGTTAGGAAGTTTATCCAAAGGCTAAGGGAAGCAACCCTGACAGAAAACGAACACCGCTGCCTTGCGGTCGGGACGTTTATCAAAAGGCTAAGGGAGTAAACTCTAACAGAAAGTCCGATGGTTTGGTAGGAGGGAAACCGACCACTGTTGAGTTTCCAGGTAATCACATGGCATAAAATCATCCGGTACAGCTCTTAAGTGGGCACAGAGTGTGAAGAATACCACCGTCTGCACAGATTACCAAGCAAATTCTAATTGGAACTTGGAATGTCAGATGAAAAAATAGATAACTTATGTCAGGAAATGAAAATAAACATTTTCGATGTATGCGAACATAGATGGCTTGATAATGGAGTATTAAAGCACAATGATAGTACATTCTATTATTCTGGCAATACCAATACAAACCATAGAAATTTAGTTGCCTTACTCGTAGATAACGGTATGAACTTCTAGTAGGATTTATTCCAGTCTCGGATAGAATAGTTATGCTAAAATTAAACCAGGAAAAAGATCAAACATAATATAAGTGTATGCACCAACGTCTGATTCAAAATATGATGATAATGTTGAGAAATTTTATGGTAAAATTCCAGAACTTCTCAATAGTGTGAAAAAATCAGAAGTGACCATAATTATGGGCAATTTAATATTTGAGATCCTTGTTTAAAAAAATATAAGACTTATTAACTTCATTACCAGTATGCAAAACCGGAGCTGAGTTATCCTCGATCGTTCTCTAACTTTCCATAACCATTGTGGTAAGCTGACAGCGAAGACTGGGGCATAGAACAACCTACTACGCCGTCTAAGTAGGGAGCCCGACAGGATATATTGCAAACTTCTAGCGCTCTGCTTTTCTGCTGGAGAATATCTCTGCACATCATGAGGTCGCTCGAGAATAAATACAGCTCTGAATTAAACATGTAGGGTGGTTACTAGGTGTCTCACACCAACAAACGTCCAGAAACCATACCTAGCATGTGGCATTGCACCTCCAGTAATATGTAGAAGTGTGGCAGCTGACCTGGAAAGAAATAAGACTGAAAAGGATCCAGCATCTAGCAGAAGGTTAAAATACCAAAAGACTTTCTTAATAGCTGGAGACCCCTTAAAACAACTACAGAAAAAGATGTGATAAGTTAGCAACAATGGAGGACCCTAAATGGTCTACCGGACAGGATGTGGAAAGAGTATATACAACTTAGTTAATTGGGGATCCGCAGACAATGAGCTGTGCGATTGTGGAGAGCGGCAAGACCACAAACACCTGAGGATTTGCGGACCAAGAGCATCAATGACGAAGCCCGGAGGCTAATTACTGGAGCAATTTCATATAAATATCACGTTTATGTTTCATATTGTATTTTATGTTTATATGGGTCTCGGACACGATAATAATAGTAAAATTTTGAAAAAAAAAAAATGAATATAATTCTTAATAGTTTTCAATTTAGTTTTAGGACTAGTCTAAACACTACTACCTAGTTAGTAACAGAAAATTGTCGCACCTACCCTGGACCCTCCAAACGCTGTGCTTAGAACGTAGAGTTTAAAAAACAGAGAACCTGCTTTAACTACTGCTGAATTTTAATATATATATATATATATATATATAATGTTGGGTATGTGGCGCATAACGCTCCCAAGTTCCTAACCTTTTTGCCACCTATAAAGTTATTTTAATTTATAAACATACTACACTAGCGCTCTTAAATATTGAAAAATGATGATTCCGTACAGGCTAATTAAATATCATTGTTCGCACTATTCCATGTCCACAATAAAATCATGTTTCGCTAAAAAAAAATGTAATGTTAAAATTAAAAAGAAGTAACTTTAATACATTTCTATTCTTTCTTTTACGTAAATTCATGGTATTTTTTTATCTTAGATATATGACTTTATATTCTAAGTTAAATTTTTATACACAAGTACGAAATTTAAATAATATTTTACATTTTAAAATAAAAACAAAAGTTATAAATAATATTTCACAGTCACAGCTTTAATAGATAATGTAGGAAATGTGGAGGAATAAGAAAAAAATGGTTCCTATTTTTAATTGTACCTGGATGAAACAGTTTTATCGCATCTTCTTACTGCGTATATACTATTAATAATAAATTAACTATAGCAATTGAAAAATTATCTAAATTCTTTAGCAAGTTGAAATAAATGTAAATCAAAAAAAGGAACTGTTGGAATAGTTTCCTGAGTACAAAGCCAATTAGTTCTTTGGATAAAAATGTTATCATGTGTATATATACTTGTTGTTGGAATGTTATATATTATTATTGGTATTAATGTTATGTAATTCATCATATGTAATATAATATAGTTTTAATCTAATGCTAAAACTATGTTGTTTTAATCTTAATAAAATAACATGGTAGCAGAGGTCCGTGGTTCGCGATAACAGTTTACAGTTAACGTTGCGTAATATTTTTTTTGCCGTCTATCGTCAGTTTGCGTTTAATTTACCTTTTTAGAACACGGGTTTAAAATATAAGTGTTGAACATGGATCAACAGTTAATAACAATTCCGAAATTGACGTTAAACGGAAATTACTTGTTGTGGAAAATACGAATTTCTACCTTCCTAGAAGCTAGAGGATGGTTAAAAAGCGTAGAAGAAAAAACGGAACAGGACTGTAAAGTAAGAAAATTTCCACCGTAGATGATGAATTACTACAAGTCACCGCAAATTGTACAATAGCAAGTGAAATGTGAAAAAAATTAAACAATCACTTCAAAGGGAATGTTGAAAATAAAAAGTATTTAATCTATAAAAAGTTCAGGTATGTAAAAATAGAAAAAAATGAAACAGTTGAACAATTTATCAAACGGTATGACGAAATTATAAAAGAGGCGTCAAATCTTGAACTGAAGCTTGATCAAGAATTCGTTTTCATGAATTTATTTGCGACATTAGAAGCGAATGAAGACTTGAAAACAATAATCACAGTACTTGAAAATGAGACTGAGATGAATTACGAGCAGGTAAAAACTCGACTAATAATCGAAAGTACCAAAGGTAAGTCAATAATTTTACCTAATCTCGTAAATAATAATGTAGCTATATGCAACATAAAATGTAATGGTTGCGGAAAAATAGGCCATAAAGTTGCAAATTGTTATTTTAAAGATAAGTTTTGTAAATCGTGTAAACAAAAAGGACATATTGATAAATTTTGCAAAAATGTGAATAAAAAACATATTTCGAAAAAACAAGATACACGATCTATAATGTCAGTAAATACATTACGATTAGATGAAAATGAAAATTTTAACGGTAAAAAATTTATAATAGACTCTGGTGCTACTCACCATTGTGTAAATGATGAAAAATTACTAAAAGAGTATAAAACATTTCAAAATCCGGAACATATTAATGTAGCAAGTGAAGAAGGTTCACTGACTACATATGGTACCGGTTATATTGATGTTAGCAATACGTTACGTTTTGCAAACGTTTGGTATGTTCCAAATTTACGAGAAAATGTAATTTCGGTTGCACAAATAAATAAGAATGGCTATAATGTACTTTTTAAAAATAATAAAAAATGCATAATTTATGGAAACAACTTTTATAAAAGTTTCACTCTAGATTGTGGAATGTATTTTCTAAAGATGTCACCTAAAAATGGAATAAATTCGCTTACATGGCACAAAAGATTAAATCATATTGGAAATCATGTTTTGAGGTATCTCAAAGACAAAAAGTTAATTAAAGATATATCTGGTGCAGTAGAGAATTCGTATCGAAGCCAAATTCTCGAAACCTTGCTTTAGAAGTAAAAAAGAAAAGTATGTAAAACAACCTTTAGACAATGTCCATTCGGACTTATGTGAAATCAAAAAAGATGGAGAATATAAATATTTTGTAACATTTATTGACGAATTCACTCACTATGTCAAAGCTTATCCACTTAAAGGTAAAGATGGAGTTTATGATGTCCTAGTTGAATATACAAAAGAAGCAGAACCATTATCACATGTAAAGATTTTAATTTTTCGGCCAAATAATATTTCTGCTTCTTTTGGGGGAATATGCAAATCAAAATATAGTAAACTTTATGTCAAATAATGGCACTGTTTTAAAACCATCGGCGCCTTATACCTCCCAACAGAATGGTTTAGCTGAAAGAATGAACAGAACAATTTTGGAAAAATTGCGAGCTGTGTTAATACAATCTGGCATAGAAGAAAAATTGTGGAATGAAGCATTATATCATGTGGTTTTTACTTTAAATAGAACACCGACAAGTGCAATAGATAATCAAATTCCGTTTGAATTATGGTCTGGAAAAACTGTTAAATATAAATATTTAAAATCTTTTGGCTGCCTAACTTATGCAATAATAAATAAACAGTTTAGAAAAGGAAAATTGTCTGAAGTGAGCAAAAAATGTGTCTTCCTAAATTATACACAAAATCCATATCGCTTATTAGATTTAAGTAGAAATACAATTATTGTCACAAGAAATGTAAAATTTATTCAAAATGTGTTTGCATATTTGGGCTCAATACAAAAAGAGTCTTCAGAAGTATATGACAGGTCAGATACTCCCTTAGAAATTGACAACAGCGATCATGATGATATGATGATAATGAAGAAGAACACTTGGTTATAGAAGAATACAATGAAAGACCAAAGAGAATGAAAAAGCTTCCTACTCACTTTAAAGATTACATAATGTCTCTGAAATTAATTAATGATGAAAATGTAAAACCTGAATGGATAACAGCTATGAAAAAAGAGATAGAAAATATGCATAAATATGATGTATGGAAAATTGTAAAAAAAAAACGAAAAATGAAAAGTGCATAGACTCAAAGTGGATTCTTAAAACAAAAGACGATGGAACACACAGAGCCAGACTGGTAGCAAAATGGTTTCAAACTAATAAATTTGATGAAACCTATGCATCTCAGATATGAGACATTAAGAATTTTGTTAAGTGTGGCTAATAAAAGAAAGTTACAAATTACACATTTAGATGTCGAAACAGCATTCCTAAATGGAAAATTGGAAGAAGATATTTATATGAATCCTCCTGAAAATTTTGAACTAAAAGATAATTATGTGCTAAAATTAAAAAAATCTATTTATGGTCTTAAGCAAGCGCCTAGATGCTGGAACCAAACTCTTAATGAAACCCTGACTGCTATAGGATTGAAAAAATCATCATATGATGAATGTTTATATATATTGAACAATACATACTTAGCAATCTATGTAGATGACATGCTAATAATTGGCGATGAATCAGAAAAAATAAAAGAATTAGAAAAATTATTTGTTATCAAAAAGTTAGGCACACCTAAAAGATTCTTAGGAATGAATTTCACTATAACACCAGAAAAGATTCAAGTTGATCAAAAAAGTATTGTTGATATATTGATTCGCAACTATAAGTTGGAACATCTCAAGGAAAAGTCCACACCTATGGAAAAGAATTTGAAAATACATACAGATAAAGAAGTAGATGAAAAATATCCTATCAAAGAAATACTTGGCTCATTGATGTATCTGTCACAAGGAACAAGACCGGATATTAGTTATTCCACTAATTTATTGTCAAGAAGTGCAGTTCAAAATCATGAAATATATATAAATATGTGTTACGAATTATTGCTTATTTGAAGAAGACAATCGAAGTTGGTTTGACCTTTGATGGAAATTCAGAAGAACCCATTTTAGCTTATTCAGATGCATCTTATGCTAAAGATGATGGAACCGAGGCTAAAAGGAAATCTACTACAGGTTATATCATATGTGTATATGGATTGTCATATGGCGTACCAAAAAACAGACATTAGTTATTCTGTCAAGTACAGAAGCTGAATATGTGGCACTGGCTGATACAGTGAAGGAGTTAATCTGGGCTAAAGGATTACTACAAGAGATCGGGATCAAAATTAGAACAACTGTTGTGTATGAGGACAATGTAAGCTGTATCAAAATTGCAAAGTCTACTGACAACCTAAAACGTTCAAAACATTTTGATGTTCGTCTGCACTTTATTAAGGAACACATTGAACAAAAGAATATCGATGTACGTCACATATCAAGAGAATACCAAGTAGCAGACTTATTTACCAAGGCTTTAGGAGCTCAGCTTTTTAATCAGTTCGTTTCTAGATTAAACCTTAGTCATCAAATATAAATGTATTTAACGAATACTTGACTTTGAAGGGATGGTGTTGGAATAGTTTCCTGAGTACAAAGCCAATTAGTTCTTTGGATAAAAATGTTATCATGTATATATATACTTGTTGTTGGAAAGTTATATATTATTCTTGGTATTAATGTTATGTAATTCATCATATGTAATATAATGTAGTTTTAATCTAATGCTAAATATAGTTTTGATATATATATATATTTTATATGTATTAAGATCGTAAATGTAATTCAGATTAAAAACTATGTTGTTTTAATCTTAATAAAATAACAGGAACTATTTTATTTACAAGCGAAAACCTACGATTTTAAAGATTCATTATATAAAAGAAGAAATAAAATCTGATTACTCGTTTAGAAATTCATGTCATCAATGTTCTCAATAATAGACAAAGCATACGGTGTAATTTAAAACAAGAATAGATTTCCACGAATTAGTAATGCCACAACGCGTTACTCATATGGGAAAATACAATTATTACGCGATATGTAATTTATGTTCTCCGTTAACTACATTTTAAATTTCATATATATGACCCTTGTAGACTGTAACGTAGAATGATGGCATAAAATTCGAGCCGAAAAGTAAACGCTGAATGAGGCTGTTAAAAACATAAGGATACAAGAAATTCTGGTGAGAAGGGTGTAAAGTTAAAAACAATGCTGAAGTTCAAAACCACCTGCAGACACAATTTTTATATGGCTTTTTATCAGGAGTCAGAAAAGGAGCAGTTAAAATATGTAGTCCTAAATGGCTTTTTAGCAGGAAATAGAAAAGGACCTGTTAAAAAATATAGTGCTTAAAACAACTGCGGCTCTTACAAATGGCTAAACAATCGTTTAACATATATATATATATATATATATATATATATATATATATATATTTGTCCTCTGTTATGTACGAGTGTGTTGTGTCTGTGGGCTCTGTGTTGGTGTGAGCCAACATCTTTAAAGCTAGTAGAAATGTATAGTGTAGTGTGACTTATTTCCAAATACACGTGTTAACCACTTCGTTTCCTCTTGTTCTACCGGCTTTTGCTTTTCAAACTTGTAATAGTTTTTTTTCTCTCGATTTGGCAAACACATATTACGTTGTAATTTATACTTATAGTTACATTTATTAACCAATTTGTTTTCGGATAGATAAAATTTAATTAAAATACCTAATACATAATAATAATAATAATAATAATAATAATTATTATTATTATTATTATTATTATCATCTCCAGTTGTCGAAATAGGTGAAATTAGGGTGTGTTCAGTTTTGAATTTGCTAAAGTGTTCAAAGTTTACAAGGCGTCACCGTCGAATAGACCAATATTGCTTTTTCCGCCTCTATTGGAAATTGAACTATAAAAAAACAAAACTAAAAAGTCGTCGCAAGCCTTTAATACGTTATATCATTATTAAAACATATTCTGTGTGGCAAATATATTTTATAAATGGGTACGGTGTACATATATGCGTTATATGTCTGCATTAAGAGGAAACATATTCGAATGTATATGCATGCGTAGTTGCTGTATGTATATACATATACATCTTCTTCTTTAAGCCTTCTGACGCCAATGTTTGGCGTAAACCTCGCCCAAATTCTTCATCGTTGTCTATTCCAGGCCTCACGCATCCAACAGAGCGTAGTAAACGTATTGGTCTATAATCTTTTAAATTCTTTTTATCTCACTTATTACGTATCAAAATTGTAATCGAATTCTTACAATCTTTCGGTATACTTTTTTTCCTTCGGACATTTGTTGTATGTTTGTTGTAATTCGGATATCATAGTTTCTTCGCCTTCTTTTATCATCTCGGGCAGAATTTCATCCGTACCGGGGGCTCTCTTGGACTTCGTTTGCATTATAGCATGTCTCACTTGTCAACATCTGTTCTAGACTGTTATCATTATTGCCGTTTATCTTTTCATCTTTATTATCATACAGTGATTCGTAGTAGCCATGCACAGTGCGTAATATCCTCGATTTATCTCTAATTATTTCTCTTTGTATGTACACAAATGTTATCTGGTGCTTCGTTTCTTTTAAATTTCTTCTTAGTACCTTCAAACCTTCTGTTACCTTTGAATGTTCATACTGCAATATATCTAGTTTAAGTTTCCTCCTTATCATTCGGTTAATTTCTATCTACTGTGTGTTGTGTCTACCCCGTTGATTTATAATATCCCTACTTATTTCCCCATTTCTTGTCATTCGGCGAGTTTTCTTCTGTTTTATGCGCAGTTATATTGATGCTTTCGTTTCTTATTATTTTTGTAAGTTCTCGTGTCCATTCGTCTAGTGTTATTATTTTTATTGAGATCTTTAATCATTCCAATTTTATGTTTAATCTTCTATTATAGTGGTCCCTCCTATTATGAAGAAGTTCCTTGTCTACGTTTTTCTTCATTTTTTGTAAATCTTTTAAATCTGTTTAGTTGTCTGTTGAGGACCACCGTGCATCTTATTAATCGATGGTGTCCTATGTCCACCTTCGTTATGGTTTCTTTTTTAAGTATGCGTTGACCGCATAGAGTTTATTACAATCCCCTCGCCCGTTCCTCTCGCCTATATTATTTATGTAATTACTTTTATCTTCTGGTTCCTTGACGCCAAACCTAACATTAAAGTCACCCATAACAACCGTATAATTGGTTTTCTCTATTTCCATTATTTTTTCAATGTTTGCACATAATTCTTCTACTCCATTGTTTTCGCCAGCTGTTGTATAGTTGTACACTGGTTTATGCCAGCCTATTCGATAACCCAACGTATTTTCTAATATTATTTTTGATTGATTTATGCACTATCTGTATATATATATATATATATATATATATATATTTGATACATTTATTATATAAGAAAGGAATACAGACAGATGTAAACAATTACAAAGGTATATCGCTGTTACCAGTTACCTATAAAATATACTATCTAAGGCAATACAAACTAGAGCAGAAAAGCAGCTGGATACACAGATTGGTGAATATATCAGTGTGGATTCAGGAAGCATAGATCATGCGTTGAACAAGTCATTAATGTTGTATCTGAACTAAAGATCCAAAAATATGTAATAATGTTCATCAATTTAAAAAATCATACCAGCAGATAGAACAGTATTGTTCAATGTCCTCAAAAGAATTTGGTCTGGATGAAAAAACAACAAGCTTAATAAGAAAAACGTTAACAAAAACACATATACTAAAGTAAAATTTAAAGGTGAAATATCCAGACATTTTGAAATAAAAACAGGAGTTAGACACGGGGATGGGCTGTCATCTTTACTCTTTAACTGCACACTTGAAAAAGGTATAAGAGAACGGAGAAAAACTATAAGTGATGAAATAATAATGAAGGACAATTTACTAATAGACTGTTTAGCTTTTGCAGATGATCTAGCAATAATAGCATACTCTACGGAGACAACAAAGCGGCAGATAGAATTATTAAGAGAACAAGCGGATAAAGCCGGGCTACAAATTTCCTTCGAAAAACTAAATTTATAACAAATATTACAGCCGCTCCTGATAAAATAAAAACTAAGGTTGATCAAGTGTTAAGAGTTAATAAATTCAAATATCTGCGAGAATAAATCGAGCAGAATGCATCAGAAGGAATCAAATACAGGATCGATCGAATGAAAGCGGCATTTTATTTAACAACGGAAATATATAATAAGAAATTTTTATCGAGAAAACTGCGACATTATATAACTGTGATAAGACCAGAGGCGTTATATACAGCGGAGAGCCTAAAAATGAACCAAAAAGGTTTAAATGAACAGCTTGAATTCGCAGAAAGGAAGATCGTAAGAAGAATAATAGGACCAGTGAGCTGAAAAATATATAAAACGAAGTAATCGAGAAATAAATGTGGAAAAAATTAAAGAATTCAATTTTATGGACACATGCAAAGAATGGAGGCCAGCAGGATCACTGGAAGATTGTTTAAGTACATGCGAAAACTAAAAATGAATGGTACATGGTACACAAACACTAAAAATGACATGGCGAAACTGAATATTATGCCTGACGATATATAACAGCGATTAAAATTAAAGGAAAGACTGTTTGACTGTAAAGGATTCACTGAAAACAGGGAGGAAGAACTGGTATTACCGAAGAACGGTAAATGTGTGTGTAACTATATATGATGTGTGTATATTGTGCATACTATTCAAGAGAGTCTTGAAACAAAGCAAGTATGCATGGGTGTGTTCTTAGAAGGTCAATCAAGCCTTTTATGACATCGTGGTCTACTTTATAACTGAAGAAAATAGTACAGCATCCTTACTATCTCCTCCTCAAATCCTACCGTGAGGATCGTACACGCTAGGGTTAAAATTCTAAATCAATATTCCGATATTTACCCTCTTAACAGCTGGCGTGCCTCAAGGAAGTGTCTTAGGTCCGGCCTTAACAGCTGGCGTGCCTCAAGGAAGTGTCTTAGGTCCGGCGCTATACTTAATATACTCTGTCAATTTTCCAGTTGATAATAATGTAATAACAGCTACGTTTGCAGATGATACAGCGTTGTCAGCTACTGGGAAAGATAACAAGGAAACTTAAAAAAAATGCAAACATCTTTGTTGAACGTTGAAAACTGGCTGAGACGTTGGCGTATAAGGGTAAACGAAAGCAAATGTATACAAGTTGATTTTACATTGCAAAATTTTACAATTCAATCGTTGAAAATAAATGGAGTAGTCAAGAAAAAGACGTAAAATATCTAGGCATTCATTTAGATAGCAAGTTAACGTGGCATTAGCGTATTATTAAAAAAAGAGACTTAAAACTGCAAGAACTAAATTGGCTTCTTGGCCAGGTACTCTAGTTTATCGTTAGAAAACAAGTTCTTAGTATATAAAATAGTTATAGAGCCCGTTTGGAAATTATAATGTTGCGGGGAATATAAAAATCTTTCTCAACATTACGCATTCTTCGTCGAATTATTATGTCGCGTTTTTGACTATTTTCGTATTACGAAATTATCTCGACTCTACACTTACCGATAGTGTGAAGCTCTTCGTTTTCAGCGGCCAGTTTTTATCTGGGAAAACTGGTGTCAAGTGAACCACAAATCGCGTCCAATGTATTATATATGTAATTTAAGTTTCCGATACGACCGAAGAGTGACGTATTTATAGTGTGAATTATAGCGACGGAACTGATTGAAGCCTGACCGTAAGTGTGAACGTCGTATGTGTGACCATACCTATATTGTGAATTAAGCCTTAAGCGGATTCTAATATTCGATTGGAAATTTTCTTTCAAAAAAAAAAAAAAAATATATATTCGCGTAACCATTTTAATAGGTTCGCAGAAATTACTTAGTCCGTTAATGAATCTAGATAAAAAGTCCGATATTAGGCAAATAGATACGATCCAAAAATTCTTTAGTAATTTAATTAGATACGCGTACGTTTTTATACAGAATATCACGTTTCATCGATAAATAATTTCCTTCAGAAAATATCCGAAAGAAATTTTTGCCGGTCGAGATCGTTTGCTCACGGTTCGATAAAATATTCTCAAATGAGAAACAATGAAAGCCTTTCAGTGGCATCTGGGCTGGGCTCACACATCCCCCCCAATAAATTAAAAAATTCATCCGAATGTGTAACAAATTTCGACAGGCAAAACAAACCATAAACGAAACAAGTAATAACAACAACAACAACAAAACCGCACTGGTCACGACCTGAGTCAGATTCGAATGCTGAATGGCCCAACGGACGGTCATTTTTTTTCTTTGTGTTGCACAATCAGCTGGATTTTCAATATCATTAGCCGACAGAATGTAAGCAATATTTTCTAACAGTACTTTTTGCAATCTAGGCAGTTTTGCACGCTCTTCAAGATAAAGGGTTTTATTAGTGATAACGGGAGCTCTTTTAACTATTCTCTTCTGTTTCGACTATCATTTTAGCTGTGAAATTGTTTAGAGCTTACAAGGTACGCGTCTTCTTCATATGTGTTTTATACTTTTCTAAGTTTTCGGGGGGGGGGGCTTAAGTCAAGTAGCCGCCCGTTGGGTGCGCCACTGAAGCCATCACACTATTGGTAAAGCTAGAGTTTCGCTTCAGTCACGATCGAAAGAAATTGTGGCTAGTCGAGAACATTAAAATATAAACGATTAATTAAATATTTAATTAATTTCAAATACGAACGAATAAAAACATTACTTATTAAAAGCGCAATACAACCGAGATTATTGACGATTCAAGACTGAAGTCTGGCCGTAAGTGTGAACGTGACCGGACTGAAACCGTAGCCTGACCGTATATACAGTGTGAATCGAGTCTTTAATTCGGTGTGTATATGCGCGATCACGATCGAACTTTCACAAGTATCCTCACCATTCTCTCCTTAACCGCTTGTCGACTTTCAGTTATTCGGTGAATAATTTTATCGGTCGTAAAAAAAAAAAACGATTAATTCCGACAAATCCGGAACTATAAACGACAACTTTTAAACCGCCTAACTAACCGCCGCAGAACAATTTCAACGGTTGTCGCGATAAAATCAACAACACAGAGTATAATATAATCTAATGTACGATTTTATATTTCATAAAAATAAATAAATAAAACCGTATATATATATATATATATATATATATATATATATATAAAATATAGATAGAAATAAACAACCGTACGTATCTGGAAATTGTTTATTTAATTCAATGCTACTATTACTACTATACCTGTACAAAACATCGTGGCTGAAATTTATTATCGATTGATATCCCGAACGATGCGTGTTATATAATTTTCAATTTAATAGCGCGCGGACATTTCTTCTGGCTTTTTCTTAGACGGAAAGGGTATGTTATAATGTATTAGTAGCTTTTTGTCTTTGTCTATCTTAGTTTTTCAATTTTTATTCCTTTTTTTCTCGCTCCGTCACTATCCCACTCTCTCACTCTCTCTCTCTGTTTATCGAAAACCAAGACGAGACGCAGTTTCAGTCATCGGCGCGCGATCTAATCGCTGGCTAAAGTCTTTCCATCTCATCAGCCTGAAACTAATAATCACCAGACGACCCCGGCTACTTTAACTATTAATAACGAACGCGATTCATTTAAAAACACGTAGGCTTCGCTACCTGGAATTCTTCGTCATGTGTGCCCGCGTGTGTGTTAATGTAATTCCGGCTACCGCTTGTTCTTAGTCTTCTTCGGGAAAAATACCTTTCTAGTTTATATTAACGACTCTTGTGTGTCGGGATCTTTTAATCTGCGTCGGAACACATTCGAAAACAGTTACTACTCCCGTTGTTCAACTTTTAAGTGACAGAGTTATGGTTTTGGTAGATGAAATCGTTGTTATTTCATTTCCCACCTTTACCCTCCCTATGCCGGTTGTTACTCCAACTTTATATATATATATATATACATATATACATATATATATATATATATATATATATATATATATATATATATATGGATATGTTTTCTTAAGGACGTTCCATAAAAAAGAACTGAATTACAAAAAAATTGAAAATCGGTAGGTAAAAGAAAAACGAACAGCTAAACAGGTAGTAGTAATAGCGATATTCTCGAAATAAGTGTGAAGCTAATAACAAATATAAGCCGCCAATTAAAAATAAAACAAAAAAAAAACAATTTACACATACACACACACACACATATACAGTATAAAGGTATCCGCGATGATAGCTAAAGAGCTAGAGTAGCCCAGTCACATATTCCAATAAACGAGATACACAAGAAGTAGTCGACCACCATCGTAGATAGATGAGTACCGTAAGATTTAATAGAAGAAACGAAAAATCTTGTTTAAATATCCTCTTGATTTTTTTTTTACATTTTTGTATTTATCACGCGTTTTCTTCTTTTTTTTAGGCTTTGTTCTATTCCACACATCACGCATATACCAACTTAGACACACTGTTCCAACGTATACGTATTACACACACACATATATATGTATATTATATATATATGTATATATATATATATAGGGTCACCTCTGTGCTTATTTATCTGGTCACTTTCTTATAGATACTATATATTATCACGCTGATGGACTCTCTATTCTCGTTGGGTAATATTGGTTTTTGCCTCTTCGGTCGTGAAAAACCGGCGGCACTTTGCTCTTTATTACTCGATGTGAGTTTCACACGCAGCCGTCACTCGTAGTGATATATTGTACAACACGCACAGACACTCATTTACGTAAGGTTGTTGTCTATAGGTTCCAATCGGAATCTTCGTGACGGTTTCATTAAATTCGTTTCAATTTATTGATACGTTACTACCAGAAAGAATCGATCGATTGTCTAAATCCGTGTAAAGAGACTGATTATATAAGAGGAAAAAGATGCAAAGAACAGCCGTCCAATCGTTATACATCGGCGATGTTCAAAACAATATAACCGGAAAATCTGCGTTCGAATCTAACTCCACTTCCACCCTAGACTAGTTAGATATAGACAAATAGAAAGGGGACACGAATATATATATATATTAAAGACTTTATTGTTTTTTCTTCAAAATATTCAATCTGATAATTTAGAATTCGGAATTTAGTTCTCAGCCTAGTGGCTAGAGCATGGACATCTATCTGGAAGGTACCGACTTCGAATATTATAGACGACGCAAAAAAATTATAATCAGGAAATAAAATATAAATACAACAAAAATGTGTATACAGGTAAGTAGTCGCCCACCTCTGATACGGAGACCGGTATTTAATGGTGATAATTAGATTATTCGTACGTGAGAATATACGTTATCGTACATATAAATAAATTAAATACAACATCTTACAGTAGCGATTAAGGGAAAATTTAACGAAGTCTGCAATTTTTAAGAAATGGTGTACTTATAATTGTTTTTATTATTGATAATTAGAGAAGGTAAGTTTAATTATAAGGTTAACTATCGATAAATGATAAAATCGAATCGAATTTTTACAACCGTTCTAATTATAAGATAAAAAAAAAAAACGAAATTTTATTTTTTAAACAATGAACAATAATAAATTTGCACATTTAAATATTTTCCGTTTACAAAAAGTAAACATTTAATAGAATTTTCTGTACCGAATAAATCAACTATTATTTCCAGAAAAAATTAATACAAAATATATTCTTATAAAATATTACTTAAATTGACGCCTTATTATACGATCGCGGGAAAAATTTTAATACAAAAAAAAAAAACGTTCATTTAAAATAACTGATTGCGTACACAAATATACTTATAAATATCTTAGCTTATTTATTAATACTTATGGAACGCTAACGGCGCTTTACAACGTAAGTCAGAAATAGAGTTATTCTTAAAAACTGAGCTCATAGACATACTGCTCGTCTCAGAAACGCATTTCACAAATAAAACAGTTTTCAATATTCCCAACTATGATGTTTACACCTGTCTTAGACCAGATAATAAAGCTCGCGGTGGCAGTGCGATTATTATTAAAAAGACAATCAGGCACTATGAGGAGAAAAATTATACGGAAAATAGAATACAGGCATGTACCGTTAAATTATCCTCCTTTAACGGTACCGTCGCTATCTCCGCCGTATACTGCTCTCCAAATAAGCGACTAGATGAAAACCTATTTGTTAAATACTTTAAGTCGTTGGGAGAGAAATTCATATCTGGTGGAGACTGGAATTCAAAAAGTCGCAAATGGGGCTCTCGCTTGGATAATCCCAGAGGAAAACTTTTGGAAAAGGTAATTTCTAAGCAGAATCTAGGCTATATCTAAGGGAGTAAGCCTACTTACTGGCCTCAGGACCGTAAGAAAAAACCTGATCTGCTCGACTTTTTCTGTAACAAAAGGAATCTCGTCTTTATACATGAGAGTAGATTCTCGTTTCGATCTACAGTCAGATCACTCGGCAGTTGTGTTAACGGTTAGCATTTCACCAATTACAAAAATACCTGAGCCATATCTCATCAATAAAAATACCAACTGGTTTATGTTTAAACAATATATAGAAACTAACATAAACTTAAATATGCCACTTAAAACTAATTACGACATTGATAGAGCAGTACAAAAATTAACAGAAACTATACAAAATGCTGCGTGGCTAGCCACTCCCACTGTAAAACCCCCCAAGGAGTCTAATAATATTCCGAAACACATATTAACACTCGTGCATGAAAAGAGAAAGTTACGAAAAACATGGAACATCACGAGAAATCCGATTATTAAAACGCAACTAAATAGAAAAACCAAAGAACTGCGTAAAGTACTGCATGAAAATAAAAATGAAATGCTCGCAATGTTTCTGTCAAGTTTGTCGCCGTCTAAAAACGATGATTACTCTCTATGGAAAGCGACTAAACGCTTTAAACGACCAAATGTGCATATTCCTCCAATATAAAAAATTGACGGTAGTTGGGCTCGTACTAACATCGATAAAGCAGCGCTCCTTGCTAATTATTTTCACGATATATTTACACCTAATCGTGAAGTTGATGACTCCGTAGATATCCTCGAATATCTGGAAAAACCACTGCAAATGAGTCTGCCTATAAAACCGATTACTCCAAGTGAGGTACAACAATTCTTCAAAAAAATGAAACGGAGAACGAGCCCCGGATTTGACCTAATCACAGCTGAAGTTTTAAATGAATTACCACGAAAAAGTATTGTATTCATAACACAGATATATAACGCCGTCTTTCGCAGCCAATATTTTCCTCTGGGCTGGAAGTTCTCGCAGATAACTGTTATACCAAAGCCTGGAAAGTAGCCTGAAACAGTCTCGTCGTACAGACCTATCTCGTTGCTTCCTGTTCTTTCGAAGACACTGGAAAAATTAATTTGAAAACGGTTGTTTCCGATATTATCCACGAGTGCAATTATTCTCGATTTTCAGTTTGGGTTCCGTAGGCATCACAATACTGTAAAGCAGGTTCATATATTAACAAAGGTTATCGAAAATAGCTTGGAAAACAAGAATATTTGTACGGCGGTGTTTTTGGATGTTCAGCAGGCTTTTGATCGGGTGTGGCATCAGGGATTGTTGTATAAACTTAAATTGCCGCTTCTTCACTCTTTCTATTTACTGTTTAAATCGTATCTACAAGAAGGTGGCCGATGAATAGTCGGATATTTTTCCAATAAGGGTCGGGGTCCCACAAGGGAGCGTTCTCGGTCCAATATTATACCTAATCTATACAACCGACTTCCCGACGCTCAGTAATACAGAAGTAGCTTTGTACGCGGATGACGCAGCTATCTTAGCAGTGGATAAGTGTGAAAACATAGCAACAAAAAAACTGCAGGAGTCACTTGGGCATGTAGAGACCTGGCTAAAACGATGGCGCATAAATGAAAGTAAGTCAACACATATTTCTTTTACAAATCGAAAAATTAAACGCCTTTCAGTCAAGATAAATAATGTCATAATCCCGAACACCAACAATGTAAAATATTTAGGTATGCACTTAGATGCTAGGCTGACCTGGGGTACTCACATTCAGAAGAAAATTGAGCATTTGAGACTTAAAACCAGAACTATGTCGTGGATACTAGCTAAGAGATCCGGATTGTCATTGGAAAATAAAGTACTATTGTATAAAATTGCTTTAAAACCAATTTGGGTGTACGGAATACAGCTGTGGGGCTGCGCAAAAACATCCAACCTGCAAAAAATACAGCGATATCAAAATAAAATACTCAGAACTATTACTGCAGCCCCCTGGTACGTGTCAAATTTTACTCTCCAAAGTGACTTGAATGTTATGTTTGTGGAGGATGAAATCAAAATACAAGCAAATAAACATGTCGCCCGACTTAGCGTTCATACGAATCCACTTGCTATCAACCTGCTGGATAACTCTGGCGAAATAAGCCTTTAGACCTTGTTTAAACATTATAGCGTTTCGAGGGAGTACTGCTGAGTACTAACTTTCCACAAAAAACACTTTATTCGCTTAAATCAATCACTTGATGACCATCAAAGTTGGTCAGTTGTGAAGAAAAAAAAAAAAAAACGTCACGGAGGGATTCGATTGAAGTAAATCGCGAGGTTTATTCAGAATTATTCGAAGGCAATGGTTTTGCACTCTTTGCACGCGGTTTATAATTGCTAGTATAAGACGATATTTGGCAAGGCATAGATTTGGTAAAATTACCTTCTTTTTGTATAATAAAATTTTTTTAAACGTTAAACATATAACCCGATATTTTATTAACAAATCTATTTATAATATCACTTGTAAAAGTTTTCGCACACTTTATACCGAATCTTTATATAGTAATATTAATTAAGTTACTTAACCTAAAAATATATACGTGTATATATTTAATTCTTTCTTTTTATAAATTTAAAAAAAAAAAAGTCATAAATTTATTATTAAAATTCGCTACTTGTTAAAATAATTAATAACGACGCTTTCCAGTAGTTGAAAAAATAATAATAAATAAAAACAAATAAATTATATATACGTAATAACAATAGGAAAACTAATATATTAAAAATACATAACTAAATAATAACTCGATAAAAATCAATCGGTATATAAGTTAAGTATTTTATATAGAATATTTTTTTTATTATTATTTTATTATAATTTATTTCGTCTTCTTCTTCATCCGTCATCTCCATTATCGGCGATGAAATATGTTTCGACGCAACAGTCCGGAGTAATTGAACAGACGAACAGAGCCAAACCAGCGTCGTAAGTCATTCATGAATTTTCTGAATCTCTTGTCTGCGATTTTGCCTTCTACAATATTCCGCAATATTTAATACTTAGAGGTTCTCTCGGAATAAATATCGCAGCTTGTCTTCTCAGATATGGATTAATAATTATGAATGTGTTTTATTCGATTTATTCTTTATTACTGACTTTTCGATCCGCGAGTAATTTTTTGTATCCGTCTATATAGTTACATCTCGAAAGCTTGCGCTTTTCAGGTCTAGCCATCATCAGCTTTTGCAAACATATAGCAAAACTGAAAAGACGTAGCCATTTTGCAATTGAGTTATTTTCTAGTCAGCACGTTATTAATTTTTTTCGACCATCTGTCTTGTCTGCTTTATTTTCGATTGTAATTCATTTTTTGTTTTACAGTTATCCTCAAGGTTGATGCCTAAGTATTTGATAGTTGAAAATTGCTCCAGTTTTGTATCGTTTAACAGTATCGTACTACATTTTCTCGCATTGTTTGAAAACACTATCACTTTTAGGATAAGTTTGTTGATCGAGAGTAGCTTTTATGTGGGTAACAAGTTTATCTACAATTTTCTGTAACTCGTCCTGGCTATTTGCTATTCATAAAATTGTCGTCTGCATACGATATGTTATTAATCGTACTTTGATTTCACCGTGGTTTTCATCGAAGACTTCCTTTTATTATTTATTAATTATTTTCTCCTGAAAATAGTAAAACGACTGAAAATGATTAAATTATTTTAACAATTAACGATTTTTATGAAAAACTTTACTATTCCGTTTTTTGTGTTTTATTTTTATTCATTTCATTTACTTTGCCTTGCGGTATTTCTCTAATTAGTTTCAATTCTTTTTAAAGCGAAGAAATTGCACTCGATCGAATTGGTTCGATAACAGCGAACAAAATAACTTTTAAGCTTCAGAAAACACTTCGATGTCGGAATTTCCCATAATTTATTGAAGTTTAATAGATCATTCTCCAGTGAGCTGGTAAACTTTTCTTCAATGGGAAATTCGGTCGAATATGAAGCGGATTTAGAAAAATCATCTAATTCCACCCATTTCATTTATTTATATATATATATATATACACACTAAAGAATGTAGTATGATAATTCATTCATAAATATCCAATAGTAATAGTTTGAAATAATTAATTATTATGAAGTTACCTACACGGGTGGTATGTTGTACGGTTTTTAAGGTCTTAGTTCTGTTTGGAATGGTATTATTTAAAAAATTCAAATTATAAAACTTGTGTACATCCTGGTATGCATAAATTAAACCACTCTCGCACTTATATGTATGTTTGCTCATATAATATATATGAACACCAAAATGCATACATACAAATATACATATATGTATATATAATATATATATCGATATCACGTTATGCCTATATCAACCTACTGCTGGGTGTAGGCATTTCCCAAACTTGCAACGATTCCTATCTTGTACGGCTCGTATCCAACTGATTCTTGCCCATTTAACATCATTTAATATATATTTGAATATATTTTACGGACGAATTGTAGAATTGAATTTACAGACGTGTAATAATCGTAGCGTTTAATTCGAATTAAAACAAAAGAACATTTTAACGAACGAAGCCATTGGTTGCGAGATAAGAAATCGTACTTGTCAATTAATAACAAACTTATTCTGTGTCAGGTTAATACTTACGAAACTAGATTTTTTCAGCATCTCTTCTAAGCCAATTTCCGGCTTCATGCCTGAGTTGTGGGACTCGTCTAGTAGTTTTCCATAGTGTTTAGTCCGTATCAGTATACGAATTGAGCTTTTCAAGATATATTGCTCATTTCTTCGATTAACCTGTTGTATTCAGATGATTAAAGATTGTTTTATCTGGTGAATTACGATACTTATGCCATTCTCGATGAGCTTTTCTTCTTTCAGCAATAATCTTCTAACGGACTTCGAAAGGAATATTTTGAACTTGTAGATTTCTAGAAACAGGTAAATTTTACCTAGTTTACTTGGACATCCAGCTCAGCCGGAGATTTCAGTCTCACTTTAAGATTAATCCGTTAGTCTAATTTATAATAAAATCGATCCCAATTGGTGCATTTAGAAATAATGTGAGACATATACCGACGTAAAATTATCTAGACGTCTACAAAGAAGAAAATTATTCGACTTAATAAATGCAGAAAATACCGAATATCATCAGCAGGATGAAACTTGCAATCTTTTACCTGAAATTCACCTATTCAAGATTATTTTATCGCTTATTCACTTCTCATCTTTTATACCTATTACAGACCTACTATAGGGTGGCCCAGAGAAGTTAGACGAGTTGGTAACACTGCTACAACATAAACCGCGTGTCCTGCGTTTAGTGTACACGAGAGATTCGTTTTTGTTTAGTTTCGGTTATCATGACTATAACATTAAAGAGCACACGTTTTGCGTGGAACGTTATTTTCGGCATGAATCGATCACGACAGTGCAAAGAGACTTTTAAAATTACACGATGTAAACCTGTACCATCTCCCAATTCAATTTTAAGATAGTTTGAAAACTTTCGAGAGGCAGCTTCTGCAACCGTTTTCACTATAACTGTCAACGGAACGCACTATATCATGATGATAAACTCGTTTTGGGTTCCTTCACTTCGTTTCGTCGTCGTCGTCGTCATCTGGACCGTAAATAGTTGTATAAGATGGTGCGACATGTCACTGTTCGGCAGAAACGCTCGCAGTATTGAAAGAAGCGTTTGACAGATCCAAATTTTTTTGTGGGGGATACCTTAAGAGCCGCCTTTAACAAACACGTCCATAGGATTTTGAAAACCTGAAAACTTGGAATTCTGAAGAAATTTCATAAATTCAGCGACCTATGCTCGAAAGTTAGTAGTTTTTGAGTTATTCCAAAAATAAAACCGTCCGTCTTCTCTAGGTCATCCCATAGATAGATAGCCCTCAGGCTAATTGTAAGATGGAAAGAACGACGAAAAAAAAGAAAACAAACAATTTAATTGCCCCTTTGATTAGCATATTATTGCGACATTGAGAGTCGTGTGACCAATTTATAAGATTGCGAACATTAAGCTACTATACACACACAGATTCGATTATTTGTCATTCTTTTTATTTTTAACCAGAAACACGATGTAATGTGTGAAATTAAATGTTTTATTGGTGAAATTTTGCTATTCTAGTGTGTAGTCGATTTATATATATATATGTATAGTTCCCCCCCAGGGGGTACTATGTACCTTCTGGGATCCTGAGCTCTAACCGGAACGGGGCGCGTCGGCAGGTGGTGGGTAGTGGAACGACCAGTAGATATACTGGCCAGCTGCGAATAATCAATAAGCAGTCGCGAACCAAGAGCGGCTACTGGTGGAAAGTCTCAGGTAGACGATTCCAGTAGTGACAGGGCAATGAGACAAGTGGATATGATTGGGCAGCTTGAGAAACTGCCCGTTAAAAGTCCACAAAATCCTACGACTGTCTCACCCTTTTGGTCGCTGTAAAAAAATTACACCGTTATTTCCTCAATAGCAAACCACTGACTTGTGGTCAGGATCTTTATCCAAAGGCTAGGGCGCCTTCCCGAATAACTGGCGTTTCCTTCCTTTCATCCTCATTATTCTTTCTTCTATCATAATCTCATCCCATTTTTCCATATTTTACCTGCCTGCATTAGTAACAGTTATAGCAAGTCTGATTGTCTTGATTTAATCATGCCATCAGATCGCTTGGTGCAGCTGTATAGGCAATATAGGAGCTGCTGCGCAACATCTCCTACGTTCCAACATGCACACTTGTGCCATCCTAATCTACTCGCTTTTAATCTCTTCTTTCCCTTTATTCTTTTTAATCTGTTCTTTTTCCTCTCTTCTTCTTGTCAAAGTCCTGCGACGACAAGTCTGTGGCGATGGTAGCAGGCCTGGTGGGCCGGAAGCTATTAGTTACATCCTGCACGTCAGGCGGCATATCCTATGTGATCGCTTTCAACTGGAATGGAGTAGAAGTTGAATTCGGCAGTCAGATATGCGACTGGGCAGGCCTCTTCAGGATCCCCGCTGCCCACCGTGAATTCGGAGTAGGCTAGAAAAGGTGCCCAAAACATCGGCTACTCCAATCAATCATGGTCAGTATGCCGCGACTGGCGGAACCCATACACATACGGTAAAAACAAGAGAGAAAATGAAAATGTGTTTAAACTAAAACTAGGATCATGGAATATAAGAACTTTATCGGATAATGACAACAACCCAGAAAGAAGAAAAGCTCTTTTGGCAAAAGAATTGAATAAGTATGATATCGATATAGCAGCATTAAGCGAGACTAGACTCCTTGATGATGGAAGCATTTATGAACCAGTAGGTAAGTACATGTTTTTCTGGCATGGCTATCCATCTGGACAAAAACGCATACACGATATTGGCATAGCGATGAAACAACATTTTACAGATCTTATTACATCTAAACCTGTAAATTATGGATCAAGGCTGATGATGGAGGCCGAAGAAATTGAAAAAGAAACTTTTTATTCGGAACTACATGCGCTTGTTAGCAACATACCGCGTATAGAGCGGGTGTTTATCCTGGGCGACTTCAACGCTCGTGTAGGCATAGCAACGGTACTCTTCTACTCCAAGCCTGTGAAAGCCTGGGATTAGTTATTATAACAAATACATTACTCGAACTTAGAACAAATTACAAAGGCACATGGATGCATCCTAGGTCAAAATACTGGCATATGGTTGACTTCGTAATTTCAAGCCGTGAATTCAGGAACGAAAGTATAATGAGAGGCGCAGAGTTCTCGATGGACCATAGGTTGGTTAGATCAGTAATATCATTAAAAGCACGAAACGTATTGAAATATCATAAGCCGAAACCTACCCGGTACAACATCGATATCTTGAGGAATAGTCAGGAACGTAAAGCTATAATACATCACATTGATCAAATTTTTGGCGAAGATAATATCGATTTTACCTCAAATAGCGATACAACTTGAGATACTGTGAAAGAAATGCTGCACAAATGTTGCAACGAAGCGCTAACAAAATCCAAACGAAAAAACCAAGATTGGTTTATTGCAAATGATAAGGTAATTAATGAGTTGATTGAACGTAAGAAACTAGCATTCATTCAATGGCAAAATAATATAAACGACGCCAATCTAAGACGTGAATTCACCGAACTAAAAGCTGAAGTCCAGAGGGAAACACGTCGGATGAAAAACAAATGGTGGGAAGATAAAGCACACGAGATTCAGGCATATGCAGACTCCGGTCATTATAGAGATTTCTTCTCATCAGTGAAGACAACGGCCAGTGCCCTATAAAAAAGCCCCGCTATGTGATGCACATGGAAGTATTGTAAATAACGAAGAAGAAATATCACACAGATGGAAATCTTGTTTTAGTAATTTGCTAAACAATGATACTCATGTAGACTTCTCAGTTGTGGATTAAATACCGACTTGTAATCAATTAACTGAACTAGATGGGGATATATCACTGGAAGAAATAAAAGTCGTAATAAATCAGATCAAAAACGGAAAAGCTGCTGGTCCGGACAAAATACCACCTGATATACTTAAACTAGAAAGCAAAAACATGATAAACGCTTTACACAAGCTCTTCTCGACTATGTGGTTGGGCCAGTCCATCCCTAAAGACTTCCAAATTGCCGCCATAATACCAATATATAGGCGATAAAAGTGACTGCAACAATTACAGGTTTGATACAGTTCATAGGAAATTGTATTTGAAATGCATGAAGAAACTAGGCTGCCCGCCAAAATTTGTTCGAATTTCCTTACTACCTATATTTATACAAAATCGCGATTCAGAGCCATTCTGAATAAACACAGAAGTCAAACAAGGTTGTGTGTTAGCTCCGACACTTTTCGCAGTGTATATGACATTTATACATACACTTGCACTCAAGCAACTAGGCTCCCCGAACATAATAATAAACAGTAGATTCGATGGTGGTTTCTTCAACTTAAAGCGGTTCTGTGCTATTTCCAAATGCTCGCAAACAGGAATTGTAGATTTCCAGTACGCGTATGATTGCGCTGTGGTAGCCCACAACTTGCAGGAATTGCAGAATATATTGCAGTCGTTAGAGATGGTCTATAATAAATTCGGTTTAACCATAAACGAGAAGAAAACTAAACTGCTAGTGCAACTATCGCCCTCAAATAAAGGAGAAAGCGAACATGTGCTTAAAGTAAGCAACGCTGCAATTGAACAAGTGGATAGCTTTAAATATCTTGGAAGCGTATTAAGTAACAATCTAGATAACGAGATAATTGGCAGAATACAAGTTGCTTCAGCCGCTGTAAATAGGCTAAATAAAAGAGTCTTCAATAACACATTCTCATGCCAACCAAGCCGATAATTTACAAAGCTGTAATATTACCATCGTTACTCTACGGATCAGAAACCGGGGCTCCATACAAAAAAACCATACGCTCCCTTGAAGCAGTCCACCAGCGTTCATTGCGCAGAATACTGCGTGTCCGATGGTAAGATCGTGTGTCAAACCGTGACATTTTACAGCGGGCAAATTGCCAATCTATTCAAAAATTTTCCGCCCTCTCTCTTAAAAATAAGTATATTTAATTTGTCACTTTGATATTTGTGTATGTGTGTATGTATCAACAATCTTTACGTAGTAAACATATGTATGTGTGTTCTATCTTTTTGCGTATAAATATAACCGTATGCGAGTGCGGGCGTGTGTGCGTGTGTGTGTGCTTTTGCTGAAATTATACGTGGTATTGTTAAGTTTTGTTCGTTATAAGTCTAGTCGGAAAATTTGTGCTATAGAATTTTTTCTATATTGTGTACGTCCTGTGTTACTTTGTATGTCTACAATGCCTCTCTGTATTTTTCCTTTCTGTTCCTATAATTGACCAGGAATGCCTCGCTATATACAATAGAACTCGCATCGTATTCGAAGTAATTCTTTATCTTTGGAAGGTTTCGTTCACCAGAATTCACACAGTCGACATTATATTATTCTACGAAACATGGCTCAAATCTGGATCCGCTTGTAATTTTTCAGGATATTAGAGATGAATATGGTGGGGCAGCTGTTCTTATCGAAATACGGCATACAGTAATTAATTACTTCCCTCCGAATCTTGTTAATGGGAAAACATTTAACCGGGTCACCTTTATTGATAATGTAACTGAATATTAAACGGCGATAGACAACAACAAAAAGAGCTCCAACTGAATGAAAATCATATGAAACGAAGTTATGATGAAATGAAAAATCTTGCCCACGGCAGTTTAATTTGCAAATATTAATATTAAAAATTACAATTTTAAACGGAATAAAATATTAAGTAAAAGTATATTTTATAATGATCGCAACTTTTCTTTCCTCGCAATCTACCTGACGTAATAAGCGATGAGGATAACGTTTAAGGATAAAATTAAATTTATTTATTGGAGCTTGTCCCAGTGATCCGAATGGTACGCCGAGCCCTAAATGCGATTTTATAGTAACAATTAATAATATACGCCTTCTTAAGAACCGCACCGGTCTACCATCAGGTTCCATATGGTTAATGCGTTTTTCTAACCGTCGCATGTATCGTTCTTTACGGTTGCAGATCACTTCTTTGATCGACGATATTTGCAAAAATCTTTTCGTATACCATCATCACGTTACGAACCACGAACGATCCTATCTTGGATTGACCGAATGATATCGATCCTCGAATTACTAAAAGGTGAGCTCCATTTTAAATTTAATGGGAACAGAATTTTTTCATCCAGCTTGATATCAAAATTATTTAAACGGCTATATTAAATATTAATATTAGTTGATGCGGTGTAATTATAAATAGCTAAATATATTAACACACCTTCTATACGCGGATGACATTATTGGCAAATAGCCTGGAAAAATTACAAGAAATGATACAGGCGGTCAATGATAAATGCACACAAATAGGGCTTAAAATCAATATAAACAAAACTAAATATACATGCAATGGACTTGTAAGAGATAAATACAAGGATATAAATATAAACACACAAAAAGTGAAAATGGTTAATAAATTCATCTATTTTTAATTAAAGTAAACAACGACTTAGAAAGTGAAATATCCGGAAGAATACAATTAGCATGGATGGCATTTTCAAAGCTTAGAAGCATACTTAAGGAAGTTAAAATTAAGCCTGAAAAGGCGTGTGTGTTCGATCAATGTGTAATGACCAGTTTTAACATATGCTAGTGAAACATGGATATTAACAACAACAAAAAAAGTTAATCAGCGAAAAATGGAAAGGTCTATGCTGGAGATCACTTTGATGGACAAACGGACGACAAAGCGCATACGAAGAACAACAAAAGTTAAAGATAGAAGAAGAAGAAATATATACGAACGTGTTTAATAGTAAGTAAATAAGAGATATTTATCGGAACTTTGAAAGACATAATTTTATTATATAATAAAGATTGTTTAGAGCTGTAGTAATTCCAAAAATACATGATCTGCATCCGCTATTTCGTTGTCATCGTAAAGACGAGGGCAAACGGGAGGATTTATGAGATTATAAAATGGCAGACGATTTTACATCGAAGTATGTTATTTAGAGTACTTCGATAAACCACGATTTTATGGATATTGTTAAATCGATCGGTAATCTGGAGTTAAGGATTAGATTAAATATTATTCCAATATTCTTTACGAGCAAATTTAATGAGACACAAAATATCTGTTAAAATATATAATAAGCGCATCGCTAAGCGTATACCTTCGGCAACAGTATTGCCAAATATAGGAGAATGTCCAGGAATCCAGGGAAGAACTTGACGGAAATACTCGATTTTAACAGGCGAGTAAACCAAAATTCAAATGTTATATAAATAAGACGGTGCGCGAGGATTAAAAGAGATTTTAGAAACAGCTTTTCGGGAATCGGTAAGAATAAGAACTGATTGAAGCTGGACGATGTTGATCAACGTATTTTAACGCTCCAAAGTTCTATCCCTTAAGACCACCCTATATATACGCGTTAGGATCGCCTTATGCAACAAGACTTTGCTTTCCGCTGGAAGCCTGGATGTTTTATAATTGCTACTTAATTCCGTATAGGAAATGTGTATTCGTTATACGAAACGAAACGGATATTTTTACTAGATACACGTATTTTATATATATATATATGTATACATTATATATGAAGTATTTATGTAATGAAAAACTCGAAAAGTAATTTATCTCCACATCGACATAAACTTCTCGTAAAACCATATTTAAATAAACATCGCGTAAAAAAAGCGAAACAAGTGGAACATTAAATTTTGTACACAGAAGAAACCGGACAAGATTTTATTTTGTTCAGCGATAAACATATATGTGAATACGCACGTATATACTTATATATATATATATATATATATATATATATATATATATATATATATATATATATATATATACGTAATATAAAATATTCTTAAACCAACAGTAGCCGCTGTAATAAGAATGAAATGGCGCTCGTTAAAACAGAAGCTCTCTAGGCGCGACACTCTTTCGAACGTAGAAGATGATGCTGCTGATGATGATGTTCGGCGACATTATTTCTAACAGGTATCCACACATCGGGTAGGTAGAGAAATACAAAAAGAATTAAAATCTAGCGTACATATAAGTACCGTAAGCGTACTAATGTGGTTGTAAGCCAGTTTAGGTAATGAAAAGTTAAAATGAAGGAAAGTAGACGTAAAACATTATCATTATATATATATATATATATATATATATATATATATATATATATATATATATATATCGTTATCGTTATCACGTGGAAATGTGTTTACTATATTATTTCTTTCTTTAGTCCACGCGTTATTATCGCAACGACATCGACGACACAGTCTCTCGGTGGTAATCGCGCCGCTAAGGCGGCCTTCCTCTAGTATTTCTCTCTTAAAGGTATAACTTCCATGTCGAACTACATTTAATACTGGTCGCTACTACATTCGATCTCTCGAACGATCTCATTCTAACCGAACTTGCGATATACGTACAGGCGTACACAGAGAAAAAATCTAGGCGATCGACGGTGTGGCATCTCTTGTAAAGGAAACTTTATCTCGGTATGTCCATCTTCCGCGTAGTACTGTAGTATCGCTCTGCGCGCAGCATCTTTACGACTCAGTTGCGACCTCCGGAATTTCCGTCGCCTTCTAAAACGCTTATAATTATTACTATTATTATTGCAGAGCTCTATATAGCATCCCTATTCTGGCCATTATCGTTTATTATTATTATTACTACTACTAATTTTATCGCGGATGATCAAAAACCTTGTCTATTTATTTTAATGAAAACTAATTGTTTATCCGCCGCTCGCGTTAGCGTCTTTGCTCGTAATCGCCGCTCGCTAAGAGATTAACTTTATCCGACGAAGGTTATCTCCCATCTAGAGTATTCGTATAGCAAGATGAAAGAGAGGGGAAAAATGAATTATCCCAACAATCGTCTGATAGAAATTAAATTATTTACTTTTAATTCGAAGTCGATTTAATTTTAAGACAAAGACGGCTGTGTTATAATTTTTTTCCTCCGTGTTAGACTAAGGTTAAAAGTATTTATTGTATTTAAATAAGACTTAAAGCCCGGTGGCAGTTAAGCTTACATCTTCTCGATGATATGACCAGTTAGCGGCGAAACTACTATTTCACGTTTCAAAGAAAACGAAAATAACCACTGCAAGCATAATTGGTTTCCAATTTTCTTCTACTACTATAAAAAGCGTTGTTTACTTTAATTATTTATTTAATTATTTATTTATCCTTCGGTATTTATCGGTCGCCGTTAAAAATTGTTCAATAACGAGGTAGTTAACAAGATGTTAATTAACCGGTTTTTGAATCTTCCCCGGTAATTTCTTTAATAAGCGAAATCCCGACACTAACCTTACCTTTGCTGAGCTTAGCTTTGCTTAGTTTAACTTTGTTTAGCTCGTCTTAGCTTTGCTTAGTTTTTGCTTAGCTCGTCTTAGCTTTGTTAAATTTTACTTTGCTTAGCTTAACTTTTTTTTTTTTTTTTTTTAATAGTTTCCCAATCGGAAAAGGGTCAAGTGTATTTGGTAAAAACAAGAAAAAACCAACTATTTTTGGATATGTAGCTGTAAACACGTAAAACAGGGAAAAGGAAAGCAAAGAAAATATAAATGTATATGTGTATGTGTTGGTCATGGAGTACTTATAAATAGGATGAAGAAGAGGCAAATAAACATAGTCCCTTGACCATTTGCTTTGTTTAGCTTTTCTTAGTTTAACTATACTTCTTTTTTCCCGATTCCGCAATAACGCAGTGGGGCAAATGTATCTGAAAAAGTTGCGGGTATAAAGGCGCAGGAAACTAGAATACTTAATAAATAAATGTGTGTAAGTGTTGTTTAAGGGATGAGAAACATATTAAGCCATCAAAACGTGTGCGAAAGAGGTTTTTTTCTTTTTTCTTTACTTAAAGTTTACTTTGCTTAGCATTATGTAAATGTGCGTATGCGGATATGTAAACTGGTGAATCAGGGAAAATAAAATAAAAGAAAATATAAATACACGCGTGTGTGTGTGTTGGTTTCCTGCAGTGTGTAACTTGTAAACAAGATGGAGAAATAAACACAGTCCCTTTTGGCTTTTTTTAATCTGACGTTACTTAGCTTAACTTTGCTTAGTTTAGTATTTTTTTTTTTTTTAATTTAGTTATTAAATTAGTTTACAGTAATATGTTATTGCAAAGGTATAATATGAAAAGAAATGCGAAGTACTAGCCAAATTGCAATATATTCAAGTAACAATCTCCTTAACAGAGGATTACAAATAAAAAGTTATTTCATATCGAAAAATAAATTGAGATAGATACGTAAGTTTCATTCGACTAATGCGGACTCTATACTCTCTAGTTCGCGCATACATTCGTTAAAATTGTTACATCGCTATAATGGGTACATGTGTATACGTACAAATATTTATAATTTTTTTTAACTTAAAATTAATTGCTCATGTATATAGTAAAGACGGATACAAGAGTGATTAAACTTATATACATGATGCTATATTCAAAGTCAAGAGCGGTTCATATATAAATACTTACTACATACGCACTAATTATTAACATATATATATATATATATATATATATATATAAATATATATATATATATATATATAAATATATATATATATATATATATATATATATATATATATATATAATCCTTACATAACTACATGTATTAGTAGCAGAAAAATATTGAGCAAACAAAGACACGCACGTACGTATGTACATACACAAACATTCACATATGTATACACAAATGACATACCCCTGCATTACTGCTCGAAGATATGTTTTTAAAATGTCGGATGTAATATCTGAAAAGCGATTATTTTTTTTTTTGGTTATTTTAAATCAAAATTAGCTGCATTGAATTTTCTTGCTATATTATATAAATAAAGGATAATCGAATAATAGAGTAGTTTGTACTTTGTGCCATACATTCATCGTGGTTTTTCAAACCACGGTTTCTAGCGTACGTAATGAGTCCTTTGAGGTTCTTACAAAGTGAGTTGCTGAGTTTCCCGGTGGATTTATTGCTATCAGTTCCAGTCGCCTTCTCCCTATTGTTGGTTTTCTTTGTATTCTTTCTTGTATTGCAAGTATGAAAATGCCAACCTCTCGGATTTTATCTATTTCTTGTTTATACACACACACACATATATATATATATATATATATATGGCTTATAAAATAATAGGTATTTAGGTTACATATAAGACACGAAGGAATCGTGAAGAATAACAGCAGATTTGACGACAGTTCGGAGCCTTCTGACACCTAAATTCAAGGTAGCCTTTCTAATTTTTAATGAATATATATATATATTCATGTATGTATATATACAGATATGCATGGATATATATGTATATGTGTATATATTATTAATCTATATTAACGTGCCGTATGCAGCAACTAAGGCTAGAGGCACGAGGGAGGGGAAGTTAAATCAAGATGTAGAGACGACACATGCGTAAGAACATGATTAGGTCAGTAAGAGAGGATTATTTATAGAGAAGAGAAGGTGAGGGAAGGAAGGTTGAGAGTGTGAGTGAGAAATATAAAGGACAGTCAATGAGGATATGGGAGACGGAAAATGTAACGCTACACACGGGGCACTGAGGAGCCGGAGTTCTGTTGATCAAGTGTGAATGGGTAAGCCTTGTATGACCCAGCCGCAATTTGCTGAGGACAACGTTTTCTTTGCGGTTTGGAAGCGAAGTCTTCCAAGGTAAAACGGAATCCTAGATTTAGCGAAGCTTATTTAATGAGGAGGTCTATTGCCACTTTTGTTGCCACGAAGCAAAAAGTCTTGATTTCACATAGTTACGTACATCAATAGCTGGAATTGCGACGTTTAGGCGGCAACAATGTAGCAGCCTCCTTTGCCGATCTACCTGCAAGTTCTTCCCTTGGAATCCCGGCATGAGCTGGAATCCCGGCATGAGCTGGAATCCACAGGAACGAGACTAATTGGCTGGGTTTTAGACTAATAACGCCGTTTTACTTCTTTGACTGTAGAATGCTGATCGTTGCTAAATACATTCCATAAGGAGTTGAGCGCTGAGAAAGAGTCGGAACATACAACCTATGAAAGAGAGAGAGAGGGGGAATGGCGTTTAAACATGGAGAAGGAATTAATTAAAAATGAATAAAAATTTTAAAAAGGAACTTTTCAAACTATTAACTAAACTAAGCTCGATTCTTAAACGTTATAACGTGACAACAAATTGGAAACCCTAAAACCAGGATACAATAAAATATTGATTAATGAAGAAGTAAAGATAAAATTGTATGAAGAAATAATACTAAATCTCGGTTAAACAATGACGGATAATAAAAGGCTAGGATAGTGCGCCTAAGATGGCTTTTATCGTTAAAATGAAATGATCGCTAACATCCGTGTGTATAATTCTAAAAAAAAGAAAAAAACAAATTAACGAAAGTAAAGGTTCCTATTGGCTTTCTACGTGTAGTCCGTTAATAAGACAAAAGTTGAAAATAATCTTTGAAATTTCCTGTTTAAAAAACAAAGCTGTGCCTCGGAGCGCGGGGAAGAAGTTAAATTTAAAGACATTTTAACTAAATTCGATAAAGAGTATTTTTTAATTTTTACGCGAGTGTGTATATATATAAACACACACACACGCATATACACACGCACACACACACACACATATAAAGATATTCGAATAAGACTACCTATGTGTATAAACGTGGTTTGACTACGAGTGTTGGTAGCGCGGTACATGAGAGTGATATATATATATAAATAATAATAATAACCTTTATTTAGCAGAACTAAATTAACAATTTATAAATATCTGTTACAGTTAAAATCGATTTCTAAAATTAATTTCGAATGTAGTCATACTAGGCCCTTTCGAACACAGGTCTCTCCCAATTTTTCCCAGTTACGTTTGTTGTGTGCCAATCTATACAGAGCGCTTCTGGAATCCAAGAATTCCTTGAAGTCGTCATCCCAACGTGTAAACGGTCGCGACTTTTTTCTCTTGCGGTACACCAAAAACCATTCCGTTACTTTCTTCGTCCAACGCTGATCTCTGTATCTTATGACATGTTTTCATCATCCAGTACTTTTTCCATGTTATTGCCACTCTGCGGTGTATTTCGGCTGTAATTTGTTTTTAAATGAAATTAGTTGACCTAAATATATAAGTTCGGTGACTTGTTCTATATTGCTATTTCCTATTGGTATAACTTCTCTTTTTTCTGGACATAAAATTTTAGTTTAATCCCGATTTATTTCCCTGTAGCTGCAGAGTGAAAAAACATTTGCTCCAATTGGTTGAAGGAGGATGCAATTAGCACCACATCGTCTGCAAAGCGTAAGTTGTTCAATAATTCTCCATTTAAATTAATGCCCATGTCCGACCAGTCTAGCACTTTGAAAACCTCCTCCAAGACGCAGTTGAACAAAATTGGAGATAACGGATCTCCTTGGCGTACTCCTCGTGCTAACGGGAAATATTCTTCATCCACATCTGTTACTATTCTAGCTTCAACGTTGTTATACATTTTCATTATTAGACTTATTAGCTTTCTTTGACAGCCTTGATTCTGTAATGCTTGAAATATATACGATTGCTTTACCGAGTCAAAGGCCTTAGTATAGTCTATGAACATTAAAAATAACGGTATATTGTACTCTATACTTTTCTCTATTAATTTAAGTGATCTATTGTTAAATACGAGCTATGGAAACCCGCCTGCTCACGAGGCTGGTGTGGTTCTAGCTGGTTCCGTAGTCGACGAACATATTACGGTAGAGAAAATTTTTTGTATTGTTTGTATAAATAAGGTTTATTAGTCTATAATTTTCTATCTTTTCTTTTTTACCTTTTTTTATGTAGAAGAATTATGTCAGATTTTTTCCATCTACTTGGAATTGTTTCTGTTACAATTATTTCATTGAATAACTGTTCCAATTTTATAAGTAATCTTTCTCCTCCATATTTGGTACTTTCATTTATTATTTTATCGTGCCTTTTTTAGCTTAGCTTTATTTAGAGTTTTTTTTATTTCTGCTAGCAGGATCGATGGTATTGATGTAGTGTCGGCTTTGTCCTTTTGTGTCATATAGTTTATGTTCATCGCCTCTAGGATGTTGTTATCATAAATTTTTGTAATAATGTGTAGCAATTTTTTTTATTAATTTATTACTTCTTTCCCCAGTTCCTTTATCATCCACTAGTCCTATTAACCAGTTCTTTCGAACTCTTAACTCAGTTTTAATCTGCTTAGTACTTCTATTATTTTGTAATATTTGTTCAATTTGTCTTTGTTGCTTTTTAAAGCTTTCTGATTTAATGTGATATCTAACTACTTTGTAGGCGATATTTAATTCTATTTCATTTTCCGGTATTCGTTTCTCACGTTTTAATTGGGTTCTTTGTTTATAAACTGTTTGATTTGCGTAGAGAAAAATTCGGATTTTATTTTTTTATTTTTTTCACGTACAATTATATATATTCGTCCGTTACTTCATTGACACACCTAACACACGAACGCACCAAAACGTGGTTTGATAGACGGGTGTTGGTATATATATATATATATATATATATATATATGTGTGTGTGTGTGTGTGTCCGTTTGTTATTTACGCCTCCCTCGATCGTTTTGTGAGGTTAACTCCCCATATAAACCGCATCAATAGAAGTTTCACTTCAAAAAAATGCGAGAAAAGTTAAGCGATTCGATAAAATAAGTCTTCCAGAACATTATTGAAGATGCAATCGAATAGGTTAGGTAATAAGAAATGACGGATATTTCAACGGAAATAATCGGAGAAAAAGAACATCAGGCAGAAGCAGATGAAGTACATCCCTCAGTTTACAATACTTGACTTCCCGATTGATTTCGCGACAATTTTTACACCATCCTCAAATTACTCCGACGTTCTTCGCATTATTCATTCCTGTAATTATTGAATGTTATCGGCCTTAATATACCAGTCGTATATTTTTTCCCCACTTTGAATACATCTGACAGTTTATTACCTACTTTATATATATATATATATATATATATATATATATATATATATATATATATATATATATATATATATAATGTCATCGTAGTCACTATATCAGCCCGAATTTGTCTCGATCTCTTTGCTTCATTGCTACTGACCACACCAAAGTTTTAACCAATTTTTATGTATGTTTAAATGGACATTGTTTCCTGTGTAATAAGTGTGTATTTATCGTTGAAAGGTTTACACCCCATTGCCGTACGATTGTTAATATCTTCAGTACAATTCATATTATGTTTTACGGTCTGCCCTAAATATTTGAATATTTTTACCTGCTCTATTATTTCTTGGACATACCTTGCCAACTGTCATTACTTTAGCTTTCTTAGTATTAATCTTCATTCCATCCTTTTTCATTACTGTATTTCATTTGTTAATTATTGCTGAAAGTGTTAAGCTATCTGCTAGTAAAGCTTGATAATCGGCGAATTTAATGGCACGTCCCGTCAATTTTTAATTTATTTAACTTCATATATTACTGTTTCCAATATAACGTTATATACCATAGCACGAATTTGACCTATTGATCTTTATATTTTAAAAAATATCTTTAATCTGTAATGATTAAAAAAAAAATAATGTTATCATAAGTAAAACAGCTCTCACACAATTTGATGTACAAATTTTGAATGAACTTTAACATAGAATATAATAACGAAAGATAAATTAATAAATAAATTATTTTCTAATATAACAAATCGTTTAAAAATAAAAAGATTTAGGTAAATTACTACACGACTCGAATATTGTCCGGTCACAGTTTTATGGGATATAATTTAAATAAATTAAATATAATTACAGATAATAAATGTAACAACTGCAAGATTAATGAAATGTTCAACATATAATATATAAATGTAACAAATATCGGCAGTTGTATAGAGTTAACTGTGCACTTAAATTGAATGAAATGATTTTATCTAACCAATTTCCGATTTTCATCTCTTAATTATTTAAAATTAAGCATATATATAAATATTCGCTACTGGTAGCCATAAGCTGTAAAAACTGCAGGCTACTAAATTTTACCTACTTGTAGATTTACGTACCATGTACTGCAGCTAGGCCAGAGGCGCGGGAAAGGAGAGAACATAAGGTTAGAGAGTACAGGTTGAAAGCTGGAAGAATAAACGAGGAGGACGGATTGTTAAATTAGATAATATAAATTGGAGAATTTAAGAAAATTTAATAAGTTATTGGAAGCATCGAGCGTGCAGGGAGGAACGTTCAGGACGCCGAGCGGTTAGTCGAGGATAGAACGTTCGGAATTGAATTGCACACGTTGAAGGAGAATGTAGTGGACGGTAATAAGGACATTACAGGTTGATCATAAAAGGGAGGAAGATTTATAAGATATAACTGTGCGAAATATTAGTGTGACTTATGCGTAGACGAGCAAGTACACATTGTTAAATGGGATGGAGTCCGGAGGAATATTGACTCTCAAGTCGATCAAAGTTTGTTGGTAAGTGGAAGTGTAGATCACTGGAGATTCCATGACTTACGCACTGAGGATTTTATATAAGTCTGAAGGTCTTTCATTGGTATAGTCAGGAGCGGGAATGGTTGAAGCAATATGCCATCTCCTGCTGCACTGTCCGTTTGGTCATTACCTTGTATGTCAACATGCAACGGAATCCATGCGAGAACTGTATGAATAATTTAGGATGACGAAGATCTCACTAAAGCACTGTAATAGTACAGAGAGTCCGTGCATAATACGAACGACTGATCAACGATGATGTGTGAAATATCCATAATTGCCATTTTGATGGCATATAATTCCGCCGATAGTATTGAGTAATGGGATGAAGTAGAGAAACGAACTATAGAATCCTGAAATAAAACGAAAGCGCCTCTTACTCCAGTTTTATTTTTGGAGCAGACGATGAAGTATTAAACTGCTTTTATTGCATGTCTAGGAGTATAATTCTTTGAAAATTTGGTGTGACTGAGGTCTATTGGAATAGTAGCACACTCCAATAAGGAATAATGTTTTGAATTTTTTTAAATACTAGATTAAATGAAATATGTATATACATATATATATATATATATATATATATATATATATATATATATATATATATATATATATATATATATATATATACGAGAAATTGTTCGTTTAATGAGATATATGTATATACGTTTAAGTTTAAAATATATGTTTTTTATAAGTAAAAAAAATATACATATATACCCTTTAAAATATGATTTTTTCATATATATATATTACAATTACAATTACAATAGCCTGTATTTCCCATTTTAAATTAAAATTTACAAATATTATTTTCTTAACGCTAAACTAGTATTAATATGTATAACTTTCTTAATGCTAAACTAATACTAATATATATAACTTTTCTTAATACTAAACTAATATTAATACGTATAGCTTTGCTTAATGCTAAACTAATATTAAAATGTTTATATATATTAGGGAAATAAGCCCGTGAACGAGCATTGGCCTCTTCTAATTTATTGAACGTTTACATATTTTTCTATTAGCTGTTTCCAGTCCATCCGATTAAGTGCTTTACGCATCCAGACTGCACTTGCGGACAATATCGTCCCTCCATCTCTTTTCGGTCTTCGCCTCAATCTTTTCCTATTGATTGGTAAGCATTCAGTACATTTCTTAGCCCATCTGCTTGTGTCCAATTCGAACTACATATCCAGCCCAATTCCACTTCATATCCAGTATTTTTTGTATATAAAAATTCCTCTGTAAATACATATGTTATTTACCGGCGAATTGATTTAAAATATAATTTATTCAGGGGTTACCTCGTAATCCAAGTCTTTATCAATTTATGGAGAACGTACAATTAGACATCATCTCTGGTGAGACGTAAATTCGAATATCCAGACGATGATTTTCAACGAGAAAACGTTGATAAATTGTTAGGTAATTTTTTAAAACTTTTATCGATTGCAACGAATTGGTGTATTTGATGTAAGACTCGGTTAGTAATAAAGAAGACTAGACGAGAACGAATGAGTTAGGAAATCGAAGTAATTGCCTTATAAAACGATATATATAATCGATTGTTTCCTATACATACATATATATATATATATATATATATATATATATATATATATATATATATATATACAGTATCGTTAACAATTACTGATTTTTTCCTCGAATGCACTATTGTTCTATAGCGTTGTATACACTTGTTCATTTCCAATGAAAGAGTTTTTCTTTTAAGCTGGTGATAACAACGGGTTTTAAAATGGTATAATATATAGTGCGACCGTATCATCCGGAATACGAATAGACTGTTTGTTACAATTATCAGTTCTCCCTAGCGTCCGATTTTTCACGTATATCTTTCCTCTATGGGTTCCTTATCTTGCGCATCACCTCCGGCTGCGTTAAATGTCTTTTTAAAAGTTGAAAGTAAAGTTGAAGCCTCTCTCCTATAAGTATGGACGTAATATAAAAACGCTAGGGAGTGTAGACTGACCATCGCGGACATTATTTCCTCGCTATCTGCACACAGGCGGGCTATTATCGCAATTGAGAGAAATTTTTATTTCTACGACAAATAAACGATTCTTCTCTATTCGACTATTTTCCGATTATTCGGATCATATATATTAATGGAATGTGAACAAAATATATATATTGTATGTATATATATATGTGAATATATATATATAGTATTATACATGCGAAGTATTTTTAGATCGCGATAGTTATTTGGTAATGTAAGCTAATAATCGAAGATGATACGGAGTAGATAAAAACACTTTTGTCCCTTTATATCGTTCATTCACGGTGGTAAGAAACTACAAACGTATTATTACGTATATATATATATATATATTTATATACAGATCGGATAATATTCGACTTACCCCTGACAGTAAGGAATCGCCGACGGATTACGTGATAAAAATTGATCGAAATGAAACCGCATGCGGTAATGCCCTTTGCCCTAATAATGATAATAGTAATAACAAAACCCCCGTATTTGTCGTTACTACGATAGATAAGAGTATAAATATTGTATCTAGTGCGTAATTGAACAAATTACGAGATATATATATATATATATATATATATATATATATATATGGTATAATATTGGTAGTAGTGGAATAATTTAAAAATCTCCCCGTTTGATAAATCGACTTCGAAAGATTTGAATCTCGTTATTATTACCGCATCGACGGATTTACAACTAGGCGTTCGAAAGTCCTACTTTAATAAGACTGTCGCTTATCGGAATTGAAATAAAGACGGTCCATCTCTAATCGAATAATTTCACCTACTGAACTCGTACGCGGAAGAAACGTATTAACTGAATTACTCAGGAAATTTTTACATTTTTGAAAAAAATAATAATAATAAACACCCGATTATCGGGATAACAATATTATATTTGTATTTCATAAATTAATTTTAAATACTTAATATAATTTTTTCCATTCGCTCGTGCACTAGTTGTGGTCGTTTTTTTCCCTGCTTCGTGTTAGAGCAAAATTTTTGCCAAAGCGACGCTGTGTCTACGTCTCAATTTAGTAAGTCGTTAAGGTCGCATCTAATGTGCGTATTAGCTGAAGAGGTATCGGATAGACTGTCGCGCAGACCATATATGCGGGAAAAATTGTCGAAAAACCACCAATATTCGGCCGACCATTATTCTTATTAGTCTGCTTTAAGTTCATGTTTTCTTTTGTCCAAGCAGGCGAGTAATCGCTACTATACCATAAAACTATGTTACGATACATCAATTACCGTTGGATTGGTATATATTCGAACATCGTATACGCCGGTATTATCTGTTTCCGGCTTACTCTTTTCAGCGCTGGCATCAATTTACCGTCTAATTGCAAGGGTTGAACGATATCAGAAAGCACACGGATTTTTAATGCGACAGCTGCCGTTTAGTGCCTACATATTTCGTATGTGCAGATTTAAGCCATACTTGCATATTCCGCGGTGCTAATTGCTAATTTTTATCGATCAACTGAAGAACAGTCGATAATTGAGATTTACAAAACTACGTCCGAAGTTTCCCATCCGAAATAATTGCTACAAATTCGGTATTCGTGATTTCTCTTTTTATTCTGTCGTTAGTACTGAAGATATAGATGAAATCGTTTTGAATAATTTAGGATGTACTTGTAAAAAGTGTCGAATTTTCGAAATGTATATCTAGAATGGGACCATATTGACTCAATCTCTACATAATCATCTCTATTAAGTGATCTTATCATGCCCATCAAATGGAAGTTCTTGCTTTGATAAAAAACATATCACCATCATCATTTAGTCGTGTGCTCGATTTCGAGCTAGTGAACAAATTTGTGACTTTGAAGAAAGTTTTCTCCGTATATTTCTGTCCTCAGTCTGACGCATAATTTCTTAGGCCGTACGGATACCGGTTATCTTCTTAATTTTATCGATAATTGGCCGTCGGCCTATCTGTCGCTTACCTTGTATTTTTCCCCGAATGGCCGCCTTTTCAACGGTATTAGCTCGAATAATATGTCCGAAAAATTTAAGACGTTCTTTTATAAATTATTGGTATTATTTTTTACCGTGGTTGGATGTTTAACAGTTGCCGAATTGAGGCATTCTACGTATGGTCCATGGAATTGTTAATATTCTTCTGTATCATTTTCATTGTCTTAAGCCTTCTTTTGGGGTAATTTATTTAATGCCATGATTCGCAGCCATACAGAGCAATGGGAAATACTATTGATTTCATCAGGTATAACTTCCGCTTGATTTCGTATACCCCTGTCTTTTCATATTTTTATTCGTTTTTTTATCAGTGCTTTTGCTAGTCCTATGCGACGGTTTATTTATTCGTCGCATCGATTAAACGTTTACCAAATTTTTAATTTTTTTTTTTTAACATTTCATTATGTAATGAATCACTTACTTTTTTTTTCTACTTGTTTAATTCATGATCGTTTCGTTATTTACCAAGTGTTTTTAATCGTAAGAAACATTTTATGTAGCTTGTGTTCTTTATGACTAGAAAAGCGAATGATACTTAAATTTTCAAATCAATTTTATTCCGTATTCCGAAAATAACTGGTAGGGCGAACAAAATAACTTATTTAATGTGTCTGATCTCGTCAGCCGGTATTCTTATAGTTAAAATTATTAAATTATTTGGTATGTTCTTTATTTTTTTAAGTGAAACTTTTATTGACGCGGTATACGTGGGGAGTTAACCCACAAAATAAACGAACCAGCGGAAATAACAAAGGGGGATATATATATACACGTACACAAACATACCAACACAGGCCTATCAAATCACATTTTGTTGCATTAGGTGTGTCAACCAAGTAACAGATGGATATATATATATATATATATATATATATATATATATATATAAAATTTAAAAAAAAATTAATATAGAATTTAGTTCAAATGTATGTTTCAGCGCTCCAATGCACAGATGTTTTTTCTTTATGTTTCACTTTAAATTGTCTAATTATGTGAATAATTTGCCATTCTTTGCAATAATTATTTTTCATCCGTACTTAGAGATGATGTCATGCAGCACCTGACAAGTTTCAAGTATGCTTCTTGTTGGGCCAATCCTAAGTAATAATTTCACTGAATGACATTGTCATTAATTACCAGTTCGGCTTTCGGACCTGAGATAACGGTAGGTGATTAGAGTTTAAGTTGACGGCTCTGCAATTCCAGAATTGCGCCACTTATTTATTGAGTGGAAAGTTGTCTACGTCTTTAGATGGAACATATAGGCGATATAAACATAAAGGAGAAATTAGTCCTAAGTTGAGAAACGCCTCAGTCGGTTTTTTTAATTTCAAACCTTTAGTAGCCTCATTCTTAGTAAAGGGAGGAATACAAAAAGTGGTTGGATGGACCATTTAAACGTTGCGTAACCTCTTCCATGTACGTAGGGGCTACTGTACCTCGATATAGGAATATATATATATGGGTTAGTTGATTAACTCGGTTATAGGTGGAACACACCCGAAAGTTGTTGATAACCTGACACCTTTGAAATCGGGGTTTGCAGATTTTAAACTGCCTATGAAACTATTATACTATGCTTTCCTCCTTTTTGCAAGTTTAAATTCACATACTTCAAAATTGTTACAAATTACGTAAGATGTTATATTAGCGCATACCGAGTTTAATACTGTGTACGTCTTAATAATAGATTTGACACAAGTTATCTAAAATTATGTTACAACTAACACCCTATATAGCGTAACACTTCTATCGGTGCGGCCGGAAAACGTCTCTTCTCGCTATCAATCTTTATGATTTTTTGTTTCTGGACTCCTATATCCTAGACACTTGATGTCCGATGTTTTTTCCATGTGTGTTTCGTTTCGAAATTACACTTATCCTTTAACGATGTTAATATCTCGACGGATAATCCATGGAAAACGCGTTTAAATATCGAGTTTACAATTTCGTAAATAAAGAAAACGAATCTATAATTAAACACTAAATTACGGGTCTGGCGTATAAAAAAAAAAAAAAAGGCTTTCGGTCGGTCGAAGTCTTCGCGAGAGTTAAATTTGTGTATTTGATTTTCGATTTTTAGTTTTTAGTTTATCTCTTTATTTCCGTGTTGACTTTGAAAATGTCGTCAACCTGTGGCCGCGATACAATGTTGTAAAACTGGCGGATGATTTATTCAGCGAGTCATTTGTTCCCTTCGTTTTGAGGAATTCTAGAAATTAATCACAACTAACGACGGTTCTTTTCTCGTCAATTATTAACGAACACCATCAACAAACAATATCGCCTATTTCTACCGCTTTTTTCCTGGTGATTTGAATTTTTTTTCATTACTTTTTTCTAAATATCCTTTTTAATACATTTTCTAAGAATAGCGTGAAATTAAAACAACGAACAGAATCGTTACAGACAATTTACTTAACGGCCGGCAGCTTTTTAATTTATACATACACGTGTATACGCACAAACACACACACATATATATACTTGTTTTTTGTTTGACCTCGTTTTCACCTTTTAGCCGGTTTAAGTTTCAGTGGACTGTTTCTGAGTATACGTTTATACGAAATTATATAATTTTAGGAACATCTGAGGAGGTAGGATATACAATAAGTTTTCTTCGAGTATAGCCTTTTCGACATAGAAGTCCAGGAAGAAGACTATCTCTATTTTTGGCCATTTTTTTATTTGTAACAGGACCAAGTCCAATGTTCGATATTTATGATCGTCAACTTGGCAATATGACTAAACATACAGTTATGACCACTTACTAATCTCGTATATATATATATATATATATATATATATATATATTTATATATATATATATATATATATATATATATATATGTATATATATATATATATATATATATATATATATATATATATATATAAATAAGAAGACGATCTGCGATGAGTCTAAATGCTATGAATAAGTTGCAACGTATCTGGCGGGATGGAAATATCAATTATTCTACAAAAATACAACTTGTTCGTTCCCTGGTGTTCTCCATCTTTACCTATGGTTCCGAAACATGGGTAATTAACTCCACGGATCAGCAATATATCGATGCATTTGAAATGAAATGCTGGCGCATAATGCTGGGTATAAAATGGCGCGATAAACAAACGAACGTCTCGATCATTAAGCGTCTTAATATAGATAAACGATTGTCACAAGACATACGCGATAAAATGCACAAATTTTTCGGTCATATAATGCGTGCACGAGACTGAGACAGGACAGTCACACTAGGAAGAATGAACGGACATAGAAGAAAAGGTCGGCCAGTGACCCGATGGACGAAACAAATATGCCGACGTGTTAAACTGTCAATACCAGATTTGGTACACTGGGCAGATGATCGACAACTGTGGAGGAATTTGATTGCTACATAATGGTCACGACGGTCAATTATGATCAATATACGACTGTAGATATATATATATATATATATATATATATATATATATATATATATATATATATATATATACGTAAGTACACATATATATCTTCTTTTCGAGCGTCTTAGGATTGATGATACATTCCCAACCACTTCTACCCCAACACTAACTGCTCCCACGTCATTATTGCCGAAGTCTTCTGGATATATATTTTTTTCCTACACTCTTTCTAATCCTTTTTCATTTCTTATCATTTCTGCTTCCGGTTGCTTGATCATTATTTTATCCAAAATTCCACGTTTCTTACCCACACGTCGGTTATGGATAAATCTTTCGGGACATTTTTAGACGTTAATTAGCTCGCTTTTTTCTTAAACGCTAACTTCGTAATTCTTTCCTTCATGTTTTGTTTACTACTTCCATCTTCTGTAACTATACTACCTGAATATTTTTCTTGTTTCACTTCTTTTATATTTGTTCTCCGTCCATTTTCATTTCTCTTCGATCTTCCGTTTTATTACATACCGTTACAGTTTGTTTTCTTTTTATATGTAGACATCAACACGCCTGATTGTAAGCGAATTGTTCAACTGCATTCGATGTTCGGTTAGTTGTATTTGTTTCCTGGTCAATTAATCTTCCTCAGAGATTCAATATCTTGCGTTGTCTTCGTTCCCTCGATTTTCTTTATAATTCCTCTTGTAAGCGCCTAAGTTTCAGCTCCGTATACCGACCGAATACAAATAATAAAATTAATCAGTTTTGATTCGGTCGTTATTATAAAAAATTCTTCCGAGAAACGATGAAAATATACAATTTTCGACGGAACACGTTAATTCTAAAGGTTCATATATTGCGGTGGTGCGTGAATATTAGCTTTGAACGATACTATTACATTTGAATTAAACCGCGATAAATAAATTAAATAATAAAATAAAATAAAATAAAATAAACAAATAGGTAAAATGTTCTAAATGTGTTCTAATTAAGGTCCGATTATTAAATTCGTGAGAATCGTTCTAGATGATCGAAAAAGATAAAACGATTTCTTCGGAAAAATGTAATTTTTTTATCGACTTTTTACTAAAAGTTCTTAAACGGTATAATTCGACGAAATGACTATTAAAATTCGGGAGTAAATAATTATACGAGAGTGCGTGCGTATGTGTGCCGTATACGTAAGTCTCGTAAACGATAAATATGGGGCATTTAAATGAATGCTTACGTGACGAATCGTTCATACCGTTACAAATTTGTCCTAATAATAAATGTTAATGGAAATGATATTAACAATAAAATCACGAAATAGCGGCAATTTCGTCCGTAATATTTAACGATAACCAGGATGATAATAGTGATAATAATAATAATAATAATAATATAATAGTAATAATAATAATAATAATAGCCTATAGTTATAAAGAAGGAAAATTGATGAAGATTAATGTGAATATTAGTCTTCGTTATTTGTTTAAAACTTTTATTCTTCGGTTACAATTCCGTTTAGTTGCAATTATAAGAAAAATAATACTATAAATGCGAGCACGCGTACTCACGCGGAAACTTACACGCACACAATTTTCATTTAAATTCCGAAAAATAACGTAAAACCCCTAAAAATAATTATTGACGTATGTCGTGCTAAACTAATTTTATACTATTCCGACCGAATGAGATTAATAACAAAAAAAAATAAAAGAAAAAATACGACGATAAAAAATTAAAAGCAACTATTTCTGTCATATTCGCGTGTGTGTTTATGTATAGAAATATATGTACTTGTGTCTTAGTGTACGCGTCTATTATGTGTTCGAAAGAGGAAGTAAGAATGAGGGAACGAGAGAGAGAGAGAGAGAGAAAACCAAAGTAAGAAGGTATAACATTCGACTCGCCTTATTCGCGACCGTTTTAACAATGCACACATATACATATATATATATATATATATATATATACTTGAAAACATGTATACACACATGTATTATATATATGTATGTATATATGTAGGCGTTTATTAAAATTACAGAAAGTAAAATAATTCACCTGAAAATTTTCGTCTAGAAGAAATAAACGCAGAATAAAGGTGAAAATAAGATGAATACAAAAATAGTACAAATAATATTCCCATTAATAATGGTAACAATAAATACCAATATTTAATGAAAGCTGATGTAAAAGTAAGGTAAATTTACAAAAAAAAAAAAAAAACATGTTTAATGATAATAATAATATTAATATTAATAATAATAAAAAAGTCTGCTTAAAGTTGAAGTTTAAGTCAAATAATGAGACAGTCGAATAAAGTATAATAATAAATTAAAGAAAACACGCTAATGTCTCTTGTCGCTTGTCATAACGAGAAAAACGCATATAACATTGAAGTGGGTGATATTCACGGAATCTTTATAATTTCTTTTTAACACGACTTTAAATGTACAATTGTTTTTTTGTTTTTTTTTAATATATATTTTTTTTAATTTATCCGATTTATACAACACACACACACGTGCACGCGCCGTTATTAACTTTTACCATCAAAACTTATATAGTAACTTTCAAATAATTTCTATCGGATAATAACTATACAACGAAATATATATATATATATATATATATATATATATATATATATATATATATATATATATAAAGATACGAACTAAATAAAGAAACCAAAATTAAAACTTCAGTTCTGTTCAACCGCCATTACTAAAGTCTATCTGTTTATTTATTTCATTTTTTCATTTTTATTTTTATCATTATTAATTTTTCATTTCGGTTGACACTCGCGTGTTACTATCTAGTCAACGATAAATGAAAATTACTTTGTATAAAGTTTTCATTTCCTTTTTCCCGGCTCTTTTTTTTTTTCAGAATACTCTATCATTTTCCTTTCGTGTCACATTTTCTGTCCACCCTTCGCATTCTTAAACACGTGTAATTTACACGTACAAGCGCAATTATATACTTTTGTGTGTGTATGTGTATAAATATCTCACACAGGACACAAATAATATATGCATATATATATATATATATAAGTGACCATCTTTCACGATTCTTTTCACACACTGAAAAAGTTTCTCACTTCGTCATGTTGTTGTCTTTCATCTTCCCCTCTTTTGGCCGTCTGGCGCTGTATATCTATATCTATATATGTATATATTGGGGTCATACGATTCAGCTAACGTTCTATGTAGAATTATTTCGTTACCCACCCTATACGTAAATGACATTTTCGCGATAATATGTTAAAAAAAAAATCTAAACATTTTCAAAGTAGACCTTTCACAGAAAATGAAATTTTTGTAAAAACTTTCTAAATAACGCAATACCGTTTCGACGCATTTAATACCGGAAGTTTAGTTTGTAGTCGAAAAATAGGTAAAAACATTTAAATCGCAACAAAGCGCCGCAGAAATCCGAACCAAACAGTTAAGATCGGTAACGCAAAATGCGTGTCGCTAATTTTGGTATATCTGTTAGCATTTTGGTGAAATTCTACGACAGCGGTAATAGCCCTATTTTCTTATAGGCGCTATTGGAAACTAAACTGCAGACAGAATGTGCATATATGGCGAATGATGTTCGTATATAATAACTTTTTATTTGTAACAACGAGGTGGCATCTCCGGTTGAATATAGGTGAAATTATCCGAATAGCTTTATTATCTATGATTCATGTTACTGTTGAAAGATAGACGGGAATCCGCAATGACTCCCAGGTAGTTAACTTATTTATCCTATTTAATGTCATTGATTTTTATATCCGTTATAGATGGTTGGTGCTTGATGGCCTCAGTTTTTTCAATGTTTAGTTTTAGCTTCTAGCGCTTGTAGTACTTACAAATGATGGAAACAACTTTTTGTAGTCTATTAAATATTTTGTCGGTTATATAGGAGCCGCGAGATGAAATCATCAGCATAAAGAGCGACGTTAATAAATGGAATTTCGGGTATATCATTTAATAAAATTAGGGAAAGGTGAAGACACGCTCCCTCGTGAAACTCCGACATGACGGGTTTTCAAAGTTTGAACTGTAGGGATGATCAGACAAATACTACGTTATTTAGGTAGGATCAGTTTAACCAAATATGTGGAATATCCGTATTTACCCTTATAAAAAACCGCCACTATGTAATAAATAAACAATGAAGAAGAAATATTAGGCAAATGGAAATGTTATTCTAAAAAATGTATTAAATAATAAAACTCGCGCGGACCCCTCAGGTCTGTGCCGATTTCTAAACAGTTAACCGAAGCAAATGAAGACGTGTCGTCAGAAGAAATAAAGGCTACGATTAAATAAATAAAAAACGAAAAAAATTAAACACCATCTTACGTGTATACTTAAGCTGGAAAGCAAGAATCTGATAAATGCTTTACACGAGTTGTTCTCGATTATGGGGTTGGACGAATCCATTCCGGGAAGATTCCAAGTCGCAACCGTAATGAGTAACAACAGAGCGCGTATATATCGAAGAGTGCGCTACGTGAGCTACTTAGTCACTTCAGAACGCACTAATAGTGGATGGTATTTCTTACACGAACAATTAATGGACAAATGATCACATACATAAGTGAAAAAAAGGGTAGAGTCTCATAAACTCGCAAATTTGTAGAGGACGTCATCTAAGCGATTTAATCGCCAAAAATTAATAAAGGACGTGACGAACGACAAATCCTGGGCCGATACAGGAGTGATTTGTAATTTCCTTCCTCCCCATTTACTTTCCGAGCAAGCTATTACTCCTTTCCGACTAATTGAATGGTATCTGAGTCGGCTAGAGTTTTCTTTTGAATATATGTAGCTTTACAGTATTTCTATTAAATAGCTGAAAATTTTAGCTTTCTAAAGTTCGCCAAGTCTTCGACACACTTCATCAAAAGTATCCATGATACGAACAACCTAATTCCCCTCTAGCAAAAATACTATAACCAACTGAGTATTGAAATAATCGCAGACTCTTATGAAACTCTGCTAGTATAGAATGGTCGGCTAATTTTCGCTTAAGACGAGATACCAATACCCAGCTACTTAGCTTGTACAAAGAATAATGGATGTTCTCTGCTCAAAGCGTAAAAGGTGAGGATGTAAACACCTTCGGAGACTCAGCAGAACCCATAGATTCCGCAAGCCTTCCTGTTTTTTAACCTTAGAAGGACAATATGGAACTTCTTCCACGGTTATTATGACAACTGTTCCATTGGGAGCGGAATCCAACATTAATATGCTAACATCAGTGACCACTGGAGAACTAAGGAATCCAACATTAATATGCTAACATCAGTGACCACTGGAGAACTAAGAGGTACTTTACCGCTAGCATTCTATCCACCCAAAACCGGTTCAAAACGTCTAGAAGTATAACATGAAATAAGTAAGTGTACCTCTCAATCTTTGTTATTTTTGACCCATTTCTGTTTAATAAAACATTCCGGACTTTGTGGCATTCATTTTTGTCATCTCAAATCCTAAATGCGACACCGGAAGGATTTTATCAGTTTCTAGGCACAACGAATATTCTCCAAAAATGAATTTTTGACTTACGGATTTTAGAAGTCTTCCTAGTAACCACCTGGCTTAAGATTCTTCCGCTTGAAAAATTTTCTGGCCTCACCAATGTAACCTTTCTATTACCTTCATACCAGGGCTGTTTTATTAAACTGCGCCCTTTAAAAGGTATACATTTGACTAGCCGAAAAACTAGTTGCTGAAACTCCTCTATCGTAAGGCCTACTCTGTCAAGTCAGCCCTTGATCCAATTCACTTATACTTGCTTGAAATTGATTAAAGTTTAAGCGATATACGCCGAACAGAGTAGACCTCTATCGTATTTAATATTATTGGTCCCGCTGAAAAATTGTTCCGCAAAGTTCGTTCAGTCATATATTTAAGAAATTACATATTACGATCACTTGTAAATAGAATGTCGGTATTAAATAAGAAAAAATTAGAGAGAATAACCCAAGACAACGTAAGGAAAACGCATTACGATGTTATTATTGTTAGTATTTTCTCTCTCTCTCTCTCCTACATTTAGCTAGAACAATCATATCCATAAATCTAGCAAAGAGGAAAAATACAACACTCTATTTTGTTAAATACCCGACGAATTATCAAAAAAATAAAAAGATTTTTTTTACCGAATATCATTACCAGAAAAATGAAAAAAATATTGACTTCTATCGCTTATTTATAAATGTACTTAATATATATTTCGGGGAAACAAATTCTTCTTCTTCTGTCTCTTCCCAAATGGAGTTAAGAGATCATCATGATCTGATTTCTAGTAATATCTGCTTAGTTTGATGTTTGTGTTGGTCTACCCTAAACAATTCTTCCGTCCTATATGCTGTCTAGTCCTTTAATCTGTCGTCTCCTTTGTGTCCCTTTTTCCACTGATTCTACCTTGCATAAAGATTCGAAAAGTACTCTTCGTCCCAGTAAGAAAAGTTAACGAGAGAATCATCTATCATTATAACTAATTTTTTTTTTTGGACCCAAAGTAAGTACTTTAAATTAGCTAGGTAATATTTGCAACGAAATTACTGATAATTTAAATAAATCTACAAGACTAGTTTTTTAATAGGTATAGAAAAAGAAAAAAACATTCCATACAACCTGGACTGACGGGGAATTATATACAAATTGATTAAATGTAAATTTCCTCCATATCTAAATCTACTGCAAGGTACATTAAATCTGATGTATCGCAAAGTAGAATTCTAAGTTAATTTTTTTTTTTTAAATATTTTATATAAACGATTTACCGGTAATTCCGTATATGTAAATATACTTCTATTTCATATCTTTTCATATGCATAATAAGTAACGGACTAACAAAAGTATTTGATAAAATATAATAAAAAGTTTACAAAATGGAAAATCGAAGATGATAAAAATCAGTCAATTGTTTTTAGTGGACCTCCGATAAATTATTCGGTTTTAATTTATTCATTTCGACTGGAAGGAAAATGTAAAATATCTAGGCATCACCAGGGATCGAGTAAGAAACATATAAACGAGTAAGCAAATAAAATGGTTTAGAAGTTCGGTTATTTCTAATATTTAATAGAAAGTCTACCCCATCGGTACAAAACACAATGTTCCAATTTTCAAAAAGAAATATTTCAACGAAATTGCTGTATTCTTATCCCGTCTGATTATACACTAGTAACGGTAATTTAAGTCAAATGCGAATGTAAATCATTGTTTAATATCGAATAAATCGAGATTTATTAAAGTTAGATTTATACATGACAAATTGAGTTTCTCATATGAAAATTTTTTATCGGATTGTAAATCATTCTATGTGCCGATGATAAATTTTGTCTCGATAATTACGATTAGTAAAAATAAAAAAGATATATACACACACACAGGCTTACGAAACACGCGTTTTGGACTTAATGCTTCTTCTAAATTCTGGTTCAAATATTAGAAACAAAATAAGGCAATTTATTAATTTATTAGAGTACGTATAATTTTAGCTGACATTCTGGTGTGCAAGTTTTTTTTTTCATATCATTTTTTCTGAACAGAAAAGGTCAAAAATATAGAAGTACTAAGAAAACTAAATGTCATACAGGTAATAAAAAGAAGAGAGTTTCAATACGGTGCCCATGTAATAAGAGAGGAAAAATATAAAATAGTAAAAATATTTATGCAAGGTACTGATAATGTTAAGTAAACTCGTTAATCATACATTTTGCATCAACGTCCATTTCGGGTTTCGCTATACTGATATTCTTCACAAAACAGGAAAATAACAGTAAGGCTGTTATTTTCATTGGGAGATCATTTTTTCGATCGTTAGCCGTGGAATTATTTGTTCTGAGAATAGAGATAAACTTTTCTAATCTCTTTAGTAAGAAGCTGGAATTATTTCAGAGTTAAAAATGAAATAATTTATCAATGTTTGTTTAACTTTTCCTTCACGATGACCGGTCGATATTATGTTATTTTAATCATAACTGATGCAAAAACGTTGCACGAACGTTTCCTTTATCATAGAATATGTGTTACGTTTCCTATGCAGTTTCATTAATTCGGTTTAATAGAAGTATGTGTTAATCCTACAGAAACCAACTGGGACAAGCTTTTAAGAAATATATCATATTGCCGATTTCGTTAATTTATTAGTTTCGCTTTAACCATCTTCTTAAACTGAAAGTGCAACTTCTTACAATTTAAATACATTCAATTATGAGATTTTTTATACATTTTAGGTGTACGGTTTTCATTGAGATCGCAACTTTCGTTATATAATAGAATTCAAATATAAAATATATTGGTATATGCACTGCCCGGGGATTTATAATTTTACATCGTCCTGTGTAATTTTTAAAAATATTTTATCAGTTAACTCTGTATTTAAATTTACTAGATATAGTAAACATAATCAGACAAAAAACAAGTTAAAATCGCTAAAAAATATTTCTTTATGAAAAATCGCAAAGCTTTTCGGCTGTTATGCCGTTATCCGAGTGAATATTTAAAGATACACAGATATATATTAAAAAAATGTAGGAGTATAGAAATTAAATTGTAATCAATGTGAAAATGAATACATGGCGAAAACAGGTAATTCATAATAACACTTAAAGAACATTTTAATTCATATGTAAACAGTGATGTATAATCATTATTTGGAAAACATTGTACAGAATTAAAAAACAAAATAAATAATATTAATCAAAATTAAATTTTACACACGGAAAAACATTTTAAAACAAGAAAACTACCAGACATTATATATATGTATATATATTGAACAACTATTTTTTAAATTCTTTATTATTTTTATTTTATTGGATTTGGCTTTTGTTTATTTATAAATTTAATATTGGACGACGTCTTCTTTCTTCGTATTGGCCAGCTATGGACCATGTAAAATATCATCGTAATGGCTGTTTGTTCCACTTCTTTATACTTTTCTTCATTGCTTCGCTGTGTTTTTGCTTCCGTTCATCTGTTCATTTAATACCAGTTTTCTTCAAAGCTCTGAAAATTATTAACTTTACTTCTGAACCTGCTCCTATTCATAACGTCTTCTGTGACGACGTTAATTTACTCAAGATGCTTTTTAACTCCTCGGAACCAGGAAATTTGCGTACTAGGGTTTTTACCAAAATATTCCAAAATTCTTCTTGTTAATCGTTCCGTCTTCATTCTTTTTAAGTGGCCATAATACCTTAGTCTTCTTTTTTTCATTGTGCTTATAACATCTTCAATATGCCCGTATACTTCCATTGTTATTCCTTTTTTTACACATTTCCGGATCACATCTCGGTCCCAGAATTTTGTGTACTATTTTCCTTTCCTTCATTTTAGTTTGTTCCAACTCTTTTCTTACATTCATCGCTAAACAATCCGACGCATATAGTCCATTCTGGTTTAATCGCCGCAATATAATGCCTTAATTTTGATTTTTTTTTTTTATTATATATATTTTTTGTTAATTGAAATGCTAATTCCATTTTTCTCCATCTTTCCTGGTTCGCTGCTTTATCTAATTTGTTTGTGTAAATTCTCCTAAATATTTGAATATATTGACTTTGTTTCCTTAAAAAATGCTGCATAAACCCGTCAAAGGCATCGTGTCAAAGCGAGTATGGCCGCTATAAACCTAAATCCCATTCTAAATCCAGGAGCGTCTTTTCCCCACGTTAGGAGCGGCTCCCTGGTCAACGACTGTTCTCCATGTTAGGAGCGGTTGAATTTGAACTCTGAAACTTACAATACCAGTTTTTTCCCAATTATAATTTTTTTTCATATTGGACAACTATTTTTTTTTTTTTGATCATTTTTATTTTTAATGACTATCGGTTTTTGTTTAATTATAAATTTTATATTGGACAGCTGTTTTTTAATTATTTTTCATTTTATTGACCAATGTAAAAATTATATATTATTTATAGTTGATTGTGTTGTTTACCACATTCACTGTCAGATTGTTTTATTAATACCGTTATTTATTTAGCAGATTTTTATGATTTGTAATATTAAATTTTGTATTTTCCATTTTATATTTTTTGTCTTTTTAAATATTCACCTGATAATGGCCTAACAATCGAAATGCTTTGTGATTTTTCATAAAGAAACATTTTTTAAAGATTTTAACTTGTTTTGTGTTGTTCATTTTAATAAAAATCGCTACATTCCGCATTTTTCAAATTAATCATCGGATATAATAGTTCACCTATAAATATGCGTTTAAATTTATAATAAATGTTTGCAATGACACTGTCGATAGTATCACGTAAGAATTGTCACTGCTCCGTTAGAATTATAGCAGCTTTAGACGCTATTTTGTGTATTCAAGTTGCCATTTTTTAAGACAAAATCATCTGGCGTCCTATACTACAAAGAACTACCGATTAATTTCCTATCTGAAACTTATTACCGTTTATATCCATTTAGTGCATGGGATATGCATTGGGTTATGTACTATTAGGGAAACTCGCACCATATTATCCTTTTGGTCATTTAGAAATATTTAATAATTTCATAAGCTAACAGTTTTATCAAGTTTTGTTGTACTTTACTATGTAACATAAAGGGTTCTAATTCCAATATCATTTATAATTTAATTCTCACTCCGAGCATTTCACGTATTTACGCACACGCGGCAAATACAATTACGCGAATACGCCACGCATGTATTCGATGATTTCGATGATTATAATAGTAAAAATATCGAAGCCGCGATTCGATCTTAATTTATGTAAAATATTTTTAAAACATTGTACAGTTTTATTCAAACTTAATGATTCAAACGGCTTTATTAATTGAGATAAGCTGTTGTTAGACTCATCATCATTATTAATTGGGTTAGATTTACTTTCAGAAGAAATTTATCTATCATTATTGGCCAAATTGCTTATTAATGTCACCGAAGAGGTTAATAGATCTCACGTATTTTTATTTAATTTTGGATGGACCAGACGATAATTTTTAGTTATGTAGTAAATCGTTAATTTATATAGGGCTCCGTGCTATAGGGGCCCGTCTACCCTGGAATATACGTATTACGCAATGAAGCGGTTAAACTGTTATGAAAAATTCATCTATAAGTAATGAATCCGAATTAACGTTGTTTTTCATTAATTTGTGCACCTAGACAACTCATTATTATAACGCATAAGTGTATCGACAAGTTCTGTGTATTACTTATCTTGATTGATGTATATATATATATATATATATATATATAATTCGCCTATATTATATACATACACGCTATGTAATGCGATGTACGTACGGCAGTCACGCTGTGTTTCTGACAATTTAAATGATAACGATCGGCTACCGATGTAAGAGTCACCGCCGTCGAAGCCCCAGTAATTTTGAATGCTATGTAACGGAACATAGGTCGAGGGCTTCGATTTAACGAAGTGGAAAAATTGCGAGCATGACTAGTTTTCTCGTAAAAAAGGGCCGACCACTTCGAACGAAAATAAAGATACGAAAGAAGTTATAACCTCGGACTTTCAGACAGAGAATCTATCGAAGACTAAACTATCTCTTTCTATTATACGCTCGTAGTACACTATTCAAAAAAGCATGTACCAGCCAAATACGAAATTCGACGTGTGTAATAAAGAGATGAGATACGTTTTTAGGCGAGAACCAAAATTGTCGCCGAGCTACAGCAGAAGACCCCATCAACAAAAAGAAAAAGAATTTGTACGCGCGAGCGAAACCGACATGCGGGTGCGCATCTGCTACAAATTTCATCGGATAATTTAATGTTCTTCGAACCACCCCTTCTACCGAAGCAACTTTACTTCCTCTCTATAAACATTCGGCAATATGCGCAATACATAACACATACAAACTAAAACGCAAATCCCTCTCGAAATATCTCTATAAAAAGTTCGAAAAGAAATCGTTTGATTTCTACGGTAATTAGATAAGAAATAAAATATTTTACACCCTATTACGTAGCGAAGGTCACACTCGTGACGTCATTCGCAATAATCCCCTAAACTGAAATAATACATTTGCTGACTTTATACGACAGTCAATTAAGATAACGGAACCCTCCGTTTAGACAAATAACCATCATTTATTTGAAATCTTTACAATTACCGGTTAATAGTGTACGCAGTACAACATCACTTTTATATAAATATGTACAACATACGAATGAATTATTTAATCAATAATCCACTATAAAATATAAGACAAAATATAATAATTATTAAAATATAATAATATGTTTTAAAATATTTGATTATACTAGGTCCTAACGAGGCGAGCCATATATCTCCTAACGTTCGCCATTTGCATTTTTGTAATCTATAAATTCGTGTCTGTTCCCTGAAAATTTTTCGAAATCATCGATTGTCCTAATATTTTCCTCTTCCTATGTGCTAGAAGACAGTCTGATACTCTTTTCGTCTATCGATACTCTGTGACTCTTAAGACGCCATTTCACTTTAATGTTTCATTTCTTTTATTATTTTAATTTTTTCCATTTATTTTTGAAGTGAAACTTCTATTGACGCGGCTTATATGGGGAGTTAACCCCAAAACGAGCGAGCGCAAATATACATATATGTATATATATACATATAAATATACATATATATATATATATATATATATATGTATATTTATATATATAGATATATATATATATACCAACACCCGCCTATCAAACCACGTTTTATTACGTTAGGTGTGTCAACAAAGTAACGGACGGATATATATGTATATATATATATATATATATATATATATATATATATATATATATATATATATATATATGCATATATATATATATTCCGTTCACATGTACCGCACTACCAACACCCGTCGTCAAACCAAGTTTATACACATAGATAGGCTTATTCTTATATATATATATATATATATATATATATATATATATATATATATATAGATATATATATATAAAATATATATATATATAATATATATATATATATATATACATAAGTGTGCATGTTTATATATACACGTGTATAAAATTTTTTTTTTTAATGTATTAAATAATTGAATTTAATTAAAATGTGTTTAAGTTTCACTTCTTCCCTGCACTCCGAGACGCATATGTTTTTTTTTTTTAATATTGAGTATTGTTCGCTCAAGATTACTTCGGCATGTTCTCGACATCTTTTCATGCCGTTTGTCAGCGAGCATGTATGATGGTCGTAGATCTCGTCAGTGAAGTAGACAATTGTTCAATACTAAGCCATTGAAATTTCCCGGGATTCTATTTTTTACGTTATTTCTGTTTGTCGTTGACTGATTTGATTCGTCCAAATAGACGACGTCCGTTACATTTTACCGGCTGTTACAAAGCATTTCTTTTGTTTTTAGCAAAGGATTTTTGTTCGGTCATTATTATATTTTTCAAGCGCTACAAAATTTAAGAATTAAAAATAAGATAATAAAACTGATTATAGAAATGTATACGAATGGTCGTGACTAGAATAATAACACATATCGATGGAAAATGCTTTTTAAAATGTCATGTAATGTAGATCGAAGAGGTCCGCTATCTTTAATTTTATTTAATTATATCTACAGAAATATTCGATTTTTAAATTGAGCAGATTTGATGATTAATATAAATTGCAGATTTTAAGAACAATTTACCTTGAAGTACAAATATCACGAAAAGGACAATATGGAAAAGAAATAAGAAGACGAATCGGAATGGCAAAGAAAGCTTTGGCCAATCTAGAGAAAATACGGACAGATCACCAGATAAAGAAACAAACAAAACTCTACCTTGTTCGAACGCTAGCCCCTCCAGTGGCCACATATGAGGCAGAATCATGAACTACGAATAAAACTTCCCAAAAACGAATCGAAGTATTTGAGATGACATGCTACCGCTGCACCCTACACATACCATGGACAGTAAAAAGGATGAACATATCTGTAGTCAAGTCCTGGACAAAGTTTTCGCTTGAAAAAACTGATGCGGATGGTCGAAAATTGGGACAACTGGCGGCGAATTATACGAAAAATTGTACGACGCTCGGAACCGAGCAATACGATGATGATGATTTTATATATATATATTTATATATATATATATATAATGTATATATATATGTATAACAGGTGTGTAAATATATGTGTATATATGTAAATATACATGTACGTTTGGGGATGATATTTATTATGTAAATTGCGTATTCTGCTTAATCCCCTGAAGGAATCTCGTGACCATTATACTATAGCATCTTCAATTTTTTTCACCACTGTACCCGATTAGTACCCTTCCGTATACAGCCAACAAATAACTTTTTAATGTATTTCCGATCACATACATCCGGTATCTGATCCACCTCGTGAGCGACTTCCCTGTACTTCCCTATCTATCTAACGAAACATTGCTGGACAGTTTTACGCTTGATTTCGAATGAAACGCTTTGTTGCTTCGCTCTCCAAGGTATCTGTTGCATACATCTCCGAACCTACATTTCAAAACTATCGATACGTTATTTATGCTTTCACCGTCCATGTTCATGTCGCATACATAAAAAGGAAGAATACTAAACCCCGCGCTAGCTTCTTCTTTTTTTTTTTACCATATTTGCGATAGATGTGTCGCGCCATATTTCGTCTGAACGACTCGTATCATTTCAGACCGGTTGATTCGGGGGTTTATTTCGCCCGTTGAAGCGTCTTTATCCGGAATATACATAATTGCGCACTCTTTCATAATCGTAAATATACTTAATTGCTCGCTGTTTTATAACCTTTAATTTATTTTTCACGTTAATATTCTCTTATCGTCAATAGAGCCAGGTATGAGAGTTATATCATCTACAAAACGTAAATTATTAACAATGTTTCCAATAACAACATTTGAACCGTCCAGAACTGATCTTATAATGTATTCACCATATAGATTAAGAGGTAACCGAGATAAGACGCATTCATGCTGTACTATTTTTTCCGTTTTAAATTCTCCTGTCTCCGTATTCATCTCCGATACGAACCGTGTTTATATTACGTTCGTATAGTCTCAATTCCATACACAACTTTCGCCAAAGAACATTATCGAAAGCTCTTTAATAGTACTCGTTAAAGCATAATCGAAACGGAACATTAGGTTCTCGGTTTTTCCCGATTAACGTATGTTTCATATTTTTTCCGCAGTTCCTCTTCCTTTGACCAAACCTACTTGTTTATCAGGAATTTCTCCGCATGTAAATCTTGGCTAATCGTCTATACAGAATTCGAAGCATTATTTTACTGATGGGCGGTATGAATATGTTCTGTAATTTTCGCACCTTTTTAAAGGAGGAACTTAAACCGTCTTATACCGATCTTGTGACTAGTTTAAAAGTCACCAAATTTTTTTCCTGCGTTTCGTGTATTTTCGACTCCTGCCGTACTCATTTATTTAATTATTTCTGCAGATATTCTGTCGCAGATCGTTGCTGTATTTATTTCGAAATATTTTACGGCTTCGATTTCTGATTTATCTTCGATTTGAGCAGCTCCCACGACGAGTTTGATATTATTTTTCCTACAGATGTATCATTATGTAGTTCTTGACAACATTGTCTTCCAAATCTTTTCTGTTTCAATATTCCCTTATTTATTCCGAATTTCCAAAAAGAGAATCTTTTTATATAAATCTCTCGGTTCGTTTTTCTATGCGTGTTCCTGAATATCCGGACCAATGACCGAATAATGAATATTTTTATTTTTGCAACAGTATTTACACATTTCCGAGTATAAAAGAGCTATTTCCTAGTTATTCGTAAAAATACTATTTGTTAATTTTCTCCTTTCATTAATTACGTTGTTTCGAACGATATCATCGGTTTACATTTCCTCTCTTCTTGCTACGTTTGAGTTTCCAGTACAATTAAAAATTTTAATTTTTAATATAATGTGGAATGTAGTTGATTTTTAATATTTATTTTCATTTTACTTGTAAAATTGTGTTTTCTAAAAAGTTTTGTGTTCGTATATTTTCATATTTTACTTTTGGACATCATACATCGCAACAATAAATGAAAAATTTAAAATTGCACCAGTATACAACTTTTACAGAATCCGGGAAATAGTATTGAAGAAAAAATTAATATAAAAAAACAAAATTAATAAACAAATATATTGATATTAAATTTCAACAAATCAAAAAATAGACAGAACAGAAGCAGAACAGTATTTTTGGAGTATATTTTCACAATCACATATTTTTACGTAATTATATTTAATTTGTATTTTTAAAATTATGATGTTTTAAAATGTTTCACTTGATAATGGCGTAAATGCCGAAAAGCTTTGTGTTTTCTTTAAGAAAATAAATATTAGTAATTTAACTAATTTTCAATTGATTTTTTACAATTAAAAATGTTTTGTTTTTAAAATTAAGCAAAAAAATATTGAAATTACGTATCTGTATTCTTCAAATTTTTGCTAAACATCTAGCGGGGGTGTAATTTTTTACCCTTGTTCTCGATAAGACACAGGTAATTTGCTTTTCAGTCTCATCCGAATTGTCATCAGCACGCCGCTTCAGCTACAACATTGTCGCAAAATGATTTCCACATTAGAATGTAATCAATCTAGTTTCTGCAACCATCACCAGAAGCTTTCCACGTGCACAGTCGTCGTATATGGATTTTGAAGATCGTGTTCCTTAAACTGAGTTTATATTCTAGTGCCAGTTGCAAGAGGATTTCAACTCGCTCGTTTGTGTTATCTCTTCCAAAATTACCGATTATTCTTGTTAAATGTGTGTCAAATTAACTAATAATTTTAGCATTCGTGACGATTGTAATTTTCCTGTTCGGTATTGTTCATAAGTGCTCCAACATCCTTATAAAATTGTTCGAAAGGTGTATATAATTGAATAATATTTAACTTAAAAAACTTCTATTCTGGTAGCTATGACCCTGTCGCTCTTTTAGTAATTCGTAACGATGCTATTAAATTTTTTGACCCCCCAATCGTTGTGTCCATACTAGAGTAATAATTCCTTTACCTCTAAATGACTAAACTGACTGCAATAAGTCTCCGATAAACCGCATATTTCAATTTTTAATCTTTCAATCTCCTAACATTTTATAACAAAATAGTTAGCTGGTCATCACTAATTCGCGAAACCAAATTTCATTTTAAACTAAGCCCATCTAACGTCATAACGACTCGCGGTACAACAAAATTCTTGCATATTCAAATTAATCTCGGACGAAATACCGTAAATTATATGTAACGACTGATAAGCAACTCATTTTTCTGATAGGTAATAAACAGATTTAAAATCAGCGTGAATGAATATGTGTTAAAATATGATACAAGTTTATCAGTATAAACTCGAACTGATCGAAGTGTGAGCACGATAATTATAATTTTACATAAATTTTATAATAAACCAAAATGGCGACACATAATCAATGTTTTTCTACCCCTAGTTTATATTATTTGTCTACTTAGAATAATAAGTATTTAATATATTTTAGAATTGGTTTGTGCGATATATTTAAGTTTTCACTTTGTTTATATAATTTAAAATAAAGACGAAATTGTAGAATATTATCAAAGAAATATAATAGCTACTAAAGAAATTCAACATTATCACCTTTCTTTTTAAGAAGATCCATCCAAATTATTTATTCTTACCAATAAGTGTATATTGTTTGTCATAGTTTAATATACATCTATGCATGAACTGTAGATGATGCGAAAAACTTGAAAACAAAAATAATACAATAAAAAAAAGTAAAAAATAAGGGATAGATAGATAGCAGGAGATGATATTCCATTATATATATATATATATATATATATATATATATATATATATATATATATATATATATATATATATATATATATGTTCATACATATTAAAGGGTTCGCACAAAAGCTCTAGTGCTTTGAACGGTTCATTAAATACACCCGACCATACTAACACACGTCCGTTATAAGAGAAACAAAATAACGTTGTGCGGTTTTTCCTTTACAACCTCTTACTGCAGTATTTTATGCAATCTCATAAATATCCATTAAACTATACCCTACATCTTCAAAGTTTCGGCTTAATATGCATTCTACATCGCTAGTGATCTAATGCGATTCAGACAATATTCGCATCGCTTTGATTTATTGCATTCACATAATGTAACCCGCTGCGTTGTTAGCATCATTGCTGCTGTCATTTTTTATTGCGTAAAAAGCTTGCACCAAAATCACCCACCCTTACAATCACTCAATTGTTTATTGATAACATTTACGAGTCATCGATATATACCGTATCCTAATGACTACAATGAACACTATGTTTATAAAATAATTAATGTATCAAATAAAATTAGAAGTATAATTATTGAAAACATTAATAATTATAACATAATTAATTTAATATTGAACTAATTCACGCGATTATAAAAGTAGTAAAATTTGTTTTAACCAAAAAAATCCCTCTTCTCATGACATAATCCTAAATATTCAAGAAATATACCAAATATACAATTACTTGACTATGTCTTCAAGAATAATCCTTACAATATGTTGCACATCACGGAATACTTTACGAGATCAAATCGAGAGGGGATGGTACAAATACCGAAGTTCAATAGTCGCAAACATTTAATGAGGTACATAAAAAATAAAAGTAAAATAGAACTTTGTTGGTTTTTAGCGTTAGGGTTTTTCTACAAATTTATGTGTATGCATATGTTGAGTACTGCGGTGTGTGTGTGTGTATGCATTTGAAAATGCCAGGGTTACCTTAATATTATATGCACATTACATTAGATTACGCTTAAGTAACATTTATAACATATTTATTATTTTTGTTTTTATCAACCATCGCATAATTATTTTATAAACTTGTTTAATTTATTGTTCGTAATAAACACAGTATATTTAATAAAATAATTATATTGTTTAAGCTGCTACTCGCGCGTTATCGCGCATTTGCAGAAGCTTATTGTAAACTGTTAATATATAAGAAAGTGAAAATAAAGCTTGATTTATTTATTTATTTATTTATATTTATAACTTACTTCAGTCATAAATTTGAAAAGGAACATTTTTAGCTGAGGCTTCTAGATGAGCGCTAACTCTATTTACTAGTCGAATTGATCATTGATTGTATCCGATAATAAATTTAACTTTCTATCGTATTAAAAAAAATAAAAAACTAAGTTAAATTATTACATAATTTTCAGTTTAGTAACGACCGCGAAGATAAATTTCGTTTCTTCATTTAAGATAACCTAATTATTATCAACACAACACTAATAATTTACAAATTATTTAGAAACTCAGTTTATTAGAATTAAAAACAAAAATGTGGTTATTTTATTTATCATAGAGGGGAACATGACTTTAGAAAAAAAAAAAAAATTATAATAAATGATGTATGTATCCAAAATATTAATAAATTTCAAAATCAACTTATTAAAAAATGATGAAATTATTATTTACCAGCTAGACAAACAGGCAGTAACCATTTGAATTATATAAAATTAACAGGTAGAATTCAAGATTAAAAGAGGTAACTAATTTGATGGTTATGACTGATTGTGACATGGGTAGAATAATATTTTCTTATAATTTACATTAAAAAAAAAAAGAGAAACGAAACACTGTGATTCGAATGTCAACTAACTGGAAAACTGCAATGGAAACTGAAACCGTGAATTTAAAACGAAACAAATATAATCAACAAAAATTGCTTGTAAAACAAACTGTAAATAATGTTAAAATAATAATACATTAAGCGTCTGCATGTAGGCCATTAGTTAACAATCCAATTGATTATCACAAGTTAATTTTAAAATATCAGTTTTATATATAAAAAGAATAAGTAGGTAAATATCTATTATAAATTATTCACAGCTTATCTAACAAACAAAACACATTTTTAACTTCTTTTTATAGGCAAAACGTTGTTTCATTTCATTCAATTTTAGACTGTTCCAGTACCAACCCGTGTTCTTTTAACACAAATCGTATTTTGCAAAATTTTATAAATTTAAAAAAAAATTGTCATTGTGTCTAGCTTGGACTGTAAAAGTTGTGTTGTATATTTTACTTATGTTCTTTGTTGACGATAACAGTAACGTTATAGATTAAATTCCATTAAAATGTATAATGATGTTCAGTTTTAGAACTCTATTAATCATAGTATTTCTAGATATAAAACATATTATTGTTATAGGTTTATATTTCAACATAATATTATTTTCAAAAATTTGATATTTTTTTACTAATTACACATCAGTCTGCGAAATAATCTGCTCTTGGATTATTATTTAACGAAAGGTAATAATAATAGAACACAAAGCATTGGACACTTAATAAAGTTGTCGCTTTTAGAAGTTGAAATTATAAGTCCTTTATCAACAAATGATGATTTAACCAAATTTATAAGTTATAAAATTAAAAGTTTAATTTTACCGCCTATATCTAAAAAAACGAAAAAGATTTAAAATATTATTTCATTCCATACTACACAATCGCAAATAGTGTTTATATGAATAATAAAACATTTTCTGAGCGAACTGTAGCAATGTAAAAACGCGTCTAAAAACGATGCACCTACATGTTGAGGCTCAGTACGAGCAATTTGATCATTAGACACATGGTTGACTTGCTCGTTGGATAATCAGTGGTAAATAGTCACAATTACCCGCCATAAACTCATAAAAGGTAGATTTGTATATTTCCTTTGGTTGCAATGAAGTTCTAATAAACATAACGAAGGTTCGTTGAAATTCGAATTGATAAGAAAATTGAATAACTTTTCTTTATAAATTTTTTCTAAGTTACGAGACAGGTGAGTCGCATTGTATTTTCATATTTCTGTTATTTGTAAAATATTATCGAAAAAAGTATAATTTGTTTAAATATGGTTATGGTAATCGCTTAATAATGTTGCATCTTAATTTTGTCCTTCATTAAATATAATTTAATTAATTTATATACATATATATGTACACTTTATAAGAAATATGCGAATGTTACTACGAATGGTTTGCTTCTTGTATTCATGTTTATTTACATTTGCAGATTGATGAATTAGTAGCTGATGGTGGATTGATTTTTGAGATTATAACTGAAATAAAGATGGTTGATAAAAATGAGAATTCTTACACTATCGGTGGTGTTAAAGTATATTTTCCCATGAAAGCGTACCCTTCGCAGATTTCGATGATGGATAAGGTAATGTACAATATATAACGAAGAAGTTTACATTTTGAAGTAAACAATATCTGTATTTTATTTATTCTATTTAAAAATGAAAAATTAAAAGTTGTATGACATTATGAAACATTACTTTCACTAGTAGCATAACAGTTATATTAATATAAGAAGTTACATCAAATTATATGTGTATTATTTAATTTCCTCGTTATATAAATTTTTTAAACATAAATCATTCTTACTGACAAAATGAATGTTTAACATTATTAAATTGTAAATAATTAGTGTAGTTGTTTTGAAAAACGTGTGTTAAATATAGTTTATTAAGATAAAAGATTGCCGAATGTACATTCATTAAATTGTATAATTTTATGATGTAACGTGATTCATTTGTGTTTAGGTTATCCGCGGATGTCATAAGGCACAAAATTGTTTATTAGAAAGTCCGACTGGCTCTGGGAAGACATTAGCTCTTTTATGTGGAGCTTTATCGTGGCAAAATTATGAAGCAAGTGAGTATTATTTAACTTTTATACGCATGCATATTATAAATTTAAATATCACGATTTGATTTTAAATAAAGTTTTATCTTCGAACCTATTATAAGTAAACAAATTTTATCAATTCTTTTACTTACATTACGAAATAATGTTAATATAATTCTCTAAATTTAATTAAACTAATTTCGTTATACTATTGATTCTTGCAAAAAAATTTGCATCTCGGTCTAAATTTTTAAATATATTATTGAATATTTCGCAAACGTCACTAAATACCTTTTCCTCTAAAATTTGTTTCAAGAATTTAATTTAATTTTTATCTGTTCGAAACTCATTTAATTCTTTTAATTGCATCAGGTTTGTTTCATCTGAATTATGTACACTTATTTCGTCAATTTTATTTAAGTTCCTTTAAAATTTGTGGTAATTTCTTTTCGGGTGTTTGTGTCATAATTTAAATATAATGGTATGTCCTACTGCCTTTAAAAATTAAAAACACAGTTTAATAAACTGGTGTTGTGTATTTATTTATTTATTTTTAAATGTTGTTTTATTTTATTTGTCGGTTAATTTTTCATAATACTTTTCAGTTAGCTTCAATCTAAAATTCGCTCGAAATGTCGTCAGTCTTCGAAGTTCTCTATAGTTTGTGTTTCTTTTGTAAAACTACTTCCAGAAACAAAAATATTTTTATAGTAAAAGCGTTAACCGATGATACCAAAATTTAAAACTGATATATAATTTATCCGCCATATACTGAAATATACATTTTGTATGCTTTATTAGATAGTAAATGATGGTCATCTTCTACACTTTCATTTAAATGTAGACATCCTAATTGTTTTTAGTTTGCAACTACATTTTTCATTCGATACTTTCTTAATTAATAATTTTGTATTTTAGTTTTCAAAATGTCAATTTTCATCTTTTTTTTTTAAAAAAAAAAAAAGGTTTTTTAAATTATATTTTCAGTTTTGTTTGCAGGATAATTCTTTGACAACTAAAATCGGTAATTTAGCCTTGTATGTAAATTCGAATGTATTTAATTTGTTGGTGGTATACATGTTTCAATTTAAAATTATCAAAAATTTCTTCCATGTTCATTCAAATTTATAGTTGTACCAAAATTCCACTGATTTTTAAGCTGGGTACTCCGTAGTGATAACGGTTATAATCACATTAATACAAATTTAATTTATATAAAGAATAAATTTATTTTCATATAATAGAAAATTGTTAGTGTACCTACCCAACTTCATTAATTTGGTTACATAAGATTTTACCACTGATTAATAATTTCACTTAGTGTGGATTGGTTTCATAGATGTATAGTCCTGCAATAATTTATTTTATTTATTTAATTCGTAGTTTTACATTCATCACTCAAAATTCTAAATTCAGTATAAAAATTTATAAATATTGAGCAGCTCTTATCAATTGTACTAATAATTTAAATATTTCATGCAGTTATCGTTAAGTCGTTATGCTTTTAAAAGATTTTATCACTCACGTAACCTGAATACACAGTATTGGTGGAACCATAATTGTGCCGTGCAACAACATAAATTAAATGTAGCGCTTAAACAATTTCGTAGAAGCAAAACCCAATATGCCCCTTCCAGATACAATGAATCGGCAAACTCTTAATACATTGCTTACATTCATAGTCCAAGTATTGTCTGATTTAAGTCTTATACTATCACACAACAAAATGTGCTCCAGTAATATTTTCATATAGACCCATCAATACCGACTAATATGACTTAAGTATAACAACAATCTCATACCCTTTTTGTTCATTATCATCAGTACTTAGGATTTATTCTTGACGCGCAGTTTAACAGACTGCATAGGGAAAAAGTATATATTGGTGAGAATAAAAATAAAAAAATGGATTAGTATTGAAAATAGCTACTTGGAACGTTCGTGGCATGAACCAGATTGGGAAACTAGCAATTATTGAAGCACAAATGAATAGAATTCTAATTTTAGAAATGTCGGAGACCCACTACAAAGGGAGCGGACACTTCGTCACTTCAAACGAGAACTTAGTCATCAACTCTGGCAATGAAAAAAAATCACGAAATGGAGTTGGTTTCATTATTAATAAAGTAATTAAAAACAGTGTAGTTGGTTACTCAACTATCAATGATCGAATTGTAATGGTAAAGTTGCAAACAACTCCTGTCAATATGAATATAATTCAAGTATACGCACCGACAGCGACATCCACAGATGAAGAAATAAATAAATTTTATGAAGAACTTAACGACACGATTAAATTAATCCCAAATAGGGAGATACTGATAGTTATAGGAGATTTCAACGCAATAGTGGGTGAAACAAAAAATTATAACCATATAAAGCATATAGTTTGTAGATACGATATAGGTAAAAGAAACAATCGAGGAAATATGCTCCTAGATTTCTGCGCGGAAAACAAACTGGTAATAAGTAACACAATATTTAAGCATCATATACATAAATTATACACATGGCAATCACCCAATGGTCAAACTAGGAACCGAATTGATTACATGCTCATAAGAGAAAGATGGAGATCATTCGTTAAAGACGTAAAAAGTTACCCTGGACTAGACTGTGGGTCTGATCATAACGCATTAGTTGTGGAAGTGTGCCTAAAATTGAAACGGCCATCAATACCGAAAAGGAAACCAAATAGATGGTGCCTAGGTCAAAATAAGGAATTTATAACGGGAGTTGCTACTGGAATTAACAAAATAACGGAAGAAGAAATGAACAAATATAATGTAGAGGAATTATGGAACAAATATAAAACTATACTAGAAAAGCAGGCCGAAGTAACGCAATCCAGAGATAAACCAAAAAAACCATGGATAACTCAAGAGACTGCCAAACAAAGACAACAATTAAAGATACGCGGTCTAAAGGAGAATGATAAACAAATAATATATAATGAACTTACGAAAAAGCTGAATTATAGGCTTCGTAAAGACAAAAATGAATTCATAAATAAAGTATGCAAAGAAATTGAAAGGCATTCTCAAAAGAATGAAACAAAAGACCTATTCAAGAAACTGAAATATATAACTAGAACTTTTCAACAAAGACATATATCAGTGAAAGATAGTAACGGAAGAGTAATCACAGATAAGCAAAAGATCATTAATAGATAGGGAGAATACTGTAAAGAACTACTGTCTGGGTGCAACACAACACGAATATATAAAATATCTATAAATACAATAGAACAAGAACCACACATACTCCAAGACGAAATCGAACATGCGATAAACAAACTAAAAGAGAATAAATCAGCAGGCTATGATGATGTGGTAGCCGAAATGATCAAACCAACCAAAGAAAGAGCGATAAGTTTAATACACCGACTGTGCAATAAAATATGGATAAGTGTTGAATGGCCAAGCGACTGGACTAAATCAATATTTATACCAGTTTATAAGAAAAGCGATAGACAAAGCTGCAAAAATTATAGGCTTATTGCGCTTATTAGTCATACTAGCAAAATACTATTATAGCGATTAAAATATTATATACTGCTACAAATTGCGATGGAAGAAACCGCTTTATGCCTGGAAAAGGAACTCGAGAGCAGCTTATGATAATAAGACAAATAATTGAAAAATGCTACGAGTTCAATACACCTGTAATATTATGTTTTTTAGATTATACAAAGGCATTTGACATGGTGGACTGGAATACACTATGGTATGTCTTAAGAGAGTTCAAAATACCTGAGCATCTAATAGCTTTAATAAGGAAATTAAATGAAAGAAATAATGTTTATATAAAAATAGGACAACTCTTCGAAAGTTTTCAAACAACAAAGGGAGTACGACAAGGGTGTATACTATCGCCTATACTATATAATATATACAGCGAATGGATTATGCGACAGGCAACTGAAGAATGGAACGGCGGAATAACCATCGGAGGAAAGAAAATATGAAATTTACGATATGCGAATGATACAGTGATTTTAGCGGCAAATGAACTAGAACTGGCAACATTACTGAAGCGTATAGAATATTTCAGCAAGAAAGCTAATTTAATACTAAATAGGGCTAAATGTATCATAATTACTATCGACAAGGCGAGGGAATTGCCTGCGACATTTACGTTGGTATCTGGCATAGAGAAAAAAATGGAAACGACATATCTGGGAGCATATATCACCAATAACGGAAATGACGAAAGTGAAATTAAACGGCGAATCGGAATGGCCAAAAGCGCTCTAGCAAAACTAACAAGAATATGAAAAGATCATTCTATAAAAATAACAGCGAAAAAATGATTAATGGAATCATTGGTATTTTCGATAACGTGTTATGGTCCAGAGTCGTGGACATTAAACAAAGCATTGTGCCAAAAGCTAGAAGCCTTTGAAATGTGCTGCTATAGGCGCATGCTCAGGATTTTATGGATGGAACATCGGACTAATGCAGCTATACTGAAACAACTCGGAATAGAGCAAAAAGATAGATTGGTTCCAGTAATAAAAAGAAAATGTCGAAAGTTCTTTGGCCATGTAATACGACGCGATGGATTAGAAAAAGTAATAATACAAGGAATAACAGCAGGAAAAAGAAGCAGAGGCCGACCGCCGACCCGTTTTGTAGACTACATCCAAGGCATGACGGGACTGTCAATGCGGCAGCTAATGAAAGCTGCACAGGATAGAGATAAATGGCGGAATTTAACTGGAAAAATTTCATGATTGGTCACGACGTCTGAAAGCAGACAACGAAGAAGAAGAAAGCTAAAAGCACTGAGTCACCCCCATCACTACTTTTGTATAAAAATTTCGTACGTTCTATTCTCGACTATGGTAGTTTTATTTTCGGGAAGATTCAAATCATCGCCTTTCTAGTCTAGATAAAATTCAAACCGAGTGCTTACGCAGATGTTTAGGAGCACTTCGTGCTACCGCTATACCTGCTCTCGAGATGGAGGCAAAAGTTCTCCCTTTATCCATACGGAGAATGGTTCTTTCAGATAAATTTTTACTGAAACTATTCACTTATATAATCCCCTCTTTGTTTACTCTATACTTAGAAATTTTTGCCAACTGACGGTTCTCTATACTTTATGTCATTCCTCTTTTCATCTTTCCAGGTACAGTGATATTCTTTTCCCATCCTACCTGTTATTCTCGAATTTCCCCATTATAGTAATTTTCATGTTGCTTTTTATCAATCTTCATGGTCTCAAAGTTCCGTTTCCTATAAATATTGCATTTTTCTTAGCTCTTCAAAATATCCACGTATATAATGGTCCTTATATTTTAGATTCTGGTGTCATTGTTTAATTTTACTCCTCTGCATTTCTTCTCAGCCTGCCTACATTATAAATAGTCCCTTCTTATTTATTTCTTTATATATATATATATAAATATATATATATATATATATATATATATATATATATATATATATATATATATATATATATATATATCGTAAGTAATTTAACTGTTATAATATTAATCGTATTAGCAATCAGTAATTTATTTTAATGTTCATTTTTTTTTTCAAAAATTAATTACATTTTACATTTCTGTTGTAAATGGCAGGCTTAAAAATTAAATGTAATTCAAGTTAAAAATAGGAAATATAGCTAAAATTACTACACAGATTAATAACAAAATAATGATATTTCAAAAAGTTATCGCTGAACATGATTTTGTAATTTTCTGAAATGTAAAAATACAAGTAGTATATGATTTTTTTTTACAAAACAGAAAAAAGCATAACAATTTGCTAACATGATTTTCTAAAATTTAATCCTATAAAGCCTAAACTTTGAAAATGTAGAAAAAACTAAATCCTCCTTCGACTTATGTTTCTTATGAAATCACATATAAATGTACTGAATAGTAAACTAATGATGGTAAGTTTGAATTGGCAATTATGACTATTTTCTTATTAAATAACTTTTTTTTTATTTTGTTCTGAATCAAGTTTTATAAAATCGTGTAATGTCTTTAATTTAAACCTTGCGACTTTCAAATAACGAAATAAATCTGAAAACTAACTTTATGAAAAATTTGTTGGGGAAACAGTACATTTCTAAAACTGGTTGTAAATCGCAAAGAAATAATTTATTCGCATTTAAAAAGCTATGTACGAGACACTGTGACAAAAATTATTATCTAACATATCGTATGACATTTTTTTTATTGTATTGTAGAACCAGCGCCATCTATAATTTTTCTTTGTACTAATTATTTCATAAATTTATTCTGAGACCTGTTTTATTAAAATAAAAATTAAACTGTCGCGAAATGAATTTTATAAAAAATAGTTTACTTTTCATTTAAGCATCGTTAATTTTTCACCTACCAGTTTTGCATTTTTTTTTTAAATAATTTTTAGGATATAATTACTTAATTTAATTGTAAATTTAAGATAACAAATTAATAACAAAGAAAATGTAGATTAGATTTATTTTTCAACATTTTTTTTTAATGTTATTAATATTATGTATTACAATTGAAATTTGACTATACTTGGTTTTTTGCACATTACTTTCCACACAATTTTTTCCGTTAGTTTTGATAATTCTGATATAAATTATAACATTAAAATACTCTCATGAAACCATTTAAAAACTATAATTTTAATACCACTTCTTACTTACTATGTGCGTTGTATGTTCAAATTATGCATTCTTTCATTCCAGATTCAAATCTAATATTTAATTTACTTTATTATTGTAGCCAGTTTGATAATTAATTATGGATGCATGACTTTTCTGTTGAACATCATATTTAAAATGTGTACATTTAAGTAAATTTAAAAATATTTAATCTCTGTAGCTGCCTACAATAATCTGAGACAATATGCGTAACTAGTTTTGATGAAGGTTTCTTCTTAGATGTTCTGGATAATTAATTATGATATTGATAGTATATAATCAGTCATAGTTGCTTGATAGTTCTTTCATATTTAAATAGACACATTTACTGTAACTAATTTGAATGCGTAGCAGTAGCGACTTGTATTTGTGTTCAAGTCCCAACAAAAGTTTGTTAATGTAAAAAAAATTTACTCCAGTTTTAATCTAAGTACCATGGTGTTCCGCACTTATTTTGAGAATTAAAGCACTTTTAGTGATGAATGTACATAATTATTTTAAATAAAATGAAATTTGTAAAAAGTATTACATTTGTTTTTGTTTTATAAAAGAAAAAAAGGAATCATCTATTAATTTTTATTTTAAAACCATGAAGCTAATTTTTGTGAAATATTTCTTTGAAAAAATGTATCAATTTTCTGTCCATTAAAATTTACTTTTCATTTATAAATTCGTTTAAAATCATTAGACTGTAATATTTTTTTCGAAAAATTATAAAATTGTTTATTTATGTCATGAAGACTAAATTCATTTTTTATTAAATTCCTTTATATATATATATATATATATATATATATATATATATATATATATATATCACGATCAAGATGCGCTTATATCAATCCACTGCTGGATGTAATCGTTCCCCTTTTCTTTTCATCTATAATGGTTTATCAATTTCACATCGGCTGATTTCTGTATATCGCCCTGTAACCTTGTATCCGGCCGACCACGACTTCTGCGTCTTGGAAGCCATTCTGTTATTCGCTTTGTCCACCTGTTATCGTTTCCAATTTAGTCTGCTGTCCTATCCACGTGTTGGTTTTCTGGTCTGATATCTTGATGCCAATATTAATCTTTCGTGCGCTCTCTGTGTCACTGCAAGTTTCTTAACGACATACTTCGTTAGGCTCCATGTTTCAGCTCCATATATAAGCACTGGAAGGATACACTGTTCTTATACTTTCTTTTTAAGCTGTTAGGTATACCTTTATTTTTGAGGACGGTACTCAACTTTCCAAAAGCTACCCACGAGAGATGTGTTCGTCTTTTAATTTCCTTACGCATTGCTTCCTTCTCTGTAGTAATAATTTTAACTAGGTATATTCACTGACCTGTTCCTGTATCTGGTCATCCAGTTTTATTTGTAACTTTTAAGGTGTATTTTGTCATGACCTTCGTTTTATTCATATTTATGGTTAATTCTGCTTGTTTGAAACAGTTATGAAGTTCAGTTATCATTTCCTGTAAGGTACCAACATTATTACTAATCAACACAATGTCGCAATGTCGTCAGCAAAACGCAAGTGACTGATTTTCTTCCCATCAATATTCATACCTTTAGACTCCCAAGACAAGTTTTTGAACATACGTTCTAAGAGTGCTATAAATAACTTCATATATATTGTGTCTCCTTGTCTGACGCCTCTCTTTAACGATATTTTGCTTGTTTTTTCCATCAGCTGTACTTGTATTATTGGCAAATTGTAAATATTTTTTATTATGTTGATATATTCATCGTCTACACCATTTTCTTCAAGTGCTTTCAACTCTGTCCATGTTTCCACAGTATCAAACGCTTTTTGATAATCGATGAACTCCATGTGCAATTTCATGTTGTATTCCTTGCACTTCGAGATTAAAATCCCCATAGTGTGAATGTGATCATGCGTGCTGAAACCGGATCTAAAGCCCGCCTGCTAGCACGGTTGGCAGTAATCTATTTGTTTCGTCATTCGATTCGCAATAATACCTATATAGAGCTTGTAAATATGTGATAATAAACTAATTGGTCTGTAATTTTCTGAGCTAGCTGTATAACCCTTTTTGTGCATTAGGATAACATCTGGTTCATTCCAATAATTGCGGGATAGAGTTCTCTTTTAAACATTTGTTAAACAGGTTTTTCAGCAAATCTAAAATCTATGCATTTCCTTCATTAATCATTTCTGGAATTATACCATCCGGCCCGCTAGCTTTGTTATTTTTCATTTTCTTCAAAGCGCATTTGATTTCACTTATTGATATATCCGGTAGGTTTCCCTTATCCTCATTTATTGTTAATTTATCTTTTACTGTAGGTTTAACTTTTGTGTCATACAGATCTGCATAGAATCTTTCTACCTCTTTGGATAGTTCAGTTTTGTCTGTAAGGATATCTCCGTAACAATTTTTCCAACTCGTCAGCAGCTTACTTCCCATCGACAATGATTTCTTGAATACTTTAGGCCCTCTGTTACGCTCAATTATTTCGCTAATTTTCTTTGTATTGTTTTGACTTATATCACTTCTCAATACTCCACTATCCACCACCCGTGGACGCGACTCGTTTCAGTTAAAGAAACTACGTAGTACACCCTGGATGATATATATATATATATATATATATATATATATATATATATAAATATTATGTATATCAATCATTAAAACGGTAGGTTCGTTTACTTCATTTGGTCCTGTTCCATGATATTGTTTTTAATTCATTGAATGTTGTATATTTCATATCTTTTGCGTTTAATTGTTCTTCGGTCATCTTCTGCATGGAATTCCTTGTTTACTCTTCTATGATCTTGGTTAGCATTTTATTATTCCTTATTATTTGTCCCATCATTACAGTTCTTTTCTTGATCGTATTTAATAAACTACGAGTTTCCCTTACTCTTTTGAGAACATCTTCGTTATTAACTCCATTTTAATTTTAACATTTTCCTTCAAAATCACATTGCTGTGCCTTCAAGGTTTTTCTTATCAATATCATTTATCGTCCAGATTTCGCACTCGTACAACATTATCCCCCCATACGTATAATTTAATGAATCTTTTGTTCAAATTCATATCTATATTTTTTGTATATTTCTGCATGAAAGAACTTTTTTACCAGATTGATCCTACGCTTTATCTCATCTGTGTTTTTCCATTCTCTTTTATTAAACTTTCAAAACATATCGCCTCTTTAGTTCCGTGTACACTTTCGTTATTAATTATATCTTGTTTCTGTTGCAAATGCGATCTCCCGTATATAAAGATTTTTGTTTTATCTTCTTTTATTTTCGTGTAAAAATTTTCTAAATGGTTTTTTACAACGTAAATGCTTCGTGTACTTCTACTTCTGATCGCGTTAAGATTACTATGTCGTCCGCAGACTTGATCATTGATATTGTTACTTTATGTATTTGTACGCCGATATTTCGTTCTTATAACTGTTGCTTTATGAGATGGGGTTTTCTATATAAATGTTAAACAAGAAGGGTGACATCACGCGTCAAACTCCCTCGTGTACTTCTACTTTACCTATTCTCTTCCCAATTCTAAATTCTGTTATTTGGTTCGTACAAAATGCTTTTATTATTCTGGCTTCTATGTGCGGTATTCCCGTTTCTTGTAGGATATAAAACAATTTTTCCTAGCTAAATCTGTCAAATGCTATTTACAGGTCTAAAAAAAAAAAAAGCTAACGCTGTTCGTTTATTAAATTCTAATTGTTTATCTATTATGAACCGTAAGGGTAATATTTAAGTTATTCTGGTTATACCGAAATATTCAAAAATACTTTAAAAAATTGTGATTAATACACCGACCAGTTTTACCAAGTTCGTTCAATCGATGGAAATATATAATAATGGTATCATATTTGTAAATAAATTTAAACTGCGTCAAGAAGCCGTAGAAAAAATGATTTTATCATTGAAATTTTGCAAATTCTGCTATAAAAACGATAGAATACATGTAAAATATCAGTTGGAGAAGGTATAGCTAAAGTCTGCTGAAAAAAAATTATTGTAGCTGTACCTCGCTTTAATAAAACTCTGAACGAGATTGCAAGCTATTTATGCAGGTCTTATTGAACATAACCTTATTACACCGACAGAGCTAAATGTGAATTTAGAAATATTTGTTTGGGTTCTTCTCCACGACAAAATAAACAACTGTGTAGCGTGCATCAGAAAAATACTGTTAATGAATATTTAAAGATTATTTTTTACTTTTGCGTTTATTTAAGGTGAGGAAATATTAAGTTTTGTTTTTATAATCGGAAAATTATGTTATGCTCCATTATCATTATTTAAATCATACAAATGTGTGCAATATTTATCTATACGTAAACATACGTAAATATTAAATATATATTTATGTATGGTCTGTAAATACATATTTGTATATGTAACTATATATCAACACTAGGTCGATTTATATTGTTTGATTTGCTTCTGTTATAAATATCGTTAATTTAATTATATTCGTATATAATCCATCTAAGTGAATTTTAATCATTTATTCGATATGTTTCGTTTTAATCTTCAAAGAATAAATCGAATTTGCGCCGAAACAACCGAAAAGTAAGAAAGCATGAGGATGTAATAACATCCCAAGTGAGTTATTAATAAATTTAGATGTGAATATGAAAATTCATTTGTATAACTTGATAAGGGAAATATATTAAAGCGGACAAAAAGTGGAACAAGAAAGTGAAATGAATACAGAACGATAAGTTTACTGGTACAAGTTTACAAGATACTAACGAAAATTATATTAAATAGAATTAACAACAAACTAGAAGAACACTTAGAGACGATGATCGATATGGATTCCGGAAGAATCGAGGGACTAGAGAGGCAATACTAGGAATCCGACAAATAATTGAAAAAAAATTAAAAGTGAACGAATCATACGTGGCATTTAATATGGAGAAAAGGCTTTTGACAGGGTTGAACCGGACCGTCTATGGGATGTGATGAAATATCAGTGGACTATGAAGATAAAAGAATAAGAAACACAAAAGCCGATAATAAGAATGTTTGTACTCGAACATTACTAAATAAATGTTGTTATTAGTATTAACGGAATAACTGTAGTAATATTTATACGTGTTGTTACACAATTTTTTCCATTTTCATAAAGTTATAAATTACTTATCTTCTTAACTGATTATATATAATTGTCGTAAGAATAAAACTAACATTCCCAACTACGTTCGAATTATATAACATTTATGATGTTAATTTAATACTAAAGAAATTATAATAGCTCTAATTTGTTTATAAGTGGCGTAGTTCTATAAAAAGAAAAAATCACATTACTTTCTTTTGTTATTTGAATTTGAATAAATTAATTTGTTATACTGTCAAAGTTAAATAACATATGTATTTGTTAAAAAACATGTTAACAAATAAAGATTCGAAATAATAATACTATTAAACGATTTAATTTCTATTTTTTTTTATTTATTTTTAAACACGCTGATTTAAAAAAAAAAAAATAAACAAAAAAAGTTATTTGCTAAAATTTCAGAAACGTGGTAATGTGGACTTGTAACTAATAATATAAAACGGGTTTTAATTGTCATATTTTCGCTATATGCTATGTCCAAATTATATATATATGTATGTATATCGAAATGCACTTGAAATAATCAATTATTAATATAGCGCATCGTAAAACATTAGACTGTAATTGAAAATGCATGTGAACTTATTAGACACGGAAAGGGTAAGGTTATATGGATTAAACGTGAAGGGCGGATTGTTAAATTAGTACATATAAATTGGAGGATTTAAGAAAATTTAATAAGTTATTGAAAGCATTATGCGTGTAGGAAAGAATGTTTAGAAGACTGAGTAGTTTGTCGAGGATTGGTCGTTCGAGATTGAATTGCACACATTCAAGGAGAATGTTGTGGACGATAATGATGACATTACAGGCTGGACATAAAGGAGCAGGAAGATTTTTAGGGTATAACTGCGTAAGATATTAGTGTGACATAGGCGCAGACGAGCAAGTACATAATCTCGTCTATTTGTTGGATAGGATAGAGTCCGGAGGAATGTTGAATCTCGAACCGATCGAAGTTTGTTGGAAAGTGGAAGTACGGACCACTAGAGGTTCCATGACTTACGCAATGAGGACTATATATAAGTTTGACGGTCTTCCATTGGTGTAGTCAGAAGCGGGAATGGTTGAACACATCTCTGGCGGCAATGTCCGCTTGGTCATTACCTTGTGCATTCGCAATTATTAGATGTTATAATCAAATGACCAATTTTTTCAGCCAGGAGCTCAATTTTGTTTTTCTGTAAATTATGCAAATTTTTGAAAACAATTATCATTTTCAAATTCGTGTGCATATTTACATAATAATTACGCTTAAAAGAACGCAATGTAGACTTAATTATGGATCCATTATCATTATCATGATTAGTATGTAGAGACTGAAGTTGTTTACTAAACTAACTAGTTGTTTATATTTTAACATATTTTTTTCCTCTCGGGGACAATGATTGGAAACCAAGTTCAATTTAGCTAATATGCATCCTCTTTGTTAAAATTTGAATGCTTAAAAATTTCAATCGCTTTTCGAACAATTCTACAGCTATATTTATTCATTCTGGACGAGATTTCAGAATCATTAAATTGTATTTCGTGATTCTCAGGACACCGAGGAGAAGCCACTGCAGAGTATTTTTTCTATTATGTTTACAGTCTGCTTTGTGTTTTTTTAATCCCTGATCGATACTTCTACCAGTTTGTCCAAATGCAGCCGAGTTCGCATGAGCAAGGATATATAAATATCAGCCATGAAAGTTTAAAAGTGTATTTTATAATTTCGTTAAATTCAGATTATCCTAACGTTATCTATGCTAACATTCGAATTCGGTGGTCGATCTCGTTGTTCCCGCCGAATGAGAACGTTAAAAAAAAAAGAGTTAATAAATCTAAACAAACGTGTCATAATCATTCAAAAAATTTTTCTTCTTTATTAGGAAACATGTTAATCAAAGTGTATCGTACTAGTAAGAATACTTTAACATCATTTACAATAATTTGGGGTGAAACTGAAATCAGATATAACTTAGTTTTGAAAAGGTCGTGTTTTTAAATACCTTTTATTTTTCCTTCTGTTAGGTTTGTCCGTAGAGTTAATCGGTTTTGCGCAATTTTCCAACGTGCATTAACGTACTCGAAGATGAATAGTGGCAGCGCCACCGTTAGTTTAGGAAATGTAATCCGATAGGGGGAAATACAATCTACAATTGTATTAGTAATATTGTAGGCTCGCCTGAACAAACGTTCTTCAGATTCGTTTCCTGCGGTGTTGTATAAGTTGGCAATAACGTATAATAATCGGTCAGGCGAAAACCGAATTGTTACTTCCCGAATCCGATTGTTAGATACTTCTTTGACGCAGTTCTCGGTTCTTTTGTCGAACAAATAGATTTGTTTAGATTTTGATCTTTATCTGAACTCTATTGGCGCCATTCGTTTTCTACTATATATTTTCATTTTGTTTCTTTTAGTATATTTATTTCCTGGCATATTTTTTACTTTTTTTATTATTATTATTTTTTTTTATTAGGAAGAGTATACTGGAAGAACTTAGTTGAATTACTTTTTCGTCCCATATTAAGTGACGAATGAAAAATTCACGAATATGTATATGTATGTGTGTGTGTATGCGTGCGTGTGATAAATGAAGTGGAAACAATATTATGTTTTGGTATTTAAAAAATAAACATCGTTGTTAAAATAATATACATCACAATTTATATATGAAGTATGAACGGAATGTGAATATGTTCACAAAATTATAATAATGTATCAGATAATTTAACTACATCGTACAACATTCGTTTAGTTGGAAATTTGGCAGAAAATAATATTAATTTTCTTTTATAATATTCTGAATAGCGTTTGACGAGGAGAATAAATTGTAAAATTTTCATTCATAATTGAATCAACCGTTGTAAAATTTTCATCCATAATTGAATCAGCCGATTTTCATCCATAATTGAATCAACCGATTTTCATCCATAATTGAATCAACCGTGTGACTAAAATTTTGTAAGAGGAATTTCGTTTTATTTGCTCCATTTTGTTTAACGATTGTTTCATTTAAAATAATTTTTTTTATATAATTAGTCTGTTTTCTTATTTTACAAAAGATCTTCGTGTCTTCAATAAAATCACGAAATCTAGCTTGATTTTAGATTTTGGTTTCAATTTCGACGTGCCTCTTCTTATCGTACCGTATCTTCAATAGATTTTGGTGATTCTCCGTTTGGCTTCCGATCTGTCCAATATTGTTCGCAGTATGGCTTTTGTGTTGAGACCTGTCCATTCCATCATACTTTCAAGTCAGGTTTTCCTTCTTTTACCTCTTCTCCATTGTTCTGTGACGTTTTTTTCAATGATCATTTGCATCATATCTTCCATTTCTTAGAACATGATCGAGATCCGTTTCTTTATAATCGTCGTCAGTTTTAGTTTTTTATTTATTTGCTGCAAAATCTTCATCCGTCCACGATAACCGCGACATCCTTCGGTAAAAATACATCTCGAAGGTATTCAGTTTATTTATCATCGTATTTATCATCGATTTTTAATTGTTCAGGCTTCTATTCCATACGGTAATTTCGATGTAAATTAATAAATAAAAAATGTGAATTCAAACTTGGTCGTAATTTCGTTTTATTTAATTTGAAATGTATCAAAAACTTTAAAAATAGATTTAAAAAAAAAATAATAATACGCGATCTTCAACGGGATTTATGTCATAAAATTCACTAACCACCTTGGACATTTTTAAAGTTAGGAGATAAAATTTAAATACTTTAAAAAGAAAAAACCCGACCTAAATGAGTTTCAATAAAAGCAACATACAAAATAATTTTAGCAGAATTCATGTGTGTGTGTTTTTTTTTTTGTATACTCATTTCAGATAGAAAATATTGAGTTTTTCTTTAAATTATTCAAACAGCGATAATGAAAATATCTCTTAAATTTAATTAATTGTCGATAAATAATTTTCTGCAATAATTTTTTACACGACTGATTGTTAGTTACTCTTCGACTGAAATAGATTATTTTAAATGCATTTAATTTTAGGTTATTTCACATGTTCGTCATATAACCGATTATCATATATCCATATTCGTCGTATCGTATTTACTGATTTTAAAGAATTAAAATAAATCTGACTCGATAAAAAACCGAATAATTACTCGGTTTTCTATCAGGTTACGTCCGTCACTAATTGCTTCTTCTTCTCTTCGAATTTGGTCATCTATGGACCACGTGAAAACAACAAACTTTTGCTTTTCCTTTCTTCCCAGTATTTCTTCGTAGTTTCACTCTGTTTTTTCTTCCTATCATCTGTCTATTTTTGCCCGCTTTCGCGCTTTTTGGTTCTTTGAAATCCATCAAATTTTTTAATTTTATTTCTGAATTCTATTCTGTTATCAATCATTGAATTATCTATTTTCACTTCATCGAGATCTTTTTTGGTGTTCAGGAACCACCTCATTTGTAATCTATCAAAATGGCGAAAGATTCTTTTTGTTAGTCTACTCACTCATTCTCTGTATATGTGCGTAACATATTAATCTTCTTTTTCTCATAACATCGGATAGGTTTTCTACTTTTCTCATATAGCTCTTCATTGGGTCAATTCCTGAACATTTCCTTACCTTTTTTTTGGTGGGAGCAAGAATCTTCCTTTCCTTCCCCCCCAATATTTCAATTTTCCCAATTTCAGCTGCATATAAACACTCCGGTTTAATAACTGTATTGTAATGTCTGATCTTAGCATTTATTGATATAGATTTTTTATTATATATATTTCGCGTTAATTGGAAAGCCGTTTCCATTTTTCTAGCTCTCATTTCCAAAGCCTCTCCATCTAGCCCATTTAGTTGAATAACCTCGCCTAAGTATCTGAATTTGTTTACTTTTTTGACTTTCCCGTATTTTGCACACATGTATCGAGGTGAGTTTCTAATGTTTGTCATGTATTCTGTCTTCTTAAACGAAATCTGTTGGCCAGTTTTTTCTGCTAGTTCTTTTAGAAGATTAATCCGCTTTATCGCGGATGCTAAATCTTCCGAGAAAATTGCAAAGTCATCTGTAAACGCCAAACAATGAATAGCAATTCTTTCCTTCTTATATCCCGAGCGTATCTATTTATATTTTCTGCTTCCAGCAATTTTTCCCAGTCTCTTATAACCTTCTTTAAGACACAATTTAACAATATTGCGGATAATCCATCTCCTTGTCTTACACCAGTTTCTAATAGCGTTTGTTGTATTAATCTTGTTGATTTGTCATCTACGCTAAATTCTTGCAATATTTCCATTAAACTTTCTCGGTCAATGGAATCGTACGCTTTTTTGAAGTCTACGAATACTACCACATATGGTTTACTTCTAATCATTGTGTCTTTTATTATTAGTTTCAGGTTAAGAATTTGTTCCGCGCAAGATCGATTTTTCCTGAAACCTGCTTGGTATTCTCCCAATTATGTTTTTACTTTATTTTCTATTCGATGTTGTAACACGTTTGAAAAGATTTCATACGCTACAGGCAATAGAGATATTCCCCTGTAGTTGACATGTCATGTTTTTTATGAATTGACTGTATTAGTGCACATTTCCATTCCAGTGGTATCTTCTCTGTTTTCCAGACTTCCGATAAAAGTTTTGTTAATTTTATTTCCATCGGTTCACCTGATGCTTTTATCAATTCCACTACTATCGAGTCCAGGAGATTTATTATTTTTAAGCTTTTATATTATTTGTTTAATTTCTTCTCTACTGGGCGGGCTGGGAGTCTGTTTCTTTTTCCTGCGGTATATACACTTTGCATATTATAAACATATCTGCGATATGTAAAACGAAAGTTGTATTATTATAAAATTTCGAATAAACGAATGTAAATTTTTTTTATAACGTAATATTTATATTCGATTTATTAATTAAATAAACAACATTTTTATATTTGTTGTATAATTTTTGTTTTTAATTTACGTTCACGTTTTTATTTTGAAATTAACTTCTACACTCTGCGAGTAATATTATAGTTATTTCATTTAGGATAAATAAAATATGTATAAATTTATTTCGTGACACACAGATAATATGTAAATAATAATAGGCTTATATATTATTACTTTTTTTTTTACGCTTTACAGCGGCTTAATGTGTGTGTGTGTGTGTACAGGGTACGCCTACGAAGTAGTTATAATTTTCATTTATAAAGATAGGAATATTCGACAAAAACATCTGTTTTTATATTTTCAAAAGATGCATCTTCATTTTTATTACACTCGATCTTTCTCGACAATTACTGCGTTGTGTTCTCTCGAACGATTACAAATAATCTTTTATTATTTTTCCCATCATCCTGAGTTAGTTTTTCGTTTAAGCATATAAATATATAAACATATGTATTATATATAGGTGTGTGTGTGTGTGTATATATTAATCTATAAAACTGCTGTTCCACCATCATTGCTGTTGCGTCTATTTCTATTAAATAAGACCAAAAATATAGTATCTGTAACAATCCTTAAAATATGTTCTCTTTATTTTTTTTCTTTTACGATTGCATTCGTATACCTTTAATACTTTTCTACTAACGTAGTATACCTTTTCTGTATATATATATATATATATATATATATATATATATATATATATATATATATGTATGTATGTTATTTTGATCCCCTCCCCTATTTTCGAACGATACGGTATCACATGTTTAAAGTAAAAGAAATAGCAACAAAGGGAATAGAACGTATGCTTTTTATTAGCCTAGCCCGGAGACTAGATTAAAATTTTGAGTTCTAATTCCGTGTGTTTTCCTCATTCAGTTATCTGTACGTTTAGTGTGTTTATCATTTTATTTCGAAAATCTCCCAGCAGAGAAAAAACTATCATTCGTTAGGTGATTTGTTTTCGACGGTATGTTGCGATTTAATTATTAGTCCGGTGTTAATTCTATGTGCAATTTCGTGAAAGTAAGACGTGTTATGTTTATAACGATACAATAATATTATTAATAATAATAGTAATAATGGAAATTTATTTCGACGGGTTCTTCTTTTTATATTAATTATTTACAGTAGTCGCATCAACCGTTTGGTTAGTAGTGATTTTCGCGCAAATTTCACGTTATATGAATCAGTTTAAGATTATTATTTCGTTCGCGTTTATTTCCAAAAAATCGCTATTAACCAAACGGTTGATGCGACTACTGTATAAATAATTAATATAAAATGAAAAACTGTCTAAATAAATTTCCATTATTACTATCCGCAATCTTCACAGCCATGCTGGTTTCAGTTTGTAATACGACTTTTGATTAGCAAGCATTACAAACTTCCTTCATGTTGATGGTTAAAGAAGGTTCTCACAATGGAAACAGTGTTCAATAATACTGATAAGATAAATAAATTATGTTAATAGATAATAGCTGTACCAGATAGTCTAATTATTGATAAAGTGTATGCGGAAAAAATGAATAAATATGAAAAACTTACAGAGCAAATGAAACGAATGATCGATGTTTAAAGATTGTACCATTGGTAATTGGAAACAATGGAATAATATCGATCAGTTTAGAAAAGAACCTAGGACTATCACCATATATGATCGAACAAATTCGAAAATCAATATTATTGAATTCCAATATGAGAACCTTCTTTAACCATCAAGATGAAGGAAGTTTGTAATGCTTGCTAATTAAAAACCGTATTACAAACTCAAACCAGCATGGCTGTGAAGATTGCGGATAGTAATAATGGAAATTTATTTCGACGGGTTCTTCTTTTTATATTAATTATTTACAGTAGTCGCATCAACCGTTTGGTGGTTAGTAGCGATTTTCGCGCAAATTTCACGTTATATCAATCAGTTTAGATTGCTTTGAAAATTTTATTATTTCGTTTGCTGTTATTTTTCATTCCGGCAATGTGTGTGTGTGTGTGTGTGTAGTTTTCGCTATATTAATTGGTACTTCTTGCAGTTTGTGAATTAAAAGGTTCCTTACACCCGTCGCGTATAGGTCGTTATATTTTACGTGACGTAAAATATCGTCAGTTAACCGCTAGTATGTCCAATTCGGTATCGAGTCACTGCCACCTGTTTGGCGTCTCTTCAAATTGTTCTAATTGATCGGTTTGTAGCGGCATGAATTATGTCATTGTTGTTGCGCAAAATTTGCAATATGTTTTTTTTTACTCTTCCGGGAGTAGTATTTTAACATTATCGGCGATGTTCATTTATAACGTTAAGTTTGCAAGTATTTATTATGATTACTACTCCTCAATCTCCCAATTGATGGTCGACCATATGGAAAACGAATTATTTTTTAAATTTCCAGCTCTCGTCTTCCGTTTCGTTAGTCGGTATTTATTTGCTCCGGTATCTTCTAATGTTTAATACAAATCTTTTCGACATGCCATTTACGTTTCAATTATCGATGTTAAATATTCGTTACACTATCCAGCTACATTTTGTTTCGCTTATTCCATTTAGAATATTTATTGTTCGTAAGTAATTCTTTCTTTCTCCTGCGTTATTAATTAACCAAGAGATGTTTTTTTTTTTTTACCTGTTGTATTCTTTTCTTCTTATTCATCATCGTGTTATCACTTAATAAAGCCGCGCGTGTTTTTGTAGCGTACTATATTGTTACTAGCGCGGGGGCAAGGCAACAACCTCCTCGTGGTGTCCCTGGATACAGTCGTGCTGGTATAACGTATTTTGTGGAGAAGTGATTGTAACGAATGCTGCTAAAAAGAGCTAGAATATCCCGGAGAAAACCTAGGGCTATAAGACGACGAACAGAAAGTTCGAAGTTTGCAAATAAACATTGAAGGCATCTCCCGAAATAAATCTGAATGCATTAGTAGGAACACGGAATTAACCAGTTCGGAAGTGATTATCGTTCAGGAGACACATACCGAAAACGATGAAGATCCTAAGAAAATAGATGCAATCAAGGGTTTTAAGATTGTAGCGGCTGTTTACCATACACAATACGGAATACCAACGCATCTTAAAAATTTTCAAGTAGTCTCCGAGTATAGTCAAAATATCATTTTCACAGCAGTCGTTAAAATTGACAATAGACCTATTATAAATATGTATTAACCGCCAACAGTGTCCGCCAAACTTTAGAAGTTTTCCTATCCGACGGTATACGTAGGTGACTTCAACAGTCACATCTATGCATGGGGATATAATACAACAGATGAAAATTGTGAATTCCTCTCAGATTAGATGGATGTTGATAATACGTTACTGATATATGACGCGAACGACAAAGGAACTTTTCACCCAGTAACATAGAACAGAGACTACACTCCGGATCCTTGCATTGTCTCCGGGCTGCTTACAAGTAGCCTAAATTATATTTGTCGATCAGTGTTCCCAGATTTTCCCAGAAGCCAGCATGTTTTTTAATTGAGGTATGCAAAAAAGTTGCAGTTTGTTATTCAGTCCCAAAATCAAGGTGAAATTTTCGTGAGACAAGTTGGAATAAATTCTCATAATGTTTCAAATATTGCTGCGGCTGCTAGAAATTACAATGAATTTGTCAATGTTGTAATCAGTGCCAAGAGGCTTTCGGGATATCCCATACTGGACAAAGGAACATGAGGAACTTGGGGTAAAATATAAAAATACTCACGATGAAGCGGTTTTAAATAAACTATTAGGCACACTAAACTAAGGAAGATGATGATCGACAGTGGAGTCTATGAATTTCACGCACTTATCGCGAAAAGTGTAGACGATTATGAGAAATCTGAATGAGGGGAGGAACGGAGCCCCAGACCACCCAAGATTTCTCCAAATAAGATTTTTGCTGAAGTCATCTGAATCCAGGAAATTCCAGTATGTGGATGATATTGCACTCTTTAACCAGAGGGAATCCGTGAATAAATGTAACGAAGTATTAACAAAATACTTGAAAAACAGATATTTTTAGTTGTGGAAACTACGTATAAAACCTGCGTAAAATCCATTTTACGACGCAGAAAGTCCGAACTTAACATTACGTTAGAAAATAATAAAATAAATTTGAACGCCAACCGAAAATATCTTGGTGTTATACTGGATAGAACGTTAACATACAGGCCACATATTGAGAATCTGACGCCGAAAGTAAAGACAAAAGTGAACTTATTAAGAAACCCGGTACATGATCTGGAGCAGTTGCAAAGATGCTATAAATAACAACTTTAGCGCTCGTCTATTCAGCGGTGAAGTATTGCGCACCTATTTGGCTGAACAATGCGCATACTGAGAAAATAGATGCCCAGTTGAAGGTCACAATGCGAATAATTAGCGGCACATTAAGGTCGACGAATGAAGACTGGCTTCCTGTTCTTGCTCGCATTGCTCCTCCAAAATTAAGACGAGAAGAGGTTTTCCGAAAACTTTGGGAAAATTTTACCCAGATAAAGGCTATAAATGAATAAGAGAGCTGAAATCTAGACAGCCACCCTGGAAAACGACAGTACATTTGGAGAACACGTCAAGAAACTGGAAGGAAAGATGGAAAGATAAATGGACAAAAAGTCAGTATAGAACCTCCGGGAATGTACCTATCACGACGGGAATGATGCAGAATAAATAGATTCCGAACCGAACAAGTTAGATGTGCCTCAACATTGGTTTTAAATCTCTTCTGCGAGTGTGGGGAACTTCACTCTCAATAATTTGTATAGTTTCAAAATCTTCTCTTCAAATAAAAATAACATTAATAGACACGATGTGCATAATATCACTGATAGCGTACTCCAGTGGATATCTGGACTCACAATAGATATTTAAGTATATTTCTTTTAGCTCCGTACGAACGAACGATTACTTAACGTGCATATGGTGTTATCCGTGGTTGGTTACTATTGTCTTCTACGTCATAAGATTAGTGATTATTTATATTTTTTATTTTCTGATGATAATTTTTATGCGTTGCCTATCGCATTTGAACTCGGTACCTTCCATATGAAAGTCTGTGTTCTAGCTACTGCTATCTCTCGATAATATATATATATATATATATATATATATATATATATATATATATATATATATATATATATATATATATATATAATCTGTTAATAATGCCGTGCAAATGGATTGCGCCTCAATATTCGGATGTTTATAGAGTCGCCTTTTATGTTTGGTGACAAAATTATAAATGACCTTATTACTTCACTTTCAAATCTGCATGCAGATTCTCGTTTGCCTAATACCAACCTGCATTGGTAATTGCACGGATAACTTTATTTCGACTACGCCGAAAAATCATTCGTTTATCAGGTTTCGCGCATCCCCCACAGTTAGATTGCATAGGTTCAGATTGGTTTGGTGATCGACTGGCTGCAGAGATCGAATTGTGAATTTTGGCAGACTTTAAATCGGATTGATATTTAAATGAGCGAATAAAGTTTACGCAGTCGATAATAAACTGATAGCTAATCTTTTTCACATACGACGTACATTCGGCATTATTAAACCGCGTTTGAATATGACTAACTTCTTTCTTTGATCGATTTACTCTACGTGATAAATAATCGTTACTACTTCGTTACATTAAGATAGAACTCGTTTATTCTCCTATTACCATTTACTAGTCAATGCGGACCACATGATCGTCGAATGTTCCCATTATAGTAATTTTCGTGTTGCATTTTATCTTTATTCTTAACGTTCTCTTTCCTATAAATATTGCATTTCTCGTAGCTCTTTAAAGTACCCGGATTCGTTATTTCCGTATTTTAAAATGCGGTATCAATATTTAAACTTACTCGTCTCTGCACATTCCTTTTAGTTACTATATTTGGTAAACCGGGTGGAAGACCAATGATAATAATAATTAAAAGTCTTATTTCCACTAATACCAGAGTTTTACTTTTAAATAGTCGCTCGAATTTCAGCACTCGGTTTGTTACTGTTAGGTAAGTTTCAAAAATTTCTTATTAGAAAATTTCTATTTTAATTTTTTTTCTTTCTCGATCGTATGTATTATTATTTATTTACAAGTTTGTAAATTTTACATTTTGTACAATATTTTTGGAACAATTTCTTTTCTTAAATTTTTTCATCTATAAGTATTACTTTTTAGTCGTAAGAAATGCATCGAGAAAAAATGGGAAATTTCTATGTTGAAACTGTAAATTACGTGAAAATTAAAAATCATAGCTTATTCTATTTTATATTAATAAAAGTAAAGTCTTATCGAAAGTTGGTAGGTTACGAAGCCTTAAACGATCCTCATTAAAGTCGTGTACATTGATATAGGATCGGCTAAACGATGCTCTCTGGCAAGCCAATATTGAGTGACTTGATAATTTGAAATTATATTCTACGGCTTTTTTACTTTCACAACAAGCCGTTATTTATTTATCTTTCAACCGAATGTATTAAGTTAGCTTCCTGATTCAAACTCAGGTTGTGCGAGCAGAATACGAAAAAAGTAAAGAAACTTCGCTATTTGTGTGCCTAATGTAATCTTGGTAAACACCTTCTTTTGTTTTTTTTTACTTCTCTATTCCTCAATTATCTTTTTCGGTACACAGTTGAATAGTAATACGAATAATCCGCCCCTTGTCCTTCTCTTGTTCTTTTTCAAAAAGTTTTGATACTTTACCTAGGAATTTAATTTTTGATACTGTGTTAATCAATGCTAGATTAATAATTGCAGTAAGTTTAATATCTTCATCTAGTAGGTTAAATAATTTTTCTCTATCCACCGGATCGTGCGCTTTCTTAATGGGAACAAAGGTCACAAAACTCCATTTTAGATCATATTACGCGATTGAAAAACGCTTGATTGCGAATAATTCAGTTGTATCTTCATCACATTTTATCGCAACTTTCATCCTGTAAGAGTGAGATTCACACAACCCGGTCAGTCGTCTTTCCCGAAATAAGATTCAAACGTTTTATTGTAAATTGTTTTTATTAACTTGCTGAGTTGACGACTAACACTATTAAAGATAGGCTTCTATCACGTACGTTTTGTCATATACGACGAGTTTTTATTCCTTCGGCAATCTTGAGAGGAACTTCAAGAGGTACGATATATCCCGTTTTATTTTTGTTTTAGGAAGTGAATCGCAATTTGAGCGGCTCCTCCGATTACATCACTTAATCGATTCATTTCATAAATAGTTTTTAATCTAACATGTAGATTAGTAAATAAAACAAGCGTTTGATCCGAAGTAAAATCTATATAACTTTCGACGTGTATATAATTATTATATATTCCCTTTATGATTAAAAAAAAAAATCAATAAGGTCTGGTTTTTTACGTTTATGACAGTTTGTTAGCTGTACCATTGATTATACTGTAATCTTTGTAGAGCTTTGAGCATGTTTTTTACCATAATATGTGCCGAAGTATTTTTGGATTGATTAATATGTTGTTATTTTTTATTTTTTACCATAGATTATTAATTAATGATGATAAATTAATTTTTGTGTTGATTAATATCTTATTATTTTTTACATTATAATTTTAGTATTAAAAAAATCACCTTCAATAATGCAGAGATTCCCAAAATAATTTAAGAAATGCAGATATTGTTCAGACTTAAATTGTGCTTGGGTGGAAAATATAAAAATATAAATATAATTATTATATATTCCCTTTATGATTTTAAAAAAAAAAATCAATAAGGTCTGGTTTTTTACGTTTATGACAGTTTGTTAGGTTTAGCAATATTATACCGTAATCTTTGTAGAGCTTTGAGCACGTTTTTTACCATAATATGTGCCGAAGTATTTTTGGATTGATTAATATGTTGTTATTTTTTATTTTTTACCATAGATTATTAATTAATGATGATAAATTTTTATGTTGATTAATATCTTATTATTTTTTACATTATAATTTTAGTATTAAAAAAATCACCTTCAATAATGCAGAGATTCCCAAAATAATTTAAGAAATGCAGATATTGTTCAGACTGTGCTTGAGTGGAAAATATACAAATATAATGTTCGTTGACGATTAAGAAAGGTAATGTGCCGAATATAAAAGTTTGTTTAATGACCAAGATTGTGGGCTATGTTAAAAAAACGAAAAGCAACGAGTACTGAGCTAAGGAAGACAGTAAAGAATGCGCTTAACTCAAAATGCTCAACGTGTTACCAGAAGAAATTATCGATGAGCGTGGAAAGTAGATCAAAACGTGAAATAAAAAAAGCTGCTGTAGAATTGAGAAAAATATCAGGAAAATACTGAAACAAAAGAATTTAACCGGAAGTTGATAGGATTTCAACGAAATTTAAAAATAATAATGAAGTTAAAAAAAGAGAACCATGCGTATTATTGGATGACACAGGGTGCTACTACAGAATGAAGGAAAAAACAATAAGGTGTGAGTGTGAGTGTACATGAAGGTGTAAGTGAGAATGTAATGAGCAAACACGTGAATGTAAAAATGAGTTGTAAAGAAATAAATTATAAATACAGTAAATTATAAGATAATTGTGTATTTTTATATGTGTAATAATACTACATCATACAAAATGTAAATACCTGTCGGCAAGCGAAAGCTTGACCAGATAAGTAATTTTTATATATTACTTTATCAGATAAAAGTAATTTTACCTTCACTAGCCGTGATCGTTTTTAATGTTAAATGAAAATATTGAACGTATGCTGATTATTAACGTTGATAATGAACACACACACACACACACACACACACATATATATATATCGATTACGAAGCGTTGCGGTTGAAAACAATCCGATCGATGACATATATTTATTCCCACAGCTCGGAATAATATATATATATTTATTTATTTATTTAAAACTGCAACTAGCCTAACGGTCATCCAACAATTGGTGTGGAGCGCGAAATAACTTGTTAGTGGTTAGCATCCAGCGATGGACCAACCCCACTATGATTTAAGTAAGTTTGATCAAACGGTCGAGTATGTTTTAACCTACGAACAATGACACTGTTGCAAGTAAATTTATCCTTCACGGATGGGATATTATGTCCTAGCCAACTCCATTTTAGTCTGGCATTCCACTGTAACCAGTAATTTTGTTTGTCGTGTGTTTTTTTATGTTCTTTCCAAATAGGAGGAATGTATTTAAAGTTTAGTGAATTATTAAAAAAAGCCAGTAGAAAAATTTTAGCTTCCTCCGGTAACTGTTGTAGCATTTTGTAGGAAATTTTATCCACTCCGACAGTAGAGTCTTTCTTATGATCTAAACTACAAAATAATTCCCCTTTTGAGATAGCATGTTTTAGCTCTGGTATGGGGTTAATATGATTAACAAAATGGCCTTCCGGAATATGAGGATCAACTGGACTTTCAAACTATTTTATAAAATCATTAATCCATTCTGTGCTCGTAGGATTTATACAAGAAGAACAAAACGGATATTTAAACCATTTAACTCTTTGCCATATCTTCCTCATGTCTAGACCCGTATTAATACTATTACAAAAATTGCGAAACGCATTTCTTTTTTGTACTTTTAAATATCTTTTCGTTTCAGCCTGTTGTTTTTTATATTTAATCAAATTCTCCATTGAAGGAGAAGCATTGTAAGTCGCTAATGCTTTTTTCCTTAGCGCAACATATCGATTACACTCGGCACCCCACCACCGATATCGGCGATCTAAAGGTACAGTGTCGGTGAATCTTTTAACTGTAGGCGCTGACTTATTTACGGCTGAATGAATAACCTTCTCCATAATGAGTATTGTTCTGATGGAGACATGGCACAGAAATTGGCTATATTAATTTTTTTAATTTCTTTCTCTATTAAATGTATTTAGTCCGATCAATCCAATTGTAATCTTTAACTAAAAAAACTTCCCTACTGCGACAAAAAGAAGTACTTGCTGAAATTATATCGGGTAATTTAATTTGTATAAAAACTGGAAGATGATCACTACTCATGGGATCTTTTCCTATTAGCCAATCAATCTTTTCACAGATACCAGAGGAAGCCAAAATTAGATCTAAATTATTATTTTTTTTTTATTAATACTTTATTATGCAAATTAATAATGTACAACTTGTTGCATTTACAGAGGAGCAATACACTGCACCACCGCTTAGGCTTAATCAGTGTATTGCTCCCCTTTACAATACTCTATAGTTAACAATAATATAGTAACCACTTTTACACTCGCATTTGCGCGGGCTGTGCGTCAGTTTCACTCACACTCATAGTATACATGTATTCCCTTATAACTTCTTATACTATTTAATAATTAAAATTATAACTTAGGTATACTAGATGCATAAATGTACAAATTATCCATAATGACACATACATACTCATATACATATACAGAACTTAAACATTATATGCATAAATTCCACACAAACACCCCCGTATATACATGTACGCGTGCAGAAATACACTTGTTATACATATTACTGTAAACGTTTTATCACGGATTCACAACGCAAAAACTTCAGTGACCATGGAATTTCTTATGCATTACGTTAAATGCGAATAATTGGAATTGTCGAGCAGTGTATTTGGCTTGTAGGTTAAAATTATTTTTATTGTAAAATCTTAAATGGTCCATAGTGGGGCATACAAATAGTACATGGTTCGCAGTTTCTACTGCGCCGCATTCACACTTGTCATCATTACTTAACTTAAGAAGAAATAAATAAGACCAAAATTTTCCATGCCCCGTTAATAATTGGGTAGTGTAGAAATCAGGAGTAATTTTAATATTGTGTCTATTTAATATATTGGGGATTAGGCTGTGGGTGTGTCGGCCAGTATTATCTTGTTCCCATCTTTTTTGCCAAATTTCTAAGTAGTGTCGTTTTATAGCTTTCAGGGTATAGATATATTGAGTTCTGGTTTCACTGCGAGAATTTAGGTTGAATTTTGAGATTATGGCGTTTGTTTATTCTATTAACTGCTCATTAAGATATGGAAAGAAATCCACGTTTTTTATGGCAAACATGACTGCCCTTCTGAGCATAAGAAGATCGACAGGAAGTACATTAGCAATAACTACAGATGAGCTGTGTGAAATTATTTTATATCCCCTGCAAGCGTTTATTAGATATTTTCTTTGCATACCAAAAAGTTTTTTCTTTACTGTTTTAACTTTTAGCCGGTTTAGTAGGACGGTGGAGCAGTATGCTACAGTGTTTTCAATCAGTGATTTGTATAATACAATAGATCTAAATTATTAGGAGCCTGATTAAATCTAGTGATTCGTGTGGGCTGTTCTGTGTTTACAATATAAAGGTGATGTTCATCTATAAATTTCAAAAGCTCATGACCTTCATAATTATATACAGACGAACCCCAAGTCGAATGAAGACAATTTAAATCCCCTAGAATCAGAAAAGGATGTTTATTCTTTTTCGGATTATGTATTAAATGTTCCCAGTCAATAGAAGTAATTTTATGTTTTGGAGCGGCATACACCGCTATTAAGTCAAATTGAAATTTACGTGTTTTAAAAGTGATTCCCAAAGCTTGAACTGCGTTCCCAAAATTCGAAATATTAATAGTAAAATATTCCGTTGTCAGTGAGTTGTGGATAATGATAGCCACCCCTCCGCCCCTTAGGAATCTTAAACTGCTGATTTGGTTTGAGCCAAGTCTCACATAACACGCAGACAGACGCTCTTGACCTAGACAGAAACTCTACAAGTTCTCCCTGACAACCATGGGCAGACCTACAGTTCCACTGTACTATTTTTATGTCTTTTAGGATATCGATTGTTGCTGGGAAAGATTGTAAGATGGATGAGGGTTAATAATAATAAGGAGAACTAAAGTAATATACTATGTAATACAAACATAATGTAACCTAGATTTAACTTCCCTGCGTGTATAAACAATTTTATGATATATACATACATACGCATATATACATATACTAATCTTGCATTTATTTATTTATTTTATTTTTTAAATATTATTATTTCATATTTTTAGATATTTATTTATTTATTTTATTTTTAAATATTATTATTATTTCATATTTTTAGATTTATTAGTTTTCTGAACTGTTTCTTTCTGAACATTCCTGATATTTTTATTTAAGGGTCCAGAATCTTTTTTTATAAAAATTGATTTATCTACAACTTCCACAACAGGAATATTATCCTGACTGTGAACGAGCTCATCTTTATCACAAAAATAATTATAATTTTTTTCTTCCCGTGAAGCTTGTATATTAATTTTGCTGTAATCCTTCTTTGCTTTAGGAAGGATTTCAGCGGTACTTGAAGGACTTAGAGAGATCTCCGTGAACACTTGTTAGAGTTAGATCCTGCCAGAGCCTCGAGAGCATATAAGTTTTGCTTTCCAGTTGTTTTAAGTCTATATCCTTGTTTCGAAATAGGTGGGTCATTGTACGTAGGAATATGAAGTTTAGTAGATTTGGGAGATTCTATCAGCTCGGGGAAATCAATATTATTACTTAAAACCTGAAATTGTCCTTGAAATTGTCTTACGATCCTTGAATTTCATATTAAGAATAAGTTTCATGTGCCATTTGAGTTTGCATCATTTTTCTAACTGTTCTTTTAGTAAAACTACATGTTTCAGTTTCGTACTTTAGGACTGGCAACACGCACTGATTGTACAGATTACTTTTCAGACTATTCGGTACGTGTACATTATCATTATTATCGTGGCTCGTTCCGAGCATCGTCATGTTATGGATCTTCATGAACAAATGTATTTTGTATTGCTCGCTCTATTACTTCACGTATTGATTCAGTTCTTGCAATTTTTAAACTCCTTCAAGATATCTCGTTGGAGGTCTTTCTTTTTAACGACGACCTTTAACCATACAAGTCATGATTATTTTTCCTAGTCTATTTTGTCGTATGATATGTCCGGCGAAGGTTTTTATTTGTTTCTATACTACGGCTTGTAGTCTCTGATTCATCTTTACTTCTTGGAGTATGGACAAGTTAGTTCTTTTCACAGTTCCCGACAGTCTTGGTATTCACCTCCAGCAGTACATTTCAAAGGCATTGATGCGTTGTATATCATTCTTTTTTAGAGCCCAACATTCTGATACATATAAAAGACAGAGAATACCAGTAAATACATAAGACGGACTATTGTGCGCATTATTATTTCATGACGTCTTTTTGTTAGTTGCGATACCGCTAGTTTTGCTATTTTTATTCTCCCTTTGACTTCCTCTGTTGAACTTTCATCTTTTGTAATCAATGTTCCTTAATATACGAATTTGTCAACCACTTGTAAGTCATATAGACTTACAGTGCTTTGTGACTGATTGTTGTTATCTATAATCATTATCTTCGTCTTATTTCTGTTTATGAGTAAATCATATTCTTTACATATGCTAATTTTTCAATGAAGTTATTCAGTTTTTGTTCCAATAAGGCAATTATATTATCAGCGTATCGTGGGTTATCGATTAATTTCCCTGCGATGTTTTTTCCATCCTCCCATTCTTCCAAAGTTTTTCGCATTATCTATTCACTGTAGATATTGAATAATGTTGGACTTAATATGCGTCCTTGTCGTACTCCGTTTCCTGATTTAAGATCATCTGATAGTTTATCGCCTACTTAGACTCTGCCTCTATTCGATGTATACAACACCTTAATGAGGTCAATTATGTGATGTGGAACACCGAAGTCATTAAATATTTTCCATAGCTGTTCCCACTGAACGCGGTCAAATGCTTTACTCTCGTCAATGAAGCAGAAGTATGCTGTGACGTTAAATTCTCTGCATTTTTCTATTACTTCTTTTATATTCATTATTGCCAGGAATGGAACCTGCTTGTTCTGGCGATATTTGCGATAATGTAAACGATTTTAATCTTTCGTAAATATCGCGAAGCATTACTTTGCAGGCACGCGATATCAATGCTATTGTTATGTAATTTTCACATATACCTCAGTTTCCTTTTTTACGAATTCGTGTATGTATATTATATAGATCTTGTCCAGTCATTAGTGTGTCCCATATTCTGTGATAGATTTCATATAAGAACGATCACAGCTTTGTCTACAAACATCTCTGTGACAATTTGATCTCCCGTGCAGACTTTTTAGCTCTTCATTTCTGTAATGCTTGTCTGATTTCCTCCTTCAATAACGGCGTAATTTGTGTTTCCAATGTGTTATTTTCTTCATGCCTGTCATCAGTTCTGTACAATATTCCCGACTTCTCATCTGCATATTACTTTGCTTTCATCCGTCAATGATTTTCCTTCTTTATTTTTTATTATCGCATATTACGGTGTGATCTCGTTATTTGTCTTATTTTCTGAAACATCTCTGGTCTGATTTGTTATTCTTATGCTCTTCAATTTTTTTTGCATATACTGTTTATGAAGTTGTTTTTATCTGTTCTGCACATTTTTTTAATCTGCTCGTCTATCTTTAAGTCCGCATTTCCAGTGATTAATCTTCTTTCTATTTATTTATTATCTTCTATGTTTCTTCACTGATCCATGCTTTCTTTTTGTATTGAGATATATCGGAAGATTTTTCTGCTTATTCTAAAGCATTATTATTTTCCACACTATGTACATCGATCTAATGACTGTGCGATGGATTACAGTCTTTTGTGTTGCTTCCTGTTTGTATCCCATGTGGGAGCCTAAGTACCATCTATTTCGTACGGGTTTCGGCATATGTATAATAAAAGTACTTGTTCCCATTTATACATTTTGTGCGTTGTTTTTATTTATTTTTTTTTTTCATATTTCAAATATCTCGCCGATTAAATTAATTAAATTCTTCTCAATTATATTCTATGCGATTTCGACGTAATTAAAATAATCGAGTTGAATATAACGACTGAAGAATAGTTCTTAAATTTATATAAATAAACAATTTGAATTGATATATATTTGTTTATAATATATTTCGCTTTGATAGTAATATTTTTAAATGGAAAACTCAACAACCGAGACAAAAACCTTCCACTTATATAATTCTTTTTTCATACTGATTAAATACTTTAAATTACGTTTCAATACGCACGAAAACGTCTCTCCTCCAGAACAAATAATAGTAATAATTATAATTTTAAGATTCGTATTTAATTAATTAAGAAAGGTTAAAACGAGTATTTTTCGAGCGAATGCCAATGAATTGAATCCTTTTCCACACGTGCGTACATGGACAAAAAAAGAAGGAGCAGAAAGTAAAAGCGGTTAATTCCCGAAAGGAAAAATTATGTATAAATATATATATATATATAATATATAAAAATAGGGCAATAAATAATATTTAAATATGATGAAAGCCTCGAAAATGAGTACATCTTTTAATACGGATATTATAACGGTTTAGCATTGTGCCGCATGTTTGAATGTCGTTTTATGAAATTTTCAGAAGCGTCCCTTCAATGTTGAAGTACTCGCGATGGAATTTTAATTTTATCAAGCCAAACTTTCCGACAAAGGAACCAACCACGACGTAGTAGTAGTGTTAGGCAATATTGGTAAAAAAAAAACATCATGGCGACACTCGCTTGTTAAATTTTCCTTTGATGACAAAGATGAGCTTTTGGGATTATAAAAACTTACTCAGACATACGTAACATTAATAGAACATTATTATGTATATATATATATATATATATATATATATATACACGTATGCGTGTGTGTACGTGTATTTGTAGTTGTAAAACGATGCAAAATGCGAATATAATAGAACCTTGGGGGAAGTTTCGTGTTGTCGGTTGTACTTTCCTAAAGCAGAAAGGAGAAAAAAGGATAGGAAGGAAATTTAATAAGGGTACGAATAAATAAAAAAAAGAATAACTACGATGATGATGATGGAAGGACGCCATAATAATCTTGTGCGCGGCGTTTCATTATATCCGCTCGGTTAGTCGGAAAAATGTCGCCTAAGCTGTTTTCCCGCGTGGGAGGAGCGCGGATGTAAAACAGATTTTTCCAGGGAAAAGCCTAGTAAAGAAAACTTAATAAAAACGAGATGTAGTAATGCGAACTTTTCAATAACGTACCTTGGCTTTTTCTTTAAGCGCGTTAGTCGATTTTTATTATCTTCAAATGAATTTCAAATTCCTGTTTGATTCGAAATAGTTTAAATGCATCAAATGAAACACCTTCGCGTGGTAATAATGCGCGAATGATAAATTACAATTTCGCATTCACCAAACACATTACGCACATTCGTATACATACACACTCGCAAACATCGTCTATACATAACGTGATATTTTTATAAATATGATAAAACTAGTAGCGGATTATTAAACGAAAACGTGTGAAAACAGCGAATATCATATAAAGACGGTGCAAGTTCGGGGAAAATTCAATAAACTCAACGATGTACGATATAAATTTTAAATTTATATTAACGATACGTAATAACAGATGTTCGTGAAATACGCTTATGCAATTTATTCCGGCACCATTTAAAACTGAGATTTTCCCACATCTCGTATCTTAAAAATAAAATTATCGTCTAGAAAAAATAATACCTAATATTTTTGATAATTTCCGTCCGTTAATATAGACGAAATTAAAACGGTATTTGTATGATTTTTACAAATTACGGTGCGCACTGAATTATTACGCGCGTGTTTAGTAACTTATTTAGACGAATGTTTTGATTAAAAATTATACATTTAAAGTCTGCCGTTAGAAAATAGTCGACTTCAAATTTAAAAAATCATATTTCTCTCCATCGAGTTCGCTACATTTATGAAAACTTTCGTTAAATTGTAAAAAAGACGAAGCTGCTCCTCAGTAGGGGAGAGTGCCCAAGGTCTCACGATATGCTAGTTAATCTGTTTTAGCCACCTGTTCTATATCAATGTATATATATATATCACGATATTATGATATATCTATATTAACCCACTGCTGGGTTGCTGGGTATAAGTATTCTCCAAACATTTTCAACATCTTCTATCTTGTGCAGCTCGTAATATCATCCCTTCGCCTAGTCATGGACCTTCTCTATTTTAGACTGGTGATTCGTTCCGTCGCATCTAATAATTTTGTTCATGGAATCGTCTTGCGGCCCTCGAGTCCGACATTAAGAATAATTCTTTCGTGTTCCATTTGAGTTTTTCTAATTGTTCTAACTGTTCCTTTAGTAAAATTGTATATATATATATATATATATATATATATGAACGAATTATTTAGTATAACTCATTATAGAAATTGTAACATTACTATTATTATTACTAATACTTTCGATATCATAATTTCTATTAATTTTTATTCATGTTAGAATATTATAAGTATATGTTGTAATGGTCTACCATTTTTTTACGGTTATATTTATGATGCGTCTTTCTCTATAGGGTTTTAAAATGTAAAAACAGAAGCAAAACAAGTAGATTTTATCTGGTACCTTTAAAATGGGTACTAAGTTAGTTGAGTACCTGGCCAAATGTGATGACGAAGTATTAAACACGTGGAAAAGGAATTGTTAATTAAGTATTTATATACGTGAAAAAAGTATCGTTGTACGCTTATGTAACGCAGATGGAGAAACTTATTGTAACGCCTACTAAGCCTTGAAGTCCGGATAAAACTTTCATACTTGAACGTCCATACCTCATACACACCCGTGTACACGTATTATAATTTTTCTCGATATACTTAAGCGACTCCATCTATGCTTATATATGTATTCCATAAACACGAGGTAAGTCCCATTCTTCGTGAATATGTAATAATATCTTAAGATAATTTTTTAACCGGGTTTAAACTTCGCCGGGAATAAACCTCTGTTGTTGATAAATCTACTCGATATATATTTATGTTCATATACACACACATACATACACACTTTCATATACATGTATATGTTTACAACTGTAGATTAAAAGGAGCTTTTGTTAGATCAATTTTTTTTAATAGAGGTAACCAAGTTTCTCAGAATTCAAATTTTTCTTTTTCTAATAGGAGTAATCCGATTTTTAAATATTATTGGTTGTTAATTAGGAGAAGCGATCACAACTGTATATTTAGTTCGAAAATAAATAAATTAAACTTTATATAAAGAATAATACTCATATAATATACACATCGCACTGTATATATCTGATGTGTATGATTTTTTATGCAATGTATCTATATGTTATAGGGTCTATTGTTTAAGCGTATAGAAAAGGCAGCTCCCGCCTATTTTAAACTGAAAATTTAAAAGTCATGCTATATTTTTCAGTCTAATTTAAATTAGAAAGTTGAAAACATTTCGTCGTTGAGAAGACAAAACTACAAAGAAGACGAATAATTAGTTTTGACTCATATGTGAATTTTGAAAATTATGAACTTTGAAATCGTCCGAATTGCCATTCCACGCTATTGCAAAAATTTCAGTCTGAGTTAGAAGTACAAAGGACAGTCAATGAAGATATGGGAGACGGAAATGACGCTACACATGGGACACTAAGGAGGCGGAATGCTAGTGATCAAGTATGAATGGGCGAGTCATGACCCAGCCGCAATCTGCTGAGAACAACGTCTCCGCGGTTTGAAAGCGAAGTCTTCCAAGGAAAAACGGAATTCTTGATTTGCTGAAGTTTATTTAATGAGAGGGTCGATTGTCACTTTCGTTGCCACGAAGCAAAAAGTGTTGATTTGGCATAATTACGTAGATAAATAGCTGGAACTGCGACGTTTGGGATCATCACAATGTAGTAGCCTCCTTTGCTGTTCTATTTTCTAGTTCATTCCTTGCAATCCCGACATGAGTTGGAATCCACAGGAACGAGACTAATTACCTCGGTTTGACTAATAACAACAGTGTCACTTCATTGGCTGTAAGATGCTGATCGTTGTTAAATCATAAGGAGTTGATGAGAAAGAGTCGGAACATACAACCGATGGCTGCTGGATGTTAAAACTTATTATGAAGTCCACGGCGAGGTAAATCACATAAAGTTCGTCTGAAAGGATGGAAAACGACTTAGTAAGCGAATAACCGTATAATGACGACACAGCAGCCAACAAACCCATTGAATGAGGATGCATTAATATACAACATTGATGAACCAGTGCTAAGAAACAGAACGCTTTTGCTGATATCCTCGCTTAGTAAGTCTTCTTTCCTCAAACTGATGAGATCCAGCCTAGTTGCACTTCCCATCTACAGTGACAGCACAGCGATGAAATGTTTTAATATTTGCGGTTTTAGAATGTTTATTTCTGACAAGATGTTGTTAAAGATCAAAGAGGATGAGATAGCAGATGGAAGTAATTTATGAAGGAATAATTCAGAAGCTTCTAACTGGATTATGAACTACGAATATCGAGAGGCCGTTCTGATGACTCTGAATACAGACTGTCGGTTGGGAAGTCCGAAATGTTTCACTAGCTGAGCGAAGAGCTGAATTCTAGATGATATGTAAGGACTTGAGTAATGATGGTTTTGCTGAGAAATATACCGCTGCTCCACATGTTTGATCGTATCAGAGAGCTATAAATGCGTAAAAGTGATGTTCGATCGGCGCCATACTGTGGGATAGTTTTTTCAAAATGTTTATTTTCTTTGAGCGCCTTTTTTTTTTAAGCAGATTAAATGCTGATCCCACGATAATTTAGAATCTAGGACCAGATCCAAGTAGCGGTCTGATGACTCATTTGGAAGTAATTTACCGTGAAGAGAAATATTGAGGGTTTTTTTTACATTTGCGTATATGGCAGTAGTACACGGCAATAGTTTTGGTATTTGAAAAGAATAAGCTATTATTCGAGCACCAGGCAGATAACCGGTTGGTACAATGCTGAAGAACACGTTCTCCAGCAGACAAGGTTCAGCAGCTTACAAAGATTGTAAGATCGTCCGCAAATAATAAACTATGTACTGGAGAAATAACTGCATCAGTTAAATCATTAATAGCTATATTAATGAGTATAGGACTCAACACAGAGCCTTGGGGCATTACATTTAGCAAGGAGCGTACACTATTTTCGTATTATATTAGTTTAGATCACTTACTATTGATTTTACATTTGGATTTGAATTATGTGTATTCGGGTTAGATGTGCCGGTGTTTTATTATGTCCCATTCTTAATCGGATAATTCTTGTTAAAAAGTGTTTACTATATATTGTAATGAGTTATTCCAAAACCATGCGGTTTTGGGTATTTTTATCTGAATTTTATGATATTGTTCCCTATTTCTTTTTGTTTATTATATTCTTCTTGCATTTGTTGATATTTCATTATTTTTATTTGTAGGATATATTCTGTATAGTGTCTATTAGTATTATAGTTTTTAACATTCGTATCCGATTTTGCTGCGTTATCTACTATTTCATCCCCATATATACCGCAGTGTCCCTGTATCCACATCAGTATAATTGTTGAATCGTTTTTCTGTATCTTTCAATGTATGGTTTTTATTTTAGCGATAATATTGTCTTGTTTTGTTTTACTAGCAGTCAATGATGGTATTGCAGCTATGGAGTCTGTCATTACTATACATTTTCTTTTTTTTTTTTTTTTTTTTTTTGAGATACTCAAGTGCTTTGTATATAGGATATATTTCAGTGCTTGTAGATGAGCCAGCGTATTTTATTCTGTAGGTTGCAGAACCAGTCAAAATCATATAAGAATAATATAGAAATATAATAACCCAACTATAATAGTTTAAAACAAGAAAATCCTCCTATCAAAGCGACACCTATGGTACAGCCCCAAAAAAAAATAAAAAAATAGTTCATTTCGTTCATATTACGCACCACCACCACTAACACGGTTACATCAGCTTGTAAAACTACAATTAAACGGTGTATTAAAATTTGAAGTCGCTTAATATATATCATTATCATCATAGAAGCTCTTAGATTTCGGCTCAGGGGGAAGGTTGCTGCTGACGTCGTCGAGAGGATAAAACAAATCCGGAATGTAAAACATCGTATGGATGGTCAAACTGCGGTGATTTCACGCCTAAAATGAAGGAGTAGTTTTCTCGCTACAACGACGGAAATCCCGGAGTATATTTCTGCACAACGTGTGCTGGTTGAAAGATGGCGGGAGCAAATACCAGCGACAATAATGGAATTACAGGAAAAGCCTGCAGCAGATGCAAATCGTGCATGGCCAATTTGGAGAACGCTGAACCGAATTATCTTTGTAAAATGGGATGTAGGAACGGATAGTAGCTGTGAGTGTGGCGAAGTACAAACAGAGCATCTGATGGAGTATAGACAAGCTGGAATTCGGTGTAGTATCCACAGCACTGTTAACGCGGACCACAGTGCTTTACAGTTAGCAGAATACTGGTTCAAGAAAGTTTAAAGGTTCAAGGCTCGGATTCGAAAAAGGGAAAAAAAATATAGACGCGTCCAAGAGCATAGGCGATCACTAATCTATCGATCAGATTTTGCGCTGCCTCGCGTCTATGAATTGCTGTATGGAAGACGTTCTTGTTTAAATTTTAATTTTTGCAACCAATCTGTTCTTCTTTTATCAGGGCTCCTTCCATCTTTCCTCGTTTAATAAGCTGAAGTATTTCATATTTAACACCCCTGATAATATGACCGAAGTATGACACATTTCTTTTAATGTTAATTATTAGGTTCATCTCGATTCCATATTAACTTTTTATTCGTACTTTGCCAGATATTTCGAAAAGGAAGGCAGTACAGTAACATCACACTACAGGCCAAAATGATGAATGTGTCCTCTGTTTAAATTAACTTATTAATACGAAATGTAGTTATTTTGAAAATTTTTAACCCTTCGACCTTTCCTTATAATCGTCGCCATTTTCACGGGTTATATACAACGTTATATTGTACTAATTAATAATTCAAGAGATCATCGGCGTATAATTCCTTTAGGTAAAGAAATGTTTAGCAGCGCTATAAACTAGACTTTCCGGCTAAACTTAAACAGAAATCGTTGAAAAATATCTAATTAGATGTCGTCTCGGAATATCGTCGGTAGGAAAACTTTAACATGTCTGACGAGTTTTTTTTTTTACTCTAAAATCGTTCGCAATCTGTCTTGTAGTTGTAATGAGCAGCATTGCTGATGATATGTTTATTAGATAAACTATTATAGTTTCTCTCTTTATCTGTTAATAAAAATCAAGGTCCGCGGTGAGGTTTAGTTTGGAAAAATATTTTCAGACGTCTGCGTTTATTTACTAGATTGACAGCTAATGGATTAACGCGTTGATCGAATAGTTGTTTATAATTCGGGCGAAGAGATCTGCTGATTTCCTTTACAAGAATGAAGTTTTTATCTAAAAAGCAAAAGGTTAGATGATTTTCGCTCGAAATTATATTATATATATATTGTAACAACCATGTTTTTACATGTTAATGATTAAATAAATAAATAAATAAGATGAGTTTGAGAATTAAAAAATAAGTAAAAAGAATAATGATAATGATGATGGTTTAATAGCGTGCTTCTGTTAAGGTGTATTAACCTTTCTGTTGTTTTCTCGTCGTACTAGTTACACAATAAGTATATGTGTATGTGTATATATATATATATATACATATATATATATATATATATATATATATATATATATATACCACTAGAAAATGAGGAGAAATTTAACACATTTTGATTTGTTATTGAAAATCGTCTGATCGACGTATTAATAATAGAAACACGCACACACACAAATATTATAATATATTAAATGACAAGATAATTACTACAAGTGAGATGCTCCACGTGGAGCGCCCGTAAAATCACGTTTATGATTGGATATTAAAAATTATGTTAAACCAATAGGCATGTATATATGTATATGTGGGTGTATATATGCATATTTTTTAATATAAAAGGAGATGTTCAGTCTAATTTTTAGTTAGTTAGTTCAAATTAATTCAAGTTGGTTTTTAAATTAATTCATTTCATTCTAGTTTAAAGTTAGTTCAGTTTAAGTTAGTTTCAATTTTAGTTTTAATAAATGTATTTGAAAATCGTGCGCGTTCGAAAATCCGTAATCTATTAGTTTTTTTTTATTATTATTATTTTAAAATTCTAATAAAAATTGAAACCGATTTTAATTTATTTTGTTTTGTTCATTTTTAATTAACTTTCGTGGCCCAATCCACGTGGCACCCCGTCTGGAGAGTTCGTAAATGTCGGCAACACACATATATATATATATATATATATATATATATATATATATATAAAGTTTTTTAATTTCAACAATTTAATAATAAACCATAATAATAACCATTGTATATGATGTCACACTAATCTGGATATGTATTAGACGGTGTGTTGGTGGCGTTGCAGTATCAAATATAATTAGGAGACGCAAAGAAATATTTCACTTCCACTTTTTTCGTAATTTACAAGATTCTTAATTCATTCACGACGGATACAAAATTTTTTGCGTCATCGTCGTACTCCTGTCTGAAGTAATGTTTCGTTATTCATTTTAAACGAATTATAAGAAGAATTGTTAATCAAATTTTGTCGAAATAATATTCGAAAAAGATGTCGATCGCTTAAAAAGGAAAACAAATAGTAAGCGAAAGATAATTTAACACGAGTCACGTTCGCAAACGTGTCGTATTAAACGTTGAATCTTTACACCAACAATTTACCGACTGCGTATCCTAAAACCGAATTTACATATTTTATATTAAATAATAAATAAATTAAAAACTGTCCAATTAGGCGTTAGTTTTTCTGTTTTTTCTTTTAAAAAAGAAATTTTTTCAAATTATTATTACGAAAGATATTTGGCTAGAACATTTTCCAATAAAATATAACAAAATGTAGACGGATTTCCTTTTTGCCCCAAGCATCCATAAGCACATACGCTCTGGGTACCTGCTCGCAGTGTGAGTTTGTCGTGTCTCTGGGGGAGACTAACTTTGAGGAGTTTCGACTAAGCTCCTAAATAAAATTAAAAAGAAAAACTGCTTCATTGCCGTTCTACATAGATGCTAATCGTAATGTAAATTCGAAAAACGGAATTTTAAATTACAATACGAAATGTATACGTTTATATACGCATTCTCGGTGCTTACGTATATTATTTTCAAAAACTTTATAGAACGTTTGCACCCTCTTTAAGGACCGCGATGTTGAGCATTTCCTAGTTAGCCATTTTCGTAGACTCATCCGAGCGTCAATTATTCAGAGATGAAAGGTTGAACTATTATTTATAGGGATAATGATTAGGGCGCCATGTTACTTAATTTGAATAACACCGCGTGATAGTGATAGACTTAAAATTTCCGATTAGGGTTGGGTCTTTTCCTTATATACACGTTCACACGCATGGACGTATTGTCACATACACACACACACGCACGCACTGTCACAAACACGATCGTTCATCTCGGCGATATTGAAACAACGTCTTTTTATCTTCACCGTTGGGGTTCCAACTAAGTTTGATCGCGTAAAAGGCAGAACTAGAAAGAGGCGTATGTTATAATCCTTACATAACAATTCTCTCAGCGTGTAATGAAAGCAGCTGATGAATGAAGAAAGATCTTTCTACCATCATGGTGATTCAGGAAATCGTTTGTTGTCAGCTTATTATGCGCGGATCAAATGGCGTGTAAATATACTGGCGGGAAATCGAATGAATTTAATTCTAAACCCCCCCCCCGATATATTATTATTATTATTATTAGCCTTATTAAGTGGAACCCATATAGGCCACTTTGATTACGTTCTTCTCTATATTATATGTACCTGTACGAGCCTATTGCGCGATTCCCGATATATATTTTTTATAGTCTTCCCTTGATTAATAGTAAACTACTTTACTGAAGAATCTATGGAATCCCACTAGAAATTTGTTAATAATAAAAAGTATTATGTTCGAACTTTTCGTTTGATTATCGAATATTATTAGGTTTTGTTTATTTTTTTAATTTAAAAAAAAAAAAAAAAAAAAAGTATGAATTAAAGGGATGTAAAATTATTTAAAAGACTCATTTGGGCTTTGTAATAAAATTAAATCCATAGTTTTGTGTTTTTCTTTGTAAATGATATATTATCGAGGGGTTTTTTTTCGGCGGATGAAAGTTTTCCTGCTCTGAATAAGTTACCGACTTTATCGTCACTTCAGTCATACTTAATACTTCTAATTCTAAGTAAAAGACAATAGACTTTATTTTGATGGGTATTTCCGTTTTTAAAATACTGGATGTTTAATGACTCCAAAATAGTTTAATGATTCTATATATATATATATACTTTGTTATAAAAATATTTCAAAAAATGAGAGATTCTATATCAACCAAATGTCGCTTATGATGAAAATCTTTCCTACCGTATATGAAACACTGGGATTGAAAAGCTTAATCGCTATCATCATAATCGTATATATTCGTATAGTCAGTGTCGAGCGTCGTGACCCATTTTAGTACATTGAACAAAGCTTGCACCAAGCTTCTTTATCCTCGACTGTCTGAATCCAGGCTAATCTCGTTATTTGGTCGATAAATCGATCTCTTCGAAGTGATCATTGTTTCCCTGGATAGCCATCTTTTCAATACCGTTTGTCCGGATCATATGTTCAGAGAATTTCATCGTTCCCTTATGGGCCAAAGAAAGTAATCTTTGATTAAGTTGGATATCCAACTCCCGTAAGATTGATTCATTCGTCCTGCAACTCGTCCGTGGGATTCTTAATAACTTTCTGTAAGCGATATACGTCCATGATTCACATCCGTAAAGTTTATATTTTCTTCATTGCAAACAAAACTCTAAATCGATACTCGTATTAATTATAATTTCACTAATATCGGTATTATATCCACGAGGCGTAGTTTTCGATTTAGCCTGATCTATTCCATTTTCAGTAACCTGATTATTTATTAGTTCTTCAATGTGTATAATCAGGAAATATAACAAACGTGCGCTCTGTTTTAACTTTTCATTTTTTCATATTTATTATTCTACTTTCTTGTCATATCCGTTTATCGGATGTAAGAGACCAATCAGATTTATTATAGGATCCGGTAATCTCGGTTTACCAGGACCCCGTATTTCCCATATTTTTGCTTGCAGTATATTTCGTATTTACTGCCTCTTATAATACGCTTCGAGTTCGTTATTTTAGTAATCGTTAATAATCTAAGTTTTTTCTATAAACGTTGCAAGATTTTTTTCACCAGTTATCTGCCCACATCATTTTCAATATACGCCTATATATCCATATTACGAATATTGTAATTCTCTTTGACGTTGCTACCGTGAGTGTCCTTGTTTCTAACCCATTACAACAGTCAGCATACGATTATCATATAGAGTAAAATCTGAATTTTGAAAATGAGCTATGCGTGATTTCTATCTTGCAACTGATCTCTTTGCCGGAATTCATCACTTCCGTCAGCCAACTTCGTGGGTATTTAAGGGGTAAGATTTTTTTCAATTTATCTTTAGTCAATCAATGCCGCTAAATTCGCGAGATATTAATCTTTTAGTTAAGTATTATTATTAAAAATCTTTCTGATGATTTTATTGAATTTCATCGTGTTTAAATTAAACGAAATTTATGTTGTCTGTATATATGTGTGTGTGTTCATTTATGCGTAATTTTTTTTGTGGTTTTCCTTACTTCTGTTTCCTAGTTCGATACTTCTTTCGCCTATTATTCGTGTGTAAGTTGTGCTATATGCGTGTCCAGTTCCATTTTTTTTTTATATGTATAAATATATATATATTTTGGCTACAGTATCCTCGAATTCTGTGATTTTCCTGAATCAAATATCATATATATATATATATATATATATATATATATATATATATATATATATATATATATATAACGATAATACTTTGTTTATCCACTCCTGGATGAAGGATTTTCCTAACGTCTTCCACCCACTTTTGTCGTACGCTTTCCTCAACCAACTTTTCCCAGCTCCCTTTGATCATTGTGCCATGTGGTTGGCCAATTCCAATTTACAGCATCATCCAACCGTGTTTGTTCACGTATACATGCATTCTTTTTATGATCCGATAATCTTATATCCAGCATTATTTTCTCATGTGCCGTCTAAGCTTTTTCGAAATTTTATATAGAATATGTCAGAAAATTTGGAACACGAATATATGGCCGAATGATTGAACAATGTCGATATACGTCCCAATCTAAAAAAAAAAAAAAAAGATCACGAGACATATACCAAAATTACAGAACGATCGCTTCGAATGTTGTGCATTATCCGCGAGAGGCTAAAACCATATATATTACCACGAATATCTTGGGAAAAAGCCGGTTTTATTCCTGGAAGAGGTACAAAAGAACAGATTCTTAACATACGGCAAATAATAATAGAAAAATGTCGGAATTTCATATCAGAGCTTACGCGTGTTTTATAGATTACAAAACATAAACTGGTGTCCTACAGCGTCTAATAGAACTGATTATATATATAACAACACGAGTAGAACAGTGAAGATCAATAATAAACTGTCTGAGAAAATCTTACCTGAGAGTGAAACTATCACCAAAACAGCAGGGCTAATAATAAACAGAGCTAAGACTAAGGTGATGGTCATTGACCGAAATAAATCAGATAATCTACAACATGTAGACAACCTTCAAGTAGTTGATAAGTTCGTGTATCCAGGATCGATAATTACAAGAGATGGAACATCGACCGAGGAAATTAAAGACGAATAGGAGTCCGCTAAGCTCGCACTAGCTCAACTCACAAAAATCTAGAAGAGTCGCGACATTACGATGGATTCTAAAACATGTCTTATGAAAACACTGGTCTCTCTCTATACGCATCGGAATGTTCGACGTTAAAAGCAATAGATATCCAACGAATAAATGGGTTTGAAATGTGAAGGATGCTCGGAATCTCATGCCCCCCCAAAAAAAGGCCTCAATCCTGAATGAAATCCGTTCGGAAATGTCTCTATGCGATATAGTGATGAGACGAATGGTTGTAGACTTTGGTCACATTATACGGCAACATAGTTCCGGAAGACTAATTCTGGTATGCATGGTCGAAAAAGAAAACTAGAAAGAGCGCCCATAAGATACGCGGGTGTAATTAAACAAAGGGCACGTGCACGGCGTCGCTTCAGCGGGTTATTCAATACGCGGAGAACAAAAACGCATTGCAATCCAAAGTTCGGCAAATTAAGGTTCACGATTTCACAATGCTCGGATCGAACCAACGATGAAGAAGAATATATATATGTATATATATATATATATATATATATATATATATATATATATATATATATATATATATATATATATATGTATATATATCAACTTGTTAAATAAAGTGTAGGATACAAGACATAACGAAAATTAAAATATGTTATTGTAAGCACATAACAAGAGTTAAGAGTTAGTAAAACTTATCGAATAATTAAGGAAATATAAAAGGGTCGAACGAACCTAGAAGAAAGAGAACGTGATGATTACGTAGCATAAAACAGTGAATGACACTAAAACCAGATAATATAATGGCTCTTGAAATTAGAGACGTCGATGCTATGATGTCAATGTGCAGAAATGCCTGCGGCACATAAATAACATGTTGGATTCTGGAAACTACCTGCCAATTTATCCCGTTCCAACTATACAGCGCCCAGCAGGCTTCGCGTTGGTCATATATCTCTCTCATGACCATCTATTCCAAAGTATCAATTCCCCTGTTTTTTGTCCCTTTTGTTTACTCCTAAAGTCTCTCCTATTTGCCATATTATTCCATCCCATCAATCACATTTTCATCCGCGTATCCTATTTGGTTTTCTTTTCAACGGTTCTTCAACTATTCCCTCAATTATACAATTCCTTTCCTCTTCTATACTCATTTACTACATATGTTAAATCATCAATGCCGTAATAGCCTCGGTAATTACACACGGTAAAAAGTAAGAATAAAATAAATAATATTTGAAATTATTACGCGGTGATAAGAATAGTGCTGGCAAATCTAGTTTAATTAAATTTTAGTATAGAATACTACAACCTTCCGTAGCATTTGAAGACAACTAAAGGCAATGCTATCGACGTATATCGCGCTTTCGGTTATGTCCATTTTTGATCCCTTGTGAAGGGTGATAGATTATATAGCGCCTAAAGCGGTGGTCTCCTTTTGATATATAGTAATCCTTTTTATATATATATATGTGTGTGTGTGTGTGTCTACCTATGTATGTATTCGCTGCGGCTGACATTTTAGTATTTCGTAAAGTGTAACAGCGGAAAGGAAGTTACACACTAACACTCGTCAGTTTTCTCAGCTTTTGATAAAATGAAGTTTAATAAAACAGTCGATTCCCCCCTGCTTATCGTCGACGTATCAAACGAAAGGGAGTGAGTAAAGATTTAAGAGCGGAATGACTGCCCCGAGAGAGAATAGCAAATGGTTTCTTTATGATGTCATCCGTTCTCTGGAGAAAGCGAATACACTAAAATGCCTACGCGATATATAATACCCGCCATTGAAAATAGCGGTGGTCCTTTTATCGTTGCATATATACATATTCCGTTAAATTACCTAAGGAAACAGCGACGATATTAATCCGAGCAGTAAGTTTGACGTAAAATATTTTGCTCGTGCGCGCGTGCAATGAAGCGACGGCAGATTAAACGCCGAGCAGGGGGTCAGATAGTTGTCGAGTTTGATAACGACGAAGATACTTGGACGTAAGTAGAATGAAAGCTTGCGTTATAATCTAAAACAAACCTCTAGAGAGCTTTTGCGGTGGTCGCATTATCCGCATTAAAGTTAGAAAATGAGCTAAAAAGAAAGGTTGTTCCGAGGATTTTTGAGTGTGTGTGTAAGAGGGGAGATCGTTTACTCCTCTTTTTCTATCGACATTATTATTTTACTGGCTTTTCGTTTCCGTCATTTTATCAGTACTTTAATAACGACTAAAATTCGATACAGTCTCTTCTCTAGGTCTATCCAAATTTTCTCATCATTTCTTTAACACTTTTTCTTACCTAAATTTTTAGTAACGCGGTAATGTTGCTATCGCAAATGTTTGTTATTATTCTTCTTTCGAATTGGCCGATTATGAACACAATATCTTCACGATGTCTTCATCTTAGTATTTCTTCATTGCTTTGCTGTGTCTTTTCTTTCTTTCGTCTGTCCTTTTCTCGTCGGTTTTCTTCTAACTACCGAATGTATTAATTTTACTTCTAAACCTGTTTCTATTCACAATATCATCCTCCTTCATAATGTTAATTTTCTCAAGGTTTTCCTTAATTTCTCGGAACCACGCGATTTGTCTTCTAGGATTCCTATTCGAAGTTCTAGATAATTCGTTTTGTCTCTATTCTTAGCTTCTTTGTTTTCACGGTATTGATGTCTTCAGCATGCTTATATATTTTACTTCTTTTTTTTTTCCATATTTCATAATCAAATCTCAGAATTGATTTTCCAGTCTGTTTCGTAGAACTTTTGAAATTACTTTATACGTCATTGGCAAAAGTGATACCTTTTCAATGTACTATACAGATATAGATGGATGAAAAAATGAATATCGTCGTTGCTGCGCTGTCGTGTATAACGATGATATAGTCCATTATCCGCATCCGAGTGTCCTATCATGCTAACTTTTTGCAATTTTGCAGGCTATATACTAATTGCATCTTTGAAAAATGAGCGGGAAATTGTCATTGTCACAGAGACTCGCTGTGCGCGATAAAATAGCTAAAGAAAATTCCAGATGCACGCATCCATTGGCTGAGAAAATTAATTTGACAATCAACAAGCAAAGTATACAGACCCGTGTACTTTAGATTTCCGGAGATAGGGGATATGAAAGGAGTGAAGAAACAAATACAGCTCCTAAAGAAACCGCCTTTATATTTCCTACAGAATTACTTGCAGCAACATGTTTCCTAAATTCAAGAAACAAGCGACAGTCAGATTTTTGGGTTCACCTCGACAAAATGGTATCTGGCCTTGCTGTTCCGTGTTTGGACAGGTTACACTCATTTGACTCACGTTTACATCCTATCCAAAACCGATCCACCTACTTGCTCATCCTGTAATATTTAAATCGTTATAGATCATATCTTACTCCATTATTCTCTATACAACTGCTTTCGTTCTATACTTAATTAACATACTTGATGAAATACTTTTACACCTAAAAATGAAAATACTCTTATTCCTTATTCTCACCAAACTATCTCCACACATTTATAATAACGAGACTTCGTGCTTTTAGCCTTTGTAGCCGTACATGGTACGACAAAAGATATTCCTCAATAATTGTGAATATTATTGTCCCTGTTATGTTGAATCTGATTGAACCATAGAACAATAAGTTATTTTTAATTTTTACTTATTCAGATGTCCTACTTACGACACGAATACATTTGAATAAATTAAATTAATGTATATGGAATGTCTATATATATATATATATATATGTGTGTGTGTGTAAAATAATATGAATAATCGTATATTTCACTCCACCGATTATATGAAATACTGTAGATGGTAATACTGTATATTCTCACCAAACTATCTCCACACATTTATAAAAACGGAGACTCCTTGCTTTTAGTGTAGCCGTACATGCCAGGACAAAAAAGTGATATTCCTGGATAATAATAATTATTATTGTCTATGTTACGTTGAATCTGATTGAACCATAGGACAATAAGTTATTTTTAATAGTGCACCCAATGTCACTTACAAGACAGAACCTATGTAAATGGGAACCAAACTTTCCATGCCCTGAGAGCACTTGTGTATTATAAAAATTTATATTTAAATTTTTCAATTTAGCTCTATCAGAAACCTTAGGAAGAACATATATGTCTCCCTCCCAGTTTCAGAACTATCTCACATCTTCTGCCAAATTGAAATTAGCGAGTTTTTAATGCATTTTTTAAAAGTTTTAATGTTTGGATTATTAATTTACTTCTGAGTTTAGAATACTATGGAATATTTTAATACTTATTATTATTTGATAGTACGAGCACCGGCTACACTAACATGCCATATGCCCAGGTGCTTGATGTGGTCCTAGATTATATTTAAAAGGTTCATTGAATGCACGAAACGGAAAACATTGTGGATATGCTCGGTAGATTCATATAAAAGTTGAGGTAAGAAAGGGAAAAGCCTGTGCTGGGTTCTAAGTGTTGTGAGAACATGACAAGATGTTAGTATGCGGGGAATAAGCAGTTGTGTCATTTGACAAAAGCGACACAGAGAAGGAAGGGTCCCTGCTTTGAAGAAGATAGGAATGGGTATGATTTGTTTGAAGTCTGGTAAGTATATCACTTTTCTTCCTTAATCGGAAAGAAAATGACAACTGGGATAGTGGATTAGGCTTAATAGAAGGAAGTTTGTTTTGTTGATCACATTTCTGTAGACGGCTCCAGAATTTGGCTATGAGTGGGTTTAGTAATTTATCTTTTTTTCTTTATTTACACGCTTAAGTTCATAAATTTAATTTATTTTTCATATACACATATATATGTGTGTGTGTGGTGAAGAAATCTGCAAGTTGCCAGAAATGTTGATAATTGTGTAAATATTAACGTATTTATTTATAAATATGTGAGTGTACGAATACAAGTATAAAAATGAACTGGTTTTTGTTTAGTAAATAGTATATCTTATTCGCAAATAGACTTATTTAATTTTCTTTTAACTTAATGGCAGGAATATATATGTGTGTGTGTGGTGAAGAAATCTGCAAGTTGCCAGAAATGTTGATAATTGTGTAAATATTAACGTATTTATTTATAAATATGTGAGTGTACGAATACAAGTATAAAAATGAACTGGTTTTTGTTTAGTAAATAGTATATCTTATTCGCAAATAGACTTATTTAATTTTCTTTTAACTTAATGGCAGGAATAAATTTTGTATTATTTGACGTGATAATAATTTTAATATATATTTCATTGTTATTATTATTATCTGTGTCATTATTAACATTATAGTCGTATTAAATTGATTATTAGCATTGTTATTAATAATTATATAAAAATGAAAATTTTTTGATACATCCTTTACACATCCTAAGACCAATTAATAATAATAAAAAAAAAAAACGTTTACACGCAATGTAACATGGTTTACTCTATATCACGTTTAATTTTTACATAATTAAAAAAAATTCGTTATGTACTTTCGATTTAGAACGACTTGCTGAACTTGCTATTGTCGAAGCTAAAGAACAAATGGAAAAGAAAATAGTTCAGGAAAAGAAAAGGCAAGAAAAGGAAACGTTAAAGAAATTACAGGAAACAATAAGTAAGTAGTTAGAAATCTTATGCGTGATCTCTCTCTCTCTCTATATATATATATATATATATATATATATATATATATATATATATATAAATTTATTTATTTATTTATTTATTTGTTTTATATATACGGTTCATATAATAACTAATGCCGATTAAAATGCGAACGCTGGGAAGTAAATAATTGAATAGAAGTATACAAAAACTGATATTTATTAAAAGAATATAAAAAAGAACACTTATATACAACTGCATATTCATGTATACATAAACATAGTCACCGCAATACACATTGGAGTGTACACACGTAGCAAAAAACTTACCTGCACATGCACACATACACAAACTCACTACACTGGAAGTAGTTACATAAGCCCATATATGAATAAATCAATAAATCAAACAAGCTAACACGAACCAATACCAGCACCTTTCTCAGAGTAATAACAAGTACATAAAGCTGAAGTTAGACTAAACCGAAGAATCATAAAAATATCTACTTTGAAAATGTATATCCAAACATGGGTCAGTTTTAAATATGAAACCTTGATTTTATGTAACTGCGTCCACCATATGTTTCGGTCCTCTGCATATCGAACCGCTTGCTGGAATGATGAAATGTTTAGTAATTCTTTGATTCCATCCGTATATCGTGTAGGCGTTCTTCCTTGTTTTCGACGACCTTCGACCATACCCTCCAAAATTAACTTTCCCGAACTATTTTTACGTATGATATGACCGAAGTAAGTTACTATTCGCTGCCTTACTACATCTCGCAGTCGTATTTTTGGACAGATTTCCTTTAACACCGACAGGTTTGTTCTCTTTTCGGTCCAGGGAATCCGCAGCATCCTTCTCCAACAGAACATTTCAAAAGCATCTATTCGCCGGACATCCATTTTTTTTAAACTCCAACATTCCAATGCATACAGAAAAACCGAAAAGACTCCATGAGGCGAATTTTTGTATTCTTCGTTATGTCGTGGCTCTTCCATACTCTTGTCAGTTGAGCCAATGCATTTTTTGCAGTTCCTATTCTTCTTTTAATTTCATCGGTCGATCCTCCATCTTTGGTAATTACTGAACCTAAGTATACGAATTTATCAACTACCTGGAAGTCATGCTATTGCTGGATGTTATAAGAATTGTTTCGATTAATAATCATTATTTTAGTTTTGTTTTTATTTATTGTTAAGCCTGCAGCTTTGCTAATGGTTTCCAACTTCCGGAGTAAAACCTGTAGATTCTCTTCAGTTGAGGCAAATATGGCAGTATCGTCAGCGTATCGTAAGTTGTTAATGCATGTTCCTCCTATTTTAACTCCATCTTTCCATCCATTCATGGTCTCTTTGATTATCCATTCATTGTATATGTTAAATAAAATAGGACTTAGTATGCATCCCTGACGTACTCCTTTTTCAGGCTGAAATTACAGCATGCCAAAGCAGGATAATTTTTTATTTTTATTTTTTCTTGATTTTGTAATCAAAGGGTCAAAATCGGCTCGACTTTATTTCAACAATTCGGTTTTTAGTATTGAATGATTTGAAAACAAAAATAATCCTAAAATATTAAAAATAAATGAATTACGATGTTAATTGATTAAGATCAAGATGGTCTTTCGTTGCGAAGTGTAAATAAATATGTATATATAACTTTATTAGCAATGGAAATTTTAGTCGCAATATAGGAATTTATGGAAAATATTTTATGGAATGAATAACAGAATGTATATATACATCACGATATACCTTTATCTATCCACTCCTGGATGAAGGATTTTTCCATTCATTTCTGTTCTGTGCTTTTCGCAACCATTACTTTTCGGGTACCTTCGATGTATCATCGTGCCATCGTGTCCTCGGTCTACCTTGGTTTCTTCTTTTGTTTATCGGCCACCATTGTATGACCCGCTTTTATTATCTGTTGTCATCTCTTCGGGCTACGTGGCCAGCCCAATTCCACTTTATTCTAGCAATTCGTTCCACTGTATCATCCAACTTCGTTAGTTCACGTTTCTGTACCGATTCGATAATCTGATGGTGAGCAACATTCTCTCATGGGCAGTTTGGGTCTTTCTTATTTTCTGTATGTTTTTTTTTGTATATGGCCATGTTTCTGTAGCGTATACAAGGACTGGGAGTATACATTGATTATACAATTTCCTTTTCAGATTAATTGGCATTTGCTTGTTTCGAAGTATCCCGCTTATTTCTTTATTTGTTATTTTTTTACCTAAATATATATATAGTGATCTGCCTGTTCTATTTCTTCTGAATTTATTGTTACTTTTTATTGTTTTTCATTATTTTTGTTTTTTGAAGGTTTATTTTTAACCCTATCTTGCTATGAATGTAGATTTAGGTCTGTTACCATCGCGTGTAATTCTTTTGCGTTTGAACTTAACTATGCCATCTGCAAACCTGAAGTGGTTTAGATATTCACCATCGATTTTGTTACCTCTCACATTCCAATTTAAATTTTTAAACGCATTTTCCAATGCGGAAATAAACAATTTCGTTGATATCACCTTGTCTTACTCCTTTTTATTGGAATCTTTTTTGTTTTCTCCCGTAAGTTTACTTGCATTGTAGCAGAGCAATAAATGTTCTTAATAATCTTAATATATTTGTTATCAATTCTAATATCATTCAACGAATTTATCACTGCCTAGACCTCTACTGAATCGAACGCTTTTTCGTAGTCTATAAAGGCTATGTATAGATCTATGTCGTATTCATCGCACTTTTGTATCAACATTGTGATCGTTAACACGTGTTCATTTGTATTTAAACCCTGATCTGAAACCGGCCTGTTCTCTCGGCTTACTGAAGTCAATTCGTTATGTTATTCGATTTGGGATTACACGAGTGAACAGATTATATATTTGCGATAGTAAGCTAATTGGTCTATAGTTATTCAGGTTCTGCATATCGCCTTTTTTATGTATGAGGACTAGTTCCGCTTCCGTCCATGTAGTTGGTATTGTAGCCTAATCTATGCATCAATTGAAAAGTTCACAAATCATACTCATAGTCAGGCTTCCACCGTGTCTAATCATCTCTACATCTGGTGCCGGTGCTTTGTTATTTTTTAACGATCTGAGTGCATTTTTTTACCTCGTCTGTGGTTATTTCAGGAATCTCTTCGGTATTTTCTTCTTTAGTTTCCTTGTAGACGTTTGCCATTACATCTGATTGTATCTTTGTGTTTTTTATCTTCATAAAACAGTTTTCTACTTCTTCTGTTATTTTATATTTATTCGTTATGATTTTTCCCTTAGCATGTTTTATTTTTGCCAATATTTTATTCCCGCATGACGATGCTTTTTAAAATATTTTTGGGCCTTTATTATTTTCAATTGTTTTCTGTATTACGTTTGTATTAAAGTTCCTAATATCATTTCTCATTTTTCTTCTAATCGTTTTATTTAGCTCCGCGCCCGTTGAATTAAGTTTTTATTTTTACCTACTTTTAGTATTCTACGCTGCTGCAATAACGTTTTAGTTTCTGCACTTAACTTATTGTTTACTGTTTTATCTTTCGGTGCCGCTTTAATTGCACATTTCTTCATTGCCCCTGTTAAAATTTTACTTCGAACTCGATTAAGGCTATAGGCTTGTTTAATAACGCAAGCTGTAATCTTCCTGGTACTACTTTGTGTTCTGTGTCAATTTTCATGGGTCTGTTATTACTAACATCTGTTTCTTTTTATAATGTTTGGTATGCTTCAAATTGATTTTCAACTTGCCTCTTACCAATCTGTGCCCACTGCCGATATTAACCGTGCTTAACACTGTAACGTCTTGTATGATGTGCAGATTATATAATCAATTTCGTTTTTATATTTATAATCAGGGCTTCTCCACGCCCATTTTCTTTTCTCTTTCTTTTGAAACAATGTGTACATAGCGTGTAGTTTGTTTATTTCTAGGAAACTGGCTAATATGTCTCTTCTTTCATTTCGACTTCCTATTCCGTATGTTCCGATTGCTGTTTCTTTTTCATCGGAGCGAGTTCCAATTTTGGCAATGAAGTCCCCAACTATAATTGTATATTGACACTTGTCTTCATTTGAACTATATTGTATTTTATTGTATAAATCATATTTCTTTATCTTCATGACTTTCTGTCGGGGTATATACTTGAATAACTATAAATTCCTGTTCATTAGTTATTTGCACCATGATGTATGCGATTCTGTCAGATATTCCAGCATACTTTATTACATTGTCACACCACTTCTTGTTTATCGAAAATCCCACTCCGTTTACACGACTATTATTTTGACCCATGTGATACAGTATACGCTGCGATTTTAATTTTATTACATTTTCGCCAGGTCTTCTTATCTCGCTTAATCCTAATATGTCCCATTTGATTTTACTTATTTCTTCTTCTAATTCAATTAACTTATTGTCGATAATGTTCGAACATTGTACGTACCTATGTACATCTGACAATTGTTCTGTTTCTTGTCCGTTTTAGATTCATCTAGTTTTTGGACACGTCCGGCTTGTTTTTTGTCATATCCAGGAAATTTGCTCCTTCTATTTGTATTTAAACTAGGTGGCAAAGGAGCTGGTGTCTTATCCGGTTGCTCATTATGGCCTTGGCTACTACGACCTTTTCTTTTTCTTATTTTGGGGGGAAACGGCCTAATCTCCCGTGCTGGCCAGACAAGTTAGGAGATGCATTTTATCCCTTCTGCCAGATTTGAATCGTAATTCCAGAGTATACCACTGTCGAACTGTATGAAATTCCTTTGTTCTCACGATGTTACTATTCTCTTCATATAGATTTCGTATCATGTTAACAATGTGTTTGGTTACCCCAATTTGTAGATGTACTAATCACAGCTTGCTCCAGATAACGTTATCGAATTATTTACTGAAGTCAACATGTAATCTCATATTCAGGATTATTTTCTATCATTAGTCTTAAATTCATAATTTGATCCCTTGTGCCACGTCCTTTCGGAAGCCTGCTTGACGTACGTTTTTTATTATATGTAACAGTATTTTGCTCGCATGTGGAATAAAGGAAATATCCGTGTAATTTTTGCACAGCGAAGTGGTATGTAGATTTACGACATTCATGTGGCCATTTTTCGGTTTTAATACGTGTATAATATCAATTTCTGATTGTCCTAATAGTTTTGTATATTTCGCCGGAATCCCATCTACACACGAAGCCTTATTATTCCGCAATAACTTTATGATCTCACCTACTTCTGTCCTTATAAATTCCGGTTCTTCCTCTGTATATATATCGATTGCTTTCTCGTGCGTGTATTTATGAAAGCATAAGTTCTGCCAATATTCTCTCCTAATTTCAGCTAGTTTCTTGTTTATTCTCCATTGCCCAGTTTTTTGTTGTTTTTTTTTTTTTTGTCTAAGCTGTCATCAGTTACGAAATGTTCTGTAGACACTGCATTTTAGTTAAACCACAAATCTTTACAGTTATATCTTTATAGTTTCATTTCAATAATCTTAAATTTTCCTGGTTGTTGCAATTCCCTAATAGTCCACGTTGACAGCATTTGCTTGTTGTTTAAAAATCTTTCAGTCGTATTTTTTCCATGTAATAACTGGGAAGCCTTGTTATCATGGTCGGTCGCATATTTGACATCATGACCACGGTTGTCAAGACGCCGATTGCCTCATCGTTTAACATGATTCTTAAGAGATAATACTTCAGGGATTTCCCATTATAGTTCCTAAACACTACAGACGCTCCTAACATGGAGAACAAACGCTGAACAGGCAGCCGCTCCTAAACGTGGAGAGTAGACTTTTGATCTTCAATAGGATTTAGATTTATAGCGGTCATACTCGCTTTGATACAATGCCTTTAACGGGTTTATGTAGCATTTTTTAAGGAAAGCTATATCAAGTCTTTCCCACTGACCCTAATGAATCGCTGCTCATGGTTCGTGGTTGCTTATTCGTCAGTGACTTTTTCGCAACTAACCTCCATGTCTGGAGGTCATGCCGCGGTATTATAATTATATATATATATATATGTCACGGTGGCGTAGTTGCTAGAGTGCTCGACGGTCAGGTGGTTCAAAACCAACATGCGACATAGAAAGTTTTTCATTCTTAATTATCACGGAGAAGGCAGTGGCACACCACTCCGTATAATATTGTATGCGCGCTCATCTGCATTGCATATAAGTAGTGCCTTGAATGCTAGCTCATTTTCTACTTAAAAATAAACGTACAATAGCTGGTCACGACGTTCGACAACGAACGATACGACGATGATGATATATATATATATATATATATATATATATATATATATATGTTGATGTATTGGAAAGTAGTGATTTTATGAATTAACAAAACAAAATAAAAACAATGTTAATCACTATAAAATTTATTTTATTTTCGCAAAGCTTTTCGATAATTACATAATTTATAGTGATTAACATTGTTTTTATTTTGTTTTGTTAATTATATATATATACATATATATATATATATATATATATATATATAAAATATATATATATAATATATATATATATATATATATATATATATATATATATATATAAAATATATATATGTATGTATATATATGTATATATATATATGTATATATATATATATATATATATATATATATATATATATATATATATATATATATATATATATATATTAATTTATGCTTTCATCTTCTCCGATAATTTTCTTTTTGCGTATATAAAACAATAATGTCTGACATTCGAAGGATTGTTATGTAAATTTTGTGTTTTCGATTTTTCAAATAAATATTTGTTCTTTGTACAGTGCGGAATGTACAGATTTTTTAAATATATATATATAAATAAAAATCACTCAATTTTGATATAAAAAGATTTCAACATTTTTTAACTATTAAGTTATTATCAAGTGGACATGACAAAATAAATAATAGATAAAAAGTATGTATTTAGAAAATGTACACAATTTATAAAAAATAGAAAGGCAACCCGCCAAAAAATTGTAAGAAAATTTTTCATTTACGTGTACTACAAAAAACAATGAAATGAAGCATCAGATTAGATTTATAGTGAATGTTTTTATAAATCAAATCTGTTTTTCCACTTTGATATTTTTTGTAATATTCTACATCTAAATTAAGTATTTTCATACGCTTTATTTTATTTTTTCCTTTTATTTTTTTTTTTTTGTAAATTGTGTGTATTTTTATATTTTATTTTCTACGTCCATTTGATAATGGCTTAATTGCTGAAAAGCTTTGTGTCGTTTTATATAAAAATTTAGCGATCTTAACTAATTTTTCGTTATTTAAATATACGTTATATATAACATTTTCCATAACTAGCTTCTTATTCCCGTGGATTTAAATTAACGAAATCTTCTTTTTAATTAATCTGTTGGAGCATATTTTTTTTAAAAATAAAAAGGTTGGATTTTATCGCAGAAAAGGTATGTTCGTTGAAACTTACAGTTGGTCTGAGTCTATATATATATATATATATCTCTTTCTCGGTGATAAATGTTTCTCTTTTTGAATCGTGCGCCCCTGGAAGGGACATGTTGATACAGAATCGCTGTTACCATTTATTAAGTAATTTGCGTCATCCGTTGCACACTTTATGAACACATTTACAGGCGCTTTTCTCAGTGAATTCTCGAATTCCATCTCACCACCTTAGAGGTAAACGAAAACCACGATCTCGTTTTCCATGCTGTTTTCCGACCAAAATAAATGAATAGTATTTTTACTTTTATATATATATATATATTTTTCCCCCTAGAATTTCTTCCAACTACTACGATATTAAATAAAAATGTTTAATAATGGTTAATTTTACACGTGATTAATAAAATTTTTAATAAAGATTAAAAAATTAATTAAATGTAGATTTAACTGTAAAATGCAATTCTGTATAGTGGTTAAAAGATGGAATATAAAGGAAGATAAAATCGATATATATATATATATATCGGCTTTAAAAACCCTCGTTGAAAAATTTAATTTCAACATTCACTTTCCATTCTGAATTGTGTATTTGCGATGAAACTAATCACTCAACAGAGATACACTCGGACAAAAAAAAAAAAAAAAAAAAAAAAAAGAGGGTCCGATACAATCCTGTTTTCATTTCCATCTAATACAATACGACGACAACGACGATGATAATAATGATGTCGTTATGTTGAGAGGAAAAAAAAATCGGAACAAAAAAAACGATGCGGCGCCGTCGCCGGGTTAATCAAGTTGAAGCGTAAATCCCAATATTAAAACCTTCTCGGTTGTTTTCGTTCGTACGGCTTTAGGTCGTATCCCTTTCTCCTTTTCTCCAGGGATAGCCATCGATCCCGTTTAAATTAAGTCCAGAGCACACCGCGTTTGATAATAGAACGATGTCGATGATGATATTAATAACGGCAAAAACCGAGGGAAAATATAGTATTAGTAAGTTGAACAACAATCACTGTCCGCGCGATGATAAAGAGATAGAAGATAGTGCAATTTTCGCGAAAGAATGAGACATGAGAAGATGCTTTACTAGTGAAAAGTTTCATTTCTATCTGTCTCGAACGATATTAGACGTGTTGTCGAAGGTGAGAGACGAATATGCGGCATTTTTCGCTAAAAGGTGTTGCTGGGGAAGGTGTCGATGTCGGGCATCGACAAAAAAAAAACGACGGTCCTCAAGAGTGTGGTATTTTGCAGGTTGTCATGACGACCGGGTGAGAATAGTAACGCCCTTACACTGGTAGCCATGGTTACATTTTACGCAGGACCCTTTTTCATTTATCATCTAAACGGGCGAAAAGGGTTATTTGGCATTATTGTTAATTCCTATATATATATATAAATATATAAACTATACACGCGTCTAAATATTTGTATGTACAATCGTGTCACTTATGTCCTTCGGTCACAAATACGCCGGACCTATATTCTAGTCCTTTGTCATTTTCATCCCTAAAATTGTATTAAAAATTGTATTGTCCGGTTTTGAACGTGCACTTCGATACTTTTTATTTCTCGTTAAAATGTGAAATTTGTCCATTCATTTTCCGTTTAAATTTCGAAGAATATTTTACTTAAATAATATTTAAAAAAAAAAAATTAATTAAAAAAAAAATGGGAGTAGATGAGTATATTGATTTTACGCATTTTATTGCGGACTTTTTCTTATGCTTATTCTATGCAACTTCTGTTATTTTAAAGTTGATAACGGTGAATTGATATTTGAAAGGAATAGCTAAAAATTTTTAAATTTAACGTAAGGAGACAAATTTTTTGGGTACTTAGAACAATAATGACAATTGCAAAAAGAGTTCAATGAATCGAAATGAAAACCATTTAAAATGTATAAATCGAGGAAAATACATTTTATATTATTTACTAATCCCCTACTTTTTCGAAATATATTAGTAGCGTAGAGAATATGTGAAATTTCCTACAAATATTTCTTCATACATTTAGTGTTGAATATTTTTCGATAAAATAAAAACGATTTATTATATCGTTCCGTTTTCTTCTTATCTTCGATTATCTGATATTTGATACACTTTCGTTTATGAGCTTTGGCTATTAATTTGTTTTGATGTGAATTTTTAAGACACAATTCCTACATAAAAACCTTAGATGAAAACACAAAGAGATATGACTTAATGATATATATATGGAAACGGGCAAACTCCAAATGATTTCAATATTATGGTAATGATTCCAAAAAGAAAAGGAACAAGAAAATGCGAAGAACATCACATAATCAGTCTAATAGCACACATACGTCTAAGATACTAACAAAGATTACGTTAGAACTAAGAATAAAATTGAACAACAGTTAAGTGGAGACCAATATGGATTTAGAAGTAGTATAGGAACTCGGATTAAAGCTAGTCATAGAAAAAAAAAATAGAATTAAATCAACCACTTTATATGGCTTTTATAGATCTAGAAAAAGCGTTTGATAAATTGAAATACACTGAAAACGATAAATATAGATGATAGAGACAGAATGATGATAAAAGCGTTATACAAGAATCAAAAAACAATGATAAGAATAGGAGAAGTAGAAACTGAAGCGACAATAAAGAAAGGATGCAACTTATCACCTACGCTGTTCAACGTATATATAGAACAAACGGTTAAAGAGTGGAAACAAAAATGCGATAATGGAATTTTAATAGGTGGCATCAAAATAAGCGTGTTTAATTTTGCAGACGATATTGTTAATAATAACAGGAAGTGAAAAAGAATTAAAATCTCTAAATCAGATGGATCAGATATTTCGGATAATATGAAAATAAATAAAAAGAAAACAACTGTAATGGTATGTAGCAAAAAAAAAAGATAGAAAAGAAATAAATATAAAAATAGACGAAGAACAAATAAAAGAAGCGAAACAACAAAAATATTTCAGTAGTACTGTTAGGGAAGAAGGAAGTAGTAAACGAGATATAAAGGAAAGAATTGCGAAAGGGCAAAATTAGCATTCAATAAAAAACGAAGATCCAAATGGAGAAACGAAGAAAAGATTTATTAAAGTATTCATACGAAGTATACTGATGTATTATGTGTTATAGGAACGTGAAAAAAATGACCCAATCAACTGGAAGCATTCGAAATCTGGTGCTGGAGAAGAATGGAAAGGATGTCTTGGACGGAAATGATAAAAAATGACAACATATTAGAAAGAGTCAATGAAAAAATAAGTCTAATAAGAACACTAAAAACGAGAAGACTTAAATGAATTGGACATATACACAGAAACAATGAACACCTAGTACAAATAATAGAAGTAACCATGAAAAGGAAAAAACCAAGAGAAGAATCGTGATGATGAATATATATATATATATATATATATATATATATATATATATATATATATATATATATATACATACATATTGGTGTATGTTTATTTATAACTGGGGAAACCTGCTTCCAGGATTGTATCGATATAGGCTAATCGTTTTATATATATATATATATATATACATAAATAGTCCTGGGATGATCATGTTGGTAGACGAACAGATGAAAAGTGTCCAAATCATTCGTTGTAGACTCTACATATAGGAAAACGCTCACGAAAGAGATCATATTTCGACCATGTATGAGTGATATTGCAGCCGCATACAGTGACTATGTGAGTTGGAAAATGTTTCGAGTCCTACATCAAATCAATCATGTAATTCAAGTTTTAAAATAATAAACAAGTGTATATATATGTAATATACAAATCGGTTAAAATATCATTTCCAGCGTTTAACTTTACGAGCTGGAAATACGTTATCTTTTTTGAACATCGTAAAAAACTAGTCCTATATATTTCGGAGAATGAACTATAATCGTAAAAGTTAATGGCTAAGAGCATTGCGAGAACAGAATGCGTTATGTGTAGAACGCAGCGGGATTGGAAATAACTCTAGTCTTGTATGATACGCCGTTTAATTAATAAAGATAAATTTCGTGAAATCTTATAACGTAAAGGTATAAAGATCACATAAAAACGACACTAAATGTACATGTTAATCTTTATATTGTCCGACTATACCAGGGAAACTACGCCTTCTTTCAACATTTGTCAGCGCGCGAGTTATTGTAATTGAGTTTGTTGTTCGGTCATTTTAAATATTTTTCCAATCTTCAAATCTCGATATCTTTCGAATTCGTCGCTTGTTAGCGAGACTGGTATATTTCACGATTACGTAATTTTTCTGCTGAACGTTTAAAGTACATGCGACAACAACGCGTATATTATTATGCTTCGTCATTTACGATTCGGTATGCTTTTCGAAAATCAAAAACGGATTCTAATTTTCGATTTGGCACGCGAAAATTACTTAATCCGTTAATTAATATATCCGGATAAAAAGTTCGATATTCGGCAGATAGGCGCGATCGAAAATCCTTTAATAATTTCTTTATAAAATGAACGCGGTTTTTTACGCGTTACATCGATAAATAATTTCCTTCAGAAATGTACATTTAATTAAATTAGATTTCTACGTTTTCGGATAATTAATTTTTAACCTTTTCTATTTCATCGTGTATATTATCAATTTTCAAATTTTATGTTACCGCCGAAATCGATTGCTGTTCGAGTACTTTTGAAATTCGCCGCATTTCTAGAAATGTTTTTTTAAATTAGGTAAATTTTTAAAAATCAATCTTTCTTTTATCTCGTGCGCTTACCTAACACGATATAGTGACGTTCTCGTTCTTTCCGAGAGTCAACATGCCCTCGACTTGAGACTATTTCGAAGAACCTAGACAAGCATTTCGGTCAAACGCGATTTAAATAATATTTACTTTATATTGATTGTGTTATCGCTATTTCTAAGTTCCTATTATTATTATTATTATTTATTATTATTATTATTATTATTATTATTATTATTTATTATTATTATTATATGGTATCCGGTCATAACACTTTTTTCAACCACGGATATACCCAGAAATTTAAAACTTCATATCGGAATATAATTCATCTGCATCGCCAAATAGGTCGCACTTGAATAATTCGTTATTCTGCATCTATTCGCCATCGATTTTCTTCCGTCATTTTCCATTTTTTAAACAGTTCGTGCCACACTCCGCTTCTTATTCTGTTTGAATGCACCGTAAAGTAAAATTTAAATCATTTCAAAAAAAAAAAATCCGTTACATTACTAGCGCTTTGAGTTCGACGAACTTTTAGTCTTTCAGACTTTGCCGAGTTTTTTAGCTCCTCGACTGTTCCTAAAAGGCTACGTCTCGGTTTTAATCATCTTCCGTTAGCAAGTCCTATCTAGTTATGTAGTGTGTGGCGTTCGTTGTTTTATTCCTTCGTTCTTTTTTTTTTCAGCTACACCGCGTCTAATGTCAACTGATGCAATTCCACTCTATTCGTACAATTTGTGTAACGATGTTGCGTTTTTGTAATTATACTACACGTTCCATTCAGAGCAACGTTATTATCTTTGCATGTGTCGAACGGTTCTAAACTGAACATGCATACTCCCGCTCGAAAAAAATAAAAAAAATAAATCCCCGACGTGAGTGTATGGTTTTGTATTGATTGGATGCCATTTTTTCCGTGAAATTTCGATCAAATTCCGTCTTTACCAAATTTGTTCCCATTTCCGTTTCTTTAAATTCTGCCTTAATATTTTTTGTTTAGCAAATTCCTTCATAGTGCAAATTAAAATACACCGATGACACTCTTCTTCTCGCTGCTTCCATGAATTCGCCAATTCCTTTTATTCCCGTCCAATCTTTGATGTTCATTATCTATCCGAACTTCCTTCTGCCTCTTGGCCGTTTTCCTTTTATTCTACCTTGTAATATAGTTAATATGCGGTATGTCCACGAATTATGTGACCGAAATACGTAATTTTCTTTTCTGTATGATATTCCATAATTCTCTGCTAACTGCTGCTCTCTTTTCAAAACTTCCGCATTTGTTACTTTTTCTATCCATGATATTCTTAAAAGACGTCTACCACATTTCCATTGCTTTTAGCCGCTTTTCAGATATCTTCTTTATCGACCATGTCTCCACGCCGTATAGTAGTACCCCGGCCACATACAGCAATTGATGACCTTTAACCTTATATAGGTAAGGGAAACTTTGGTTGCAGAAGTACGTTACCTGAGTCTTCTAAATACATCTGTGGCTATTCCACGTCGGACTTTGATTTCTTCATCACAATCCAATCTGCAATTGATCACTGAGCCCAAGTATCTGAATTTCTCTATTTTTTCAACAGTTCTTCAATGTACATATAGCGCTTCGCCCGCAATTTGCGAGCGGGTAACTACCATAAATTTTGTTTCGAATACATTAATATTAACTCCAAATTCCTGCCCTATCTTGTTTAGTTTGTTTATCATCCGTTGTAAGTCCATCAAATTTCCAGTCAGGAATCATGCGCATATCTTAATGTTTGAAACTATTTCTCGATTTTTTTTTTTAATTCCAGCATTCTCATTTGTTAATGCTATCTTAAAGATCCTTTCTAAATAGAGATTAAATAAAAGTAGCGATGATATTTGCCTTACACCTTTAAAGATTTGAATATTCGGAGTTTGTAGTCTTCCATCAATACGAACTTTGGCTTCTTGTTTCCAGTATAAATGTTTTATTATTCTTCTATCTTTTTCATCAATACCAATCTCGTGAAGAATTTCCATTAGTGGCTGGTGTGTAATGGTAACAAACGATTTTTCGTAGTCTATGAAGCATATATATACATTCTGATCATGATGATAGCATTTCTGTAATCAATATCTTCATTGCAAATATTGCTTCTCTCGTTCCTAGATTCCTACCAAAACCAAATTGTGTTTCTCCACTTTCCTGCTCACATTTACTATATATCCGTCGGTGTATCACCTTTAAAAACATCTTTAGCGCATGACTCGTTATTGAGATCAATCTGAATTCAGAACAATCGTTTGCATGCAGTTTCTTCGGTATTCGAATAAAAGTCGATTTCAACCAATCCTACATAATTTGATTTGGTTTGAAATATTTCTAGAAATGGATTTGCTGCTACGTTTATCATATGTAAATATTACTATAAACTAGATTATTTTATTTAATCTAAATTGTTCGAGCATTAAATAAATCAAATTACGATTGTTACTTTACATAGGATATATTTGTTCGACATTAAATGTTTCGATTGTCGAAATCTTTGTTACAAAACCCGTTAAAAATTATCTAATCATTGCCTTAAAAAAAAAGCTACAAGCGGAATTTTATATTTTCATCTATAGGCAGTAACTAGGATGTGCTAAGTCTCAGTACGCGTTATTCTGTGAAGGGTCGTAATTACCGATACCCGTAATTACGTTTGATTCCTCGAAATGAACTGAGGAAACGCGCGGTATAAGCGTGTAACATAGTCCTATCAGATTACCAGGATTTTACAATTCGGTAATTTTCAAAAGAAGCTTAGAAAACACAGTTCCCTGTTTATAAGACAAAAGCCTCGGAATAAAAGAATCGGCACGAACTAAAACGTATTATTATATACTTTTTATGTAGGACATATCTCGCGATGTACGACAATTCTTGGACGCTATATTGAAATAATCGTATTTTTAACTACAATATAAAATGTGTACTTCCCGTAATTCGATCTTTAATCGCAAGGAGGGGTGAAACAAAAGAGAAACATTACGCACCTCATTTTGGAATTGAGATTATCATCAGTAGTTTCGATCATTAAGATAATCTTGTTCGTCAGCGGTAGACTAATCTAGGTTACAAAATGCGGCAAATAATACTATTTACAAGTACTATAAACGCTAAATTTAAATACCGATAAATCGCACTCTATACTGTTTACTAAAAGATTTCCTACTTCTCTGCCTGATATTACTATTAATATGCATCAGTTGGCAGAAGCAGGTTAACTATCTAGAAGTTACTCTAGACTCTCGTCTTTCATTTAACGCGCACATTAATAAATCTATCGGTGACAAGCCGTTCGATTACTTGCGCACCAATTTTCAGTTACCGTTCTCATCTTTCTTCGGTAGAAATTAATTTACACTATCATTATAAGACCTAGTTTATGCTTGTTCGGTCTGGTGTTCAGTGTCCGTTGGTACCTACAAAAAACTCCGGGAATGCAAAACCAGTGTTGCAGAATATCATTAAGTGCTCCTCGATGGACTAAAATACAGTACACGCATTCCACGCTAAATGTTCCTCATATTTATGATCATATTTATAAATTATCAAAAAAATTTTATGATAAATGTATCGCGACAGTAACTTAATTCGGGTAATCGGGGATTATGCTCGATCTCAGCATGCGTTACACTAGATATAAGCATCATTAAGCACCGATTTCTAATGTAACATTATACGATTTTTTATTTTTATTTATTTATATACGACTTAAAAACATTAAATATACAAGCTAATAGTTTTTTGTTTTTTTTTTAATTTTCCTATTGTTATTTTACTGTTACTTTCTTTATTTCTTTAGTTTTGTAAAATCATTTGGTTGTATTTAACTCCTAATGTGTAACTTTAAGGATACTTATTGTGTATATAAATTTTTCATGATTTATGAAATTTTGTATTGAAATATACTATACTACTACTACTAGAATAGCATAAAAAACAAAAATTATTATTATTATTCTTATATTTAACATTTTCAGTCGCAATGTTATTATAGATAAATTTTTTTCACACGACCCGAGACATTCGGCATTAAATGTTTCAATTCTCGAAGTATTTATACAAAACCATTAAAAATGATATAGTCATCGTCTAAAAAAGCAATATTATGAGCGAAATTTTATATTTTCATCTCTAGGTAACTACGACGTGTTAAGCCGCAGTACTCGCTATTCTGGGTATAGAATTAAGCGTCCTAGGTTAATGTTTAGCGTTGATTTCAATTATTTTAATCGATACAATTACTTGTACGTGTGTGTTTTTGTGCTTGTGCGCATGGTGCATTTCAAATAACTACCCTCTGCCGCATTATCGTATTCTCTTTGTTTTTTTTTTTTTTTTTGCAGATTTTTTGTATAACCGAATATTTATATTTTATTATCGTTTACTAACAGCGCTAGGCTTCAAATAGTTAGGTATCGGGTACTTAACTTTTGTTTTCTTGTGCACCCTAAATTAAAATTTCTTCTTTCCGAAGTAACTTGTCCCAATGGGGTAAGTTGCTTTGCTGTCATTGTATCAGCCTGAGTCGGACACTATTTAATCTTAATCAGTTCAAAGGTCATACACTGTTTTCTTTCCAGACGTCTTGCAGGCTTACCTGGAAAAGTGAGTGTCGACATCCGTGTTATTAGCGTTATAACCAAATTTTTCGTATATAGTCGCAACCTTAGATATATCTAGATCGTTGTGAATGATGCTGTTGCGAACATAATAGGGCCGATTTACGATTGCTCTCAACATCTTGGACTGATTGTATCTTGCTGAGATGTGATTTAGCGGTAGATCCGAGTTCCTACTTCCAAACAGGACCTACTTTATTTACTAGGCTGAGCTTATTGGTTCAGCCTAGAAGTAGATACATTTGTCGCATCAACAATGCCAGTTTTTTCCTAGTGTTAGTGACATGTTGGTTCCACGTTAAACTCCGGTCTAAAACGAACCCTAAGTATTTTGCTCGACGCACTTGTGGCATAGGATGGCCATTATAAGAGACAAGCGAACAATTTTGACGTCGTTTTGTGAATGTAACGTGAACTGGTTTTTTATTTCAATTTTCCACTTTAGCGCCCAGAGCTGAATGCTATTAAGATAGCGTTGTATAAATCTGGATGCTTCTCGAGGAACTTCGTGACTTGCTAAGATTAAGATGTCATCTGCAAAAGTAGCCGGAATGGTAACTATAGTGGTTTGTAAATATTATAAAGCAATGTACCTAAAGACGTTTCCCCCTAAGGAAAGTCCGTATGCTTGACATAGAGCTGTCTACTTTTACTCGAAACCGCCTATTATTTATGATTTCAGAAGGTGTTGCATAATTTCCTAGAGGAAACATTTCATAGATCTTATAATCCCTCATGCCTGACTCGGTCAAAAGGTTTGGTCACGTTTAAGGAAACTACTGAACAATACAGACCACGTTGTAAGACGATTCGATTACTCGATGACATTGCTGAATCGCCAAGTGGCTATGCCGGAAGCCAAACTGACGATCTGAGACCAAATGATGTTCATTCTTGATTGTATGAATAATCGGTTGTAATAGCCTTTCGAATATTTTTCCAAATGTGTCAAGTAGGCTAGTCGGTCTTGCATTGACGGCGCGTGAGTGAGTTAGTATAACAGATATTTTATATTTTTCCCATCTGGTCGGTGGGTATTAAAATTAATTTAGCATTAACGAAATAAATTTAAAGTTTAATATTTTCTAAAAAAAAAAAAAAAAACACTTGATAATATTTTTATTTTAATTTTCTTGACATTTATCTTAAGGAAATTTATTTTTAGAGAGTATAGACTCCGAAATATTTTTCGAAAACGATTTGATCGTTTAATAATAATAATTTTTATTTTTCGTAACATTCGTTTTTACGTTCGGTTAACGAAAAATTAACATTAAAATTGTTGTTGATAATATCGTGCTGTACGTCGCCTATTGAAGTCGAGACTCGTCCGAAGAATATTTAGATTGTGGAGAGGAAAGTGGATAGAAAATAAAAGAAAAAATGAAAATATTTAAGAATCGCGTTAATATACAGATTAAGAAACGAAGCGTGCGAAGTATATCTATGAGAAGCTTTTTAAATTTTTGCCGCGATATGTTACAAAAGCTAAAAGCATCTTGGGGTTTATGATTCCGTTATTGTAAAGATAGCTTGATGAAAATAACGATTATTTTCATTAGGTAAAACTCCTTGATTGAGTTGCGCTTTAGGAAAGTGTAAAGAAGAACGAATAGAACTATTTATATAACGAACAATGGAGTAAGAAATATGAACTATAGTAATTTGAACATTACAGTTTGAGCAACAAGTAGGCGAATCGGTTTTTGATATGACTCAAACGAGTATCGCCTGTCCGGATATGGAACTACCGCCACTGCATCCCGTCTTGTGCGAGATGAATAATAGGCCAAATTTCTCCGTGTTGAGGTAAACCGGAAAAGTTACTCGTTCCTTGAATTTATGGAACATTGCAGCGACGCATATCGGAACAGCTTTATTTATTTGTAGAATAAAACTCGTCTTTATCTTTTTTCAATTGACCGGTGGAACGGCTGAAACGTTTAATTCTGTATATAAATATAATATTTTCAAGATCGGTTGATTTGAACAGGGATACGATTATTTTTTTATTTTTTTTTTAATTCTGGGCAATTTTTTCGTATTTTTTCTGGTTCTTCTTTTTCCCATACGTATACAGACGAACTTAAGTGATATAGTGCTGATGAATTTTTTAATAAGCGAAAAGAATCTCGTAGATGATTTGCCGAACGAGTACGATAATATTTAGGCAGATTGAATTCGATAAAACGATCGCATTGATGAAACCAATATAGTTCTTTTTAGTATCGAATTGTGTGGGTTTTTTTTTTTATCCTTATCTAGTCTAGATAGACTAATAAACAATTTATCTTTACTGCGTAATAAATAAATAATAATGCCAAAATTTACATAATAGAATTTTGATTTTTAAGCGTTAGTTTGAAATAATGATTTATATCTTCTTTTTCTTGCTATACCGATCGACCTCGATGGTCGTAGGTGGCCATCTAGCGAAGTTGGGACTATATTTCGGCATCGTTCTCCGTTAAAAAACATAGTTTTAGTCCTGTCCAAGTCTTGACATCATCGCAAAACCGGGAACGAAATTCCGCCGTCCAATTATTCGTTTCCCTTCAACTCCCCCCGTTAGAATGGTTTGTAGTGAGGTGTATATTTTTTTTGCTCCACGGATCAAGTGCCCGAAATATTCCACTTACCAAATTTGTATTAGTTTGATCAATTCGCGACCTTTCTTCGTATCACTGAATATGATTCTATCGTTTGTTTGTTTTGTTTTTTAGAGTACCTTCAAAATTCCTCGGTTAGATCAAAATTAAAAAGCTTGTAAACGATTGAGGGTGTTTTTCTTCAAAGTTCACGCCTCACGGCTGTACATTAAGATGGACCATGTGTATAGCACTTTAGAACTCGAATCCTTAATTCCAAGTTGAAATCGCGAGCTGTCAATATTTTATTCATCTTGTTGAATGCATTTCTCGTCTGTACAATTTCTGATCTCAGTTTCTTAATATTGAACTTCGTACCGAGGTATTTAAACGATTATTCTTTTTGCGTTTAACGGAATTCTATATCTTGGACGGTACAAAGAAAGCTGATGCAGACCGACAGCCACGGAATATCAATAAGGAGAAATGTGCCGTACCTTGGTCATATCATAAGAAGGTCAAAGTACGAAATTTTACAGATTATCCTACAAGGACAGATAGAAGGGAAAAGAAGTCCACGGAGAAGGAGGACAGATTGGCTGGAAAATATTAAAAATTGGACCAACGCATCTTCATTACGAAATTAATGGCAAATGCGAAGGCAACGTGAAATCTAATTGGAATGATCGCCTACGCTCTATTACGAGTATGCACGTAGAAGAAGATATCTGTTAAAACTGTCCTCGCAGTTCTACCTCAGGTAGTATACTCGTTTTTATTCATTCTATATATCAACGACATTCCTATATGTGAATACAACACTCTATACTGATGATGTCGCTCTATCAATGTCATGTTATAGAATCAGCGCCATAGTAAATCGACTTATCAAAGTTAAGAGTTATCTCTAAACAAATAGAAACATACTGCGAATACTTCTAGAACTGAATCTATAATTTTCTCCAGAAATAGGTCCTTAATTCCTTCTGAAATTATGTCGAGTAGCTCTATATATAAACTTGAAAAATGAGGTTAAATTTTTAGGCGTCGTCTTAGTTTTGAAAGTCGTAATATAAACGAAGCAAGAGCAAAAATTATCCCAAATACTCGTATATGCATGTCTTATTTGGAATCGTATACATATCTAAAACTTCGCACAAAAAGCTTGATATAGTAGTCCAAAATAATTAATTTTATTTGTAACAATTTACCTCTCTACTACATATCTATATATCTTTGCGTAATGTGTGCCCTTTCTACCATAACTTACGGGGCACAAACATGGTCGCTAACGATCAAAGTAAAAAAAAAAAAAGTACAAGTACAGGTAGCTCAAAGAGCAGTAAAAAGAGTAATGATTAGGTTAACGAGGTTGGACAAAGTAAACGATAAAATACTGAGAGATAAATCGAAAATGGAAGATGTTTTAAAAAAAAAAATGAAATGAAGTGGAATTGAGCTGAACACGTTATTCGAGTGAAAACAGATGGACGATGGAAACTGGTTAAGACTGAACAGGAGAAGGTTGTGGAAAAGACCGAAAACGAGATGGAAAAACGATACACGCTGGAAAGTTTTGAATGATTAAAACACAGAATCGTCTGGAATGGAAACAAGTGGACCATTTAGACGCCTATAGATTGAAAGAGGCCAAATACTTAACAACGGACTTAATTTTCCTTAAATAAATATACTATTATATTTAATTAGCATTAAGTAACAAGTATGCGTAATATTATAAATGCATGTTTTAAAATATGGAAATAATGTAATAAGCAAATATAACAGCTTATTGTCGTAATTTAGTGCACTTTAAATTCATTCTTAACTTTTGCTTTTCCTTAATAATCTTTATATATATATATATATATATATATATATATATATATGTGTGTGTGTGTGTGTGTGTGTATACAGTATATGAGATGTTTACGTAATCTTTGCCTATGTATGTATGTTTAATTCTTCGATAAATTTAAACATTCCACCTCAATCAAATGCCTATAGATCAATTTTTTTTTCATTATTAAAAGTTTATGACCTCTATTGTGACTGAAAGACTTCATATTTTATCAGAATAAATATTCGTATAGTTCGTACACGCCGATTTACTATCGTTTAATTTAACGATTCACCCGACAGTTGTGCATGCAGAAGCGAAGTCAACTTTTGGATCTATCTGGTACCTTTTATATACTACGGCTGATATTCCGTTAACGATTGACACCACCGCAGCAGATTATACTGTAATATTGTCTATAACTTTCAAGATGGACGAAGAAATGAAGGATAAAACTCAATGAGCTTAAAAAAGCAAATCCTACAGATTCGGCGAAATATCTAAATATCTCGGACTGCACCTTGATGATCGTTACAAGTATCACAAAAGACAGCCGAAGAAATCCGATTTCCGTCAAATGTGTAGTGGCTGTTAGGAAGAAATTCGTAACTCGATGATCGCTACAGTAAACAATTACTTTATCTCGGTCGATCATCAAACCCATCTGGACACTTATGAGATCCACCGACTTTGGTGATTCGTGTAATTACCGATACAGGTTAGTATCAGAGAAACGAGGATCTGCATACAGATCTGATTTTTGAAGTAGGTAGACGAGGTCGTTTGTGATTAGGCGGCCAAACACGAAAAACGACTCTATATAAACATATTGATGCGACCCATTTTTGCTCGGCACACACTAGCAGATGTTAGACACGTCTTTTAAACGATTAAAATTAAACGATTTAGTTACGTAAACGATGTTTATGTATATAAATAACAGTTAAACGGTCATCTCGAACGAATGGATAAACGCCGTCTCAAGAAACTTCGATGGGAACCCTAAAACCCGGATTCCGTGGATTGTACAAGTGAAGGAAGATATGCATGAAGATTTCTGAAAAAGATCGTAATAAATTTCGGCAGAAGATCAATTCGTTTGAAGAAAGCGCAGTGAAGAAGACTGGAAAAATATGGACGACGGATAAAAGAAAGAAGAAACATTCCGAACGGATGAAAGAATATTCGGCAACGAAGAAAAACGAGAACAGAATTTGAAATTATGTGTGTACGTTGGTCCTCAGTCGGCCAAATTCGATTAAGAAGAAGTTTAATATTTTTAATTACTAATTAGCGTGTGATATATATTGATAATTATGTAAAAAAAAAAATCATCTGCGATTTGTAGCCTCCTCGTTAAAGGGTACAATTGATTAAAAAGGATTTTTTTTATATATCGCTTCGTATCGACAGTACGATTTACTACATTAAGCTTCTATGAAATTACGATGATATCGAAGCGTACGAGGGTCATTTAAAATAGATGTTTTATCTAGAAATAGAATTTGCCAAAGACGCGCACGTCCTTATATAATCGTGGCGACTAATCTAGTACGTATACCGGTTAAAAATATCTTTGTGCTGCCTAGTGAAAAAGGATCGTTTTATAATACATCCTTATAATTCTTCATTTCATTCGACATCTTCTTGTCCTGCTATTATCTTTTCATTTTATTCGTTTCTTTTATGTAGGGCACGGCGGCGACGGTGACTATAAAGGCGTTTTAAACCCGGTACGTCTGAATAACTGCTGCAACAAACGCAATTGAAATGCCTTAAGCAACCATCGTACAAATATCGTTTATTGTTTGTTCGACTAGATAAAGGAATCCTATATGTTAGTTAAGAATTTTTGTTTTTACAATGTAAGAGTCTGAGCACAAAATAAATATATATATTTTATATATATATATATATATATATATATATATATATATATATATATATATATATATATATATGGATATATAGATATATCGGCATTCTTATAAAAATGTAAAAGATATAAGCATCAATGGCTACGAAGATAATAATCGAAAGATCCCCCAGACCTATGCGAATATTTCCTGGTCTTCGTTTGTGTTTCCTTTTTGTAGTTATTCAATTCTATAGTCGAATATTCAATGAATACCCCCACGTTCCTTTGATTAAAAACGTTTGTATGTTATGATATACACGCACTTCATTGAATACTTTTTTTTTTTTTTAATCTACCCCTAGCTGCTTATCTATAGATTGCATCGTATCGGAAAATTACACGAATGACGCCAATGAAGACGTGTCAATAACGTCGCGACTTAATTATTAATCATGATTAAATTCTATTTCTACCGAGGAGTTATCGAGTACATTGATTGCTGTTGAATTCGGCTGATTATGAAGTTTCTTCTTATTTTTTTTTTTTTTTAATGATTTTCCGCTTGTTCGGCCTATCACTTGTGATACGTACTTTATGTTCAGATGGCGGTGAAGGGTTTTGTTGCTTACGTATATCATGGAGCATTAGCGATCATTCGTAATTATTTACGCTGTATTATATATTGCTTTTGGCACTACAACCCCATAATTGAGAATACCTCCCCGAATAGACGCTAGTCTTAATACTGCGTGTAATATTTTTTGGGTTATTTTATTTATATAATTCGTAATTATCCGAACGGTGTTTTTGTATTTTTTTTTTATATATATGCGGTAATTCTGTTTAGACAGAAAAAGAATGCGTCGTGCTATTTTTTACTATTCATTGTTACATAAATTTATAACGTGCAAAAACACTATATAAATTGCTATATACTTATGATAGAAACGTTTCGAACGTAGGATTGTAAAAAGGATAAATGTAACGACGGTTACTCGAAGTCTCGACACCGATCGACAAAATAAAAATATTACGGGGCATCGGACATAGAAGTGACAGCTATGGAAAAAATAAAAAATAATTTTTGTTACTTTTGCCCATGTCTTAACATTCGAATCTAAGGAATCTCCATCTTTTTCAACGTCTCTCTTTCACACAGCATCATTATTGCTTGTATAGAAAGTCTGGTCTCCCCCAATTGAAATGTCGAAAGGAATGTGATTTCCGTTTCTGATTATGTGCGTTAAGTACCGGATTCGTAGCTTTTCAGTTTTCGTTTTGTTTTTTCTGGTTCACGATATCTTCCGGATTCGACGATAAGCCGCTTTTCAAATGACGAGATTTTCCTTGTATCCTTTTACGTTACTATATCTCACACCCGTATCCTTTTCAAACCCAATAATGTATTTGGCTATAATATAGCTTTTTCAAGCGTTTGTATGTATTTTGTATGATTTTATGCTTCTGATGTATTACAAATTAAATATAAAAACATAAAGAATAACATATATATATATATATATATATATTGACCGCATGGCCAAACGTTTATACTTCCGGTAGTGTTTAAAAGTGCAAATGTTGACATTCAATCACTATTTAAAACTTTGAATAGCGCGCAATTTTGTTCTTGCAAGTTCGAAAGTATTAAGATTTCGAAATTTATCAAGGAAAAAATACTAAATTTGAATCGCTCGGCTAACCGAAACTGTACCTTCAGGTTCCAGTGTATATTTCGATCGATTCTTTACAACTGAACGAATATTTTCCATTTTAAGCAAAAGAAAAATTTTTGGAACTGGAACTTGCCAACGGCATCAAATCCCAAAACTCTCGAGTGTTAAATTTACGCCAGAAAAAGTATTTTTAAAAGCTTCTTGCGGTTCAAGTGAACAACTCGTAAGAGCGGACGGCAACATTTGTGCGGTTCAATGATTAGATAATAAAATAATAACCATGTTATCAACTGAATGTGGAAATGTAAAAAAGGATGAAAGCATCGAGCAAAATTGAAGAAGATAAGAATACTTCGACTAGATGTGGTCTCAAAATATAACAAATATATGGGAGGTGTAGATTTAGCTGACAGATTAGTTGCATCATTATATCAGTACAATGCTAGGACAAATCGATGGGCTGTACGTGTAATCTTAATATTCAGAAGATTGTCAACATTTAAATATGCCATCAATAAATATTGTGTCACTTTTTGATTTTCGAGTGCAGCAGTGTGAAAGTGACCATATAATCCTTTATTTCGCAAATATGTTCCTATTGCTGATACGTCTGCATGAAAGTTAAGAAACAAATGTCGCTTACAAGGGTATAAGAAAATTACAAAATGTATTGCATTAAATGTAGGATATTTTTATGCATAACAGCACAAAGGAATTGTTTTACCGAATATGAGGGAGTAAAAGTTAAATAGTATAAGCGAGTTCATTTTTCTTTGAAAAGTCTCTTCTATATTCATAATATAGTTCAAAATTTAATATATTTTAGCATACTTTTGCGTTGGACTTTATTTAAAGAATAAATTTATAACTCAGAAATAATTACAATATTTCGTCTTTTGATTTTTAAAATATTGAGTAACAACATAATTTATGATTAAACATATTAAACTTTATATATAACAAAGTTTGAAATTTTTTTCCATGACCTTGCCGAGAACAGATGTGAGGGCAATAGGTCTGTAACTGTCTAGTTCCGTTGGATTTTTGTTCTTTTTTAAGATCGGAATAATCTCAGCCAGACGCCAGGAGGTGTGAAAAGAACAGGATGTCCAGAGTTGATTAAATATATTTAATAGATGAGTAATAACACTTTGGGGGGCATTTTTGAGCATATTGGCGTGAAACTTATCGTGTCCAGTGGCCGAGGAGTTTATCGTACGGACGCTCGAATTAAGTTCTTCGAGTGTTAATAATTGATTAAGTTGCTGATGCGAATCGGTCTCCATTGTTGTGGTCAAAGGAGGAGGGGATTTTGGTGAGACCCGGTTTGAAGCTACAGAGAAATGATAGTCAACCGTCGTCTCCTATGGATACTGAACAACAAGAATTTTTTATCAAACAAACAGTGCGGATTTCGCTCTAAAAGATCCACAACTGATCTTCTTTATTACCTTCAAAGTAATATTTTAGAAGCCTTCACCATACACCAACATCTGCTCGCCGTTTTCTTCGACTTCACCAAGGTCTTTGATACAGTTCTACATTACAGAATCCTCGAACAACTACACCAATGGAATATTGATGGTCGATTACTCGCATTCATTAGGGGGTTCTTGGATCAGCGTAAGTTTCAGGTCGTACTTGGTGACATTAGCTCAAAGCCTCTTGAATTAAAAAATGGTGTACCGCAGGGTTCAGTTTTAAGTCCGACGCTCTTTATTATTGCTATCAACTCAATGCTGGCGGAAATAAATCCAACGATCCGAAGTGCACTCTTCGCTGATGACTTGGTAATTTTTGTTCCGTTGTCAAGATTATAAGCTTGGTGAAACCATGCTTCAAGAAGCTACACACAAGCTTACTCAATGGTCCACAAACAGCGGTCTCTCTTTCTCACCTGAAAAAACTAAAACAATACACTTCTGTAGAATTCGTCACTGCCAGCACCAGGTGGCCATCACCTTGGGATCTGAGGCTATAGAAACTGTTTCCCGAATTAGATATCTTGGCCTGGTTTTTGACAGAAGGTTGATATGGTTGGATCACATAAATTACCTCCGAATGGCTTGTATGCAAAGACTAAATCTGATGAAAAAGTTGTCACATACCACCTATGATGCAGACAAAATTTCTCTTCTCCGAATATACAAAGCCCTAATAAAAGCAAAATGTGACTATCGTTTTCCTGCCTACGCGTCCGCTACACCAACTATCCTGAAACGACTAAACTCAGTACACCACTCTGCACTACGTCTAATGCAATGAGATCAACACCAATAAACCATTTGCTATATGACTCTGGAGAACTTCCCACCGATCTTCATCGTTCTTATATCCTACTCAAATTCCACCTTCACTCACTCTCAACTCCTGATCTTCCTGATAATGCAGTGTATCACCACAATCATCAAACCACTCCTTATTCAAACTTACTCGTTCACAATAAAATTACAAACATCCTCCATAATCTTGACATCAACCTGCCTCCACTCTGCAAAGCCAACCATCTGTCTATTCCTCCTTCGATTTCCATTCCCATAATCGTTGACACGTCTCTCCTCAACTGCCTCTCATTGCCACAATCTATTATCGAGGCCTCGTTTCAAAATCTATTAAAAATGTATAGTGGCCATGAAGTACTATACACGGATGGTGCCAAAAAAGGAAACTTCACTGGTTGCGCCGTCATATACAAACATGGGACAATCCGATGTCCACTACCATCTACATTCTCTGTATTGTCGTCAGAGTTATATGCAATCTCCTGCGCAATTGTTATTGCAGAATCGGAGCTAAAGCATGACATATTAATTTGTACAGATTCTCTTAGTTCAATTCGAAACATACGGAATAGACACGAACATCAGCATCCGTTCGCGAAAACTATACTAGAAAAATCGTTATAAGCGACAAATTGTACTTGCGTGGATACCCGGACATCGCCATATTGGTGCAAACAATGAAGCTGACACAGCGGCAGCAGATTCATGTAATATAACGCCGGTTCCGGTCATACCAACGACATGTAAAGATATGACGATCCATATCTGGAACAAGATGAAGTCGATAGCAATGGAACGATTCTCCATCCTTCCTTATTACGATCGTAGCATCGCAAACCCGATAATGCCAACATCCAGACGGAAAGATGTGGTCCTCTTTCGCGTTCGGTCCGGACACACACGTCTTACGCACCAGTTCCTGTTTACCAGGGAAAATCGGCCTACCTGTCCTGCATGCAATACTCCTCTTACCATCACTCACATCCTAGTTTCCTGTCCAACATATACCTTTCAACGTCAGCTTGCTGGCCTCCTCTCAACCTTCCCAACATATTACAACGCACTTCATCCGCCGAGACTAAACTTCTCCTCTTCCTCAAAATCACAAACATCTTTCCTCTAATCTAGTTTCTTACACCTTTCCTTCCGTGCCTCTGGCCTAAGTAGCAGGATACGGTACGGTCACAAATCAAAAAAGAAGAAGAAGAAGAAGTTTGAAATTTGTATCGTTTTTGCACTGTAAATCACTATGCTATTTATGTAATAAAACTCGCGTTTCTTTTCAAAAATTATTTGTTGTCCATATCATTAGTTTACAAATGTTGTAAAGAACTTTCTGGTGGTGAAGAGCAATTTCTTTTTCAGTAATATCAGTTTAATTTTAAAGGTTTAGAATAATTTTATTTGATTCATATGATTTTGTATTTAGATGGTCTCACGGTGTATTAGAATATACCATTTTAAGTCATCCTTGTAGGGGCGAGGGTGAATTTTTTTATATAAATATTTTTTAAATTTAGGTATATTAGAATATATATATTTTTGTGATTTGTTTTATTGAAAAATTTGAAAAAAAAAAAACCATGGGTCTCAGGAGAGTATAGGAGTATCGTATGTAACATCTTAACATTTTCTTTCCGATTTCCAGATTTTACGTTGTAAAATGCATTCTTCACTTAATAAGTACACCCCAAGTCATCCGTTCTTATAGGATCATTATCTTTCGTTATCCAACTGTCAAGATGTGCAGCAGAATGTAGTAGTCACCCTGTACATCCCCGATACTCTACGCCAACAGTGTAATTTAATATCGCTACAATTTTCCCCCTTTGTCCCGTCGTTCTAGAAATACAAATATCGTCTCCTAGTATAAATTAAATAATATCGGTGATCTAATCGTTACACTATTAATTGGTCGTCTCGTTAAATATTGTTTAATAATATGTTAGTTTGATGTTTTTTTTTTTTTTTTTTTTCAAGGTAACAACAGCAAAACGGAACGATTTAAATTCGCAGAAAGTAATACGAGTTTTGTTAACGAAACGTCGATTAAACCGGACGAATCTTTATTAACCGAAGAATCGGATATCGATAGCGATCCGGAAGAAAGTGCCGTATTCGTATCGACTACTCCGACGTATAAACGAAAATCGCTGGACAATGAAGAAGGATCACTGGCTAAGCGTTTATTCCATAATCTTTCTTCGAAACTTACATCATCATTAGGAGAAATATTATCATCAACTCCTATATTCGGTTCATCATGTTCCGATAACGCTACGTCTACTTTAACGCATTCCGATAACACGGTGTTACCGTGTTGTACATTATCATCGTCTAAGGTAAAGCCGATGATCGAATTTACATGTTTTAATAGTAGGCACTAATTTTTAAAGTTATATAAATAAATATTTTGCGAATTATATAATGATCGCGATAGATGAAAAACGTATCAAAACTGCGCCAGTTCAGCTTGCAAGAATTTTGATGAGTCACTGTATTCGCGATTGGTACACATCTTTTAAACACCTTAGTCTATTTCCATTATACGTTAGAATAAAGGTAGCGAATATTAAATGAATAAACATATCTTTGATAGAATGTGCTAGGGTTTCGAATGAGAATAAGTCTATCAATATTACGTGAAATCTAACCGAAAACACGGTGACCAGGTATAGTGACGCGGTACTTAGAGGACATATAAAGATTGTGCTAAAAAATCAATCTTAGGAGGAATGATTATGATTGAAGATAGACGGAAACAAGAAAGTGTGTCTACAAGGTATGCGGATAGAATTAAGCAACTAACGAACATTCCATCGAGAGATTTTAAACAAAAAATTTAAAAAAGTGTAATTAAAATACGTTCAGTGTTTAAACATTTTTCGATAGACGATGTATAATTATGTCGTGTATAATTTTTTAGATGTATAATAAATAAAAAAAAAAATTAATATATTTTTCTAATTAAAACCTACATCATCGGTTAAAATTTAATTTTAAGCCACAAGAAAGAAATTTAATAACTACGAAAACATCGAATGAAAAATTGGAAATTGTTAGTGTCGATCCGTCGGAGTCGAATGAAGTTACGGTCGCTCCCAAAAAACATAGGTAATAGACTTTTATTTATAGTAAATTGTATATATATATATATATATATATATATATATGTGTGTGTGTGTGTGTGTGTGTAAAAATTTCCTTACATTTAACGTTATATAATTTGTTCGTACTATTGCATCTACAATAATGAGGTTTAATATATATATAATTAGTTTTTTATTTGTATTTTAGGGTGCCAAAAATATACTTCGGAACTCGTACTCATAAACAGATTGCTCAAGTTGTAAAAGAATTGAAAAGAACTCAATTCGCACAGTATGCGAGGTAGGAACACGTTTAAATATAATTCGTCGTTAAAGCGAAATTTTATATACCGAAATTGATTATGACGACGATTGCTTAATATCTCACGCGGATTTTATTGTCGGGGGGTGGTTCATTTTAAAAAGTTGTTCGCGCAACTAACGTAGGCTACATTTGTTATAGGATAAAACATTTTAAACCAGTAACGATCTAAATCTGGTAGTGTATTGCATTTTACCACACTACATACAGAAATGCCGAGACATCCGAGTGTTGATGTATTACATACAGAAATATCAAGACATCCAAATGTTGATGTATCTTTATGAATAGTAGATAATCAGTTCGCATCTCGAAATTCGACGTACAGTACATTTCTAAAATTAAATTTGTTAAGACTTTTACAACTCGAAAAAATTATTTCGACCGTAATCGTGGATGTTTCAGAAGTAATATCCATTTCCTAAACAATTTATCAGTCTGTTAATGTAATTGAATTACCTATTATGAAACATGAAAAAAAGATACATTAACATGACAGCCGATAGAACGTGTTGACGATACTTATCAACCTGAATAGAAAACTACTCCAACCTATCCTAGGCTAGCCGTTATAAGATAATTTGCCATTGCTTTTTCAAGCTTCTTTATTTTCCCACACGTTCAAATTGGATAGATGAGTTAGCTAGAAGACTTTTTAACATGAAAAATTCTCGTACAAGATAAAATTGAAACCTAGGCCGTGTGAGTAGAACGATCAAACATTATCGCTACACCATGAGGTTCATATATGAGTATGAGTGTCAATGCTTGTGTCGCATATGCGAGACCAGACCCATTTTAAAATACGTCGTGAAATCGCAAAGCATCGAATTTCTGTTCTGCCGGCGACGATGTCAATATGTTGTTTATTCTTTTTCTTTTTGATTTTCGGTGCCACTGGTTCACGATGTCGTCTGTGTGAACAATCTCCATTCGATCCTATCGCTTCCCATGTAATATCTTTTCGCGGATACATTCCTGCTTTCTTAACTGTCCTTGTAATCATATGTTTATATCGAAATTTTGGACAGCCTACTTATTACTCCGTAAAGCATGCGCTTCGGAATACGTTCTTCGTCCATCCGTATTACATGGCCAATCCATCTTAGGTGAGACTTCGCTAGTTGCTGTTCAATTGAAGAACAGTTGGCCATTTATAGTACTTTTTCATTCGATATGTGATCTTTCCAGGCAATCCGAAGAATTCGGCTTAGTAATTTAAAATGGCAGACTTCTAATTTTTTAAGTTGATTAATTTTTAATGGCCAGGTTCCTCTACCATATATAACATGGTCGGCATTATTACAGTTTTATACACGGTCATTTTAGTAGCTGTTGTTAAGTTTTTATTATTAAAAATTCGTCTAGAAAGTCTTTTATGTATATGATATCGTTGCATTTCTAATTTTATACAAAATTTCTTCATCTAGATTGCCGTCGTTGCTGATAATACTTCCCAGATACTTAAATTCTTTCATTTTGTTTAATATATTTCCGTCGATAGTATATTCTTTGTTAGTTGCAGGTATTTCTATAAGATCTGTCTTGTTACAGTTAATAGATAGACCAAAATCTTTGTATGTTTCGTGTAATAATTTTACCGCATATTGCAATTCTGGAGCGTTTTTTCTCTAAAATGACGCAGTCATCCACATATTGTAAATTTTGCATGATGTACGTATTTGTCTTGCTTTTAGTTTTAAATTTCGATAGATTATATAATCCTCTGTCGAACCGGTACTCTATCTTAATTCCGGATGTTAAAATCTTTTGCTTATATACTATATAAACCATACTCATATAAAAGTTAAACAACGTAGGCGCAAGTACGCAACCTTGCCAGTCGATATTTTAAAAGAATCTGTAAATCCATTTTCGCAAATTACCACACCTTCCATATCATCGTGTAACTGTTGTAGAAGCGACAGCAGTTTCGCTGGGTATACAATTATTTTTAGAAATCTCCAAAGTGCACCTCCGTTTACCGTATCAAAAGTCTTTTGTACATCAATGAACGCCGTATAAAATTTTTCATTTTGTTTTCTAGTTTTTTCCACTAGCCTGGCGTAGAGCAAATATCATATGTATGGTACTTCGTTACTGCCGGAAGCCACATTGCTCCTTCAGGAAGATACTTATCTATTAATGTTTGCAATCGCGTTAGAAGTACTCTGCTCAAAATTTTACTAGCAGTTGATAATAGGGATATACCTCGATAACTAAAACATTCGTTTTATCTCCCTTATTTTTATATATACAAACAATGGCTGCATTTTTAAAATCTTTTCGTAGAACATTTTCTTCCTAGAATCGCTTATATAACTTAAGCAATTGTGACGTTAATTCCTTTCCACCAAATTTACATATTTCATTCAGTATACCGTCTAACCCCGCATAAAACTTCTCCTTCAGATGGTGGAGTATCCAGTTGATAGTTGATATTTTCCTCAGGTATTAACCGAAAAATGTCCTCGTTAACCGCGGATTTATTGTTTAGTAACGTTTGAAAATATTCCTTCCATCTGTGTTTAACTTCTTCTCTATTTCGATTACCCGATGAGCTTTGTATAGCAGTTTTACGCCTAGTTATAGGACCATATATAGTATTAATAGCTGTAAAGAATGCACGCACATCATTTTATTAATGCGCCACTGATTTTGCAATTTTCTGGTTTCACGTTGCACTTTAGATTTTATCGAAGCATAACTATTTCCTTTTGCCATATTCATCCTATCATTTTGTCATGCTATGAAACATTTCCGTTTTTCATCAATTTGATCTTGTAACTCTTTTGAACTGTCGGCGAAGCAATCTTGGGATCTTTTTACTTTACAGCTGAGGACGTTTTTACACGCCAGCGTTATCTCATTTTTTATACAACCCCACTCTTTTTCTACAGTTGACATGGAAAGGGATACTGAATTTTGAAGACCGGTGGTTAATACTGCTGTAAAGTTGTTTAAAATCTTTTTATCTCTTAATCGATCTATATTATAATTCCCTTGTTTATATTTTTGTAACCTTGGATGATACTTTATAGTGGGGAATCTAAATTTTGTTCTAATTAATAGATGATCCGTGTCTCCATCTGCACCCCCTCATCGCGCGAGTAATTAGGCATTCATTTCTGTTTCGACTCTTTGTGATAACGTAATGTATTAGATGCAGATGTGTAGATCTAGGATGCGTCCATGATCCTTTATAGATATCTTTTAGCTTGAAAAGAGTGTTGGTAATAACAAGACCATTTTGCGCGCAAAACCGTAATAAGCGCTCCCCATTACTGTTTTCTTTTCTCATTCCATGGGCTCCAATGGTGCCATTCCAAATATTTGTATTTTCCCACTCGTACATTAAAATCACGAAGTATAATAAGTCGTCCATTAGTTTTAATTTTATTTTACGTTTCTTGAAGGTCGTTATAGAAAAAATCTTTTACATCTTCAGAGCTGTCTCAGGTTGATAATGTAGGATTTTTTGGAAATTGGAAATTTTAGTTTCATTACCATAAGTCGATCGCTGATACATTGCGGCTCTTCCGGCACCTATTATATCAAACACCTCTTAAACGTTTATTTCATGGTTTAACACCTTTCCAGTATATTGTGTAACCCGTGCTTTCTTCAGTAACTTGTGCTTCATCGGCAAATCTTGTTTCACATAATCCAACTACGTCTATTTTATACTTTCTTAATTCGTGCGTAATTAAGGCCGTTCTTCTTACAGGTAAATTTTTGTTATCTAATAGTGTTCTGACATTTCAAACTCCAAATACCCAGTTTCTCTTTTGATTATTATTTTTATTTTTGTTTTTACCGCACAGTGTGAGTCCCCATCAGTCGCGGAAAACTGACCAGGTAAATAAGGGATGAACTATATTTAGAACACCTTTTCTAGTCCCTTCCACATTCGTGGCACGCAGAGCGGTCCTAAAGAGGGCTGTCTGCTCGTATGATCTGCTGCCTAATTCCGACATCATCCCGTCCTGCCCGAGAGCGAACACTTGGATCATACCGCCTTCCGTGTGTATTCATTAGCTAAAAGCTCCCAGTTAACCAAACCTGCTTCCATCATCATGACTCCATCGCCGTAAGACTTTTGAAACAAAGAGAAACAAGACAATAGTATACGCTTAGAGGAACACACAGGAGTTTGTGTGTAAACAGCTCCCATGCTGCTTATACAACAACACTAGTTTTATCTAATGGCCTGGATTAACCAAGACGGTAAGACTAGCACAGTTGGTGCATTTCTGCAAGCAAGGAAATACAGCGAGTGCCTGAAGGAATTAGAGGTAAGGAAATAAAAGGAAATAGATGATAGGAAAACAGGAATAAGGAAGGAAGGAATCCGTTATTTCGGGGCGGCACTCTAGCCTTTGGATAAGATCCAGACCGCAAGGCAACGGTTTGCTACTAAGGAGGTAGCGGTGTAAGGTTTGACAGCGACCAAACCTCGCTGATGGTGAGATAGTCGTAGGATTTTTTGGACTTTTAGTAGGTCCTCTTGTCTCATTGCCCTGTCACTACTGGAATCAGGGACATGCGAAAAGTACACATGGTCAACAGCTTCTAATGGGCCACATTCGCACTTGTTACTTAAATGAAAGCGAAATAGATAAAACTCAAATTTTCCACCACCGCGTTAATAATTAGGTAGTGTAAAAATCAGGAATAATTTTGATTTTATGTGTATGTAATACATTGAGAATTATGCTGTAGTTATGTCTCCCAGTATTGTCCTCTCTCTATCTTTTTTGTCAAATTTTTAAATAGGTATATATATATATATAATGTGTGTATTAAAAAGCAAATTGATTGAAAACAAACATGAATACTTGGGTAGCAACAAATTTACTTCGACCTTTAACTATTACACTAATGAGTTGCTGACGTTTTACGATTAAATTTAATGCCATTTGCAATATTATCCTTCGTAAAAATTCGTTTAGCTGTTTATTGTCCTGTATACAAATTGTAAATTTTTGCCGATAAGTTTTCGTCTTCGCGATGTTTATTTATATATATATATATATATATATATATATATATATATATATATATATATATATATATAATACATATTGCGTGTGCATATGTGCGAGCATAAAATATATTAACTTTGTTTATTTTTATTTTGTTTTCAAGAATTACCGTATTGTCGAGTAGAACTCACACCTGCGTGCATCCACTAGGCAACTATCCAAATGTTAATAAAACTGAACTCTGCCTGCAATTACGGGAACCAGTAACGGTAAGAGTTGAATGATAAATTGTCGTACATCTATTTTAAAATTTATTACGAATATTGATCGGTATTTTTTATAATAATCTCACAAAAACCATGTTAAAAAATTTCATAGCTTATCGAATGACTAATCGTTCAATATTTTTAAACATAAAATTATATTATTAAAAAAAAAAACACGTTCATTATACCATGTAATAACAACCATTAGTAATATTGATTTTTTTTGTGCGTGAGTATATGTTTGTCGATGGTTGCATTTTGTTTTGATTTTTTTACCTGACGATAGATGTATATCCTCTCCGATTATGATGACAATGTATTAAACTGTGTGCGCAGCAAACATCTCACAAAACTAAATGTAGCAGGGGAACCGATTAAGCATATACGTGTATGCTTTTAATGGCACATCATCAATTTTCTACACAAAATTATACATTTTGGTTTTTGAAATAATTTTGAAAAAATCAATGATGTAATATTTGTTACTTTTTGCGCTGATTTTTTTGACTGTTACAATGGTTAGATTGTTCGTTTAATGTTTCGATTTCATCGTGAACCTCGATATTACTCGTTCAGAAACTTAACGTAATTACTGTACGTTTAAATTTCTCGTTATTTCACGTCATCGACTGTGATAAATACTCCCATAACTGTGCGCTCGTAAATTTGTTTCTATATATGATAGATATCTAGTTACAAGTAGTGAGCGGAGCTGTTTTATGAAATTGGATTTTGAGTATAACATGTTAAATTTTTTAGGGCTTCCACAAATCCACTGATAGCAACAATTAAGGGGTTCTTTTTTATTATTTTAATCACGCGAATTGTGTAATATATGTATTAAATTTATTTCACATTTAACTGAAACCGGTGTAACATTGGAAAATAAGAAAAGTAGTCGGTTCTCAAACGAGGACAATTTTCATGAAAAACAATGAAAGTGTGTTACTGGCGTTCCGTATGTATATTCGTTTCCGCGGTGTAATGTATAATGTTAGATTATCGCATTTTGACTGTACTTCAAACAAAGTAAGCAATAATTTTTAACTACGTAACTAAATAAACAATTAGATGCTCTTTGTGTAATTATAAAACTGTTAAACAATTCACGAAATACAATAAATGTATCAAAAGTTAGCTGGAATAGAATACACCTCAAAAACTGAAGAATTGTTTGCAAATTTTTCCGAAATGGTTTCAAAATAATTTGCATTATAATATATTCGTGAATGAATGTCTTGTTGCTATTTATAGAAACATTTTAATTTTGTTTCTAATCCGAATTAAAACGTGTACTATTATAATGAATAAATAAATAAATAAATAAATATATATATATATATATATATATATATATGTATGTATGTGTATATATATATATATGTGTATATATATATATATATATATATATATGTATATATATGTATATATATATATGTATATATATGGGTGCGTGTGAATTAAATAAATTTTCCGTCAGAAAAATGGATGCCGTGAAATTGGTTTTATAGGGAGATGGTTGCAGATATAATATGAATGTTCCAAGGTTCGGTCATCACGATTTATTGCATAATACTCGTTTTCCTAATGTATGGGACGTCGAAGATTTAGTAACATTCGGTAGAAAACATAATACTTGTCCGTATTATACGGCTAGGTCATTGGTTTCCAGCGCGAACATTATCTTCTGTCCGTACAATTATCTTATCGATCCGGGTATTAGAAAAGTGGTAAGTTATTTTTTACATTTTCGATTGTTGCATCATTAGTAGTTATACAGAGAGAAGAATAGCCGTTATTCAACGACATTCAATTGAAAATAACAATAAATAAGTTATCATCGTTACTTATCGTTCATTTAAGTACGTATGCCAATAATGAACTGGTCACTTCATTATCTTCCAAACTTACAACTTGTTTTATTATGAATTCGAAAAAAAAAAATATCGAATTAGATTTGCCAGGCGACCCAGTTAGCGCCGGAGCTACGGTGTGACTTCCAGTAAGAAATATGCGTCTGGAAAGCCAGTTACACAAAAATAGGTGCATGGAGAATGTTAAATCTATGAAGATGTACGGAAAATTGAAACATATCAAGTTAGAAATGAAAAAAAATTATGTGGATATACTAGGAATATCGGAAGCAAGATGTAATGGTAGTTGGGACTTCTAGTACTACAGGACAAAATAATAATAAAAACGGAGTTGGCATAATATTACATTTAAAAATAATAAATTAAAAACATACGTACGGATCAGCGATAGAATAATTTTAGCTAGCCATTATCGGAATATAACTGAAACTCTAGATGCGTATCATTTTATAGGTTTGTATTAAGCGAGTATCATAGTAATTTAACAACATTTTAAGGAAAGTTTTCGACATAAATTCTATCTATCATCAGTTTCCCTATATAACTTCCTGACGATATAAACATTCTTTCTATTCCTTATTTTAGAAACAACATACTAATAATTCGTTCTTTAAAATTGCATTCGTTATTAAAATAATAATAATAAAATTACCAACAGAGAAAATCGGTAACGAAAAAATATTTAGATTAATCCACGAAAATAGAAGCTTATAAGGAAAATTAATAGAAAGAAGATACAAATAGATTGGTAATATATTTTCAAACACAATGAACATTTAGCACAAATAATTGAAGGCATCGTAGAAGGTAAAATATCAAGAGGAAAGACAAGAATCAAATATATCATACAAATACAACACGATGTACAAGCAACGGGATATACTTAGCGTTATCCATAAAATTCTGACATTTGTCCATCAATCTTAACAAGATTGAGACATTATGACGATGATTATGATGCCAATAATAATAATAATAATGAAATTGCTTTAAATAACATTAAAACGTAATAAAAAATTTTAATATTATTTTTGCAACGAATACAATGTGTGACGTCAAAAATATAAATTTTTTGTAACATACTATGTACAAAACGAGAATTAATTTGTTGTTTTTAAGAGAGGACCCCCTAAAATATTTCGTTACAAATATTAAGTTTTAAGGATTGAACACAATATTGCAAACGTTTTGAATGTACTAGAGACAATTGCGTCAGAAGCCAACTGATAGTAGGAAAAAAATTTGCGCTTGTATAATTATTAAGCAGAACGTTATTATTTTTATATGTGTTTAAAATATTAACCCATGCCGCACGCACACTGTATACATTATATATATTTGACCATATTTCGATTTTAAAATTAAAGGTTATGAATCTATACAGTATAATAAACAACAAAAAAGAACCTGAAATCACTTTTTTTTTTTTTTTTTTTAATAAAAAATCGCCAAGATTTTCGACTGTTAAGCTATTATAGGGAATATGAAAAAATATAAATTATAAAAATATATACAAATTTATAAAAGTATAAAATGTAAGAAATATTACTTAGATACACAATTTATAAAACTTATCAGTGATAAAACAGAATTTTTAAATAATCTGATAGCGAATGTGGTAAACGAATCAGAAATATAAAATTTATACATAAACAATAACATAATAGCAAATATTTATATTTATTTTTCTTGCTAGTGTATTATTGTCTATGTATAAATTTTATAATGCCGATTGTTTCTTTTTTTTTTTTTTTTTTTTTTTTTTTTTTTTTTTAATGGGGATGCCTTTACAGCTTACCCAACGTGGAGCCGTAATAATCACTAACTCATATTCTTATGAACTCGGACAACTTCTCGAGAAAAGTCGCTATGTCCGGGAATAAATCTAGATTCTCAACATGTAGAAGGGACATTACATTATAAGGAGGACCACCACGAGATGCGTAAAGTAATTTGAGATACAGTTCAGAACGTAGTGCTGTTAATGAAGGACATTCGAAGAACACGTGATCGGGGTTGCAGACTACACGACCAGCATGTAGAGGACAATACGGATTATCTCTAAGCTGCATAACGAACAGGCGGTCAGGCAACAAGCAATGCCCAAACTGCAATCTGCTGATAAGCACAATTCCTCTCCGCTTGATGTTTTTGAAAACGTAGAACCATGGGAACCTAGGGAGAGACGGCTGCAGCTGATAATACGCAGTAAGAGGCGACCGCTGTATGCACTCCATATATGTCTGATCCCAGTGCTTTTTATGAACAGACTGTATAAAGTGAATGACGTCACGAGAAGAAACTGAAGAGAATAAAACACCACTAGAAGAACCCCTTTTAGCTATTGCATCTACCATTTCATTGTCGGGGACTCCTCGATGTCCCGGTACCCACAAGAATGACACAAATATACTGAGGTTTTCGAGCTGATTAAGTTTCAACAAGATGACTGAAATCAATGAATCTGACACCGATTGCCTTGTTTATCGCATTCACTATCAGATTATTTAAAAATACTGTTTTATCACTTCGATAATTTTTGTAAATTGTGTATACAAGTGTTATTTTTTTATATATTTTTATAAATTTGCGTATATTTTTATAATTTATATTTTTTCTATTCATTTAATAAAACAGCCGAAAAGCTTTGTGATTTTTCATAAAGAAAAATGAATTAGCGAGTTGCACTCCTTTTTTGTTGTTTTGTTTTTTTAAATCACTACATTCCAAACTTTTAAATTTAATACCGTATAATGTTGCCAATGGTGCTTTATGAATAGATTTACAATTTAAGAGACACAGAGTAATCTATGAATTACGAATAAGTACTTATTTAACAATATTTTAAATCCAAATGGAGTTAAAATGCAATTGTAGAAAAATCAATTATCATATAAATATATGTGTACGTTTCTATCTGATTTAAATATTAGATTTAATTGTAAATTATTCGCTCCAAATTTTTATATTACTCAATTTCTCCGGAAGCATAATTTGCTCTACTCTTACTTATCTAGACTAAAAATTAAAAATATTATTCATTTCGTCATTTCAATGACACGGTTCTACACATTTTTAAAAAAAAACAAAATGTAGTCATAACTTTAATTGTATCGATGTTTTAACCGTTATTATATTTACGATTAAAAAAATAATTTCGGTAATGAATAAACGCATTTATTCTAATAGTAGTTGAATTTATCATTAAGTTCGAGGGATGTTAATATAATTTTATAATTTGATGTATGTGTATCATACTTGTATATGAACTATAATTAGCTGTGTATCTGTGTTTATATGTTCATGCGTGTATGTCTTTGTATATTAAATTTTACATGTTAAAATATGTAAGGTCTAAGACTTAAGTAGCAGTTTTTACGTTTTGCGTATATTCTGTTCGTTATATGCATGTACATGTATTTCGTTTCTTTAATTCTTCAAATATACAGATATTATTTTATATATATATATATATATATATATATATATATATATATATATATATATATATATATATATATATAATATTCATGTATGTATGATTGGTGCGTAAATTATTATTATATAAAAAGGATTATAATCTTTAAAAATCGTTGCGGCGACAAAAACTTATTTTACTTCTTCGAACAAAATTATGAATATGTTCATTTTTTTTATTTTAGTTTAAAAGTTTTAATTATTAAATATAATGTTAGGACGTTATACTTTTAATATTCTCCATCGGGTAAAAATACATTTTAATTTTCTAATATTATTACGCGTATTATTGCAGATGAATATAAGATTAAAAGGCGAAGTTGTCATACTAGACGAGGCTCATAATATAGAGGATACGTGCAGAGAATCGGCTAGTTTCGATTTAGAACAGTCGAAACTCTTGAATGCGATCGACGATTGCGGGAACATTGCCAAAGAAGAGGGTGGAGTCCAGTTCATCGACAATATAAAACAAATAGTAAATACTTTTGTCTTTTTTTTTTCTGGTGTAATCATATTAAATATATATATATTACTATAGTTAGAAATGATAATTCCAAATGTATAATTAATAATTTTAATAAAGTCGCAAACTAGAAGATTAAAAAAAAAAAAAAAATGTAAACGTACAAACGAAGCTAATGAACATTATTGAAAAAAGTAACACTATGATCAGTCATCAGATCAGACGCTTGAAATGGTTAAATAATTTAATAGAAGGAAAATTATGATAGTGGAATTATAAATGGTATAATAGATAAAATCCAAAATATGAATACGTTAGTTAGAAGTCATCTTTGTCACCAAAACATTTTTTTAATAATTCTTTCATTTACGTTTGTACTTTCTTGTCTGAGCTAACCATTAGTTCAACAGGTAATTCGTCTGCCTTTACTGTTTTTCTTCTTTGTGTATTTTTAGCGAATTCATTATACCATGATGAACTTTCCTATTTTTATTGTTCATTATCTTGATATATCTTTTTCGACCTTTCCCGATTTTGTGTAACCTTTCTTCAATATCTCGCAAAATACCTTCCGTTAACTTCATATTTAAATTGACGATTTTCTCCTCTTAATTCTGCTGTTGTTGCTTTTTCAATACATTCCATACGTTATTATTCTCTTCTTAGTTTAATGCAATTTCTATTTCTTTTTCTGCTTTAAATTTCTTAGCTTTCTCATTATTTTGTAATAACTCTATCATAGCAGCCCTCGGATATTTTATATATATATATATATAATTATTTTTTTTTGTTCTTTATTAGCCATTATGAATCCACTGCCAGAATGTAGACCTCATCCTTATGTAAATTTCTCATGCAGCGTATTTTACCTTTGTTCAATTCATATATTTTTACGTTATCTTATAAAGTTATCTTCAAAATTTTTCTCTCGATTCTTCTTTGTGTTTTATTAACTTGTTCCAAGTTGCCTCTTTAGCTCCGTGTTTCTGTGGCGTACACCATTACTGACAGAACGCATTGATTTCTTTTTAAAAGGCCATATTCTTTGCTTACTGTGACCACTCGATCAACCATTTCTTGTAACTTATCAATGTTATCTGAAATTAGAACTGTATCATCTGCATATCTTATATTTGAAATATGACCATTTTCGATGTTGATATCATCAGTGTTTGCTTAAAAATTGCTTTTTAACGTAACGATGACAATATGCAACCTTGTCGATTTCTTCGAATTCAGTATTTTCATTTCCGACTTTTCAAATCTGATTCCAATAAAATTTCTATATTAATATTCTAATTTTCCAATCTATTCCAGTCGCCACCAGAATTTCAATTAATTTGTCATGTTTCACACTGCTATAATCAATAAAACAGCAGTAAAGTCTGTGATTTACATCTTGACCATCTTTGGGCTAGAATATAATTATACTAATAAATCCAAATATCAGGTTACTTTCAATTCGTTGACTTTAACCGATGTTTTTATATAAAATGGGTAACCTAATGAAAGTCCGTTTAAAACAAAAATACAATATATATATAAAGGGGGTACTATGTACCTCCTGGGATCCGGAGCTCTAACCGGAACGGGGATTGTTGCTTTCAGTGAAACTAGGTTAGCAGGTGAAGGACACCTTACAGAAAATGATTACACTTTCTACTGTAAAGGAGTCGATAACCCAAAGTTGAGAATGCACGGTGTCGGTTTTGCAATTAAAAACAGCTTGATTGGTCGATTAAAAGAATCTCCAAACGGAATAAATAATATAATGATTACACTTCGTTTGCCGTTAGATAAAGCACATGATTTGACGATGATATCTGTGTATGCACCAACTTTAAATGCACCAAATCGTGAAAAGGGAAAATTCTACTCTCAGCTAAAAGACGTACTAAGAAAAGCACTCAGGACAGATAAAATAATACTATTAGGAGACTTCAATGCTCGTGTTGGAAATAGTCACCTATTCTGGTGTACTAGGCAGACATGGAGTTGGAAACCAAAATGAAAATGGAAATTATCTTTTGGAATTATGTACAGAGCACGATCTGGTCATTACGAATACATTATTTAGATTGAAGGAAAAATATAAAACTACATGGCAACATCCACGCTCAAAACATTGATCTCTTGGATTATATAATCGTGAAACAATCAGATGTTTCAGAAGTTATGCTTCCAGGGTATATCGTGGAGCGGATTGTTGGACAGATCATGGGCTTGTGCTTTGTAAATTACAAATTAAAATAAGTAGAAGACGCTTCTATCGTAATGAAGTGACAGAACCAAAAATAGATAAAATCAGACTAAATGCCGCATGCTTAAGGAATAAACATAATCAAGCAAAACTTCTAAAAAAAAAATAAAAGGCATATATATGAATAATAAAATCGATAGTGACTCATGTAGTGTTGAAGAACTTTGGACTTATATCAAAAAACTGCTTTTGAATGTAGCAAAGAAGTCTGCGGTACGAAAAAAATTAGAAACTTATACTGGTTTACTGAACACCAAAGTGAAATATCGGATCTACTTGAAAATAAAAGAAAAGCACACGAAGCCATGCTAAGCTCTTTGAGGTCAAATGTCGCAGTTGAAAAAAAATATAAAGAAGCTAAAAGATGTGTGCAACGCGAAACTAGAGAATTAAAAAATAAATGGTGGCTAGACAAATGTGAAGAACTGAATTATTACAATGATATAAAAGACTATAAGAAATTTTACGATAGTTTAAAAACTGTGTACGAACCGGTAACTAGGAGACCTAATGCAATCAGGAACATGAGTGGAGAACTGATACGACGTGATGAGGATATCAACATCAGATGGATGGGATATTATAAAGAATTGTTAAACAAAACCAATGAGAATTCCTGATTATCCGATTAACACGGAAGTAGAAGGAGCTCAAGAGTTAGAAGTACGCGACAGGCAATTAGGGAAATGTCAAACAATAAAGCCCCTGGAATTGACGGATTACCTGCTGAACTATACAAGCACGGAGGAGATATAAATGCAGAATTAGTACATAAATTAATACAAAAAATATGGTTAACAGAAATTGTGCCAAATGATTTTCGAAAATCCACGATTGTAAATATATATAAAAATAAAGGCGACAAGTTTGATTACAGACTTAATCATGTTGTCGAAGGTATAATACCCGAAAAACAAGCAGGATTTAGATCACAAAGGAGAACTACCGATATGATATTTACTCTGCGGCAGATTGAAGAGAAATGCATGGAACAAAAGCAAGACCTGCATTTAGCATTTGTGGACATCGCAAAAGCATTTGATTCAGTCAATAGGAATGTGTTATGGGAAATTTAAAAAAAAAATCGGATGCCCAATAAAGTTACTTAATTTAATCTCGTCCTTTTACTCCAATGATATATGTAATGTTCAGGTTGGAAAACAACATACACCAAGTTGTGATGTAAACTATGCCGTTAGGCAAGGATGTGTTTTGGCACTAACTCTGTTTACTTGCTTCATTACTGCGGTCATGATTCTTGTAGATCGACAACTAATGCAGCGTGGTATGTGGGTTTCGTTTTGACGGCGGTGTCAGCAACTTAAAACGACTCAAGTCGATGTCAAAGTGTGCTACGTGTTATATTACGGACCTGCATTATGCAGATGACTATGTTATTGCTGCGCACAATTTAAGAGACATACAAGATACTCTATTGTGTTTCAATTCGGTGTATGAAGGACTAGGACTGAAGATTAATGTTGATAAAACAAAAATTTTATCGCAGACCTCTGCTACGCGTAAACAAGATACTATTACGGTGAACTTAAATTCCATACCTGTAGAACGAGTTCAGTGTTTCCCATATTTGGAAAGTTACATATCTTCTACAGCAAAAATGGTTGAAGAAATCAACTACAGATATAACCGAGCATCAGCAGCAATTGCTAAATTAAATAAACGCGTTTTTAACAATAAGGATTTAAAAATCTCGACTAAGATATCCGTGTACAAATCGGTTATTCTCCCAACTCTACTGTACGGAAGCGAAACATGGGTGCTATACAGGAGATAGATAAAGCAATTGGAACGGTTTCTACGGCGCTTATTAAAACTTAAATGGGATGATTTTGTGTCAAATCGTGACGTTCTCCGTCGTAGTGGAAGTAACTCTCTAGAACAATTATTAGCTGCAATACAGCTCCGCTGGATAGGACATGTAATACAGATGAAGGACAGCAGGTTTCCGAAAATATTATTGTATGGAGAACTAATTCAAGGTAAACGGAAACAAGCAAGGCCGCGCAGGAGATACAAAGATCAAATACTGGAATTAGTCAAGTTAATGGAATTGGACAGTAACTGGGAACAGCTGGCAGTAAATAGACTGCAGTGGAGAACAAATTGCGTCAAAAATTGTGAGGCCATAGTTGAAAAGCGAAAGAAGCAGGCAAAATTGAAAGCATCAAAAATATCTGTACCTTGCAGCTGTCCTATTTGTGGTCGTATTTGCCAAGCACGCATTGGACTAATCTCACACCTTCGTACTCATAATTGATTTCCTCTTCCTATCATTCTTTTTCTGTGCAGACGACTTAACTCGAATACGAGTGTCGATATTATTATATATATATATATATATATATATATATATATATATATATATGATACTTACATTAATCGTATTTATTATATTATCGTTATTTATATCGTGTTAATTATGAAATGTTGTCCATTTAAAGCATTCTATCGTTACAGGCGAATTATTTAAATCGAATCAACCGCTGGATCGACGAACATGAAGATTCGGTTAATGTTACGGGTTACAATAAAGGAACGTCTGTATTTTCCGGATTTGAAGCTGTGGAACGTTTCGAGAATTACGGTTTCGGCCCATCTGATTTTAAAATATTTCAAGTAATAAAGTTTTATTTTTTTTTAATCACTATAGGCAATGGCACTGCAGCCATTGTGTCCTGCGTTGATAGCCATGTCCGAAGTTTTTAATATTTATATTCAAACAATCGTAGACACTATTCATTAGATAGTCTTACTCTTAGCATTTTGCCTGTAACTTTACCCTCTATTATATTTTCATAAAGTTATTATGTCTTATTACATGTACTAACAGTTATATTTTCCGTTTCTCTATATGATTTACTAAACTGCTTTCTTTCTAGAATTTTTTTGTTTTCATTTCTTTCCAAGTCGTTTTCGTTATTTTCATCTCCACTGAATTCAGTTCATTGTTTCCCTGCGTTGTTAAACGCAATTTTCACAACCGTAATTGAGCACAACCTAAACGTATGTTTATGTTTATCTTTTTATTCAGTGTGTTTTTACTGATCTTCATTACATTTGTTTTCTTTTTATTAATATTTATCTTCTATTTATTTAATTCTTATGATAAATTTTTCTGTGATTCCGCCAATAGAGCAGTATGATACGCGAAACGTATGCAGCGGATTTGCATCCCATTTACTTTTACTCCTTTCGATTTGCCATTCTTTTGATTGGTCCTTGTGTGCATACTTTAAATTGATACGGCGAAAGAGGACATTCTCGCCTTACTCCTTTTCGAATTTTAGCTTCTAGTTTGTATCCGTTGACATATATTATTGTTTTTTGTGATTTATAATATTAATATTCTATCTTACCAGTTTATATTTTTTTTCTTTTAAAAATTTAAATAATATGGTATCGAATGCTTCTTCTAAATCTATAGATGTTACATAAGTTTCTTTGTTTACATTTAATCGTCCATCCAGTAAGAGTTTCCAATATCCCTTCTCTTGTTCCCTTTTCTAAATTCAAATAGATCTAGATTTTCTTCAATTTTACCTTTTGAACGGTTTTTTACGATGTTTTAACATGATTTTCGGAGCGTACGACAGTAGTCCAATTGTTCTATAATTTACGCAGTAAATTTCCTTGTTTTGGTAAGGCAATCATTTTACTTTTTACAAAATCAATAAACGTATAATTTTCAGACGTATTTTTACTTCTATTCTATTACGATGTGCAAAAACTGTTCATTACAATCCGGTTGACGTTAATTATTATAACTATTATGAAATTTCGCTTTTTATCTATTTTCCAATACTGTATCAACTGTCGTATATTTATTATCTGTATGATCGGTTACTTCATGAACGAACGAGCGGATATGCCTCCAGATATTTGCGACTGAGAAAACTCAACCAGGGAAATTGCCTTCGGTCGGTATTGTCAAATTATTTGTGTACAGGCATAGAGCCAGACAGATTTTTCCGTCAAAAATCTACCTGATAAATAGGATCGCACTTGAAAGTGGAGATGAAATTTGCACTGTACAACACAGTACCGCAAACTCATCAACTAAGACGGTATTATTCAGTACTCGACAAGTCGTAACTATGCTTCCTGTTGTGGGGCAGTTGACCTAAGTAAGGTTTCTATCATTGATTACCAGCCCAGTTTTCGGACCCTGATTAATTTGGACAGTTGAAGATCTTCAGAAAGAACGGATCGGCGGTACTTAAGGGACATATAGTCTCAAGTCTGAGTACGTCGGCTCGGGAAAGGTGGAAGGCTTTTAAAATAAGGAATAATTCACTATATCATTCGGTTACCCGGATATACGTAACGACATATAAGTTTCAAATATGGTACATCCTTTCGTTGATCCATATAATTCGGGTAGTTCTAAAACATCATACCAATTAGAACTGGCTACGAACGTGTGGAGGTCAGTTAATAATAAATCGTTGTTATTTTTTGGAATCTTGGGTTCTATCATCTTATTACTTATTATTCGTCTGGTAAGTAGATTTTACATCTTATTGGTTTATAACCCCGAGTAATATAAAATAAAAAATTATACATTACATATTAGTTTTTTATATTTTAATGATATCCGGCTATAATACCGCGTCTAGCTGACAATTCGTAGCCGTTCCCACGTTCTTAATCTACGTTTACATTTTTTATGGAAACTGTTCGTAATTTTGAAATTTTGTTGTAAACGAAAATTAATCAATTTTTCGCCTTTTAAGTTTCCATTTCCATAATTATATGAACCCGTTACCTTTTTTCCGCCTGGTTTCCTTCCTTATATCTGTCTATTAAATTCTCCCATTAATATAATTCGTTGAAATTTTCCAAAAATTTATCATTCATCGTTGATATAATTGATAAAGTACTACGCTACTAACACGTAGAGATAATAAAAGTTACCCAGTGTTGTACCAACAAGATGGAATGTTAATTCACGTTTGGTTAATATAGTTGACGAATATTATAATATAATAGAGGAATATTTCAGTCATATACTTGAAGACTGTGAAAAGTGGGACCAAGATACAGTAGTTAAAGCACAGGGGTTTCTATTGTTTTTAAACAAATTTAATTCAAAATTCTTTACAAAATTATTTGCCAAATATTTTCATTTTCAGATGTTGTGTTTAATATTTTGCAAACAAAAAGTCTGGACATAGATTATTGTCACAAAAAAATTGATGAACTTTCAGCATATATTCAGAATATCAGGGATAATGAATTTGTAATCATTTATAGTGAAGCTGAAATTGTGAAACAAAAATGTGAAGCAGAATTACCGATTAAGAAACTTCGGTTGGATAATAAAGGATGTGCCGATAATTCAGATAGTAGAAGATTATTCGATGAGATTTTAGATAATATAATGACTCAGATTAAATTCCGCTTTGAAGCTATTAAACAATTTTCGTTCTTTTCACTACTTAACAGCCAGAATTTTGATCAGTATTGTAAAGAATTTCCTAATACAAAATTTGAATCATTACACACATACGGACCATTTTTTGATTTAATCAGACTAAGAACTGAGTTAACAGTATTGTATTCATCAGAAGATTTTTAAAAAAAAAAAGTGTATTTGAATTAATGCAATTCATGCACGGTAATAAAGTTTATCTTGCAATGCCCGAGGTTTTTAAATTAATTAAGTTAATCGCTGCAATCCCATTCACAACATCGTCGGCGGAACGTTCGTTCTCAACATTAAAGAGGATTCATACATATTGCAGATCCACTCAGGGTCAAGAGAGATTATCTGCACTAGCTCTTTTGTCAATAGAAAAATGTTTATTGATGAAATTGAAAGGAGAACCAGAATTTTACAATAACATAATTACTAATTTTTCTGCAAAGACGCGTCGAATAGAATTAATGTATAAGTAAGAAATACGCAAATTTTGTATATTCATGTAAGATAAGATTTATAAAATAGAAACAACATGTACGCACACACGTTCACACAAGCACACATATTTTATTATTGTAGTTTATTATGTTAAATTACTTTAGTCTTTTTGAAACAGTTTGTTTTAAGTTGAATACAAGTTCATGATTTTTTTCTCGCAGAAGAATATAATAGAGATATTTCTGTATAATCCGAATTGAAAATAAATACCGAATTAGTTTAAGCGCAAGCACAACTTTTATGACCAAGATTCGCCACTGTTACCCACCCGCCCCCGATACTATTATCAATTTTTATATATAATTATAAATATGTAAGTATTAAATTCCTCGATATAATTCGAATTCTAAATAATTGCACATTATGTTATTGTTAAATAAATATTATATAGGATCCGTTTTTTCTTCGATAAAACTATAAATTAATTTACATAGATTATACTCAGCTACAATAAATTTAAAGCTCATTCAAGCTAAAATATATGTTCCGATCAAAGAATAATAAATTCTACGTATGAATTATTTTTTTAAATTTATAATTAAACCCGCATACTTTAATAGTATTTATCATGCAGTCGATTTATGTAATAAAAGATGAATTTAGATAAGTGCTTATTTCTTACTTAAAATCCTGCGATTTTTTCAAGATCATATATACATATATTCAACATTTGTATGGTTTTGTGTTTTTGCATGTATAATTTGCTTTTTTTATTCTAGGAGAACGTAACAAAAGTTTTGTCCCCTGTTGAGAAAGCTGAAGAATCTGGAAATAAATCCATGGAATCTGACGTCAAAGTAAGTGCCGCGCTGAAAACCTTATTAGAAGGTTTACTTCTTGTTTTCGGATTTCTATTCAATGATCGGTACACTCGAGATTATGACATTGCCTTCACTAAAACGTGGATTACAAATTTGCGGTCTAGTCATACAGTGAGCCTTTTATTTATTACTAAATATATATATGTATATATGTGTGTGAAATTACAAAATTGGATATAATATGAGGTCGTTGCTAAATTTCTCTTGTCGTGGAAGTTATAAATTGTTTGTTTGTTTAAATGTTTCCGCATACAATTACGTCTAATTTTTTCCCCTCGGAGATGCAACTTTTCAAAACTAGCAGATATGCCTGAAAGCATTTGTTGCCGAACAAACTTAACAAGGGTAAATTGGGTTCGGTCGATATCATTAAATTACGCGATCTATCAGCAGAGACGAATAACGGTTAAAATTAGAAATGAAGTTTTGTATAAGTTGAGAACGTTTATCACGCGAGATGATGTTCAGCATCTAACAATCACACTCTGCTTCTGTAAAAGGGAACTATTTTACTAAATGACGAAATGTTCTACTCGGAAAATTAGTCGTGACTTATTAATGGTAGGTAATTAGTTTAGACGCGTGACAGCTATATCATTCACGCGCTACGAACTGTTTGACTAGAATTCTGTATATATCTTTAGAAAGAGCGAGTTGTTAAAAAAATCAATAGGACAAATTGTCTCAAGGTGGCAGGATGCGTACTAAAGTGACGTACGTGTGTGTATTTAATATTTTCGAATTGCGCCCGATAAAATATGACGTAAGAAAAAGAAAAAAGAACTATAAAATGAATAATGATTTATATTAATCAATTGCACATAGAACGATGAGAATGGAGCAGATGAAGACGGTTGGTATCGAGCTCGAAAAAAGCCTAAACCGGAAAATCATTGGAAACGTACGCTTCATTTTTGGTGTTTAAATCCGGCCGTGATTTTCGACGAAATTAAAGAAAATGCTCGATGCGTGATACTCACTTCGGGAACTTTGTCACCGACCGATTCGTTTCAATCTGAACTGGGTACGGAATTTCCTATTAAACTGTCGGCGAATCACGTTATTGAACAGTCTCAGGTATATATATATATCTATGATCGTGAGTATATACTAAATTAATACGAACGCACCGTGAGAGCGTAGTTACTAGAGCGCTCGATTATCGGTAAATCGGAATAAAAGTTTTTCCTCATCGTAATCACTGAGAATGCGGTAGCGTTTGATATCGTATGTGCGCAAACGTGCGTTGTATATAATTTGTGTCTTTAATATTAGCCCAGTTTTCGGGTGAAAAAATAACGTACAATGAGCTAGTTACGATATTAGACACTACGATTGTAAGAATACGTAAATGTATCCGTAATGGTTGTAAATGGAAAAACAATATTAACTTTTTTTTTCCACTTCATTTGCCAATTTACAAAGCTCTGTATATAAGCAAATTTAATATGTTAGTGTAAGATGACTTGCTAAAGAATCCTATCCAATGACAGGGTCTCATTCAGTACGTATACAGAAATACTTTATACTTCAATTTTGTCCTTCTTAATCTACGAATGTCCGCAGAGTTATCTAACAGTGTAACTGCCCTATTATTTGGATGTGACTTCAGTCTTGCAGAATGTCTCATGCTTTATGTAATTTATCTTCAAGTGTGTATGGAGAGATGACGCATTTACAATGATTCCTAGAACTCTGTTTTGTAATCTTTATATAATCGCTATGTTATTCTTTTTCCAGTAGCCCCACAGCCGATACCCGTTTTGATGACCTAGTTCTAGAGCAACAACTTATTTTCAATTGTTAGTTCTGACTTTCTCCCTAATAATGTTGATGCGTATTTCGCTGTTATAATATGTTTCTTCCACGTTAACCATTTATCCAAGTATATTCTCAAATACCTGACTTCATCTTTTAACTGGATAATATTGCCGTTCGTATATCTTTTTATGACGACTCCATGTACTCAGGACCATCGGTATGCCTATAGGTTGCTAATTGTTGGTATAATATGGTAATATGAACGTTATCGAATGCAATGTCTAAAAAGGTAGCAATAAAGAACTTTTTATTCAAGAATGACAGATAAATGTCATTAACTAATTTGGCAATACAGTCTAAACTTCCAAGCCCAGACCGAACATCCCATAAGAGAGAATCCTTTGATTTTCAATCCACCACGGTATTCTGTTATTAATTACCATTCAAAAATACTTTCTAAAACAAGATGCTAGTGATATAGGTCTGTAGGATGAAGCTTCCCATGGAGATTTTCCTTATTTTAAAGTAGGTAGAATTAAAAATTCTGATAACCTAGTTGAATTAAAGAGCTGGATAATAATTCATCAAATATATATGCCAAAATGTTAACACCGAATATGTAATGCCGTCTAAACCGGGAGCGGAATCCTTAAAGAATAGGAAAAATTCATCCGATATGGGCTGGGATAAGACATGGGAATGTTCACCATTATTTCTAAATACTATATACCATTCGTTCACGTTGTGTGTTATTTAAGTTATGTTTCTCGACGTTGACATTTTGATTTTTTATTTAATCATTATATCGCTATCGCTTTACCGTTAATTAATTTTTTGTTTATAGAAGATTTGTACTTTTATATGTTCTGTTTCATTTAATTTTTTCCTTTAAATATTAATTTTTTATCTATATAGAAGATGAAATTTTTACCTTCGGTTTAGGTTATGTTTTTCTATTTCGGGTAACCGTGTGTATTTTATAATTTATAAATTACAAATTTAATGTGCATAACCGGTTTCCTTTTCGTATTCTAATGCGAATTTTAATTCGTTTCGTTATATTTATTATTGAAATGAATACAAATAAAATTTGATTTGAATAGTAATATCTTTGTTAGTAGTGGGAGAATTAAAATTATCACTATTCGTTAAGGTATTGTATTTATCGATGACATTATTAACAAACGTATGAGAGGATGAACTGTTAACTGATCAATCCGGACTATTAACATTCGAATTAAATAAAGAAGAGCTAACGGACGCTTCTGTTTTGTTTAACAATAGCGCTATCACTGATAGTACCGCTATTATTATCCTATGTATATCATGGTGAATATTATCAACATTATTACGATGGTAATTTCCTGTTGGTCGTCAGCCCGACTAGTATGTTCGACTGAATTACGATGGGTGTCACCACCACCCCGGGGGGGTTGAGGATGTTATCGTCCATCCGAGAGAGAGAGACTAAACTACCGAATAAGTGAAAAACAAATACAGATTATACCACGTCTGCGAGTATGTATATGTATAAACGTAAGAAAAAATTAATATAAAATCGAACAATAGGACTTATCGAAACACCACACTTTTCCCCCATCATCATAATTTGTACTCTTTTATCACCTAAACACCTACAGTTAATAGTATTGAATGGAATATTTGTGAGATCATTAATCATTTTATTCTAATTGTTAACACCATACATTGTTATCTGTGGCGGTTTGGGTTCCTTCATTGTTTCCTGTTCGGTGTCTTCTTTTTACTCTATCTAATCTTCAGCATGCAATGAACTCTGTTATTGCTCTTTTTACTGATATTAGGGGTCAGAATTGTCAGTAGAGATATTTTTCCACTATTTACAACTTGCAAATTATGGTCAGTTTTGTGTTCAGAATTACTTTCTTCGTTATTATTAAAGTCTCATTTATGACATTAGGAGATAAAATAGGAGGATAAACGTGTTGACCGTAATGTATAATATATGTTAATTGCGTGTCTGTAGAGTTGTTAGTAACACAAAAATTATTATTATTATCATTATATAATAATATTGCAACGAACTCACCGATCGACGGGGTATTTAAGCGGAGTTATATCGTTCGCTACTGAATTTACAAGCTGGTTTTGTTGAGATAAAACCGAGCAGCAGCTGTTAATGACTGATCGAGCGAAAGGCCTGGCAGGAGGAGAACGTCGAAACGAAACTTTAAAATACGAACACAATAATCAACGATCGTTAAACAACGTACACAACATCCTGAAGAAAAAAAATTAAATAAAAAAATAACTGTTTCGAATTTTTAAAATCTCTTGTAAAAATGTATAAATTTATTAAACTCGCACGAACCATTAAATCGATTAATATTTAATCCATTTCTGGATTCGATTAATTTATGATCCGATTAAATAAAATTCGTAGAATTATTCTTCGTTCTATAATATCGTATATTTTCGTCGACCTAGCATGGTAAAAATGTTAAATATTATCTAAAATCGATCTCTGCATGCACATCTGAATCTGGTAGACGAAGTAATTTGTGACTCCGCCACCAAGCACGAAAAGCGACTCTATAAATATCTTGATATCGAATTGGACACACAACCAGATGTTAAACGTCTGAAGCGTTTAAAATCGAAAGATTCACAGTTATGTAAACGATACTTACTAATATTCTATTCATATTTAATTACTACTAAGTCATATATATTGGTTATTTAAACATTAGTTTAAGAATGCAATAGATATTTATAAATTTTAATAAATTTTAAAAACAAAGAAATGTGTATCATTCGAAATCTCGCACTCAGTAGAAAAGTTAACCCTTAATCGCGCATTATCAATATTTCACACAAAGTTATACATTTTGTTGTGTGAAATAATTAAACAACATAACTAGAAACAGTGAAAATATAGAATAATATTTTACGTATACAATGCAGCTTTTTAAATAACTATAGGTAATTCTTAATAAGTTGTATAAATATGTCGAACATTTTACGTCATCCGAATGTACCACCATATAGAGGACTGCGACTGAAACGGTTATGATTCTTCATATTCTTTTGTATAGTATACCGTAATATAACGTAACATCTAAGCCATGCGATAATTACCCCGTGGCTCTAGGTAGGTGAAATTTTTTGTGTAAATTTTACATACGGGATTAGATTTTTCTTCGTTCAGTCTTCCTTCCGGTTGTAACTTAAACTGTTGTGAGACTTCACTCTTCGTTCAACTGGTTTATGTGTCCAAACATTGTATGTCGACTATTTATTTATTTGCTAGAACGAAGCTTAGAAAAAAATACAAATAAACACGTGCGATGATAAAAATTCGAGAATGAAAACAATTATAAACGAATTTATTTAATTACGTTCGTTGCTTAAGTATAGACCGTACTTTTATTTATTTTTGTTTTCGTAGTTAATTTAACGTAACTAAATATGAGTAAAAATGTAAAAATGAAGTTAGAAAAAACTCCGTGCCTCGGTGCGCAGGGAAGAAATAAGAATTAAAGCCGTTTTCACGCAAATACATTTAATAAACTCGCGTTTTTGTACAAATTTCACAAAGAAAAAGAACACACCGTCCGCTATGCATAACTTCACGTGGCGATGACTCAAATGTTTTCCCCCTCAAATCTACGTCGCACATACATGCTTTGTGTGCAGCAAAGAGTTCAGTGAAATAACGTATAGTCGTGCTCGCATGCGCAAGAAAAAGAATACTGTGTATTCTCTTGAACATGCGCGCACGGTTATTCGTTATTTCCTTAAAATCTTTACTGCCTATGTGTATATATGTATAAGCTTATGGCTTGCTCGCTTGTTTTACGAGTTAACTTCCTGTATACAACGCGCCAATAGAAGTTTCAATTCAAAAACACACTCAATGAACGCAATATATAGTAATACGACGGAAATGAGAAACAAATCAGATTTTACGTCTTTGTCTAACAATCATTCTCGAGATATCAAATCTGTCATTGTTAATGTCGGATGGATGAATGAAATTACGTTTGTCAGTGCTGTATAAATTGAAATTGTGTATCTTTATAATAAAACTATATATATATATATATATATATATATATATATATATATATATATATATGCTTTTTGTAATTTTATTCGAATATAGTATTGGGTCGGCTCCCTCGGCGTTGGTCCTAATAATGTTCCTTTGACCGGTGTATTTGATAAAATTTGCACTTACGAATTTCAAGACGAACTCGGTGAACTTATCTTGAAAGTTTGCAGTTTTGTACCGCACGGAATACTTTGCTTTTTGCCGTCGTATCAACTTTTAGATAAGCTTCAGGAAAGGTTAGTGATTATTGATTCTATCATTACGATAGTATAACTAGGAAACTATCGAAAATCGAAAATAGCGAAGTACTTTTATCCGATTATTATTTAATTTCTATGTTTTCGTTAAAATTATAATTACTCTAAATTTATTACTTTAGTTTATATTTATTAAAGTCGAACAGATGATTTAAAATTTCATCAATTATAAATTAATACATAAAAACAAAATAAAACATAAGGTTGTCCGAAGTGGATTTATTTTATTAATTTAGTTATTTTATTATTTAATTGTTTATATGTTTTAACGTTTTTTTTTCTTCTTTCTTTACTAAGGCTTTTTCAAACTTCGAATTTGTTAATATATATTAACTACTCGACGTAGTTGAACACGGGGGGGAAACAGAGTTAAAATGACCGTACGCGACTTAGTCAAACGCACGAATCTCCATCAAGGGGCAAACCACTTTGCTCGAAAATCGCACAACATTAAAAACAGGACAAAAGATTGCTAAAAATTTTACCTACCAGTTTTAAATTTTCTTAGCATAGACACTCCATATATGACAGAAGACCGGTATGGTTATGTTTAGAAAATGCAAGAGGTTGTCCTCTATGTATTTTAAATTTATTTCTAAGATCATCAAACAGGAGACAAACAAACATTAAATGATATCATCTACAATACCAAAGGAGTCCTCGCTGGAACAGCAAAAGGTACACCGAGAACTGGAGGCAAGATGGAACCTATGCAGATATGAACCAAATTTACCATGACCAGAGAGCACCTGAGCATTGTAAAAGTTAATATTAATATTTTTAAGTTTACAACGCTCCAAAACCTTTGGGAAAAACACAAAGGTTTTCCTTCCAGTCGAACAACTGTCCCACCTAGCCTGCCAAATATCAATAAGTGAGGAATAAATATATTTTTTTAGGATAAGAACACTAGGAAATGATTCCAAGATATGCGGATCAATATTATAAAATAAAAAATTTAATTATATATTTGTACGTATATAAAATAAAAAATTTAATTATATATTTGTACGTATTTGTTAAATAGATGGTCCAGTACTAATGTGTGGAATCGCATATTAAAACATAAAGTTATATTATGCGAACCAAGGAACGGTAATGATTTAGAACAGTTAATGAATAAATTCTATCACCTGATTAATTCGTCCGCTCACACTGGTGTAATTGGCCAAAATGTAACCGGTGTTTTATTTTTAGCCGTTTGTCGTGGTAAGGTCAGCGAAGGATTGGATTTTGCCGATAATTACGCCCGAATGGTCATAACGGTATTTTATTAGTATTGGTATACACACTATCGTCAGTATTGTGCTCCAACTTATACTGTCAGTGAGAATCTAATTTATCTTACTGCGGAGACGTTAGATTAATTTCTTTTTTTATTACTTTATTCATCGTCATTTACTTCGTGAGTGAAATAAAATAAGTAAACGACAAGAAACAATTGTAAATTACTAAACGCTTTTTATTGTAAAGAATTAAAACACAAAATCGATAATATTAATCAAAATGATAAAACTTTACTCGCAGAAAAACATTATTTAAAAAAACGAAAAACGAAAAACTACTAGAGAAAAGATGGAAATAAAAAAAAAAACGATAAAAATAATTTATTCATTTCGATGAAGAATTAATTCTAAGAAATATATTATAAAATTCGTCAATTTTTATTATATTACACCGAAGTTTTTATTTGTTTTTATTTATTTTTATGTTACGTTTATATGTATATCACATTCGCTACTGGATTAGTTTATAAGTACTATTTTTCATTTTGCCAATTTTTGTATATATCTTCTTCTTCTTGTTACGCCATCTTCAGTCGAAGGTCGGCGATCATCATAGCAGCTACTAAATCCTTATCTCTGAACATTACTGTTAGGGTGCCTCCTGATATTTGATACCATCTTCTCATATCTACTTCCGGAGGAGAAAGTTTTCGTCTACCAGGTATTTCACCGCATTGTACCAGATGGAACAGATGATATTTTTCCGGATGCCTACGCGTGTGTCCATAGTATTTTAACTTTCTAGTTCGGACGGTATAAAGCACCTGAGTTTAATTTGACATTTTATTCGACACTTCTCTATTGATCACGTGATCTAGGTATGACGTTTTTTAGCAATCTGCGATAAACGTACATCTCGAAAGCTTCTTTAAGTGAGAACCCAGCTTTCCATACCGTATAATAGTATTGATCAAATGTAAAATCGGAGTAGACGTATCCGTAGTAATTGTAATTCCCAGCTTTCTCTATTCGTGCTTTTATCTCTCTATTGATTGTGATCCGTTTCCTCGCTGAACCACGCACCAAGATATTGAAATTTTGTTTTGATCTCTGTACCTTCGATAAATTAATATACGTACATTAATAATTGTACACTTTATATTTCATATATATATATCATCATCTTCAGTCGTAATTCCCCTAAGGGATGTCGTGACCATTTTCATGCTACAGCCTCTTCAATTTTTCTTCTCCATTTTATCCGGTTTGCAGCTTCCCGTTTACAATCAGCCATTGACTTTGAAAGTGCTTTTGTGATCGTGTCTGTCCATTTGATGTGTAATCTACCAGGAGGACGCGTTCCTTGTATTTTCCCTTCAATTACTAATCGTTGCATGGAGTCATCGCTTCGCATGATATGTCCGAAAAATCGTAATATTCTGAAAAGAACATCGCTGGACAATCTACGCTTAATGTTGAGCTTGCGTAATATAGAAACGTTTGTTTGCTTTGCTGTCCAGGGTATTCGTAACATAGCTTGCAACTTGCTTTTCAATCTTAACCGAATTGTCATAACTAATGGTCTATGATCCGAACCACATTCTGCTCCAGGATAGGCTATGACATTATCACAAGATGTTTTCCATCTTTCTTGTATCAAGATGTAATCAATCTGGTTTCTACATCGATCACCAGGAGCTTCCCATGTACATATCCGTCGTATATGATATATATATATATATATATATATATATATATATATATATATATATATATATTGTATATATATTTTTATATTTTAATCACTTGATAATGTCTTAATAGCCGGAATCCGTTGTGATTATTTTATAAAAAGCGTTTAATGATTTTTAACTTCTTACTCGTTGTTTATAATATAATTATGGGTATCGTTATATAATTTCTTATTATCGATATTGTCATATATATTATATTATTTAAAATTTAAGGTCGGTATTCCGTTTCCAAATGTGAAGGATACTCAGGTTACTTTAAAGAAAGCGTACAATGATGTGCATGTACGCGATAAAGGATTACTCAGCGGACGAGAATGGTATCAAATACAAGCTTTTAGGTAAAGAAATTTCACCGATTAAAGCGAGAATATTCCGTATTTATATGCGATGTAATTAATCTGGTACATAGGATGTAATCCGAAGTATCGAAAATAATAAGTAGATTCCAGTCCTATCCTATCTAGTACACAAACCTTCGTCTTAAAGAACTACGTTTTAAATTAATAGGTAATATGTACTGAATGATCGAAGTGTGTACAGTGAAGCGTCAGTTCATGGTATTACAAGAAAACATAACGGATTAATCTTACGACATTGAGGCTAATCACGAGAGATCTGATATTGTTTCTATTACATACACAAGATTTACGAGCAAACGAGTAAAATTACATATCAATTAGCACCGACTAATAGAATATAACGGATAAACAAACAACAAATCTGACATAAATTAGAGAATCGACATAATGAAAAGTAAGAAATCTTCAACTATAATTGAAGGTATCAATTCCGTAAGCTAATTCAGCACAGCACTTTGGTATACATTTAAATCCAAATTATATATTTTCACAAATAAATTTAAAAAAAAAATACAAAGAATAATTTAAGGTTTATTAATCGTTTCAATTACTCAATTTCAGACGTAAAATTATAAATTTTAGTGTATATAAAGTAATTAAAGAATTTTGAGTATATTGATAGGTGGTATGTAGAAGATCATTTTTAATGAGTTATATAAATATTTTATAATATACATTGTCGAATGTCAACTAAATGTTCTATATTATTAAAAGTAACAATTTTTTTTAGTATTAAAAATTCATCGTATAAGGAACATTGTAGAGTTAAAGTCGTGTTAAAAAGTCTAATAAACGAAATGGCATAATTATTTTGGTGCTTATAGAAATCACGATTAACTTTATAAAAAATTAATTTCTGTGTGTTACGTCTGCAAAGAACCAGAAGAACTGGCGGAGAATAATCATAGAACTGTTAACGGAGATCACGACATATATCGTAATTGAATTATGAGCAAGTTGAAGAGAGGAGATATACCGTCGAAGATTGGCGTAAGACAGGCTGATATACTATATCGCCGAAACTATTTATTGCAGCCTTGGAAGGTGTTTTTAAGGCATTAAACTGGAGTTCGACGAATATTCAAATACATGGAGATCACATATTTCGCTGAGGATGTAGTCTTAATAGGGAAATGTGCAGAGGAAATACAAGTCACGCAGATGGAACTTAACACACATTCCGAAAATATCGGATTAAAGATAAATCTGCGAAAAACGAAGATAATGATGAATACGACGGAAAACACGATGGTAACTGTAAATGACGAACAATCGAAAGATAACTTCGGACTACAATGGAAAAGAAAAACACGATGCACTTACGGATAAGAAGAATATACTCGGCCGGATGGCATTTGAAAAGCTGAACAAAGTTTTCAAAAATAGATGGATACCTAATAGCCTGAAAAGTAAACGGTATGCGTCTTGCTGGTCCTAACGTACGGAGCTGAAACGTGGAGTTTTACTGAAGAAATAGGAAACTCAAATGGCACACAAAGTCATTATTTTTAATATCAGACTCAAGGACCGCAAGACGATTCCATGGATGAGACAACAAACAAGATTACCGGATGCGGTAGAACGATGTAGGCTATATTGCAAGAGAAAATGAAAGGTGGACCAAATGAATAGTACACGAGGAAAGTCCATGACTACGTGCGGGGATCATATTCTGAAATGGACAGGAACTAATTAGATTCCACGCAAGATAGAAGACAAATGTTTGGAGAATGCTTACACTCAGCAGTAGGTTGTTATAGGCATAATATCGTGTATATAGAAATTAGTCATAATTTTAAAAATAAAGATATACTCGTATGTATTGCATTATATTTAACGAAATTTTGTCTATCTTTGTAGAGCGTTAAATCAAGCTCTCGGACGTTGTATTAGACACAGAAATGATTGGGGTGCTATTTTGCTGGTTGACGGAAGATTTTCTAATCAAGGATACTGTTCTAGTCTTTCCAAATGGGTCCGTAATAAAGTAAGAATTTTCGAATATATTTATAAATCGGTAATTCGAACTGATTTCAGTAATCTTTAAAAATTTAAATAAAATTCTTTTACCACATTAAAAGACGACATAACTAAAATCATTTCAATGGTCGATTATTAATTTACCACATACGATATTACAATAATTATTTAAAATTCAGCCATTTTCTTACATCGGAAAATACGCTACTAATTATTTATGTTTTGATTTCTAAATTAATGATTAAGAGAAAAAATCGAATTGAAAGATTCTAATGAAATATTTTTATGTTCGCAGATTACACATCATCATAAATGGAGTACTATGATTCAAAGTTTAGATCTATTCATGTTGGATAGACTGAGTTTGACCAAAACCGTAATTCGCGACGTTAATAATAGAATTGATTAATTTAAAAAGAAAGGTGATATATATATATAAATAATAGAATTGATTAATTTAAAAAGAAAGGTGATATATATATATAATATATATATATATATATATATATATATATATATATATATATATATATATCGTTAATTAAAATACGTATATCGATATTTTGATAAGTTCCTGTTACAACTTATTCCTAATAATAATTTAATTTTTAAAAAAAAAGGGGGAGTTTTTACAGATTACTCGTTATGATAATTAAGATCGTTCATATCATTTGTGTCGGACGTTTTAAGTAATTCATACTATTATGTATATTTGGTAATCATATAAATATTTTTTTTTTTTAAATTATTTAATAACTAATTTTTATATTTTTTATATTGTCTATTATTGCTCTATTTACGATATTTATATTATTTGTTTATTACATGATAATTGTCTCAACTTATAGACACCGGTTATTATTATTATTGTTATTATTAATTATTATTATAAATGAAAGTATCATAATTTAATCTATAAATATACTCTTCTCTTACGTGTTGATACTTACTTACTTTCCGTGTCCGGTTACTTTATGGTTCAGCTCAATATGTAGCGAAGTAGACGGCTTTATCGTTTGCTGCAGTTAGATCATCTGCATCACAGTTCTGATCCATCATTGAAGATTGAAGCAGGTGATCTAAAATTCGTGTTTCCCCGCAGTTGCACTTATCATTTTCTTCTATGCCCCATTTTCTGAAATTAACTTTACATCGCGTGGTTCGAGTTCTCAATCTATTAAGTGATCGCCACATATGGCCAGATGGTAAAACTTCCTGTAAATTGGCTAAACTGTTAGCTTCGTTCCACACATCTTAGCTGTTTGTGATTTTGGATTCGCCAACAGAATTTCAGTTGACTTAAATATATTGTTCCTTGATTTTAGTCGACTAGGGGAACATTATGTCTTAGCTGTCTATTATCCATTATTTTTGGTATGAGATCTAAAGCTCCTGCAACCAAACGTCTTATCTCAGACGGCACTATTCTCGCCAGTGGGTAGATTTGCTTTAGTCTTATCGATTTCAGGCATCTTGTTGATATTCTCACTGTTCCATTCAGTGCGACATCTAGTTGGTTTGTATAATACGAGTTCTTCCACAGTGGCGCTGCGAATTCGGCTGCAGAGAAACAGGGCTAATGCTGACACCATCAATGTACGTAGATCCAATTAGCTTTCTGATTATATTATTTTTAGCTGCCATTTTTTCCTTTATGAAAATCCACGAAAACTACTTCGGTAATCTTCTTTAGTTCAAAGCCGTCTCCCATATGTTGGGTCAAATTAAGTATCTGACCGCAGCATGATCTACCGTGTCTGAAACTGGGCTGCTCCATTATGAGCTCGTCCACATAATTTTCCACTCTATTCAGAATAAGCCGTTCGAAAATTTTAAGTGGCAAACTAACGATATGGGCCTAGATTTTTTTGATTGTTATGTTCCTTTCCTGGTTTTAGCAGTGCAATTACTTTGGCTCTTCTTCAGATTTTCGGTATCTTCAATAGTATTTAAAAGCCACATTTTTACTTTTGGGCCAATCTGCTCACCTCGTATATCGTTTAATCCAACGGCTTTATTTGATTTCGAAATGTTTATAGCAGCATTCAGTTCATTTATTCCAAAAGGCACTTAAAAGAATTTATTTACATTATTTGCTTTGACAGTTGACAGTTTTTTGGCACGTGCCCTACATTTAGACTTGCCATTTAAAAGAAGTGTATGTGCAATTTCGCTGCTACTGTTACTAATTTATTAGTTTTCTTTGGATCATTACTAAGATTCTTCAACATTTTTTCAATATTAATGGTTGTTATCACAATCGTTCCTGAAAAGGGCATTTTCTTATACTGATTAATTCGCATATTACATCTGAAAGTGAGGATTGGCCGGATATATTTCCGTTTCCTGGGGACGCCTAAAATTGGAGTTCCGCTTTATATACGCAATCTTCGTGAAGGCTCCTCGTGTTGATGAAATTAAATGATAGCCCAGTTTGATATATTGTTATAACTGATCATATCTCCATTTTAAGTATCCACGATTGAGTTTGAATATCTTACTTGCAAAAAAAATATATATATATATAAAAGACGCACTATTACAGATTTTTTTAAGTCGGGGCTAAATTTAAAAGATAATTTGGGTATGTTAACTTTATTAACTACCTACCCATTTTCGTGGTCTCTAAATTAAAGCAAAAATACAAAAATAACGAATTTTATTTTTTTTTTTTCAAACGAATTAACGAGTTAATTTTTTTCTAAAAAAAATAATAACGATAATGGAAACGTAACATTATAATTTTGTACTAAATACAAATTAGGTAAATACATGAATTTTATTTTTAAAAAAGTTACATACATAACGTTATGCTTATAGTATAAGCGAAATGGAAATCTGTACGTTTTAAAAAATTATCGTCGTATTGTTCATTGCCGAGCGTCGTGACTGGCTATTGTACGTTTATTTTTACGTAAGAAAGGAGCTAGGCACTATTTATATAGTGGGGTGCCACTGCCTTCTTCGTGATAAGAATTAAATAATGATGGAAAACTTTCTATGTCGCGTATTGGTTTCGAACCCCAACCGTCGAGTTGACAGTCCGGCACTCCAGCATCAAAACGAAACTAATTTTTCGATTATTTTTTTAGAAAGATATGTAACACCTTCTCGGTAATTATAATTATTTCACACGATGTATATTCAAAATCATAAATCCTACAAAAATTTATTTTGGAGAAAACTGAGAAGCAATCCTCAGGTATATATGTTACCAATCAAGGATATTAGTTTAAAAAGTCTTGTCTTTTACCACTGGTTCGTCAGTGTTGTATACTGACACATCCTCATTCAACGGGTTTGTTGGCTGCTCTGACGTTATGAAAATGTCATTATACGGTAATCGCTTCCTCAGTCATTTTCCATTCTTTCAGCCGAACTTTATGCAATTTACCTCGCAATGTACTTCATAATAAACTCTAAACATCCAATAGCCTTTGTTTGTATGTTTCGACTCACAGCTCTCAATTCCTTATGCGGCGTACTTAGCAACAATCAACGTACTTTAGCCAAAGAAGTTACATGGCTGTTATTAGTCAAATCGAGCCACTTAGTCTCGATCCTATGGATTCCATCTTATGCCGGGATTAAGGGGAATGAACTAGAGCAGTAAAGGAGGCTGCTACATTGTTGCCGATCCCAAATATTCCAGTTCTACCTATTTATCTACGGAATTATGTAAAATCATGACTTTTTGCCTCGTGCTAATAAAAGTGATAGTCCACTTCCTCATTAAATAAATTTTGCCGAATCAAAAATTTCGTTTTACCTTGGAAGGAGGCTGCTACATTGTTGCCGATCCCAAATATTCCAGTTCTACCTATTTATCTACGGAATTATGTAAAATCATGACTTTTTGTCTCGTGCTAATAAAAGTGATAGTCCACTTCCTCATTAAATAAATTTCGCCGAATCAAAAATTTCGTTTTACCTTGGAAGACTTCGCTTCTAAACTGCAGAGATGATGTTATCCTCAGCAGATTGCAGTTGGGTCATACAAGACTCACCCATTCATACCTGATTAACAGAACCCCGGCTTCAGTGCATAGTGTATAGTGTTACGCTCTCGTAACCCATATCCTCATTGACTGCCTCTTATACTCCTCACTCAGAACCTTATCCTAACCTTCCCTCTTCTCTTCAAAGATAAATACTCCTCTCTAACTATAATATAATTATGTTCTTACGCATGTCTCGTCTCTACTCCTTGATTTAACTTCCTCTCCCTCGTGCCTACAGCCTTATTATATATATATATATATTTAATTTAGTTGAAGATACACTGATTATACAAACAGCATTAAAAATTAATCGAAGAAAATAATTTATATAGTTTGAATTTGTAGATTTGAGTAAAAAATTTGAGCATAATGTAATCGAAAATAATATAAGATAAAATTGAAAATAAAATTCAATTAAAAAATATACTTATTTTATGTATTTAAATTAAAACTCATTTATTGATTAGACAGGAATGTTACGAAAAACAGACTCATATTGAATAATATATAAGAACAATATTATTTCCGTTCAATTTCGTGAAATAAAAAAATACACATTAATTCCGTTAAGAGGTTATTTCGACAGTTAATTTGATCTAATTTTTTCCCGTATTCTAAAAAAAAAAAAGTATATACAAATTAAAATGAAGAAGTAATTATCAAATATTCAGCAACAAATCGAATTTATTGATAAAAATGTTTCAGTTTTCAATCAAATTGGCTTCATTGTACAACATGTTATGTTTTATATCGTATACTTAAAAATTAAATATAGGATTACAACTTTAAAAAAAAAAAAAACTGGAGAACTTCATGATTTCTTTCTTAATTTTAAATAGTGAAAATACCGAATCATAGAAAACGTTTATAACTAGTAGTTTATACAATACCATAATTTCAAACGAAAATGAAATTCACCCATTATTGAACGATATATATTTATATTTATAATTGAATTATGAATGAGATTCTTCAACTGTTTATAATAGAAAATTCTTTCATTAAAAATACTTTATAAATTTAGAAAAAAAAATAAAAATTTTATAAATGACATATTTTTGTAATTTTTGAAAATATTATTAATATTAAATATTTAAAAAACAAAACTTTAAATTTTACTTTATAAAACCGTAATTTTTGAAAATATTTAAAATTAATATTAGCATAAAAAATTTGGAGATGCAGGGACTTGAACCCTGGACTTTCCGCATGCGAAGCGGACACTCTACCACTGAGTTACATCCCCAATGTGTAATGTGTGCAGATATTTTATATGTAATTATTTTTAAAATAATTAAATATCTAAAATTAAATAAGTAATAACAAAAATGCATTTTACATTCTTACTGACAATTTTTTAAAAATATAAATGTAAAAAATAATTCTAATTGTTTCTCAATAAAGTGAAAAATTTTAATTATAATGCATGTGAATTTACATTGAAATGATTATTACACTTAAGTATTTGGATAAAACATCACAAATACAAATCATTGATATAATTTATTTAAATTCGTGTTGGAAAGTAAAATCATTTTCCAATATAATATTAACATACTTTTAATAATTGTGATCTTTATCGTTACAATCAATATTAATATAGACAAATAACGGTTAAGAAAATGTTTGAGAATATAGATAGGAAGAATGTTAAATGAAAAAACTCTTTAAACCTATTAAAAGTGATGAAGTATTAATATACCAAAAAATCTAATTAGGAAATTAAATAATATATTTTTAATTCATTTACACTTATGAAGCAGACACTTCAATCATCTCTTTTAGTGCCCCTTTAAAGTTGCCAATATAATCTATCATCAATGAATTAAATAAAAAGCAGAATCTTAAAATTTTGTAGCTCGATTTTAATAGTTTCTTGCACATCAAATGAAAATGTTTATATATATATAATATATATATTATATATATATATTATATACATATATTATATATATATTATATATATATATTATATATATTATATATATATATTATATATATATTATATATATATATACAAAAAATCATATACATATTTCACTTCAATGTTTATTATTCAAAAGTTATAACCCTTTTAGTACCATAAGTTAGACATAAATATATATAAATTTTTTTTCTTAAAGAACGAATTTAAATGAAAATTTATTTCGTCTGCTTATTGTATTTATATTTTGCTTATAATTTCGTAGATACTATTTGATCTTGAATTTCATATTTACATTAGTAGGGAAGTAATATTGGAGGTAGAATGCTATTGTCAGCATTTATTCCAAATTGTTTTCATTGAATGGTGTTCTATTCTCAGAAAACTGTTGATGATTTCCTGTTTTTCTGATTTTATATTTCTGTGTTTGGTTTTTTTACTTTGTGATTTACACATTCCCTTTTAAATCAATCACGTTCTCACATTCTTGTTGAATGCGAATGGTACACTGCTAAATATTTTTTCTGTTTATCAGTAACTGATGTTATTTTACATTTTTATGAATACGATTTTGTTCAACTTATTAAAATTAAATTGATGGATAAATTTATAAAAACAGGTAAATAATTCTCAGGTTCGAAGGAACTGGACCCCCATTAAGGGTCAAATTCTAGTTTTAACTTAAAAATGTATATTTTCGCATATATTCACATTAATATATATATATATATATATATATATATATATATATATATATATATATATATATGATTTTTATATGTAAGAAAACAATTTCATTAATGAGTTATGTTTATGGAACATAAAAAAATATTCTTTTGCCCCCAGTTTTTTTCAAGTCGGCGCACCTGTTATGGGCCCATACAGTGGAGCACAAGAAAGGCAATAGGAACGATTTTTATTTTTAACGAACAAGGAAGATTCTAGTCCTCGCAAAAGTGTCCAAAAAACGCATTTTTTTTTCAAAAATCACAATTCGATAAAAATGACAAGATATAAAAAAAAATTGTTTGCGGAAAGCAATTTGAAAAACATCTTAACTGTAAATTTCTGCTATCTATTATAACAATATGAATCTTACAAAACTGCACTTCCGACAGAGAGCGCCAGCGTTAATTACTACATTTGAAAATATAACGATTTTAACTCTACAAAACATATTTAATTCTACTTCTAACTTAAGTTAATACCGCTTCTCGGCCTGTTTCTATTCCTATCAGCCTAATATCTGATACAACTCAAACCTAACCTAACCTGATACTTTTCGTCCTCTTGGGCACGATCAAAGTGAAGTATCTATCTATTCTTAACCTGATATCGCTCAGTTTTTGTGCGTGTAAGTTAACACGGCGTTCGTTGAACTCGTGTTGTATCCGTGTTATCTCGTCTATCTAATCGTTGTTCGGTTTTCGTATTCGTATTATCGTTATACCTACTTACATAAATACGTCTATCTCGACAGCTGTTACGGTTAGTACGTTCCATTATCTTATTTTTAAATTGTAGGTTGTTATCTAACACGTTCCCATTTATTATTGGTATTTATAGTTAAATTAAGTCTATTTTTTCTGTGTGTGTATGTAGACGCATTCCATTTTTCGAATTGTCGGTTCTTCCGTTATTTTAAAACTTTTTGAATTTTTTTTTATATAAGTTCTGCATGTGGGGCGTTCCACATCGGTAGTTATGGACTCGGTTAATGAGTTGGGCAATCTCTTTAAAGGGGTTGCCTTTAAAGAGGTTGCCCAGCTTTCTAATAACATTCGTTTCCAGTTTAAAGGGAAATGCGTAAGAAAAAGAGGAAATTATTTCCACATCACTAAAAATTGATTCTGTGATCGCTAAGTCAGCTGGATTTTTGGAGTCGATCAAAAAGATTTTAAGCACAAAAAAAACAGCCATTGAGAAGGTGGTGCAGGATGTTCTGCACACCCCTCCTACTACAGTGTCGGTTATCAGACCTTTGTACAGGGATGTTGTAACCAAGAAAAAGACTATAAATAAAAATAAAATAATTATTAAATGTGACGATGTTGATGTTTTTGATCGTGACTTAAAAAAAACATTTGTCCTGTAAAGGAGGCTATTAATGTGTCTTTTTATAAAAAAATTAATAAAAATACTGACATTATTAATATGGCCTCCAAGACGGACTCTGATAAATTGGCAACAATTATTAGTGACAGAATTTTTAACGTTAAGGTTCACCAGGAGAAACTACTTGATCCTACTATTTGTATCTTTCATACCAACAATATCTCTGAAGATGATGTTAAACAGCATTTTCAAGTGTCATTTGGCGAAACACCTTCATCAGTTACCAAGGTCACCAATCAGCGTGGTAGTCGGATTTATGTTCGTCTTACTCCTTTGCAATACAAGAAGCTGCCTGAGGACAAGCGTCTCAGGATTAACTGGGAATCACTTGTTTTTGCAGAATCCATCATGCCGAGGATATATAAAAAATGTTGTCGTTTTGGCCACACCGAAAAGTTTTGTAAAGCAGAATCAGATTTTCTAAACTTTCACACTAAATTTAAGGATACTTCATGTCTAATTGTTTATACTTTAACATCTCAAAAGAGTGTAATTTTAAGAATATTAGTGTTAATCTTTCTAATAACGATATGATTCAAAAGTGTTTAGGGGGCATTGATCATGTTACTCTAAGTAAAAATTGTCCTATCTATCTTAAGTCAGTTGAACACCTAAGGTCAAAAATTGACTTTGGAGGTTAAACTTACATACTTGAATGTTGATAACTCCTATGCTTGTCAGCTTCTTTTTTTCAGCTCTCTTTGGGACAGTTGAGCTGACATAGGTGTTATTGCAGAACCCTATGTTTATCATGATGCTCTCTCTGTTCAACGTCCATATATTTCTTACTTTAACAATAGGATAGCCTTTATTGTTAAAGATAACATTCAGCATATGTTACTGTTAAACGTAAATAAGATAATTGTCATCATTATAGGAAAATATTTGTTCATTTCTTGTTATTTGTCACCAAATAAACCTAAATTTCGTCATATCGATTTAATGGATTCTTTCATTAAGGCTAATTGTCTACTTTTCCCCATTTTGATTGGCGACTTTAATATAAGGTTGCCTTTCATGGAGTATAAGCATACTTCTACACAAAATTCTTTAATGTTTACTGAATTTTTGCATTGCAATGATTTAGTAATCATGAACAGCAAAAAAACAATTTTTCTAATTATAATGGAGAGAGCATCATTGACTACCTCATTGTTCATAGCAGAATACAGTCTTTGGTTACTTTCTCACTGAATGATTTTGAACTTACCCCTCACAAAAATATCTGCTCTATCCTATCTCTCGATTTACCTGCTCCTTTGAAAAGCACTTTCAAGGCTTTAGACTGGAAAAAATTTATTGATAATATTAATAAAAAATATATTGCCTCCATACATGATGAGATTTATAGGTCTGTTGATCTTCATAGCTTAAATACCTCAGTTTCTAAGTTTAATGTTTATCTATCTAGAATTGTTAGCCTGTCACAGTCTGAATTTACTGCTCCTAGAGTTGATTGGTGGAATCCTAAACTTCAATTACTGAAGGAAAGGATTAATTCTGTTAGGAAAAGAAAAAGTAAATGTAAAAACAATGTATACTTATTTATTTATAACTCTACTCTTAGAGCATTAACGTTGGAGTATAAAAAAATAATTACTAAATCTAAATTAGATTCTTGGAGGAATTTTGTGCAGGATAGCACTGCATGGGGTCGCCCCTACAAATATATTTTTAATAAAAATAAGCCTATTGTGATTCCAGATATCATTGTAGGAAATTCAACGTTTTCTAATGATAAGGATAAGTGTAGCGCTTTCCTTGATCATTTCTTTCCACGATTACAGGATGAACAACGCATTACTCTTTCAACTCTAGGTTCAGTTGTTCCCTCAGTTACTTGTGATCAGGTTACAAATATTATTAAGGGCCTTGCCAATAATAAAGCTGCTTCTTTGAATTAAAACATTAAAAACAGGACAAAAGGTTGCTAAAAATTTTACCTACCAGTTTTAAATTTTCTTAGCATAGACAACTCCATATATGACAGAAGACCGGCATGGTTATGTTTAGAAAATACAAGAGGTTATCCTCTATGTATTTTAAATTTATTTCGAAGATCATCAAACAAGGGACAAACAAACATTAAATGTTCAATATCATCTACAATACCAAAGGAGTCCTCGCTGGAACAGCAAAAGGTACACCGAGAACTGGAGGCAAGGTGGAACCTATGCAGATATGAACCAAATTTACCATGACCAGAGAGCACCTGAGCATTGTAAAAGTTAATATTAATATTTTTAAGTTTACAACGCTCCAAAACCTTTGGGAAAAACACAAAGGTTTTCCTTCCAGTCGAACAACTGTCCCACCTAGCTTGCCAAATATCAATAAGTGAGGATTGAATATATTTTTTTAGGATAGGAACACTAGGAAATGATTCCAAGATATGCGGATCAATATTAAGGAACTGGAAATTCTTGACACAAGCAACGTCTCTAACAACTCTAAATTCTGATATGATAGAGGTGCCAATGACAAAAAGATCCAGTGGCATGATATTAGATATAAGATTAGCAGCAGTGGTGGGACAGGTTCGGTATAGACATGAAATACTAAGAAGAAACTTCCTCTGGCACTTGATAACAGAACATAAAACGTTTTTATTAATATAAACAAGAGAGCCATATGCATAAAGTGACTGTATCAGTCCCTTTTACAAAATGACCCTCTCCCTAGTAGCGGTTCGTGGGTTTTCGAAGCGGAGGGGTTGAAAGTTTTACCTAGTTGATTTTTTTTTTAATAAAAAACATACAGCTAGTCTACCATTTAATAAAAACTTAAAATTATAAACTTTCTAAACAAAAATAAAATTTAGAATCGGCCATTCTAAGAAAATTTTAAAAAATGTGTAATTTCAAAGCACTTACTTCAAAATTTATTTGTATATGAAGTCCATACGACGGTTTTTCATTTTCGCGAACTGGTCAGTTACCTTGCTGTGGAAGTTAGGAATTGTATCGATAAGAGTTTTCTCAATACTTATCATGGCAAGCGCAGAAACTCTGTCTTCCAGCATTGTACTTCATAAATATGTTTTAATTCTTTTCAAGGAAGAAAAACACCTTTTCGCTTCAGCAGTTGTCATAGGAGACGTTAACAAAATTTTCATCAAAACATATACTTCGCCGAGTATTTTGTAAATACCGGTGTTTCGAAACAATTGGTGGAGTTGCGCAACTCCCGATGCAAGGGAAAATTGTGAATTTCTTTCGTATAGAACAGAAAGTTCAGTTTGCAAACGATTTTTATTTAGCATGGGATATGCCTGGCAAGTTTCGTTAAATTCTTGAGAAGGAAATTGCCTGCGGTACGTTTCAAATTTCTCATGTAACAGCAACTTTCCTGCAGATAGATGACCAGTAAATTCGAATCTAACCCTAGCTTACATACATATTGTGTCACAAACTTCTTTGACAGGGGCGTTTCGATTTTCATCACATTTCCTCTTATGAGATACGGGCATAGAATCAGTATTTGTGGACACCAAGTTTTCTAAATTCGTTTCTCTGATTAAAGAAATTGTGCGATAAAAATTTTCCAGTGATGAAAAAGCGCTCGAAGAATTAATGTTGCGATTTTGAAATGTATCGTATAGTAAATCAACGTGTGGCATAATAGGATGGAAGACGCTAAGCCAAAATATAAAGTTGTCATTGAGAAGACGAAGAAGACCGGATGCTTCATTAACCGTTTGGGTATTATTTGAATTCTGCAATTTTTTGAAACATTCTTTCAGCTGTTCAATGTTTTCAAAAACTGTATTTACGACTCTTGAAATGAAATTCCATCTTGTATCGGAACCACGTGGAATTCTTCTTGACATACAATTTTCAAGCTCAGCTAATATCTGAGAAGAATGCGAAAAAAATGCTGGAATTCCTGACAAGCTACTAAAAAAGATGCGTACTTCTCTATTAGTTGAAACTGATTTACTCATTACTAAATTTAATTGATGGGCATAGCAATGAATGAAATGGGCATTTGCGTAAGTTTCTTTTACTATTTTTTGAACACCGCCACGCGCTCCGCTCATAACTGCGGCGCCATCATAAGTTTGAGCAATTAGTTTCCCAGTATTATCTTTTAAAACAATTTTCAACTGCTCCAAAATCTGTTTCGATAATCCTTCTGCATCTTGTGACTCAGAGTTATAAAATCCCCAGAATCTTTTGTATATGGTTCCATTGAATTCGTAACGAAAAACAATTACCTCCTGTGTTTTCTCAGAGATATCAGTCGTATCATCGGACATAACAGCCAAAAATTGAGCTTGTTCAATTTCATTAAAAATTTCAGTTCGACAAATGTCTAACATACAACCCAACAATTCATTTTAAATTGTTTTTGAGTTAGCTTTAAACACTGTAGAATTTTCAAAATACACTTTCAAATTTTCATCCAATTTCCCTGCGAAATTTAACCATCCTCGAAAAATACCAGGATTATCGGAATCCGCTTTTTCATTATGTCCTCGTAGCGGAAGTTGAAATTTACCGCAAAATATCAGGCAGTCGATGATTTTTGATAAAATATCCCTATTCTTTTTGACGTTTTCATTGAACTTTCTGATATATACGCTTCGCTTACCTGTGTCGTTTTTCCCAGGATACCAAAATCTATCAAATTTTTTATATGTTGTGCTGAATTTTCGTGTTTCTTGATTTTTTCATTCAAATGTTTCAAGCCTACCACACCAGTTTGAGTCCAAGAAATTTCACCGCCAAAAAGTAGACAAGGAAAACAAAAGAAAGCGTTTTTAATTTCACAACCGCAAACCCAGTCACATTTTGAATAAATATCCGCTTTAAATTTTCTTTCAAAAGTATTGTTTTGGCTAGATGACGTTTGTATAATATTCAATTGCGGAGTCGGCCTTCCACGAGCCTTAACGTTACACTTTTCTGCACACCATAACCGCGAAAATTTGTTATTCAGCAAACACGAAACCGAATTCAATTCACTTTCACAAAAATCGCTATTTCCAGCCATAATTAAAGTTAGCCTTTCTACCAAAACAATCGAAGTAATAAAATCCTTATAAATAAATATATTTATTCAATCAATAAAACATAAGTAAATGAGCAACAATAATAGAAGAACGCGCGCGTCAACATTTCATTCTGCAGTTGGAATATTAATCTTGAAATACAAGTCTACTGGCTGGACTGGTTTTCGTGCAGCCCGAACGCGGGCAAAAAAAGAACTATTGCGCATGCGCCTTTACCATCGTTCGGTTCCGTTTCCACGCACTTTATGTTTCCTAAACATGTGAACGAGAGCTGTATTGGGCTGGTTTTTGTGCAGCCCGAACGCGGTTAAACAGAAACCACTGTGCATGCGCCTTTAACATCGTATTCTCGCGGAACCACGCTTTTTATGTTTCCTAAACGTGCCAACAAGAGCTGCATCATACATAGCCCTCACCAACGTTCTAGAATGAGCATCCAAAGGGAAAAAATTACTTTTTTAAAACAAAATTTCAAAATTTTGGATAATTTTAATTGATCTTTGAATATGAAAAAAAAAATTATACTGGTAATTTTGTAGGTGGGGCTGCGAGCCGCCACTGATTCTCCCTATATTTAAACCCAAAAGTATTAGGCTGCAATCTTTTGAGCTTAAAGAATATGGAGTCGCATTTTCTGTGGATATACTCAATATGTGGAATAAAAGATAACTTGTGATCTAATATTAGACTAAGATATTTAAGACGATTTGTATGGTTAATTGGCTGATTTGAGATTAACTTTAAATTTTTAACAGAATGTACAATTCTCTGATCACCAAAAACAATAAAATTGCACTTGGGTACAGAAAAAGACAAACCTAAATCACTAATTATATTTTCTAAGAATTTGCAAACGATTTCAATTAAATTAAGATCATAATGCTTGTCAACCTTAGCTATCAAACAGAGATCATCTGCATAGGAAACCAGTTCAAATTCCTCACAAGTAAAGGACAAAAATTGCTCCAATTTAAGATGAACTCTGGAATACAAAATATTCCACAGTGTTGGTCCTAAGACAGAACCCTGGGGCACCCCACACGCCAGTCTTCTGCAACCAACAGAGCTACCAACTGCTAATGAAGCATATCTATTAGCAAAATAATTAATAATAGTATTTACAATGAAGGGATTAAAATTAAATTCTTTTAAAACGTCAATAATTGAGGACCATCTGCAGCTATCAAAAGCTCCCATAATATCGAAGGAAATGAGAACTGCAGACGAGCCAGACTCCAATAAGTGCTTTACACTAGAAACCAGCTTGTAGAGAGCATTCTCTGTGGAGAGACCTCTCCGGAACCCAAACTGATGACAGTGAAAAACACACTTATTGCCAGCTTCCTTTAACATGTACTCATTGATTACCTTTTCAAAAACCTTGCCAATAGAATTTAATAAAGATATAGGTCGATATCCACTAAGAGTACAAGGGTCTTTACCAACCTTAGATAAAATTTTTATATTGGCTAGTTTCCAACAATCTGGGAAAAGTTAAAAACTCAAACATTTATTGAAAATAGAACTAAAGAAACCAGGAAATTCATCATCGATATATTTAACAACTTTATTATTAATTCTGTCCAACCGTGAATCCGCATTTTTTTTTCTCATGGTCATTGCCTCCACCCATTTTGTAATACCGTTGCATGCAACATTAATAATAATAACATTGGCTACAATTGTTTTTCTTATAATTTATATATATATATAAATGTACCTATATATATATTTTTTTTACTTTTTATAATTAAATACACTTTCCTTATTGAATAGTTAACATGTTCGTAATTGATTTTTTATCAGTATTTTTAAGAATATCTTTGTTTAGCTTACTTTGTTTGCAGTTGCACTCCTTCAATTATTTCATTCAGTCTTGTTTTCATCCTTGTTTTATAATAAATTTAATTTTAATAATATAATTTTTTTTCTTCTGTATGATATTTAGACGTAACCTTTTATTTTTCTTTGGCTTGATCTTTATCTTAGCAATATTAATTTTTTTTTAATCATTATCTTAAATTGTATGTGCATGTATATATGTGCACGTGTATATATATATTTTGTTTGTACAACATTCATTTTTATATTTACACATATACTACAAAAAACTCATTTTACACACATTCTTGATGGTCTAGGGGACTATGTTTCTCATCCCTTATTCCATCCTATTTTTAAGTTACACATTGCAGGAAACTACCACACACTCCTATTTATATTTTGAATTATTCTGAATGTTCTTTTGTTTCAGCTACTCAAAACTTACACACAGTTATCCATTAAGAACACTAGTTTCCTGCACCCTTATAAACACAATTTATTTAATATATTTGCCCCACCGTATAAGCGCGGATTGGGGAACCAAAAAAAAAAAAAAAACTGATATCGCTTCTTGTACTGTTGGACATGATCAAAATGAAGTATCTATCTATTCTTATCAGCTTAATAACTGATACAAGTCAAACCTAACCTAACCTTATATCGCTTCTCGGCTTGTCGAGCACGATCAAAGTGTAGCTTCTATTCTTATCAGCTTAATTGTGATACACTTAAAACCTAACCTAATATCGTTTTTCGGACTGTTGAGCAGGGGTGGCTGGTGATTAAAAAATCTAGCGGTTGCAATTACACCTACCCCTTCCACAACATATACGCACAATTTATTTTTTATTTCACATAACATCACAAAATAACATTAATAATATTAAAGTCAACAAAGTATAACAAATACAAGAACGTTTTAAATACGTGTAGATTATCAATCCCAAGATAAAAAATTGTATTATATTAAACCGAAATATATTAAAAATTTATTTCCGCATAAATAAGTACAAAATGTATTCAGCTAGAAAAGTATAAAAAATTTTAAAATACTAGAACGAAACAATTCGATAAACTCTAGGTATAACAGTTAAATATTCTTATTTTTTACAATTTGCAAAAAATAATCCTCTAAAAGTGAAATGATCAATTGTCGTATAAATAGTAAAGCTTCAGTGAGGAAAAATTTCAACTTGTATTAACCTCGGCCAGTAATAATGCGAACAATATAAACTGGAGAGAGGCAATGAAACAATTAACACGCATAAGAAATGCGCACAATGAAAGAAAGAAACACCGATAGAAATTCGAAGAAGAAAAAATTAATCTCGCAAAGAGATGCAATCTAAGTCGTATATTCGTTCGTTAGTAGTATGCGCATGCAACAGCACACGCACGTTATGAACAACACAACGAGAAAAACCTATTCTGCCGCGTCATGTGTACTTCAAGTTGGAAAACGATTGCAACCAATAGTCGCCAATATAGTCCTATGTAAACTCTACATACATAGTTGCATTATGCCCAAAATCTCCATATAATGCTGTATACGGCTTTCCGGTGCCTTCTTCAGGTTGCATCGAGCGTTGTAAATAGGGATTTCAAAGCATTTTTTAAAAGATTTTTAACTTTTAATAATACATTCTACAAAAAATATATAATTAAGATTTACTTATTTTGTTTAATCTCTATCAAATAATTAGTACTTTTAAGTATTTTATTACATCATCAATTTTTATGTTGTTCTGGATATGCAGCCATGCAACCTTTAAGTACGTACGAGCTGCACTGCTATTAAGTAAAATCAAAGTGTAGTACCTGTTCTTATTAGCTTAATATTTGATACAGCTTGCAATGCGAAATCACTATATTAAACTAATATTGTAAAAAAATTGCATTCTGCAAAGAAATGTGTCATTACAAGTCAAAATTATAAAAATGCGATTCCAGAATCGAATAAATTATATAATATAAAATAACTTACACCAACATTTTATATAATATTAAATAACTTACGTGAACACTATTCATATCCTGTCGTATCGTGTAGTATCTGTTCTTATTAGCTTAATATTTGATACACCTTGCAATGCGGAGCCATTATATTAAACTAATATTGTAAAAAAATGTTACATTCCGCAAAGAAATGTTTCATTACAAGTCAAAATTATAAAAATGTGATTTTAGAATCGAATGAATTACATAATATGAAATAACTTACACCAACACTCTTTATATAGTATTAAATAAATTACGTGAACACTATTAATTACTTGTGTAAAACAAATAATAACTTTTTAAACGACGAAAACAAAAACGAATAATGAACAATCCAATAGCAAGCAATAACAACGCGGGAAACGTGATTCTGAAAAAACATTTATGGTGGAAATGTAACAAATACTTTACAGTTATGTATGAATCATTTTTATACTAAAATAATAAAATTAAAAGTTCTATGAAAGGTTTATTAACAAAATAATGTCTAAAATTAATATTTTTTTTTATTTTAATAAAATAATTTTTAAACGTTGTTTTTACATAAAATAATTTTTAAAATAAAATATTGTTGGAAGTTGACCGCTAAACAAACGCTTAATGTCAAAAAACACTACCGCTACAATTCCAAAATTTTTCTCTATTTCATGTAGAAATGACTTGAATTTCAAAAACGTGTAATTAATTTTAAAATCGTTTTTTAAGAAAAGTGAAAATTATCCGCGCATATGTTTGCCTATTTATAAATTCATGTTCAATGATTCGATAGAAATATTTTAGTATTAATCTTGCATGTGCCCAATTTTTATTTTATATAGCCTTTAGTATTGAATTCGGACAGATAGTTTAACTCTGTCGAGTTCGAAATACTTCTTATGTACATGTAAAAATATGATAGACGTTTGACACGGCGAAATTCTGTCAAATATGTTTAATAAACTAGAAGTTGATGTACAAGAAGCTCTTGAACTGATTCTTAATACTGATTGCTTGATAATTTCTAATGTTTTCAGAATACTTTAACGTTTCCATAAGCCACAGCATCGTATTTAATTTTGTACGTATCATAGCTTTATATATCGTAATAAGCGATCTTGTGTATACTCCATAACGTGTGTAGGCTAATTGTCGTAATAGATTCAGGTTTAGCATATTTTTATTTTTTAACATCCGAATACAAGGCTTCCGTGATAATTTGTAAACAAATATAAAGCCCAAATATTTACCGTGAAAGAAGACGCGGTGAATTTTTTATTTAGATAAGAGAGCAACTACGTCTTCAACAGGAATACATAACTGTTGATTTATTGACAGAGAGCTGGAATCTAATTGTTTCGATCCATTTTAGAAGCTTGCTTATGCTGAGCTGCAGTGTTTCCGATCCAAATAAAACGTCGCAACATGGAAAATAAGCATGCTCTTATTGAAGTTAATATTTCTGTAAGAATGTGATGTATAACAATATTAAATAATATTAGGCTAAAAATGGCTCCTTACGTTATGACGTTTTGTAATGTTTGCGGCGGAAGCGAGTTGAAATTACCGCTTATTAAGAAAATTTCTTTTTATTAATATTGAGAGTCGACCTCGAAAATTACATTTGAATAATCTTACATCCCCAAGTTGTGAAGAAGGCTTTGAATATATCCAAGAAAAGTAATAATAAGTAGTGATTAGTAGATAACAAATTTGATATTTCATTATGGAAATAAACAGCTTAATCAGTTGTTGACGATCTGAACGAAATTCCGTTTATTAATTGATGTTCTAACTCCCACACAAGACGAGCAACTATGCGTTTTTCAAATATCTTTTCAAGCATAGAAATCAATGAAATAGGGTGATTAGATAACGAATTTGATATTTCATTATAGAATAAACAGCTTGATCAGTTGTTGAACGACTTGAATGGAATTTTACTTATTAATTATTGATGTTCTAACTCCCACACAAGACTAGCAACTATGAATTTTTCAAATATTTTTACAAACACAGAAGTCAATTAAATACAGGCAATCTGGTCTTATTTTTAGTTCGTGCTCTTAACTTGAAATAATATAAATTTTTTTGGTGTTATTTTTCAAATTTATTGTTTTTTTTTCTTATTTTAAATCCTCTGTTGTGCAATTCGGATAGATAAATGTAATGTACCTAGTATTTACTTAAGAATTTAGATGAAGCCTTATGGTCGTATGCTGACAGAGAAAAATGTGTTTCCACATTGTGTGTGTGTGTGTATTTGTATGTGCATAGCATATATATCGTCGTTTTCTTGCAAATATTAATTTGTATAAATTTTAGTTTTGTTTATGTTAATTTGATTTAGATTAATATATAATGATTTATTTTAGAATCTTATATTTGCGTAATATTTTTTTTTAATGGACCTTTAAAAATATGAATTTAGTAACAAAATATCTTAAAGGAAATGAAAATATCCAACCTCTTTTCGTTACCTTCATTTTCCCATTCAACAACTTTTGATCCAGCTTTAGAAGCGATATCTATATTGAATTCATTTCCAAACAACAGTATTTTTTATACAGATATTTTTTTTTTTTAATTTAATATAGTAAATCATTTAGAAAACATTTAAACGAAAAACTACAGAAATACAAAATTTTAATTAACTGTTAAAAACCAAAATTATTATAAAAATGTTCAGCATTAAAGTTATTATTTTATTTTTACATGGTTAATATGGTACTGGTTGTAGTTAACATATATTCACAGTGCTTAGAAGGACCATTGTGTGTATAACGTTTATTATTTCACTACAAAATTGAACAAAGTTTACAAGGACCATTCATAATAAAACCTGCGACAATTACAAAAATTCTACAAATATGCTCAATGTCACATAAAAAGTATTCGGCGTAACAATGCTTCAAGAGGATCCATTCATTATCTTGAAGTAATTTAGGGAAAATCGTGGTTCAGGTAAATACACATGCCAAGCGTACAATAAAAGAAAATATAAATAAATTATTGTCCATTCTTTCTGCAATTGTTTTCTGTGGTACTTACGATGTTGGTCTTTGTGGAAAATCGTAAGAAACGGGTAATTTCATGAATTTAATTCATTTCTGAGCTGATATTGGGAATATACTATTAAGCGACAATATAAACAACTCTAAATACTAAATATACATAATCGAAAATTCAAAATACTTTAGTAAATATTTGTGGAAATATTTTTCAACAGAAAATTGTTGCTCAAATCAAGGAACAAATTTATTTTTCGGTCCTAACTGTTGAAAAACCTGTTATTTCAGACACTGAACAACTTTCTCTAGAAGCAAGATTTTTATGTTTCAAAGCGTGAACACTGAAAGAAGAATTTTTAGGTTCCGTTCAACTGAATGATAAGAGCGTGGAAAACTGGAAAACATAGTCCACGTAAACTAGGTATACTGTAGAAAATTCGATTTGGATATGAATGCACTTATTGAACAAGGAAGAAGGTGTTTGCAAAAATAATCAATAATATCATTCCTAAATCTTTATTCATGCATTTAATAAATTAAATCTCATTTCATCTATATTACAACCAATTAAATATTTAAAAAATGTTTAGTAATATTTAAATTCCGTCTCGAGAATGCACAATTTAAGAAAGTTTATAAAGAAATTACAAAAGTGTGTAATTCATTAAAAAAGAATTGCGTATACACTTGAACGAGAAGATGAAAATTTAAAACGAAGCTAAAGTAGAGCTTGTGTTACATACTACACCATACCAACCCAACGAATCGTACATATTTGGGCAATGATAATATCGCGGACTTATTCTGCTAAATATCACTTGGAGATGAAATCTATGCACACTGAACATAAGGTTTCCCAATTATACTCGCTCATAGGTCGCCGATCTGATTTAGATGTACCGGCAATTTATATAAACGGTATTTCATTATGGTTATGCACCTAAACGATACAATCGTGAACAGATTCAAAATATTTCAAAATGTCATTCTTCAAGCAATTACTTATCGGTACTACTCTCAAAATTATGATATTAACGAAGATTTCTAGATAAAATTCGTCGAGAATATTATCAGGGAATCTGCGGTTTTGCATTAGAAATCGCCATCATGTCAATATGAAATTTGATATCAGGCGTTTAAGCGCACGATTTCATTTTCCATACCATCTAATCATATTTTTTTTTATTTTTACTCTTATACGCGCATCTGTTAAGAAACAATAAGTGCGTTTGCTGAGTGACCATAGCTTATTATAAATGTAAGAAGAAGCGTTCCAATGAACGCACTTCCATAGCGTCGTACAGTTGTTAGCTCATCATGGGAACTCAGTATATCACGAGGCCATCGGCGTTTTAGTCTTCGCGTACGCTATAATTGATTTTCTGCTAAGGCTGTTATTAAAGCATTACTATTGTAGGCCAACTTGTTGTGAAATTTTTTATATCTGGTCTTGACAACCTCTGCGACAAGCGATATGTTTAAATTTCGATGAATTATTTTATTCGAAGCGAACCACGGAGCATTAATTATCTTTCTTAATATTTTGGATTGTACACTTTGGATACGATTCGTGTTTGATGATTTACAGCAACCCCATAATTCGGATCCATACAGCCAAATGGGTTTTAGTAAGTTGTTATATAGAAGGACTTTGCTTGTAGCATTTAATTTGGTTCGGTGGTCAAGTAGCCGCATCAACACAGAGTATCTTTTTCGTAGCTCCTGGAACATTTAAATGATATCTCCAAGTTAAACGGCTATCGAGATAGAAGTCAAGATAGCGGACACGATCGGATCTAGGAATAATAGCATTAATGATATGTATCGGGTTGCACGTTCCTCTTCTAAGTGTAAACGTGACGTGATGACATTTACTGACGTTTAGGCGAATACGCCATTAAACCATGATTCGAGTAGATCAACATGTTGCTGTAAGGTAGTGGAAGCTTGGACAGGATCTTCATGTCTTGATAGTACAGCAACATCGTCAGCAAATGTACACAATAACGTGTCAGGATGCCGGGGTATATCTGCTGTATAGATCACATATAATATTGGTTCGAGTATTGCCTTGGGGTACCCCAGCGCAGACACTGTAATGGGTGGAGAAAGCGTAGTCTTCTTCGATGCAGAAATATCGTTGTGACAGGTAAGATCTGAGTAATAAGTAAAGAGCATGGGGTAAGACTGCCTTTAGTTTGAACAGAAGTCCCTCATGCCACACACGATCAAATGCTTGAGACGCATCCAGAAATACACCAATACAATACTGTTTTTCTTCAAAGGTTGTTGATATAATATCATCATAGATTTCATTCGATAGGCGTTATTTCACTCTATGATTATATATATATATAAAATATAGGACGGCTCTTCTATTCTTATTTCTCGAACAAATACTACTTGAATCATGTATGCAAGAATGTGCAGTAATAATATATATTCATTATCTGACTACATCCCCTATCACTTTTTTCAACGTTAATTTATATATACAATTGAATAACAAATTTTATAACTGAACTTTCTCATCCCAAAATGTACAAAAAATTTTATATTTTAGCGATCACTTTCCTTATCCTCGCCGCTTATTGCCTCAAATAGGCAGATTGCGAGCATTAAAAAAAAAAATCTAATTATTTCGTTTCCTATCATAAACCTACTCTCCGCGTAAATTATTTTGCCGCCTATTCGTAACATTGAGTGGAACAAACGTAGAAATATCCTTAATCTGTCGCCTCTAAACATAGTGACAGTTATATTAGACAGTCTCCTTCGAAAGTACATATTGCAATTAAATTTGTAAAACTTCTCTGTACGATTTTCAGAGCAATGTAAAAAAATACCGGTATAAATGATTTACTACAAACACAGGCAGAAGTAAAACTTTCGCGCCTGGTAAAATTGATGTACATTTCAAATTATTTCGTTCGTCAGGATGAACATATACTTTTAAACGAAAACGCATAATATAAACGCATAAAGAAGCTGATAGTGAAATAAATCTGAACTCTCCATATACATCCTACTGTACTCACGGAACTTAATTCTCCAGTTCGACGTTGTTGGATAATTTATTAAATAATTTGTCGTGCAATAGTAGTGGCGAGCAACGCATGCTTGATAAATATTCCAATGAGAAAATAAATCAAAAGTCAATGACGAAATCAAATAATTTCAAAACTCAAGAATCTTCCTACTGTTCACCGTCTTTACGGTTAAAATGAAGTGTCAACCCATTCAATGAGGCCTTACTGTTTGTTATACTGATTTATAATTTCGCTTTGTAACGCTGGTGTCTCATTTGTATTATACAATAATATGGAAGAGGGGAGCCTAATCTTATTTCTCTATATTTTTTAATTGGACTTTGTTTATAGATCGAATTACATATATACACAAACATACATACGCATACACCTATAATATATATATATAAAATATACTTTAAAATTACGATAAAATAAAAGCCAACGTAATGAGAAAATTTTTATTTTTCTTTTCGTATGCTTTGAGAATAAATGCCAAATCATTATATAAAAGTAACAACGTAAAAGCCAAAACCAAAATAAATATAATAATTTTTAGAAAATAAATAAAAAAGTAATTGAACGGATAAATTAAAAATAATAATCACCAAAAAACGAAAATTATGTATATATGTAATAAAATAAATAATAGCAAAATGTATCAAATCATCGTGGAAGCATTCGTTTATTCAACAAAAATTGATGTATTTCCTATTTTTGTTTCTCTTCCCGTCGTGACGATTTTTTTTTAATGCTCGGTTTCTTCGCTTTCAATTTAGTTTTCTCGGGGTCACTACTAAAATAAATAAAATTAAATATGCAATACATTGAACGATGTGAAAATTCTGCGATTTTATATAGACCAGTTATAAATTCGACGTCCTTATTGAAATAAATGTAACAACAAATTTAAAACATCATATACAATAATGAAATAAATGTAAGAAATGTAGAAAGTCGTCTAAAATAATGATAATAACTGTAACGATGGTCTCCGTACTACAGGTAACACTGATGTTTATAATAACCATCGTAATAGCAATTATCTGTTAAAGGCTAAATTCTGATTTATTCTCTTTGGCATCTGTTCACTCCGTTCCCTAATATCTCTTTTCAATCGATTCACCATACTAGTCGATACTTAATCGATACTTCGATACAAGACTAGCCAGACAGCGTAGAAAAACCAATTATTAAAGAGTTATTTATGTATTTAAAGAGAGACGCTTTCCTTATGCTCTTCCATACGGTTAAAAGAAACCTAATTAATTTCTTTATAAGTAAAAAAATATAAACTTATATTTAAGCGAAAGTTTTCGACACTTACGTCATTATCAAGCGTACGCAATGAACGTTACATATAAATGAACTGTTAACAACCTATACACTCTTAGTATGTGACGCGCTAATTAATCTGAGGTAACTTACTCTTAAATTTATCAATGACCTTGATTTATAAAACTGATTTTAAAATTAATTCTTCTTCAAAATTGATCGTAATAAATTATTACTATTTCTGTGTTTTATAATTTTTCTAATAATTTTCATTTTCTAATTTTATATTCAGTTCGTAAGATTTTGATATTGTTACATTTTCTACTTTAAGCTTTTCTTCTCTCTGCAGCGTTTGTCACAAAGCAACTTGTCGTCATTTTCATTTTTATACGAAATTAGTATTCCCTTAGTCTATTATTTCTTTGTCGCCCAGTTTCATCTATATAAAACCTATTAAATTTTGTGCAGTTTGTTCTTTATTTCCCGAAACCGGACGGCAAATAAATAGACTAAGACTTAAGTTCATATAAAAAATGAAGATAAGTCGCTTTATGACGAAGAAAAACATTTAATAGAAAATGTAACAATATCGAAATCTTACGAATTGAATATAGAATTAGAAAAAGAAAATTATTAGAAAAATTTTAAAACACGGAAATAGTAACAATTTATTACGATCAATTTTGAAGAATTAATTTTAAAATCAGTTTTATAAATTAAGCTTATTGTAAAAATAAATTTAAGAGTAAGTTACCCCAGATTAATTAGTGCGACACGTATTAACAGTATATAGGTTGTTGTTATATAAATATTATATTTATATATATATATATATATATATATATATATATATATATATATATATTGTTCATTGTGTACGCTTGATAATGACGTAATTAAATTTTCGCTCAAATATAAAAGTTTATAGTGATTTAATTTTGTTTTATTTATAATTCGTAAAATTATTACTCTCCGATATATCGATATAGAATTAATTTCAGTTTACAAATTAAGATTCAAAATGGCGTCGAGTATCAAACCTCCTTTATTACGTTAAAAACTAAATACATAAATAAATAATGCTACAGATATTTGCGTATCATCATTCGACGTACTTATCGTATTGAATGACTTAACTGTAACAGGGTAATCATATTATTCCTTCTAGTCCACACTTTCAAAAATGAAAGAACGATTCGTCTAAATTACGACAACTCTAACGCTATAAGGATCGACTTAAAATTTATAAAATATGATTTTATATATATATATATATATATATATATATATATATATATATATATATATATTGCTGGGTAATTTAACTTTTAATCTTTAATTAAACCAGCTTAATTCCTAAAATATACCGCCAACGCTATGTGCAGTTCTATAAAATTTCGAAACAACAATAATTTTTTCATTCCAATCGTAATAGTCACTAATCATCTTATCATTTTCAGAACAAGGCAAACTTAACTAACCCAATCAATGTATACTGACAAACAATATTCAAAAATGAGACTACATATATTATCTTAGTTTTAACACAATTATAACACATCCTTAGATACACATTCTTTTTTTATCTAAGCTCTCCACTCTACGGAATCTAATATTATTATTCACAATGCCGCCTCATTCGTTTCACATTTTCTCTAGAATGCGAATAATTTCATATCCGAACCTATAGCATCCTAAATTTGCCTAGTATAAATCTGATCCCAATTCAATTTGTTAATAAAAACATAAAAATTAAACTTGATTTATACGTGTATATATAATAATTTGAAGAATGTCGAATGTAGTGATTTTTATCTAAAAAATAAACAAAAAAGTAGTTAAAATCTTTGAAATTTTTCATTATGAAAAATTTTAATAATTTTAACTTATTTTTTGGTTTTCATTTTATACATAATAAAGTTAGTATAAAAAAAAAACTTTCTCTTTCCAACGCGACTAGTGCCATGCAACTTTATTCTATTTACGCTGCAACTTAGATATTTATTTATTTTGAAATAGGTTACTCTACCACTGCGTTTATAATTCAGTATTTTTCTGTTTTAACTACTTTATCTTATAAAACAATATAGTACTACTATGAGAAAATCTCGGTTGAAAAAGTAATTGAACTAATAATGCAATATATTAAATATTACTAACTTCGAAATAATAATAATGCTGGAAAAATAAATCGAAGTAATAGAATATTACCAATGGGTGGAATATCATATAAAGCAGATAATAAATGATGAATGACAAACACAATATGAAAAGACCAGTGAAAATATTGGAAATATTTCGAAATTCGAATATATACAAAACGTGGTTTATAAATAAAATGGACATTGAATTTGTACAGATCATATAAGAACTCTGGCGAAAACATTACATAAACTAGATAAAATATCGAGTAATTTATGCGGATGCGGAGAAATTTGCTCAATTGAACATATTATCTGGCAATGTGAAGTATATAGTGACGATAGAAAATATCAAAAAATTATTATCATTTTATATGATTATGACAATAACCTTATTACTACAGATTGTACACAAACCAGATCAAGTTACATCTTATATCAGTACTGAATAAAATATAAACTAACTCGCACAACTAATTAAACAATGTAGAATGGCCAGTTGGCGAAAGCTGGACACGGGGAAAAAATAATTTAATACTAGTAGTAAAACTTTCACGAGTGTATATGTTAGGCATTTGTCGCGAAAATTATATATTTTTTATTCGAATTAATTTTTCCCGCGAGTTTATAATAAAATAAATTCGTCGAATTTCAATATTAAATAGTTTAAGCGTTACGAATTTTAACGTTTATTCTGTATATAACCCTATCACCGTCACATTCGAAATTTTGACGCGAAATTAGAAATTTTATACCGGGTGTTTCGGTTTTTAGACGACTCTAGACGATTTTCGATGTGTTTCTATAAAAATATCAGAGATATTCCCGGATAATCCCAGAAAATATATAATTTTGTTAGTATTAAAATTTCATGCATCGTATCATCTATAATCAATTAAGTTATCCGATTTTATGCGAATAAATTGTAAATAAATATTTGTTCATTATTTACCCGCTCGACTCTTCGGAGGATGATCGAGATGAATCTGAATCGGTTTTATATAGAGGTTCACCTTGGTAAATGGTTAATGGATTCTACAGAAAGAAAAACAAATACCCAATAAATAAATACATAAAATTCGAAATTAATTATTTCATTTTTTTCAATTCGATTACTTAAAAAATATAGACAGAAACGCGTAAAATATACGTCCGTTTCGTCTAATTTAAATGATAAAAAATAAATAAAAATTATAAAAAACGAAAATTACATCATGTCGAAATGTCTACTCAACCGATAACAGACGTAATAAAAGCGATTTATTTTTTTAAAATTATTATTATTTTTAAGTAATACAATTATTGTTTTAAAACTTCCGGCGAATTGTTTAATAAAAATTACGTTTAAAATAATCGTCGCTGATTTTTTTGATAAATATCTTTTAAGATGAACGAATTGTTATTAGACACTCGTTATATAGGAAAACAAAGTCTAGTAGAAAAGTAAATACAATTTTAAAACAGTTAGATATAAATAATATGAACAGAATAACATCATACTGAACGCTAAGAAAACAAAAATACTCGACTTTCACTAGAAGAATGCTATGGCTAAATCGACATTAAAAATTCGACGGCGTTGGATAGAACTCGAGCATAAAATATTTATAAGTGACATGAGATAGATCCCTCACTTACAAAGACAACTGCAGGAATACTAAACAAAAAATTAGTACACAAAATGGCATATTAAAAAAGCTCGCAACTTTAAGAATTATATTTCTCAGCAGCTTAGAACGTTTGCTCTTCTTAATAGTGATGCGCGATGACGAGAAGTTTTACTCGATTATCTCGATTCTTAAAATGTCTCGATTCACTCGATTCGTTTTCGTGTTCTCGATTATTTTTATTCGAATGCAGCGCTCGTCTGGAGTAATCGACTACTATTCGAATAATCTAACTTAGGTATTTTCTCGATTACAGTCTATAATGCACAAGCCTGAAACTAATTCAACACATCTGACGAAAAATATGTAACATATGATGCATCAGGAACGTATTTATACTCTTACCCTTCTTTGTTTAGTGTGACAACACAACGACCGTATATAGGTGTATATATATATATGTATATATATTAACATTGCCCCCTCCGAATGAAGTGTATATATATATATATATATAAATACTTCTTCTGCAGCTACCAAACGTCTCCACTTTTATATATATATAATATATATATATAGTGGCTCCTCCCAGTTTATATAGGTTGCGCGCGCATCGATAGTAATCGAGAGAAAATATCTCGAGTGAAAATATCTCGAGTAAGAATATCTCGAGTGAAAATATCTCGAGTGAAAATATCTCGATTATTTTTATTCGAATGCAGCGTTCGTCTCGAGTAAACGATTAGTATTCGAATAATCGGTCTCGTGCTACTACTCGAGTACTCGGACTACTATTCGAATAATCGGACTCGTGCTACTACTCGAGTAATCGACTACTATCCGAATAATCGGACTCGGACTTCCATCCAATGAAGTGTATATATATATATATATATATATATATATATAAAAGTGGCTCCTCCCAGTTTATAGAAGATGCGCGCGCATCGATTAGTAATCGAGAGAAAATATCTCGAGTGAAAATATCTCGATTATTTTTGCCCGAGACGAGTAATCGGCCGAATCGATTCACTCGTAGTCCGAGTACTAATTTCTCGATTATGATAAAGTCTCGGAATCGCCCATCACTACTTCTTAAAGTCTGCAAATGCAAAATACACGTGCCTTGAATGGTACCGTTTAATTACAGGCTGCCTAAGACTAACGACAATAAGAAACCTTTCTATCACGCGAGCGGAATAGCGCTACCAGAGACGCCGTATAATAGCCGATAAGGAACTGGCAAGACGAGAGACATGTCAAATCGTGCTGGCGTATAGACTGAAGTCGAGAAACGTGAAAAAAACTAACAAACAACCGGGAAAAGAAAGATTGAACCTGCGGAACGAAGAAACCCCGCCACACACAGTGAGACCACCTGCAAGGAAACCCTGGCGTCAGTATGTAAAGAGAAATAGCTTATATATCAACCGAATACGGATGGGCTGTGCTCGAACGGAATGAGAGATGAATTGTCTCGGTCTAACTAAAAATGTCACCGTAGAAAACTTCAAACATACTGGAGTGTTGGGCAACACAATGCACGATGTTACCGGGGTAAACGGCTAGATTAGAATTCTCGCTGAATACTCTGATGCCATCAAATATAATTAAACGTCACGAACCGGACACGCAAAGAAATTAATTAAGAAGCAGAATTAGATTAAAGTCGGAGACCAAAAGGTATGTGATACGGTAATTAATGTCTACATCGTGAAAACGAAATATTTATTAAAATAAATGTCGATCGATTTTATTTTAAAACTTTAAAAAAATATAAATTTAAATGAAAAAATACGCAACAATAACGAAAACATAACGAAGTTTCGTCAGTTCGTTTTACTATTATTATTAATTACCGTAAATAATTTTTTAACAAATTTTAAAACAAAGAAACGTATTTACACGTGGTATACATTTTTTTAAATCGCTCCTAATATCGCAATTGTTAATAGTTAGTATTGTTACTATTATTATCGTCAATTTAAATAATGGAAGATTAGTTAGCTACGTCGACGACATGGTATTAGCGGTTGATTATCCAAATTTACTACGAAAGTTAGTTCGAGAAAACGTTAATAAAATATCTCATGGGTTAAATAATAATGAATTAATAGTAAACACTAATAAGACGAAATATATGATTTATATAAATCAGGACACAGTCGTGTATAAATTTTTTAAGCCACAATAACGACAACTACTGAAGTTCAATATCTCGGTATAGATAAACTAAATTGGAGCGCTCACTCGATTTACCTGGAAAAAATTAAAAAAAAAAAATTATTTTATTCTTCAAAACAGGTTTTTTTTCCGCCTGAACATTTGAAACGTTTATAGCCCTATATCAACCACTTCTTGCTTACAGGATTGTCCATTGGGTATGGCTAAATTAAAACCCGTTGAAACATTAGTCATCCGTAAAGTGTATCAGTTTTAATTGACAAATCAACACTACGAATGGATAAAATATGCGATTAATATAAAATGGAACTATTACACTATGTATCGAAAAACAAATTCAAATTTAATATAAAATTTCGATCAAGGAAGATCGGTTAGTAAAGCAGATTTGATAGAACACGCGTGAGAATACAGGCATATTATTTAGGAACTAAATTATATCGTTATATTTTGATTTATTAAACTATAAGCGTCGTAAAAGAAAATTATTATTATCATTCTTGCTTTGTAAATGAACACTAGCACAAATTTACACTTCAAGCGAACCATTACTTCATACTCAACAGACTCTTTCGATCAGTAGATCATACGCACAGGTGACGTCAGGAAATAAATCTGTAGAAGATGGGACGACCATAGGAAATTTACTAAATTCCTTCTTATCCCGATTTGAAGGAATGTTTAGTCAACTGATAGCGCAAAATAATGCAATAGTCAATATGCTGACGCAAGTCATTACTAAATTAGTCAAATGAGTCAAGCAATTTTACGTATAGCTCAGTGGAATGCTAACGATTTATTAAACCATGTACAAGAAATTATATATTATCTAAAAGAAGAAAAAATTGATTTATTACTCATATCAGAAAGCCATTTCACCAACAGAAGCTTTGTTCACATTCCAGGATATAAATGCTACCACACACAATACACCCATCTGGCAAAGCCCAGGGTGGATCATCTATAATTATAAAAGGTAACATTACACATTATATAAATGAAAGTTACCAAACAACTGAAATTCAAGCTACAGTTGTGACTGTCGAACAAATGACACTCTTACTGTAGCTGCAGCATATTGTCCTCCACGTCCGGTAATAGGAGTTGACCAGTTCAAAAAGCTCCTCATAAAACTTGGTACAAAATATATTGTAGGCGGAGACTTTAATACAAAAAATGCATTCTACGAATCCAGATTAACAACTAGCAGAGGTAGAAACTTGTACAGAGCAACTCAAGATCAGAAATGTGTCTTCATGTCAACAGGTGAACCAACTTACTGGCCATCAGATGTCAACCGTACACCTGACTTACTAGACGTATTCATCGTTAAAGGTGTATCAATAAATTACATCATAGTCCAATCGAGTTTTGAAAATATTTTTAACGATCATACGCCAATAATAGCTACAATATCTATGAAAATAGCGATGAAACATCAACAGAAAATACTGCACAATAGAAATACAGATTGGGACTGGTAACACTTCTCGAGGAAAACATAAATCTATCAACCTCACTAAAAACGGAACAGCAAATTGAAAACGGTGTTCGTACTCTTACTAAGCAGATGCAGGTATATGGAACTCGACCATGTCAGAAGAAAAACGTGAATATCAAAACGATTATTCGAAAAAATATATAAGAGAAATAGTACTCGAGAAAAGACGATTACGCAGATCATGGCAAAATTGTAGATTACCTTCAATTAAAACTCAGTTAAACACGGTAACGAAAAAGCTAAAAACATTACTCAATAACTTAAACAATGAAAGCTTTAAAGCATATGTGGCTAAATTATCTACAACACGAGAAAAATAATACAATCTGTGGAAAGCTGCTAAACGAATAAAAAGACCAGTCATATGCAATCCTCCACTAAGACAAAACGATGGAACACAAGAAGTGGCAGGCAAAAGGCCAGTGCATTTGCAAAATATCTGAGAGATATATTTAAACCAAACGAAACAATGGTATCTCATGATTTAAAAGACAACACCAAACAGAGCCCGTATTCAAATGGAATAAAAATGTTCTCCCCGGCAGAGATTAAAAAACATATAAAACTTCTAAATATTAGAAAATCTCCCGGGTTTGATATGATAACGGCAAGAATGTTAAAAGAACTACCCAGGAAAGCAATCATGATGATTACATATATATTTAACGCAGTACTGCGAATATCGTACTTCCCGAATCAGTGGAAACTGTCGCAAATAGTAATGATACCAAAACCGGACAAAGATGGCACAAATCTAGCATCATACAGGCCGATTTCGCTATTACCTATGATAGCAAAGTTATTCGAAAAATTAATTATGGTGAGACTTAACGAAATAATTAACCATCAGTCGGCTATCCCTCAACGCCAATTTGGCTTCAGAAGCAGGCACTCTACTGAGCAACAAGTGCACAGAGTAGTAGAAATTATTGAAGATGACCTTGAAGCTAAAAAATACAATGAAGCAGTATTCATTGATATTACTAAGGCGTTTGATAAAGTCTGGCACGACGGTCTACTACATAAAATCAAACCTATGCTGCCTGAAAAATACTATCTATTAATTAAATCATATCTTACTAACAATTTCAGGTCAAGTACAACACTGATCGATCTGAGGTATACCCTATTATGGCTGGTGTTCCACAGGGAAGCGTTTTAGGACATCTCCTGTATACACTGTATACCGCAGATCTGCCAGCAGATGATGCAGTGCACATAGCGACGTTTGCAGATGATACCTTACTGGTTGCTTCGGACTCAAATGCTGAAGTTGCTATCTCTGCTCTCCAAAACAACCTAAATAGACAGTGGACCCCCAAAAGTGGAAACTGAATATAAATCCAGAGAAGTCAATACATGTGTCATTCTCCAATAGAAGAGACCATGATAAAGAAGTATCGATAGGAAATCGTGTAATACAACGACAAAACGAAGTAAAGTACTTATAGATAAAAAATTATCATGGAAAACTCATATACAAAAGAAACGAAAAGAACTGGATCTAAAATTTAAAAAATTATACTGGCTCATAGGATACAATTCCGAATTATCCTTACAAAATAGACTACTAGTGTACAAAGTCCTATTGAAGCCAATCTGGAGTTACGCCGCACAAATCTGGGGATGTGCGAAGAAGATAGATCGATAATTCAGCGGTTCCAGAACAAGGCGTTGCGTTTAACTTACCGAATGGCTTGGTATGTCACCAATGAAGCTATCCACCGGGACTTAAAACTAGATACCGTTGAGGTGACTATCCATAAGCAAGCTCTGAAACACTTTAGCCGATTACGGATTTATCCAAATCAGCTAGCTCGCTTGTGCATACAAATGTGACAACTATGCGGCTGAAGAGAACAAAGATATGTAATTTAGTTTTATAGTTTGTAAGGTTAAAGCATCACTGGATGCACCTTCTTCGCGTGATTGTTAATAGATACTTTTTATTAAATAGCCTCTCAAATGGCTAGTCATAAATTTGCAATTAATGTGGGGAAAAAAAAAACGTAAATCGGTATACGTTATGTAATGTTGAGTACATTAAATTTCAATAACATACGTCATACTTATTAATTGTTAATTATTTTATTTGTTAACTGTTAATTATTTTAATATCATTATACTGCTAGCGATATTCATTTTTGTATAATAATCTAAACGCATTATTCGTGCACGATATTTTCTTTCCACTCGATTAATTTATAGACGTGCAATTTTAATTACGTACGATTACTTTCATAACACAATAAATCATTAAATGCCGTCCCCGTATCGGAGGTAGGCGACTACTTACCTACACATATTTTGTTGTACAGTGTATCGTACAAGGCAATAATAATAATAATATAGCGTTAGCGTAGTTAGACACACACACCCGGACTAATTGTAATCGCTTTAGTATCACGAGACAATGCAGCCCAGTGTGTTTTCTGCTATATTATTACTGGTACGTATGTTATGTTGTGCGTGATGGTTCTTCCACCGGACAATATTAGAATTATACACTTTTACTTTCTGATGATAATTAAATATTTATTATTTTATTTTTTACAATTTTGGAGTAATTTAAACCGGCGCTCGTGCAGTTTTCACATAGTCGGTTATTACTGGAAATTATTTATTTTTATATTATTATTTTTTTTTTCTAATCTTGTTTTTAATTTATAGTATATGTTATTTTATATAACGTTTGTACAGTGACGAGTAATTTCGAACAAAATCGAAATTAAATTATTACTATAAACTTAGATGAAATAAATTAATAATTACAATCGGTAATTTTTTACTTGCGAGACGATTAATTACGAAAAATACGCGAAATATCCCGATTAGAACGAGTCTTGTTAGTAGCGGAAACGCGAGTATTAATTTTAGTCTGATAGATTATTAATAATCTATCAGATTAGTAAGCCGAATAAACTATTTTAAAAATTTTGCTACAATCGCAGTTATACGATGACGCGAGTAGAAGTAAAAAAATGAAGAAAAATCGTTCTTACGAGTAATTATGGAAAAATATCGAATTAATTTTCGAAGGAAATATAGCCGATGTTAATGGAAAAATGATTCGCGCGATGATAGGCGTGCGCTAAAAGTGAAGCGAACCGGAGAGTGAAATTAAAGGAAGTACAAATTTACTTGAAAAGATTTGTTCCGTAGCATAATTTTGATTAGTATTAAAGTATCCAATTTTGGAATTAACTTTACCGCGTTTTTAATCTCTTCCGGACTAACTTCAACCAGTTTACAGTTCTCTTCTGTCGACGGTAATGGCATCGTCCCGTTGCACGTAACCCAGTCGTGAACCTGAAGTTACGAATAAAAGATATTATATATATTTAAATCGCGTAAATCGGTCCAAGATTTTGACGATACGAATCGGTACGTAATCATCGTCCATGCGATAGGATGTTTTACAAATTGTCGGTTTACCGCGTGTAATATAGCGAATAAATAAATAACTTTATATATATATATATATATATATATATATATATATATATATATATATATATATATATATAGTTTCGTTATAGAGAAGTGTCCGCTATAGAGGAGTTTAAAAAATCTCAGTGCACGTAATTATTCGTTGTAAGTTGGGTATATGTCGGAAGGTATAAATAATATTTATAAGGATTTAAGTTTATATTATGTATATAGTTATTTTTCTCTTCACGGCTACTCTGATCGTATATTCCATTTTATTCGATACTTATTTCATGCAGATTTTGGTGGTGGTTTTTCCTGCAGTCTATTTTAAGCTTCGTTTCTTTTATTTATATTATTATTCATATATACACGGAAGAATTTTGTTTTATTCCGTTATAGATGATAATTGTTGTTTCTTATTTTAAATGTAAAAATACACTTTTTATTTATTTATTTATTTATTTATTTCTATAAGAAAAATTTTACTCGAAAATCCGCTAAAAATAAATCTTAATATTATTCAGGACGTACTTAATTTTCAAAAGTTATACGTATTTAAATGCGTGTAATTATGTAATTACGCGCGTGCCTATATTTTTTTTTTTTTTTTTAAACGTATATTTGTGATAAATGTTATAACGATATGTACACTCATAATCACACCTCATGTATACACACAACAACACAACAACACTCATACGACATAATACAATTATTTTAATACTACTTATCCCGTCAAGCTGTCGCTTGTCGACGGGTAGTTACATTTCTTACGATTTAATATTATACATTTACGCTTAATATAAATTTTTATTTTGATTACACATTTATTATATTGATTTCTTTAATTACCGTTTATTTATATAATTATAACTCATTTACACTCTCACATGCTCTCTAACTTAACTGCCAAAGTGAGCTTAAGTACTGATCAGTACCATGCTCACACACACACATGCACACGTACACACACATAGAATACATGTATACATCTGTTAGAGTAGTTTTAATTCATATTACCTTTCAATTTGCAAACAATATATTTCCACTCTAATCATCCACATATAGACTCCCATTTACACCAAAATTTAATCCTCGTCATTTCATTATTCTTATAGTATTTTATCCACATTTTCCTTATTTTGTAACCATTTTTTTAATTCACGTTTTAATTTTTAAAAAGAAAGAAGTAATTTTTGTTTCCATTTTTCAACTTGAATTTCACCATTTCCAGTTCGTGATTTTGATCAGCTCACGCGTAATGGGAAAATCCATATTAGTCACCTTTTCACGAATAAAACTCACAAAATCGAGCAAGTTCCCAGCTTGATGAAGGCATCACACTTCGATGTGTTTCGTCGTTGTCTATGAACATTTTTTTTATTTTTCTGCTCGAATCACGTTCAAAATATCATGTCTTCTGATTCGGATTTTAATTTTTCATCAATTAAGTCATCCAAAACTATATACATAGTAGAAAATATAGCATCTCAGGATTTTTCAGTTTTAATTCTCGACGCGTCAACTCTTCATTTTTATTACTACTCTTCTCGTTTGTTCAATCTTGCTTTGTGTCTCAATTTTCTTCGAGTACGGTTCGTTAATTCGTCAAATTTTTTCATCTTTTATCTTCGAAAATGCGATTACCTTGCGGCGGGGGGTTTCCCCACAATTCTATGTAGAATAAGCCGGAATTTCTTTTCTCTGTCCGCTAGTATTATTGCATGTCGACAGTTTTTAAAGGAAACGACGTTTATTTTCAAGTTCTCGCAGTTTTCTTCTACTGTGCCTCGTTCACGATAGCTTCTACATCGTATACATTAAACAGAACAGGAGGGCACATGTTCGACGTACATATTTTTTGCTGATACGGACCTGTTCGATTCCGGTACACATGACTAATTAGTGTATCTACAGGTATGTCCGTCGATATTTCCATCAGTCACTATCGAAAGCTTCGCGGTAATTAATAGCACATACATCGACAAATGTACGCATTGCAAATAGGACTTCACGAGTGCCCATGTGAAACCAAACTCGAATTATACCGGAGAAATACTTTTACAACGTGTATACATAGTAAGCGTAATATTTTAAACAAAATTGCGTACATGTAACGATTATAAAAATATCTATATAGATACGTAAAAAATTATTTAGAATCGTCTGAAAAACGATATTGTAAACAGGTAAACAACTGGTATTAAATAATTTCAAATACAGATTGAAAGGATTAATTTTTTTTGAAAAGTTTGCAATGTAGTGATTAAAAACAATAATACTAATAACAAAATAAACAACTAAATTGTGCATTTGTGAGATACAGGAGAGTGAAGAAATAGAATATGTGTAAATGAGGGGAGTCTTTGTTTAAAGATTGTATAAGTTTTATAGCATATAGTTCTGCAGATATAAAAAAACTATTTGCTAGTGAGTAACGTATTATATCAGATTCGTTTACGAGTAGTGCACATCCGGCCATATTTGATTTGGAGTTGTCGATGAATATAAGTAACCGGTTCGTGTAATTCAATGGAAAATCTCGGAATGAACTTTTGACGGGCCTTAGGTGAAGTAAACTAATCAATGTCAAGACGCTTGGCCATAAGAATGGTCGGTATTGTATGATATATTTTTGTAAAGCTATTGATACAGAACTATTTCGGACGCATAATGGACTTTGGATGACAGTGTTGGAGGATATCTGATGATTTAGTTGGTGTCCACGCGCAAGACTTTATATGTGTTAAGAGATTGATAGAAAGCAATTCTCGGCATAATAGACTGATGGATTGGATGGTGACCAATAATCTGAACGCTATATACTGGATGCTTTTTAGTCACTTTAGAACCGAATTGGATAGCGAAGATTGAAGCACCATCTGCGAACGAAGTGACAATTTTTGTGCTTATCTAAGTAATATTTTTTTATATATTTCTGTAAATTTGTATACATTTTTATAATTTATATTTTTTTATATTCATTCGATAACACTATGCGACTTTTCGTAATGAAAAAATTTTCAGCGATTTTAACTACTTTTTTTTTGTTGTTTAATTTCGTTACCTTTATTTCCAGAAGAGTAATTCTTCTGGCCGGATCTTTTATGAACATTTTCGAGAAGAGATCCAATAAAGAATCCGATAAAGGCGGTTCGTGTTGATAGACGGGCGTCTTTTCTTTTATACTTTCGTATAACGACATGAGACCACCTAGTGAACCAAATGGTAGATCACCGAAAATAAACGCGTATAATGTAACCGCTAAAGCCCAAACATGCAACGCCTGTATATTTATACATACACGCGTATAATATTTTCGAATTTAAATATATAACACGGACGAACGTATATAAACGAAATATCGAATTTAAAACACGTTTAAAAAATAATAATAATAATAAATATGGCGCTATATAAAAATTACATTTTTCCCCTGGTGTAACCCCGTTTCAATTACGATGTATACGCTACGGGAGATTTTAATGTTACGAAAACATTTATTTTCTGATCGACGTGAAATAACTCATTTAGATATAAATACGTTTAAAATTATCCGCATTGGTATTGTATAAAAACGTGTCGGTATAAAATTTATAATTTAGTGTCGAAATTTTATAATGCACGAAGTGTTAATAAATAACCGAGTTGCTCGAGAATTCGGTGTGTTTTTTTTGTTTTATAAAATCGTGTCTTTTCAAAAAATATATTTGGATAAGAATCGCGTTTCAAAACCGTTACGTACGAAATTATATTTTAATCGTATTTCTGGAAGTCGTAATCGAAAATTTCAATTTTTACAAATACTTTTTTGGAAATAAAGTTCGGAATTTTTCGATTTCCCCCTTAAATAGCTCTTCCGTAGACTAAAAAAATATTGCCGAAGAAGGAAGATTGCACCCTAAATCGAAACGGTACCTAAAAAATGTAAATTATATTTACTAACAATGTAAGCGGTAATAGAGCAAATTTCTAAGCTTATAAACGATTAATATCGCTGAAATGTTTATCGTACATTTTTATCGAGAAAACGACGATGGAAAAAAACAACAAAATGTCCAAAATTTTATACGGAAGCAGTCGATGTTGAGACCCGGAATTTCCAAAATTTCCATACGGGCTAATTACTTAATAAATTACAGGTGTATATATATAATAAAATTTCATTAGAGCCGTTTATAATTTAATTATGGAGAGGGGATTAATCCGCGTTATTTTAGATAATTCTCGAATTTCACGATTAACAAACTTTATTCAACTACCTCATTTTTTTTTTTTTTTTTTCGTAAGCCTTATATTACCTGGTGACGTTTGGAAAACATTCGTAGTTTTCATTTTTCTTTGAAACTTAGACGTCGATACCGAAGCAAAAAAAAAAATTGCGGACATACGTAATCCGAAATTTTTTTTTTCACATAATTTTACATTATTCAGGTACTCTTGTACGCAATGAAAACGTGGATCATGAATGTCATTAGACGTTTAGAGGTTACAAAATGTGGCTTCTAAAAAAAGCTATTAAGAATTTCGTCGAGCGAAAGGAAGTTTCAAATAATAACGTATCGAAACGAGCTGAAATAATTCTTATTAATTAAATATTTTAAAAAAATGTACTATCTATATTCTAAGAGAAGAAAAGTATGGCATTTTGCGCCTAATATAGAGAGTGACCCAGAGAAGACGGGCGGTTTTGTTGGTTTTTTTCAAAAACTACGACTAAAATTTTCCAATGGAATTTTATTTAAAAATAGGAAAACGAGAGATTATTTTAATATTATTCGTAGGAGACAATATCGTTCAGGTGACCGTCATTTGCAAAACAATTCATCCAGTCTTTTTATAACATTTTCGAAAACTATTCCGAGCATAGGTCGCTGAATTTTTAGAAATTTCTTCAGAAATCCGAGTCGTGTTTTGTAAACGGGACTCCTTATCCTTGTAAAAAAATCGCGTAACTTTGAATTCTTTTCGAAACTGTACACTGTCGTGATTGATTCACGCCGAAAATAACATTCCACGCGAAACGCGCGCTCCTTCTCATTATAGGATGCCGTGATAACTGAAGCACGCGGTTTGCGTTGTAGCAAAACACGACCGTCTTCTCTGACTATAAGGAAAAATCCATGATAAAAGAATAGAAAGAACAAATTCACGGATTATAAAAAAAAAAAAAAAAAAAGACGGAGTAATGCTAATGATATCGGTGAACTTTTTTTTTTAAGGCAGCGAGGGAAAGAAATTATATTGAATATTCATCGTGTACGGCGAAAAAAGAATAAAAAATTTTTAAATTTCCATCAGCGGTAAAATTTAAGCTATTTTTAAAATTTAATCAACTTTGGCATATTTACTTACTTTACCGCAGAATAATGTTCGAGATGCGAACACCGCCTCCGGCGGAGTAAACGCGGGAGTTGCATGGGTTTGTCGGATTAGAGTATCATCTCCCTCGAATTCGGAACATATGCCTAAGTCGCAGATTTTTATCGATCCGCTTTCCGTTAATAATAAATTTTGCGGTTTTATATCTCGATGAATGATTTTCTGATATTGAACTAAAAATAAAAATATAAACGTTATAAACGATTCGAGGATAAAAAAATCAATACTAACAAATAAAAAAACTTACGGTTGTTCGCACCTAACGGCTCGACAAAACAAAAACGGCTTTTATATTGTCAATCTTTTACACACTAAGTACTATATATAAATTATGATGCAACTTGAAGAAAGTAAGCGTTATATGGTGATTCTACTATGGGTGTAGAGTTTACATTCGCAACTGCTGGTTGCAACCAGAATTCTTAAAGTACACACACACTTGACGCGGCAGAATAGGTTTTTCTCGTTGCGTTGTTCATAATACGCGGATATGCAATGGTGTTCAAACTGTGTTGCGTATAAAAAACGACGATTAATTTCTATATATTGGAATTATCGACACTTTCCGAAATTTCTATTTCATACGAACGTAGGTTTAAGAATAATTTTGTACAATAAGATTTTGCTTTCTATCGAAAGTGACGAATATATTTAGTTCGTGCTTCGAGATTTTAGGTCGAACTGTTTTCTTTTAGCAAGAATATTGATCTTTCCGAGTTAATATCCGATGCAAAAGAAATACGGTGTATCATCTGTTCTCCTCGAAATGAGAACAACTAGGATAAGAAAATTTGTACACAAGTAAGTCAGCTGCGACCAATGCGCAGACGACGAATTACTATTTCATCGTGACGTAATGACGGTTACATATATATATATATATATATATATATATATATATATATATATATATATATATATATATATAAGATACGTAATAAACATATTTTATTTTCAAAACACGTTTAACCTTTTCGGTCATATTATATTATAAAATGTTGTCACGAAATTAATAAATGAACTGTAAATAATTTTCGAATAAATATTTTTAAAATTGAGACATTATCAATTAGAAATTTAAAAAATTTTATTCGCATTAAAATTTCACGTTCTAACCGTATATAGCAGATATCGTGACTGAAAATTTTCACCTGTTTCGTTGCGAAAACTTTTTCGATAAATTTTAATACGGTCAATACTTATTGCAAAAAAAAAAATTTATTATTCCGTAACGTAAATTATTTTGGTCGAAATAAAACTCCGATGTCATATAGTTTTTTCATTTCTTTTTTAAATAACTTTTATCGGTCTTTCCCGTGTGGTTTACCCCCGTCAAATATATCTATTAAATACACTAATTGGCGCTATTTACCCTATAGAGAAAAAAAAATTGAAATATAGGTAAAAAGTACTAGTGGGGTAGAAAAGTATGACGAGCGGACATATTAAATAGTAAAATAATACAATAGAAAAAGAATTCAGATATTTCATTAATTTCATTAAGAGAAAGTAAGTAGGACATATTGGCTGAGGTTTACAATGAACTATAATTTTTTCTTAATAATTGCGGTGTAACTTTTAAATGCATAACGTATACTTACTACAATTGTTGAATGACGTAAAGTTACAGAAAATTATTTTAACCAATTTTTATAAAGTTCACTATATTTTACCGTTTTCCTCGGAAACTAATGATAGTTATTCAGTGTTGTTAAGACACGTTCATCGTATATCGTATATTCACTAAATTGTTAGGATATTGTTATCTAATTATATATTATTTAGAAATAACTTATTAGGCATTAAAGATTAGATTATCGAATATTTAAAACGCAATGTAAAAAAGTATTTTTTTTTTTAATATTTCAATTAATTTTTTATTATTGATTGTCAAATTTCGAAGTAAATTTAAAATATAACGATATTAATAGAGAAAGAGAAATAAGGAAATCAACTTGTTCGTAGCGTCTAATACGTTGAAGACGGAAGAATACGCATTTTATTATTACCGAGGCGTAGTCTGCATATAATTAACTTGCGTATCGTATTCGATCGGAATATCAAGTTTGTAAACACCGAGGTATAGTGGGTATATCGGGCTGGATAGATTTGAACTTGTAGGCAAACTATGCTTCCTAATATTGTTTTCGAGCAGTTTTGATAATAACAAAATAGATGGAAAGTATGAAATAAAAAGGGTTAGCAATTGGCAGTCGAGTTAGCGAGACTTACCCATAATACCTGACTGACAGGTTATGTAACTGAACTAATTATAGATTCCGAGTATAATTGGAGGAGAAGGTTAAATTATGAGAATTTCAGACGTGTAAAACAACTTTTAGAGTCCGAAAGGATTAAAAGGATGTGTAGCGCATATTTAAGAGGTTGAAAAATCGAAATTTTTAACCTCGTATTTGAACTAACGCGTATTATTATAATTACTTTGAAATTGAACTTGTAAACGAATAAATTTCTCGTAAATTTAAATATTCTCTTTTAGATATTGTCTCTACGATACCGCTGAAAGCCCGAAATACAAAAATCGAGCGATCCAAATTATTACACGGGATCAGTAAAAAGAAAGTCCGATCACGTCATGTCTAGCCATTTATTTCGAACGATTCAATTTTTTCTCCTATACAAATGTTCTAAATACTACGATCGATATGCATCAATGTGCGCAATGACGAAATACATAAAGATTTGCAAGTACCGATGATTGAAGAAGAAATAGAAACAGTTAGCGTACGATATATAGAACGACTATAAAATCTTAACCGGATTCAAACGATTAAAACGATCGAATATGATTAGCTAACCGAATATTGTATCAACAACAACAAGGAATTGCGACCATAGCATTTTATTAATTTATATGCAAATTGATTTCGTTGACACTGCCGCTTATCGTCTTTAACTAGAAAGAGATTGCGCGCAAAAATTAAAAAAATATACAAATTTTCAAAAATTAAAAAAAATATTTTTAACAAAGTCAGTTTATATTTTTAGAAATCAAAAAACAAAATTTTCATACGCCAATTATTTTTCTTAACTATACGAAAAACACGTTTAAAATGTTTAAAATTATACAATTACATCGCGTAATAACTTACGATATTCTATGCCCAATACAACATCTCTAAAATACAATCTAGCTTGATCTTCCGAGAAAGAAGTGGTTGTCGGTATACGCATTACTTCACCACGTTCGATCAACTCGAACACTATGAAAAGAAACACGTTAAAAAATATAAATAGAACTAATCATAATTTATTAATTAAAATAAATCTGTCGGCCTATACAATAAATTCTATTAAATTGTAGTCGAAAGGATGCGTACATTTCCGTTAATAAACGCATCATTCGGACTAATTCTTAGGCGATGAAAATCAAACAACGAAAAAGAAGTTGAAATCGCTAAAGGTTTGTTCTTCATGAAAAATCACAAAGTTTTTCGTCTGTTAGGCCATTATCGAGTGAATATTTTAAAAAATAAAGAAATATAATAAATTTAAGATTACGATTCACAAAATATCAGCAAACAGAACAACAGTATTAATAAAACAATCAGTTCTAAAGTTTGCTGATCTTTTTGTGAATCGTAATCTTAAATTTATATTTTTTCATTTTATTTAAATTTTTTAAATATTCACTCGATAATGGCCTAACAGCCGAAAAACTCTTTTGTGATTTTTCATAAAGAAAAAACTTTTAGCGATTTTAACCTATTTTTTGTTGTTTATTTTAATAAAAATCACTACATTCCGCATTCTAAGAATGATGATAATCAAACTCCGTTTTAAATCGTGTTGGTATTTAATATATTCGCATTTGAAAAAACTGATCGTCTTTGTTTAAAAATATCGAAGTGACTGAAAAAAGAATAAGTGATTCAGTAAAACAAAACATGTATCGCCAAATTTAAAAAGGACGTTATCACCTGATTAAATATAAATTTCGGGGGAATGTTATCTAATTTAACGGTATATAACATTTATGCAAAATTTAATTACGAATTAATAAACCTGTAAGCTGGTAAATGATGCTATAGTGTCATTATGTCACACTGTAAAACATTCGAAACCTGTTGCTGTATATTTTGACAATTTTTTTCTTCTTTAGAATTAATAGATTACTTGAGAAATGAATTCGGAATACTTAGTGCAGCAAACTATTCGTTCAAATCGACTTGACAATGTGTCAAATTTAAAACCAGATAAAGAGCTACTAAAAAAACGTGGTTCATATGACGAAAAAACAGATAATAATAATAGGTTAGTTATAACAAAGTGGGCCGATAATAGACGTGTAACATTAGTAAGTTCCTTTGTTGGATCCACAAACATAGTTAAAAGATATTGTAAAGTAGATAAAACAAGGATAGATGTAGTTTGCCCAAAAATTGTATCAAAATATAATAAAAACGTGGCTGGTGTAGATCTGACAGATACGCTTGTAGCACTGTACAGAACAAACTACAAGCCTAGAAAATGGTATATGCCGATATTTTCCCATTTTATAGATATTTCTGTAAATAACGCATGGTTATTATGTAGAAGAGATAGAATGCTGTTACAAGTGAAAGAGAAGCAGTTATAAAGATTTCAAGATATTATTATCAAACATTATTTATAATAAAGGTCGAAGTGGAAGACCATCATTGAATAACGACACAAAGATGATTAAGAAACCGGCAGTTTCAAGACCTCCAGATGAAGTTCGGCTTGATGGAATCGGACATTTTCCAACTTACACAAAAATGCAAAAATGTAAATTTCGCAGAAATGGACAAACCGACGTATTTTTTGCAATAAATGCAATCTAAATTTATGCTTCACCAAGAAACGAAATCGTTTCGCATTGTATCACAATTAATTATTTACAATTTTATTACTATAAAATATTTACCAATTATTATATTTGCACACGTGTATTTTTTTATTATTTCAAATAATTTATCGGATATGAAGTTTTATTTATTTTAAATTGTATATATATATACTTATATATATATTTCGCCATTTTGTCATATATTGATCAGCTTTTACACACATTGTTGGAGTTATCTTAAATTTAGCAATGTGTATTATTTTATACATACATTTTATTCGTCACGGTTCCATATAACTTGGCAATGTATATTTATTTTATACATACATCATATTAATTATAAGTGCATATAATTTGGCAGTGTATTATAGTATACTATATACTTACAAATTTCAGTCACCATGAAAAAATATGACAATTTTTAAATGTAATGCCATTTATTAGTTCATTGTAGGTACAAAAAACCGTAAAAAAAATTGTTCCCCTTTATTTGTAAATTTGCCAAGTATAGGGTTAAAGAAGTACAATAAAATATAATCTACGCTGTTGACAAACAGACAATTTTATATAAGCCTACTAAGACGGAAAAGTACATGAAGAAATCAGAAAAATGGTTTGTCTCAAGATAGTTTTTTCCCAAATTCTGTTCAACTCGTGTATATATAAATATACATATATATATATATATATATATATATATATATATATATATATATATATATTTATATATATATAAATTATTAATCCATACTAAGCAATATAAAGTATTTCTTATACCCTCATTATTTAATAATAGAAATTCAATACAGAGACTACAGAAATGTAAAAGAAAATTTAGACACCACAATTTCAACAATGAGTGATTTTTATTAGATAAATAGTTTGAAACCAATTCGTCAAAAAATGAAACTGTTCTCGTTCCATTTAAAGAACAATTCGACAATTAAGCTGACGGTAAAATGGAAGTTAATATGCCATATGCGATTGTGACGTAATAACGCATACTGTATGAAATACATGCACTCGAAATATACAACGTGAAAATAAAAGCCCACGAAACAGTACGATTATTTTTCACTATAGCATCACCGAATATAACAAAGAAGATGACTGCTCCGATGAAAAATCCAGTAGGAAATAAATAAAAGGTATCTGAACGGGTACGTAGGCATCTAAAATCGTGGAAATCATTCCTGAATTAGGCTGATGAGAATTGAAAGATTGACTTTATTTCGACTGCATTGTCAACCATCTTAGCAATTATAACGTGAATCCAATCGCGGGCGCTAGAAGTCTTTAAACAGATTTACATCGTAGAAATAACTTACTAAAGTTGGAAATGCTCGCACGTACGGATTATCGCAATACGTTGAATGAGCTTCGAGTAAATAAACTTGGGGAGACATTATAAAATGCTAGGACATTTCTATGAAACATTTGAAAGTGTTATGGTATTTAATTATTAATGTTCCAACTTATACGAAAGAACTTGCTGATTTAAAAAGTACTACATGCAAAAACTAGGTTTTTTTTTTTTTAAACCAAAATTCGTAGTAGTTTAAATGGCTTAAAATAATTAACTAGCCACTACATACAACGGATTATACATTTATAAATATACAAGGTGACGTAACTGCTGTCAAAAATAGCGCTCAGCATTATTAACAATATTTAATATTATTATTATTATTATGTACAAATTAATAATTTTTAAGTATGTAAATCATGTACCCATGTATAATCCGTCGTGATCTTTATTATCTAGCGCTTCGACGAATTTCACAACATTAGGATGGTTCATTTTTTTCATTATAGAGATTTCTTTGTACGCTTTCTCCATTGGACTTAACGTTGATCGTCCTGCGTGTAACTTGGCTAATATAAAAATATACACACCGATATAATTCGATTACCTAACCGCTACATATAACGGATTATATACATTTATAAATATACAAGGTGATATACAGGCGTGCCTCGCTTACCCACTTAAAATGTTAGCTTTTTAACCGTTAATATTATATTTAACGAGGAAAGTAAAATGATCTTACCATACCAGCCGGACATTCTAGCTAATTTCTTCTTCGATAATATTTTCATAGCCTAAATCGGTGATCATAAAATATAACACTCTTAGTGAAATGTAAGGGTAAAAACATTTTTAATATTACTACTAAGTATGTATAATCGTAATACATAATTCCCATACTCACCATACCTAAACAATTCTGCAACAGCGATTTTGAATCAGTTGTATTTTTTTTTTAAGTGTACTGTTTTAAAACTGATAGCCAAACAGGACACCACGCGTAGACTAATCTGGTAATTTCTTATTAACGACAGATAAATACGATCGTCGATTAAAGATTGTTAAAAGTATTCGGACTGCTTTATTATCAATTAGATAATTAATATTACTATCAAAGGATGAACGAGAATCCAGGATATCGAACTTGGTTTCGTCAGTAAATACTTTTGCTATCTATGGTTAATTTCCGCTAAATTGACGCCGCCTCGTGAAGAGTATGGCTTCAGTTTATAAGATTAACCGTAACACGTAGTACAATTACCGGATTAACTATAATTTGAAGATGTCTATCGATGAACATGAAATTAAATTTAATGATCTGTTTAATCTCCTCATTGGCGACTTTCGCAGGTGAAACTTGGTTACTTACTGCATTGTAATGGACATACGGAAGATTGTTGAGAATATCCTGGATGATTATAATAATTATATACTTAAATTCCACATTAAGACACTTCTATCGGAGAAAAGCAGAATATTTCTTAGTTTTCGTTTTTTTTTTTTTTAGACATATAGCTGGGGATATATACTCGCCGAAACGTCAATAATAGTGGAAAAAGTTCCTGGAAAGCAAAAGGACAGATCACGGACGCAATGGGTTGAGCAATTAAGAACGCTGACTGTATCGAACTTATACGAGGCGGTATCGACGACCCAAAGTTAAATGGCGTGGAGGACTATAGTTAAAACATCAGTTTCATAGTATTACCACCATACGTACCAGAACACTTACGACTCGACTACTACCGACCAATCCTTTTACTCACAGAATACCGCGAGCAGCCAGGACCACAAATGTTCCTTAAAGTTAACTGGGATATATAACGCAGTAACCTAACCGTCGAAGTCAACGGAGAAAAATATTCGAATATTGACGGAAGTCAAGGCTGCACATAATTCCAATTTTCACTCAAATAAAATAGCCCCGTAGAGCACCATGGTGATGAAAAGAAATACAAGAAGCCATACGCAAATGGCACTTGAAAGATATAAAGCATCAAGATTACTGAATATCGTGCCTGTTCTCTCATTCGAGAGAGAAAAAAATATTTCAAACTACAAAGCATGGAGAAAGATCAAATCACCGAGAACACCGTTTATCAGAATAAGTGTGTTTCACACAAAATTAATTTATTATTAACATTAAGAAATGATTTTTCGTTAATTAGTGGATATATGACAGATATGTTTTTGTTAGCTTCTACGGTAGCATAATTGATATGTTCAAAAAAATTTAGTCTGTTACCGAAGAACGAACATGTTTTGACTAGCTTACTACAGTGGAATTAACTCTAATTTTTTACCTGATCATGATGTGGGACGCCTGCGGGTGAAAGATTTTATCACAATTTATGTTAATTTGCCATTTTTTATAATAACGCACGATTCGATTTATTCCTGTCTATAACTTATTAGTAATTGTTTTAGGTTTATAAAAAGTACATAGAAGAGAACTGTGTTTTCCGTGTAAAAAGAAGTCTGGACATCAGGCAAATTAGGGGAAATCAGATAAAAACAAAGTAAAAAGAGAAAGGGACCCAAAATAATACCTTGAGAAGTCCGCGCTGAGTATGTTTTCATAGTAGACCTGGATTAATTGATAGTAAAGATAAATTAATACGTTAACGAAATAGCTGCGAATAACATTAATTACATAACGGGGGAATTTACATTGTATCATTTTGTAAATAATACCTTTATGCGAAATTATATCGAAAGCTTTCGCTACATCCAGCAAAACCCTACAAGTATATTTATTACGATTAAAATTATGAGTAATAAATTCTTTAATTTGTGCTACTTGTTGAGATACCCGGACAAACGCCGAACTGTGTGTTATGAATGATTTTTTTTTTTGGTTATCTGTATGTAGTCTTAAAGGGGGTAGTATAATTTTTTCTATTATTTTACTGAGATTGTTCAATAAACTAATAGGACAATTGCATGCGAGGTATTCTTTCATAGTTCGGGAAGAGCAACAATTTTGAATGTCTTCCAGCTGTTTAGATAGTACCTGATTATAAAAATAGCATTAGTTCGATTACAGAGTTTTTAATTGCAATTTCTTCATAACAGTAGTAGAAATATTGTCATCCCCTAATGAACTATCAATAGTTTTAATGCTGTTGTTAAAAACTTCACTCGGGATGACAAGAGGGAAATTATTAGCCAGTTATCGTTCAGATAATTTTTAACAGCAGATTGAATTTTGTTCACTCGATAGCCCGAAGCAAAATTACGATTATGAACTTTGAAATATTCTGAAGTTAACAACTCAGCTTTCGCCTTCATTTTTTTAAACATAGTTATTTAAGTAAGAGTCGTAGAGTGTTGGAAGAGATGTATACTGTTTCGTGTACTATCTGCGAACTTTCCATAAACAACTACCATTGGGGTTTAAGCTTTGACAATGTTGAATTAAAGTTGTAATTTTTAAATTTACGCAGTAGAAATCTAACAAGTCTGTTAGGAATATTTAACATATTTTTCAAATTTTTAGAACGATTAGTCAAACAATGTTTACGATGTCCTAATATAAATTTTTAAATTTGACCAGTACCACGATACAGGTTGGTAATGTTATGTATGGATAATTATTAAACGGTTTATTCGGAATAAAAAGTTCCGAGGAAGAAGTAATTAACTTCGTAAGAGTTGATAATATCAGCTGAACTATGTAATTTGAAAAAGCAGATTTATATTACTGGTTATACTCCCTAAATTCTGTCCAATTAACATTTCGGAAATCGGGTAAAAATGTATTGGCTATATTTAGCTGATCTCCTGCGATAGTGATGAAAATTAGGTTGTGGTTGTAGGACAAACAGTTAATTGAAACAGGTAACCAAAGGCCATCTAAGACGTTGCATCGGGAAGATTCTTTAGAGGTACACACATAAAATATTTTGAACGTAATGCAGTTTCAAAGAGAATATTACCAACCTAATTATTATTAAAGCAGTTTCATTACATTAAAATCTTCAAATAGAATCATGTTGTTATTTACAATCATCAAAGACTGACTATAAATTTATGAACATATTTAGGTGGTCTATAAACTACAAAAATGCTAATAAAATTATTGTTATTATTAATATATAAATTTACTCCCACTGCCTGTACACAACATTTTGGTGCGAGCAATAACTCAAATTTTAGACGTTTATTAATAAAGCAACTTCATCAGCCATATGTGCCATATAATTTTTATAAACAAAATCGACCGGAAATTTTAACTTGTACGTGTTGTCCAGCTTAGTTTCAGATAATGCTATAATATCCAACTTATTACGAGTTGCATAAACATGTATAGCTCATTACACTTATTAATAGTAGAATTACAATTCCAAGCAATTATACGTGTTTCAGGCTTTATAGACACATTTATAACAAATCAACAACGGTTTCTAAAATTACTTGTAACATAGTAAACGTTTCTAATCGATTTCAGTTGAGCGATTATTGTTTTCATTACGTTCAAAATATGTTTTAAATAATAGAACTCGTGTATTGGGAGAGCACCGTCATTTCCTTCTCTTTGGCGGAAGGAGTCCTCACTTTACTAGTATATAATGTACACGTTGACTCAATAAGCCTGTTTGGCCTGCATCATTTTTCGTAGTATGAATATTCCGAAAAGAAAAAAAAAATCAAAAAGATGGTTTCCTATTTCTTAAACTAAAGTGAACATAATTGCTACGCGCATTAACCATTTTTTCAATGATATAAAATTCTTGTGAATTTTCTGTATGTTCACCTACAAGTTGGCTCATTTATACGTCTGAACACTACACACATCGAATGACATTCGCCACAACGTATTAATCGGTCAGGTAGTTGGCAAACCCCTTTGACAACGATAACACCGAAGGTAATTTCCTGTATGTTGCGTGAAAGAATATTAGAAAGCAAGAAATTTTATTTAGAATAGCCTTTCCGCGGGAATCACCAGCACCTTACATCATTCATTTATGTTAATATGTCTATCTCCTTGCGCTAAATATTTTCCCCTCTATATCTACAATCAAATCTGTTGTTCTGGATGAATTCCTAATCTCCGGAAAATAGTCCACATTATTTCAGTATTTAAACAAAGTAAAAATTCATTCGATCTAAAAAGTTACAAACCTATCTCCTTAGTAATTGTCCTGTCCAAAACACTTTAAAAAAGTGGTAAACAGACGGCTCCTATCCATCCTCGAACAAAATCATCTCTTTTTCACTATACAAGCCAGAGGGCGCAGAACGCAGCCAAGTGTCGATCACTTAATAAACCTACAACGCAAATCATGACCGGATACAATCGCCAACAACATACTTCAGCTAAAAAGCATTTGATCTTATGTGTCGACATGGTCTGATTTTGAAACCTATATCTGCTGGAATAAATTGTAACATGGACAAATACATACAGTTTTTTTTTTTTTTTTTTTTTTTTAACAATTAGATTGTTTGTTCATATAAAAATTTATCTCACAAGAAAATGACATTCCACAATGTCTGCTTTAAGTACAACCTTGTTCAGAGTTTATGTAAATGATATACCTGACTGTCTGACCACCTGTGTCTTCGAGGCTCTTCATAAATAATCTATAACACTATTGTCTAGGTACCGCACAAATGCTCTGACAATACTACAGAAAACTATCAATAGACTACATCGTTTGTTCGATACGGGCTGCTGTTTTCTATGAATACCGTTCGATTCAAAACTTCACTAGAAATACCACGTATTGTCTCAAATTTAAGTGCATAAAAATCATTGCTATTTTCTCCAATGTCTTCACCATTAAATGTAATATCAAACTTACATTCGTGCTAAACATATTTAAATCACCACTCTATTCTGGTGCACACCGATTTCTCTCTCTGACAGCATATGTTCCCAGACAGGATGCCCACGACTATCATATTACCAAAAATATTACATACTATGGGAAATAGTTCTACACCAAAAACACCTATCCTTCCTCTACACAAACTGAACACATTCAATAACAATTAGCAAAAAAAAAACATATTGATTCTGCATTCTTACTAATTGATCTTGGTATGCCCCACCTTCAGCCACTAAACCAAGTTCCAATTGAACCTAGCCTGCCTGATAATCCCTTGAAGTAAATATTGATTTAGAAATAATGCAACAAACAAACACTAGACAAGTAGTTTATACTGACGGCGGAAAAACAGTGAACAAAACCAATCTCAACTGTTTGTTGATATAAAGTTGTTGAATACACATCTGTAAAGCGACTACTGTTCTATCTTAGACGCTAAATTATACGTAGTACTCTTCCGCATTCAGCATTCATACGTTATTAACCCAAGCACCCAAAGGATATATAGATTGCTACGGACTCATCACAGGAACTGCGCTAGAGAGCAAACATCCATTAGTACTAAAAATCCATCATCAGCAGAAATATATTAATATTTCAAATTGAAAACCATCTTTCGTGCAGAACTCTGCAAATTCAGGCAAATCGCGCAATTAAAACATATGTATATATGTACAAGTAGTACAAGTATACACAAAATCCGCTCCACCAACAGTGTGCTACTATTGTAGAAAATTGATACAACAATGCCTATCACACTTAATGCTCAAAAGATTGTCAATTAAGTTAACAAGCAGTGCGACTTAAACAACATACCGGGGGATGTTATGTCAAACAAATCTACAGCTATAGCCACCGAATTAACTTATGTTAAAACAAATAGATTGAACTGAACACCGCGTTTTATGCGCGGTATAATAATCTCCGTTAATTTTAATAAAACATGTTGATGATTTGTATTTATTGAGCACTTCATAAATTTGTATCGCAAAGAAATTGATTTTAAGACTACTGTACACGCTATGTACTTACATTATAGATACTTTTATTTTGAATGGTACTTAATATTTTGTAGTATTATATAACTATATGTAAATACATGCACGTAGGTGCTTGTGTAATTTGTTGCACGCAATAAATACTTACATATTTTTTGCCAGTTTCAACGTCTTCGACTAAATGAACCTTAGATGTTGCGCCCTATAACAAACGGAAAAAATTTAATTAATTACTAATCAAATACATAGTTCCTCATAGAATATACGATTTGTCATAAAATACGAGAAAATAGTGATTTTAGGATGATACCGATATATTAACGAATTGAACGCGATAAATAACATGCGATTTTTATGCAAAATACGATTTGTAAAAAATAACACGGAAATAAAATTATATTAACGCTAGAATAAAACGCGACAGTGATTAACTGTTTGGAAATATTATCTAGTATAAAGCTCTATGTAAACGCTTTAATAAAATATTTTTAAAACTTTCCGAAAATTCGCATAGTTTTTAATATTATACCGCAATTACTTATGTTAATAATTTTGCATGACGAAAGGAAGTGATTAATTTTGATGACGGGATATTAAAATTATCAATGAAGATATTATGTAAAGAACGCTCGTATCTGAAAAAATTTAATTAAACGAATTATATAAGAAAAATATTATTAATAGGTGGTATTTCATATATCGCATGCAGGAGCTAAGATGCCGATTTATTTACCAAGCCCTACAGATATTTATAAAATTTCAAACATAGAAAATAAATACAAATAACTGTAACACGATATTGCATAAAATTAAGAGTTTGAATAATCTATCCGACATATTAAGCGTTTCTAATATATACTTCGTGGTTTTTTTTTTTGTTTAATTGCCTAAATTAAATTATTCGATACATTGTTTAAGAGTTATCTAAAATTTCCTCGCATAAAATTTTCGAAATGTTGTTTTTCTTCGTACTTATCTAAATGTTAAAAGTTTCAGCTCGATCGTATTAATCGATCGAATGTTATAAGCTTAGAAATTTAATTTTGCCGCATATACGTTGGGTAAATATAATTAAAATTTTATATCTCGAATATCTTTTCGATTTACACCGTATTAAATCTTACGGAAATTGTTTTTTAATCTACGGAAAAAATTATTTTAAGGAAAAAATCCCATCGAAAAATTCTGAAAATCATTTCCAAAAAAAAAAAAAAAGAGACTCCCTTCTAATATTTGTCAAAATTGACACTTCGTTTTACGTAGTGTGAAAAAATGCGCGTAATACAAAACTATTGAGCAAAGCTCGATCGCCCACGTACTAATAATTAGGGAAAGTGGTGAACTGAATGAATTAAAGATAAACGGAGGAACGATAGTCACAATTACTAAAGACGATAATAAAAATAACGAAATAATGCTTAATATTACTAACCGCTCCGATATTATCATGAATCAAGTATTGGTTCACTTGAAGCTTCTCATCTCTTACTTCAAGAGTAACTTCCGCAGTAGTTACGGCCGGAGTCCGTTTAGTACTTTTACCTTTTTTAATTTCTTTATCTACGGAATGTCTTCTTCTGGCCGACCTCGGTGATAAATTTGAGCCGGATGGTTTACATCGTGCTGGGTCAAAAAATGTTACAGTGTCATCGACGGGGGTTGGAAGAGATACAGTAATTTCTGGCGCATCTTTGGTGATATCTCCCTCTTTCAAACTAAATAAAAAAAAAATAGAATAAAAATTTAAATGAAAACGTTTGTAACATTGTTATATAACAAAATAAAATAAAATCGAAGTTAATCGCTAAAAAATTTTTTATTTTCGACTATAAAATCATTTTCAAGCGCTAATTATTATATAGTGCACACATTTAATATTATCATTAAAGCTGTCTATAGACATTAAAAGATTCGTTATATTTTAGTAGTTATCGTCTAATTGTCCAGATGTTACTTGTTTTAAGAATTGTTAGGACGTCTTACAAATAAGGTTTAACAATTTATTATTATTATTATTATTATTATTATTATTATTATAGTCGCGCTATAGGCTTAGTGTTTAGAAAGGAGGCAAATTCTAATTCGTAAACAACTAAAATAAGGAGTTAAAATCGTTCAAATTTTTAACGATACACCACGAAGCTTTTCGCCTAGCCATATTATCGAATGAACGCAAGTAAAAGATGAAATATAAAAATATGAAATTTATAAAAAATATAATCAAATGTTAAAGATACTAATTTACACATTTACAAAAATTAACGAAATGAGAAAACGATATTTATAAAATCTTCTTCTTATCGTACGGGTCAATGTGCCTTTTTTTTCTCTCCATTATTTCACCATCTGGATTGCCACGGCCGAGATTCCATTTATTCTTAATTTCAGGCATCCGTTTCAAAGCCCGTTTGTTGTTTTAAGAAAACTTTTCCTTGAGACTTTAGTCGACTTATTGCCACATCTTTCGTATTCAATGGTCTTATATGTTGTTCTTGTTTTTTCTTTTCTAGCCATCACTTACCGCCTTATATGCGGTGGTGCTATGCCGCGCATATGTCAAACATCCTGTAATTATTCGATCGGTTTTGTTTAATGCTACATCGATTCTTCTTACATACGCTGAATTCCGCCATAGTGCACTAGCATATTCTACTGCGGAGTAGTAACACAGAGCTATAACTTAATATGCTTGGAACTATCAATTTTCTAAGTAAACCATTTCTTGTACCGATTTTTCTTTTGGTATCTTCACAGTGTTCTTTAAATGTTAGGGCTCGGTCCAATTTAACGCTTAAATACTTTGGGTTGTCACAGCGTTCCGGGGATATTTCTCTCGAGTTAGCTAAATCATCAGCATATATAAAGTGTTTTGTTGAACTTGCAATTGGCTGATGGTTGCATATATGTTAAATAAGGTTGATGCAAGTACGCTTCATTCTGCTTCATCTTTTGTTTTGCAGCGTTACATAGAATCGCGATTCCTCGACAGTGTTCTAATGATTTTGGTTAATTCGTAGTCGGCAGTAAGTTTGATACTTTTTTTATTCGTATTTTATGATTTACCGTGTCGTATCGCTTCAAACTATGAACGCCGCCCCTGTTATCATTTTGTTTTCATATCCATTTTCTATTTCCCGGACTAATCTATTATTATTTTATAAATACTGTATTTTTTTCACTTTGTTACTTTTTTTTAAATTGCTTCGCATTCGAAAAGCTTTATGATTTTTCATTAGTTTAGCGATTTTAACTATACTTAGATTATTTTCTAATTCGCTACATTACACACTGTTCGAAAAAATTTCAAATCGACAATGCCATAAAACCAATCGGAAAATCTTATCATTATCGAATAAAATAGCGAGTATATAAAATCACCCTTAGGCCAGTAACCAACCGATACAGTGAAATAATTACGACTGATCACCAGGGCTCCTTAGTATGTTAGTAGCGTAACGATCTCTGAGAACATTACTCGCGCTGAATTTCTGAGCTGGATCGCTGGAATCGCGTTAGAGATGGGCATAATCGAATAATAACAGACGACTAATTCTCATTAAAAAAAAAGACCCTAATTCGAGTTTTTAAATCTTGATATTCGATTTCATTTTTCTTTATAGGCTTTCTACGTGACATAGATCGGCTAACGTAAAAAATACGAATAAATCGATTATTAAACTATTAATTGTGACTGTTCTAATGACTAAAACAAACAATAAGCCAATAAGCAATATTCTAATTTTTAAAAAATGAAAAGAAATACGAAGCCGAAAAATGTAAATAAAATATTATTTTTAAATAATTTAAAATACGTTTATAATTAGTATTTTATTTCATTATTATAAATAATTATACATTATTTAATCCATCTCCAGCTTTCTGCGACGAAACTGTTCTTGTACGATATCGTATTATTTTTTCTTCGATAATAGTCATCGATATATTACGCACGAGTACTAATTCCCCTTTTACACAGATAAAAACTTTACCGTAATATAGAATTATAGAATGTATTAGTTTATCTGCTTTACATTTATTCGTGAAAATTAAAAAATGTAAATTTAAGTTGTTTAAATATTCTGTTCTAACGCGAAGAATTTAATTTTCAAAATTATTCGAAAACGTATTCAAGTACTTGTTTAAAACTGTATTATTTTAAAGTATATTCCATTATATTATTTATTAATACGTGTTCACGGTAATATACATTCCACACGCATGTCAAATCAATAATTTAACTATATTCGCATATATTTCTGTGAATAACAACGAAAATTTTAAGACATTCAAACATCTGTATTTCGACTTTTTGTCTAATTCTTATACGTTTAAGAGTAATGTGAAAAATTGTATTACTGAAATTATAATTAACGACGGGGAAAATTATTATATTACTAGTCGGTAAAAACAAAGAAACACATTGTATTACCAACTCAATAAATGTTACTAAAGAATCGAATAATTCATAAACCAACTGATATTAGTTTCGAAAATCGAATAACGATTAGTAACTACCTAACGCTACTAACAAAAAATATAAGTAGCTTATAAGCGACTAAATTGTTTTCGTTAGTGTAAATCTGACTAAATCGTTTCAGCGAAAGCCTTAACAACTGACCGCTTCGAACAGACCAATAAGTCGATAAACAACTATATTTCATTTTCAAAAAATTATTCGATTTTACTATTTTTTAATAAATTTTTATTAAAATAATTTATAATTTACATTATTAATTATTTTTCAAATCTTTCGCGTATTATTTTATATATTTTTACGTTTCAAAAAACCAGTTGCGTGTTAGGATAATTAAATTTAAAACAAACGATATTTAAAGTATAAACGGCTATTTAGACTAAAATTTTATTATAATCGAAAATAATTAAGGATTTATAATTAGTATGTTACATTGCGACGTTGCATATGAGGAAAACATCGAAGATATCCGTTATATTATGTAAAATAAATGTGACCACCGCAAAAATCGACTAATTAATCAGAATTAGTAAAAAATAAACGCAATCGTATTTCGGCAGTTTCGAATTACGCGAAAATATTTTATTTTAAACATTTCTTATTTACCAGTATAATACCAGTCACATCCGTAAAGTCGGCAGTAATAGAAAATGTCTTTCATTTGAAATATTCGCGCGAGATAATAAAAGGTAAAAGTGAAATTATTATAAATATAAGTATAAAATCGTAAACAAATTCGTTTGAAACACGCCGTTAAAATCCTTGTTTAGAGAGATTTCAATACAAAACCTTGTACTTTTTGACATCATTAAACGAAGTTTGAAACGAGGGTCGGTAGTTCGTTATTGAGGGGATAGAGGTAGAAACGTGAACAGCTTTTTTTACTTTCTTATATTATCAACCGAAATTTGAAAAGCGCCCCGAATTCTAGAATTCTAGGAACATATATATATATATATATATATATATATATATATATATATATATATAAAAATCAATTGAAAATTAGTTAAATCACTAATATTTATTTTCTTAAAGAAAACACAAAGCTTTTCCGCATTTACGCCATTATCAAGTGAACCATTTTAAAACATCAAAATTTTAAAAATATAAATTAAATATAATTACTTAAAAATATGCGATGGTGATTGTGAAAATATGATCCAAAAATGGTGTCTGCTTCTGTTCTATCTATTTTTTTGATTTGTTGAAATTTAATATCAATATATTTGTTTATTAATTTTGTTTTTTTATATTAATTTTTTCTTCAATACTTTATCAGATTTTTAATATTTATTTTCATTTTACTTGTAAAATTGTGTTTTTTAAAAAAAATTTTTGCGTTCGTATATTTTTATATTTTATATTTTACTTTTGGACATCGTACATCGCAACAGTTAATGAAAAATTTAAAATTCCGCCAGTACACAACTTTTACAGAATCCGGAAAATAGTATTAAAGAAAAAATTAATATAAAAAAACAAAATTAATAAACAAATATATTGATATTAAATTTCAACAAATCAAAAAATAGATAGAACAGAAGCAGACACCATTTTTGGATCATATTTTCACAATCACCATCGCATATTTTTAAGTAATTATATTTAATTTATATTTTTAAAATTTTGATGTTTTAAAATGGTTCACTTGATAATGGCGTAAATGCGGAAAAGCTTTGTGTTTTCTTTAAGAAAATAAATATTAGTGATTTAACTAATTTTCAATTGATTTTTTATAAAAAAATCACTACATTCCACATTATAAATATATATATATATATATATATATATATATATAAGTTTTCCAGTTTGTTAGTCATAAAGAACGTTGCATTATGTATACCACGCGAAAAATTAATATATATATATATATATATATATATATATATATATATATATATATATATATATATATGTATGTATGTATATATATATATGCATGTAAAAATGTATCCGAAGTGGAAAAGGAAATTTCCATACGAGCAATTGATTAATATTGTTCCTTAAGTGAAAAAGAATTTGGAATATTGATCTGTATAGATATATATATGTACGCGTGTGTATCAGGATTTTTTATTTTATTTTAAAAATTTCTTATTTACTAGTATAATACCAGTAACATCCGTAAAGTCGGCAGTAATAGAAAATGTTTTTCATTTTAAATATTCGCGCGAGATAATAAAAGGTAAAGTAAAATTATTATAAATATAAGTATAAAATCGTAAACAAATTCGTTTGAAACACGCCGTTAAAATCCTTGTTCAGACAGATTTCAATACAAAACCGTGTACTTTTTTAATATTTTAATTTGGTCCTTTTTGCATAATCGCGTATACATTTAATGTTAGTTTTAATAATTACGGATATGCTCGAAATTTCGACTTTTATACGTAAATACGATTTTTTAATTTAAATCTTCCGCGGCATATTTCGAGTTCTTCGCATATTTACTCGGGACTTGGAATCTGTCAGTGTATAAAATTTTGATCTAAAATTATAAATTTCGATACGGAAGTTTATTTATACAGTACCGCTTCTTAGAGGCCGAACTGTTGGCCTAAAAAGTCATTTCATTCCAAAAAAAACGCCAGTTCAAGGAGAGTCTTACCGATAGAACGAAAACAAATAACGACAAATATAAATATAAAAATAGCCGTTGAAAATATGCAGAAAGACTTAATACAAATTAGCATATGGGCCCATGACAATAACCTGATAATAAATACTAAAAAAACAAAATTTCTTCAAATCTATGATGGATATAGAAAGATACAAGCCTATATTACAGATGCACTCAAACGATTGTGCCCATTACATGAAACAGGAGAATAAGTACAGTAATAAAGATTGCGAACAAATAGAAATGGTACGAGAACACAGATACTTGGGTGTAATTATTGACGAAAATTTAAGATGGAGTAAACACATAAGTTCTGTGGGAAAAAAAAATTCGAGCAACATTGCCAGCATTACATTACAAAACTACGTTAGCAAAGAAACATTAAAAATAGTATATTACGCGCTGATAGATTCACGATTAAGATATGGTGTGCAGGCATGGGGTTTAGCTAAGAAGTATTATACTGTACGTATCGATCGTTTAGAGAGAAAATCCTTACAACTAATTACAAGAGATAATGATAGTGAATTACATAAACTTTTGAAGGAGGAAAACATGCTGGATATAAAAGGACTGTGCTTAATGGTTAGAATGTTGGATTATATTAGAAATCGGAAACCTGTAAAAGTTAGGGAAAGAAAAGAAATAACATATGATCTAAGGAAGATACAAAAATAACGAAATCGAAGCATGGAAATCAGACAGATATGTACATATTGCCGCGTATGATGAACGAGATACCAGAAGAAATATTGAACGAAAGGGTGGAGAGGAAACTAAAACGTGAATTAAAAAAATGGTTACAAAATAAGGAAAATGTGCATAAAATACTATAAGAATAATGAAATGACGAGGATTACGAAATACAAATATAGAATGATACAATGCGGATGTCAGGGTTCTACTACCGATTGGAAAATTAAAATTTTGGTGTAAATGGGAGTCTATATGTGGATGATTAGAGTGGAAATATATTGTTTGCAAATTGAAAGTTAATATGAATTAAAACTACTCTAACAGATGTATACATGTATTCTATGTGTGTGTGCGTGTGTGTGAGAGCATGGTACTGATCAGTACTTAAGCTCACTTTGGCAGTTAAGTTAGAGAGTATGTGAGAGTGTAAATGAGTTATAATTATATAAATAAACGGTAATTAAAGAAATCAATATAATAAATGTAATCAAAATAAAAATTTATATTAAGCGTAAATGTATAATATTAAATCATAAGAAATGTAATTACCTGTCGACAAGCGAAAGCTTGACGGGATAAGTAGTATTAAAATAATTGTATTATGTCGTATGAGTGTTGTTGTGTTGTTGTGTGTATACATGAGGTGTGATTATGAGTGTATATATCATTATAACATTTATCACAAATATACGTTTAAAAAAAAAAAAAAAAAAAAAAACGAATTAAAGTAAAAAAATTGTAAAAAGAAAAAAAAAACGTAATAATACAAATAGAAATTAATAATAAGTATTACAGTTGAAAAAATATATTAAAAAAATCTTACTATAAAAATACGGAAAAAGACGAAAAGAATTATTTAAGTTTAAAAAAATTAACATAAAATAATAAAAATATTCGACAAATATAACGTAGATTTAGCAATCTTCTTTACTCGTAATATCCCTTCCCGAGGTATATCGTGGCCATATTTATACTATACCGACTTCTTAATATTCGATCTGTAGTCTGCCGTTTACATTCAACTAAGAACTATCTCAAGATTTTTTTTTTCTTTATCATGTCCGTCTACTTAGAGTGTATTCGGCCACGAGGAATTTGTCCCTCAATTATTAATCGCCGCTCGAATATGACCGAAAAATCGTAATATTTTCATTTTTTTTTTTTTTTGTTTCAAAAGCGTATATTTATTATAAAATAATCACACACATGTTCCGTCAAGCTTATGTCGACGGACTCCCACATATAGACAAAGTTTATAGTACTCGTTCATACCCTAATACACTCTCATATTAACTATTTTTAAGACACATCCTTTACGTCCTTCTTCAATTCTTTGACCTTCAATTCGCACGATGTTTGTATTATTTTCGTAGAATTGATTTATTAAATTTACGAGATGCCTTGAAATAATTATAAAAAAAAGAAAACTGCAGGAAAAAATGTAAATAATAAAATAAAATAAAATAAAATAAAAATATGATCTATTAAATTCGACGACAAATTTCGATGAAGAATTAATTTTAAAAAGTATATTTTATAAATTTAATCAATTTCTATACTATATATTAGAGACTTGGTTTTTTTCTCCTGGCTAGTTAGCGTATTTCATTATAGATTAGTACGTATATCGATGATTAGTTTTGTTTACCACATTCGCTACTAGATTATTTTATAATCAAATATATTTTTTTATCTTTGCTATTTTTCGTAATATTATATATTTTTTCTTAAATTTAATTTAATTTGTGTGTCTTTATATATTTTATATACATATATATTTATTTATTTTTATTTTGCGACCATTTGAAAACTGCTTTATAACCCAAAAAATTTATAGCCTTTTTAAAATATACAAAAAAAAAAATGAACGATTGTAACTACTTTTTTATTATTTTTTAGATTGTGTAATGTAGTGATTTTTTATTAATTTATCACTTGATAATGCCGAAAAGCTTTGTGATTTTTCAAGAAAATAAACGTTTAGTGATTTTAACTAATTTTTGTAATTAAATTACTTTTTTATTGTTTAATTTTTGAAAAATCAGTACATTAACACAAAAGTACTACATATATATATATATATATATATATATATATATATATATATATATATATATATATATATATATATATATTAATTTTTTATAATGTGGAATGTAGTGATTTTTTAATAAAAAATCAACTGAAAATTAGTTAAATCACTTTCACTTGATAATGGCGTAAATGCTGAAAAGCTTTGTGTTTTCTTTAAGAAAATAAATATTAGTGATTTAACTAATTTTCAATTGATTTTATATATATATATATATATATATATATATATATATATATATATATATATATATATATATAGTTGCGTGTATTATTAATTTTTATTGGAAAATAATAAAATATATATTTCGAATATTAACAAAAATTTGATGACGTATTCGTTTAAAAGAACCGTTCGATTATTATTCAACATATCGGGCGTTAAAATTTACAAAATTTACGTACAATATAAAGACATCGTCGAAATTGATGTTTAAAAAATCAATCTTTAAAAAATATCTTTATTCGATGAATCTATCGATTTATTTTTTTATTTTTCATTACTATACTCGTGAATGGCTGGGCTAGATTTTACGAGAGTACTAATTATTAATTAATTAATTAATTAATTAATCGATCGATCGATCAAAATAAACTGAGATTGTTTTTATTTATACAGTCCACTCTAAGGCTTTAAAGATGTTTAATCGTTAACACGAGTATTTCCGTATAAAAATTATTAAAAATTAAAAAAAATATATATCGCCAATAAATAATTATCTACGACGATTAATACTCACGGTTCGGGTTTTGATTTTTTCATATCGTCCGGTGGTTTATTTCGAATGAAATTATCTTTCAATACAGTTTGTAAATGTACGTCGACCGAAACTACTACTGGTGTGAAATTGGACGACGTACCGATGTCTAGTGAAATATCATTCGACGACTTCCTGTTATCTCTTCTTTCCTCGATATTAATCTTCTGCTGATGTTGCTGCTGCTGCTCCTTTTGTTGACCGTTTAACCGAACGTTGAAACCGACGTCGGAATTACCAACAGCAGCTACGTGAAAAACGTATAAAATGTTAAAGATGTACGATAATTTCGACAATGAACAAATACGATATTAAAACTAACCAGACCAGCGTTATTGTAACGTAGGTGATAATATGTTACGGGAAATACCCTATTATTATTATTATTATTATTTCACATTTTAATAAAACCAGAATGAGACTGTACGCCGGTACAAATACCCAGAGAGCAATACACGTTCGTTAATTACAAACGAAGATGGGGAAATTTATTAATTAAATACCTACGAATTACGCGATTAAATTTTGAAATATAATTAGAAGTAAAAATTTTTCAAGTATTTCATCCGAAAAATGACTATATAAAACGGAATTTTGATATCGACGGGATTTCGTTATCGGCATTTATAATACGGGTATATTTCGACATTTAGTTCTTCCAGAGAGAAATTAATTACAACCAGGTAGTTTTATAATTGAACGATTTCAGCTTAGTCATAGTGACACATACTATTCCAACAAATGAAACAACCGAATATCATGCTAATAGCACATGATATTATTATTTTTTTCTAGTCAATTAATACTAATTTTGTACATTCCAAAAAGATATACATACATACATACATATATATATATATATATATATATACACTTACGTCCGATTGACGGTTGTGTGCATAGTTGCGCAATAGTGAATAGTTCGTATAAGTATATAAATATTAAGTGTTTTATACCATTTGCGAGCAATGGTACATATTTATAAATACCGGTACCCCCTTATATATTTCATTAAATGTACGTTGATGTATGCGAATATCATGCGTGTACGGTTTGCGCAGATTATACATGTGTAAATATGTACATATATGTCTGATAGTTGAATATCGTACGGGGCCATATGTGTATAAGTGAGGGTAAATGTGTGCGATTACCACTTTGACTTTTCCCTGTAAGTATAAATCATAAAACTTTCCTGATATATGTATAACGTACATATATATATATGTGTGTATGTATGCAGAATTACTGTATATACACGTTTTCAATGTGGAGTAATGTTTAAGCGTACGTACAAAAATGAGTAACTTGTTACGCATTAGCGATTAAGAAGTTATCATAATGCACTTTGTATATAACAGAAAAGCAATCAACTTTGATTTGAACTTTTATTATTATTATTATTATTATTATTATTATTATTATTATTATTATTAATGTGTATCATTATTTTATTATTACGATGTCGTTATTATTATTTAGTTATTTATTTATTTGTTTGTTTATTCATTTATTATAATGAAGCCCATACAACAGCTAAAAAGTAAATTATAGTATAGGCTGATAATTATTAAATATTACAATGAATAATTTAAAAATTACAAAGAACAAAAAAAAATATAATACAGGTACAACCAACACGTGTATGCGCGAGTATTCGCGCACGTTAAGCCACACGCAATATTTACGCTCCATTTACACAAAAACCTAATCTACTATACGCGCGTAAATTCCTCAACAGATTAATAAATACGATGTAAACATTTACTCTACATCCAACAAAGTAACACACACACACGCCAGTACATGAACGATCAAAAATATAATGTATGAGAGCAGCAACATGACGTACATATTGAACATTATTAAATTAAAAAGAAAGAAATAAGAGTAACAGAGTACATCACCACCTGGAAAATCTAAAGCAAAACCCGCGTCCACTCGTCGGACAATATGATCCGGTTATTAAATTAATATTTTCTGTCGGCATATACGATCCAGAGACGGAATTAAAAGAAAATTAAACAAGCGATAAGCTGACGGTAACGTAAGATTTAAACCCAAAACGATTCGTTCGTACACGAGTCAAAAAATCGATTAGATCGACTATTTGATCAACGGTACTACTATGTAAGATAATCACTTGCCGTTGCATTTATCACGAAGAAATCTTAATTCGGCTATTTTCCTACTGTACTGTACACGATCTTTACGTCAATTACATTTCGCAACATAACGTAACTCGTATTATATACTTAGTTCTGTATGAATTAATAGCTTTCCAAACATATTATATATCATACACCTACCATTCTTTCACCATAGTCAAGCTTCTTGCCTGACATTGATTTGTCTCTCCAGAATGTTGGAAAATTTACTTCACTCGTCGCTATTAAAAGTTCATTTCAAGATTTCCGATTGAATTACACGAATTGGTCACTTATATTCATATCAGATATGGCTGTGCAGTACAATCATTAAAAGTTTTTTAATCGCGAAGCTTTTCGACAGTTACATTCAAGCGCGAACAAAAATTATTACATCTTTAAAAAAAAAAAGATGTAATAATTTTTGTTCGCGCTTGAAAATAACGTAACTGTCGAAAAGCTTCGCGATTAAAAAACTTTTAGTGTTTGTGTTATATTTTATTTGTTTATAATTATTTATGTCATGATTAAGTTTTATGAAATTCATAATTTTCGGAACGATAAAACAACATCTATTATTAGACTGTTTTTTTTTTGTCTTTGTGTAGGAATATTTTAACAATAAATTTTTCTTTCTTCTTCTTCATGTTCGTGTTTTTCCAATTACTATTTATTTTTTGAAACATTTAGCAGTAATTTTCGTAATCATTATACACGGAAGTAAGTACTACATCTTGGAATCGTTGTAATTCTTTTAAATTATTGGCTATTAGGATCCCCTATCATCCGCGTGATAATATTATTTACTTTATATCCATTTTTCTCTTAGCCATCTGCATATTGCTGTTTCTTCCGTATTACTACGACCATTTCCGAAACTAGCACTGTCGGTAAATACTTTTTTCTTTTTTTAATTATACGTCTATCTATAGCGTCAATTCCTATACTTTCTATCCATCGTCTTATTATGTTTCACCCGATCAAAAGCCTTTCGAAAGTTCGCCGGACATATAAACATTAAGCGTGCGACAGATTTATGTCGTTCAATTAGCATACTAAATAAGGCATCTGTAATTCCCAGGTTTTTCCTAACTCCAAATTGAGTGTCGTTCGGTTGTTCATATATTCTTTTGAATATATTATTCTCGGAAAGATATGATAGTTGCTACATTCTTTAGTATTTCTCTTCTTTTGGTAACATCAGAAATTTACTTTTCATCCAGTCGTTTGGAATATGCCCTATATCATATATTTTATTAAATGATAGCAAATATTTTGCCTTTTCTCCGAGTATTTTCAAAATTTCTACCTGTATATCTATCTATCTATCTATCGATATATATATATATATATATATCATCATCTTCAGTCGTAATCCCCCTAAGGGATGTCGTGACCATTTTCATGCTACAGCCTCTTCAATTTTTCTTCTCCATTTTATCCGGTTTGCAGCTTCCCGTTTACAATCAGCCATTGACTTTGCAAGTGCTTTTGTGATCGTGTCTGTCCATTTGATGTGTAATCTACCAGGAGGACGCGTTCCTTTCCCTTCAATTACTAATCGTTGCATGGAGTCATCGCTTCGCATGATATGTCCGAAAAATCGTAATATTCTGAAAAGAACATCGCTGGACAATCTACGCTTAATGTTGAGCTTGCGTAATATAGAAACGTTTGTTTGCTTTGCTGTCCAGGGTATTCGTAACATACGCCTCCAAATCCACATTTCGAAATTATCGATACGTTGCCTATCTTTGGCTTTCAGCGTCCATGTTTCTGCCGCGTATGTGAATACAGAAAACACCAAACACTGCACTAATTTCTTTTTTAGCGCATTTGTAATTGATGCGTCGCGCCATATTCTGTTTAATTTGATCATGGCATTTCGAGCCAACTGGATCCGTCTTTTTATTTCATCCGTTGAAGTGCCTTTATCATCAATAAGGGATCCCAAATATATATACTTGTGTAATGTTTCGTAACCATCGATTTGTGTTTCAGCCTCCGGTATTAAGTTTCCCCGATCAACCACCATTAGTTTTGTTTTATCTTTATTTATATTTAATCCACATTTGGCACTTATCTTATTTAGTCGATCGAGTATTATTCTCATGTCATCAATTGAGCTGGTTATAAGCGTTGTAATATATATATATATATATATATATATATATATATATATATATATATATATAATATATAGCGCGAATGCTCGTATAAACTACTATTATTATTATTTTAAAAAAATAAATAGAGTATTTATACAGAAATAGTTTATTTTATATTAAAAAACTATTATATATTTATTAATAAATTAGTTATAAAAAAAATAATTTAATAAAAAAAATTTACTGAAAATAAAAAAAAAATTAACCTGACCGTATTTGTAATTACTTGCCAACCATCCTTCTTCATTTAATTTTAACCGTCTTGATCAAGAAACTAACAACTGAACTTTTAAACTGAAAAACTAGAACTCCCTTGAAAATAAATAACCATCCCTTTTTATACCTTTCTCTTAAGCCTTGTTAAACAAAAATTACTCGATTTTCTTCATTATTTACTGGCTGTAATTTATTTTTACTGGCTGTATTAACTAAAATTATTTGGTCAAACTAGTTTACTGGTTTTCCCCATTGACTAACTAAAATTAATTTTAATTATTGTATAACAATAGTTTGTCGACTGCAAATCCTGTCTGGTTTTATTATAATAATTGTATTATATATTTTACTTTAATTAAATAAATAATTATATATATATATTCTGTTTTATTATATTAATTAAATTAAATATTAGTTTTACACCTTCAATATAATACATTTAGATTTATTATAACGTGAACATACGACGACCGTCGTAATATATATATATACTTAATTTTTTATAATTCAGAGGTAAAATACGGAAATTTATATAATAAAATAATTTCATTACGTTAACATGTACAGTCTAATCTATACAATTATTGTGTATGTATTTGCTACTATAATTATACGCTATATGTCGATACCTATGCAGTTATAACTAGTGATGATCATAACCGACTATTTCACATGACTAATTGGTAACACCGTTTCTTAAAAAATCCGACTAATTGTTCAGGTTTTTTGTTTATTTAGTCAAGAGTACAATATAAACACGGCATGACAAATGAAAATATCCCTAAATGATAAGTTATATAACGAAATAAACTAAATGTGTTTAAAACAAAGTTAAAAAAGATATTTCAGTTGAAGAGTAACTAACGGATAATATAGAATTAATATGACAAATCACATAATCAACACAGATTTTAGAACTCCATCGATAAATCCAATATATTGTGATATAACATGAGTATATGTAATTAGTGTTTTACACAAGATCAATAATTTTTTCTAGTATAAATATAACTAAGAATCATCGTATTCGAAATATGACTAATTTTTAATCGGTTCTAGTGATAATATTAATGCGCATCCCGACTTTTCAGTCGGTTTAACAAAATCTACTAATACAGAATAATCTAGAATTGTTTAAAATAAATCGCGCAATCGTACGAATTTTAGAACCCCATTAATAAATTAAATATATTTTAATACAACATGAATATATTAGTGTTTTGCAAAATCAGTAATTTATTCTAGTAAAAAAATAAAAAAAAAACATACAATAGAGCATTTCAGTAGAAATGTGATTACTTCATGTCTCAATCGAACCAAAATAACCGAATAATAGAACCTACTACCGAATATTAGTCGAAATACAACTCAGTTCAGTCGGAATAACATCATCCGATTTAAAAGTAATCGCGTCACACACTTCTTACCATATTATGTACAAATTAAATAAAACATTAAATTTACTTATATGGACAAAATAACATCTTTTCAGTATTTATAAATATATGCAAACATCGCGTATATAGAAAGAATATTTAATCACTTGCTTCAATTAATAAACGAATTAAAAACAACAACAGAAAACGACTGATTTAATCGGTTATTTACACCGAATTAGTCGGTTATTAAAAAAAAAAAAATCGAATTAGTCGTTAGTCAATATCACTAGAGTTATAACGTACATTATTTACGATAATATTTAATTTATGCGAAAAATATCGGATAGAACTGTAAAATCGGATTTACTTCGACATATTCCAAATCACATGATATTACTCCTTACATACATATATACTATGTTTGTTTGCCCTGCATTCATTGCCCTTCGACATCAATTTGGTATTGACTGCGCTGATGTATATCCTCTTAGTAGTAGAGAAGTTGGAAGTTTCCTTTTGCTGAGGTCACGCGATTAAAATTCCAATTTTCATAGTATTACAATTAACGCTTAAATCAACCGTGATCCCAATATCATTACAATTGCAGGTTTTTTTTTTTTGTTTTTTTTTTTTTTTATATAGCGTGGTCAATTGCCTTCAATATCTAATTATATTTTATATCTGACTATTTTAATATTTAAATTTAACTATTTTTACAAACGTATTATTAATTTTTGTTTTATTTTATTTTGGCATGAGTAATACCTTTTAAGTTTTAAGTTATATTGTAAAGTCTTCTTGTTATAAGATTTTATTTTACTGCGCCTTTTGTTTGTTCTTTGAATTCAAGATAATATCCATATTATCAGTGTTTACTTTTTTAAATTATGAATAATGCTTTTTAAACTTTAAGTTACATTATAAAGTCTTTTTGTTATAAGATTTTATTTTTGCTTTTTTTATATATATATATGTGTATATGTATATGTATATATATTTAGTTAATGCATAAACTCGTTACTTTTAGTTTTGATGGAAGAAGGGACTATGTATATCCCTTCTTCCATCGCAATAAGCTAATTTTAAGTGTGGAGGTCTCTTCATTCTCCTTGAGACCTCTTCATCTTATTTAAACTCCTTTTTTTAGTGTGCTTTATAGAGGGAGGGGGTTTTTAGTGGGTAAAAATCCCACACGCTGATTTTGGATCTCTCGCAGTGCATGCTTGTATGCGCTGCAGAAAAAAAAATTAAATTTTCTTCATTATATCAGTGTCTTTGGAAAATTTCCCCCCTCCTGCTTTAAAAAAAAATATATTTAATGCGATTGTTAGAATAATTTCCCGATAAATGGAAAAAATCCATACTTATCATGGTTTTAAAACCCAACAAACCGGAAAGTCATGTCACGTCATACAGGCCCATTAGTCTCCTGAACACCTTATCTAAACTTCTAGAGAAGTTAATACTTAGAAGAATTACTCCGATAATCGACCAGAGGAAAATAATTCCGAATCATCAAGTTCGGTTTTAGGAGGTGTCATCGATTAGTCGATGCTATAACATCTTGCTTACAAAGAGGTATGTACTGTTCTGCAGTCTTCCTCGATGTAAGTCAAGCATTTGACAAAGTCTGACATTCAGGACTAAAATACAAAGTCATTTTTGACTTCTGAATACTACCTGCTGTTATTATCTAGACGAGCGCAAATTTAAAGTGCGATATAACAATGAGTTCTCAGAATGTTGCAAAATCACAGTCTCAGTTCCCAAAGGAAGTTGTTATATTCAATATATATACAGCTGACATCCCAACTTCTGGATATTCAAGCATATCGACATATGCAGATGATATAGCAATCATCGCCCGACATACAAATCCTGGATTGGCATCACAGAAATTTCATTTACGAATTCTCGGTAAATGGTTTACAAAATGGCGGATTAAAATCAATCCCAAAGTAAATCGATGCATGTAACATTTACATTAAACAAACAAATCTGCCCAGCATTATGGTTCAAAGGGAGTGTCATAAAACAGCAACAGACTATGAAAAGGCTAACCGGGTCACCTCATATTACAAATGTTAAAAAGAAGTTAAATACTCAGTTAAATAAACTTTATTTCCTAATTGGTAGAAACTCTAAAATTTCGCCTAAAAAATAAGCTCTTAATTTACAACGCAATAATAGCACCGATTTGGACATATGGCATAGAACTATGGGGTTCATTTGCGAAAAGTAACATCTTGAAAATCCAACAATTCCAATCGAATCATATGTACCACTGTTGAAGAAACACACAAAATTAGATACAGCAGATTTAACAACAAATGTAAAGATCATGTCAATCCGCATGTTGTACAATCTCATTCTACCAGATAATCCACCAAGACGCCTTATGCGTAGACAGTGCAGGGATGCATTACTCTTAAAAAAAAAGTTTCAATCATACCAGAGTAGGTTGAGTAAATCCTCTTCTTTACCCACATTAATTTACTTCACGAACAGCCAACGTGCATATTGTTTTAAAGAAAAACAGGTGCATGTAAAAAAAAAGATATTTCAAATTTTCAACGCGTTCTATGACGTTAGAAAAAAAACGTATTCTGTTAATTTATCTTTCGTTACGTTACTTTCTTAAAAGTTCGTACATGAGACTGTTCGAGAATTACTTTACTTAATTATATTTCCTTTTTTTTCAGAATTAAAAATTAAAAATCATTTTTTTTTTTTTAAATATAAAGATCAACTGGTAAGATCCGAGCTCTAAAGTAATATTCGATACGATCGTATAAATTAAATTCGAAATTCCTGACAGTTATATTTTACATTATACATTCGTTGGTTAGTCATCAGGAAAATTATACATCGTAGCAGTAGCGGATTTAATCTAATCGGCGTATAGTCGATTATTATAAAAATAAATAAATTAATTAAATAAATAAACAAAAAAGAAATAAATAATTTGCTTAATTCTCTTCCCCCCCCCATTATACATATGTTAATAGGCGCGCGCGAATTTCGTATCGATACTACATAATGATGATGACGCATAAGACTTTTTATGCGATCGTTTATACTTATCGTCTACATTCGACTATTAAAAATAAATGTTAATAATCAAATTCGTATCAATAAAATTAAATTATTATCTTTACCACGTTATGTATATACTTCTAAGATATACGTATACTTTGCACATTCATCAGCGTAGTACCTAAGGTCGTGTATAATGTATTTAATTTCTATTTTCCAACGGACTCAGATTGTACCGTTATTACGCTACACAAACCCTGATTACCCCATCCCACCATCTGCCTTCTAGATGCTCGAATCGAATTATTTTTTAAATTATTCTGTCCTTCGTCAACGTGACAACAAATTACTTTTCGTATTTCATTCGTACATATAACTCATACATCAATGCGTACATATGTTATTATTTATTTTTTAATCGTAACATATATAACGTTACAATTAAAAAAAATTAAATAAAAAATTAAAAAAAAAAATTAAAAAAAAAATTAAATAGTAACATATATATTATATAATTACAAAGTAATGAGAAGAATTGAAGAAGAAAATAAACTAATGAAAAACATTAAAGGAAAGTAAAATATATTGCTCATAAGATCAGAGAAGGCGTTTTAAGAATATCATGGAAACCAATAAGAGGAAAGCGAAGGCTGATGATCTCTTCAACATGTCGTCTTGGCTGAAATTATAAGAAAAGCCGGAAATCGAGGGACATATAAAGTATAGTATGATGTACGCAAACTCCTGAACAAGAGATGCGACTAATGTGACGATGAACGCATATACTCCCTTTTCAACTATATTCGCGTAACATGTCCGCATAAGTTTTACTATACATATATACGATGTTAAGGGAATAATAATTAAATGTTAGATGCATTGTAAATTATAAATAAACGAATGTATATCAATTTAAAAGTACCAAATTATATAAAGTCTAGTAATAGCGTAAATAACATCGAACATAATTTTCCTCAGGTATTGGATAGATGGCGCGTATTACATGATATTTTATTAACACAACACTTAAAGGAGAAGAAAAAAATTAAAAAACGAAAAATGCGTCTGTAATAATAGTAAGAATCCACGCTAGTGGTAAAGGAATTTTCAAGAATACGAAAGCTGGAGACTACATCTAAAATTAATAAAGCTGAGCTGAAGAACTATTATTACAAAGTAAACAAAAGAAATAAAATAAAATAACAATTAAAAATTGTTAACAAAAACATATGTAGAACACATGTAATAATTATAACAATCAGGTGATATATTAATATTGATTATAGTATACTTAGATAATGAGGAACTGTTTATAATATTTACCACGTTTAGTCAATAAGATGCAAACTATGGCCTAGTGGTTGAAATTTATTATAACCGATCTAATTCGTACTAATGATAATTATTATTATTCATATCGTCTGTTTCCTAATCCATGTAACCGCCTTGCGATCTTTGAGCCTGATTCCAAGGATAATTCTAACGTGTGCCGTTTTGGTTTCTGAATTCTTCTAGCTATCCCTTTATTAAGGCTCCATTGTATATATATATATATATATATGTATATGTATATATATATATATATATATATATATATATATATATATATATATATATATATATGACTGTCAGATTGTTTTAAGTATCTATTCTTCATTTTATACTTGTAAATTTATGATCTTAAATTTATATTTTTGTAAATTTTTATTTTTAATTTAATTTAAATGTTACCTGATAATGGCGTAATTGACAAAAATTTTTGTGTTTTTTTCAAGAAAATAAACGGTAACTAATTTTTGTAATTAAATAATATATATATATATATATATATATATATATATATATATATATATATATTATATATATATATATGCATGTATATGTATGTATGTATGTATGTACAATGGAGCCTTAAAAAAAGATATATCTAGAAGAATTAAGAAACCCAAACGGCACACGTGAGAATTATCCTTGGAATCAGGCTCAAAGATCGCAAGGCCCTTACAAGGATTAGGGAACAGACGAAATTGGTAGACACAGTGGAGCGGATCGCCAGGCCAAAATGGAATGGGCCGGACATTTGGCAAGACAAGAGGATGAAAAATGGACTAACAGGACATTACAGTAGTGGCCAATTGGCAGCTGGCGTCCGCGAGACAGGCCTATAGCTAGTTGGCGAGATGATGTTAAATTGACCGGAATATAGGAGTCGTTGGAAAAATTTGGAGCAGTGGATTCATATCGGTATATCGTTATATCGTGATGTACAAATAATACAATTATTTCTGTAAAAAAACAATAATAATAATAATAATAATAATAATGTATCCCAGAATAAAATGATTTATGGGTTAAATCACTTTCATAGCAACATACTATTTCGAATAATTCTTTAAGGATCGATGTTTTTTTTACTCTTGAATGGAAATTTTTCATTAATAAAACTACGTTATAATAAAATATACCAACAATCCGACGTATCTCAATTATGTTCAAAGTTAATACATATGTACTTTGGCTGCATTGGAAAACACCTGTTATATAATCGAGATCGAACCAATTAAATGTATAGAGCGCGAAGGAGTAAAAGATTTTCTCCTCATCATATCGTACGAAAAAATTTTCAGATATTTTATGCTAAGTCTGTATTCCGTTGATACGATCTTTCTACAATAGTTTAGAACGTAGCGTTAGACCGACAAAACTTCGAAGTCTTATTTTTACTTAGGATTTTATGTTATGCACTTTGCAAGTAAAATAAGGCGAAATTGATCGAAAAGTTAATTTTTCTAATATCGTTGTACCAGTCCAAAACCCATATGGGTGCGCTTGGAATACTTTAGACAGCACGTCGAACAAATTCAGACGATCTGAAAGTCGAAGTCATTAACGGGAATGTGGTAAAATTGCTCGGAGGAAAACAGGCTCCGTCGCGTATGCACTATTCTACAAAGTATCTTCGGGAAATATAAAACAGCAACAATGATTGTCTATATATATATATATATATATATATATATATATATATATATATATATATATATGTGTGTGTGTGTGTTTGTGTGTGTGTGTGAGAACCATTTTCTTCGAAATTATCATTTAACTTTCCGGATATAAACTAAATCAAAAAGTAGAAAATTCAGCCGAGAAAAATATGTAAAGAAATATTACTAACGCTATCTGTCGACGGGAAATATCACTAATTATTCTCCGATATATTCTGCATTGGCCATTTTTCACCTATCCCGAAATTCATGATTCCGCGTAAACAACAAAACGTCGATAAGACCTTGAGCGATGGCCCGTCTTACTACTAGCCTGTGCCTTAACTATCGTCGCCGTTATCATTATAATTAATGTAATATACGGTATCAATTACAAGACGATCTAGCAATTTAATATATGAATAGGACGTTGAAAGGAGTTTATCATTACTTACCGTAATACAACGATAAACACCAGCAGATATCCAGAAACCGGTTTCGAAAATATTTAAATCCGAGTAAACAGCGTGACAGTTTTTTTAATTTGTAAAATGATTATTATAAATGAATTGTTAGACGAGGGCACAAATTCCAACGAAAACAACCATTTAATTAGGTGCAGCTCTCGGCGAAATCGTATAATCATCTGTGCACCAGTAACAATAATAATAATAATATACACCCTTTACGTCAAATTCGTCGAAAGATACGTGCGTCATTCCTTGAAAAGAAATATTTCATATAACCACCAGTAAAACCGATTACCCTTGAAAATGTGTAAGGAAATTAAAATAATGGTTAAGCCGACCAATCAGTTTAAACACGAAAAAAAAAATAATATTATTTTTACTACAATTAAATAAAATCGGGTCGCTGACCAATAAAGTATATCGCTGTTTATCAAAAGCTATTTATATCCACAAGATGAGGAAATTCGATAAAGGGACATGTAGACATTATCGAGAAAAAAAAATAATATTATTTTTACTACAATTAAATAAAATCGGGTCGCTGACCAATAAAGTATATCGCTGTTTATCAAAAGCTATTTATATCCACAAGATGAGGAAATTCGATAAAGGGACATGTAGACATTATTATCGAATACATTATGATAACTGTTACCGAACATCGGTAAATGAATCCTAACATAACAGATTAGTTTCGATAGATAATACAAGCCACCGAGAATTGTCGTCAAGTTCGGATAATTCACGATGAAACTTGAGTAGTTATTGGCTTTTATTCAAGAATCAAACGATAATTCCGTCCATTGATAGTTAACAATGTTAAACGTACTAATAAAAAACTGCACTATACTTATTTTTTTTGCTATTTATCCGTGAAAGCTCATTCCGAGAATTAAACTTATAACTTCATCATTATTATTATTATCATTACTACTATGCACCTTATATTAATACTACTAATTTCTTATTTCGATTCACCGCTGAATGTAAGTTTTCTCCGAATTCCTCCGTGACGTCCGATAGTTAGCCTTGTTCAGCCACTTGATGCCCAGCTACTTTACGTATGTCGTCTTCCGACCTAGCGCAGGGCCCGTCAATAATTCGTCACCTTTCTCTAAGGGTCTACTTCGTAATCCGTTTGATCCATCTAATGTCCGTTCTTCTAGCCATACGTTCTGCCTGAATTTCACTTTAGCCGCCCTATTCGTACTATAACGTCTTTTACTTTCGTCAGTTGCCGGATCCTTTTGATGCATTAGTTTGATGCGAACATCAGTCGTTCTTGTGCGCGCTGTGTCACACAATAAATCATTTTCCATTATAGGTTACATCCGGGTGTTGTGCCACAAAATATAATAGCAAACCAATTGACCTCGACTTCCGATGTTTGTTCTTAAAATATAATTATCCGTGTTGGACCTTTTATTATTTCTTCCCTATAAATAATTTAATTCAAATTTAAATGCCACATTTCGAACGTGTTCGAATTTTCGAATTTCGTTTGTTTTCAATTAGTAATGTCCACATATCGTAGTTGTACAATGTAAACTGTAGGAGTCTTGTCCTTTTGTATACATATTGATATATATATATATATATATATAATACTTCTTCCACCTTCTATGATACTTCCAAGGTGGGAGAACTGCTTGTCTTTTGTACACACCTAATCTGACACGACGATTGCTAAATAATTAAATAATATTTTAGCTTATATATAAAGACTTTTTTGAAGATGAACGTATTTAACATCTTACCGGGAAGCATTATAGTTGTTTCATTTGTTAATTTTCCTACATATTTTGAAATTGTCGCCAATATTTAATATATCGTTAAATAATTTCAATAAAAAAAAAAAAACTATATATTCAAAACAAATTTAAGAAAATTGAAATCTTCGATATAGCGTAAATTTTGAAATAAATACACTTTTAAACTTTCACGGCTGATATCCGTACGTCTATGATTTTTTTTGTGTAAACCATATTTATGTTTTTTTCACGCAACGTTTCAAAATTTCGAAACGTTATGTGAAAAAAACATAAATATAGTTTACACCGAAATAAATCCATAAAATAAGTAATAATTTATAAAAAAAAAAAAATGTACAAAATTAATAAAGCATTATTATAAAAAACTGTGTGCGAAGTGAAACTTAAAGACGTTCTCCCCCCGCCCAAAAAAAAGCACTTATTTAATAAACTCTAAATTTCATAAAGAACATGAACGTACTCTATGTTTAACTTGACGTATACATCGTTTATGCAGCGAACATTTGAACGAAATAACAGATAGCCGCGCGCGCATGCGCAAGAGAAAAACAAACATAGAAAACACATTTTTACGCGTATACTCGTAAATGAGTACCGAATGGCGTGAACGAGTGGAAGAAAACCGACTACACTGTGAAAAAAGACATACGTGCCTACGCGTATAAGCGTTTGGCTCGTTCGCTTTTTGACGGGTTAACTCCCCATATATACAACGAGCCAATAGAAATTTCACTTCGAAACAAAATTAATAACACACGCGCGTTATTACGCACGACGTAGGTATGATAAAAATATAGTCGAAATTGAACTTTTATATCTGCCGTAATTAAAGGAGAAAACCTTTAATATCGATGAAAATTTTATTATAACTCATTCGAAGCCGGAATGTAAGATTTTTTTAAATATCGAATACGGAATTCGGCAGGTTTTGAAAATTCGGTCGGTAAATAAAGCTGAACAAGTTTTATAAAAATTATCGTCTTTCGTTGAAAAACCGGTTCCTTTTTCTTTCGTCAAATTTTCCGGTATAAAACGAGACCCGGTTAAAACGAGCAGCGCTGATTCGAATCGATAATCGGGTTTTAAAACAATAACCGCTAATAAAATTGTTCACGATTTTATTATGAGTCATATTGTCGGAATCTAGGTAACGAATTGTTTTATTAACACAGCCATTATTAAACACGAGGACGTTAAGTGTCCGACGACCGACGTAAAAAATACGCGCATTTTCGCTAAATCTTTCGAATATCTTACAGTTGGCAAATTTTAAAATTTCACAAGTAAAATAATATCCTAACCCTTTCAGGCGCAATGCCTATTATACGGTATACGAAATTTTATCGCTAACAAAATTTTTTGTTTTCCGGTCGACGCACGAAATGTCTCAATTTTAAAAATATCCATCGAGAAACGCGTTCAAAATTATCACTAAGGAGCTGTATTGTATTTAAACGCACCTTGTTTAAATTTTATTATTTTGCGTCGAAATTTCACGTGCGACTACCGAAAGGGTTAATTTCGCAAATTTTAAAATTTAAAAAGTAAAAATCGTAATCTAAATTTCGGTCGATATTTTCAAAGGCGAACATTCTAAAAAACGGCTAAAGAGAAAATCGAAATTTTAAAAGTCGACAATACGACGATAAATACCATTCGTTACTTTTCGAAAATGAACATAGTTTACTAATTCAAAATTTTGTTTTTTATATAATTCATAATTAATTTCCTTATATGTAGAGAGAAACGTTCGCAATACTGCAAGAAACGTTTGGTAATCGCATATTGTCTTATCGCACGGATTTCGCTTGCTCTCTCCAAATTAGACCGCTCCAGCTTTTTTTTGTTTTTTTTTTTTTTTTTTGTGTGTGTGTGTACACCTTAAGAGTCTCGTTTTTTATATTTCTGAAGAAATTTCAATAAGCTAATCTCTCGTTTTCCTATTTTTTAAATAAAATTTCAGTTAAAAATTTTGCTCGACTAGTTTCTAAGTTATTCAAAATACCAAACCGCCCTTCCTGTATGTGTCACCCCTTATATACTGCTGCTACTAATTAAATATTCTTACTCGATACTTCGTATGCGGCGATAAAATTCACAAAAAAAAATTACTCTCCACACGTACGAATTATTAAGTTCCGACTTTAAGTAATTTTTATTTATGTTTTTATCCTTAAACTGTATTTTTCAATATCGAAATGGAAATATAAGTACCGATACTTAACTAGACGGTAACATTATTAAAGCATTAGTAATCGCAGCGTTTTTAAAAATTAAAATAAAAAATAAAGTTTTAAAAATGAACATAATAGGACGCGTTTTAAGTGTATTGTAACGCATAATTAATTAGCCGTACGAAATTATATAAAATAATCTAGATTTTATGAAATAAGTTAAAATCACTAAACGTTTTAATATAAAAAAATATATACATATATGGCGTAGTTGCTAGAGTGGCCGATTGTCACTATATAATTCTCAATTACCACGGTCGCGATGACAGTGGCACCCCACTCCGTATAGCATCATATGCACGCATCTGCGTTGCTTATAAATAGTAGCTCATTTTATATGTAAAAATGAACGTATACTAGTCACGATGTTCGGCAACGAGCACAATACGACGACGATGATATAAATATATACAAGATGTGAGAAATATAAACTACTGTAAAAATACAAATTTAGAATATAATAGCAATTTGCGCGAAATCAAACAATTAACGAGAGAAATTTTATAAATACGGAAACATCTTATCGATTACAATATTTTCGAATTAACCGTTTCAGTCACGATGTCCACTATATGGAACATGAAATTTTAGTGTTCATAAAAATTTTTTTACGCGAAATTTCTCGATCGTAAAAATGTTTATATAAATACATCGAACATTAAGGTTCAACCGAAAAGCACTTGTAATAAACACCCATATAAAATTTATAATTTAACATTAAAATTTTATAATGTATGACTGAAGGGGTTGTGTAAATAATTTGTCTCATACTTCGGTAATGCGTTAGTCGAATTTTATTACGGGATAGATGATTATTTTTCATCTTTCACTCGATCTAAATAAGAATCAAACACGATGCGGACGAGCGCCGCTTAAAATAGAAATGGGCTAGCGAAATGCAATGATGGCCAATCGACAGAAAAAAAAAAAAAAAGGAAACAAGGATGGGCTATGGTACGATGATATAGAGAATGCGGTTGGAAAAGTCGGAAGAAGTTGTGGAACGCCTTCATCCGGGAGTGGATAAAGACATTGATAGCGTGATCGCGAAATAAGAATTATCTTGATACATAGATTTATGCGCTATAATAGAATCATTCTAATACTCGGATGTGATCATTTGAATTACCATCCGTAGACATACCGCATCGTCAACTTTTAAACTTTCGAAAAATGATGCTATTAAACCGAAAAAAGTTAAAAATAAACACGTAAACTCTTTCGATCGATGTTAAATGTAGGAAAACCTAAAATCTTCTGCAAGATACGCGAAATCGTTCGAATCCGATCACATTTTGTCATTATAATTGGACACTTTTCGAGGTTTTATCGATCGTGGTTAGTTTAGGTTCTATTTTTAAATTCTTTCGGTTTAATAGTATTTTTTTTTTTAAAAAGATTTATAGTCAAAGTCACCGGAACCCGAAAGGACATAGCCTCTGTATTTTTAAAAATAATCGGTGGTAAAGTCTTCGGAATAATATACTATTCTTCTTTTCCTTAATCCGCAGATCGGTGCGTTCATAGAAAATTGTCTTTTTTCTGTCTCCTTCTTTTAAGGTTTGCATAACTTGTTGCTCTCGTGTTCTTCGCCTTCCTCTTTATCGTTTTCCATTTTCAATCAGTTGTAGAAAATTCGCATTACGTCGATGTAGGTGGCCTATCCGTTTAATTCGTTTACTTTTTAACTTTCGAATTAAAATGCGTTTAAAAACTTTTTCGTTTATCACTTTTTCTGTCTAACTAATTTTCTGTATAAACTACGCCAGCACCGGGTGTCGAAGACTCGATTTTTTTTTTATACATTTGGCGGTTGATCGTCTTCCGATCCATACATCATTATCATGCGTACGATTTAACAAAGCGCTTCCTTACTTTTAAATTTCTCGACGTTAGTAAAGATCTCTTTTTACTGAAAGCCATTTTTTCTAGACTAATTCTGGTCGATATCTGTCACTTTTTTCAATCTCGAATCATTATACTACTCAGATATATCTATATCAATTTACCCGTTTTAATCCATTAATTTTTACATCTTTAATATCTGGCTTTTTATTTCATAACTGCCGTTTTTTCTTCATTTGTATTATGTGTTTTTTTTTACCGCAATCGCTAGCTGTTTTACCGATCCTTCGAGTTATTTTTCATTATTTGCCACGATTGCTATCTACGAAACGGAACATCAACGATCATCCCACTTTTTTATTAAAGCGTTATATTTCCGAGCGCATTTATTATTCCTTCGTACGAGTGTTTTAATACGAATTAGAACAGTTACTTCCGTCTTTAGAAAATCGGTACATCTCGCGAATTTCAAATAGAAAAACGACGTCCTCGCTGAATCTTTATCGACTGGCAGAAATTAACACGTTACTTTCCTCATCTATCGATCACGTTTCACATCGGAAAGTAAGTTCGCGATTATTATACACACGGTGGAACGTGACGAAATAATTAGACGTGTAAATTATCTTAAAAATTCCCCATTAACGACCTCAATCAACCAAACGCCATCAATCGGAATATATAATATATATTAATATATATATATTAGTGTATTGATGGAGATTTCGTTGATCGACGTGCACACCGCTGCGTACGTTTTAAAGAAGAACGTGATCTTTTTAAATTTCCAAGAAAAATCAACTCTATACATAATTATTAGGACGGTTATTTTGATAGAACCGTTTGGGAAAAATTCGTATAAAAAAATTTTTAAAAAAAGCATCCTCGGGATAGCCGGTTAGAACACGGATTTCTATACGGAAGGTACCGAGTTCGAATAGGCGACGCAAAAATTATAATCGGGAAATAAAAATATAAATAATCCTGATAGTATTATTATCGCGCGGAAGACAATGGCAAACACCACGCACAACACCGAATGCGTGTTAGCAATAATATAGTAGGACTGCATTGTGTCGTGACAACAAAGCGATTAAAATCAGTTCTCCAGGATGTGTGTGTGTGTGTGTCGATCTACGCTACGCCATATTATGATTGCCTTGTACGCTACTTACACGGTACAACAAAATATGTATACAGATAAGTAGTCGCCTACCTCCGATACGGAGACAGCACTCGATGATGATATGAAAAAAATTAAGCTACAAACGACAATATTTTCAGTCGTACTATTTTCGCTTGCTTAAGATGAAGAAAAATTTATTTATTTTTGTGCATTAAGTAAGAACCTTAGTATTAGTAAAGTTTAAATTGTGGAATGTAGTGATTTTTTATGCTTGATTACAAAAAACAGTTAAAATCACTAAACTTTATTCATTAACCAAAGCTTTTCGGCAACTACGCCATTATCGAGCTATATATAAATAAAATTAAATATATAAAAACATAAAATATTAATAGTTTTAAGTATTTATAATTCATTTATTGTGTAAAAATTGTGAACTTAGATTTAAATTAATATTTTACGTTTTTACATATTTAATTTTATATATATATAGCTTGATAATGGCGTAGTTGCCGAAAAGCTTTGCTTAATAAATAAAGTTTAGTGATTTTAACTGTTTTTTGTAATCAAGTATAAAAAACGAGCGTGTATCGTTATGAAATGATAAGAAGAAAATTTTTGAAGAAAGAAACCTGTCACGAGCAAATTAGAAACGAAATAAAAATAAATAGCCTAGAATTATGCTGAAAAATTAATTACAAGTAATTTACTTAGAAAGAATTGCGAATAGTAGTTGATACACGATGTTTCGGTTAGTAACGTTCATATTGAAATATTATATTACGTGCGATTTTAATTCATTTGAACTCATCGCGCAATTTTCGTAAAATTTTTCGACTAGTTTGTTGACGTAGTAAAAATAGGAGATCGAGGTTTAGTTGAGAATGTATTTCGAATACTAGCAAATCTGCTAGCATTAAGCGAGATTTCGCACAACGACGGTTTCGTAACAAGTGTACAATATAGACGTACTGTTTTGGATTATACGACTAGGCGGTGTTTTAGAATTTTATTGGATTCCTAATCAGTTCGAATTTAAACGTAATGAAACGGCGCATGTTAAACAGGCTTCCTTGTCAGGCATTCTGCTGCTCCTATTTATTCCCTATCATCATATATATATATATATATATAATATATATATATATATATATATATATATATATATATATATATATATATATATACGTTCTAAAATTCAGATAAACTATCACAATTCTTATTATGAATATTGGAAATCCTCGAAAAAAAAACGGTAAATTCTTTAGTATCGTTCAGACGCATCTTTCCGTATTTCTACGACATGCTCGTAATTACAATACCCCTCTCATCAACTGTGCAGATTATTACCATAATTTGTCGCGTGGGTCATTCCCGTATAGAGTTAAATTTTTCAAATGGATACAATCAGGGACAATATATTAGACATATTTCCATAAAGTTCCTGGAAGATATAAATCACCTTCTTTTTAATTGTTCTAAATTTAATTATAACAGACAAATATTTTTTAATAAGCCCATATCTTTCAACGTTTTTTCTCCATATTCCCTACGTTATCTATTAAATTTTAGATTGCGGAATGTAGTGATTTTTTATTACTTTAATTACACAAATCAGTTAAAATCACTAAAACTTTATTTTCTTGCAATTCACAAAGCTTTTCGGCAATTACGCCATTATCAAGCGACATTTAAATTTAGATAAAAATAAAGATTTAAAAAATAAAAACACAAAATATAAATTTAAATATAAGTTCACCTATATTTAAATTTATATTTTGTGTTCTTATTTTTTACGCGTACGAGAAAATAAAATAAAACTAAAAAATTAAACGTACACGTAATATACACACGTGTCAAACGAAATTACGACTACTTACACGTGCACACAAATATTTTTTTACACGTACTAGGAAATAAAATTTAAAAAAAACAAAAACGAATTAAACCCTTTAGATTATATAAAATTTTGACACTAAATTATAAATTTTATACGGTTATTCATTATACACAATACTGTTTCTTAAGCGAACTGTAGATAATTTTCAATATATTTATATAAATATTTTTAAAATCGACGTATTTGAAGTCAAGCGGGAAAAGAAAAAATTTTGTTAGCATTAAAGTTTCAGTATGGACATCGTGGACGAAAGAGTTAAATGTACACGTACTCGACACATATACGTGTACAACGAAATTATGACTACTTAATACTTATACACACACACACACACATACAGAAACAAGTATGTAAATAAATGTACACGCAGATTTGCCTATCATGTACACGCAGATTTGCCTATCATGTACACGCAGATTTGCCTGTCATGTACACGATATTATTATTTACGGCGATTGAATTTTAAGCGTCGTTTAAGCTTTTAACAATTTTTAAAAATTCTCCGGGTTTACTGCCAAAAACATCTCTAATGCGGCATACTTTTTATCCGATAATTTGTCGTGTAATTAAGATAAATAACCAACATACTATACCGCCGCTATTCGAGTATTTTTCGATAAAATTTTCTCTAACAGATAAATTCACGAACTAAGCACCCCGCATGTTGACGTGGATTAAATTTCGCCGAAAGCTAAATGCTATTTTTCCCGGCACTTTTGTAAACACTACTGTTTGTATGTAACTAAGAATTTTTTATTACCAGAGTGGAAATGAATTTTTCCGCTACATCTATCGATTGAATTATTTTATTTTTAAAAATAAAAAATAAAAAAATCGCCGGTTCTTATATCTTTCGTTATTTCTATTTATTTCATTAATATTTCCATTTCGAAAAATCTATTTAAATATTTAATAATTGTAAAAAGGTTTAATTTCACCCTCGTTACCGAAACCTGTTTATTAATTCAGGTTTAGTTTATTAATAATTCGTATTATATCGTCAATTGCGAAGATAGCGATTTTTCTAAGTTCTTTTTCCTTATAATCGTATATATATAGTTTTACGTCTAAAATTTTAGTTATTTCCTTTAAATAAATAAATAAGTAATAACAATAATTGACTCGGATAATGAAAGAATAATTCAACTCCATTAGCTTTTATTTATTTTTATTTTTTTTTGGGTGTGGCAGGTATAAACGGTATCCCAGGTTAATTACATTTTACTCTAGTTCATTTAGTATTATTAGAAAATGCCACCTCTACATCGCTCCGTACATTCTCATCTTGATCGACATATATACTATTAATTTAGTCTTATTAAAAAAAATCACGCGTGTTGCACTTAAATCATGCGCTATATAATTTTTCCAACAACACCGAGTGAAATCTATGGTATCGAAAACTCTAGTAAACAGAAGTTAACCGAACTACCGATCTCTAGAATTGTACGTAATAATAATAATAATAATCTAATAATGTTAACAATAATAATAATGATAATCAAATCAAATCAAATCGAATTTATTTTAATTTCAATACAATACACCAGTACATTTCAAATAGAAGAAATATAAAATAAAAATTAATTACAAATCGAATACGAATAAACAAATAAAATAAAGTAAAAAACGGATAAATAAATAATTAAGAAATTAATTAAAGTACTACTACTAATAATAGTAATGGTATTACACAATTCTATAATAATAATAATAATAATAATAATAATAATAATAATATTTTTTTTAATTAGAGGTTATAATTCGGAAAATGGGGTAGGGATAATAACGCAATTAAGTGCCTACCGATTTTAGCGGTTAAAATAAAAAAACATATATATAAGCATAACGAATTTTTATCGTAAAAAATAAATAAAATTAACGAATTTCATTTCTAGTAAAATTTCACGAATTCTATTTTAAAAACTTATTATAATAGTAGTAGTAATAATAATAATAATAATAATAATAATAATAATAATAATAATAATAAAAATAAAATTAAATTTTCGATGACTTTTTATTTCGTACCACATATATTCGACACATCGCGCGAGTCTTTTTAGCCGATTAAATCCTGACGAATGCACAATTTTCGACGCTTTACCGCGCAAAATTAATTTTAGAAAGGAAAATTAGCGAAATTTTTAGTAGCAGGGTGGTACACTCATTTATTTTACTTTAACATTTTTAGAAATTCACGTTCAATTTTATTTTCGTTGATAAAATACATTCGTATTCGGGAATAAAAAAATTTATTTAGCTTTCACACTCGACCGATTATTAAACGATTATAAAGAAATTTATTAATTAATAATATAATTGAAAAATGACGAAAAAATTACTTTAAACGCATAAACTGATAATTTCGCGATAAATTTCGGGAACTTTCGTAAAAATAGCTGCCTAGCATCCACACACACTCATTTTACTTCGTTAGTCGTAATATTTTCAAAAACTCGTTAAATCACGTTAATAATAATAAACGCGCGCCGATTCGGCTAACGTTATAAATAAATTTATTACGCTTTCGCGCTTATTACGTCGAATATATGAAACGATTAGCGTTAAAGAAATTTATTAAATTAATTAATAATATAATTTTAAAGAAAGAAACCAACGATAAAAATTATTTTTTAATTACCGGCCAAACGAACGGACAAACTAAAAATTTTTCCATAAAATTTTGGTAACTCTCGTAAAAACGACTATACGCGGCGATTAAAAACAAAACGCCAAAAAAAATCGATGAAAAAAATGGACCCAGTAGAAAAAATAAGTAAAAAAAAAGATGGTGTCAATCTTACAAGGTTAATTAATAACGACTATACTATAATTTTCGTATCATTTAATAAAGGTCATTTATTAACACATACACACATACACACATATATATGTATATATAAACATCCAGTATATGCGCTGACAAACATGTAATACGTATAAGTTAACAACAGGCGAACTTACCTTCTATCATCGCCATTGAAGAAAATATCGTTTCCAAACGATTACCGTTTCATACACAAGCAAAACCTCAGCTCTATATAATAGCTATTCTAGGCGAATAGCTTACGTTTTGATCTCCTGTCGAAAATTAGAAAAAAAATTATATAATTACTCGAGTATAATTTCTTTTATTAATTTTAATTAATTATATATTAATTTTTTTTTTTAAATAATAAAACGAACAAAGTACATCTACGTAAGCGAAATTCGATATGCTAAACCGTAATTTCCGTTATATCGTGTAATCTATTGTAACTTACGTGTAAACAACGTTTAAGATATACACACACATCATCATCATCGTATTGTGCTCAATCCCTTAGATTTGTCATTGATTTCCATCTCTATTCTGTGCCATCCGTTTCAGTTCTTCCTACGATGACACCGTCACATCTTGGAGTATCTATGAAATGTAATCTATTCGCGGCCTTTCAATCACATTCTTTCTTGGATGCATCCCTTCTATTAGATTAGCCCTTCGTGTCGTCTATCACTTGGGTTCTTCTTTTTTAGTATTATTTTTAACAAAGTCAGTTTTTTATTAATTCTTCTTAAAACTTCCTCGTTAGTTACCTTATCATTTTATTTTTAATAATCTTCTGTAACACCAGAGTTCTAATGCCTTCGCTTCTCGTCTTTCGTCATTATCCAAGTTTCGCACACATATAGGGCAATGATGAATACATATACTTGCAGCAGTATTTTCCTAACGCCTAGATCTATGTTATGTCAATAAGCTTTTCTTATTATAAAACCCTGCTTTAGCTTGGGCAATTCTGTTTTTCATATCCCTTTTACTGCTTTGGTTATTACGCTTCCCAAATAACAAAATTCGTTTACTTGTTCTACCTCCCTTAATATCGATATTAAATTGATTCCTTATATTATTATATTTAGTGCATACTAATATTTTGGTATTTATTTTGTTTATTTTCATATTATATTCCTGAAGCATGTTTTCCATTATACACTTTTATTCAGTTCTTTTTCTGATTCAGTCGGCAAATCTAATACTAACATTTTCCCCATGTATTGGGGTATTCCTTTAACTTTTTTCTTTAGTTTTCTTCATCGCTTCTTCTATGTAAACATCGAATAACACGGGTAACGAGACACATCCTTCTCGTACACCTTTTTCAATTTTTGCTTCTCTTTCTTCATTTCTAATTTTTATAATCATCCGTCGATTATTATATAGATTATATATAATCCTTCTTTCCTTATATTTTAATCCCGTGTTTTTTATTATTATAAACATCTTTTTCCATTCGACATTGTCAAATATCTTTTCTATATCTAACATACATACGTATACATACATAATTCCAGTCCGCCGTGTAAACTTATACTTATTGCATCATTTTATAAAATAGTCCGCACAACAACAGACTATGAATAGCCGATAGCTCTCTCGCTACCCATGTTTCTAAATTCTTGAAACCATTTTGTCTTTTCTCGATTATCGCGGTAGCTGGAAAATAAGAATATTTTTCTGACATTCATGTAAGGCTTCGGCCCTCCACTCAGTATTCTATAGCCCCGACTGTAGACGCCTTGGTAACATCCAATAGATACTAGGGCTTACATTAATGAAGGTATTTTTTTATAAGTTACATTTCTAGATCTTTTGACAACGTTAATGTCAAACTTCTATTTCATCGTTTTAGATTTCTAAATAATCTTTCTTCGCTTACGCGTGTAATTTATTCAAAGTTTTATATTTCATTATACACTTTAACGCTCTCTATCCAGGACTATTTACACCGGTAGAGGTCGGTAATTATCATTTTAATGTTTAACATTTACATTCTAAAACTTCGCTTCCACTTAATTTCCCTGGCCAATGATCTTGTCCTCTTTCATCAAAATGATAAGCTTGATCCTGATATCAGTAGCTCAACACAACGAGTTCTCGATACACGTGTTAATACTTCAGATTTCCCTATTAATTAATCTGCCGCTATCATTTTCACATATACACCCCCTACATGTTCCTCAGTTAATCTCATTCCAATAGCAAATACTTATCAAGAACTAATTTCAGCATTTGCATGAAAACTACGTATAGATCGCTTGTGCAGGTGATATTGTCTTCTAATTCGTTCCAAACTCGACTAATGCTTCAGCTCACCGATTTTAATCAAGTTGAACATAATTAAAAACATTGCTCTTTTTTTTTTCTTTCCTTCGATTCTCATATCACTTCTCTCCCCTTCCGGCGCAAATATCAAAATCAATCGAAATGCTGACACAATTTATATGCAATTATATTCGTATTTACAAAAGCCGTTCAATACATAAACTCTGAAAATATAAACATCTCATACTATACTCCCATCTGATCCTTAGATTTATTTTACTAATCCATATTTCATCGATCTTTTGAATATCATAACTGACACATTTATACTTCCTCCTCATACCTCTACTATTAACTCCATCGTACTTGACAAATCAATTCTCTCATTCTCAGATGGCTCCAAACTTCCCGGTCGCTCCGTTACAGGGACGTTCTTCATACCACATTACAATATTGCCAAAATATTTCACATTCCCCTGTTATATTAGATTAAGATATATTTAATATTGTACTATCGATATGTGTAATTCTGTAACGTTTTGACACTGTATCTCGTTAAGGAGATCACGAATTTTTATATTTAGGTAGTTTTTAAGACATGCACGTGTTGTTTGTTATTTTAGTACTAATAATACAATTTTATAATATTAATAACGTAACATGGCGCAGTCGATTATTTTAAATTGTAATTTATTAAATTAGTTTTAAAATGGAGATGGGTTTTGCAACGCCAAAAGAACTTGTTGCAGATAAAAATATAAGCCAAAATTGGCTTAAGTTTAAGAATTCAATAAAAAACTATTTAATTGCTACGGAAAAAGCAGAAAAGTCAGATTTAGTGAAAATTGCAATATTATTTTCCTGTATTGGTGATGAAGGTGAAAAGATATATAATTCGTTTCAACTTTCGGAAAAAGAACCTCTAAAAGTTTTGATACAATAATATCTAAATTTGATGATTACTGTATTCCAAAGAAGAACGTAGTACTGGAAAGATTTAGATTCAACAAATGTGTGCTACAACCAGATCAATCAATAGACACATTTGTAATGGAGTTAAATAATTTATCTAAGTATTGTGAATTTGGTGAACTAGAAATGGGCTTAATTCGCGATCGAGTCATTCTTGGTATTAATAATTTGAATATGCAGGAAAAATTATTGATAGAGCCTGATATTACACTCTAGAACAAGCCGTTAAGCTGATCAGAGCAGTAGAAATGTCGAAAGAACATTTTAAAGAAATATCTGGAGAAGAAAGGTTGCCGGATGAAATCTTTAATATTAAATCAAGATCATCGAAATTTAACGTTAGTCACCAGTTTCGGAATAAAATGCAACCAAATCAATATAATTGTAAAAAGTGTGGTTATAAACATGCAGCTAGTAACTGTCCTGCGTTTGGTAAAATCTGTAACGTGTGTGGAAAAATGGGGCATTTTGCCGTTGGTTGTTTCCAAAATAATAAAACTCAATACAAGAATCGTAATGAAGTCTTATATGTGGAATCGGTTCGTTCAACATCAAGTAATTTATGGTATAGAACTTTAATAAAATGGTAAACATTAGATTTAAGTTAGATACAGGAGCAGATATCTCAGTAATTAATAAAATGGTTTATAATAAATTAAATAACGTTAAATTATATACAGATAATAAAATTCTCTTTGACTACAATAATAATAAGATTGATACATTGGGATATTGTTTCGTAACTTGTAATACTATTAAAAATGAAGTACATAGAAAATTAAATTTTTCGTAACGACACAACCTAATCACAAATGTATTTTAGGCAGAGTTGATTGTGTTCGTTTTAACTTTATTAAATTAATTGAAAATATTGATGTAATTGATGATAAAAGTAAAATTATTAAAGAATATTCTGATGTTTTTTCTAATAACGTAACTAAACCTTCAAATAAAATTAAATATCACATTGCGTTAAAGAGTAATGTTATTACCTGTGGCGGAACCGCCTCGTAGAATTCGGTTTTCATTATATGACAAATTAAAGAAAACGCTAGATATTTATGAATCTCAAAAGATAATAAGTAAAGTTAATACGCCAACAGAATGGTGTCACAATTTGGTTTTAATAGAAAAAAAATATGGTAATTTACGCATATGTTTAGATCCTCGTAATTTAAATAAATATGTTATTACAGAACAACATTTAATACCTCTACCTGATGAAATTTTAAAAAATTTAAAAGGTAGCAATTTCTTTTCAACATTAGATTGTCATAACGGTTTTTTTTTTAAATAGAATTACACGAACAAAGCTCACTAGCATGTACTTTTAATACTCCTTTTGGTCGTTATAAATTTAATAGATTACCTCAAGGTACTTCATGTGCACCAGAGGTGTATGAAAAACATAATTTAGAAATATTTGGAAATATAAAAGGCGTTTATATATATTTCGATGATATAATAATTGGTGCTAAATCTAAAGAAGAACATGATAATATATTAAAGCAAGTATTAACTAAAGCTAGAAAATGCAACGTAAAATTTAACAGTAATAAATTTCAATATCAACAAAATAAAGTTAAATATCTAGGTTATGTTGTTTCCGGTAACTGTATTAAAATTAATAATGATTATGTAAATGCAATTTATAACTTAAAATCACCTTCTAATGCACATGAATTAAGACGTATTTTGGGTATGATAAATTCTGTTTCTAAATTTATTCCTCAGGTAGCAGATTTAACGGAGCCTCTTAGAATTCTATTACGTAAAAATGTTGAATTTTTATAGAGCGATAGTCAAGAAAAGGCATTTACTAAAATTAAAGATTTAATTGTTAAAGATCCTGTACTAAAAATTTTTGATTCCACAAAAGACATTGTAGTACAGTGTGACGCCTCAAAAGATAATATTGGAGCTTGCCTTATGAAAGATAAACATCCAGTACCGGTATATATCTCGTAGTTTAAGTGAAAACGAAAACAATTGGGCTCAAATAGAAAAGGAACTATTAGCAATTTGTTTTTCATTTGAAAAATTTGATAAAATATTATATGGCCGCTCTGTTAAAGTACAGACCACAAACCTTTAAAATATATTTTAAATAAGCCACTGCAATATATTAAAAAGGGCTGGCCTAATAAAAATAAAATTCCAGATAACGTAAAAATTTATTATAAATTAAGAAATGATATCTATTATCATAATAATTTACTCTTTCTTAACGATAAGATTATAGTTCCTTATGAATTACGTAATTATATATTGAATGTGTTGCATGAACCTCATATAGGTATTGATAAAACTAGGAATCGAGCTCGTGAAGCTGTATATTGGCCGGGTATAAATGAGGACATAGATTATATTAAACACTGTAAAATTTGTGAAAAATATCAAAGGCAGAATACTAGAGAAACATTACTTAATCACGATATTCCATTACGGGCCTTTTCAAAAATAGGTATTGATTTATGCGAAGTTTATAATAAAGTATATTTAATAATAATGGACTATTTTTCCAAATGGATTGAAATAATCCCAATAAAATCTAAAACAATCGAAGAAATAATTGATAACATAAAAATTGTTTTTGCTACTTTTGGCATTCCTAATGAAATTATATCAGATAATGTTCCGTTTAATAGTTATCAATATAAAATATTTGCTAAAGATTATGATTTTAAGTATACTTTCATAAGTCCCAAATATTCTCAGTCAAATGGGATGATGATAGAGAAAGGAGTGCAGGCTGCTAAATTATTAATTAAAAAATCGTTTGAGGATAAATCCGATTTAAATCTTAAACTTCTAGAATATCGTACCTATTCAGAGTTTAAAATTATCACCAGCACAGTTAATGTTTAATCGAAGATTACGTACTAAATTACCTATTCATAATAAATTACTAAATCCTGAGATATTTAAAGTAAAGAATGAAATTGAAGCACATCAGGCTAAGCAGTCGAAATATTATAACAGAAATGCTATAAATTTAAATCCTTTAAAACCTGGAGATAATGTAACGTATTTCAATCATTCCACCAAAAAGTGGCAACCAGGATTAATCGTCAATTTGGCTGATCAGCCTCGCTCGTATTTTGTTAAAAATGTATTTGGTAATATCATTAAGCGTAATCGTATACATTTAAGGAAATCATTTTTAGATTATAATAAATCAACTATGGGTACGTTTGATATAGAACTACCTGTCGAACATGTACCTAGCGGTAATAATACTATTGATGTATTTAATAATAACACAAATATTGTAAATAGTAAAAATAGTAAAATCTCTACTAGAAGTGGAAGAATAGTTCGCCGTCCACAATATCTAAACGATTATATTTAAAAGGGGGAGATGTTATATTAGATTAAGATATATTTAATATTGTACTATCGATATGTGTAATTCTGTAACGTGGAGACACTGTATCTCGTTAAGGAGATCACGGATTTTTATATTTAGATAGTTTTTAAGACATGCACGTGTTGCTTGTTATTTTAGTACTAATAATACATTTTTATAATATTAATAATATAATTCAATTTTCACTGCTGGATGTTTAAACATACTAGAAAATCTCCAGTTATTGTCCCGACTTAATATTCTCCCGGTCGATATTAAATTTTATTGTACTCCTTGAACTTTTTCCTGTCGTTAAAACACTCCTGTTTTAAATATAAACATAGATATATATTCTTAGCGATGCGACCATCGACTTACTTGCATTTATAAAATACACATTCACTTGTGAACGTATGCGGCTCGAGTGTAAATTAAAATTCTGTTGTTTTTTTTTTCTTAAATGCACAAAATATTCAAGAAGTACATTTTTAAAGAGATAAAAAAATTAATTAATTTTTCGTTTTTTAATTAACTGCTGTTTTTTTTTTTAAACCGAGTTAAAACGATTTTTACTTTAATTCGTTTCGGGTCGCGTGCCATTTTTGATTTTACACGGCACGTAACTACGTTGTAAACGATCAGTGTAACCAAGGAACAGATAAACATGTATTTTTTAATTTAGCTAAAGCACGTAAGTGAACAGATGAATATAAATCAAAAAATAATGAAACGTAAAAACTTTATTAAAAATAGTAATAATAAAAATCAAGATTTAACTTCTTTTTTTTTTGATCGTCGTAATAATTATAAATTTGGGTATCGTTTCAAAAGTACGAATGAATGGAGTAGAAAATGGTACATCACCCTAATCGATTACTTAGTATCGCTTTAGCAATCTCGATAAATCACGGTGATTTAATAATTTATACGACGTCGTCCAGCAATCTAGGTAGCACGCGATAATGTTTACAAAGAACCATTGAAGAAATTCAAAAATTATCCCGTTCTCAGGCGTTACATTTAGCAGAAACATCCATCGTGCAACATTCGCACTTCGTAAATGCGATGTTCGATTCCTTCTTCCCTTAAATATTTAATTATCTATGTATTTTTACTTAATCTCAACTCTTTTATCAGTTAGAGATCTGCAATGGACATAGCCAGTAGGCAGTGGGAATGACAACATCGTGATATCTGCCAGCATTTTTTTATAATTCACTTCCGTAGATGGTGGTTTGAGACATTTTTTATAAAGTATCTTCCTTCTCACTATCATCAAAAACGAATCTATCTTTATTATGCTCGATTAGTTTTTTTCGATGCTCTCTCCGAGGAGATGCTTCTAGTATACTCTATATTTTCCTCTTATTTTAGACTTCCTGCTAGCCATGTTTTTTTTTTTTTAATCGAATATCTTCAATTTCTGTAGAGTTTTACAGCGAATTATTTTCTTCGTTTGAAATAGGCGATAAAATGTGCGTATAAATAGGTCTGTATGTTACTTCCACGACCTAGCGACGTTATATTATTGTTAATAGTATGTATACATTATTTATTATTATGTCGCGGTGGTGTAGTTGCTAGAGTGTTCGACTGTCAACTCGACGGTCGGCTGTTCGAGACCAACAGGCGACATAGAAAGTTTTCCATCGTGATTTAATTCTTAATTATCACCGACAAGGCAGTAGCAGCCCACTCCGTATAACATCATATGCATGCGCATCTTGCGTCGCATATAATAAATAGTGCCTATGCTAGCTCATTTTGTCCGTAAAAATAAACGTACAATAGTCACGACGTTCGGCAATGAACAATAACGATGATAATTATCATGACATCATCTTTAAAATATTCATATTATTAGAATTGTTATAATGCACGAATTTATATCGTCTGATTCGGAAACACGTAATACGTTTATACTCGAGGTAGCGGCATTCTTATCAGTTTGGTCCATATCATTTATAATAGATTTTGCGGTTGAGTGGAGGTGACCGAGATAGTGCAATAAATCAGTATGTCCGACTGTATGTCGATAAGAAATAAGATAATATCCCCTAGCGCGAAGTAGCCGTTTAAGCATAGTCGACTAACGAATAGACGGAAACGGTAGATAATAGAATAAATTGAACAGGATAAACAATATAGAGCGAATTCACAGGTTTCGACGAAACAAGTTACAACACGTGACCAAAGCACCCATGTCTTTTTTGTACGCGACGGTGATCCAGCATATCACACAAAAGATGTTCGAATTATCGCTATCGATCAAGTACCAAAAAATATGTAATTGCGAAACGGACTTTCTTATATGTTCAGATAAATGTTTCATAAAGTTTAGATGTGGAATGTAGTGATTTTTATTACTTAATTACAAAAAAAAATCAGTTAAAATCACTAAACCTTTATTTAGATTTCGTAAAGCTTTTCGGCAACTATAAAAATAAAAATACAGATATAAAAAACACGAAATATTAATTTAAATATAAGTTCACAAATTTATACATATAAAATGAAATATAAATACTTAAAACCAGTATTTACGTTTCATTTTATATGTATGAATTTATGAACTTATATTTAAATTAATATTTTATGTTTTTTATATATTTATTTTTATTTATATAACGCTTGATAATGGTGTAGTTGCCGAAAAGCTTTGCGAAATCTAAATAAAGGTTTAGCGATTTTAACTGATTTTTGTAATTAAACTCTTTAAATGTTATTCAATCTATAGATAAACAAGAATACAACTTGTATATCGCAATTAAAAATAAATAAAAAGCAGTACCGTATAAAACCACGAATTGAAGCCCGAACAAAATCGTACAATTTCAATCGCGCGTAGGAGACCAGATTACCTAACTTATAAATCGGCCATACTTTTATATCGGACCAATTTTCTGACGAAAAACGTACAATAGAAATTCACCTGTACCGTATAGAGAACGCCACGCCTAACTGAATGGAATATGTACGCTTTCAATGGTAATCCTTTACACCTGGGCGATACTTAAATTGTATTTAAATTATGTTTACTGCGATTATAACGTTTAAAAAAATAATAAATAAATAAAAAAAAAATGTAAAAAAAAAGTAAATTAGATAAAACGCGTAGAAAATTTAAAAGTACAGAAAAAATTAAAAACTACATCTAATTTTTAAATTTCGTCTATAAATATTAGAAAAATTTATAAAATATCCCTTTTCACAGTACCCGCTATCAATCATCGTTTTCGGCTTCCTAAGTCCTGCTCTATATTATCAGATGAAATCTTCCAGTCCACGACTCTGCTTTCTTCTAAATTCCCTATCCTTTCTGGTTCACGTAGTATTTTTAAGTCTCCTCGCATCTTTTATACGATGACTAGCATACTGATTCCAAGTTTTCATAGTTCTCATTTGGATTTCCAGCCATCTCGACTCCGCCCCCCTAAGTGAGAGTCTATTGACCGAGCTGCCAGGTAGTCATTCTTGCTTCCACATATTTCCGCCCCCATTCACTCACTCTCTCTCTCTCTAGCGACGTAAAATATTTCCTGCGATCTCTCATAACCAAATACTGGAGTTGTGTGTGAAAGTCTAATCAACAAAACCACCTACTTTCTATTAAACCTAATCCACTATCTAAGTTGCCACTTCCTTTCCTATCAAGAAAGAAAAACGTTATTCTTACCAAACTTCGAATATCCCACTCAAATCTGGCCCATTCCTATCTTATTCAAGGCACGGACTCTCCTTTCTGTCTCTTTTGCCAAATAACGCAACTGTTTATTCCCAACATACTAACATCTTGTTGTGTTCTCGTAACACTTAGAACCGCATAACACCGCCTTCCCCGTTACTTACCTCAACTCATATCTAACTCTCCCAGTCATATTCACAATGTTTTCCGATTATTGCATTCACTGAACCTTTTAAGTCTGATCTGAGACTCCTGTATGTCTCTGGGAGCAGATAGCCGGTTAGTGCAGTCGGCAAACGTAAAAATCGACGTAGCATACGTTATTTTTTAACTGTTCGACTACATTTAACGGCATTCCTATTCAATTTTCTAATCTCGTATAAATCCAAATATGCGCTTTGTATTTTACGATAACTTTGTTATTATGATTATTTAAAAATTATCTCGATTTTTAATTATACCTTTATTGCTGTTTTTTAATGAAAAAAAAACACATTCCTACATATATATATAATTTTAATGTAATCATATTTTTATTTTCTAACACAATTTTTTTTCTTCTAATAATTATTTCAAAAGATATTTCTTATACGTAACGATAAAAATCTTACTTATTTTCGAAACGACCAAATTAAATTCCGTGAAAATCAAACTACTTCGTTTAACTTCATTAATTAAAAACAATAAATGTGCAAAAAAAATATAGCACATAAAACTCTTTAATAAAACTAACTCGAGTACAATATTAGTTAAATCGATGTTACTTTAAACACGAACGTTGAATATATATATATATATATATATATATATATATATATATATATATATATATATATATATATATATATACACAAGAGCGTGTTTTTATCAACGATGGACTTTAATCATCAGTCTGGCCAAGTTATAAAATAAATAAAAAGGAAACTGTTCGTAAAAAATAATCAAGCCGAGAATTTATCGCAGATTTTCTCGGAACATTCAAGTGTGGTAAATCGCAGCTCTATTATTTTACTTTGGGTAGGATTCATAAACACTCAAAAAGAAAAAAAATTTATATGGATGTATATGTACATTATATATATATATTGGTTATTCGATGTCCCAACTGACAATAAAACGTACGTGAATTCTTCAACTCTTTTATTATTATTGTCATTATTATTATTATTTAATAATTAATGCAGCACTTGTATTAATGTTCCAGATTGTTCGAAATTTACTGAAATACATTCTGTTGGTAGCATCGTGCGCAGACTGAACACAAGTGATCGCTCATTATATTTTATATTGTGAGTTATTGCTTTTGATCATAAACTTTAGGACAGTGTGCTCTATTAGATTAACACTATATACAAAAATGAAGAAAGTAGTTATGTCTATATATACAGGCATAACTTTTATATATATATATAAATATATATGTGTGTGTGTGTGTGTGTGACATGTATATACATTTTGGTATTTTCGTTATACTAAATCTGATATAGTATATTTATGTACGTACAGGGACTGAGCGCAAGTTAGTTCATGGCATTATTCGTTTATATATTTAACTATTTATATTATTTATAGCTTAGAATGTTGTTCCCGATCGTATAATTCAAGACGGTATATTTTTATATTTATTTTGAGGAAATCGTTATAAATGTTTATTTCTTTGTTTACTATATCGACACTCGTTCACGTGTGCACACAGTCGAATACTACGCCGGCTGTTTTCTTTATTATGTAAATTTCGTAATCTTTAAATAAATTTGAAGTTATTATTATTATTATTGTTATTATTGTTATTATTGTTGTTGATATTATTACTGCAATTGTTGTTGTTGTTGTTAATGATGATGATGACGATTGTGATATTATTATTCAGTTTATTTTTACCTATCTTAATGCAACAAAAAATGATGTCCGCTAAATTATGTAAATATTTTTTTATAGTCGATACATAAATTCACGTTAACTTTAACTGCAACAAGAAAAAATTAAACGCGGGAGATGTTTATAATATTGCAAGAAAATTCATCGTATATTATTTTCAGCATGTGTCAGTCCACTGCTAGACATATGCTTTCAGCAAAGAGATCGAGACAATTTAGACGTTTCTGAAATGTGGTGTTGACGTTGCGTCTATAGAAAATTAGTTGGTTATAGAAAACGAACAACAAACTAGTACAGAAAAGATTAAACGAAAAAAGAGGTATATTACAAAATATGCGCAAGAGCAGACTTAGGTTATGCATTACGCCAGAATCAATCAAACTATCCTGAAGGATGTTATAGAAGGCAAGATAATGTGGGAAAAGACCATGTGTTAGAACACGAACAACATTTATCGACATAATGCTAAAAGAAAGTGGCTTATCAGCAATTAAATAAAGAAGTAACCTTGTGACAGGCTTGGATGGAAGCGATTGATACATGGTGCGAACCAGCCTACGGTCTGATACACTATAATTATGATAATCATTATATATACGTGTACGTGTATATATATATATATATATATATATATATATATATATATATACACATTTCACATTTTGTGATGGTTTTGTTTCGCTACATTCATTCCACGTTATTATTTCTTTTTAAGTATACTGCCAAAAATTTTTTTTGTATTAATTTTTTAATTTCAAAAATTCACAAAAATCAGGGAGAACGAGTAAAAGAGACACCAATTAAAAATAATTTTTATTTCAAATGAAACAAAACTTCTAGTTTCAAAAGTTATAAAGGATGTTATTAAAAACGAATCTATTAGAAATAAATACAATCCTAGGGTAGTATGAACGAATTACGTAACAAACCGTTAAATAATGATTGTCAAATTGGCGAAGAGGTAAACGGCGAATGTATATAAGCTACACTTATAAATTTTTAATTTCTTATTTCGTTTAATATAACATTAATAATACGCAAAAAAAATGAAAACTGAACATTATTTAATGAAATATTATATATAAATCAGTAGAAAAATTAAATCGAGGAGCTTCGCCCTTATATACTAAACGTCTATTAACGAAAGTGCTGATTAGAATTGGACGGTTTTTCGGGCAAATGGACTGCAGGCACCCTTAATCGAGGGGAAATCGAAGGAAAAACGACATGGTGGCAGTGTGCCTTTTGGTCAGACGGAATTCAAAAATTTACCGGGAACAGTTTCAGTAATTGTGTGCATGGAGCACACAATAGAAATAGATGACGCAAACTACTGAATTCTGAATTAGGATAGCATTTCGATGTCACGATGCATCTACTAGGGACCTACGATTCAAAGAAGAATATGTATATATATATATGATGATGATGATTATGTAACAGCCATCTGGCTGATTCGACCCAACACGATCTTGCGCCATGCAACACAATCACGTGCGGTCCCCAAAAAGAAACTTACTTACGAATAGAAACCTTAAATTAAACACAAGAGTCAAATTTACCCACACCTACGTACGGTTGCGAAATATGGGTGTTGATGGAACAAGGAAAAAAAAGTTCCTGGAATCAATGGAAATGTGGATTTGGAGGAGAATATTAAAGAAAAATTCAAAAGTGCTCGAACAAGTAGGAACGAAGAAAACAATTAAAGTTAGAAGTGGAAAAATGTTTGGTCATGTAATAAGAAACAACTTATTCGTAACGAACATAATGGAAGGAAAAATCGACGGCAAAAAAGGAAAAGACCGACTGAGGAAAACGTTTGGGACAAATGTACGAAATAGCTAGTTGCAGCAAATACGCAAATATAAAAAGTATGACGATGAATAGAGAAGGATAGAAGCTAAAATTCGCACCGACAAGGCTAAGCCCTTAGAATAAAGCGTATATATATATATATATATATATATATATATATTTTTTTTATTCGATTTTGGCCTTCTAAGGACCACGGAAAATATATATATATATATATATATATAGTCGAATCCGCTTATAAGAGACTCCAGATAAGAGGGACATCCGTTTATTAGGGACAATCAGCAAAACCCCGAATCAAACGTATGAAATGAAGGTTGTTTTAGTTCGCTTTAGAGGGACAACGCCTCGGTTATAAGGGACAAATAGACTTTCAAGGCAATAAATAGTGAGAGGGGCGATAAGCCAGCCGATATAAAATGATACTTCCGGTCGTAAAACGAAAATATTCACATAAACAAAAATTGAACAAAAATGTTTTAGTCATTTTTACAATTCGTTTTTGTTTAAGTGAACATTTTTGTTTTTTCTTCCTTTTGTTTAAGATGTTCTTGTGTTGACATTCTTTTATTGACGCTATACTGTTTTTTGCTCTGTACGTTTATTAATAATTATGCACTCTCCGATAGCTTATTAGTTCTTAGTTTAGTTCTGCAAAAACTGTAGTGCATCGTGCGGTTTTATTATTTTTTTTCTTACGAAAATTTTCTTTTCTTTTTTCAGTTCTGGTGAATTTTTTGCATGAATAAAATGTCGCATAAATGTTTATCATTAAAGGAAAAAATTTCTATTTCAGACAAAATCGAAATTCAACCTCCCAATATGCCTATTTGGGAGTTAGCAAAAATCATGGGCGTCTCCAAAAACACCGTCTCCCGTTTAAAAACAAATGAACAGAACTTATGTAAAAAATGGAATAGTACTGAAAAGGGCAGTCAGGTTCTTTTACCTTATGTATGCCTCCTGAATTTTTCTCTTAATTTCCATATAAATATTACGCATTAATAAGGTTATAAGTATGTTAATTGTTTACTAAATTGTATATATACTCGCTTCAATAAGAGAATTTAAAAAATTCGCTTATAAAGGACAACCGGTTATAAGGGACAAATGACTTCCGCCCGATGTGTCCCTTATAAGCGGATTCGACTGTATATATATATATATATATATATACATAATATTAGCGAGTTTAGTTTGGATATGCGTTGTTGTGCAGCTGTGTTTTTTTTAATATATTGATAAATACTTTGACGCTAGACGTTTATCATTCCGAACTGATCGATAAATATTTTAGACTTCGGACTGGCGGGTATGTATTCAGGACATACCTCGAACAGCTGCGCCGAACACGTCTTAATATTGACGTCATTCAATTGACTCTCTCTCTATTCCGCTCCCATCATTTCTTGTTCGTAATGTGGAATTTTTGTAAAAACGACGAAAAAGTAAATCAATTTCGTACATTTGTTATAATTAATATTAAAATATTCGGTAATATACACTTATCGGATGCGATGATAACGGACGAAGGTAAAGTAAACACCACGTCATCTAATTATTTTCTCATCTAATTATTCTCATCTAATTATATTCTCATCTAATTATTTTTCTCATCTAATTATCTTACTAGATGCGTTAAAAGAAAAAGTTGAATAATAACTATAAATTCGCACTAGAATAAAAAATTAAAACTAACTTATTACGTTTAAAATAATTTTTGATTATTTTTGAAATACGCTAAATTATTTACGTATAATCAGTATATTATAAATAATATAAATACAATTATATATACATACATAAAATAAATAAATAAATAAATAAAGCCTTAATTTCAAGAAAAATTTCAGCCAAAAACCTCCCGCCCATAAATATACTAACAATATTACATAATATATAAACATGCATACCAGAAACCTATAAATAATAATAGTTAGACATCGTTATGAGCACCGTATAATTGACACGTTTTCTTCCATTCCGTTCTACCCCAGCTTAATCGCAACTAAGTAGAACCCATGCGTCGTCTGAAATCATCCGTCCACCTTAACGGTTGTCTACCTACACTTCTTTTATTGTAATCTGGAATCCACTGATTACATTTGCGTTCAAACTATCCTGACGAATCATGTGACCAGCCCAGTTCCATTTTAGGCTGGCTGTCCTCTTCGCATTATTCTTTATTTTTGGTTTTATGCCTTATGGTTTCCGAACGAATTCGGTCAATTCTTCTAATTCCAAGTGCATATCTCTCGATTACTAATTTTGTCAATATGTGCTGCTTTCATAGATCACGTTTGACAGCTACATAGCAAAACTGGAAGGATACACACACACACACACACATATATATATATATATACGTATATATATATATGTGTGTGTGTGTGTACAATTTACGAAAGTACTTAGAAAAGTTGAACTAATACACATAATAGGGGAAAAAGTACAGACTGACAAAAAAATCCCTTTACTTCAGGTCCTATTAAATGACGAAGAAAACCTGGCCATCAGGACAATGCAATGGATAGGTGATTTCAGCAAATTACAGAATTAGGACAGGTTGCAGTATTACACAAGATAAACGCCAAACACCGTAAAGAAGAATAATCTACTTATACCCATACGTAAACGTTAAACTTAGAATAGAACAGCAACACACATACATATGTATAATGTACCTCTCGTCAATAGGCAATTATTTGCTTAATCGCACTATATCGATTAACGCGACCTACTTGAAACTCGAAATGGTTTTGCTCAGCACGTGGAACAACTAATCTGACGTACAAACAAAATGTTACGAACAAAATATATCGCGTGTGTCGATATTAGCAAATTTTTGTCGCATATTGAAATCTTATTTATCAAATCGACAGTTCCAGGTTGCGCATGAAGAGTTAAGGTCGTCATTCTACTATATACAAGCAGGTGTGCCACAGGGTAGCGTCATCGGACCTCTCCTGTACCTGTTATATGCGAGAGATTTGCCTATTGATAACAAAACAAGAACAGACACATTTGCAGATGATACTGCAGTATTAACTGTAAGTGATAGCCAATCTGGTGCTACAAATAAATTGCAACATACGCTCGATCGGATTAAAAAATGGACTCCAGATTCGAAGATTAAACTAAATGAACAGAAGATTGTTCATGTTTTGTTTACGTTACGTCATGCTGATAATATGTATCAATTGTACTTAGGAAACCAAGTCATTCTACCGGCTAACTCAGTAAAGTACCTAGACGTGTATTTGTATTCACGATTGACCTGGAAAGTTCATGTTAAAATGAAGACACAGCGGATCAAGAATAAAACGCGTCATTTTATATTGATTAATAGGCAGGAGTTAGATATTTCCTACAAGCTTCTGCTATACAATCAAATTATTAAACTTATTTGGACTTATGGCATTGCTTTGTGGGGCTGTACAGCCAAGTCGAATCGGGATATAATACAACGCCGTCAGAACATCATCTTACGCGCGATAACTGATGCTTATCGTTACTCACGTAAAACGATGACATTCAATCTGATCTCAATATGATGTTCATTAATGACGTCATTAAGCAATTCGCCGAATTGCACAGGCAGCGGCTGGACAGTCATGTCACTTGACGTTAAACATGGAATTAGACGACTCGTTCGTTCCTAACCCGTAGATTTAGTCTTGTAAATATGTAAATTTATATATAATGGATGCCTGTACTTAGCGGGTAAGTTAACTACTAAGTAATCATTAAGTTTATGATAATTATTTAGCCAAACGGCTAAGATTGTATCTTAGTCATAGCCTATAGGGTTGTATTAAAAACAAAAAGAATCTATATTAGCAAAAATGAAATATACGGAGCATGCTGGCTAGCCACCGTATTTCTACACGATTGAAAATCGTAGTCTAGTTTCAAATACGTACCGAAATCGCGGTTTGTCACGTGATCTTTTGCCAGCGGTCGAATAAACGTCCAGTACGCGGATGATGTAGCTAACCAAAAATTGCAGAATATATTGCAGACATTAAAGATGGTTATATAATAAATTTTAACTAACCATAAGCTAGAAGAAAACCAATTTACCGGTGCAACTAGCACCTGCAAATAAAGGATAAAATGAACTCGCGCTTAAAATAAACCACACTGCCGCAGGACAAAGCGTTAAATATCTCGGAAGTATGCTCAATAATAAGATCTGCTTAGATAATGAGCTAAACGGCAGAATAGCTGCTTCAGCTGCTGTAAATAAACTAAATAAAAGAATATTCAGAAAGTGAACACGTTTTCCTGCAAGCCAAAACTGATAACAGATATTACGGACGCTTCTCTACGAATCAGTTAGCTTTGTACAAAAATAGTGCTTTTTTAAGACTTATCTCCCACAAGCGAACGACAGCGCCATGAGAATAAACCCTATTATTTAGAGGATGTTCTAATGCTCGAAACCGAGTGAGAAATAGAAGATACATTATATATATATATATATAAAAATTTATAACAGATTAGCATATACTAGCAAAGATGAAAATAATTATAAATTTAACGCATTTGATTTGGTAATAATACCAAAAAAAAAAAGGAAAAAGGACAGAAGAAAAAAGGCAATAAACCATAAAAAAATCAAAAATTCGAATTCCTACTGGGTAAATTTTTAAATGAAAAATTCGTAATTGAATTTTTAAACAATTTTTTTAAACGGTAGATTTCAGCTTTCACATTTTATGACGAGGCTTTAATTTTCGGGTAACTTTTTAAACGACCAATTATGTTTATTTGATTTCTATCAATAAAAAGCTTATTCTCAGTGTTAATTCTATACTGATAAAAATGTATTTCTCTTACATAAATTATACACATATAAATATTTAAACTTATCCTCAGCGTTAATTATATACTGATAAAAATGTCTTTCTCTTAAATAAATTATACACATATAAATATTTAAACTTATCCTCAACGTTAAAAAATTAATTCTATACTGATAAAAATGTCTTTCTCTTAAATAAATTATACCTACATAAATATTTAAGCTTACCCACAGTGTTAATTCTATACTGATAAAAATGTCTTTCTTCTAAATAAATTATACATATATAAATATTTCCATCAATTTTTTGTTCCCAGTTTTTATCGTCTATCATTTAATCCGGACGATACTACAAGTCGACTGTTTCTTGTTTTGTTTTTTCCCTTTTTAATAATGTAAATTATTTCGCGACATTTAAAAAAAAAGTCTTTTTGATTTATTTTAATTTTAATTTATTTATCGAAACCGGTAACGATTTAGAATAAAATAAACTTAATCGGTCAATTTAAAGTCTCGTTCGCGAAGTAACAAATAAAATTAAAGAACGAATTAAACATATATATAATCGAAACGTATTCCTATACCATAAATGAAGTTTATAAAATTTTGTGATCATCGCTAATCGTTATAAAACGGTTTAACAATTCATCCAGATATACGAGTGTTAAACGAAAAATGGAAAAAAGATATGTCGTTTTCTGAATTACAGGTAGAAAAAATAAAAATAATTTAATCGTCGTATTATCGGGAAAAAATTAAAAATTTTTAAAAAATTTTTACGAATAAACTGTAAAAGAAAAATATTTATCCCGTACAATGCGAAGATTTTTAAATAACCTCGAAAGCGCCCAGTACGTAACGACGGTTTATAGCGAATATCGAAATGTATTTTTTTTTTTTTTTTGGCATTGCGAAAATCTATTACAACCAACTAGCACGTGTTAATTATTAATTAGTCTTACAACTCGTCGAGATAATAATTTATAATTATCGATTTTAAAATATACGGAATATATTTAAAATCCTACGGAACGTTAATCGCCCTTAATCGCCCTGTATTATAAGACTTATTAATATGAACATAACAGTTTTATTTTTATCTATATTCTAACGTAATAATTAGTTTTACCGTCTTTATTACTGAAGCGAATACTAATAAAATTTGATTTATCACTTTCATTTATAAAAAATATCTTATTTTTTAAGTCGGTCGTGATTCGGGATTTATTTATTTTAACGATCGTTTCAATATAATTAAGTAAATAAATATTTTAATTATTTCAATTATCGTTATTGTATAACTATGTTTATATTATGTTTATTTATTTTCACGAATCGAAAAAAATTGAACGCCGGCCAATCGAAATAAACAATGTGACCATTCCAAAATAACGTAAAATATTTAAACGTACACACTTGGACACTAGAATGAACTGCGCTAATCGCGTTTAAAAAAAGATCGAGCATTTTAGACATAAAACCAGAACTATGCCATGAAGATGCTAACTAATAGATCCGAGTTATCGTTGGAATATAAAACTGCGCTATATAAAATAGCTCTAAGAACGATCTGGGCGCGAAAACATATCTAAGCCAAAAATATTACGATATCAAAATAGGGTATTAAGTTGCCGTAACTCCCCGGTATAAAACATTATCCCCCGTAACGACTTAAACGTTATATTTGTGAAGGATCTATTCAAAAGACAAGAAAACGCGCCTCCCGAACGTTCATATGAATATACATTTGCTATACCAATCTGCCGAATAATTAGCCTTTACAGTCTAACCAATGCACGTTTAGAGGGAGTACTACTGAAATATCACTTATCGCGTTAAATTTATTGCTAAAATATGACCTCTAAAGTAGTCGGTAAATGTCGACGGTTAATAAATATAATTTTAAAAAAAAGTCACTCCGATAAAATCGTCTTAATATACTAAATATATACATACCTACAATTGTTACATATATACGTACTCGAAGAACACTTCATATTTTCTCTCGTCTATATATTTTTTTCTAATCATCGAACAACAAATCTTTATTACAGGAATAAAATGTTACATACCATTTACGAGTTTTCTAGAAGCATATTATTTTTTCGCTCATTAAATCTTTCCTCGAAATACAATTAATCTTTTACACCCGTTATACAAATAATAATAATAATAATATTTACACTCACATTTGGTGAAATTGCAATTATATCGACGAAATATGCGGAAACTGTCTCTCTATCTTCACCGAACACTAAACTAAATACCGGCAGCTGCTAATTCACGCGAGCTTTAAAAACCTGCAGCAGAAATAACACGATTCGATTTAGGCAAGTTTTAAAAGTTCAACAACAGACACGCACGAATAAAATAATCGATAGCCGGAACAAATCGAATCGGTTGATTCGAATCGACTGAGTACGCGAAAGGTGTGGAATAGTTAAAAACCCGCGGGTGAACTCCTCATCATCCAGACTACATAAACCATCGCCCCAAGTTGCGAACACGAATTCATTACGCACATTTACGTATCTAAAATACATACACATATACACATACATATATGTGTGTGTGTGTAACTCATAGAGCTACGTGTATATAAACTAAATAACAACGCAAGTACCTACAATTTAATGTTTTACTCTTATCCACGTATTATCATGTAAGATGCCACGCAAAGAACTGATATTCAAACGCCCGTCTACAAAATTAAACTTCAACCTTCAACATTACCATTATTATTATTATTATTAAACAACTCCAAAGTCTAGACGTATGATACTGAAGTCGGAACGATCATGAAAAATACTAACTAGCGGCCGTCATACGCCAATTATATTACGAGCGGTGGCACAACTCGAAAAATGTTTGATATTGTTCAAAATAATTACAACCTTCGTTAATACATATATACATACATATATATATATATATATATATACATACATACATACATATATATATATATATATATATATATATATATATATAATATGTTCCAATAAAGGTGAATTTTTTTTTTTTTTTTTGGGCACTGCTGAGGAACAATCACAACCCACTAACATGTTGATAAATAGTTATTATATATTGATGTTACAATTGGTTAGGAATTTGTAAAGAAGGAGGAAAACACGGGAGTCATTAGAAAAAATGAAGGGATAGAGAAATGAGGACGATAACCGATCGATATTAAGGAATTCAGGAGTTCGAGTTGATCAGGTGTGTGAAAACTGCAATAGCTGACAAAGAAAGAACTGTCCAAATCTACGACGAAAGGCATGGTATCATACAGGCTCAAGTCAAGGAGCAGTTTCATGAAAACTGCCAAGTAATTAATATTGCAACCCGAAAAAGAACGGATAAATCAATAGAGTAAACAAATTCAACCAAACCCCGTGAGACCGCCAGAGGAAACGCTGGGGACGCATAAAGAGAGATGGCCAATATGGCGCACAATAAACCGAATACGGACAGGCTGTGCTCGTACAGCATCAGAAATGATGAAATGGGGCCTGGTGGAAGACCCAAAATGCCAATGCGGAGAACGCCAGACAATACAACACATATTGAAGTGTAACCCGACGATGTGTACAATGCACGATGTTACCCTAGCAAATGATAAAAGATCCTGGCCGAATACAGATGCGATAAAATATGAATCCCAAGCGAACTGGATACGAAAAGAAGTAAATAATAATAAATTTACTAATAACTTGAATATGAAACTCGGATGATTAGCGTTAACGACCACCACACGAACGCAAATTATATTATTAGCTAAATAAAACCGCAGTAGAAAACAGAAGGAGCATCTGTGTACCCTAGATGAAAAGATCCATATGAGGAAGTTAGAAATCGCATTAGTAAAAACGACCACCACACGAACGCAAATTATATTATTAGCTAAATAAAACCGCAGTAGAAAACAGAAGGAGCATCTGTGTACCCTAGATGAAAAGATCCATATGAGGAAGTTAGAAATCGCATTAGTAAAAATAAAAAAGCTTATTACTTTAAACTGTACGGATTAGAAAAAATACAACAACAAAAAAACAGCATTATTAACACAGATCAAAGTTTGTTAGTGTAGAAATGCTACTCCACTCGGTGATATAGGTAAAAACGCAAATTCCTAACCGGGGATCTTCTGCGTGCTTTTATTACTGCGAATGAATAAAACGAAGAAGTATAGTTTGGGAATCTAACAAAGTATTCTTCTCAACCTTTCGACTGTAAAACAATACACGTTGGAAAAGTATTTACTTTGTTGTTTTCGCGATAAATTTTGACTACTCTAAAAGTTAGAAAAATAAAATATTAATCTAACGAGTGCGAAACAAATTTTTTTTCAATTTTTCAATAAAGAATTTTTCTGAATAATTTGGATACTTTATACCCTGTGTACTGCGACGTTTCGACGCTGAAGTATAATATTATTACGAAAGAGACCGGTTTTTAATTTTCGCCTATTTTTTTTTTATAATTAGAGCGTAATATTTTGGTTTATAAAAATATTTAATAAACTCGACAACTTTTATATGATTATTGTTTAAAAAAAAAAAAATCAAATAAATATAATCACGACGAAGATAAAAATTTAAAATAAACGAATATATGTTTTCATATTTAACACATACCGATATATGTTGCGGAGCATATCTAGTTTCGTCTTTAAACAAAGTTCGTTTCATCATTCTGTATTGGTACAAATAAATCGGCGGCAACCTGCTAGTAATGAACAAAGAAATGACGGTCGTTTAAAATTAAAACTGTTTACACAAAATAAAATCGAAAAATTAAATAAATTATCGCTAATATTATAGAAAAAAAATAATATACTATACAAGCGACATATCAATAATTTGAAAGAAAAAAAATCAAGCGAACGTAAATAATTTTATTACTTAATCGGAAGAATATTATAAAGAAGGAATAATAAATCTTTTCTATATTAAAGGAATTCGTAATTATCTTTCAATATTCAATTTAGGGGAATGTTCGCTAAAAATGTTAATATATAATCTTAATAATACTCGGATATTGCAACGCCCACTACTAACACACCGTCTAATAATACATATCTAGATTAGTATGACGTCACACATAATTGTTATTATTATTTATTAAATTGTTGAAATTAAAAAAAAAACTTTAATTATATATATATATTACCGACATTTACGAACTCTCCAGATGGGATGCCACGTGGATGTGGCCACGACCGTCGATTAAAAAAATGAACACAACAAAATAAAAAACAGTTTCTATTTTTATTAAACGTTTAAAATAAAAAAAAAATAAAAAAAAACTAATAGATTACGGATTTACGAACGCGCGCAATTTTCAAATACTTTTTAAAACTAAAAATGAAACTAACTTAAACTTTAAACTAGAATGAACTGACTTAGAATAAATTTAAACTAACTGATTAACTAACTTAATTTAAACTGAACATCTCCTTTTATACTAAAAAATATGCATATATATACATGCCTAATTAGAATTTTCTAGATTTTTCTGGAAAGATTCGTTTATTATTATTGTATATATTTATGGAACTTTTTAAAAAAATCCTTGTACATTTACATATGTGTGAGTGTATTTTTTGATTGATTTAACATAATTTTTAATATCCAATCATAAACGTGATTTTACCGGCTCCACGTAGAGCATCCCATGTGTAGTAATTATCTTGTCATTTAATATATTATAATATTTGTGTTTATAATATTTGTGTGTGTTTCTATTATTAATACATCGATCAGATGATTTTCAATAAAACCAATCAAAATGTGTTAAATTTCACCTCATTTTTCGTGGGAAAATTAGGCATATACATTTTTATATATATATATATATATATATATATATATACATTCGCATATACTTATTGTATAATTAGTACGACGAAAAAGCAACAAAAAGGTTAATAAACCTTAGTACAAGCACGCTATTAAACCGTCGTCATTATCATTATTCCTTTTACTTATTTTTTAATTCTCAAATTCATTTTATTCATTTATTTATTTTATTTATTTATTTAATTATTAACATGTAACAACATGGTTGTTACAATATATACCGTAATTCGTGCGCATTAGTTTTGTAGACTTTCGCGCTTAAATTTTAAGTCCTACCCACATGTTAGAACGCGTACGTTATAAAATTAATACCAATTCAACCCAAATAACAGCATAATGTACGAAAAATCATTAAAGCCTAAATATTAAACGAGGTGACATTTCTCTATGACGGTAATTAAAACGCTGTAAACCAACGCTACGCTTAAATGGAGTTATTATTTGACCCAATAGCGGTTATTATTTATCGCTCCGTTTAAAATAAGAATTTGCTATTATAACTTTAACATATATATTTAATATTTATTCAGAATTCGTAGTAAATATGAAGACGTTAGAAGAAATTCGTAGAGTAAAAATAGGAGAACGATGTATAAAAATTATAAAATTCGTCGGACGACCGAATATTCCAAGACAACGGTACAATAAACAGCAGAGCAGGCAAATATGAAACGGAAATAAATGTTGAGAAAAAAACCGAGCTAATGCGCATGAGCACGATTTCTACCGACGTTTTGTCGGTAGAAATCGATATATCGATTAATTAATAAAATTTAAATCGATTCCTTGAAATATTTAAGACATATAATAACAGAAAATGTATATCCTAGCGGAGAGATCGTGCGAAGAATTGCAATGGCTAAAGAGACGTGTAAAGAAAAAGGTATTACGCGGAACACGCTGTCTATATAACATTAGGGGAAAACGTATTGTTAAATCGTGTATATATATATATATATAGGCAGTAGCACTGAACGTGGTGGAAACACGAACTTTAAATAAAAGAGATTTACAAAAAATTGAGACTTTTGAAACGCGGTGCTGGCGACGCATGCTATAAAAATTTCGCTTGTTGATAAAGTTCCGAATAAAGTTTTTAACCGAGTACAAGAGGAAGGATCACGGTTGAAAACGATTAGAACAAGAATGAAAAGGACGGATCACGTGTTAAGGCGGCGTATTAAGATATATAATTGAAATGAAAATACCTGTGGCAAGCCGAGAGGAAAACCAAGACACTGTTGGACACAAAACAGAAGCGGACATCCAAGATATATAGTAGACTGAAAAGACTAACAGCAGAACGAAGAAAATGGAAAACTTGAATATATAAACATATAAATTAAAGAGATCAAAGCGAATTACAGAATATAAATATGGCAATTTTTTAATTGTTACCTTGAACTGTATAGGAAATACAACGCAATGTTAGCTTCAGAACACATATACATTTAGTTGAACTGAATTGTTTCATTTTACATCTTACGCTATACAACGAACGATAAAACTCATTTAAATCGGTAATGTTCTGGAACTATTCTTACATTTCCACGCTGCATATTATATTAAATCATATCGAAATTTCCGGCCTATACGTACTTCACCGTAGACTTAATGTCAGCCGCGCGGATGAAGCTAACATTTTAACTGACCGGGAGAAATTGAATTTTTCTCTATATGGGCGACATCAATAAATCAATCAGTATAATTCTTTTTCCTTGAGGAAAAAAAAACGCAAGTCCCTAAATAATATTGTAGGCGAATTTTTAATGCTAACAAAATTGTTTATTTTCAAATAAGAGACAACTGGTCGACGTAGAATGTTGAAATTCTAAAATTATTAATTCATTCATTCATTATAGCGCCGTGTCCGTTATCGAACGTCGGCTAACATGCTGGCAGTCCTGCATCGGTCTGCTCGGAATCCAAACTTATCGAATTGTATCAATCCGACCGATTCTGTAAACGGTTGCTTTCTTCTTCCACGCGATGTTCTTCTTCTAATTTTCTGCTGTACATTAACATAATGTTGTATAGTTTCGGGTGTCGCATTACACGACTAAAATAGTTCGATTTACGATACTCGACTTCTTTTACAAGTTTCCTCGCATTTATTCGTACATTGCGGAACTTCCATGTTGCGAACTTTATCTGTGTCCACTTAAGTATTCTACGGTACGGCCACATTTTGAAGGTATCCAGTTTTTGCTCCATCGTTTCCGTGATTACTCAACTTTCAGAACACTATAACAATACTCCGACAGTATATAGCCATTTTATTAATCTTATTTTCAAATCTAAATATTTCTACTACGTAATATTTGTTTTATTTTTATGAACGCGCTTCTAGCTAGAACGCATTAAAAAATTATCTAGATATAACTCGGTATATTTTCATCTTCTACATTTAATTTAATTTATTTTTCATTATTTTACGTCAGAATTACTGAAATGGTCAAAAAGGAGATGAAGAATAAATACATGTATAGTCGGTATCGTATTTATAGTTTCGAGTTTATATTTTTTTCTTCTTAATAATCGATAATTTTCACTAACGTAATAATTAAATATTTTGAAACTAAAGATATATATATATATATATATATATATATATATATATATATATATATATATATATATATATATACATTTAAAAACTTACATTACGCGAGAGATCGAAAGTTAATAAGGCAACAGTAGAATTGATATTACCGTGAACTTCAGTTGTACATCGTCAAAAACTCGCAACACTACATTCTCTAGATATATCCATTTTGTACTCAGTTAATTCTGACCGTTATGACCTGCGAGTGCTCTCAATAGCTTCCGGTTCTGAGCTATAGTGACTGCAGTTGCCACCGTACCAAATTGATTTCGCAAGCCATCAGTCCAGCGTGTAGGCACTTAGGCGATATTTTTATAGATTTTCTCAATTATTTTTTTTTAAAATCATCGTACCGACAAAAATTAGCCATAAACAACGGTGATTGCGTGAGAATATAAGTAAAGAAAAAAAAGGAGAGAAAATAAATCTAACAACTCCGGCGAGTATGCTAATATGAAAGAAAAATATCGGATGACACATTTTCTTCAAGACGTTAATGTCTAGCCTAGAGTTATGTAACCCCATCGTTCTTCAAGATTTCCTTATTTTACCGTTTCAACTACTTCAGTTCATATTGAGACATTTGTCCCTCTTTCAGTCCATGATTAACAACATTTCAAATGTATCAATGCGTTGCTCATCCACTGATTTAATCGTTCACGTCTAGTTTACTAAACTAACGTTTTTATTAGTTTCTTCCTTTTTGTTATAAAAAATCATACGTTTCAAACGCATCATCGCGATCTTGCTTAAATTCGTCTTTTTATTTCATCTGAGCAACCTCTATTGACAGTATAGACGAAATACTCTGGGAGAAGACTGATGTCAAGGACGATGTTACGGTCTATTATCATTATATTATTTTTAGATGTATTAATTAGAAATCCATGTCTCCGGCTAATTTCTTCGACACGTGTAATTAATTCTGCCACTTCTTTTTTCTGATTTTGCCAATAATAATGTCCAGAATAGATTCATTTCACCCAAAAATGCATAAATTAGCAAGTTTAAGTCTTATCAATAGAGCAAAATCAATTTTAACAGACAGTGATAAATTGAATAAACAAAAAACATTATAAAACAAATAGCAATAAGTAACAAATATAACAACCCTATTATAGTTGATCAAATATGGAATAAAGTTAATGGTCAATATAAATACGGAAAAAGATAAAAAGAATTATTTAGGTTCGATAAATTATGTAGGAAGTCATACGTATATAAAATAATTAAAATATTTAACAAATATAACATCGATTTAGCGATAAGAAATGATAATACATTATTAAAATCAATTAGTAATAACAAAATAGAAGATAGAAATATATTTTCAAAATTCAGGAGTCTATAAATTAAATTGTAAATCAATGTGAAAAAGAATACATAGGGGAAGACAATTCATAAGAAGATTTAAAGAACATTTAAATTCATACGCAAATAATGGATTTATGAAAAATCATTATTTGGAAGACGTTGTATAGAATTAGAACACGAAATAAATATTAATCAAAATTATAAAATTTTGCATACAGGAAAACATTAAAAAAAATTAAAACTACATTTTTAATTTAATTTAAATATCACTCGATAATGACGTAATTGCTGGAAAGCTTTGTGATTTTTTTCAAGAAAATAAACGTTTAGTGATTTTAACTAATTTTTGTAATTAAACTTACCGGAATAGTTCATTTTTTGCGCAATTTGCTCCCAACTTTTTTCCTTATGCAAAGTATGTACTTACAATTTGATAAATCATAAATTTCATCGAATTTAACAGTTCCACATTCATATTTAAGCAGTTCACAAATATAAAATAAAACAAATTACAAAAATAAAATACTAATTCGAATAGAACATGCTAGGTTAGAGAAAATTATAATCCGTGAACTAGTGTTGTGTCGTCTATTCACACTCGTCAATCGTAACAGGCGTCAGGCATCGACGTAGTCTGACAAAATATTCTTTTCCACGAACGTTTCCTGTCTGTGTATGCCTTCGTCATTACTTGTCTGTACCGAGTCAGTGTGCCTGTGAGCATATAAAACCTGTGTAAGCAATTTTGGTTGCGTCTAGACCTTTACGGGATATAGTGTTTACTGTATTCTGTTCGTTGGCCTGTTATAGACAATATTATTTTTTCCTTTTATATTTTTCTATTGTACGTAGCAATAGTATTTATTTTAATACTTTACCTTTTTCCACGGAGTAAATTTAAAAAAAAAAAAATCACTTTATAATTATTAAATAAATGAAGTTATAGAGAATAATGTTAAATATAAAGTTAATTGCATAATAGCTCGCGTCTCTGATTGTGATAACTGAAACGAACGAGAGATGAATTAAATAAGCATCCATCAACCTTGAATGAGATATATATATATATATATACAATTCGTTTAATAATGTTCGGTGGCACAAATGCAGGAATTGTGCAAAATAATACACAAATATGTAAAATGGACATCAACCATTTTTAATACAAATTTTCAAAGAAAAACATACATTAACATCTATGAAGTAAGTGAAAAAGAACACAGTGATGGAACAAATATAACCATTTTTGAATTGAAAATCAAAAAAATAGTGAAAATTAAAAAAAAAAGGTTAATTCGCCAAGAAATTACCTTTTGGGATGGACTGCTAGAAAATTACGAGATTTTTCAGGAAAACTAACATTTAAAGAAAATAATAATTCCACATCCTGGATTGGACATTGTAGCCTAACAAAATCATCCGAAAATTTGAAAACATACGGAAAATTATTGGAGAAGAACCTTAAAAAAGATAAAGACATTGTATGCAAATTGGTAGAACAATTAACAAAATAAATACGAATAGTTCCTGAAAAAGTTATACATGCTTCCAAAGACCCTTTATCCGGTTACGAAATCTAAAGACCAAAATGAAGAAATTGAATTAGGTAAATGAAAATGTACATGTCCGGTTTGTAGACACTTAATCGAAGTTCGATATTCGTTTACGAACTAATATTTCAAAAGATCTTAAAAAAATATTTATGACAAAGACGAAATATTTACATGATTAACAGAATAAGTAATCTAATTTTCCATCAGTAATTTTATATAATTGTAATAATCGCGTTTTCTATTGGTAACCAAAAAGAAAATTAAATATCTTTATTAAATTAAATAACTGAACGAATAAATTTTTCGTCGTAATATTTCAAAACATTAATCAAATAATAAATTATTCAATTTGTAACTATCCTAGATGTACACTATGATTTTTTTTATTATTTTTTTAACGAATAATAGACACCCACTGTAAAATCGTATATTTGAATAAATGTTTTTTGTTTACAATTACACAGTCATATTAGCGCATGATATAACACTATTTCCACACACACACACACACACACAACATATATAAACTGACACACTATAAAATCATCTACGTATATTCGGATTAAAAATTAAACGTGTATAATTATATTTTACCTCATTCCGTCAAGCGTTCTCTTGTCGACAGGTATCAAACTAATTAATTAATATTTATACATAAATGTGCATGTACGTACACATATACATACACATACAACTATATACATATAATTTTACCAGTGTACTTATTGAATATAGTATTCCACTCATTCTAAAGTCATTTATACACTCATTTTCCAGACATTTTTACTTATTGCCTGCAGTAGCCATATCCAAGTTGTCTATCCCTTTTCCATTCTACATATCTTTTTTTTTTAATATTTTATTTATAATTCTATTGTCTTGTAACCATTTTAATTTTTTATATAATGTGGAATGTAGTGATTTTTTATATAAAAAAAAAATCAATTGAAAATTAGTTAAATCACTATTATTTATTTTCTTAAGGAAAACACAAAGCTTTTCGGCATTTACGCCATTATCAAGTGAAAAATTTTAAAAAATCACAATTTTAAAAATATAAATTAAATATAATTACTTAAAAATGTGATGGTAATTGTGAAAATATGATCCAAAAATGATGTCTGCTTCTGTCGGTCTATTTTTGATTTGTTGAAAATTAATATCAGTATATTTGTTTATTAATTTAGTTTTTTTATATTAATTTTTCTTCAATATTATTTTCCTGATTCTGTAAAAGTTGTATACTGGTGGAATTTTAAATTTTTCATTCACTATTGCGATGTATGATGTCCAAACGTAAAATATAAAATATAAAAATATACAACCACAAATTTTTTTTTTTTTTTTTTTTTTTTTTTTTAAAAAACACAATTTTACAAATAAAATGAAAATAAATATTAAAAATCTGATTTCTTTGAGTTTTAAAATCGCTGTATTTTTTCGTTTATTATATCATCAGGTATTATTTGTGTAACTATAAATTTATCAGTCTGATGACCATACTTTGTTCTCGGTATTTCGATCTTATATTTCAGCGTTTTTACAAGCGTATTAACTTCTCGTTGTTCTACAAGTTACGTCACCGGTCACAGTTACTATATGCTAGTTTCACACGATTAAGACCACCTTTATAATACATACATCTTATGTTGGACGAGATTTCCTTATTGTTACATCGATTTGCTGCCGCATGTTGTAACGAATGGCGTATATAAAAATTGTTTTTGTTGTCATTTTATTTCAACATTAATTTCTCGATATAAAGAATTTTATTTAATACATAATAGTATACCAATATTTATGTATTACACAGCTATTTTTAGTTATTTATTTAGTCCGAATTTTATGATTTAATAATGAAAGAATAATTTTCAAATAAGAGCAGATTTTATGTTTAAATAATTTTTTTTAACGAATAAAATATACAACTTTATATATAGTTTAGGTTTTATTTTCAATTTTAAAAAATGCTACGACAGATATTTTTACGTGGTTTAAAAGTGACATTTAAGGGAGCAGTGCAGTTCTTTTGATGCGTACCAATGGCACAGAGAACATACTTGAGTATAACTTTTCATAACGTTTTGGTAAACACAAAGTTGATGATTCGCCACTGATATGTATATAACATTCATCTTAGATATTATTCAGATAATTCAACCATTAATTAAAAAAAAATAAAAAATTGTACGCAGTGTGCATATAGACTGAATATTTGCGTTAGGAATGCTAACTGTTAAAGACACAAACACATATATTATATACTAGCTGACCCGTCGTATTTCGCCTTAGAGGCCATAAATAAGCAGTTTTTGGATTTTATTAAGTTCAATTTTTTATTACGAAACGGAAATAATAAAATTAAGTATTTGAATGATTCTTTATTGTTCGTGTATTTTGGTGCATTATATATATATATATATATATAGATAGATAGATAGAGGACTCAGTTTTGTTTTTTGACTCAAAAACTACTCGAGCAAAATTTTTGAATGAAATTTTATTCAAAAATAGATAAACGAGAGATTAGCTTACATTGTGAAACACAATATCGTTCAGATAACCATTTGCAACAATACATTCATTCAGTCTTTTTAGCAAATTTTCGAACACGTTTTCGTGCGTAGGTCGCAGAATTTTTGAAATTTCTTCAGAATTCCGAGTTTCCAGATCTATGCGGTAACCAGATGCTTCCTTCAGTACTGCGAGCGTTGACAAATTTTTTCAGTATCGTTTCAGCAAAAAGTTTTCGTTGTGCGTGATCGGTACTTTTTAATTCCTGAGTTATTACCAGTTTATACGGATGAAATTTAAAGTCTTCCATAGATATAACAGACTCACGACAGGTTTAAAGAAGCAACATGACGACGAACAGAGAGTCCAGGATTCCGAGTGATCGCTGCTCGAACTCGATCGATGTTTATTATGGGGTACGAACCGTTTTTTTCTCTTTTTGTCCAGAACATTTTCTATCCATCGCAGACCTTAAAAATGAATTGCGAGATGGTGCAGGTTTACACCACGTAATTTTGAATTCTTTTCGAAACTCTCTTTGCACCGTTGTGATCGATTCACGGCGAAAATAACAACGTTCCACGCAAAACGCGCGCTCCTTCTCATTATAGAATACACGATGAAACTAAAAAAAAAAAAAACAAAAAACGAATATCTCGTGTGTGTGTACTAAACGCGGTTTACATTGTTAGCAGTGTTACCAAGTGCACTATTCAAAAAATAAAACCGTCCGTCTATTCATATATACACTCGTATAAAATTGCGTATCGCATTTTTTTTTTTTTGAAACTAAACCTATATTATCGAACAAAAATTCTATATTATTAAAAGGCGGTAATTGCATATTTTGTTCGGGCTTATTGTTCCGGTCTAAGAATATCGAATCCGTAATTTAAGTCACGTACGCAGAAAGAGTTAAAACCTTATTTTCGTCGAACGAATTTATTAGAATCGAATATAAATCATTTATGGAAAGCAAACGTCGATTTAAAACAAAAAGCCAAAAAAAAAAAATTAAAAAAATATACTGTTTATTCGAAAATTTTATCGAGTTTTTTCATTCCGGGTGATTCGTAGTCGATACTATAATTATATCGTCTTCGTTATATAAAAGTATTTCCGTTTCATTTTAACGATTAAAAATTAATTTTAATCTGAACGCGACATTTTTAATTAAACGTTTTTTATTGATATTTTCTTTATTTCGAACGGAGCCGTGTAAAAGTTTTTAATATAAATTAAACAATTCGCACGTTCGTCGAAATTAATAAAAATATATAAATAAATGTGAATATTTCGTAATTTAAAAATTAATTTTAAATTTTTTACTTTATATTTATTTCGTTTATTTCGGACGGAGCCGTGTAAAAGTTTGTGGAATATTTAGAATGTTACTGTTTGTTAGAAAAACGAAAATTTCTCGTGATAATCCGCCTATAAATTAGGCCGATTATTCCATCTAATTTATAAAGTTATTTTAAAATCGTTTATTTTACCCTGTATAGAATGTTAACTTCAACATTAAATTAGGTACACAGAATTACAAATGTAATTGAGAAAAGCCTTAAAGAAGATTCCTCGATGTAGCGCCAGCCTTTGACAAGGTGTGGCATAGGCTGGTTCTCAAAATTAAGAAGATCTGAAAAAACACGTAAACTAATAGATTCATACCTAACGGATAGATTTTTTAGAATAATACATAAAGGGTGAATACTCTGATGAATTACAACCGATACAAACAGGTGTTCCGCAAGGAAGCGTTCCAATTTTATATTTATTCTATTGATATTCCGGTTAACGAGAGTCGTGACAGCTATGTTTTGCAAATGATACCGCTATGACGGCTACCGGAAATAGTATAGAAGAATCAACTAAGAATGTACAATCCTACATAGAAAGTATTTGGAAGTGGACAAAACAATGGAAAATAGACTAAATAAGGAGAAATCTATGCTATCAATTTTACTAACAGAAAAGTCCAGTATTATCTAATTATAATTAATTCGAAGACTATACCTCGTAAAAATACCATAAAATATCTATATATGCATCTGGACACAAAATTAAATTGGTTAATTTTCATATTAATAAAAAAAAAAAAAAAATAGAACTAAAGTTGAAAATCCTGCAGATGAATTAGCTTCTCGGAAGCAGGGTATTCTTTCGCTGGACAATAAGCTATTATAGTATATAATCAAATACTGAAAAACCAACGCAGAATTATGATTGTTCGCTATGAGATTATGCTAAATTAACTAACATAAAAAAAGTTCAGACATTCCAAAACATAGAATTATCGCTAATGCCAGACAATAGGAAAGAAACAATGATATCGACATCTCCATGTACCAGAAGCCACATTGTTGATAAAAGAACTAGCAAGAAAATGAGCCTATAATAATACGTATAGAAGAATTACGGGAATATTCTATCGGGAAAACCTGAAATATATATAATTAATATAATTATTTTAGAGTATTACCGAATAATGCTCGAATATCGAACAGATCGTAATAAAAAACCACTTTGGTGTATTTTTTTATTAAAAAAAAAAAGTATATAACCGATTTATAAAAACAAATAAAATTTAAAATGAAAAAAAAATCTCTAATAGATAACGCGGTTAAAATATGTAAATCATGAGAGAAATGAAAGTCACGTCTCTGTTGAAGCTAAACGAAAGATATCTTTGTAACTCATAGATCTTTTTTACTGCTGCATCGGTTTTTAATGCATTCGTTGGGTGTTCAGTGGTAAAAGGTGACTCACAACACGATATATATATATATATTTCCTGAGACATTGTCAATTCTGTCCGCTAAGCTTCGGTCAATGTACTTAATATTACAGATCAGGAGAATTGGATTTGTTCAGATTAACGGCATTAAAAGCCGTCTCCGATTGTCACAACAAGAAGCAACATTGCTAAGAAAATATCCAAGCTTTGAGAATATAACGTTCCTCTAGATTTCCGGTCAGTCAGGAATTTCTGGAAATTAACTTTGGCAGGCTAGTCGTCCTATTCCGGACATTCCAACACCTGCTACAGATTTCACCTTGATACTTGAAGAAAGTCCTCGCAACTTAATCAACGGCGGAAAACTGTAATATTAAATGTAATCGGCCTTGGAATACGGTCTTCAGTCGACGTCGAGACGAAATAGTCATCAGCCTCCGACTCGTACTCTAGCGCATTTTTGCAGGAGAACCCTACTCCAATATATATAAGACGTGTAATTATTTCCGTTAATCACAGAATGTCCTCTCGATTTAATTCAGATCCGCACTAAACTTTCCATCCTCTTTAACGGAAATATTTATCCTAACTGCTTATCCAAATTAATCGTATTCCTTCGTCGGTCCAATTTATACGATTTAATATAAAAAACCGTACTAAACGTAAATTATATTTATCCGTGAGTCATTAGTAGCTCGGCACGTAAATTTAAAAAATAATAATATATGTAAAAATATCGATCGAATATTCTACGAAAAGCCATTTTATTTAGGTAAAACCTTTTTAGTAAAAAACTGAGATAAAATAAAAATATTTGAGCAAATACGCGTATCGATTTTTTTTTTTTAAATACTAATAATATTTATTTATTAATTAGTTAAAAATATATGCGATGATCAAAAAATTTTAAAACTTTTTTTTTCTTAAAGTTAAATTGTGCGAGTTTTAAAATGTCGCGCAGCCGGTTTAAAAAAAAAAAAAAAAAAAAAAGATTTTAGATAAGACAAGCCGGAGGAGACTTTTCGGAATAACATATGATGCATTTTTCATATTTAGAAGGTAAACATTCTTCGTGAAAAGAATGATGACAGTTGAAAATCAGCAGGTTATTCTTTTGTTGTTCGCTACTTTTAATCAATACTTTTTGATGACACATATTACAACAGTATTCGTCGTCTATGCAAACTCCTCGTTGTCGCATGCTGACCAGTTTAGCGTGTAATTTGTAATAATCGGACTCGACGATATTTTTACAGCCTTCCTGCACCGATACTTGCAGATTATAATCTTGTATCATTTTTACTAGGGAATTTTTCAAACCGGGTATTTCCATTCGATCTTGAATACGTTGAATCAATATCCTAGGATCGACGTTCGAACCGATTTTCCTTAAGAGATACGTAATGAAATCGGTTCGATTCAACGAACGACCGATTAATTCCTCCCACAATTCGGCGTCGTTATGTTCCTTGCAGAAACCGATAGCCTGATCCATATCGCCGATCTGATCGATAATCAATCGTAACGCTTCTTTCGTATTACCGATACGACCTAGTAGAAAAATCGTTTCCGGATACAGGCGATTTTCCCGACAGACCGACAAAGCGTTTTGTATCGGATAGTTATCGCTACGTTTTAATAACGGTAGCAATTTCTGCGGTGCGAAACGAGCGTACAAGTTTACCAGTAAACCGTGATATTTCTTAGCGATTATCGCTTTTTCGTCTCTATCCAAAGCGTCTAGATAAAGATAAAGATGATATTGATTAGGTTCTAATTTAGCGACGATCGCGTCCGGTTCGATAATACGTTCTTTACTATTATCTAGTAAGAGAATTAACGTACGATCCGTATCTAGTTCCATTAATTCTCGAACGATTTCCGTCATCGGTAAACGACGCCGATCGATCAAATCGAATATATCTTTATGACGTAATTGCAGATAGATGGTCGAAGCTTTATCGTACTGATCCGAGTACGTATATAAGACGGCCAGCGATTCGAGTAAAATCGGTCGCAAGGTCGTATCTTTAACTATATGCTCGAGTACGGCGTTAACGATCGCTTGTACGTTATATAAATCGGCCGGCCAGTTTTTCACCGTACGTAAAAATACGTCCGGTTCGGTTTTAAGATATTCGTACAGAACCATTTCGTAAATACGCGGATTTAACTTGCAACGCGAATCGCACGGTAAATATCGACTAATCGCTCGTAATTGACGTTTAGCGGCGAATTTAAAAAACGCTTCTTCCCACATAGATTTATCGTCGAATTTTAAAACGGTCGCGCAAATTTCGCCGGCTTTCCGATACTGTTCGACGTCTAATAAATAATCGACGTATTTTCGACCGACCGTAAGCGACGAATTACGAACCGGACGATGTTGTCGACGAGCACCATCGACGTATGTAGTAGTAGTAGTAGTAGTAGTAGAAACCATCTGCATAGCTTGTTCGTATTTATTATGAGCGATTAACCAATCGATTCGATCGTCTACGTTACGTACGCAAGCTATTATCGCGTCTTTCGGACAGGTAATCAACAGTAACGTCTCGTCCGTTAGACATTCCATACGTAATTGTCGACAATCGAAATCGGCGTAATCTCTTAAAGACAGCCGTTCGTCCGTTATCTCAATCAGCCGCGGCGGTTTAAGTCGTAGAAAACACATTACCGGTCTTTCGGATTTACCGCTCGATTGGTTTTTCGTCTTCGGATAACCTAATACGACTATTTGATCGTCGCTCAAACAAGCGATACCCGATACGAACAGCGACAATTCGCCTTTAGCGTAAGCCACGGCGCAATCGGCGTGTTCTCGTATGACCGATTGGCGTTTTTCGATTTTACAAAGCATCACCAAGTCCACCCAACCGATTAGAAACGTATAAGCGTCTTTCCAATACATACAACACGGATACTCTAACGGTATCACGCGTTCGTTATAAGGCCATCGAAAAAACGCGCAAGCTTTCATATTTAATACGTCGTATACGCGAACGCCGATACTACACGTCCACAATACGTACTGACCCTTCCAACGAATATTACGTATGTAACAATCGAACGATTCGCATAAAATGGTCGATTTAGTTCGCGATAGAAAAGACGGTTGTTTTTTCTCGTACAACGTTAGTCGACTGTCGCCCGTGATGAAACGTCTATTCGAACCTAATCGATAATAATCCGGATCTATAGCGACCGATTTGATCGAACGTTGAGCGGATATTTCTTGACTATGTTCGGCGGTTAATAAACCGCATAAATAAGCCGTTCCGTCGTCCGAACACGATACTAAATATTCGCCTCGATCGTCGATACTGATCTGATTGACCGCGACCATGTGCGTACGTAAATATTTATTCGGTACCGAATTGCCTAGATGATCGAATAATCGTACGTATCCTAATCCGGTACCGACGCAGATAAATTTCGAATGAAACGCTACGCAATTTATATAATCGGTTTTCAACATTTTCTGCATATCGTTCGAAATTCGTTCGTACTTTAATTTCGGTTCGATTTCTTCCTCTTCCTCCACTTCTTCGGCTTCTTCGTCGTATTGTTCTTGTTCGTTATCGTCATTTTTTCTTTTCGTATCGGTACATTCTTCGACAACGTTAACAACAAGAACGTCCTCGTTCGAACGAGAAGCATAATCATTTAAATCGCTCTCGGGTGGTCTCATGATGACGATTAGACTATTTTTATCGATTAATTAACGCGCGGCCGAAAATATAAAAGTCTTTATAAATTATCGATCGTACGCGATTTATCCCGACCAACGATAAGGCAAATAATAAAATCGATTTTTTTTTTTTAAACTAGTCTTTTCCTATTACAATCGACGCACAACGTGGAGCTCGCACGATGGGAGAGTATATCATCTATGTTTAAAAAAAAAAATACGATTTTTTTAAAATGAAAAAATATAATTTTTCCACCTCTTAACCGGAAATTTCGACACCGCTATCTATGTATAATATTACGCATCCGATATCGCGTCGATTCCTACATTTAGAAATATTATTTATTTAGTTAGTTAGCTTTAACCGAAGCTACATCAAAGTATACTTACACTGTTATAATAAAATTTTTAGACATATAATTAACGATATAAAATTATAAAGTTACAATTTAATGAATCTAATCATCTACGAAAGATCTATTGGAATAATATTTGGTCCAATCCTTATCTAGCTCCATATTACAGATCGATTCAACCTCTAATACCTATAAAATCATAGTGATATAAAAGTATCAAATAACATACTTCGATGTTTCATTACTACTTTATGTAGATTACAAAAAATCGCCTTCCATCGTCCCTATACCGATGCAACCTTATAAATTCTCCTTTTTGTATCCTTCCGATGACAACAAAATAGCAGATGCGGATCATGTATTTTTTGAATGTTCTTACTACAGCTCTCAACAATCTTTATTATATAATCAAATTATATCTCTCAAAGTACCATTGCCAATAAATATGTCTTACTTACTTACTATTAATCGCATTCATGTATATTTAGCTATTTATAATTATATTGCATCGACTAATATTAGTGTTTAACATATTCATTTTAATAATTTTATACCCATCTGGGTGAAAAGTCCTGTGCCCATTTAAAAAAAAAAAAATCTTATATTTAAACCGCCCGACATAGCCGTTTTCTTCCCGGTGGTGCTTTACCATCCAGTCCAGTAGTTTGCCGTCGAACGGCCAATCTAAAGATCGGATCGATCTATATTCTTCGTTTTATTATACGTGTTCACACTGTTCTTCGAGGATTCCGCGTTTGTTATCTTATCCGTCTATTTTATTCGACGCTTCGCCCGTACGTCCACATTTCAAACAGGTTTTTCTCTGGGGTTTTTGAGAACTTGTACTTATCGCAGTCAAAAAACCATCTCAGATGATTGTGCACTAAATATTATGACCGACCATTCGCCCTCCTTTTTAAACACACCTATTATTTATCTCTTCTAATCAAAACTCTTCGTCACTACTTTAAAAATTACAAAAACGATTAGTATAACAACTCCCTCTGCACGCTAAACGCTAAGGACAATAGTAATTGAAAAGCGACTAAAAGCCTTACCCACCGCGGCAAATTTCACCTTTTCTCGACTCGTCCACGAGCGACTACGTATTCACAAACACGAATACTCACTACATCAATATTCATCGACAGAATTTCGGTCTCCAACTTTCAATGCTAGGAAGCCCAGTTTGAGCTTCAGAGGTATCAACATACAACTAACACCAAAACTATGTTAACGTTATTTCCGCTCTACAAATATACCTAATATCATTTTTTTTTTTTAAAACAAAATTTACTCGGTATGCCCGATATATTACTGCTTATAATCAAAAAAACTCCCTCATTCCGCTATTGTCGTGTTCTCAAACATTATAAACTTGGATACTTTCCACAAAGTTGGAAACTTGCCAAGTTACCATACTTAAGCAAGGAACAGAATCCTTCGCAGGTTTGCAACATACACTGTAACCTAAGTAACGTTGCTGAAAAGGAGATTTCGACAATAATAACATAATTCCAAACTTTCAATTCGGCTTTCGCTCTACTCTACGACCAAACAAATAGCTGACTCCATTAGCCGCAATTTCAATTTAAACAAGTATACCGGCATAGTACTATTTGACGTTAGCAAAGCATACGATACAATGTGGCACGTGGCTACTCTTTACAAAATGATAAAATGTAAATTACCAATATACTTAATTCGTTTAATTAGTAGTAACTTCGGCAATGCGTCCGTAGATAGCCCTGTTTCGTCTCACAAAACTTGTTCTGCGGGTATTCCGCAAAGCAGCATAATTGAACCACTTTTTCCGAACTCACACAACACGCAAGTTGGACTCTGCTGACCAACTAGGCAATATAGACCTAGCACGATCCGTAATAGACTACAGTTCGGAATATCGGGATACACAAACCTGAAAAACCGAAGCTATATTCTTCACCCGTATGAGAAATAGATTAGGGTGGTGCGATAAGGTTCGGTTATCTTGGTATGATTCTCGACAATAAACTTTCACTAAACACATAAATAATGTCGCAATTAAATACACCCTCTTCTTAATCACAAGTCTTTCCTCAACATTAACAAGATAACCCTGTATAAAGCATTAATCCGTCCATTACTTTTTTACGCTTGTCCTGCTTGCAGTTCGAAATTAAAAGCCTCTTTTAATAAATTACAAGTCATTCAAAATAGACGCCTCAGATGTATCCTATCTCGCTATGCTAAAACTCACAGCATGCACGAAGTTGCTCTATATTAGAGATTTTATTCTGAAATTATCGACTGATTTTTTTCAATAAATGATCATACGAAAACAACGAGCATGTATTCCAAATATAAACACGGATGACTTAAGCATAGCGTAATATAGTAATAAATTATAATTAATTTAGTTATTGGTACTAGCCCATTTTACTAAGTAAGTACACTCGACACCCCTATGTTTTCATGTTTTCTGATACATTATTAATTTAAGAACTAGAGACTCAAACAAATTAAGAAAACTTGTTTATTTTGTAGCCACAGATTTTTATTTGATTTTTTTCCTGTAGTATTTAATGTTTTGTTTTCTTGTACTCTTCATATTCTTACTTTGATATTGAAGTAAGGTGTTCCCGGTACACAATGTTTGTAACTCATGTTATATTTTCTTTTACGTTTATAATTTTATGCAAATATATTGTTGTTGTTGTTATATATATATATATATGCTATTGTACAATAATGCAAAATATGTCATACATTAAAAAAAAGGAGGTACTTTTATTCGGATTTTGATATAGAAAGTGTTTAAGCTGGCGTTAAAAATTTTAAACTCTATAACACGACTATTGCTTTAAACAAAACCTTCTTTTATCTGTCGTAAAGAAAAACGTAACTTGGGTAGATTCGAAGAATACTTGTACACTCCCGATTTTCGTTTTTTTTTTTTTTAAATATCACAAATTATTATTTTTAACGAGTTACGAAGTTAAAAATCCGCGGAAACCATTTTTGAAAGTCTCGTTTTTTTCTTTTAATTCTACTGCTAACTAGCCGAAATAAACCTGACCGATTCTAACCTAACTGAATCTAACCTAACCTAGGTATGTTTATAAACATACTTATAAGTAAAATTTAAAAGGTTGTAATTTACAATTAAAAATTTTTCCGCGTTTTTTTTTTATTTTTTATCGCGCTTAGGGAAGCAAATCACATCAATTTATCCAAGCCCAAATCGATTCTGAGTTGTACAAGTATGCCTCGAATGAGCCGTAACTCGAAATATTAATTTATAACATTCATATATTTTTTTTATTAAAAATAATTAATAGGCGTAACTGAAAAATTTACGCTTACTTATCCACTGAAATAAACGTGGAAAGTTTTATACGCGGTGGATGAGGTGGAAAATATAAGAGTATTACGAAATGTAAAAATAATTCCGAGTACCGGAAATCGTTTATTTAAAAGAAACGTGTAGGGAGATTATTTTGTTTTCGATCGAATTGGGAAAAAATGTAAAAATTAACTTAAATATATCCGCATATTTTACTTATTGTTAATTATGAGAAATTCGCAATTTTTTCATTATAATTAACCGAATAAGATCACAACTTTAATAATAATAACAATAATAATGATAACTTATCGAAAAATTTACATTCCAAAAATTTCAATAAAGTAAACAGCTTGCGAGCTTAACAATACAATTTTAAACTAAATAGTAAAAATAGAATCAGAAAAATTATTTAAAAAATAATAATTAATGGTTTTTGTATTATTACCCATACAAAAGTATCTAAAAATTCCGATTTTTAATATAAAAGAACGATATACACTCGGGGACTATATAATAAAATTTTATCGAACTGTTGAACACTATCGTAATGTTTGTAATTATGTGCGCTTTATTTTTACTCGGTTAAAATTCAGCCAGTTATATATAAACGAATAAATTTCCTGTGTAAATTTTAAATTTGATTACTTATAAAATTCTAAGTAATACACATAAACTTTTCAAAATGTTATAAATTTAAAATAATGTTCAAAATCCTATCTTCAAATATTACATTCACTTCTCACGTCACATTAACCCGTTCTCTTAAGAAAAAAAAAAAAAATTCAAAACTTATTAGTAAAAAATGCAATTATGTTCATTTCAAAATTTACGTGCTATACAGCAACTATCGGCTAGAGACACGAATAAACATCATTATATATAAAAAATAATAAATTGGTTAATTACAGAATTTATATTACTTAATAGAGTTTTGCACAGTGTATGAAATTGAGTAGGTTGAAAAGGGTTTATCAGAGAGCACATCAAAAAAAGAGCAGAAAACGTTACGAGATAACTTAAGGGAATTAAACTGACGACATTCTGTGAGGATACGGAGATCAGAATTACAAATACGGCAGAGCCGGTGTCTTTTGCAGTAGATAAGCCCATGCGTGAGTTACCCGAAGTCTAGTAATGATGACATCTCCTCTTCTTCGACTCCATGGACCGATATAATATATTTATTATTATTTTATTGTTGAGAATACCGCCATAAAATGAATGTCTCTACATTTTCAACCAACTGAATATACAAAAGCGGTTAGTAGATCAGAAAAAAAATGAAGATTTTGAACTTTTCGAATTTGTGACACGCTACGTAAAACACCAAATAATTATTAAAAAAATTAATAGGAAGAAAACAAAAGGTAGAGAAAAATTAAAATCCATTATTTGGCATCCGCCTACATGAGACACATAATATAATAGCTCGAAATAAATCAATATAGAGAATTGAACAGGTAAGACAGTTTCGTAACACCAACACGCATTACATAGTATGAGAAAGAACAAAAATACATATCCTAATATGTACCCTCAAGTCTAATTATAAAAGTATTGATCATTATTTTAAAAATTAATCTGTATATCCTCAATGAATACATTATAAAAGTATAAAAATATTTTATGTAAAAGATGTGTACCATAAATAAAATTGACTAAAAATATCAAACTTTTACTTCTATCATGCGATAACATACAATATATTATATGTATGATTTTCATCTGATATGTAGTATTCGTATTGAAAAATTAGTTAAATCACTAACATTTATTTTCTTGTGAAAAACACGAAGCTTTTCGGCATTTACGCCATTATCAAGTGAACCAAATTTTTAAAAAATCATAATTTTAAACAAAAAGGTTTTTTTAAAATCATAATTTTAAAGTAATTATTTTTAATTTATACTTTTAAAATTATGATTTAAAAAAAATTTGTTCACTTGATAATGACATAAATGCCGAAAAGCTTTGTGTTTTTCATAAGAAAATAAATGTTAGTGATTTAACTACTAATTTTTTAATTGTTTTTTTTTTTTTTTAAATCACTACATTCCACATTATAAAAAATTAATATATATATATGATTACTTTGCTCACATATATATCACAAAAATTGAACGTAGCAACTGTTTTTTGTACGTAAAAACCGGAACAAAAAAAATTTAATAACATGTTATTAACATATAATTCTTGGCGCAACACTAATACGAAAAAGCAGGCTCGAACAATTTACATAGCATCATTTACATATAGCATCGTCGACAAATGAGATAACGGATAATAATAATATAAACATCCAGAGTCAATACACAAAAGTTGAACTGATCTTTGTGTTAAATTGAACGTAGTGTGAGTATATAAAATATATTAAATAGCACCTAAAGTCGAAAACGAATAGAACCTTTCAATTTTTAATCGAATAAAAAGTGTCCTATTGTTGTTAATATGAAAAAAACTTTGGTTTCTTTAGACAATATATTTAAAGAAAGTAAAAAGTTTATTTTTAAAATACATCACTACCTCGAGTTGTTTAACTTGTAACGATGTTTATATCGAATTTGTAAATGTAACAATTTTCAAGAAGATTAATCCCGCTTTTCCATTACACCAGAATTAACAAATTATTAAAGATATTAATAACGTTCGCCTATTAATCGAACGAATACAGACCTCAGTAGTAGGTATAAGTTATTACCAATTTCAGTCCAGAATTAAGTGTCACACCGAAGTCGGTTAAAATTATTTCTAAACGTCCAGATAACTAAAATATCATTACGAAACAAAGTTGCATTATTCAACGACAAACGAGCTGCTGACCGCAATTATAATCGCAAAACGATATAGAAATTAATAACAAACGTTAAACCGAGAGAGAGAGAGAGACAAACTATCGCCAATTCGCAAATAAGCGATGGAAAATGAGGAATGAAACTGATAATAAATAGTAAAAATGGAATTGTTCGAACACGAAAAATATTACTAAATTTCAATACCAGCATAATACTAGTCGAGATATCGCAGCCGGTATAATCGTCGGAAATCATATAGCGGGCTTACGAACTTTAACAATTACAACACGTATATACATATATAAAATTAAACACCATCTGTTTACAATCATCCAGTAATACACATTTGTCGAAGATCGGTGCATTCAGTGAACGTTCAAAAAATGACTTTAAAAGAGAACAAATTTTTGGATATCAAGATTTTCTTTTACTACGTAAGTTTATTTACGAATCACATAATTTTTCGTTATTTATGTTTTAAGAGATGTTATATAAGATTTTTCATAAAAATATATATTTATTTAATCGCCTCCTTTATCTTATATTTAATTTAAAAAAAAAATAGATTATATGTAATAAAATACTAGGCACGGTATAAATCTTCAATGATTTATTTTTAATTCGTTGTTAAAAATCTGCTTAAGGCCTTTACTCCATCTTACGTTCGTCATCCTTTTAATTTGAGTTCTCATTCACTCTGAATGCCATTTCATTTCTTCTCATGTTGATCGTATTCTGGATTTCGCGTTATTCATTTATCTTGTGCAAGGACTGTTGTCTTACTCGTCCACCGTATCTTTAACATCCGTCGCCAACACCACGTTTCAAACGCGCGGCGTTTATCATTTGCTCTTTTCAGAATCGTCCATGTCTCTGCTCATGCTCCAGATAAAGCTTTTGATAAAATATTTTCCAATATTTTCTGATAAGATTTTTTTTACACGAAGAAAGATTTTTCGCAAGAGTTATTCTTCTTTCTCGTACGGTGACCGTCTGATGATATGACATTTTCCTAAATTTGGGGGTGAACTCAGTTACTTGATGTATGCTATGATTATTCAAACGAATATTTGTTCTTAGTTTTCCGCTTTTTGTACACGTCATTACTTTATTTAATTTTTTTTGGTTCTCATATTCATTTTATATATTTTTTGTAGAGTTTCGCTTAACATATTTAAATTACAGCGCTTTCTCGGTTTCCGCTATTATTGCTACGTCATCTGCAAATCTTATTATATTACATATATTCCACCATTTATATTTATTACATTATCATTTTTTTCTAAATAACATTATATTGCATCTTCAATATAGATATTGAATAATATTGATGAAAGATTACAGTCCTGACCAGTGGCGGCTCGTGAATTTTTTCACATGTACTCGCTTAAATTCTGCAACCCCCTCACGAACATAAAAGAAATAAAAGTATTTACTCTAAACATTTTTTTCAATACAAAAATTTACACATAAATAAATTTGGACATTACAAAATTAATTACAAATAAATAATTTAAAAAATAATAAGTATGCTAACAATTAAGTAGGCAGGTTTTAATCTAAAAAATTATCGATAAATGAAATCCACTCTTCTACCATTTTTAACAAATTCGTTTATAACACGATCGTGAAATGTAACGTCGCGACGCAACTTGCTCAGGACATCCTTTTCAATGGAAAGGACAGTTAATTCGGAAAGTCTTTCTTCTCTCTGAGTGCATCGTGTATACGTATTTATTCTTTTTAAAGCTGAAAAAGAGCGCTCAGTCGTTGCAGTTGTAACTGGTATAGTGATAATCAGAGCACATAATCTTTTAACTTCTGGCAAAGCAACAGAAAGACCAGAAATTTCTAAATGTTTATACAGTTCGTGAACTGAATAATGGCGGAACTCCGGAGTGCTGTATACCACAATCAGTTCGGATTTTAACTTGGTCATGTCAAAATTCTTGCCATGAGGATGTCTCATTAATGCTTTGAATAAATTATCAGGAAACTTTCTTTCATATTGAATGAACATGTCTTTATCTAATAACGCTAAATATTCCAGTTTTTTAATCTCTGAAAATCTTTCCACAATTTGCATTGTAATATTGTCCATGATTTCATAAAAAAGTCGTCGGTATCCTACAGCTGGATCTTCGTCATTTGAAAAATTTCCAGTTCATCGTCTTTTTACACCAATAGTGGAGATGCATTCATTCGAAGTTTGATCATAAATTATCTGAAATTCATCTCGTAGTTTGTTCAAAAAAGTTTTCAGTATCTGTACTTCTTTAGAAGCTAACTGAATATCGAATATTTTTTTCTGTAGGATATCAAAAAGTTTTGTGGCATGTGGAAATATCTTTTCAAAAATTTTTAGTACAAAATTGAATTCAAAATCTTGAAGATTATGGTGAAATCCTCGAGCGCATGCTCTAGTTTCGCTATCCCACACATCAGGCTCATCCATCATATTTTCGAACAATTTTACTAAGTCTTGTTTTACTGCGGAAACTACTTCAACCAACTTGCTATTAGAGTTCCATCTAACAGCAGATGTAGAAGGTAATCTTCGTTTTATTTGTTCATTTAAAAAATGACAACGTTTCGATGAATTTGAAAAAAACGCTGAGAATCCATTTAAAGTTTCAAAAAAAAACTCTACATTCACGAATAGAATTGACGCTCTGTTTTAACACCAAATTTAGTTGATGTGCATAGCAATGTACAAATTGAGCTTGTTCATATTTACCCGTCATCAGTTTCTGCAATCCATTATGTTGTCCAGCCATCACAGCAGCTCCATCGTAAGTCTGCGCAATTAATTTCCATCCACATTCGTATTCACTTATAAACTTGGTGATATGATTATACAATGCAACAGCAGTACGAGCGTTGCTAACGTCTGAAAAATCTATAAATCTTTCAACAGCTTGATGTTCATCCGAAATATACCTTACCGTTGTAGATAGCTGAGATTTTTTAGAAATATCAACAGTTTCATCCAGCATAATAGATACGAAGGTAGACTTGTTAATTTCGGTTTTTATTTCATTTTTAACAACTGTACTAATGCACTGGATCAATTCGTTTTGAATAGTTTTTGACGTGCCGCTAAAAACAGTAGAGAATTTTAAATGATGCGCCAATTTTTCATCTCGTAATGCTAAAAGATTCAATAATTCGACGTAATTTCCTTTATTATTCGAATCCACTTTTTCATTGTGGCCCCTAAATGCTATTTCCTGTTGTGCCAAATAACACGTTACATCTATTAAACACTTGAGAATATACCGATTCTGCGTAACTTTTTCATTAAATTTAGTAATTTCTTCTTGATGAGTTTTATTAAAGCAAGATTCTATTGTATTCTTACCGAACGTAACTAGAGAAATCATAGCATTAACATGGGAAACCAACTTTTCATGTCTGATTCTTAAATTATTAAAGTTACTCATATCGACAACACCTTGATTCAGATTTCCAAATGCATCTTCTTCTTTTGTATTAAATAATAAACAAGGCCAACAATATAACTTCTCAGGGTTTAAACATCCGCATAACCAACTGTAATCTTTGTACCACTGCACTCGAAAATTCCGAAAATATTTCTTTTTACCATCATTTACTTCAGTTTTTAAACTTAAATGTGGTTCAGGCTTACCAGTTTTTATTATTGCAAGTTTCTCATGAAATGGTCGAGAACTAAATGGTTTTTCAAATAAAGGTTCCATAATTATGTCTTTTTTATATAGTTAATAATTTTAAAAAATCACAATCGTATTCGAATACCGCGAAATTTTTACAAACGGCACTACAAGACGACGAAAAATCAAACAAACCATGTACAGGCGCGCGTCTCTAAATCCAAACAATGTACGTCTATAGTGTATACTCGCTAAAGGAGAGCGATTATAACTCCTACAAAATAACTGAAATATGCTCCAAGTAGTTAGAAAGAGGGAGAACTATTACTGCCGATGTACATTCCGCTTCCTCTGGCTGGTGTATTGACAAGGTCATGCGTTATTATACGGTACTCGCGTTTCAAAACGAGTACAGGTTAATACATCGTATGATTTGATCGATCCTATAATCTACAGCACAAATTGAAGGCGTTTCAACCTAGCGAACTGCGTTCTGTTATAATCGCCAGCCAGTACGAGTACAGTGCATCATTTAAAATGTAAGGTAAACGTGTATACTGTATATGCGCCATTACTCTTAAAGATTATTATGTATCCGCACTGGTAAACTTTTTGCATTCGCAAATGTAATTTAGTTTCATTTTGAAGAAAAAGAAAACTATAATAAAATTTCATAAGCTGTATTCTTCCATTTCTCTACTGTACTCGGCGAGTACAGCGATTACACATACGAGCCGCCACTGGTCCTGACGTACTTATTTGCCTATCTTTCCTTTTTGTTCGCCTATGATTACAAACTGGTTTTTATATACAGTTGAAAAAATACTTATCGATCATCCCTGAAATCTATGCCTTGTTTCTCCAAATATTCCAATCTACGTGATCGAATGCTTTTTCTATGTTCATAAAGGCGATGTAAACTGCTTTTAAATAAATAAAACGGCATTAATTAATTGCATAGTGTGCCTGGTGGCAAAGCAGTAATGCTTTTGCGTTCTGTTCGCACAACCTAATCGCACCAGAACAGACGAAAATTTTTCGTAGTATGCCTCTAATCAACTTAGGTATGCATCCAAATGATCGATAAATGAATACCAATTTGTTGAGAAAGTAAAAAGCTGGGGAAGACAATGGTAAAATTAATTGTACAAGGTGAGTTAACAGTAACGCAACCGATTTTTAAAAACTGGAAATAACGAACAAAAACTTGAACTTCGTTGAATAAAAAACAACTGAAGTTCAAAATAATTCAAATACAAAAAATAAATGCAAAAAGAAATTATAATAGCGTTCACCGTTGACTCTAATACACGTGAGTGCGCTAAAATCTGACGAACGTGCAGGCCACAAAGGTGGAGAAATGGGGCGATCATCAAAGAACTCTCTCAGGAATTCCATTGTGTCATTTGCTTGTGAGCTGTTGCACCTTCTTGCTGCAAATAACAATAGCGATCGTCTCGCGGAAAAAGTGGGACAAATTGCTGAATAATTTCGCGATAAACGTTAGTACGAACAATTGATGTGAAGAAAATTGGGCCAATCTACGTAAACATCCACTTTTGAAGATGCAGTGATTTCTTTCAAAATACTTCTGACTTCGTCTGACTCCAAGTGCGATAGTTTTCTTAATGTAACCAAAAAGGTGCAACTAAGCTTCATCAAAGTAAATTCTTTGCTCTTTCATTTATGTTCAAACATAAATACCGACCTTTCACAACAAAACACTCTACTAATACTGAACTATACTGTAGGAACGGTTAGTGTAACAATTGTTGGCGGAGTTCAGTGTGCTATGTCGTATAGGTTGTACTACTTAAAATTACACGGTTACGTTACATCTGCGACACCTTGTATATTCCAATTTCACAGAAGTTACGATTTATGAACGTTATTTATTTCCACGAGCAGATAATTTTATTATCGAAAAATTAAATATATATATATATATATATATATATATATATATATATATATAAAAGAAATTTATAGGAAAAGTTAAAAAATTTCCCCGAAATTTAGGCAATCTAAAAGCTACCGTATTTAAACAAACGCCATTCCCTGATGTAAACCTAATTAATTTCGTATAATTTAATTACTTTTTCGAAATATCACTATAAATATCACTTTAAAAGAGAACAAAAATAAAAGTTGACAAAGTATAGCTTCAATTGCACTGTTCTCCTATCAGACAAGGTAAAGTATGAAATGAAACTGATGGCGTGTAAAATTTTGTTACTAATTGAACAACTTTGAATATACCATAAAATCGATTGAAATAAAACTGAATAATCGCCACTGCTCATTTAGTAAGGGTATTTTTTTTTAACGGTAAGAAATCTAAAATAATAATCAATTTGAACTATTGCATTTTCATTTAAAATTTAATAAAATCGATCTAAAACAAAATTTATTCGGTCACATACGAAGAATAGTCCAAATATTACAATCAGCGTTTAAAAGGATTTATTCGTACTTTTGAACGATATACCTTTCAATTCAACTACACTATAGAGCGTAATGAATGCGGAAATTATTAAAAGAATATTCTTCGTTCATGAAATTTCGACGTATTTGTAAAAGGAGGGTAACGAAAACAGAGTATATAAGACCGTTATTTGAAAAAGGCCGCGAAACAGCATTAGTGTTTAGTTTTACGTTTGAAATCTTTTTTTTTTTTACGGTGTAATTTACGAAAATATAATTTTTAACGAAGTTAAACAATAAAATTTACGCCGTTGATTTTTAACTGTATTTAATGTTTTAAATTTATCGTTAGATTATAATTTAATTCAATTTTTTCACATAATAAACTATATTTTTTTGAGTTTTTATGTCTAAAATAATTTCGACTAAAGATAATGTGAAATTAATTTTATAATAAATTAAGCAGCCGTTGATAAATTCATTTAAAATTACGAAATCATCAATCCTGTTTACGTGTAAAAACTGAACGAATTATATACATCAAAGCGGTAAAATATGCGAAAATAAACATACATAACATCTGATCAACGCCTAAATTATTTTAATTAAAATTTACCCACAATGAAGAAGGGGCAATACATAGTACGGAGAACCGTTACACGATGAGCGCAGTAATTCGAGATATAGTTCAGAATGTAATGTTATTTCGAAGACCACACCATCGGGATTGTAAATTGCACGTCCACTATGCAGAAGGCTTTATTTACTCTAAGACGCGTAAGGAAAAATTATAATTATCCGTGACAAACAATTTAATCGATTATTGCTAAATAAACGAAATAAAGTGTTTCAATTCCGATACAACGATAATAATGTACTATATAATTTCAGATTTTTTTAATACTAATTACACCATCGTTGGCCGATGAAAATGCGTCCAATATTTTCAACGAAGATTTAGATGCAGGAGAAACGGAGGAGGAATTACAAACGGAATATCCAATTTCGGAGATGGAATACAAATTACTAGAACAAATACTGGAATCCATTGAAAACGATGATAATAATAATAATAACGAATCGGAAGCTAATATCGGGTGTAGAAAAAAACGCAGTATTGCGGATTACACGCAATTTTGGAATAAATTGAAAACATTAGGAATCGGCGTATCCGGAGATATTGGAATCGGTTTAAGACTAGGAACCGGTGATAACGAAATTTTCGGAACCAAACTAATCACCCATACAAATAATGTTTACGATCGATATATAGGTACGAATTTCCATACAATAATAAACGGTCATCTCGGTCATAATTCTCAAGAACAAGAATCTAACGCTAACTCGCTCATTTATAACCGACCGACGACTGGCCAAACATCCGGACAGAGTACGACAACTCGTCGTAATCAGGCGAGTACAAATACGACGACCGGAGGACGTTTAATATCGATAGACGTAAGTACGTCGCATCCCGATGTCGAACTATTCGAACGAAATAGATTAAACGAGAAATTAACGAACGAGAAACCGATTAAATTATTAGAAAACAACGACACGATTACCACAGAAAATACTAACGATATCTACCGAACGACCGCGAACACAAACGTAGAAACAAAAGAAATACTTAAAGAACAAAATTTAACGCCTACTAAAATCACAACGAGTAACAAAAATCAAAAAAAGAAGACTAACTACCCCGGTGTTTTCCAAAAATTATTTAAATACTTTAACAAAACTTCGGACAAATCGAATTTTCGTTTTCTGAAACAAAACGAAACGTTAACGAATGTAGTCGAAAAATTCTTCTCAAAATACCTATCTAGAAATTCGAAAGACATATGGGAGGACCAAGGTATACAAAATCCTCCGTTGATGCTCGGTACAAAAGATCGACTTATTCCTCGTGTTCACAGGCATCCGCGATCGATCGTCACCGATGAATCGATGATCGAACAAAATGATAAATCCGAGTTACAATCACGGAAAAATAACGACGACGCATCGGTGAATTTTAGAAACTACATACTAAATATGGCCGGTCAATATTTATTATCGCTGCCGGACGAAAATAATGCTACAAATAGTCTTAATACAGAACAAGTACACATGAACGAAGCTTCTTTACAATCTAGAGATAACGTAGGACAGGCGAACACTACGATCTCCAGGATCAGATATTACCTTCTCAATACTCCGGTAGCCGATATGATGAAACACGCATTGGAAGAATTTCAAAAAATCTCCATTTATCCCGAGAAAGAAGACGATAGTATATGGAGAAGAATTGTAAATTATGTCTACAATAATAATAATAATCGCCGGAATGAAATTAACAATAAAGACGCGTACGTTAACTAGCGTGTACGTACTTTTCTATTTTTATAGACTACATTTGTTATCGTTTAACGGATATGTATCAGTAAGTTATTTAATATATTTCACGACTCGTTTCCGTTGTTTACGAATTATTTATTAGTCTAAATTGAAGTCAACTCGTAGTTTTTTTTTTTAAAAAAAATCCAGAAATTCTGTCAAAATAAAATCTTTTGATACTAACTACGATTCAAGAGAAGACATTATAAAACTGAATTAAAATTATTTCCGAATATTCTCATTTAACGTATATATTTTTTTATTACATTTATAATTAATTGGCATATTTAAAGGGTACAAATACGAAAAGATAATCGTGAAGAAATAATTTTAATTATTCTCATCATTGTATACATTTAATTAACATAAAAAATTAATACGCTCGCGAATTAAGATATAAAATTATAAAATCTAAATTTACACTCAAACACAAGCACCTTCACAGACGAAAAATCAGTATAAACGGAGTAGATGATTTTTAATATTTCATGCGTGACTTTTTTCTAAACTATAATACTAAACCAAACTTTTTACACGTCGTTTAACTTAGATATATCATTATTTTCTCTAATAATGACATACATATTGTTCCCAAAACAATTTGTACATATATAATTATAAACATTTTATTCAGAAGCGTTTATATCGAATGTAATACAGTAAATACACGAGTGTCAAAAGATACTAAAAAAAATAGCCTTAATACAGAACAAGTACATATCAACGAAACCTCTTTACAATCCGGAGAAAACGCGCGCAAACACCAGAATTACCTTCTCAATACTCAGAAAAGTATTTAGGGAAACTAATCACTAATGATGGCAAAAATGATAAAGAAATCAAATCGGGACTTTGAAACAGGCATTTTAACGACATTGTACCGAAGAAAACTAAAAAAAGAATACTACATTGTTATATTTGGTCGATACTGCAATACGCACGCGAAACATGGACTATAAGTGCAACTAGTAAAAAAAAATCTTTTGGAATGTGGTGTTACCGCGTATTGCTAAAAATTCCTTGAACAGACTAGGTCACCGATAAGACAGTTCCAACCTGAATAGACGAAGGAAAAACCATATTAGTCGATAGTATTAAGAAAAGAAAACTGAAATACATAGCCTATTAGATATGAAAGTATCTTCATGTTTTGGCGACACAAGGGAAACCCTACAGGGGACGAACAAAGGCAATAATGATAACGTATCAAACAAAACTTTCAACGAAATAACTTATACCAGAAATCGAATGATATGAGTTTCACGCTATCTCTTGTCCTAAGAGTTGTGACTACGAATATATATATATATATATATCGAGATTTTGGGAATGGTAAATGAAAAAAGGAAACTAATAGGAACAATACAGCAAAGACGCGAAAGACTTCTAGGGCACATACTGCGGCATAATGAATTCATGACGGTCATAATCGAAGGAAAATTGGAAGGAAGAAGAAGAAGCGGAAGACCTAGAATGACGTGGATCGATGAAGTAAAAGAAAGAATACAAATAACGTATAAAGAGATGAAGAACATAGCAGACAACAGAAAGGAATGGAAGAAAATGATTGGCTAGCTACAACGACAAGAGCATGCTCTTATATACTGATGATGATGATATATATATATATTATATGTGTGTGTGTATGTGTGAATGTATATGTATATATATACCCGGCAATGGGGGATCAAAGTAATGATAACCTACTTATATCGCAGTCCAATAACTTACTTTAAATTACGTGACTTTCTTTTGATTAGTTTGCAAATGTATGTTATTTCAAAAATATTAATTTAACAACTGATCTTAACTGTAATTGTTTTTTTTTTGCCACTATAAACTCGTATTTAACCAACTTGTTATACTTTATGGGATAATGAATCTATGCTGTTCTTTATTACACCACCGCTTTAGAACCGTATATTATAAGTTATTATTTTCTTGTAAAATTTAATCAATCAAAATATACTTTTCTTCTTCTTCTTCGCCGCTTTTTTATATTTTGAAATTGTAATTAAGAAATCACACATTTTAACAGATATTACTTTCAATTGGTACCTTTTTAAATAAACGAAATTTTTAACTGACTAACTACACCTCTCCATCATGTTATCAATTTCAATCCGTGTACCGAGTTACTTGTGGTTATTAGCTTCCTGAAATTAACAGATGTTTTAAACGTTTCTAATATTCTTACATAGAAATGTAGATGATTGCAGTTGACTCTAGACAAACAGACCGACTATTACTGCTAACTCACGTTTTTACGATAATCGATTTATTTTTCGATAGTTACTTTCTACCATATATTAACATAATACAGATAAAGTTTCCGAAGTTCTTTTCACATCACAATCATTAACACAATGAAATTTAGAATGTCTCTTTGCTCTATATTATATAAATAACATTTTAACATACATCTAACTTTTTCACTGAAAAATTTCGAACAGTATCTTTGAACATTATATATATATATGTAAAAGAGCTGGTATATGATACATTATTGTAAATTTTATTCAATGGATGACCCTAAACTAATGAAAATGATATCGCAAATACGTGAAAACATACAAAATTGTGAAACAAGAATAAAAGCTACTATGAAAATGCAATATATATGTTATCCCATTAAATAAGCCTTAAAATTGACGAAACATTAGTTAAAATCACATTTATCATGCAACGGTGAAATATGTAATCATTCCTGAAAATGACTGCCACCAAAATCACTTTTTTCGTGGGTAGCAGTATGTGAATATGCATAATTATAAAATAACCATGCATTTCGTTAAAAACATTTTTTTATTCCTTGATGATCGCATTTAGAATACTATTAACATGGGTTATTAAATTATAATTAAAATACCCCGACAACTAAATTGCTAAAGAAAAAACGTGACAAAAAATTTAAGTACACGAGTTGAATGATGATTATTTAAGAACAAAAAACTAATTCACGAAATAGAGCTAAAAATTCCATTAACTATTAATAATATATCTCCAAAAATTTTGTCAGTAACTTTAAAAAATTAACAAAATATACAAACGTAACTGGTGAAACAATCTGCGTTGTAGGTTGATTTGTAATATTTAGTTAATGAATGAAATAACAAGAAGAATGGTAAAATTATGTGGCTATTTCAAAAAGTTACATTAAAAAATTTACTCATTATAAACAAAATTAATTTTATGAAAACTACTTTTATGTTATTTACTCATAAAGTACACACTAATCCTATAACTAATTTCATAAACTAAATTAAAAATTTCATTATTTAGATTAAATAAAATCTTGTTAAACGTACTTAAAGGTTACCCCAGCTAACTTCATTATGCTAATTTAAACAAAAAATAGTGATTTTAGATGTAATGCACCTAAAACATAAATTTTACAGTACATAACGCTTACGTCGAATGCATGTACCATTTGCAAGTTTTTTAGTGAATCCGATCCCCCTGGTAACAGTATTAAAAGCAACAAAAAACTATCAAGCATAGAATTCAACAACGTAATAAACATTAATTTACCTTTTCGACACATTGTCTTCCATAAATTATATCACTTTATATATTTATTTTTACATTATTTACTATTTTTCATCGATTTATTTATTTACATAGTTATTTCATTTTAACATAATAAACAGTCGAAATTGAACTTATCAAATTTATCTTAATAGTGTTTATTGTATTGATACATAGAGCTTGTTACAGGTACAAATAAATTTTCCGCACATAGGTATACCTCACATATCTATTGATTATAATGCAAGTTCATGGACTAGTGAATTTTATTTAAAATAACGCATCAATTATGCAAATTTTACTTTTATAATCAAAAATCATCGTTAAATGTTCTGTCAGTTTATCACTCTGTTATAAAAAGAATATATTTATAAGGTTGAAAAATAAAACTGGTCCTGTAACCTTAAGTCCTTTACATATTTTTAAAGTAAATTATTATATTCACATATAGCAAAATGAAGTTAAATAGATAAAAACTATCATTTGAATCAACAGGCAAATCGGAAATTCATGTTTCTAAATTTCTAATAGATATTTCATCGTACTATAATCTTTAATAATGTGGCTGACTTCACTGAAACGTGAAATAAATGTTTTATGTTGTTTTATTTAACATTCGTTATGTTTTCATATTTTAGTCATTGTTCTCGTTATTTAAAAGGTAATCATACTTACATATATATTTTAAACCATAACGTACATGTGTTTATTTTGAATATTTCAAATAAACATAATGATATTATTTCTAAATTTGTGTCTTCCGGAAATAATTTAACATCTCTGATAGAAAACATAAATTTGAGGAAGGAAATACAGAGTAAAGATGCGATTGATAAATTAGAAAATTTGCGCAAATGCACAGATAATGTGGAAAAAAGTTCTTCCGTTAATCGATTGCTATTTTCGTTACCTAATGACATACATCCAGTAGTTAAGGAATACAAATCATCTAAAATAATTAAGGTAGCTGGAAAGAAGAAAGAACCGAATAAATTATTACATTCGTATGATGTACTAAGAGAAAAGGATTTGCTAAAGACTAATAATATAAAGAGGTACTGCGGCGAACGTAGTTATTATCTTATAAGATCTCTGGCAAAATTAGAATGGGGGTTAATTGAATTTTCACTTAAAGAAACCTTGAAAAGGAATTTTAGATTAATATCAGTGCCAGATATATTATCCTCAGAAATAATATGTGGTTGTGGAATGGCAGTTGATGGAGAACGAAACCAGGTAACCAAAATTAAATAAATTTCGTTATCGTGTAATAATTATGTAACTTTATCTATTTTCTTTTAGCATCACCGTTCAAATTAAGTCACATAATGTTTCAATTGAGTGCAAATCCTCACGAAATGAAATCAAAAATGTTTGTAATAAATTACACATTTTGTTTCTTCGAATTCCGTGGTAAAAGTACCTTCGATCGTTCCTTATAAAAACACATTGTTCATGATTATTGACGTATGACGCGAATAATCATTTAAATAATTCTAATAATATAAAGTTGTGTAGGTTCTTAATTGTCATAAAGTATAATAGTGATTATCAGTTATAGTAATTAAAGTAATAATTGTTATTATTATTATTAAACTGTTATCTAGTCGACAGTTGCTGTTAGCTCATTAGAAAAATGTTATTCGTATATTCATTTCACGTTTATCATTATACCATGGAAAGAGCGTTGGTAATTTGTCTTAGCGCTTATTTTGAGATCGTTTCTAATTAAAGTATTTCGCACAACCTCAAAAGTATATTTGCAACTCTCTTTTATATAATAGTAATTTATTTCAAATCGATAGTCTCCCTATTCTGGTGTATAATTATTCGTTTTCATGTCCGATTAAAACCTGTTGGTTTTCAGATAATTTAGCTTCGTATAGCTTAATTTACTGAGTGTTCTTAATGTTTTCATTTATAGACTACAAATACGCACTTGCTCCCATTTACGTGTTCTCAATTTATTTAAATTCAATTTTTTGTTTACCATTTCCCTTCCTCATAGTCTAGACACTAGACTAATAATAATTTTCTACTTATGTGATCACCGTTGTTTGCAGCAAATAATGTATGATGTTAAAAAAAAAAAATGTATTTATAATTTATTCCATGAAAACATTCGCCCATTAAGCTGAAACATATCGTTAGTGATAGTTGCGGACTAAAAACTTTTCTCTGTATAATATCTGCATATATTTCTCATATTTTGTAAAAACATTTCTACATTCACACTAAATAGACTACCTTTTAAATATGAATTGAACGCGTAATATTTATCGGTTAATATTTTGAAAACATGGGGGAAGATATTTTTTTAATTCCTGGATCTAATGATATATTTATTTTTTAGATACATCAGTTTTTAAGAATTAAATCGATTATTATTAAATTTTATATCATCTCAAAATTTAACGTAAATGTTTTAAACACAAGGTCAAAAATGAATGTTTATGAAATTAATTTTTTTGTCTAAAATAACAAGACCAGCCGCCGTTTTGAAGTTTAAAAAAAAAGATGAAAAAAATGATTCCGATGTCCTCTAAAGTAAAATACTTAGGACTGCATCTGGATGAGAGATTAACTTGGAAAGATCATATACTAGCCAAGAGAAAACAGATCGACCTAAAAACTCGAAGCATCAACTAGATAATGAGAAAATATTCGTCATTTTCGATAAAAAGTAAACCCTTATTATACAGAGAACTATCCTCAAAATTTCGAATATCAATTTGGAGAACTGTCAGTAATTTAAATATCCGAATAGAAATTTGGTGAACAATCAGTAATTCGAGTAAAAAAAATTATCCAGCGTTTCCAAAAAATTCTACGTAACCTATTTTAAGCACCATGGTGCATCTGAAATAATGACCTGCATAAGGATCTCGATATACCGACTATAAAAGAAACTTGTCAGAATCCACACTGCTAAATGTATCAAACCATTACAGATGTTAATCTATTAGCTGTCGATCTTAAGGAAAACGCCACATAATTCAGACGGCTCGGAAAACTAGCCCAAATGTAATTGTCACAGCGTTATTAAATTATTTATACAGCTCAAAACGAATATCTATCATTGAGTAGTACTCGATTTAGTAACAAAACATTATGTAGCAAATTTAGGCATAATCATTTTTCACGCACAGTTTAGATGTTACTTAAAGTATCAAGAATGGCTATATGACTAGTGTTCGAGAATTTCTCCGATTTCAATATTATACCGAGGCCTTCAGTTACAACAGTAAATTCGAAATATCATGTTTCATACTATTGTCACTTAATCTTTGCCTTGGTTAATTTCGAGATCCATTGTTATTTTCTTCACTATTAACGTCGATCCTGATAAATACATATACAATTAAATTTTTTCGAGTATGATGAAAAATTCAATGAAATAATTTTGTTTTTTAGGTAAGACACCATTATAGTGTCGAACACGTGAGTATTGTATATTTTGTAACCTTTGAATTTAAAAAAATATGTTTTGTCGGTAAAATGTGTTTTACGTACTATATCATCTGTTTGTTTGGTTTTTTTTTTTAATACAGCTCCTGAAAAGAATAGCCGCTTTATTTCTGCAATCTTAGATCTAAACTAAATAAGCAGTATTTATAAATTGTTCGATAAAAAAAATTTCAATCGCCTTCGGTATTATGATAGCTTGTTCGCGTCTGAAGTTACAGTTTTTAATAATCTAGCCGTTACTTAATTAGTCATTTTAAAACGATGCTTATTTAATACGCAATATTATTTTGGTCTATCGTTGTCGTGAAAAAAAAAATAATAACATAAAGTTTAACATCGGTTCCAATATCAGGCTGTTTTAACGTCATTAAACTTATAAATGTTATTTGTTTCGGCACTTTTCAAGACCTATGCTTATGAGTTGCCTTGACGACATATGATGTGGATAAATTAATAATTATCCTTTAAAACCCTTTATTCAGTGTACATTTTATTTACATTCGTGGATTACTGCTTATACTCGTATTTTAACTATATTTTCATCATTCGTCTTTTGATTTTATTTCATTTAATAGATTTAATGTAAATATCCGATATTTTTAATCAGATAAACAACACGAATTACAGATATATAAACTGAAAGTCTCGGAATATGGACTTGGATGGTGTCTTTCTGGTACTGCTGAGCTTGGATTGGCTGCGTATATGATGGACAAAAAAATTCCTGTTGATGAATTGCCTGTTAATCTTGCTTCCGTAAGTCGTTGTTACCGAGCAGAAATTTCGCATCTTGCGACGGAAAAAGGTTTGTACAGGTAAATCTTATATATAATTTTACACCTTACCGTATATATTAATTTTTAAGAAAATTTAGTTAAAATGATTAAAATATAGCCAATATTGCGTGATGGATTTATAAAGTACAGTGATGAAAAGATTCGAAATATATATTTTATTTTTATTATATATTTGTATCAACTGAAGTTATTATATTTAAATAATTTTCTGATAAATTGCCTAAAATATTATTATATAGGGTCGTTATTGTATGTTATTTTTACCGCCGATTTACCTGTTGAAGACAATATCTCGACAGCAACCTTCGGTTGAACTGCTTTTTTACGCTCTGATGAAAGTCAAACAATAATAAATAATAACGTACTAAGATTAGTGAATAAAATTATATAATGGTGTAAGACATGGTGAATTAAAATAAACATTAATAAATCAACACTTCCGGCTGTATAATATTATCCTCTCCATTTCCCGTATTCTAATTTATTGCCCCTCACACCTCGCTTCGAGCGTCTCTTAATCTTCCTCATTCGCTTCATCTTCTCTTCAAAGATGACCATGTTTCATCGTCAAATCTAATTACCTCCCTCCACCGATCCGGTTTCTATTCATCAATCTAATCCTCTTTTCCTATCATGCCTGTAGCCTTGGATGCTGTACATGACACACGTTAATTTAATTTAATCATAATCATATTTACAAATTGCCATATAGAACCAAGAAATATATAAATAGGTAACAAATAAAAAAAAGCCAGTTAAATATTTAGATCTGTGCTTAGATTAACGAAACGTATTTATACAAAAATGGCTAAACTCAAAAAATTATATTAGTTAATAGGAAAATGGTCCAAACTTTCTTTAGAAAATAAGCTACTATTGTACAACTAAATACTCGCTCCGAAATAAAAGTACGGATGTAAATTGTGTGGTTGTAATGCTAAAAATAATATCATTAAGATTCAGAGATATCAAAATTGTACGCCGTGGTCAATCGTTAACGTTCCATGGTACACGTAAGGAATAAAACCTTACGTGATGACATTGTACGTAGCTGATGTAATTAAGAGAATGACAATAAACAATGAGAAACGGTTATATAACCGTACGAATTGGACTGTAATTAGTCTGACAACTTCGTACAAATATGCAGAGAGCTATGAAAATGTGTGTGATCTGATAAAACATAAATTACTAATATAGCGTCCAGTCATTGAACTGTCAACCACGTCGCAATTATTTGTCGTAGCATCTACCGATAACCTCCTGGCCAGATATATATATATATATAATATTGTAATCTAATCTAGATAGACTAATAAACAAGTTAACTTTTCCAAATAATAAATAAATAATATTAATACCAAAATTTACCCAATGTAATTATTTATATAAAGAATGTAAACCATGTTAATTTTTTTTTCGGATGTGCATTTGACTATAATTTCCAGTAAATATTTGATTTTCGTAACTCTCTTGATTTTCCCCGATTTTATCATATATATCGGAGATTCTCCGATGTTAATTACATATATATATATATATATTTTTTTTTTTTTTAAAAGGTAATCCTAACTTTTCTGCTTCTTCTTTTAAAATATCTACATGTTTTATTGCGTGTTTTATATTATCTGACAAAATATCGTCTGCAATGGTTAAACAGTCGATTTCTATGTTATTTGTGTTCCTTCCTAGCCTAATCTTTCGAATAGTTTCTTCAATTCACTATCCTCTGATTATGTTTTCTAGAACATAATTCATTGAATAACAAAGATGATCCAGCACTTTGTCATACTTTTGTTCTTATTTTGAAAGGGTTTCTTTTCCTAAGAATGTAATTTTTGATACCGTGTTTGTCAATGTTTGCTTAATGAGGGCGCAATAAGTTTATTATCTACACACAATTCGTTTATACAGAATCATACGTTTTCTTAAAGTCGACAAAAGTTACGACTGAGTATTTGTGTGGACAAGATCTTCCTCTTCTAGAACTAGTCTGGTTTTCTCCGAATTGTTTGTCTACTTGATATTACAATCTACTTTACGTCGCTTTTGAAAGAATTTTATAAGCTACTGACGGAAGTGATATAACTTGATAATTATTAACATCAGTTCTATGCCATTTTTTTATGAAATAGATGAATTAGTTCCAACCAGGTACATTTTCTAATTTTCATCCGAAATATGTTTATAGAATGTTTTTGCAATTAACGATTTCTTCTGTTCATATGTAAAATATTGGGTATCGGCATTGTTCGTTTAAGATATTTTTGTGTTTTTTAATAAATATATTTCCTTATTATTATTTAAATTAATGTGCCATATACAGCAACTAATAACTAGAGGCACAAAGTAAAATAAGTATCAGATTAAATGATACAATTCAATATCATTTCCCTAATTTTTGCTCTACTTTTTGAAAAAATCTATGCCTAATAAAGTGAGGAAAAAAAAGCTTCACCTAACACGAAAAGTTGCTAAAGTGATTTTTGTCAACTCGAAAACTGAACCACTCATCAATAGATGCTTACTCGTCTTCTCCGATTAAATTTCATGGATGGACAAGTTAACAACAGGTGTTTTAGGATGGTAAATTCTTGTTACTGTTAAGATGTGAATCCAAGCCGTGTAAATTTTAAAAGTAACATTTTTATATTATGTCATGAAGCTTAAAGAGAAGATCGTGACTATTTGAAACTTTAAACAAAAACCTTTTATTTACGCTAAATAATTATACGTTAAAAATTAAATGAATTGTTAGATGTATTCTAGTTGAACACGTCGCATATGAATTACATTGTGCATTTGATTCTGTATAGTAAAAATTTAATCAAGTCAAATTTGTGAATATTTTTATTTACTAACTTTCAGTTTACAGATGATAACTGTTATTCGTGATTAAAGATAGGAATATTTTCATTCCACAAAAAAAAAAAAAAAAAAAAAAAAAAGGATAGAAAATGTAGAGTCAATATTTATTTATTTTTTCGTCGTTATATATGGTTGTTTGTACAGAGTACATCAGTTCAATAAGGTTGAAATGTTTTCATTATGTTCACCATCTGAATCTGATGAAACATTAGAGTCGCTCAGACAATTTCAGGAATATTTATTGAATTTATTGGAATTCCATTATCAAGTAGTTGATATGGGTCCTCGGGATCTAGGTCGACAAGCATTTCGGAAGTACGATATTGAAGTTTGGATGCCAGGATATGAAAAATACGGTGAAATATCTAGCTGTAGCAATTGCACAGATTATCAGGTATTTAATATTTAAGAAAAACAAAAAAGTACATCTAATAACAATTCCATTTGCACGCGCAAATCAATTATGCAAAATTATAAATATGACATGTATTTTTCAGACTCGGCGATTAAATATTCGCAGTAGTGATGATACATTTTTGCATTCATTAAACGGTACTGTATGTGCTGTTCCACGCGCTATTATCGCTGTAACTGAAACACATCCAGCGGACAAACAACGAGTTTCAGTTCCTCCTGTATTGCAATCAGCTGTTGGAGTAGATGTTATCGGAATGAAAAGAGGACCAAAATTTCATTCGGTAAAGTTTATTCCAAAACAATTTGAGGATTCATTTATCCGGTAAACTTCGCGATGTTATTTATATATTTTATTTTGCTTCTGATTAAAGATTTTTTTGTTATTACCGTGGAAAAATATTTTATTTTTTTATTTGATTTTATCACTTATATCGCGAACATTTTATTGCGTTTGGCCGGAACATTACTATAGATCAAATCGAAATAACATAAAACCTCAAAACCTACATCGTCGATAAAGGTAATCAAAATGTTGAAATCGAATTTTGATTACTGCATTAACTTACCACGAAGAACACTCTTCCTTCTTTACACTTTTTAAAATTTTCATTAACAACTTCTTTCATTTTCTATGTTATCTTCATGCACTACATCCAAATCAATAACCTTTAACAAAATTTAATTAACCTTTCCATTATCTAACTACTGCATATAGTGTGATTCAGTTCATCGCTTTAAAATGATTTATTTTATTTTAATCGAATAATTTTCTTTAATTAAATCGCGTCATACAATTTAGTAACTATATTTCAATTTATAACGCCGTTTAAAAAAGTAATCGAAAAATTTATAAAAATTGCTTTTAAATTTCACGTTTATTGTAATTCGTATCAATTTTCTTACCACGTCACTATTTTTCAAGTTTTTTGGTTCTCCTAAAGCGTTAAAAATCGTATAATTTGTTGTAAAAATCCTTTTTAAACTTCGCGTTTATTGTAAATTATATCAATTATTCGACATTTGCCATCCTATCTATTATTCATAATTAAAAAATAATTAAACTTTTAAATATAAACTTAACACTTATATTGGACAAGTACTCTGACATGCTATCCGTTGTTCCACTTCGTAGTATGTAGTATACAATCAGAATAGAAACAATAATTTGTGAAATTATGAAGTGTACCGTATTTAATTTCTTAGTTATGACCTAACAAAAAATTTGCAGGAATTTGTTAAAAGTAATTTGCATTGAAATTTATTTTGAAGAATTAATATTTAATTTTCCGACATCAAATACCAATAACGCAATTCGCAAAACCCGAGTTCTAATTATTTCAAACAAATACGAGACACATTTTTTAGTATACTTTAACCATAAACAGACATTAAAAGTATATTAAATGGGAAACAGTTGACATCTATTTAAACTTGCGTGTACCTGATATTTGTAATTTATTCGTAACATTAAATTTTCTACTTTGGAGAGCTGATTGTATATGATTAAACAATCGAGGTGAATTTTTTTACGAAATTTTAAATTAACATGGGCCCCTTCACTGATTTATGCTAAATTGATTGTACAAATTATTCAATGTTTTGAGAAAACTGTCTTATCATAAATATAAAAACAAAAAGTATGAGTTTACAACTAAAAATCATCAATCAGATTATAAGATTATAAAGGGTTCCATTAATTTATACGGGAAAAACTAACAAATAAAGATTAAATGGATTATATAATTTAACAAAAAATACTTAAAACGCAGGAACCAGACAATTTTTATATTTTTATAGATCGATGCAAATGGAAAATGAATATCAAGAAATAGTAGACTGTATTCAAACGAACATAAGAATTAGGCCTTTTTGGTTTTCTACACGATCACAGGTACACACAAAATTTTTCCTTAAGTAATTGTGACTATATTATATAGAAATATCAACTACCAACTTGTAAACTATAATATATTTATATAAAAACGTTATGTTAAAAATTGATTAATTTTGGTCAACGATAAAATTTTGATACATATAACAAATATTACAATTACTGAAATTATCGTACGAATGGTAACAATTTATCACATCGTTACAGGAAAACTAAACAAAATTTATAATACATTTATAGAAATTTTCATTTAATAATGAGCGGTAACTAATAAACACTAATACTTGCTTTGAAACATTTAAAAAAAAAAAAAAAAATGAAAATTTCTCAATGCCATTTAGCACTGCATTTTAAATTACTACAAGTTTGTACTTTTCTTTTTAAAAACAAAAAAAAAAAATGTAGGAACACAAATAATTTTTATGTCGAAATAATATTGTCCGGGAAAAACAAAAATACGACTTTAAATACTTGTTTACGATAATAATTATATTTTGCTTAACTAAATACACGCGGTTACGAACACACCGAAATTGGAACCCTCCATTTTTTGTCGGGTATTTCACTTTTTTCCAGCGTTTTATTGTTATAAATTACTTCGGCGAATTGCGCTACTATCGGATCCGCACTAATCGAGGCTACAGCTTCTACCGTGTTACCTTTGCAATAATATGCTGCAAATTTCATATCTTCTAAACTGCCCTCGACAACTACATCATCATAATCGGTAGAATGACCTAAAATTTTATTTATAACGTATATACGAATTAAAATTAAAACAATCTTCAAATAATTATTCAAAAACGAATTCGGATTGAATTAATAGCAACAATATATAAATGTACTAAAGAATAATAATGTTTATACATATTAGCGCGTGCATATATGAAAAATAACCTTTTACTATTTATAATTAAATAATGCGTGACATCGACACTTTCTGCCGATATAGATGACAAATTATAAGAACTTAAACTCACTCAAAGTTTTTTGAATAAAAATCACCACATTCTACAAATTATAAGAAAATAATCAAATACGCGTGTATATATATATATATATATATATATATATATATATATATATATATATATATATATATATATAAGTACAGTCATTATATACATATTGTGCTGGTGTCTACTTCAAACATTTAACTAAGCAGCAAATACATAATGTAATTTGTAACTGCCGTAAATTTCTTATTGATTTAACCTCTTCTTATATTACTGTATCAAATATAACATTATATACTATTGCTCGTATCTTACCTATTGATCTTTATATTAAAAAAAGATCTTTAATTTTTAATGCAAAAAAAAATAATTATGGTGTCATAAGTAAAATAGTTCTTAAACAGTTAAATACACAAATTTTAAATGAATTTAGTGTAAGATACAGAATTTTAACAAAAGATAAATTAATTAGTAAATTTTTTCCGAATGTAATAGATCGTTTTAAAAATTAAAAGATTATAGTAAATTTTTACATGACTCAGATACTTTCTGGTCATGGTTCCATTGGATATTATTTGAATAAATTAAATATAATCGGTGATAATAAATGTCACAACTGCAAGTGTAATGTAGTTGAAAATGTGCAACATATAATATACAAATGTAACAAATATGATCACCTGAGGCAGTTGTATAGTATTGATTGTACGCTTAAACCGAATGAAATTATTTTATTAAACCAATTTCCGGTTTTTATCTTGGAAATATTTAAAATTAAGTACATTTATAGATAATCGCTACTAGTAGCAATAAGCAAAAATTTGCATGCTACTACAGTTTTTTTTTTTGTTTCAATTGTAATGTATATGTTAAATATATAATAAATAAATAAAATATATATATATATATATATAGTGACGTAGCAAGGGGAATTTTTTGGGGGTCTAAACCACCCATTGGAATCAATATGATAAGAAAATATATACTCGTTGTTAAATGCAGTTTTGCATTTGTTAAATTTATTTTGTTGTTTTTTTTTTATTTTATTTAAATTTCGTTGTTTTTGAAGTAAATAAATAGTTTTGTAAGAAGTACTAGAAGAATTTTGTAGAAAAACGCGAAGAATATATTTTAAATTTTGTTAAGTTATTATTCCTTCAAAAAATATAAAATCATTATTTATCGTTTATTTTTTCGCAGAATTTATTGTACTTTGTAACCATTTCCCTCTGTCCGCAATAATATACTATTAGTGTGTTCCAGTAACGTTAAATATTTCTGCCGTCTATTGCTTCTAATAGAATTACATATTCGACGTCTAATAAGTATAAAAATAACTCCGGTGAGTTGGATCGCTTAGGGCTTAACATACTTGAGTTTTGGTTATTTACTTAAAGTTCAATTTAACTTGCTTACACTGTTATAATTTACTTTAAACCTCCCTCTTCAACCACATCTGCCTACGCCACTGTATACATAATATATACTTACATATCCTCGATATAAAGAACATAAAAATTATATTTTGAAAGAAATACTCAAAAATAGACCGTTAAAAATGTATGCAATACAAAATGGTATAGTCAACATGTATATAAATGGTTCTATAAATTCGATCAAATGGTATGGTTATAACCTAATGTTGCTTATTAAAGTATAAACAATTACCAAACATGCGGTACAGTTTTAATATATTTTATAGTATGAAACAGTATGACATAAATATTCGTATGTACAATTAATAAAACTTAAATACTAAATTATATATATTCATTATGATGATTATAAAAACAGTTCTTGTTATTTGTACGGCAACACTGCACTTACTATGTACATTCAATACGGCTAGCATCTGAACATAAGGATAGTCTACGAATTTTTTTGTACATAAAACATATATTTTTATAATATATCAGGAGAGAAAAAAAGAATAGAAATTTATTTTTCGATTGGATTGAGCATTAGTTGAATGATATTTTTATATGTTACGACGATCGTCGTATGTTCACGTTATAATAAATCTAAATTTATTATATTGAAGGTGGAAAACTAATATTTAATTTAATTAATATAATAAAACAATTATTTATTTAATTAAAGTAAAATATATTAAAATTATTATAATATAACCAAACCGGATTTGTAGTAGATAAACTATTATTATACAATAGTTAAAATTAATTTTAATTAGTCAATGGAAAAAAAAACAGTTAATTAGTTTGACCAAATAATTTTAGTTAATACAGCCAGTAAAAATAAATTACAGCCAATAAATAATGAAGAAAATCCAGTAATTTTTGTTTAACAAGGCTTAAGAAAAATGTATAAAAAGGGATGGTTGTTCATTTTCGAGAGAGTTCTAGTTTTTCCGTCAAATAGTTCAGTTGTCAGTTACTTGATCAAGACAGTTACGATTTAATAAAAAAGAATGGCGAGTAATTATAAATCCGGTTTAGGTTAGTTTTTATTTTTTTTTTAATTAAATTATTATTATTTTTTATTTATGTTATTAATAGATATATATAATAGTTTTTTTTTTTTAATATAAAATAAACTATTTCTTCATAAATACTGTATTTATTTAATAATAATAATAGTATATACGAGGTTTCTTGTAATGTTACGTTCGTTTTCTGGTTCACTATCAGAAATGTTACTGAAATCATCTCGCTAGTGTTGGAGATGTCGTCAACAGTTAATAGTTTAAATCGTCTTATAGTTAAAACATCATTATTATATCTACATGTGCTATCTTCATAACTATAGCATTTGATATCCATTATATATTTGATCTTAAATCATAAATCAAATATAAAGACAAAATGTACTACTTTTATTATGATCGGAATTTATTATGAAATACTGTAATGTTTTTTAAAATTTCGAAAAACACAATTTAAACACTTTAAACTTCTCACAAAAACAACTATATTTACACAAAACCTATCAACAAGTTAAAATATTGATGTTTATTAAGTTTAAAGCAGTGTCACCATACTGGAAACGTGAAAATATGGTACCAGGATGTTATAACTACGTTTTAAATGCATAATGCCAAATGGTGTATTATGTATACTTATAATAATACAGTTTAATAAAGAAACAATACCAAATGGTAGACGCATGCATTAAAGGGTTAAAATGTACGACTAGTACCAGTTCTTAATATAATTTAAGATATCGAATTTTCATGTGTGACATTACAGGAATAACGTTCAAAAAGAGATTTTAATTCTCGTTAACTCGTTTTACGTTAATACAATTAATAAATATAAGATACGTTTTAAATATAATTAAAAAATACTCATTTACGTACAAAAAATTATAAACGGAATTCAGATGTTAAATAAATATAAAGTAGGCAGAATTGTAAAAAAAAAAAAGTTAACTACACTTTGTCAGCGTGGAAAAATTTTATCATAATATCGATGTTCCAAGTTTTATGAGTTGATTTTTTAAATATAGTATAGCATACTGCTAATGCTGAACTTTCAGAAAGTCCATAACATAAACGTTATTAAAATGTTCTAAAGAACGAGGTCTGCATTCGTTTTTAATATAAATTCCGAAAGAACATATATATATATATATATATATATATATATATATATTATATTTTTTTAAATATTCAGAAATCCTTACCGGCGTAACGTAAACCTTTACCAAGCATATTTGAAAAGAAAAATGGAACTGCACGTAATGGAGTGCATTTTCCAACCATATTAAGAGCGGCAATATGAGCGTGATACTGAGCTAATTGAAAATGTCCTATACAAAATTTTTTATTACCGCTGGAAAATACAGGCGCATAAGCTACATCGCCTGCAGCGTACACAGACGGAATGTTCGTTTGCAAATACTAAAAAGAGAAACAACAAATTACCGTAGATTAAAGTTATGATAATAGTTACGCGTATGAAACTATTATTCAATGGAAATCGTTATAAATTATAAGAATAGTTACATACAAAACTATGTATTTTAGAAATAAAATCTATTTGAAAATAAAGTCCGTCAAACATTTTTTTCTTTTTTATTGCTATCGTTAACTTACACCTAGCTAATGTCATTTGGTAAGTTTTTGTAATTTATATGCATACTATACTATATCGTGAGTAGCCATGCTAAAACTTAACTGTATATATTAATACGCTTAGTTTATATTAAGTCCAGAGTTTTCGTTCTATTCAGTCGACGGTATTCAAGCGAGTTATCCATTAGGGAGATCGCCGTGTGATTAGTGTTTTTCCAGGCGGTTGACATATTTTTTGGCAACGATCGCGATTTCCTTTTTTATGGATTTCACCTTAAGATTTATGATTCACAATTCTATCTCTATAATAAACGACTACTCTAGCAGTGAATCGTGAAATCAATCTCGGGATCTCAATTTTATGGTATTCAAAGTTATTCATACAATTTAAATGTGAAGTGGTTAGACGGGGATATTCGTGACTTCGCCACCAAACACGAAAAGCGACTTTATAAACATCCGAATATTTAAGCGACTCATTTGTTCGACACATTAGCAGATGTTAGACGCCTTAACCGATTAAAACCAAACAATTTAGTTATATAAATAATAGAAATTAGTTCATGAACTAATATAATATATTATATATATATATATATATATATATATATATATATATATATATATATATATATATATAATATATAGATAGATAGATAGATTATTTAAACATTAGTTTATTAAAAAATATTTTCAAACAACCGTAAAAATAGGAACAGTTTGCTAATATCTAGTGAAAAACATTAATAAATTAGGATTATCATTCTTTATTTCACAAAATATCAATTTATTTTATTTAGTAAACACGCGGCGATGGACATTATATACTCGAACCTGTTTTATAATTTTTCGATGATGATTAAGGTCAAGCTAATTTAAAAATCGTTAGCTAGTCCGTGAATTTTTTGCACGAATATTTCATGTAATGTAAACACATGTTTGTTTAATGATTCATAATTCCGTTCTGCATTTTATCAACGACAATTAAAAATCCAATATCTTCAACGTAATGATAACGAATGAAATATTTATTTTTAACAACAGAATTCTCGTTATGTATCGATTATAACCTAGATATCAAATTTTATGAATTTTTTTTTTAAATCGAAGAACAATTAGATAAAAGAAAGCGGTCATTAAATAGAAAAACACCTAATATCATGGCATTCATAAGAAAAATTTATTTTTTGTACAATGCAAAATTTTTATTATTAATTTATCGGCCGTGGGAACAGAAAACCGATAAAGAATATTTTTATTTAAACGTAATAAAAGTAAATACGAATCGCAATTATCTTTTAAATTACGAAGAAAAGGAAAAAAATCACTCGCTTAGAAAATTTATTTATATCTAACATACTACAGAATAAAAAATAAAATTACAAGTCACACACGGTGACTTCTTTATTTAAAATCTTACGGGGGGGGGGGGAAAGAAAAAGCTAAACGTTTTTTTTTAAACAACAGAAATATGAATTTTCCCATTATTTCATTTAACTTGTGTATTGTTTATTACTATTTCATATTGAATAGTTACGGTGTATAATTTGTTATCTTCGATGCGAACAATTATCTTATAAACATGTTTATGTTGTGTTACACGGCAAATATATTAATTACTTATTACATATAAATTTAAATAAACAAAAATTATTCGAAAATAATAATAATATCCATTTCGAACTTACTTCGTCCACTTCAATGCATCCATCTTTTTTCACCGCTATGCCCGAGCCATCTAAAAACTTTGTAGTATGTGCGGCACCAATTCCAACGACACAAATATCGGCTGGTAATTTAGTACCATCGGATAAAACTACATACCTTAAAACGCCATTTTCACCTTCAAATCCTTTAAACGTTGTTTTCATCTTCATCACAACACCTTTTGATTCGAATAAATCCAAAATCCTTTTGCCTACCTTTTCTCCAAGTACCGCTCGAAACGGTATCGCACTGCTACCAATTACTGTTACACTTTTCACTTTATCAACGCAGAAAGACGCCGTTTCCATCGCTGTGAACATCGAAAAAAATATTCATACTCCATTAGAATAATTATTTTAACTAAATTAAGAAAAATATGCGCGAACTGTGATTTTTAAAACTATAACAATTAAAATATCGCCCCCATAATATCAATCCAACGGACTTCCATAGAATACTCATTCTAACTATTTTACAATTCACGTTATTTGCGGGTTATGAAATTGATTAAATATTTTAAGTAATACCACACTTTCTTCGTGATTTAGGTCTAATAATGTTTATGAAAAAGCTCTACTACTATCTATTTATACTTTATATGTGTGTGCGCGCAACTACATTTATGTCGTTATTAAAATTCTACTTACCAATAAACGAAGATCCAATAATTACAACATCAGACGTATCAGACAGCTCTTTGTTTATAGCTAATGCATCATCGAAATCACGTACTGTAAAAATGTTCTTAAGATTCTTGCCGTAAATATCATTCGGCATTTCACGAGCTTTTACTCCACAAGCTATGAACAATTTATCGAATTGAAAAAGTGAACCCTTCTTTGTTTTCAGAGATTTATTACGAGCATCAACTGATACAACTTCATCGCCCAAAATCATGTTAATATTGTTCGTCTATTCGTCATAAATAATCGTAAATCAAAATTAATACTATTTATACAACCGATAATGAACATTATAATTGAAACTAAAAATTATTTCTCAAATCACGTCTTAATTTGAAAAAATATGCGAATAATTTTAAAAATAAAGCAATTAGCAAAATAATTTAAAGATACAAGTAAAAGTTCAATAAACTTTATTTGCTTGTTTATAAAATTATACTTACACGATAAAATGCTTCAGATCGCAGTACAATCTTTTCAAATTCAACATCCAACTTCTTGTTAACTTTTACACGATCATACGGCAGATACTTTTCTTTACACAACACAGTAATACCGCCCGTGAATCCTTCTTGTCTTAATGTTTCAACAAATTTCGAAGCTGCTACTCCTGTCACAATAATTTAAATAAACGCAACGTTACTTAAATCAGATATATATGTATACACACGTTTATTAAACTGATATCTATTTAAGACAAAATATACATATTTATACATTTATACGATATACACATAATGTTATTTATTCTTAATTTAAATGAAAGCCTAGGTTTCAAAAGCATGTAAAAGAATTAGTATAAAATCTGGAGCATAAACTAAAGTTTTAAACGTTAACGAGAATTTTATTTTATGTCAGAAGCCAAACGTTCATAATTTATATAAAAGTAAAACACACATTTGAAACGTCAATAAACAAAAACTTTTCATGACACATGTGAAAAACGAATATAAAGTTTTAATATCAGCATGTTATCATTTAAAACAATACTTGAAAATTTGAAGAGAAGGCATTTAAGATGAACAATTATTAACTTTTAAAATATTACGAATTAAATTATTTATTTTATGTTGAAAAATTAATTGTTCTCTAAAACACATTTCGAAAACGAACTTTCGTAATATTACATTGTCGCTGTCCGCCCAAATGTGATAACAATTCTAGTAGCACAGGTCACAATCAAAATACGCAAAAATTAATATCAACTTACTAAAATTTCTCAAAAAACACAATTATTAACATCGACACCCACATTTTTTTAGTATTTTTGTTCGATTACAAAATATGAAAGTCATGATAGATTTCGTATCCGAAAGGAAAAATGCAATAAGAAAAACAATATGAAATAAATGCGATGTTTATTAATTTTAGCTATTCCGCTACAATTAAAAATCATACCTGGAATTTTATACATTCTCAAGTTTACACAACTTCGTAAACATTTATAATATCATGCGTTATTTTATGTATTATCGAAGTGTAGAAAATTATTTTGTAAAATATAGCCACTTCTCGATGAAATCAATATCACACTCAATTTTAATATTTCATAGCATACAACCGAGACGATATTAATTTTATTGAACATGCACCGAATTATTATTAACTCATATACCACATATGGATGACATTATGCGACGTTATTTTTACAGAAAATATTAAATTTCAACATTTCATTCTGCGCATATCCGTTAATACATATTTACTTATTCAAAAATATTTTGAAAATGGACCAAACAAACTTACCGGACCCCTACCTTTAATTCTTCAATGGTACGTGTTGTATTCGTATTTAACGATGGGCAAAATTTTGGAAAATTATAACCCATATTTTAAATAAAAAGACGTAATAAACTTTTTCTAGCTCATTTATCTCTTTTTTATACGTAATGATGCACAACTTTTTAAACGTGAAAGATGCACGGTTTCACAAGATCCTCTAATACATGGTTTAAAGTTTATTTTATTCTCCTGAACAAAATCTAAACACACTTTACTCGTCCCAAATTTAGGTCTTACACTCTCTTTTGTCTATATTTCTTTCTTTCTCATTTACCTACGTCTGTAAATTGTACATAACAAAACGAACTCATGAGCTCGCCTAACAATATACAATACTTTATTCCCAAGTACTACAATATCCTTTGTTCTACAATGATTATTACAGGGGCCTTATTTTAAAAAAACTGATACATAACATAAAAAAAATAAAGCATACCTCCACCTACTACCACAATTTGATCGTGATTTGCGCAATCTTTGCGAACCATATTTTTAATTCGCTTTTTTGATGCAAAATCGCCACGTACACCTTTTACCCTTACCAAGCCATCTTTGTCAACAGTTACATTGAAGCAGTGTAAGCTGTCTAATCCAGGAAAATCTTCAATATCACCTAGAAAGAAAAAAATGTGACAATAAATTTCCACAATTTATAGAAAATTAACCATCGCAATCGTATGTTTTTATTATTATTTTACAATAGAAAATAAAATTTATACATATTTAAAGTATGTATAAAATAATCTCACAACCCTTTTCAGAAAAAATAATAAAAAAATAAAAATTACACAAAAGTATATAGCATTGTTTTTAAAACGACTCATCCATTTTTATTTTATGGAGAACGTCTCTCAGAAGCAGGTGCGTATATGATAATAATCTTCAATCCCTGCGTACATAATTTTCATTGTCATGATATGGTCATTTATACTTCCGTTATGTAAATAATCAGTCGGTGTCTATTACGAAAAGTCTAACACCGTTCAGTCATTTATTTACACCCTTTCAATATAACTTATAGAAGCACTCCAGCTGATAAACTGGTCTCACTGAGTGTCAAAATGTTCATCTCCTGTTCTTTGATTTTCAGCATTTTTGTTGAGTTCCAAAACTACATATCGATTATTTAATTATTTATTGGCTAGTTAGAACATATAAAATGCAGCGAAAAGGGATAAAAATAAGAAAAACCTGCCAATATTTCTGAACGATATTCTCATTTACGGACAAAAATTCTAAACGCAAGACAAAGGTTTACTACTGACGAATAATGATATACACTCAGGCTCGTTGAAAGCAAGATAATGATATCACTTTTAGTGAATATAAATTGTCCATGTACCTCACTTGGTTGTGTGTATGGGTTAATAAGGATTAAAAATATTACCTGTTTTCAAATCGAAACATGCACCATGCCACGGACAACGTACTCTACCATCGCCTAACGCACCCGTTATTAACGGAGCTCCATAATGTGTACAAAGGTTGCTGACCGCGTAAATTTTACCGCATTGTTTAACCAACAGAATTTTTTCTTTGTTTGGACCCGAAGGAAATTCTTTCATTCTAATTAGTACAAAATAAAAAAAAAAAAAATTGAAAATGTTGAAAAATTAGTTATAAGAATTTTTAATTACAAATATTAAAAAGAAGATAAACCCACGCAGTAAAGACAATTATAATTCTAAAAATTCAAAGCATATATAAGAAATGTTTTTTAATCTTTAATTAAAATTTTCATGTATGCGTTCACCGCATTAAATTGAAAACGAATAATATAAAACTTTTAAATAAAAATTCTAATAACACCATAATATAACAATAATTTTGTCTACGACGGAAGAATTAAGTACATACCCATTTTCTGGAATTTCATCATACTTGCATATAATCGTTTCAACGACAGCTTTGTTATCTACAATAATACAATATATATTACACAATCTTTTAAAGCAACGTATTTTAACTATAACAATTTACCGTTTATGATTATTTTATAAAGTACAAACAAGAATTTGGGAGAACATGTATATAACGCAAAATTTATAAATCGTTTGTTTAAAAATGACACGTACTTAAATATATAAAATTTTTTACGTATTTAGATTTATTATTAACAAATCTTCTGGAAATAAGTATATGTTCAATTACATCTTTAATTCTGATATTAAGTTTAACTAACAATTAGTTCCATTTCCAACAATTATCTTCCCGCTCGATGAGTATATATTAATAATCAGAATACTAACACTAAAATATATATTAACAGCAGTATTATACATAATTTAAAATAAAATTTAAAAAAAAATATACGTTGTTAAAAATAAGAAAGATACAGACACGCCAAAATCAAACTGCTGCTTATATATATAAAAATGAGATGCAATATACTTTTTATTTGAACATTAATCGTTTGAAAGATTAACGTGAACTGTCTTATCTTAATCATCACAATTAATGTTTTATAAATTAGAGGTAATATGTTATTACCGAATGAGCAACCAGGATTGTAAGATAAATCGAGCTTTAGTGTTATCGAGATAAATGTACAGTTAATAAACTGTAAAACTATATTCTACAACTTTGTACGTATAAATAATTAATCGAATTAAAATTATTACGAGTGTGGAAAAATTAACAAACCATTAGCCATTTTTCTTATAAAATATGATATTCGGAACTTTGGCGTTAAATTGGTTAATTTAAGCATTAATCAAGTTCTTTTTTTACATTAAATAGAGGTAATATCTTCTAGCCAACACCGTGCCAAGTTGCCGTTACTTAAATTAACCTAAAATAAATAAAAAATAAATATTTTATATATATATATATATCGCATAATTATAAGAATTAACATAAGGAAATTTTGTAAAATTATAGTATTAGCACGGATGTTCTTTATGGACTCACTGTTTGGGCATTTACAGATCACTTAATGTTCATAATAAACTACAATCTAAGAAAAAACATAAATCCCATACTATATTACATTATTAATAGAGATCCTTAAAAAATTCTGTATTATAGTGTAGGATTTATGCTTCTTCTTAGAGTGTAGATTATTATGAACATTAAGTGAACTGTAAATGCCTGAATTGCACAAATCGTGAGTCCATAAAGAACAACATATTCTTAAGCCAGTTCATTTAATTTTAGTTCAATTCAAAATTTATTTAAAATTATGAAAGTATCTACACCATCTGGAAATCATCAATTGCGTGTTATTTAGCAGGAAAAACATGATATAAAAATCTATCTGTTCAAATTCTTAAAGTGATAATTATAACATTTATAAAAAACAAATAATTCTTTAAATAATATGAAGAATCACTAAACGATAAAGTTCCATGATATAAAAAATATATTTCAAGCCTGTCAGTACCACCTTCACTACGGTGTTTAATTTTAAAAAATAAAATAATGCCAAAGTTTAACCACATATATTCATTTTAATAAATGAATTATTATAATTCAATTGTACTGTAAAACCAAAAGCCAAACGAAGTAAAGACTTAAGTGTACAATAATAATGTGGAACAAACCATAATATATGATGATCACACCAAATTTTATTGCAAACATTAGGAACACGTACGTTTATGAAACTACATATTAATAATTTAACAACACATAATAGAAACAAAGCAGTACTGGAAATAACCTAGCGTGCAATTAATATAAATACATTGTTTAAACTAAACTGTATATAATACATTCCGAGAGAACCCTTTAAATGTTAATACCGACATTATGTTTCAAAATATAATAAATATAATTCCTTTGTAGTATACAATTCGTTAACATTGTTGCAAATTACAATATGCTGTATTCGATCTAGTAAAATATTATATAATTTCATTGCTTTCTTTAATAAATATTTGAAACAAATATCATAATACTTTTCCAGTAATAAAGAAGTAAATTCAAATATCAAACTATCTGAATTTGCGTGACAGTAGAAGTAAAACATTATAAACATTTATGCATGGATGACTTACTAAATTTAAAAAGTGGCAGATAATGATTTTCATTCAATCTTGTTCAGTAAAAAATTTTGGAAATTTATTATAATTTTAATGAAGTATAATAAACCATAAAACGGTTAGAATATTTTATAAATTTTTTCCATGAAATGTTTTATTATTGAAAAACAAAAATATCAATTCAAAAAGATATTCATTAAACCAAAATTATGTAAAAAACTAAGTTGTGTTATTAACAAATAAGGTATATTTTTTGTTTAAAAGAATCACATAATTATCAATTATTAAAATGAAATTTTACACTTAAGAGAAGATATGACATAGCCGTTGATAAATGAATCATTTCATAAATATTAGAAAGTGATCCTAGCATATAGGTAATTTCACAAAACCTGTTGTTTAATATAATAACGAAATACTTTACTCAAAATGCATCGTTAGCATTAACGTACACCATTACTATCGATAATTAACCTAATGCAAATTTCAAACATTACCGAATATTGAACAAATTAATTGCCATATTATTATAATATATTGTGGATTTTCAATTAGATTTTCTAAAAGTATTTTTTACAAAAAAATATACAATTAAAACACCGCTCATTCATATTTAAATTACATACGCATTTTATATTATTAGTAACAAAATTCAGTCCGAAAGCATGAAAACAAAATTACTGTAAGGTACAAGTAATAGAATACTCAAGATGACAAATTATACGTAAACAAAAACTGTAGTAATCTGGAAGCTTTAGCCAGTGGGCTAACAGCTTCACACTCGTTTGTATCACGTAATAAGATATGTTCTGTGTTATGTGATAAGCTTTATAATATAGTTACTTATTTAACGTTAAGTTAAGATTGTAACAGGTAAATTTAATAAATAAAATGAAAAATACATATTTACCATCTTTTTGACATCTGGAAGCTAAAGAACCCATGCCACTTAAATAATGTTAATGAACCAAGTAAATTACAAACAACTAAATAAATACATAAATAAAACGTTATAAAAAAAAGCTACACTATTTTTTATTAAACAAATTAGCTGGTCGCTATCTAGTATCTAATCAGTTCATAAAAGCATATTGTAATAACTAGGCCGCAATACCACAAAATAAAGTTTTACTTGCGGCTAAACGAGTATATCTACTAAGGAATCCAAGGTAATTCACTTCATGACACATCCAATAGTGATAAAAGAATTATACGCACTTATATACGATATATATAGAAACGATAATAACTAAAGAAACAGATAATTTTGATATAATATACACAACTAACCGTACATAAACAACTTTCACAAAACGTTGATTTTTCAAAGCCTAACCGGGATAATAAACTAATTCTAAAGCCAGTTAATCTTGATTCGAAACTTATTATGATATCTATAAATTATGTCTAGTCTATGGTACAACTTAAAATGATTTTTAAATAATGACTAATTTTTTATTATAATTTCACTGTAATAATTAATAGTTATATGTTATTCTTTTAAATAAGAAATATACTTTATTTATTAATTCCAAAACTCTGTTTTCAACATAATTTTGGATTAATAAATACCTTGTTGTATTGATATTTTTGTTTTTCAGTAATATAACATTTTATTAGAAAATTTATAAAATATACTAACCGTACTATGGTTTATTATATTTCATAAAAATAATAATGACTCCAAAATTTTCTACTGAACAAGATTGGATGAAAATTATTGTCTGTCACTTTTTAAATTTAGAAAGTCATCCACATTCATGCACAAATTATAATCTCCTGTCACGTAATACTTGAATTTACTTCTTTATTACTGGAAAAGTATTATGTTATTATTTATTCAGATATTTAAATCTTGGTACTTATTAAATTGTATTGACCACTTCTAGTCGAAAATTATGAAGTTGTTACTTATCACTATGGTCTTTATTTAATTTACAATTCTATTCAATATTTGTGGAGATTTTGATAATCTGTAAACTTGAAATCAATTAAAACATATATATTACTTTTGTTAATATGAATTTAGATACAAGTTCAGCATAACACTAGTCGTGATAGAAATTACGCGCAATAAATAATCACATCGCATCGAACACTGTATTCACGTCAAATTACGTAATATTAAGATGAGATTCATATCATATAAAATAACCAATGTTAAAATATCAATTTTTATTGATCGAAGATACGTCTTAAACGAGCATTATTTCAGGTAAATGTTTAAAGGCTTCGATCTACACTTGCCACCACTTACTTATGGTGATTCTGTATACTACTCGGATGAAGTAAAAGTAACCTATTAGCCAATATATACTATAACACTCATATTCAAAATTATCATAAGGCATCTAATTATAAAAAAAATAAAATTATGTCAACAGTTAAAAAGTATCTCAAAACTTCCCCTGAAATAATACCACAAAAGAATTTAGCTATAGTGAAGGAGGTGCATAAAGTTATAAAGACGTTTAAAAGTAAGAAATCGGTTGGTTTGGATAATATTTTCACGACATTCATTAAAAACTTACCTATTAAATTACTGTAACAATTAATTCCGTGCTACTACTCGTACACTTCCCTTCTCCCGGGAAACTATCAAAAGTAGTTCTCATACCTAAAGTGGGTAAAAATATTTCAGATTCAACGAATTTACGCCCTATATCACTATTGAGTAATATCAGTAAAGTTGCTGAAAAGATTGTCCTGAGCGGATTGAGAAATTTTACAGAAAATAATATTTTACTAGATCAACAATTCGGTTTTAGAACCAACATGTTCACGACTATTCAGATAGCAAGAATTGTCGATCTGGTTACCGATGGATTTAATAAAAATATGCATACTGGTTTACTTTTATTATAGAAAAACCGTTCGATACTATCTGGCATCTTGGTTTAATTTGTAAACTAGTTCAAATGACATTTCCTAGCTATATTATAGGACTCATCAGAAATTATTTGACGAATAGGCATTTTTTAGTTCATATAAACAATGCAAATTCCAGAACAAAAACTATTTTGGCTGGTGTACCGCAGGGAAGTATTCTAGAGCCCTATTTATTCTTACTATTTATAAATGACATCCCAAAAAATAATGATTTAGAAATTGCTTTGTATGCAGATGACACTGCCATATATTTTACATCTTACAGAATAGATACTATCCAAAGAAGATTAACTGATGGTTTCCAAAAGTTAAACTCTTATTTTAAGAAATGGAAAATTAAAATAAACATAAGCAAAACGCAGGCTATATTATTTACTAAAAGAAGACCTTTCGCACCAGAACCTCTCATAATAAATAACATACCCGTACACTGGAAAAACGATATTACTAGGTGTACTTTTGGATAAAAGACTTATTTTTTCTAACCGTATTGACTACTTGACTAATAGGATACATGGGTCCCTTTTTAAACTTTTCAAGTTACAGCGACTTCAGAATCAGTGTTGCAGAATAATACTTAAATTACCCATATATATGCTAGAATAGATCTTATGCATACGACTCTGAATTTACCCTACATATCTGAAGTAATAAAACAGCATACAATACGTTTTTTCGATTCTTGCGTCGGCAGCAAATATTCAATAATCAGTCAAATAGGGGACTACAACAGAATTTCTTTGCAGTTAAAATATAAGCACAACAGGATCAAACATATATTACTCTAATGTATCACCGGCATCATCTCTCATACTTATAACATATATAATATTTATTTCATTCTATCTCGAACATATGTAGTCGTGTAATTAGTATACAGGATATATTTTATTGTATTATTGTATGTGGTTATTACACTCGCGGTATACGCGGTAAGAAATCTGTTTTCGGGATGCGCAAATTTTTTATTTTATACTTTTGTTATAGTTAACACTGTTTTTCGAAATACACTTTTTATTTATTTATTTCAGGTAATGTGGCCGCGTGTAAATTATTAACGGTTACGATTAAATCCAAAATACGAAACCACACTTAACACGTAAAAAAATTGGCCTAAAAATTTTATAATTGTAAAGCTTCGGTGAATCAGAAAAAATTATACAAACAGTGTCATACAGATTAGTCGATGCGATATCAACGTTGGAAAAAAGCTCAGCTGTTTTCCTGATGTAAGGGTGTTCGATCGGGACTGGCACCCGGGATTGTTGTTTAAACTAATTTTTAACTCTAGACCTTTATAAAATACTTAACTGGCAGAACATTTCTCGTTAGAATAAATTACGTCTTTTCCAAAGAACACTAAGTTTTATTTTCAGTGTCGCAACAGTTGAATTCGTCCAATATTATATGAAACCTATACTGTGGATATACCTATATCACATCAAACTAGCAACATTTGCTGATGATATAGCTGTACTAGTTGTTAATTCAATTCCAGAATATGTTAGTAAAAATCGTGTGGATCGAATCATAAAGTGGGCATATAAATGGCGTATAACATTTAATTCATTCAAGTGCCGATGTACCACCTTTACTAACGAACAAGTAACACGTCATCCAAGCATATTGACCATGCATCATTGAAGACAAACAGAGCAATCTGTTCAATTTATCCCATTTTCAAACGTAAATCTCACTTAAATATTAATAATAAATTAATAATCTACAAGTCAATCATTAGGCCTATTTTAATAACATATTCTTGTCAAGTTTGGTCTTCAGTCTCAAATGCTAGTTTTAATAGACTGCAATTAGTCCAAAATCGATGTCTTAGATGTATCCTCAATGTTATACACTAAAATTTCATATATGCATAGTGCTCTGCAGATACCATATGTAAAAGACTATATCCTCAAACTATCCCAAAAATTTTTTCTCAGTTGTAGTGTGCACCGTAATAATTTACTTCCAGCAATAGGAAATTACGATTCCAGGGAACTAAGTATTAGATATACTAAGTATAAGCATCGACGCATTAAACATAATGTATTATTCTCATAACGTCATAATTTGTTTGCTTTCGTTTCCATTACTTATAAATGATATTACATATTCGTTACATAATTAAACTTATTATTTTTTAAATTACCGCTTTTCATTTGTGATGGTGTTTTTGTCTGACCATCAATACAATTTATATCTTGTATATTTATTATTTACCAGTTTATATTATTAGTTACTTTCATAAATGGAGAGGGCATTTGTTCCGGTACATTTATTAAATATTATTATAACTTTTTAATATAATGCCAAATATACGCGTTTTACATTTTTACATTTACACGTCATCCAATACGTATATCGATGGCAAAGGAAATTGTGTAAGGTAACTCGGAATGCGTGTATTAACCGACGGCTAACATGGCAGTTTCATGTGGTTCAAACAAGGAAACTATGATTTCGCGAACCAGATTGCTGTATCCTGTCCTAGGAAGGAAATCTTAACTATATATAAACTAGTATAAAAAGTTTTTTGATAAATTGCAATTTAATATTAACCATGTCCGCAGAATGCATTTATTTATACTCCTTGACAATCCCACGAAACGATTAAAAAAGAAGAGATGGTGCAGAGATGCTGTTCCAATAAGTTGAAAAATAAGTAGTTCAAATCGCAAGAATAAACGATTTCAATAATTCGAAATATCGATTAAAAGAGCTATAGTAATCAAATAACTCAATAATTCAGAGCTCCAACTTTAATGGTACTGCCACTGAGAATATAATTGTCTCACTGGAGACGTTAATCACATTTGTATTACTTTATCCATCACCGTTATGGTGCTTTGGTGCCGGTACAATCAAAAAAATAAAAGAAAAAAAAATAATGAATGCCAAAAGCTTTTTAATTTATATAATGGATTGAATTAAAGTTTTATTAACAGTGCGTAAATTAAAAGTAATAAAATTATTTTATCAGTATTTGGTGTTTTGATTATGAATATTGTGGTATTTTACATACCACCATATCACTATAAACCACGAATAAGATTATCAGTAATGCGTAAAATCGCGTGATATCAAAAGTATACGCATAATATAAATGTTTATCTATGTTCACTTATATTACGTATTTTGTAATTTACATTAACATAAATTGAACTTGAACTATCAATTTCTCTCCAGACCGAAAAAACAATCTCTCTAATGGTTGTAAAACCGTGTCGTTAGCTAATTTTCATTTTTTCAGTTGGTTTTCTTCAAAACAGTAATTATTATTTTTTTTTCAAAACGAGCATAAATTAATGCAAAAAAACGCATAACTATAAAGACAATGAATGGAGCTTGTGTATTTTTACCCAAACAAAGGATAAGACAATACTGGTTTAAAATGTAACTCACGCATAATATTTAATAATTTACGATCTCTTTTTAATATTAACAAAAAAATTTTTCCAATGTTATTGAAAAATACAGTTTACTGAAACTGCAATTTAGGCAATATTTGTCTGTAACTAGTTGTAAGATAAGGCCAAATATATATGTGCTCTTTTTCCCCAGTTACAACAAAAAGTAACAGTTTACCGCTGTATTGTGATTAGTATGTTTACACTTTTAGGGTGCATTGGATGATATCTACAACAAAATAGCATGTTAAAACTATGAACAACTAATGCTTCTGACATCCCAACAGGATGTGAACCACTGTTTATTCTCTCTCTAGTCACACGATGCTTTGATGTTAAAACCATACCCGTTCATCGTAAATTAAATCGTCATAATCGTAATGATAATTATCATCATAGCCATGAGGTCGAATGAAGCATGGTGAAATTTTGAGTCATTTTAATTGTTCCGTGTAATTGATCGCCCGCTATCATTATACTTTTCGTATCGAATCATTTGTTACAGTGAACTGGCGTCTGTGATTACTTTAATATCGTCCAAACAAAACCTATCCTCCTTCCGAGTTTTGATAAAACTATATTGCGTGAATTAAAAAAAAATAAAATAAAATTTAATTTAATCGAAATACAATATAAATGTTACTTTATTTACACTTTTTTGATTTATAAAACTTTTTGTCTTTCATTGTACGAATTTCCATTTTTCCTACAATTATATTTGTTCTTTCATAATTTTAATGTATATTGGTATCTAATTATAACGTCGTATCTGGTAAATAACTACGAACAGATGTATAAATTTAGATGTCTGTTATTTGTTGTAACTTGTCATATATGCAAATATATACGTTTCCTTTTTTATTATTAAAATAGCGTATCGAAACAATTCAAATGTATGAAACAAAGGCACTAATTAATAATTCTTTAATGCATATATTTGTAACATATTGGGTTATAACAACCCACGACATGTAATTGTTGAAATCAGTTAAACAGGAAAGTTCTGCTTCGTACATTTTACAATTACAATATCACTCATAAGTATTTACATTTGTTTTAATTTTAACTCTATTTACTAATCTGCTACGTGTAATATTCTGTGATTTTTCATAATAAAATCAGTTATAAAAATGTTCATAATCTAACAAAAGATTATGTAAGATATAATTTCTTCTACTCAATAATTTAAATGACTTTAATATTAGTCGAATGTTCAACACCCGTTTTATGTTCTTTAATTTTTGTTGCGAGATATTAGAAATTTATCAAGCTACGACTAAAAGTGTAATATGTCACTGACAGTATACGATATTCATTTGTAAAATGTACTATTTCTCCAAAACATAAAACCCGAGACCGGATTTTGTTTTAAAAAAAAATTATTTGCCATGCCGAACTAAAGAAAGAATTAAAACTAATTTATAGCCGATAAATTCGTAAAATTAAAAACATAAAATTTTATGAATTAAACTTTCATCGAGTAATTTTTAAATTAACAGCTTTTACAATACGTTTAGTTAGATTTGTTTTCAGTAATTTCCATCTTACTTCATTCCATAAAAATATGCAATTTTCGATATGGCTTTTAATCTATACTTTACGATCAAGTTTTCATTTCCATCTACTACCAAAAACTTCACCAATGAAACGTTAACGCCCAGTATAACGGCATTTAAAACAGAGTTCACCAACATTTTTTTTTTAGAAATCTTAAAATGTATTCATTATGTCAATTGATTAGTTACGTAGAATATAAGCAGACAGCCAAGATTATCGATAACAACTTGCTTAGTTTATATTCGGTCTTTTTTAATACAAAACTTTCGTAGTAATAAAAAAGCACATTGTTTTTATTCTACAGTCAATAACTCAGTGCCCAGTACCCAGTTCGTTATCATAAAACTGTATGCTAAACGATCTCAATATATTTTAAAAATAAATTTAGAATGATATACCAAACTTTTTGAAATAAAAATAATCGTTTGTTTTATTTTATATTATATATATATATATGATGTATACATTTTTTAATGAATAATTTTAGAACAATAAACATCTTGTAAAAGTATTTATTTACCACTCGTAACGACTACATACTGACATTAATATACTATTTCTTTTTTCCAAGATCTTGAATATTATAAATAACGTAACAAGGATATGATAAAATGCACGAAGTATAAATCACACCCAAAACCATTTTTTCCTGAAAAATAAGTAGTAATTTTGCATTAATAATTTAAATGCGACATTTGTATTTACAGAAATAAATCAATAAATTTATATGCGGAAGTTAAATGATCCAATTTGAGCTGATAATTTCATCACAAAATTAATTACAGAGAAAACATTTCAATGTAAGTATATTTATAAAATTTGAACGTTTGAAATCATTTTAAAATTTCAGAACTCTTTCAAGGAGTAAATTTAAAGTTTTCAACTTTTAAATACGAAAAACCGGAATAAAAATAACGCTTAAAAGAATGATTATATTTAAACAGCCTTTATGCGTGTCGAGCCAAATAAATCGCTCGTCCTTTAACTGCGTATCATGAAATTATGAATAAAATAAAACTATAATTATTCATGTTCTCCTAATTTCAATGATTATACTGAAATTTCAAGTGCATATAAAATGTAAGAAAAAAATACTTGTAAAGTAAAAAATAAAATTCTGTACCCAATGAGGCACTTTCTCCAACGGTGGTCCATGAGTAATATGTTCCATGTTTCTTACATTTATCTTATATAATGAAGTTGGTTTCAACTTAGAGATGGTATTTTTCAACAAACTCATTTTCAATTTTAATTAAGCAATACGAAATTAATATTACAAGAAAAGAAAAAACCAAGGTCAATTAATAAAACTTACTAAGGTTCACGTTCGCAGGATATTAACAGTGCAGCCAATAGTTATTTCAAAACTCAAATCTTTTAGTGTAAAAAAAATTAGATCTTTCTCGATAAAAACATGGTAAATATTTTTTATTCATTATTCTAATGACAGAAATATACAACTTAAATGCTTAGTGTTTCAGTGTTCGTTTAATTTTTTTATTAGTTTGACTTGTAAATTTTGAACTGGCATCGGAGGCTAATATTATCGATAGTTACTGTATGTGTTTTTATGTTCAGAAAACTTTAGTTTTGTGATGGTTATTCTTTTATTTAATTGAAAAAAAAAAAAGATTATAAAAGTGTTTGTTTTTTGAAATAGTGTTTAAAAAAAATGACGTCGGTTGAAAATGAAAGCGTTCCAAACGATTTTCAGACACTAAAAGAAGACGGAAACAAAGCATTCAGTGCAAATGATTTGAATAAAAGTTTATCGCTATACGAAAATGCGTTGCAAATTGCAAAAGACAATCTGGAAAAAGCAACAATAATGAAAAATAAAGCTGCAGTTTACTTGAAACAGTGTAATTATGATAAAACAATTGAAGAAACAAGTAAGGTTTTAGAATTATTTCCTAAAGATGCTAAAGCTTTGTACAGACATTGTCAAGCCTTAGAACACCTTGATAATGTCATAGAAGCTTTTCGTTTTGCGAAGCAATTATTAGAAGTAGAACCGAATAACAAAGAGACGCAGTCGATGTTACATCGTTTACATGAGAAAGTTCAAAAACGTTTAGCACATCAGGCTGATGTTCACGTGAGAGTTACGACGATATTCAATTATGCGTTTAACATCAATGCAGATTTTGAAAAAAGAGAAAAGGCTTTAAATAATATATTGAAATTAACCCAAGAAAACGCCGCTTGTGAAGCTATGTATCAAGTCGGTGTTGTAAACAAAGTTGCTGACGTATTAAAAATAGAAAAGAATAACGAATTTCGTGTAATTTGTATAAGAATCATAAGCGAACTGTGTAAAAATGAAGAAAGAGCTAAAGCAGCAATCGTGTTACTTGGCATACCGTGGTTTTTGAATCTTATGGATCGTAAAGACCAGGAATGTGTTAAATCTGGAGAATATTGCCTGCAAATTTTATTGAATACATTAACCGGTTTAGATAATAAAAACCCTGATTCAAAACCTCTTCATGAACTTTATTACAGAAATCAGAGAGAAGTAGATGAAATTTTTACATGTCTGGTGAATGCGCTTATCAGCCATTCAATACCAGGCGTAATGAGAGACTCGTTAATAAAATTAATAACTAGGAATATTAGTTACGAAGTACTTAATTGGTCGCGTAAATTTATTGAACTGGATGGACTACAACGTCTGATGGAGATTGCCAGCGAAATGTCTGAATACAAATACGAATCGTCAATGGAAATTACCGATTCAACGAAAACATTGATTTCCGTGTGTTTGGCTCGTATTTATGAAAATATGGATTGTGATCAGGCTAGAAAAGAATATTTAGACAAAATCAATGAATTTATTACTCAGCAATTATTGACGCCCGAAGTCGAATCAAAAGTACGCATTGCGGTAGCTATTACCGTCTTGTTGAATGGTCCTTTGGATATTGGAAATAATGTTATTTCTAAAGATGGGATTTTAGATATGATCTTACTAATGGCTGGATCGAATGATTTGATTCAACAACAGGTAGCTTGCGAATGTATTGTAGCTGCAATAACTAAACAGGATAAAGCGCAAGTTGTGCTCGTTAAAGGTATAGATATTTTAAATAAGTTTTATAAATCACAACACGATAGTATTCGTATCAGAGCTTTAGTTGGTTTATGTAAGATTAGCAGTAGCAGTGGTACCGATGCATCCATTCATCCGTTGGGAGAGGATTCAAATAAAAATCTCGCTTCCGCTTGTCGATCATTTCTTATTAATTCTAAGGAAGATGATTTAAAATGTTGGGCTGTAGAAGGACTTTCATATTTGACATTAGATGCCGATATCAAGGAGTTACTTGTTAAAGACGAAACAGCTCTTACTGAATTAATTAATGTCGGTAAATTTGGCAAAATGTCGTCCGTTTACGGAGTAGTGACTACTTTTGTAAATGTATGCAATGCCTATGATAAACCTGAAATATTGCCAGAAATGATAGAATTAGCAAAATTTGCAAAGCGACATGTTCCGGAGACTCACGAATTTGATAAAGATGAATACGTGAAAAAACGGATTTTGTTGTTGGGAAAATTTGGAACGGCGTCTGCATTGGTTACTTTATCTAAAACCGAAAGCGATAATTGCAAAGAACTGATCAGTAGGGTGTTCAATGCTTTATGTAGCCAGCAAGAATTACGAGGATTAGTAGTACAACAAGGCGGCGTAAAAGTTCTGTTGCAATTATCATCGCACGGTACTACAAATGGAGTAACTCAAGCTGCGCAAGCGTTAGCTAGAATCGGAATTACAATAGACCCTCATATAGCTTTCCCCGGGGAACGATGCTATGAAGTTGTTCGACCTTGGTTGACTTTATTAAATCCAGCATGTTCTGGTTTAATGAATTTTGAAGCCTTAATGGCACTTTGCAATATTGCCAGTATGGGAATGAAAACATGTTCGCATATATTAAAAGAGAAAGGTTTCGGTAAAATAGAAACTTACATGTACGAAGATCATATTATGTTACGACGAGCTGCTGTTCAATGTACGACGAATTTGGTTATACATCCGGATGTCATTGATATCTTCGAAGGTGAAAATGATAAATTCAAATATTTATACTTGTTAATAGCAGACGAAGATGAGGAAACTAGTAAAGCCGCGGCTGGGTCAGTTGCAATGTTAACTGCGTCTAGTGAAAAATGTTGCGATAAAGTCGTATCAATAAAAGAGTGGAATGAAATTTTAAAACGAACTCTAGCCAATCCTAGTAAAGAAATGCAACATAGGGGAGTATTAATTGTTAGAAATGTCGTACAAAACGATAAAGGTAACGCCGAAACGATTATGAAGACGGATATTATGGAAATATTAATGGCGCTCAGCGTTATTACCGAAGACGGTTTCGATCAAATTCGTTCAATTGCTACGGAATGTTTAGAAATTGCGGAATCGTTCAATATTATTAAATCATCGGATTATCGTGACAGTAATGATGAGAGGTCAATTAATGAATCAGATTGATTTTAAATAAAAACAGCAGTAAGTTAATACAAACATTTTTATGTTGTAGACTGCTTACGTTTGCATTTATTTAACCTTTTACCTCTTTTTTTATTATTTATACATTTTTACTGATAGTGTATTATTGCTGCTGTATAAAATGTATAAAAATAAATGTATCTATACTATTTTTAGTTTTTTTTTTTTTTTATATTACTAATAAACAGGTTTTTAGATAATTTTTATCCTTGTTTTGTCATAGTTCTTATATTATTTTATTCGGCGTTAATAAAAAAAAATTATTCATATAAATTAATAAAATTAATGTTTTGCCGTGGAAATAAAATTAAAATCAGATACCTTTTTTTTTATAATAGCCATCATAATGACACGCTTGTTTTTGTCGAGCCTACTAATCCTTTGTGCAGTACCTGCGTACTTACTTTAAATGTAGCATGTGAAATTTTTTATGTATAATTTTATCATCGTCTTGCTTCTTCTTGACGGGCGTGCCTCTACTGATTTACATACGGCTTTTTGCTAGTTTCATCATATTTTGAAGCTTTGTATTCTGTGCACACGTACTCTATTCAAGTTTTCAAATTTCCTTATTGGCTTTCTACCATTAGTATTTCACTTTCGCGAATTTTATATGCTAGATATTTAAGATTTTGATTTTCGATGTTTACTGTTGTGTTTTTGATTTGATACGTTTAAAAGTCCCAACATCTGAAAACTTTGTATTGTTTTTTCGCATTCTACGCTGATTCAGTGCTCCTGGGTATTCAAATTCTTCCACATTCTCGTATCATTTCTTCATTAATCTTTATATACCTGTAATCGTTTCTTGAAAATATAGTAATCTTATTTTGCCGATGTTAAATTTCATTTATTTTGTATATCATCTGCATTAAGGTCTCCCATTCTGCGATGAATTCCCGCTCCCTTTATGATTTCTTCTATGTAAGCATTGGAGAGCTAATATGATAAGCGACAGTCTTGTCTTTCGTCTTTTATGTATAACATTTTCCCTGCCTAGTATGTATTGCATTAATTCGCACCCTGGTTTCGATATAAATTCTTTGTCGTGAGTAAATCCTTATCGATATTGTGTTTCCTCAAAATCTCGATTAATTTCACGTGTTTTATATTAGATCATCGTAGTTACGCTATGATGTCCTTGTGTTTGCATTTAGTATCTCTTTATTATTATGATTTTCAGCAGCGTTACTGCGTCTCCAGTTCACTTTTTTGTCGCAAAACAAAGAAATGTGGTTGAAAATTTAAAATTTTGTATTAATAACTATATTAGAGAAAGTCCGTGATTTCTTAGTAGATTCTTTTTAGCGGAAGTTAATAAAACTGTGTTTTACCTATCGATGATGATAATGGTATTTCCATAAAATACGATGATGAGTGTAGTGAAGTAACGAGGTCGAGTTTTGATAACGCGATATATCGACCGGCGTATTGATAACTGCGATTCTGTTAAAAAATTGAGAAAGACTATGTTAACAATTTATATAAAAATTATCGTACATTTGTTTTTAATTATTATAGACACGAATGTATCGCCTTAAATGTAATAATCACAATTTCGAGCAATGCTTTAAAATATCTAAATAAATAGTGATTAACAAAAGAAAAAAAAATAGCTGCTTTAGCTTAATACGAATTGTGTGAAGTTGTTTGAAACTTCTTTCGTCGATGTATGCGGATATAATTCTCACTTTGAAATATGCACTAACTTGTGTATTTATCTTAAATTCGGTGAATATAAAAATGAAAAATTTATTCTCGAAAACGAATAACATCGTAAGTTTTATGTTAGCGCATTCCGATTGTCTTATTAATTGACTAAATAGAAAAAGAAAAAAACCCGATGCATTAGAAAGTATATAATTACGGTTGTCACCGAAAAACTAAACGAATAATAAATATATGTTAGTACATTTGTTATTAATCAATTTTAGCGTCCTGCCTAACTAATTGAAGAAAACGATATACCGAACTTGAAAAACCCTTATATATTTTATTTACCGCCGAATAAAGCAAGTGTACGTAGTTTACAACAAATACCAACTGAAAATAAGATAAAAACAGATGCTAATAAAAGTTAGGCATGAAAACTAATCTCCGAACCGGATGCGTATAGACTCTAGATGACTAAATATGCGCATGCAACCGCACCCGCGTGTTATGAACACAACGAGAAAAATCTATTCTGCCGCGTCAAGTGTGTGTACTTCAAGGACTATAGGGTTCAACCAATAGTCGCCAATATAGTCCTATGTAAACTATATACACACACACCGATGCCTTCTCAGGTTGCATCGAGCGTGATGAAACCACCGATCGTTCTCACTAGGGATTTTAAAGCATTTTTTAGAAGATTTTTAAATTTTTATAATATATTCTACTAATTTACTTATTTTGTTTTATAAAATAATTAGTACTTTTTGAACCAATCAGATTAGGAAGAAAAAAAATACGGGATCGAGATTTCGTGTCTTGCATTTGCGGATGATATTGCAATTTTAGCTGATAATTTGGAAAATGCAGTGATTCAGTTAAATTCATTGAAAGAAGTAGCTGAAAAAGTTGGCCTGCAAATTTCATATGAAAAAACCGTTTATATAACTAATGAACTTTCGCCACCATGTGATTTAGCAACGAAATACGAAAGGTTAAAAAAAAGTCACCAAATTTAAATATCTAGGTGAAATAATCCAACCAAATGGTTTAAAGAAACGAATCTGACCAGAGTACACAAGATGGAACAAGCATTCAGTGTAACCAGAGAAATATATAAAAAGAAGTCATTATCTATAAATAGAAGATACGATAGAAATAAATTCCGAGAGAAAATCAACGCATTTAAAGGTTTTGCCGAAAACTTGAAGAAGAACACCAGTAGCAACTTGTGGACAGAAGAAAGAAAAGCGCAGCACAGCTTGAAGATGAAGGAATATTGGAGAAGGAAAAAGAAAATCTCATGATCATTGTTTTTCCATAGTTGGCCAAAATCGGAAAAAAAATACTTTTAACTAATTTATTACATCATCAGTTTTTATGCTGTTCTGCATATTACTTGTGGTTGCGCAACCATCCAACCTTTATAGACGAACCGCCACTGAAAGATACTCTATAGTAATGAAAAATAAATGTTCCGAAAATAAAATGTTTCCAATACAGCTAGAATTAATACGTTTACATATTAGACTATACTGAACAATTAACAAATAAAGAGTGTAATTTACGGCAGTAAATTATATTCCCGATTTTTGATAGAATACCGACAATAAGTTTGTGCATATCTTATCAGAAATTATACACGATTATTATCATCGTTTACGCGGTCCATCGTAAAATACAACAATCAGGTTCATTACTTGAAATTTGTATACTTTTTTTTCTTAAGAAAATGATATTTATTCCATATAATATTTTTATTAAAAAAAAAAAAAAAGGATCAACCCTTGTTTACAAAACTTTGTATAGTAATTTGGTTTTATTGATTATTCTAATATAAAATAAAAATTTTTCTTATTTTTAGGTAAAACATCCGTAGAATTTCCTAACGACGATGCAGCATAATTAAATCGCGAAATGTAAAGTATCATAAAATATACACATAAATAAAACTAATTAAAAGTGTTTATTATTTTAAAAATTTGTACATTGCATTAACACCTTTATGAAAAATCACATTTTTATACGTAACAAAAAAAAAAAAAGTAAGTTTCGTTTATGTTCCAAAACACCAGTGGTATATATATATATATATATATATATATATATATATATATATATATATATAATACAATAACTAAACAAAACAGATAGTAGCAACAAATGTTTACAATAATGTGTAACGAGTACAAAAAAAATAAAAGTTATCGATGAACATAATAATACTCAAATATATCAATACATGTCGCGAGAAATATTGTGTCTTTTAAAAACTAATTATATATATATATTCAAAGCAATGTTTTATAAATCGTGACTAGTCGATAATATTATTTCATTTGGAAACAGTTTATTACAACTAAAAAAATACTGCTAAACAGAAATTAATCCGTCTATTTTACATTACAGTCTAACCAAGCCGTTTCTATTACGCTTTGTCTTTAAATATGTATTTAATGAATATATATAATTCCGGAGATAAGACGACATTTTTTATGTTTGACTGCTCACATTATTATAAATAAAAGTATTTGTAAAAAACAAAATGCAAGAAAATCTGTTGATCAAGATCGATATCCATCAAGTAAATGTTAAAGTAGAATGTAAACAACGGAGCAATTTTAAATTTAGTATATTTATAGAATAAGACTATTGTGTGATTGGATAAATTATTAACTATTAATACGTAATTTTAAATTCTATTTTTACAATGTTATGATAATTTATTTTTGACAACTGACACATGATTTTGTTTGGAAAAAAAACAGTTAAATAATTTGTTATATATATATATATATAATTATTAAAAATTGGACTATGTAAATTAATCAGCGTCGTTTTAGAATTACACGTTTAATCGCATTGCACATTCGTTTATTTGTCATGTTTGTTCGAATAATTCAATGTATAAAAATTGAAAGACGATATTTTCATCTTGTTTATATAAGTTTTTATCGTTTATATCGATTATATACACTATACATAATAGTTGCTACTTACGAGAGAGATGAGTTTTGAATGATTCATCTTAAATAAAAAGAGTACCCATGTGAAACAATCAGGAAATAACATCAATTGCGCTTTAATTAAAACTACATAACTATAATAGAATAAAAAAGATATATATAATAAGTGACCCGTATAAAAATGATACACGGAACACTTTGTATGCTGCTCGTTTGTATACTTACGAAAACATACGACATACAAAATGTTATATAATGTATATAAAAGATGCTGTACCGGTACAAAACGGATAAATTAGTGAATAATAGAAAATTCGATGATGTTATTTTTAAAAAAATTATGAAGAGAAAAATTAAATGAATCTTTAGAAAAACTGATACTGAGAATAAAGTTGAATCATTGAAAGTTTAAAATATTTTCTACGCATTTCATATTTTGCGCTGAAAAAAAAGCGATTATTCAATTTTAGATCATTATTTTAATAGCAGCACACGCCAACATCGACCGTTTCAGTCACAATGTCCTCTATACGGTACATGACACTTTTAGTATATTATAATAAGCGGTATTGATATTCAAAGTTCCGCTTCTAGAAATATTTGTATAACGCATAAAAATAACCTAGTGTTCTAAAAAGCAATGCTATATAAGAAATGTTAGTTTATATTTTCACGGATCCGAGTAATTTTTTTAAAAAATTAGTTCAAAAATGTATAATTTGTGTAAAAAATTGATAATGCGTGAATGATTAATGCAAATTTGTGCAGAGAAATATTGAAATTTTGACAAGACTTTAAAAAGAAAAAAGAGCCGATAAGTTTGAAAGAAGTTAAAAATGACGTTCGATATAATTAAAAGGTAAAATAAAAATGATAAATATTAAGCGAATACATTTTTAATATGAAAGTACCACAATATGATTGTTATGATAAAATATAATCACGATACGATTTTTTTGTAACGTAACTAATTTTTGAAAAATTATGTAAGAATTTTATGTTTCATTATTTATATATATATATATTTAATTAACGTGAATTGAAAACGTAATTCTTTTAATATTTAAAATTTCATCACTTCTTAATAAAAATTAGCTTTAAAACAAATCGAACTGTAATTACAACTTATTTAATCTGTAGCGTTATCAACGTGTACGTAAATAATTCAGTTTTATTCGTCTACAACAAAGGAACAGACACCTAGAGAATGAGATTCAATGAGACAAAACGTAAAATTAACACAAGTCGTTAAAACAAAAGTTGTACCGTAAAACGCTTAATTGTATTTCGTCCATATCGTTATAATACTTGTAAAGTTAACACATTTTGATTAAATTAAATTAATACCTTCGTCGAACATAACTGTAAAAAACAGAACCAAAAAAATAATAAATAATTATCAATAGTAACGGTAATAAGAATAGTAATCGTAATCGAATTTAAATAAATATTCTATAAAACAATAATACTGTAAAATATTGGTCTTTGAAGGCTAAAAAAAAAAACAAAAAAAAATTACTTCAGATCAATTTTTAAAATAAATGACAATTTCTTTGTTTGTTTTTTTTTTTTAAAAAAAAAAAGAAATTTGAACTTAAAAAATGAATAATACAAAACGGGTAAATCAACAGTAAAATCATAATGGATGACGAATTTACATTAATTGTTGGTTAAAATTCGTCACTATTTCATCATGAACGAATTATCCCGAAAATAACACCATCGTATTAACGTTCGCAATTTTTTCATATAACTATAACGATCAGATCTTGAATAAATTTTCAGCTGATTAAAAAAATTATTTCCAGTAATTTATTTTTACGCTGATCATATTCTTATAATTTAACAATCAAATATCACAAGTTTCATGGCGACAATAATCGATACACTTCTAAAGATAAATACATACACGCGCGCTGTACATAACAAATATAAATATATATATAATAAGCGTATAAACACCGATTATTAATTATTATTTGGATACTTAACGTATACTTATCGGTGTGGCAGTATAAATAAAATTCTGAATGAGAAAATCTTCAATTTGTTCCGCACCTCGTAACCAGTTTGTCCAATCACATCGTTCATTAATAGTTGAAAAAAGCTTAACGGCTTCTCGGTAGCTGAAGAAACACGATAATACGTAATACAGTTTCTTTTATTATAATTCATTAAATATAAGTTACCGATAAAAATATAATAGACATAAAAGTGGCTAAATCGAGACAAATGAAAATAAAGTAGTTTTTAGCTTGTCATACACATATGTAAACACTGCATTCCTTCTTCATTCACCGTCATTTCGAACAATTTAAATAAATTTTAATGATTGCACAAATTTTTTTAAATAACCGGTGATCAAATAGATAACTTCGAATATTTTGAACGATTTTAATCGTTACTAAAGCACAACGTTTTTTTTTATAAAAATTTAAAATAACGCTGGTGCTGCTAAATATTCGCGTATTAAATATACTTTTTTTTTTTTTAATATTATATTTTTTTGATCAAGATTCTATTATCCGTTTTAAATAATCAAGATAATAAAATGCGTTAATGTTATAAGTAATGAGAAGACAAAATAAATAAATTAAAAAAATGTTTACATTGTAAAGATGAAAAGTTTGTCCTATTTTTTTTAATTCCAAATCTATTCAGTTGGCAGTATTTTTTCATTCGGCCACACGTAGTATTCTTATCAGTAAAGTTAAAATCCAAATTAAACTATTTCCTAATCACTAGTTTTTAAACATTTGTTCTTTTTAACTTATAAAGAACACATATAATAAAACAAATACATAAAATAAGTAAGGATACAAGTATATATTTATTTTTCTGACAAAGTTTGAGAATATGTTCTAATTAATGAACCCAAATTCTGTAAAACTAACTTTACAGAATACGAACTTTCTGCGTAACTACATACTTAAAAAATGATGACATACGTACATTATTTATCTGCGAAATATATTACGCGCTACGCTCCGAATGACTACGCGACACTTAAAATACAGACATTATTTATAGAACATTGAACAAACTCAATATTAAAAGTTGCAGTGTAGTCGTCTTCCAAATCATACTATAAGGACCAAATTCATATTTATAGTATGCTACACCTGGCTTTATATAAATCCATTAAAGATTTACATCGCGAACTTCTCGCTACAAACGAACCAACTTAGTAGACTTTAATTACAGGGAAATACCCTGATTGTTACATCTATTCATAATATATCTTTCAAGCTAAGACTTATCATCGACCAATAAGCTGTAATTACTACTGTTCATACTGACACGTTATTAATATTAGTATTGATATCGTACTATTGAAAAGAAGTAGGTTACTTCATAATAGAACAACAAACCGCGAGTGGTGTAAATAAATAAAGACAAAACTGATTTAATTCCATTAAAAACAATACCAGACGTAGATAGAGCGGTAAGACACGTTACAAAACTAATTCAAGTTGCAATGTGTATTTTCATTCCAAAAGAAGAATACAATTATCCAAAACATATACGGAAGATAGTATTAAAAAAATTATTTAAAAAAAAATGGCAACAGACTATATAAAAAGCATTAAACAACAAAATATTTTAAAAAATTACCTCATTTCATAAAACATAACCGTCATCGATAAATCAAACATTCGTAAAAAGTATTTATGATCAAGCGAATTTAATCCATTGAAACAAGCGTAAATGAATATTACTTGCTTTTCTTTCTTTCTTCTCTCCTTCTTTTAGACTTAATTTATAAATTTACAAATAAATTAAAAATAAAAATAAAACGAAATAAAAAAATTGCCCGAGCATAACTATTTTTTAACTATTTAATATATTTTAAAATTACTTATTTCAATATCTTAAGAAAGATGATTCGGTTAGAGTTTGCCAAATACGTTCAAAAATATTACAACTGTCTCGATTCGTAATAACGCTTCACATCAATCGTTTCCAGTTTTTCTAAAAATTCTATTCGATCTATACTTACCCGTTAAGATCCGGATATGCTATATAAATGGATTCGGAGGCATGAAAGAACGATGATTGTTATAGCCATATGTTGGAATATAACTGTCACCTAAATCTAGTTCTATATCTCGGATTCTCGTTCGTGATCGAGACAGACTTCCGGCGCTAGACGACAAGGAAAGTCGAGCCATTGAAAGAGTAGTACTAGGTATAGCCACATCAGGCATCATATCGGATAGCTGCCCTTCGCTAAATGAGCTACTCGTTATCTAAATTCAAACAAACGATTATTTCACGAGAAAAAACCTAGTGTACGCTTAAAACAAAAAGAATTATTTATGTTACTGGTAAAATTAAACGAATAGAATTATCGGCGAACTAAATGATCCAGCTCATTTTGTTTTACAATTCATTCTGAAACATGAAATAATCTTTACTCGCTTGAATAATACTCTAAATTTATAGTATATAAAAAATTACAGAACAAATATATTTATCATAAAAAGTAATTCCGAAATGAAAAATTCTACGAAACTATCATTTTTTTCCTTGTTATACTCAACGTTAAGCTGTACAACGCAATATCGATGACTCATTCGACCATCGAAACCTCAAATTTCACTTTACCTATGGATACAGAATATTTGAAGCAAAAAAAAAACAAACAAATTAAACACAGAATCACCTACCTACATCAGTTTGAATCGATTAATAGTGCAAATGATTTCAAACATTCGTTACGATTTGACGTATCTATCAAAGTCGAATTGAGTAACACATCTTTCGTATCGAAAGGTAAAATGGCTCGTGTCACAGAATTAATTAGTGAAATGCAAACAGTCTCGAAATAAATGGCTTGTTGCGTGATAGAGTTTGATAGAAGTTAATAAAACGATAAATGCTATGAAAGCTAGAAGAATGAATTTAATTTCATGGTGTCCTACATTGTTTACATTTCAAACTATCAACAAATCATGACAGTGCGGGGTAGCGAATTAACAACGTCCAACGTGTCGTCCTTATTGACCAAATACGGGGATCGAAACAGATTAAAAAGGAATTAATTAGAACAATAAAAATTTTCATATTCTTACGATTTAAAATATTTCGTGTATGAAACCACCCAAGAAATTTTCTAAAGCTCATCCATAAGCTCCCTAGCTGTTAGTATCTACTTACGAACGAATAATGTGGAATTACGGTTTCGATAAAGTTAATGCCGGGTAAAATTTGTGTAAATAACTTTAAAGGTAGAAAAAAATAGGCTTAATTTTATAATTGTAATTTTTACATTTCGACCGGTTTATCTTTATATTTTTCATAATTCCATAAGATCATCCGATATTGTTTAAATTATGTTTGTTTTAACCATATTTTCGAAATTATTACAATGACTAACGAACAATTGTCTTTGTTAAACATATACATTCAGATATGAAATATTCGACGTAATATTATAATTTTTTTAATTAAGCCGATTTAAATAATTATTACAATAACGTAAATGTACCTCCGATGTATATACTCTGCCTTCCGTAACAATAGCCGGTAGACGACGTTTCGATTGCTTTTTAAAGGAAGATCTAGGAAAAGTCATCAAAGTGGAAATATCTCGGCATCTATTATTATCGCCATCATCGATAGTAGTAGGAGTAGAATGATAGTCGTTATTATATTCGTTCTGAATTATAACCGACTCGTCTAAAATAGAAGTTTCATCGTCGCTAAGAGCACTTCCGCAATAACAAGTGTTCGACACGTTCTGTATGAAATAGTGAAAAATTAGATTTAATTTTTTTTTTTACCTAATTAGCGGAATTAATTAAAACGTAGTAATATATTTTAACTTTTGAATTTCAAACGGTTACACACATACGCGTAAGTTATATATTTAATCGAACGATTTGTCAGATTGCGATACAACACGAAATCAATGGGTAGGTAATAATTTTTAGTCAATAATAGACTAATCAATTTTGTTAAACATAACCTTTAATAAACAGAAGTTAATTATCTAATTAAACGAGCATTATATACACTCGGCTGTTTGGGAAACGGCTATAACGATTTCGTCTAATATACAAAACTAATTTCTTAAGTAATTGAAAAAGGCCTGTATCAGTTCGATCACATTAACCGTTCTCGACTGTTGTAAACTTAGAAATTTGTTCTTTACCGCGTAATAATGAAAATTTTATATTTCACAGTTTCCGTTTAAGTTTTCGGATCTGATAGAAATGTTTTTGATTCTACGAAAAAACTATTTTAAAGACCGATAAAAATCCCAAAATTAATTTAAAAAAAAATACATTACATATTTTGATATTTGTCAGAACTGACATTTTTGAAACTATACGTAAATTGGTGAAACGAAATTCTACGCGATTAAAATATTTACAGTTATGTAGCGGTTTGTAATAGAATGTGGTTCGTATCGAAATATATTTTCAGGAAAATACATAATTTATCAAGTTTTAAAATAGAAACTCGGGTTTAAGCGTGGGGAACATCGTTAATTCGAACGTCCGTTTATTTTTTAATAACCGCCATATTTATCATTTATCGTTTTACATTACACTTCCACATTAAGAAAATAAATTACTTTTATTACGTGAAAAAATATGTACACTTTTATAAACAGCGATCGATGAAAAATATTTCTTTTAAAAACGATTTTTTCTTCATTTATATACACACGAATCTTACATTTAGATTATTGAAAAATTATCTCCTTATTTTTAAAGAGAACGAGAAAACTATAGCTAATAAGTAAAATTACGAATTATTTGACGACACTAATAATTACTATCAAACCGACACCGAAACTATATTACTCACCTCTAATAGTTCGTAAACGTTGTCCGGTAAATTAAATTCTCTGACAACTCTAAGTCTAATTTGTTTCATTATCTCATATTTTGAAGAACGTTTCAAACTTAAAGCTCTTTGACAACTCGGAGCTAACCTTAATTTTTGTTCACGTTTAACCATGGAACTCATAGTACCCGTATCTGGAACTATATGAATAAATAAATGTACACGTTCGTTATCTATAAATTTTCGAATATGCGTAAAAGAAAAAAAATATAATATTATTAATAAATGCGCAAAACATTAAAAAAAAAATCCTTGTTAGAAATCAAAAATATCGAATTAATATTTTCACGTAAAAACGTCGTGGATTATAACTAAAATTATATGGGAAAATTTCGAGTTATAAATGTAGTTTTTAAAAGTCATCAATGCATCGAACTATATACTCTACGGATTTTATCATCATCATTATTCCCCCTATACACTCGTATTATAATCACGGAACCGAATAAAAAATATCATCAATGAACGCCGATGAACAATTATATAATAATAATAATAATAATAATAATAAATTCATCTTTGAAAAATATTGACAAAAACAGTCAATTATCGTAATTATGCATCATGGACAATTTTTTAATGATAGTTATATCATTCTCTGCTTACATTATATGGTTTTATCTCCTATAGATATATAATAATTTTATGGCACGTCGTTACATATGGTGATATTCATAAAACAGAGTTCTTTTTACGCATGTAGTTTCAACATGAACACATGAAACTATAGCAGTCATTTATTCTCTCGGGATGTTTAATATTAATGATAGACTTTATAATGTCTAGCAATGTTGGAATCTAAAATACACGATAAATTATTCAGGAAAAGTTGTTTATACGCGCGGTATGTATTCAATAACATGCAAAGCCTTATTTGTTAAAATAATGAGTATACTACTTCATCGTATTATACGATCTGATACACTTTAATTAACTGTCTGTTTACATTTTAGTAAATGTTGGATTTATACGATATTTTACTCGGAGGATTTTTTATGTTTTTGTATATAACGTTTAATTTCTCCAACGTACTTACTAAATCTGTTGTATACAGCAAAAGATAAGTAGTCAGACAATAACTTTCCTGTGAAAATGCAGCTTTAACTGGACATATGATTGAAAATTCATAATTAACTGCAATATGAAACTAATAAATACAAGTGGAGAATATTGTGTAACGCGACGGATGGCAACCGTTTATATTTAATAAGTTGTCTCTTGTGCAAGATCATATTGAAAGTCAGCTTCGCATAAAAAAAAAGACAGCAGTACATAGATATTTTTTTTAAAAACTACGCAGTGTAAATTTTTTAACAATATACCACAATTTTCAATTATCCTAAAACACTTGGTTTCGTATGTAGAATCAAAAATTAGGTTTGATACCGGACATAGTATATACAATTTGAGAAAAAAAAATAAATAAATAAAAAATAAAATAAATCATTTACCTGGAAAAGAAGCGGAAGCTAATATGTCGTTTATACTTCCACATGAAGAATATATTCCATGATTTAGTCTGATATCAGTAGAATGTAACGTACTGGCAATATCCGGAATATAATGGACTCTTTTCACTTTTAATAAATCTGCACCGCGTGATATGTGTTCTTCGACTATCGACTAAGAAACATAATTATTTTATAAAACTGCTTATTAAGAAAAAAAAAACCTAAAATGTATTATGTCAATGTAAAGTTATAACAATTATCGATATTTTCTTATTTGTTTAAAAAAAGCAGTTAACACATTGAGGACTATTCCAATTGTTAATCAGTCATATTACAAAGAAAAATATAACGATTTTGTAAAAGTACTCGTTTAATATTTTATACGACAAAGAATAATATAATTATGTTCGAATAACAACCGCATGATTAAAAAACGTTCATCGGTTATATAAAATCGTTAAAAAGGAGCACAGTATTCGGAAATTCATGTAATAAATAGAACGTATGCAAGTTATATGATAATACATTAATAAATAAAATTAAAAGTATGGAATATAATTGAGTAATAAAACGTTAGGAAATATTATGATAATGAAGTAAATTATGTACATTTGTCAGTTTTCATTTCCTTACATGTCTTATACTTCTTCCAATTATCATATTTTCATTTTATTTAGATTAGTTCTTATTTCTTTGGTCGATGAGCATTATACTATATATATTAATCTGATATTTTAAATTCTTACTAATGAATTTTTAAATTCTAACAAATCACCGAGTACTTCTCGTAAAACAGTGTAAAGATCAATAAATGTTTGTAATAAGTAATAAATTTACCTTTATTTCCTCGTAATACGGCATAAATAACCTTGGTCTAACGAACAGTCCGATTTGAGATCTGATCCAAGCGTGTACTTTATTGTGACTGTGATTTGCAGCGATCATATGACTGGGTGGTGAGCTAATGAGACCTCGTCTTATCGCTTGACACAATAGGTCGCTAGTGGATGGTATTATATGATCTACTCTTACCAGTGGTAAAATATCCGACAGTATGTCTCTCAATTCCACGTCATTCAATTCTCTCCTCTTCATTCCTTTCCGTGATATTGCGTGCATTGTTATCAAATTTAGCTCTATATGAAAAAAAAAACACGCCATAAATTTCCGTTTGCATCTAAGACCAGATTACATCTGATCATTACTTTAAACATAAAGTTGATAATAAAAATAATTCATCCGAAGAAAGTTAAATCGTTCTAATCAGTGATTTAAAAAAGTTTACAAGTAAATTACTTTTATTTTATTTGCACACAGCTTTCTTCTTTTGAGATTACTTATATCCAAATTGCAACTAAAGGAATTTTCAAAAACATTATGTGAATTTGCAAATAATTTTAAATAAAAAAAATTGAATTAAATCACACACGCACACACACACACACACACACATATATATATATCTTAAACATACACCTTAGGATTTTGTTCATTACTTTTACACCATGAATTATCATTTTTTTAACATTTACACAAACTTGTCTTACGATCGTTATAAAAATTTAACGCTGACTTTTCAAGAATGTTCTGAAGAAAAAATGAATTATTTAATTACGCTATATACATTCAATAGTTTAATTTTTCAAAATTTGTTATAGTTGTTTCTAGAGATACATTTTATTTAGATACATCAAGCCCTAATATTGAGTTAAAATACTATACAATGTGAATAAATTATTTTGTTAAAATAAAAAACAAAATTATTAATTTTAAAAGTTATTTTGTTAATAAACCTTTAAATTTTATTATGTTAGTTTTAAAATTATTCGTTACTGGTTCCTCCATGGAAGGTTGTTCGAAATCATGTTTCCCGCGTTTTGTCTCTACTTCCTGTTGTGTTTGTTATTTGTTTGTAAATTATTTTTTTCTTGTTTTTTATGATTTTTAAATTTATTTATTATACTTATTAATTATTTTAGTTACAGTTAAATATTTGTATCATTAGTATTTCTTATCTTCTACTTTATGCGCTAATAAAGAAAACTTATTAAATAAGTTAAGGTAATGGAGTTTTATTTTTAATGACAGTTATAAATGTCCGAAATGCAATGGCAATCTAATAGGTGTTCACGTAAGTTGTTTTATATTATATAATTCATTCTATTCAAAAACCACATTTTTATAATTTTGATTTGGAAACAAACATTTCTTTACAAGATGTAATTTTTTGTGTTAATAAACATAATTTGTTGGTTAGGTTATATTCGATCATATTTGTTTCGGCTAATTATAATTAGAATTAAAGGAAAAAACGGGAATGACACAATATCTGGCTAGAATAGGTTCATCCCTTTACAAAAATTAGTTTAACATACTGACCCTGGATTACAAGGTATATCAGATATTAAGTTAATGAGAACAAATACTACACGTTGATCTTGCCCAACAGACTGAGAAGCGATATTGGGTTAGGTTCGGTTTGAGGTGTATCAGATATTAATTTGAAAATAGATATTACACTTTGACCATGCCCTATTAGATTAAGTTTTGTTTCAGCTGGTTACAAGTAGAATTAAAGAAAAATCACATTACCCGGAAGAGTGATAAATATTTTATGTAGAGATAAGTAGCGGCACTATCAAAATGTACAGTAAGATTCACAATTTTGGTTTTCTCGAAAAATATTGTATTCCGCAAAAAATGTTTAGACATTCTTGCAGAATCTAGGACCCTCCCACCAATTGTTGTAAAAGTTATGATGAAAAAACAATTAAAATTAACTAATAATATATATATATATATATTCCGCACTTTAGTTTCGATTTTGTTTATTTATTTATTATTTTATTTTATTTATAATTTAAATTCGCACATTACTATTAGTTGTGTAAAGTTAGGTTTTACTTCTCTCGTTATTAGGTTACCGCCAGAAACTTGGTTATATGAAGACGAGGTTGATCGCTACTCTATTCCTAGTTACGTTTCTTATGCTCAATGTAGGATGCACAAGCGTTCTGGTGGGGTAATTGTTTTCATAAAGGAGACGCTTAAGCATTGTTGATTTAAAAGTAAGTTTTGGAAATGTAGTTGGAGTAAATATCTTTTTAAATACTACTGCACGTGTTGAACTCATTGCAGTCTATAAGTTTTGCAACTTTCCATATGTTGAGTATATTAAGGAACTTGATAAATTATTAATTACTTGAAGTAACTCTTGCATTATAACTGGGGACATGAATACCAACTTGTTAGATTCTGTGAGTAGTAATGAATACTTTAATTTATTATATTCGCGTGGTTTTTCTAGTATCATCAATACTGTTACATTTATGGGAATTGATAATTATGTTTCGTGTTTAGATCATCTGTTAGTCCGTGTTTTAGAAAACAGTGCGCACAGTGCAAATATCATTTTCTACATCATCGACATTGATTTCTCTCGTCATTGTGGGATAATTAAATTTTCTAACAAAATTCGTCACTTAAATTTTACTAATCATCAATTTGATAGGCGTACGTTTAATAAAAGTTTAGCTCTAATAAATACGTCCCATTTGTATACTAGTCATGCGACAATTGGCGAAAAGTTTGAATGGTTCCTTTCGCAAATTAAAGTTGCTTTAGGTTATAGTAAAACTAGAGTAAAGCGTATCTCGTTACGTAAACGTTCGCCTTGGATAACTTAAAAAATAATTAAATTAACGTATAAAAAAAAAACTTTGTTTTCAATTTGACTAAATTATTTCCAGATAATTCGAACATACGGCAAGAATATAAAAACCTGTCCAAATTAGTACAAAGGGCTACTAGGACTGGCTAAATTTCAATATTATTCTGGTCTCATTGACAAGTATAGTGATAATCCAAAAAAATATTGGGCCCTTGTTAATAATGTAGCCGGTAAGCATCAATCCACAGTTAAACTAATCGAGACTGATGGGGTAAAATTTCATGTTACTGGTAATGAATTGCGGAAAAGTTTAACAATCACTTTCATGATAGTGTTTCTAATTTAGTACATAGTTTTAGAGATAATTTTCACACTAGTAATGATATTTCCATTGGTTGCATTACTAATTCGTTTGTGTTTGATAGTTTCACATCTACCGAGATAAAAAATGCAATTTTATCCTTGCCAAACAAATCGTCTTTTGGTTCGGACGGTTTATCTATTTCGTTAATTCGTGAGAATATTAATTTCTTTATTCAGCCTTTAACTTACTTATTTAATGAATCGTTAAAGTTGGGGATATTTCCTGAAGCATTAAAATGAGGTATTATTACTCCTGCGTATAAATCTGGTAACAAAAGTGACATTTCAAATTATAGACCGATCTGCATATTACCTATTATTTCTAAAATAAAATGTGTGAAAGAGTTAATTTTATATTTTTTGAGAAAATATAATTTTTTTAGTGATAATCAATTTGGTTTCCTCCCATACAGAGGTTCCAATGAGGCCCTCTTTCATCATATCTCTTACATTTCAGAATCGTTAGAGGCTGGTCGCTCCGTTTTGATTTACGTAAAGCGTTTGATGTGGTAGATCATAATATTCTTTTACGTAAGTTATATACATGTGGCATTAGGGGCTTTATTCATAATTGGTTTAGATCATACCTAACTAATAGAAAGTACGTCACTAAGGTAAATGGTGTATATAGCCATAGTACAGTTCAGTATTTTGGGGTTCCACAGGGAAGTATATTAGGCTCTATTTTGTTTTTGATTTATATAAATGACTTGTGTAATATAAATATTGGAGGGAGAATATTTAGTTATGCAGATGATACTGTCTTGGTGCATAATTCTCGGTTTCCCTCTGTAGTCTTTGGTTCAAAGTGATGTGTATTCTATTTGCACATGGTTAAATAAAAACAAGTTAATCTTGAATTTGAATAAAACTAAATATATGATTTATACGTACCAGCCTTATTACATTGAAAACACTTTTAATATAAATATCAATAATGTGTAACTTGAACGTGTTTATGAAATTAAGTATCTCGGGGTGGTTATTGATTGCAAATTAACTTGGCATAAACATACTGAGTTCCTTTCTAAAAAATTAAGAAAATTAAATTATCTTTTTTATTATCTGAAGCAATTTTTTCCATCTACACAGTTATTTCGTTTGTATACGTCTTTGTACCAACCAGTTTTGTGCTATGGGCTTATACATTGGGGTGGAGCTGGAAAGGTATATATGAATGTCATACAATCACTTCAAAATATGTTACTTAACACCATTGGTAATGGTAAGCAACCCTGTTGGAAAACTCGTCCTCTCACCGTTCGTGAATTATATGAAGTACACTTACTTGTTTTCGTCTTTAAACATTTTAAACTTTTTTCGGTTGAGTTGCATGGTGGTAAAATAAGGTTATCCTCACATGAGTTAGCAAAGTTGCCTAAATTTAATAAATCCAAGCGGTTTATATGGGTGCCACTATGTTTAACTCTTTGCCGCGTCAACTAAAAATTGATCTTGAAAATTATAAACGACGGCGTAAGTCGTTAGTTGCATTTGTAATGTGTAAATAGGTAACGAGCTTTTCATATAATAATTGAAGTTGCTAACTGGTTTAAAAGTATTCGGTTGGAATTTTAAGATTGATGATTTTATTTTGTAAATTAATTTTTTTATCTGTAAATTAAGTTCTATTTCAATTGTTTATCATTATTAATTATTATGTGATTATGAGTTATTTCCTATTATGCCTTTATGTATACACGGCTTTTAGTATTTATGTGTATATTTCTATGTTGTATATTTACTTTCGCGCGTTAGGTGTATTCGTGCTGATTTGTAATTATAGTTTAATACTTAGTTTATTTGATTGGCGGTGTGTGGGTGTTTACTTATATGTCTAAATCGATTTCGTTGTTTTTTTTAAAATAATGTTTCGGTTAAGAAACTGTATTATTTCATTGAATTATATAACGTTACGTTTTTTTTTAGTGCGATGAAACGGAAGTTAAATTTATCTTTATTTATTTGTATAATCCGGCGTTCGCGCAATATGCGCATTTTCGTGATTTACACGTTATATATATTTTCTTTGTAATCTTGTATTTTAATTTGAAATAAATTTGAATTTGAATATATAAGTATATGTTGGCAAATGAAATTATAATAATACTAAAATCACTATTAAAAAAAAACTCCATTAGCTTATTTAGCCCAGAACTTCAATTTTTAGATATTTTGGAAACGAAATAAACTAAATAAATATTAAATACTGACTATTTACCTTTTTCTTCCAATTTACGAGTTAATTTAGCTTCCGCCCATCTTAAAACAGCTTGCAATATTTCTAATTCGCTAGCTTGAAGAAAATCACTTTGCAAACAATCTATGAGATGAGTTTTATCTATATGTTGTAATACCGAACTATCTATCAGTTGAGAAAATTCTTCACATAAATATAATTTCGCTTGTCTGTATACCCATGCTGAACCATGAGGCTGACTACCCCATCTAAGTTTATAATGAATTTCACAAATAAATTAGCATATATGATATAAAGAAAAATAAATAAAATAAAATAAAAATTATTCTACTATAGTAACAAAAAAAATTGTTTAAAACAAAAATATACTTGTTATGTATTAGTTTGTTTCGGTGATGATCAATAATTTTCAACGCAGATTCGCCAAATTTTTAAAATTATGATAAAGCAGAATTAAGATTGCATCTTGAGATTTACGTTAAATAAATAACGAACACTAACATTAAAACACAAATTTGAAGTACCTTAATACAGTCGGCAAAGTTTCCAACGTTAACCATTCTAATATTAAATCTTCACAACCCTGTGTAACTATTTCTAATTCCAAAAATCTACCAATCTGATATAATTCCATAACTTCTTCTAATGGTGTAGGTTTCGTTCTTCCAGTACTCGTTAATGTTTCCACCTATTTTAGTAAATACATTGAATTAAATTAGTTTTTAACAGAAAATCGAGATAACGAAGTACATTAAACGATTTTTTTTTCTATTAGAAACTAAAAAACATATCAAATACATTTAAAATATTCTACAAAAATATTATCTTTAAACTAAAAAAAAAAAAATAGTATATAGAAATTAAACCTTCTGCAATATCATATTCAAAATTACGATCACAAAACACGAGTATAAATATTCAACCACAAGTATGTCAGTGATTCTCAAAAAGTAAAACATATGCAGTAGCTAAGTTTGAAAATTTGACAAGACAGATCATAAAAATTATCTACAAAACATCTCAATAAATAATTTCAGTTTATATTATTTTTTAATTTTGAAGGTGTATATAATGGAATTAATGAAAATACATATATAATATGGAACGGGACTGAATTACATCGTATCTCTTCGGAAACAAGGAAAACGGAGTTACGATATATTATTTTGAACAATAGGCTAATATATCAAAATATTTTCTATGATCATGGAAATTAATCGCGATACCTACAAATTGTATTAAACAAAAGTTAATACCGTGGAATATTGGAAGTTTATGTTGATTATGTACGTAATCGCCATTTAGGACGTTGAAAATGATGTTAAATAAATAAAAGGAATATTAAGAGAATATGTATCGAGATGTAGACTTGAAGGAAAATGAAGTGGAAAAGTTGGATAAAAAAAAAATAAAAAATGAACGATACTTCAACAAATTGAAGGAAAACTATCATAGCTATCTAACTTTAGGACTATACAAATAATGATGATAATGATATTGTTAAAATACGCAAAACTACCTAAAAAAGAATTGAATGTAGGTAAGCAGGACGTACACCGAAAATATTATTAAAATTCGAAGACGATCACATCTTATCCGGTGTAATTATTGTCATTAATTTATATAAACACACTGTTTAAAGAAAAATTAGTCTTATATGTTAAATATCGACAAAGTGTTTTGCAGAACCAACAAAAGTTCTAATTGAATATTATCATACGAAAGCAAAAAACCTGTAGTATATTATAGCAGTTTAGATTTGCAAAGATAATACGTCTCAATTACAAAGATAAACAATTGACGAAAGTAAACGGGGTGGTGACGAAATGAAACTATTTCGTGATCTGATATTACGCAACAAATAATTAGAAAATTCTAGCAAAACCGAAATTAAATTAAGTTCAATTATCATTTAATCGAATAATTATAAGTTAAAATCTTGTAAACTTTTCGAGTTTATTATAATTTTTAAAAATACACGTACTCTTGTTCGCATTATAATTTCTAACACGATTTTTATTTTTCCTTATTTTACCTTGAAGGTTGTTGAAAGAAATTTAGTTTGAAAAATAAACAGGTTTTCTTTTATCACGAAGGTAAGTATCCAAAACGTGTAAAAATTTCTCAAGACTAATAACAAGTGAGAAAATATAAGTTTATTCAAAACAAAATTTCCCAGATATTACAAAACCATTCGCTACAGATTTTAATATATAAATCACTCTAATTGAAAAAAAATATTACAATTTACGCGACGGATATTATTAATAAAATTAATCATCAAACCTCTCCTAGACTTCCGGCTGATGAAGTACTATTAATTCCGCGCAAAATTAAAGACAAGTCCACATTGTCTAAATAAATTGCGTGTAATAATACCTTAGCGTACCGACTGGGAATTACATTTTCATCTAATAACACTTTTGACGGTATATTCAGCAAACGTTCCATTTGATCTTCATCCGTTCTACTACGTCTCAGAATAAGATTTCGAAAAAATGGCGACCTAGCGCTCAGTATCGCTTTATGACAGTTAATTTCGAATTTCGCGATAAAACCGAATTCCGAATGACCGGACAATCGTCTAAAATCCGCTGCTGTCACACCCGCGCTAAAGATTAGAACGATATCGGCGTAATCAGCCGTCTCCAATAAATACCGTAAATCATGATCTAACTGATTCGGAATGCCTAGTTCGTCTCCTAATCTTCGTAAAAATCCGATATCGATATTACCTTCTCGAGGACCGATATCGCCGGTGTATATATAACGTAATAGAGCGCCGAACATTTCAATGTCAACCCCCGGCGTATGTAAATTTACTCGTACTTGCGCTCCGTACGACGGATTCCGACTTAGAATATCGCGAAAATAAGACGAACGAACCGCTAAAATGGCTCGATGCACCGGAAAACAAGCTCCCTGAAATATTAGATCGACATCCGTGCAATATTTGAAATCATAAAGCGTTGATAAATCTTGTTTATAGGTAGCCGCGGGCGGTCTAGCTAATTCCGCTTGTATGGTTAAATCTTTCAAAGCTGCCAAAGCTTCGTATTCTTCTAGTAATGACCGAATTTCCGAATGAGACCAATTCGAAACGAATTCTCGTATCGTTTTACCGTGATCGTGCGATTTTGACGTTCGTCTTCTATTACGAATAAACTTTCGTCGTAAAGTAGCGAAACCAGCCATTCGGAGCTTCTTTTTTTCTCTGTAAAATAATATTCGTTTAAATCGATCTTTCCTTAATGTTGTCACAACTATCCGTCAGGACGAAAGTATTAAATGTATTTTATATCGAAAATATTGAAAACGAGCATTGTTTCAAATAAACTACGAAATACTTTGTTCAGTATTATGTACGGAATAATTTTCATTTACACTACTTACGACTGATATTGATTTCTGAACGGATAGAATGAAATACATAAGCATTATTAATGGTCTACCTTTAAAAATAATTATTTTATGATTGTATCGCCAAAATTCATCGTAACAATGACTGGAATAAGGAACACAAATTATTATCGACCAAAAATAATATTCTGTAGTATAGCATTAAGAAATTTACACGTATATAAACTAATATTCAATCCTTTAGCATAATAATCACAGTGCCGTATCTCTATAAAGACAAAGTCAAGTTACTTGCTAGCTAATTCGTTAGTTTACTCTCAAAATTCAACACTATTTACACAGTAAAATTAATCAGGTTGATATTACTGTTCGGACGTATATGAGTACATCGGCATCTGTATGAACAATTTTTTTTTCGCTACTCCTAACAAAATACATAAAACTCCAAAATGTAAAACTTTCACCGGAAAAGAGTCATACAAAAAAACTAGCCTGAGGATAATCTAATCAATAATACAAACAAGTTATTCTACTACGTTCGATAAGTATAATATCTTAAAAGATGGGCAGTTCTGATTTAGGTCGCAACTTTCTACCTTCATATAATTAGTGAAACTTTCCGACTATATGAGACTAACCACTTTAATCTAAGCAAACCTATTACTGCCTGATACTTAAAAAGCTGTTGATACAACATGGTATAATGACACAATATACAAAATACTACACCATGGTTTCCTCAACTATCTTACAATATTTATCAAATTTTATGCCTGAAAGGTACTTCACAGTCGGGCTGTGATACCATCCCAGCCTGCGGTTGTCTATAATCAGACATCGACCGCAAAATTTCACACTATACCAAAATAAATAATACTCGGAATGGAAACCTACGCGAAATATTTTACTCGCAGACATTAGTAACTACATCCAGTCTACTGATAAAGCTCATGTTCCTCTATATAAATTATTCTCGATATTCAACAAACGATTAAAATTAATTTTTGAAAATAATAATATGCAAAACTTTCATTCTACCAATTATCCTCTACACCTGCCTTATCTGGTATAGCGTTAAATTCTTTGGAACTAATGTTTCTGAATTATCCTTAATGCTTCTTTTTCTAAATAACATTCTTGTATCAACACCTTAGTTATTTACTAAGCGGAGTTTATTTTGCTTTATCATATTTTTGTAGTTTTTAACTCGCTCGGATTATTACTGTTATTATTATCATTGTTTCCTTTTTTTATCCTTTCTTTCTATCCGTCTAATTTTAATATATTCCTGAACGCGATAAATTAATATTAACATAATTTTTTCTCAACTACGTCAGGTTTTAATATATTTCCCCATATAATCTTATATATTTAAAACTTTAAGACTGTTTTTAAGTCGCACAACTGTTTAATGCAGATATTTTTATTGTTTCTGTATAATATGCTTTGTAAATATTAATTTAAATATATTTATTTATTAATATATTCACTGGTTTAATATGAACATTTAATGTATACTTTGAAGTTCCTATGTACTGAAGAAACAAATTATTCTATACTCACTTCGCGACATTAGGAGTTAAGCCTTGATCAGAAATCGTGGTAAATGAATCATTAGTGAAAGACATCTCGGCGGATAAATTGGAACCCATCATTCTCACTTTGCTTTCATTTTTGAACAAGCAAGATGCTAACCCACATCGTAATACAAAATGACATAAATTCATTTCACGCTAAACGCTACGGACAAATAAACGACGTATTATAATTTTATACATGCAAATTTTGGTAGTATAAAATAATATTCTGAAACAGAAACTTACGATCAGACATTTTCATAGTATACATAAACATTATCATTATAGATATTGTTTTGATGAGTTTGAAATTCAGTAAAAATAGGCAAGAGATGTACGAAAGTAACTTTATATGCAAAAAATTATCTAACATTTATATAATCACGACGAAAACATTTCTGTCTAAGCAATAAAGTTACCAAAATATTTATTTTGAATATCTATGTAACCACAGATCGAATATAATCAAAATATCACAGATGACAAAACAATAAGATTTTTAAAATAAATGATAAATCGAATAACTTTTTGTGATGACAAAAAATTAAAATTGTTAATCTCGGTACCATTATTTTGCATGATCATTTTATGAGAGTTATGAAAAAAGTCGTGTTATGTTTATAAACTTATATTATAATTACAGTAAATTCTAATATTGAATAACACATTATTTATATAAATAAACTTATGAATAGACTTTTCAAATAAAAGAATATCTCATTACATAGTTAATTATGAGAAAAACAATTTCTAGCTCTGAAATACATTATATTTTTACACTCATTACGAATTATTAAGTTGTAGTTGATAGAGATGACGTTATGGATAGATCGAAAACATGTTTTTATTTTTCATTTGTGTAAATTATTATAAGCGTAATCTAAAAACTGTTTAATTGTTTACCTGATTGTTTAATGATTCAACATGGCTGCAAGGAGAGCATCTCATTCTGGTAGTTGGTATTCTGATTCAAGTAAGTAAAATTATTCTAATGTGAAATTACTGACCGTGGAATATTATTAACGAAGTAATAGTGTTACTTAATACGATGTTCATATAATTATAATAGTTTAGATTTAAAATAATTTTATGTCATCAAAAATTTTTGACTAAAGTTAAACATTTTTAAGTCTCGTAGCATGCTTTAAAGTTCTCTTAACCTATACAAATTAACGCGACCTTAACTACAAGATTACACTAGTTTCGTTAATTTCTGTAATCAAATTGAAAAATAAAAAAGGTAGTGAAGAATAGTTTTAATATTGAAATTAGACTTTTTGTTTTCTGTTTCCCGTTAGTATGTAAACATTAGGTACATTAATATAATTCGAAATACTATACTAGAATAGATTAACGCCAATTAAACAAAATTTAAGTTTAATTTTGTAAAACATGTTTTGTATTACACCTCAATACAGGAGTTTTTATTTATTAACACAACGTGTATATGTTTATGTATTTTTTCGCGTTGCAATTGTTCATAGGTAGAGAACTGCACAAACAATTAGGGCATTGGTTATCATGTGCGGAATTGATTCATGGACCTGCTCGAGCAATAATAGCCCCGTAATACTGATTATCTAATAAATAATTAAATTAAAACTTAGGTGTAATATTTATTAAACAATATTTAATTATTCGATAACAATCACGTGATTCTAACGTATGATGCCTTAACTCGTATGCGATGTTTTTGAAAATGTTCATACGCTTATATACTCGACACGTTTTTTAAACGTTGCGTACTTGATAAAAAGAAACATTCACAAGTGACAAAAAATATGTTGATGTATTTCGAATTATATTTTTTTTCGGAAAACTCATTAAAATGTAGATGGACATTAATAGTAACGTGCATCAACTTTTATTCAATGCATTTTAAATTTGTTCGCATTCAATTCCATATGAATTCATTTAATATATGTAGCGGTCTGTTATGACACAGTAAAAGTTAATGCACAGTTATTATCTTTAGAAGTAAATACGTATATTTTGAGCATCTAATATTGATTTTTAATAACAACAAACTCAATTTTTAGCATGTTTTTATTAGTGGAGAATAGTTCACGCATTAATTTAAATCTTCATAACATTCGCCATTATGAAAAATATTAAATGTTTATACGTGAAGTTCAAAATTGTTGTTTTTTGGTTTTGGGTAAAAGTTTCTAGAAACTGCAGCAATGACGTGAACCGTTGGAAAAGATATATTTTTTTATTACGCCAACATACATTTTTTGCGCCTTTTAACACATCTGCGATGTTGTCGATTAAACAAATGATCTTTTAATATTTTCGTTGTACTTTTGTATAAAAATGTATTGCTTATTGTGATCATGTTTATGTATAAATTGCGTTTTCACATTTAGACATGCTGGTTATCAATACTGTGGAGCGTGCAGCGCATTTGCTTATCGCCAAGTTAGTCCGGTAGTTGTGTAAGTAGTTTACGCACGGTTTTTATGTACTGTCTGGTAACGTAGATTTTTAAAAAGTGTAACGTTCGAATTTTTTATTTTTATTTGTATTTATAATTTGGTTTACTTTGTTCCAGTCAACGTATTTTTATTTTAGGTCCATCGCATCACGTTAGACTTTCAGGATGTGCTCTGACGAATACAACGAAGTACCGAACTCCCTTATACGACCTTCAAGTAGACACTCAAGGTATACGTTTGGTAATAAATTTTGTTATTTTAGGTTCAAAAATTACGTGATTAACATTTTATATAACCGTATAAATAATCGCGTTACATCACACTTAAACGCACAATGTAAAACATTATTATTGGAAATAATAAATTTATTTAAGTTGCAAAATTACAAAAACTGAATTTTTAAAATGATAAACGAACGTAGAAAAATAGTTTCACAATATTTCCTGTTGTATTATAATAGAATTTAAAAAATAGTTCTTAAAGCTTCATATTGCAAACTATCATACTTTCGTGATTAATTTCCATACATTTATTAGATGTAAATACTTTAACTGGTATGCGGCCTCAGTATGCAATATAAATTATCGATTAAAATTGAGAATTGGACATAAAAGCACAAATTTGTATAAAAGGAAGTTTAGCTTCTACACTGCTGTTGTTATTCTACCCAGGGCTGTAATAAACGGATGATATGTCTTATTAAATATTTATACTACAGGCTAATATGTAATCAAATATGATTGTATATACGCTATTGTTCTGTGAGCTGAGCAGACATCTGAGATTAGTTGGGAGAGGGATTCCATTACTTATAATACGTGACAGGAATTTTGATTGATACAAATGAAAAAAGGTGGTTTTCATCGGCGATCTGATGTCCATCGCAAGGACGGGTACAGATGGCGAAGGGGCTAATTTGTGCGTAAATAGAACGTATGGAATGTTGACGTTAAGCCTTAGGCGACATATACGAATAAACGAAATTCTGTTTTCTATGTTCGCAGGAAAGTTGAAGAATCAAAGAATTACTGGAATTGAAGGTTGAATATGACTAAATTGTTTGGCTGAATAACAATACTTCCAAGCGGTTCCAAAATTTTTTATGCGAAAACTCAATCTCAGATAAAATGTCCCTAACCGGTGTATTGAAGTAGAATGTGCCATTATCGTTGACGCTTCTAGCAATGTTGTCTACGGTATCATTCCAGTGGATACCTGAGTGGCTGGAAATCCAGAAAAATTTTACACTAACGCGTTTCAGAGATAGATCGTAATATTTCTTCGGATATCGTAGACTGATGGAAAACAGCGACTATTAAATTGGGACCTGAAATAGCTTTGAGAACGCTTTGACTTATATTTTCAGAAGCGTAAAAGCGAAGCGCCCTGAGAAGCTGTAAATATTGTAGAAAATTTAGGTAGTTTAAAGGTTTTTGTAACGTTCAAAATAATAAACTTCAGTTCTTTAAATGTATAATATTAAGACCACAGTTAAAAAACTGACTCGTTTCGCTCGATCTATTTTATTATACGGGGGCGATTTTAAAAGGGAAATCCCTTTAATGAACTAGTCGTGCAAATTTGTTTACAGTTTTATATATATATATATATTTAACGTAAAGATATATCGTCACAAATTAACATTTGTCGGTTAGTCCAAACCTCGTCAAGATAATATGATACATTCAAACGTTTGTTGAAATTATCGGAGAATGAGAAGAGTCCTCTTGAAGATTGCTGATATATGTTTATAAACGATGATACAGTCTATAAGCAATCCCCCCCTGGAAACTAACAAATAAGTCCGGCTAATCTCATTCCCGGAGACACGCAGATTATTACATAAACTAACCAAAGATTATCAGCTGTCAAGAATAGTGGAAATGATGCTACATAACTCATGTTTTTTTTTTTTTTTTGTAAAGTTACAAGGGAAAAAGAGACGATGCAAGATCCAAAGAATACCTTCAAGAAGTGTAATGCCATCTATTCTCTACAATATGTACGAACGATCAGCCGATGAGCCTACACACGAGAGAATTTATGTATGGTAATACTGCTACCGCAGCCCAAGAAAATAATTTTGAAGAAGTAGAAACGCGATTGCATTGAAGGTTAAGGGGAATTATTATAAAGATAATCAGCTAAGACCTAATCCAGATAAAATGCAAGTTTTTGCGTTGCATTTCTATAACAGAAATGGAAAAAACGGAAACTGCATGTAAACTGGAAAGGAATCCGGCTCGATCACTGTGAAACGCCAAAATACATAGACGTGTTCTTGGATCGTTCATTAACATTCAAACAACACTGTGTTGCTACAAGGAAGAAAGTTACCGCGAGGAATAATATAATCGGGAAGGGAAGATAATCGGATGTGGCTGGGGCGCCCAGTCGCACACGTTGAGAGTATCAGCAGCAATTGGCCTGTACGTTTCAGTAGCTGAATATACAGCATCAGTGTGGAATAATTCATATCATAACAGGCTGCTTGAAGCCGACAAAAATAGGAAAGATATACCCACTCGTGCGAATAGCATCTCCTAAAATAAGGAGTAATAGCAAATAAGGAACGAACTCGCAAATGCTGGACGACAGACATCCGCTTTATGACCAATGTTCCAAGAGGTCAGCTAAAATCCAGGAAGAGCTTTCTGAATATGATGTCTGTAACCAGTATCTATGAGACATAATTTAGATACACAGTTCCAATTTAGATGTTTTCCATATGTTCATTAAGTACTTGGAGCTTTCCTGGTTAGTTCTGACTAGATTCAGATTACACCACGTTTTTCTGTTAAAATCAAATCCGGGCTCTGTGCTGGACAAGTTTAAAATTAGTTATCTGTTCGCTGGAATCTGCTTAAGCCATAGTTTATTGATTATTTGCTAGCAGGTTAAAACTGAAGAAGAGAAAAGAACGAATTAATAAGTTTAGTAATATATTAATGAATTTCATAATTAAAAAGTATTAAAAAAAAAAAAAACAAGGATCGTGGAGAAATTTTGGCAACCTTGCTATAAGCAAATCCTTGTTTGTGAACTTCTTTTTGTACTTAGATCATTTATCACGAAAGATTTAAACGCGAAAACAAAAGTTTTAACGTAAAATATTCAACAGACTCGGCTGCATGCCTGAGTACTTACACGGGAGGGAGAAGTGAGATTACTTATGATTAAGAACAGGAATCGAAAGAACACAGAACGCAGTGTCTTTTCGGGTAATAATGATCAAGATGGAATAAATACGTTGGTGATAACTAAATCGCGTCAAAAACTCCCGGCGCGTACAAAAACCTAGATTATCGCGTTCTATACGTTGCCTCAGTAGTTTTCAAATTAATACGATACCGATAAAGTCAGATATTTTTACGTTATTTTTTTTTTACATGATGGTTTTTAAATAAACGTTTGTTATAGTATGCTCGGATTTAGAATCAAATGGGCCATTTGAAAGAATGAGCATAAGTGTAGATGAAGACGAACACAGTATTGAAATGCAGCTTCCATTTATAGCTAAAGTCATGGAACAGTAAGAAAATTACATTTTCATATATATATATATATGTGTGTGTGTGTAATATTAATACCTAATATCGTATAGTTCAATTTAAAATTATATACGAATGATCAATTATAACCCACGAATTTTAATATCAGAATTTCAAATTCTTAAACTTTATTTCTACAAAGTTTAAATCAATCTTGAGGAAACAAGTATACGACGTTATATAGAACATAAAATAAAATGTTGCCTTCAATTATCTTTAACATTCTCTTCACATTTAAAAATGTCTTTTTAATATACGACGTAAAAGAAAAATGTGATCTATTAATTTTTGAAAGTGATGGATGATAAAATTATGCCTTTATTTCCCAGTGTTTTATTTCGAAAATATCCAACATTTTTCACAATTTTTAAATATGAAGGAAATCTGCTTTACACTTAGCTTTAAAAAGAAAAATTTATCTAACTGTGATAGCTCCAAATCTGGAAATATGGAGTCGAATTATATAGAAAAGCAGTGTATTGAGAATACAGCGACAACAATCGAAAATACTTCGTATCATCACATCTGCACCAAAATATTTAACTTAATCCTCCATAAATGTCAATGAAGTATATGTAAACCAGTATAAAAAGTTTTTTTCAAAAATTGCAATTTAATATTAACCCACATGTCCGCGGAATGCATTTACCGTCACTCCATGATAATCCTACAAGACGATTAAAAACGAAGAGATGGTGCAGAGATGCTCTTCCAATAACTTTAAAAAGAAATAGTTCAAATCACAAGAATAAACAATTTAATAATTTGGAATATCGATTAAAAGTTGAATAATAAACTTATGTATTGCTATAGTAATCAAATAACTCAATAATTAAGAGGTCCAACTTCAATTATACTGTCGCTGTGAATGTAATTGTATCACTGGAGACGTTAGATTAATCACATTTTTATTAGTTTATTCATCGTCGTTATTTATGGTGCTTTGGTGCCAGTACAATAAAACAAAAATTTATTTTTGTTTATTTGAAAAACGGTATTAACTAAGTTTAATTTGTGTTTTTTATTCTTCTAAAACGAGTGAAATCACTAATGTTATACGTGTGATTGTTTTTCGTGTCGTCCTTTATTTCGAATACTAGACGTATTCTTAATTAATTCAGTCATGAATAATATTTTTTAATGTTCATTAATCGTCAGCATTATTTCATTTTGCCGAACTACGTTACAATATTTTTTTTTTTTTTTTAAAAAAGAAACTTCATAAATTATTTATAAATTACTTTATAATCTTACTAGTCTTTATGGACACATGCGACATTTTTTCATTCATCTAACGTAATATTTATATTTACAAGGTATAAGGATTCTTTTACAATTGTCCCTGTATTAGTTGGCTCATTAAATGCTGAAAAAGAAGCGTTATACGGAAGAATATTCGCGAATTATTTAGCCGATTCTCAGAATCTGTTCGTTATATCGTCCGATTTTTGTCATTGGGGTCAACGTTTTCGATATACATTTTACGATAGATCGTGGGGCGAAATTCACGAATCGATACAAACATTAGATCGAACGGTAAGTAGCAAGAGTCATTGAACTGTATTCATAAAAATGAAAGGTTTCCAAGATAAACAAATCACAGGAGTAATGTTTATTGATCTAACGGCCGCTTATGATACAGTGAACCATAGCTTACTGTTTAAAAAAATATATGATATGACAGAAGATTACAAATTAACCACTATCTTTAGAGAACTCCTCACAAACAGAGGATTCAAAGTGAAGTTTGGGAACAAAGAAAGCAGCTGGAGACTACAAAGAAACGGCCTACCGCAGGGTAGCGTATTGGCCCCCAACACTTTTTAATATCTACACTAACGATCAGCCAAAGACAGAAGGTTCATATTCGCGGACGACCTGGCAGTTGCAGCTCAAGACCGGACCCATGCAGAAGTTCAAGAGCATCTACAACGAGCATTGGAGAACTTAGATGATTACTATAATGAAAATGCTTTGAACCCCAATCCAGGAAAAACGGAAGTGTGTACCTTCCACTTAAACAGTGGAAAGGCAAGATGTAAACTGAATGTCTATGCATGATACGGAATAATCAAACTCTAAAATATCTAGGTGTTACCTTAGACCCAACACTTACATTTAGAAAGCATTCAAGAAAAAAATTGAAACACAAAACAATCTTTCGCAAAAACTCGTTTCTACGAAATGGGGTGCTACGCCAGAAGTGCTTCGAACATTGGCGCTGGCTTTATCATTTACAGCAGCAGAGTATGCTAGCACAGTCTGGAGCAGTAAAGTGGACACGGCATTAAACAGCGCTTACAAAATCATTACCGGCTGCTTAAAACCAACAGCGATTGGAGATCTGTATAGAGCCAGTGGTATCGCTCCACCATCAATACGTAGGAAAGTATCAGAAATTAGAACGAAAACACTAGCACTTACAGATTAGCGCCACATGCTCTATGGACAATCACCACCTAAAGAATGACTTAAATCTAGAAAAGACTTTTGGAACTTCACCACTTTTACACGGCCAGCAAAACACCGTAAGGAACTATCGCAAGGACGTGGTTGGTGACGAGGGCATATTGCCACACAACACGATCAGCTGGAAAAAATGGAAAACCCTAAATAGATTACGAACAAGATGCGGCCGTACAAAAGGAAAATTTAAAAAAATGGGGACTAGATACTGATTCAAGATGCGAATGCGGGGAGGAACAAGACCATAAACACGTGAAATAACAATTGACAGCTTGTGGGCTCCACAGCTCAATGACGAAGCGATGAAGGTAATTGATTTCTGTGAGGGGAAAATATAAAGCTTTACGGATACGATACGATTCATAAAAATTTAAAATAGCTACGTATACATATTATGTCTTTAACAAATGAATGAGGAAACTTAGGTACTTTTATTTTTGTATTATACTATTCATTGGTTATTCGCTATTTACGATGTTACGAGTAATAAATAATTTACGTAAAACTGTACAGAATTAAATTGACAAATGATTTACAATGTAAATATTTATCTCATCGGCGAATTTTCGAAATGGTAGATAGTATTTAACAGATTTAATGGAGGAATGATTGAGGACATATATTATTCTTGTTAATCACTAATAATTAAGTTGGAATAACTTAAAGTTCATGTGAATTTGGATTAAATGTTGAAATATCATAAAAGTAATTATATTCTATCGTCGTGCAATGAATTACACAAATTTGTTCCAAAAACATGTTTAGAATATAAAAAATTTTAAATTTCATTGCGTATGTAAATGTTCCAGTATTCATATGTGTTGATCGTTATTAGATAAAATATATTCATAAAAAATTCTTAAGATTAATATAATTTTTGAATTTTAAAATCGTTTAATGAGCGATAATTGCTTCTCACCGTGTCCAATTTATTAGAGATTAAACATAAAGTTCGCACGACGGGTTCTCTCAAACATGTAAAACATGCTCAACATTTTCGTGTTTTTTTTTTTTCTGTATTATTGCGCTAACCGATGTTTGATAATAATTAGTCGAAATATATTTGAATTATATTATTTTAAAGGCTATGGATGCAATTGAATCATTGAATCCAGCTGCATTTACCGAATACTTAAAGAAATATTCAAATACTATATGTGGTCGTCACCCAATTGGTATATTATTACAGGTATTATATTTATTTATATATATGTGTGTGTGTGTATCGTTTATATAAATTGATTCATTTTTAAAACTAATTTTCTGTTTAAGTGTGACATGATGAGAGGTAACCGATATGTTTCGTTTTTATCCCTGTAAGCGCTTAATTCGTAACAAATTGACTCATATAACTTGATCTGTTGTCTACTACAAACTAAATGATTACTTACGTAGTCTAGTCTAGTACTATCATTTTGTCGTATGAATATTAAGACATTTCAATAATTAGTGTTAGTGAAATATATTAACGCATTTAAAATATTTGAAATTTTATGATATGACTGCGCGTTATTATTCAAGATGTTGTACTATATTATAGTTAAATAACTTAGTAAAAAGACAATTGTCACTAGAAGAAAAAGTCGCTCATTAATGCGTCGCAAATGAGTAATCGGTTATAGAAAATTAATAAATGTTTTTCCGGTAGACAAAACTTCCTTTCCACCCTTAATGAAACCTAAGTGATGGAGCACACTCGAATAAAGATAAGTGAACTCATAGATAATTGAAAATACACGATCAGAATGACGTAAATCTACTCCGTAACACGAATGTCAGTAATGACAGTTAACACACTTTCACTAAATTTAAACGTCACCAACCGAGATTTATGCATCAGCCCCCTAAGAAATGTATGTTCTTCTGACCATGATTCTGAGAAATCTATAACAGTCTCAATATTATTATCTTATGTCGTGGAAATCGTCTAACATTACCAGTTCCGAAACCTTGAAATGACGATTCCTTGATTAAAAACATAAAACCTGAGTCTACATATAAATATTTGTATGATATTTGAAAAAATACTAGTAGTTAGATTAAGAAAATATTGTACAAACTAAATTTTAATAAGTTCCAATACGGTTTTACACCAATTTAAATATCACTGTACAAGTTGAAAATGTCTGTGATCGAATCACTGATAATTTTGATAAAAATAAACACACTGGGTTAGCAATGCTAGACATTAAGAAAGCTTTTGATACAGTCTGGTACGTCAGAAACTTAATTAAATACTCTTTCTGCACACCTAATCTCCACGATGAATATTAAACATGAGATTTTATGTTAAAATTCATAAATCTAAAATTACAACAGTAATACCATAGATAAGCATTCTGAGGTTGTTTCTGTTATATATATATATATATATATATATATATATATATATATATATATATATATATATATAAAGTAAATTACAACGACCATAGAATAATTGTGAACAAATCCGGATATACCTGCATTAAAACTATATACGGCATGCTAAGTTGTTCTTACGTGCAATAATTAAGAACAACACTTTTTTTCGATATCTGCTGTATGTCTATTAACAAAAATGGCAAAGGAAATCAGTACGATTACCAAACACTACAACATAGCTACAAAAAATATGAACATGGACGAGTAAAACATATTTTATTACAAGCGATAAAATCTAATTTTTAGATTTTATTTATATCAATACTTATTGCGCGACTAAATTGTTTTAATCTTTATACAATATCGTTTATTTAATTATTTAACAAGGCAGGTCCACCACAACAGTGATTAACTGGAACTAAAATAAAGGAGGGACCCAAAAGCTTAAAAAGTTAAAATTATCTTATCCCCATGTTTTTGGTCAGTAAATTAACAAAAAAAAAATAAAAAAAAATGTAAAACTTATTTTATTTTCGCAAAGGTTTTCGACTTTTACATAATTTTCAAGCGATACAAAAACGTTGATATAAATAAGCTGCTGAAAATGATCTAAAAATCAGATTTTATCGGTTAGTGATTAACATTGTTTTTATTTTATTTTGTTAATTCATAAAATCAACTACTCAATACATAAACATACATATATATGTGTGCGTTGCATTCAAGTATCCCGCCAAGGTGTGCAGCTTATCAACATGTGCGACAAATTAACACACGACTCTACTCTTTATTCGGTAAAAAAAATAAAAAGATACATTACTATAACTAGCGTAACATACAAAGTTATCAGAAATTTTACAAACAATGAGTTGAAAATATCGCGTTACATCTTTAGGTGCGTAAATAGTTCTAATGTTGCAAAAATCACGATTAAGTTAATTACTTGACTAGGTAGTAAAACCAACTTGGGTTAACTTCACATTGATCTCACAAGGTCACTCACGCTATACTTGTCATACACTTCATTTAATTATAGTACATTTGTATTATTTAGTATAAAATTGAAAATTTAAGAACAGGGATTAACGTATTTTATTTTTATTTTATTAGTTTTTTGTTTGTTCCGAATTTGGCTATTTCGAGACAACGTAAAATAATCTATCCGCTCCAGTCAATATTTCTTCATCTTCTGCTGACGTTCTTTATTTTTAATTATAGAAGTACTGGGTTATTTAGTGAAACATTTTTTTGCATTTTTAAAGTGCCTCAAATATATTTTTTTCCCGGGCCCTGCAAATTTACGTGGCAGGCCAGAGCACTTAGCTTGTTCTTGTACTCCCCGATCTTTCAGTTGGTGGGCAACCAGATTAATGCTCTGCTTCGCCACACGCTCCGAAAATTATAATGTAAAAACTGTGTTTCGCACGAAAATATAATGAAAATACTTAAGATGCAGGGTTTTCGTGCGAAACAACAGTTTTTATATTATAATTTTCGGAGCGTTAAAACAGCGTATATTATAATGTTTCTGTATAACTATGAAACATATTTATATATATATATATATAACGGATAGTAATATATATATATATAATTAAGTAATTTCAATTTCTTACCTGAAAACGTGCGAGTAGACAATTCAGATTTTGTACGTATAAAAACATTTTTATCTAATATTTTCACTTTATGTATTTTTTGCCATATTTAGGCTGCTCACCATTTACAGAAAGTATCCGTGAACGGAACAAAAATATCGCTCAAATTTCTGAAATATGCTCAATCCAGTAAATGTTATAACATGAGTGATTCTTCCGTTAGTTATGCGGCCGGTGCCCTGATTTTCGAATAATACGTTTCGTGGTTGTTACATCATACGTCACTCCCAGATGAAGGAATTAATAATGTATTACTGCCTTAATTATTTAACAATAAAAAACCTTTATACTCATTTAAAAATACACATAATTATCATATACGCATGTATTAAAAAAAAACAACACGTAAATGGGATCGCGCAAGGTTTTATTAATTAAATACTTTTTATAGAGTTCCGTATTTCTATTTTCTTCTTTTTTATTTTATATATATATATATAAATGGTGTATGTGTGTCTTTATTGTCGGATACGTTTGTTTTCATCTCTTAGGTGTCTATGATATTCATTCTAGCTTCTTTTATTTAACAACTGGCTGAAGATATCGGTTGTCATCTCAGATTTTTCCTTGCCAAGAATCACGGGTCGGTTATAGTTCATGCGAAAATCCGGCTGTATTATCATACTAATATAAAAACCTTATCTGTACCCGGATTTATATGCGTTAGTGTGGTTGCATTATGCGCGGAAACATTTGTATCCATTGCTCAATTTAATAGTCAAAAAACCTATTATTATTATTATTATAGTGAAGAAATTAAAACATAAAACATCGATAAATTACGTAGTAAAAAGAGACATAAATTATTTTAAAATCACATTAATTTAATAAACAAAATACTGTAAACGTACTTTATTGACAGTTTATTGCGTCATTTCCGATGATATTTGTAACGGAATTAAAATACTCAAAATGATATAAAAACTTATGTGAAAATGTTTCAAAAAATGAAATGATAAAATAATAAAACTTTGTCGTAATAAATAAAATTAGTCTTAACGTGAAATTTTATACTGCAAATTAAACGTTAAAAAAAAGTAATGCATAAATTACGCGCGAATAAGGTGAGAATTTATTTTCCAAGTTTTTCATTTACTAACCAATACGAATGTGTTGTTGCAAAAATATGACATTTTGTTTTATTTAAACGCCTAGTGAAAACGGACGATTTTGTTGGGTTTTTTAATAACTCAAAAACTGCGCGACCAAAATTTTATTTAAAAATAGAAAAACGAAAGATTAGTTTACTGTAAACACAAATCGTTCAGATTACTGTAACAATACATTCATTCTGTCTTTACAAAATTTTCGAAGACTTTCTAGCATAGGTCGCATAACTTTTTTAAATCTCTTCAGAAATTCGAGTTTTCAGGTCTCCCAGATCTTGTAAATGCGGTTCTTAAGATACTGCCACAAAAAAATCGCATAACTTTGAATTCTTTCCGAAACTGTGCACTGTCGTGATCAATTCACGCCTGCTCCTTCTCGTTATAGGATGCCATGAGAACTGAAACTGGACAAAAAAGAATCTCATGTGTACAATAAACGTGTAGCACGCAGTTTGTGTTGTAGCAGTTTTACCAACTGCGCTATTCGAAAAACAAAACCATCCGTCTTCACTGGGTCCCTTGGCGTACTTATTTATTCCGTTTGGTCGTTAACCTTGTCTATAAATATATATATATATATATATATATATATATATATATTTTAATTTTTTATAATGTGGAATATCAGATTTTTAATATTTATTTTTATTTTACTTGTAAAATTGTTTTTTAAAAAATTTTGTGTTCGTATATTTTTATATTTTATATTTTACTTTTGGACATCATACATCGTAACAGTAAATGAAAAATTTAAAATTCCACCAGTATACAACTTTTACAGAATCCGGAAAATAGTATTGAAGAAAAACTTAATATAAAAAACAAAATTAATAAACAAATATATTGATATTAAATTTCAACAAATCAAAAAATAGACAGAACAGTATTTTTGGAGTATATTTTTAAGTAATTATATTTAATTTATATTTTTAAAATTATGATGTTTTAAAATGTTTCACTTGATAATGGCGTAAATGCCGAAAAGCTTTGTGTTTTCTTTAAGAAAATAAATATTAGTGATTTAATTAATTTTCAATTGATTTTTTATATATATATATATGCTACTTTTGTACGTAACGTCGATAACTTTGTTTATCACCCGCTCATATTTTTTCGGTGTTATTATTCTTTTTTTACTTATTATTTTCATTTTATTTCAATTTTCGTGTGCAGCTACGATGCTTCGTATCACACGCAAGGTAAAGAAAATATAAAATTCCGGGAATCAATCGGACACCCCCCCGCGACGTAATATTTATGCGTTCCCTTCTACAGTTAATGATTGCGTATCATCGTCCGATGATAAGACATTGCAAATATTAGTTCATGAGACAATGAAAGCACTCAATCAAAATCAATTGAATGAGTGGCTTACGTCTAATAATCAACCAGTAAACCGAAAAAACAAAGGATAGGATAAAGATAGTATAGCAATGAATAACTATAAACACAGAGATACGCTCGGACTAACTACTCAACAATCAACAGAATTTAATATAGACGCAATTACGAATGTTCTACTTACGAATAATAATAACGCGGTAAATATATCGAATCGTATAATTAATAATAACGCTAATATAAAGCTTGTACTTCACGATACTATAACTAATAATAATAATACTTTACAGATAATTAAATCTAAACTGAAACACGGTCTCAAATTTAAAATGAATAAAAATAACATCATATCTTTTTACACTTTTAGCCTGAAAGATTATGATAAACTAATTGAAATATTTAAAAGCAATTCTAGCACACAATTTCACACTTACACTCCTAATTCACATAAAAAAATTAAAATGGTCATGCAAAGCCTACCCAATTCTATAACTCCTGATGAAATTCTTCAGAACTTTCTTTTTATATATCAAGCCTGATTTAGTAATTCAATTCCAAAAGAATCACCTGATCCAGCCCGCACTTCCACTGTCCTATTTTCCATATTTCTTGTAACTTTTTCAGTGAATACAAAAATAACCAATATATTAAGAATTAAATAATTATGCTACTGCCTTATTTCATGGGATAAGTACAAAACAAAGAACGCGATAACACAGTGTTTTAAATGTCGGTCTTTCGGCCTTTTATCAATAAACTGTCATAAGACCCCAAGGTGTTTAAAATGTGGTCAATCACATTTTACAAGCGATTGTACTGATCCCAATATTTGTTGTGCAAATTGTAATAGATACCATACGTCTCATTCTAAACGATGCCCTCTTTTCTTAAAACCAACAATCTCGTCGCACTCCGTCCCAAGCCCGGTCTCTTAACACACGCTTTAATCCACCAACAACATATACTCAAATCAGGAAGCATCGTACCATACATGGAGATGATGTAACTCTACTGATAAATAGCCATCTGTGCTTTGCCTACATTAGCCACGCGTGATACTGAATTAATTGGTGTCGCCTTGCAAGTTGATAATGAACCTGTTCATTTGTACTCAGTATATTCCTCACCAAACTACCTCCATTTTGCGTCTGATATCTTACTACTTTTGAGTTCTGTCGACAAAGTTGTCATAGCTGGTGATTTCAATGCCAGGAACACAGCTTGGCACTGTTTACAAATAATAAATCAGATAGAATTCTACTTGACCTCTGATTAAGAAATTTACTATATTTCAGTATCCTACTTATATCCCAAAATCAAGCCGTATGAGGCCTATCATCGATCTCATTGTGTGTAAAATTTTTCCCTACATCACTACACATATATCTTTACAATCATTAAGCTCGAATCATAATCCTATTTATTTCGAACTAAACAAAAATTTTCATTCAATTTCAGGTAAGTTAATTTATTACTTCAAAAGCGCTGACTGGTCTCAGTACAGAAGACACATAAATAACACAATAAAAATTCAAAAACGCCTTTATCACTACTGATCAAATAAATGGATCTATTATCTTTCTTACAGATACTAACCTAACATCATCTCAGCTGAACATTCCAAAACGAAAAGTATCCCCTCACTGCGGTCTTCCCATTCAATATCATTTAAAAGTTATAATTAAATTAAAAAACTACTATCGTAAAAAATATCAGAAAAACATAAAACGGTTCAAAAAACTAACTTTTTCACACATGTAGTCAAAGCCTAGCTTCTTGAACATCATAACAATGACTGGAATAACAAATTTAGATCAATATCTCTCAAAGACAATAGTCTTTGGAACACTACCGAAAAGTTTACACATATTCAAAGCAACATTCCACCCTCAAACATAATAATGACACTGCGTATTCCGATAAAAAAAAAGTTGAACTACTTGCCAATTACTACATGCTAGTACACTCAAAATTCAACATTATTAGCAGCACATCACACAAAACATGTTGACACTATTGTTCAGAAATACTGTACAACTACACTCGCTTCAAAAATTTCTCTGACTACTCCGAATGAAATACATACCTACATAAAATACCTAAAATGTAAAACTTCCACTGGAAAAGACCTAATTCACACTATTATGATAAAAAACTTGTCCAAAAAAAGTTATAGTATACTTAACAAACATAATAAACGCAATATTACTCACCGGTTATTACTCATCATTATGGAAAAAATCGATTATAATCGCTATTCCGAAAGTAAGAAAAGACTCTTCTGTGCAAAACATACGTCACATTAATCTAATCAGCACAAAAAGTTATTCTACTACGCCTAAAAGCGTATTCCACTGAACATAACATCCTAAAAGAAACAGTTCGGATTTAGATCACAATTAACTAGATTTCCTGATCATATAACTAACCAATTTAATCTAAATAAACATATAGGATTACTATTATTAGACATTGAAAAAGTCTTTGATACAACTTGGCATAACGGAGCTTACCTAGCCATCTCATAATACTCATAATGTTTATGCTTGAAAATGACGTAACCGTCGAAAAGCTTTACAATAAAAAACTTTTATAGTGATTCAAATGTGTTATGATTTTATTTTGTTTATAAAACTTTTTAAGCTTATTAAAACAATTTACAAATATTTACCGCACTGTTGAATGAAATTTTAAAAAACGAAAGAATATTAGCTGCATATGATAGGGTGTCCTTGTATGTAAGACCGTTTAAATAAGACTCGATTTTTTAAATTACGCGAATAGAATTTATAACTTGTGACGTAATGGAAATTTTATATTACTGAAATATATATATATATAACCGTCCGTGATATTATAGGTTCGTTAAAATATTATAATGATTTTATTTAGACATCGTGTAATTATTCCCAATTTAGACGGCATCATTGTTTAGGACAGTCATACACGTTATGCTGATATATAAAAAGATGTAGTAAACGCGGCGTATTGCATTTGTAAGAGTGAAAATAATAGGGAACACGATACGTAATATTTGTGAAAGTTATCTGCATAAATGTAATAGAATCTTATATGTAAAGATTATCCCGCTAGTGCATTATCATTAAGAGCCGTCTCCGTATCGGAGGTAGGCGACTATTTACCTATACGTAATTTGTTGTAGTATAATTAGCGTACAAGCCAATCATAATATGGCTTTAGCAAACATACGCTAGGGAGAACTTAGAATTGCTTTATTGTCACGACACAATATGCAGTCCCGCATGTTTTCGTAGTGTACTATATTATTACTAGCGCGCATATGGTGTTGTGCGTGATGGTTTGCAATTGCCTATTAGAATTATTTATATTTTTATTTCATGATGATAATTTTTGCGCCATCGATCGTATTCGAACTCAGTACCTTCCGTATAGAGGTCCGTGCTCTAAGTAAGTTATAGCTGAGCGATAAACTTTTTTTTTTAAAACATCGATAAGCCATATTTAAATGTTTCAAATTGGCTCCCGCTAATTGTAAGAAACATGTAATAGATATTTTCATTTTTAACATTGGAGACAGTTTATTTCAAATTTATTAACTATCAATACTTCTACTCAATGCTATATATATCTGTACACGGGTGGTACACATGCGAATTTACATAAAGATCAACCATAACATGCATTAACCATACTATTCGCATACAGATATACATCTACGACGACGCTCTGAACACACACATACACGAATGAGAATAAGAGTATTAAATAGACAGTATTTTTCAGGGGGCAAAATGTATGTAATTTTAAACTAGTTTCGTTCTTGGTAACAAATAAAAACTGAAAAAAAAATTAAAAAAATATTTGACATGAAGATATCGCTGATTATATTTCTATTACTTCGTTTTGGAAAGAGCAATCGTTAACACCATTTGAATCAATAGTAAAATAACATTTCGATGGCGGAATATGCGGGGAAAACTGCACCTGTAATTCTCTAATCCCATCTGACGATGCCACTCGTTTCATGAATAATCGTGTCGTGACTAAATTAGACCATACTAGACCCAAAGCAGGAATTAATTCGCCGCGATTTTCCGTAAACGACGCTGTTACCTGTAAAATATTTATATTTTATAAGCTTACTCTGTAAAATAACGATAAATATATAATTACGAACTTGAAATATTTTTTTTTTTTGCATACAATCTATCCAAAACTGGACCATAAGTAGCAGTGATGAAAATAGAACTTTGTATTAACGTAGTATCTCCCAACGAAGATTACCCACTATCTGAGAGTTATATACATATTAACGAACTAAATTGGATTATTGAGTTCGAACTGACTGTGTCTGCCGTCCGAGACGTTTGAACCGTGCGCAATTATCCACAAGACCAACTGCCAGTGGATTCAAATGACTCGTTATTCGCTGAATGTAACTGTAGCTGTACTGTCTTATTACCTCCTTAACAGTGGGTATATCCCTGTGTAAGTCATCGTTCCGAATATACCACGGTGACGATGAAATGGTGCGCAGTAGTTAGGCTTTTTAATCGTTGAATAATGTTAATATTAGAATTGCTGGGTGCTCCCCAAATCTACGCACCGTATGTCCATACTGGCTTGAGGATTATTTTGTATATATATTAATAATTTATTTTCAATCGACAATTTCGAGTGTTTTCCAAGTAGCCAATTTAACTCTGCACTTTAAATGAAGTTGTTTTCGTTTGTCTATTACATGATCCATATAAGCCGTTGATCAAGGTGTAATCCCAAGTATTTTGCCTTGTATGATACTGGAATTAATTTATTATTTAAATAAGCTGGTACATTTTTACCTTTGTTTAATACGAATAAGATGTGTGCCTTTTTTCATTAACTTTGATTTTAAACATAATGTGATTCCTGATCACCAGTTCGGTTTTCAAAATAACCAGTCCACTGTTCATCAGGTTCACCGTATTGTTGATATTATATCAACAACCTTTGAAGAAAAAACTATTGTACTAATGTATTTCTGGATGCGTCTCAAGCATTTGATTGTTTGTGTGGCACGAGGGACTTCTGTTCAAACTAAAGGCAGTCTTACATGCTCTTTACTTATTACTTAAATCTTACCTGTCACAACGATATTTCTGCATCAAAGAAGACTACGCTTACTCCACCCATTACAGTGTCTGCGCTGAGGTACCCCAAGGTAGTATACTCGGACCAATACTATATGTTATCTATACAGCAGATATACGCCCGACATCTTGACACGCTATTGTGTACATTTGCTGACGATGTTGCTGTACTATCAAGACATGAAGATCCTGTCCAAGCTTCCACTACCTTACATTGATCTACTCGAACCATGGTTTATGAAATGGCGTATTCGCCTAAACGTCAGTAAATGCATGTCACGTTTACACTTAGAAAAGAAACGTGCAATCCCATACGTATCAATAATGATATTATTCCTAGCTGTGTCCGCTATCTTGGCTTCTATCTCGATAGCCGTTTAACTTGGAGATATCATTTAAATGTTCCAACAGCTACGAAAAAGATACTCTGTGTTGATGCGGCTACTTGACCACCGATCCAAATTAAATGCTACAAGCAAAGTCCTTCTATATAACAACTTACTAAAACCCATTTGGCTGTATGGATCCGAATTATGGGGTTGCTGTAAATCATCAAACACGAATCGTATCCAAAGTGTACAATCCAAAATATTAAGAAAGATAATTAATGCTCCGTGGTTCGTTTCGAATAAAATAATTCATCGAGATCTAAACATATCGCTTGTCGCAGAGGTTGTCAAGACCAGATATAAAAAATTTCACAACAAGTTGGCCTACAATAGTAATGCTCTAATATCAGCCTTAGCAGAAAATCAATTACCGCGTACGCGAAGACTAAAACGTTGATAGTCTCGTGATACACTGAGTTCCCATGATTAGCTAACAACTCTATGACGCTATGGAGAACGCTTCTTCTTACATTTATAATAAGCTATGGTCACTCAGCAAACGCACTTATTGTTTCTTAACAGTTGCGCGTATAAAAGTAAAAAAAAAAAAAAAACTTTGATTTTCCACAAATTAAACTCTGTTATATGCTGTTGTTTATTCGATGCTTTGGGTCTTCATCAGTTGCTAGTATCGCGGTGTCGTTTGCAAACATAGCTGTAGTAAACATTTTCTGGCGAATCAGACATATAAATCTGATATAATACCGGCCTTAGCACGCTAGCCTGAGATACCCGCGATTGTATTATATGAATGTTAGAATGAGCAAGTCAAATAAAAATTAAACGGAAACAATAATTTCATTAATTAAAATAAATTAACGATGATGATAATAATGATAATAAGTTGGTTGTTTTTTTACTTGATTCACACAAACGATGCATAAATTATATTCAGTTGCGAACTGATGCAACTTATTACCAATTATACGCAATTCTTTAGCTCTCTCTGCAAACTGTTCAGTCGAAAAATCTGCTCGAAATATCGCCGCGATACTGTCAATAATTAACAAACCGACTTTACCGGAATTTAATAGTGGCTGAACGTTACTTTCTAAATTCCGTTTTAAAGTGTCCTAATAAAAAAAATATACGATCTCAAATTCGGTTATGCATTAAGGTTAATCGATTCGAGTATAATACCAACACCATTCGAAATTTGGAAAGCGCGATTTTTACGAGTAAACGTTCTTAACATTTGAAAATAAATATTCCACCATTCGTTACTAACATAAAAATAATTTAATCACTGTATCATCTATTGTTTGTTGTCGAACATCGTTACTTTTAAGCACGCAAAATGGGCCAGCACTCGAGACATAATTACATGCAACACAGGTGCGTGCGAATATGATATATGTAGGTGATGAGCCACTGTGTTCTCCGAGATAATTAATAGTTATCTAATGCTGAGAAACCACAATATAATTATTTGTTATAATAATAATCATTAAAAAATAAACCGAAACAAATGTGTTAAATTATATACTCTAGCCTTTCGTTATTATAAACAAACGATGATATAATTTATTACATAAGTGTAATTTTAAAACTCATTTGACGTATCGATTAACGCACATCAAACTACATGTTAATTCTTAAATTTAGTTTTAAAGTACCCGAACAACCGAGCCTACTACGTTGTTTTTTTTTCTAAAATGTTTTTTTTTTTGTGTGGTGGAAAGGGAGAATATATTTAGATACGAATCAAATACCATTACATACATAACTACAACTGGTAGAATTTCGTTTCATAAATTTTCCGGGTTATAACCAAAAATATCAAGATTATTGTTATATATCATGTTACACTATCACATACTTATGTACACACACAAATAGTCGGACAAGTATACAAAGTTTATAACGCTCCAACGTGTCAGACACACTAATATATATATATATACATTCCTCACAAATAAGGGGGAATCATATAATTTACGTGTATACTATACTTAATTCGTATACAAGTAAATATCCATATACACAAGTGTACACTACCGATCATAACCACATATATTTTGGTGAAATAAGTCTACAATTAATTACGAAATAAAAGTTTTCATAAACAACACATTTCTATAAAAATACCTAAAAATACTTACATACCCATAATGAAATTTACGTATACATATGAGTTCTTAAAAACCATTATAGGAGTATAAAAATAAAATATAAATATACCATGCAGTGAACCTCTACGAAAAACTACGATGAATGTATAACGCCTTTGACAATGAACAGTTCTAATTAAATGTGCTTTCCCTCACAATTTTATTCTAAATTACAGGGGAAACCGACAGACACTCACACATCTAAAACTAGTCTAAAATCTCCTAAATACTACAGATCTTACTAAAGAATCGAAAAATTCGTACCAACTAAAATTCAACTCTTCATTGTAGGAACATTAAATGTTAGAACGTTGAAGGCAGACAATAGCCTTATTGATCTAGAAGTTATGCAAAAAACTAACATTGACGTTCTAGGAATAGCAGAAGTGCAAAGACAATAACAATGACGAAGCACTTAAATATTTTGTATTATATATGGAAAACAGCGAGACAATATGGTGTTCGATTTTCGGTAAAAGCAGATTTTAAAAGTAAAATTATAGTTTGAAGGATTTTCAGAGATAAAGTATACACAAACAGAAGGGGGGTCAAAAATGTAATTATAATACGTTAACCAAAACAATACAGGAGCCATTTAAAGGACAAAAGTATACATTACTAAATCTGTGATTTGAACAATCAAATAGGGTAAAAAAAAAAACAAAAAAAAAATTGGAATTCTCGGACCATATACTTAGGGTAAAAGAAATGAGAGGCTGGAATCTGGTCAAATTCTGTCAAGGAAATAACTTAAAAATAATCTTCAAAACGAGACTAGTAAAAATATGGACATGGTTAGCACCGAATAAAGCGTATCCAAATAGATTATGTACTTGTTTCGGTGTGCGTTTCGTCAATTATGGACGTAGACGTCGGTGACAGGATTTGATTTTTATTCGGATCATAGGCTTATCAAAATAAAACTTGCTATAAGTAACTCAAAGGTCAATTGAAATAAGAGTGCGAACATTGCCGAACTTATTAAGCAAAATGCAGAAGAATATAAACTTGAGATAAGCAGATCATTGAATACGATACCAGATATAGATCCAATAGAACAAAAGTATATAATGTTGAAAAAAATTATAATAAAAAAAAACAAGAACGAACAAAATTGTATATGAAAAAAAAAAAAGTAATCGAATAAAAGTCATAATTGTCCGCGCACAAATAAAACAATTAATTAGAAAGAAAGAACAACTAAAACGTGAGAAACGAACTACAAACAATAAAATAGAGATAAATATCACTCGCACAGCAGTTAGTGAACGAGTTAAAAATTGGAAGTGTCTAGCAGGGTTAGAAAATGAAAACAGAATTATGGAAAGAAATCGTAAATTGATAAATCAACTTGGTACACATTACTATAAAAACTTATACTGGCAAAAACGACAGAAAGATACGAATTGCATGAAACAAATGATTAAAGACGCCAATGAACCAATACCACCGATCCACCTAATAGAAATCAAAAAAGCTGCAAAGAAAACCAGGATAAACAAATCGACAAGAGGCACGAACGGAGAAGAACTTCTTATCGAAGTAAATAAGTTATTTAATGAAATAATTATAATCGAAAAAATCTCAAGTTAATGAAAAAAATCTGACATACAAAGTTCTGTTACACACACACAAAAAAAAAGAGAAAATAACAGACCAATAAATCTCATATCGACAATACCGAAAATTTTATTCACGATGATATGGTCAAAACCCAATTAGAGCTACATCAGCCTACAAGCGGGTCATTAATCATGTGATAGAGAAAAGTATAGAGTACAACATGCAGTTATTTCTAAATTTATAAATTACACTAAGGCCTTCGGCTCTATAAAAGCAGTCATACATATTTCAAGCACTGCAAAATGAAGACATTCAAAGAAGGAATTAATAATGAAAATGTATAATAATAGTCAGACCAGAATAGTAACAGATGTGAATGGAGAATATTTATCATCTGTCTCCAATTCTGTTTAACTGCGTCTTGGAGGAGATGACTCATTATAGATTGGTGTGATATGGGCATTAACATAATGGGGAATTACTGAACAATTTACGCTTCGCAGACAATGCACTGTCAATCGCATCCTCCTTCGTCCAAATGAAAAAAAAATTCTCCCTTTACAAATAAAAGGAAATAAAGCGGGATAACAAATAAACAATTATAAAAGAACAAAAAACCAAGGGCGATTTTGTAACTATAGGAAATAACAATATAGAAAAATTAACTCATATATTTAGACCAAATAAATTCATTTAAGAACAAATCAGTAACTGAAATGTACCGTCGATTAAAGATAATATGGAAAAAGTACAGGAAGATGAAATCAATTTTTAAAATGCTCAATCTCAAGACCGTATTTTTCAACTGTTTTCTAAGGGTCACAAACAGGATCGTTAACGCAAAGACAAGAAATCATCGTGAGAATCTGCCAAAATAATTTAGAAAGGTCAATAGTGAACATCAAGAAACTAGATAAAATTAAATTAAACATTATTAAAGAAAAATGAATTGAAACAAAGATGTAGTAACAGTAATCCGCATTTTAAAATAGAAACAGAGGGCATGTCATTAGATGCAAAAATGATCGGTGGACGAAGAAATTAATAGAATGGTTCTTAGCATATCGAAAGAGGAGGAAATCGAGATCGTATACACCTTGGGACGACGATTTCAAGAAATTTTTGGGAAACAGAAGATCGTTGTATACAATTGCACATCATAAATATAAATGGAAATAATTGGGAGTATATATATATATTATAATTATATATATATATATATATATATATATATATATATATATATATATATATATATATATATATAAGAATTGCTCGTTTAATAAGATATAGTTCACTTTTCCATCTGATCGCCAACTGATTTTCACTATTTTTACCAAATCATAATTTTAATTTGGCGCGATTAACCGGTTTGGTATGTGAAAACAAACAATCTTTCTTACCGTAATTTCTATCATTTTAACTTTAAACATCAGTAGACCTGTTAATACGATACCACGTTATTTTCAAAACATGTTGCATTATAACTTTCGTTTATATTCTAAGTAGTACTCAAACCAGTTTGTTCTGGATGATTTTTTCGTTTAACATAAACTTTTTTCTTTTTGTAAATTGTAAAATATTTAAGTAAGGATCATGTGCCCATTTTTACTCATCACACTATTCCATAGTATGTATCCATTTTTAAATCAGTCTGATAAACTCTTTTCACTATTCTATAATATAAAAGTTGTTTTTTGTGTTTTTTTTTTAACCTCTAAAACACCGATTTCTAGCATATGAATTTATTAAAATCTGATTTAATTAGGCGAAATAACAACAGATTGATCATTTCAGAATACAAAGTATTTTTTAAAGCACTAGAAAGTGTTGAATTTAAATTGTACAAATAGTCAGGCTTATAAATGAAGTTGTCGATCAATAAAATTTGGACGTTCAGTGGGCCATATGTTCAATTACTTTGCCGGAGTATCTTCTTCATATAAATCTATCATATGTAAATTGTATTCATTATCTGTTATAACTTGCCACGATATATTAATATATATTGCGAATTTGAATCGGATATGAATAAGAGTTAATCTTCAGCCATTCTCTTTTGCATAGATATCATCATCATCAGTACAGTCATAAAGCTGGTCCATTGCTATGAGATAGTAAGTTTCCACCTTTCCCGTTCTTCTACAGCTCTTTTTAATTGTGTCTTTTAACACAGTTGTTATAAATGTGTTTCCTTTATCCGATTTGATAACGACCTTTTCTCTTTAATTTGTCATAGCACCTGTTTATTTTGGATTTTTCTACCTAGCTCACCCGTGTCCTATTTTCCACCAAGCCAACATCTCGAACGCTTGTGACTTATTCATATTCATTTTATTTAATGTTTAGGTTTCAGAAGACCTATCGAGTCTACGTACATCTTCAATGTGCTCGTTCGGAGCTTCAACAGTATTGACTTGCTAGTCTAATTCTAGAATTAATTTCAGCATCATAATAGAAATCTTCTGTTATAATCAACCCAAGGTATTTAAATCCCTCGACTTGTTCAACTATTTCTCCATCAATTTTCATCTCATTTCAAACATGGGCTGTCCATAATTTTATGGAGTAGGTCAAATGTTCACTTTAACATTTCGTTTCCGCAATAATATTTAGATAAATTTAATTCAAGGTTTTCCTTTTGGTCCATTGCTGTTTAATCTCCCTGTTACTAAACTCATGATTCGTTGAGAGTGTCTGATTAAACATTTTATTTTCAACTTTGTGGCATACTTCTTTATTTGCAATTTTCTTTATCCAAGATATTTTAAACATTTTTCTGTAACACCACAATTCAAAAGCCTGCAGTTTTGTTGTATCACTTTTAAAAATAGTTCAGGACTCGCAACTACATGACACAACGCTTCAAATGTAACTTATGGCACATAGTTTTCTTGTGTACAATAAAATATTTCTGTAAGATCATTTTTTTTTTTTAAACTGATCTATTCATATGAATTACGTTTTCTCAAATCATTTTAATTGTTATTGTACGGGACTATAGCTTGTAATTAAACCTATGTGCTTAACAATAATAATAAAAACAAATGAATAGTTTATGCATGAATAAATTTATAGTATTTTAATGCATATATACGTTAATACAGTGGTGGTATAGTTGCTAGAGCGCTTGACTATCAACCGTCAAGTGTTCAATTCCATCTCGCGGCATACAAGTTTTCATCATCATGTAGTATTTTGTAATTCGGCTCATAGGCGTATGGCTGAAGATAAGTACAAAACAAACTAGTGGAAATGATGAAATGCATAATAATTGTCATTTTGAACATTTATTAATTACATGTAATTGCATGTACTTTATCCCTGAGGTCTGTAGTTACTGCTATACCCACATCATTAGTTGTAGTAATGCCATTATAAGTGAGTTTGTATATATATTAGGTGATTTTTGGTCTATCCATCTCGTTCCTTGTACACACGTGTACTTATTTCCTTGTATTTAAGCAGTTGTGGTATTTCCAGATTGTGATCTGTTAAGGTGAATACATTTATTGTTGCTATGTCTGCTACTGCTGTTTCCAAATTTGATTTTACACGAGTAGGCCTGTCGACTTACGCCTGACGTTCGTAAAACAGTTCGGGAACCTTATTTGTAAATTAAATTTTACTAGAATCCTGCTTGAAATGACCTTTATTAAGCTAGACTTAATACTTGCCTTCTCAAATCCCTGTACAACACTTTGTCCAGGAACCTTGTTTACAGGTCCATGAAGAGAGAGATGATAAAGTTCGCTGGTGAACTAGTGATACATATCACATTCTATGAGGTTACCTTCATCAAGTCCAGTATATACTGAACATATTCAACTATTAAAAATTTTAAATTCGTGAACAAGATTCGTGGCGTTACAACATTTTATATCCATAAAATAAATCTGTCTTTATTTTCTTAATTTCTTCGAAAGTCGCCATTATTCATGTAATCAATTATTTAGATTCTGGTAGTAAAACTGTCCATGTAAAAAACAGTTTATAAATATAAATTACACTTTTCATACTTTTCGCGTATTTATTATAAGTAAAATTACGCTTTAGTTATTTCTCTCGCATGCAAATTAATAAGTAAATACACTTTATTTACCGTCGTAGGAACATGCGCGATAAAAACATTGTTAGCATAATTTAATGGACCAAAATGTGGATTTATACATTTTATCATCTGTTCGAGGCGCTTAGATGGAAAACTGTCTTCGGTGCAAAAATAAATGGCGCCTAGGTAAAACAAAGGTACAATGACTGTATATATCTGTTTACAATGATACGTCTAGATCCGAAATGTGTAAATTTGTTTCCTATCTATTACCATTACTTCGGCTTTTGCACGATTTATCCTGTACATACTATATTAAAAAATAAAAATATCTTTATCATACGAATTAATTCTGTACAAACCTTTATCAAGTCCACCATTACTAACAGAATTCTGAACCGATAGAGATAACTGAAGACATAGCTGAGTTTTGCCGCAACCACTTTCTCCAGAAATTTCAGTAATTCCACCCCCGCGTATTAAACCTCCATGTAAAATGTTATCAATTGCTTTGCAGCCAGTACTTAATGTTTCTATATCTAAATTATCTGAAATTTTCGAACATAACAGTATTATTAAAGCTTATTTATACTACAACTGAATTTATTAAATTAACTACGATATTTAATTTTATATGTAATAATCGAAGTACAAAGTTGCACATAATTTCAGAAATGTTTACAATTTCCTTAGATTGTAAGTAGAAAATAAAAAATAAATTAAAATCACATTTTGCATAAGTATTGTTCATGGATAGAGTAGGAAATATAATCGTTAAATTAATGAATACGCATTTAAATACAAAAATTGCTAAATAGTAGTAGAAAAATTGTGTATAAAGTTAAAAAAACAGTTTTATGTTAAAGAAACATTAATTATTACGTCTTACGGCCTATCTTTGATCCTAAATTATTTTAATGTTAGTACTACGAATATTAAGGTATTATTACGATGTACTTTTAAAAAAAAAAATATTTTTTAACCTGAAAATTACTTTAAAAAAGTATTAATACCAACAAAAAATTGTACTCGGTGTTTTTAAACTCAATTATTCCTACCTATACATCTTTTACCGTTTTTTTTTTTTTTTTTTAAATTGGTAAATCCATGGTTAAAAAAAATATTTTCCCTCCGAATTACAATATTTTCGGATCCTGATGTAAATACATTGCTAAAGATAACATCAAACTTAGATAATAAAATTAGCGACTTAACGTTATCATAATATGAGCATCTCACAAGTTTCAGTTTTGGCTAATATTCACGTTTTTGATCATTATTATATGATGCATAACATTTACAGTTACTATTATAAATCGAATAGGGCTAATTATTTTTACCATATTTCGAAGTAACAATTTACTAACTCAATCCAAAGCGAACTGTTAATGTTCTCACAATAACCTTATCTTTATTATGGTCATGAATGAATTTTAATCTAATTATTCGTATTTTATTACGTACCGAGAAACTCTTGGTGCTAACTTACTACAATCTTAAAATCGCGTCATCTAAAACATCATTATTAAGATTCACATATATGGAAGTAAACGGTATTTTTTATTTAAAAATCAACATAGTTGAAGGAACATAATTTACTAATTAACTAAATTCATTCGTGTTTATAATATTTAGAGTAATGGTTAAACATCTGAATGTTTCTTGTTAATACACCCGAAACGTTAATGATTTGAATCGATCTTTAACTTTTCTGATTCTTAATAATTTTCTACTTCTTACAGTCACAATACTAATTATGATAAAAAAAATTAAATAGTATATCGAACACATCATTATGTAACTTCTACTAGTGAACTTTTATTTTTATCAATTTTTAATGTAAAATTTACTATGGTTTATACTTTTTTTTTTATTTATTATCAAGAAAAAAATGTTTACAGAAAAACTTTGTCTAAACTTACTAAACGTTCACCTTACACTGATATAAATTAAATTAACCCCGTAAACTTATTCCCAATTAAAAATTATTTCATACCTAATTTCCATCTTTATCCATGTTGTAATATTCAACTTATTTATTTTTAAAGTGATAAATTCATATCTTCAGTTCTACCTGGAGTGTACTCCTTCAACCATTAGTATTACAAATTTTGAAGAAACATCAGTTACAACGCAAGAATACTGATTAATTGGCAGAAATTCATTTGTTAACCTGTAAGGTAAAATATTACTATATCAAACAATATTACGTCCCATCAGGACATATGTAGTTTAAGTTTGGGTATACTTCTGCCTCAAACAGTGCCATCATTTAGTATGAGCAGAATAAAATTCTTCAAATGCTGACCAACATACGATAGCTCCAGCGTAACAATAGTATTCATTACGATCTGTACAACAAATCGATAACGTCATTCACAACTTTGCAGTCAAGCAGGAACAGAAATTGCATGGCCACACTAATAAAGAAGTTAGACGTTACTGGCGGACACTAAAAATTATGTAAGACGCCTCAAACGTACACATTCATTAGGTATAATTCAGAGTTAATTAATAATTGAAAGATAATGGTTAATTAACAGCTTTTATGAATCTTATATCCATAACTTGCAGTTAATATTAGTAGAACCGGGTCACTTTAAAAGCGTACACAACACGTAAAATCTTAATTACTAATTATTTAACCTAAAGGTTAAGATTGTGGTAATGTAACTACCTTCCGACAAGACAGTTTATTATAAATATACATATAATGTTTGTTTGTAATAAATCATACCACAGATATAACGTTTAGCAGTTTCAGAGACTAAATCATAAACTGCTTCCACTTCTGAAGGATACAAATCAGCGGTATCACGTAACTCATCTTCCGTAAGTGAGAGAATATCAAAAGCTGTCGTCAGGTGAGCTAAAATCAAAGTTCATTTAATAAAAAATAAAAATTTGGTTTGCGCAAATAAGGATCACAATTACGTGAAGCACACAAATTTTATATACACTAACAAATTACAGCTGTAATCTCAATAAATGAAGTTGAACCTTTTTTCAGGCGTCGGCCAATATGTTCATTAATTTCGGAAAAATCTATGTTCATGATTATAATTGGAATGACGAACAAATATGATAATGTACAAAAGTTAAGTCATAATTACAATTACAAACCGCAAACGCACCACAATCTATCATAATTAAAAATTACAAATTTCAACCATTAAAAAAATTAATATCACTTTTCCCCCCATTTTAACAATATTGTTATTCCAAATCCAAATAACCTACCTCAAGTTTTAAAGTACTATTAGAACTATCAAGGCTATTTTATTCAATTGTAAAATATAATAAAATAAATTTTCATTCGCTTTGATACAACATTCCTTATTTTTGATGGCTTTTTATTTAATAGATGCGTGATAATAACAATAGTATATTTTTCATTGCTTTGAAACATTGATTCTATCATATATTTTTAGGACTTATTTTAAATAATAATACTCATAATTACAATGAGGCTTACTGCAGTCACTTTCTACATTCTACATACTGCATATATAATAAAAATGATTATTAGTTTACTTTGATTACAAGCGCATATCAACCAAAATTTTTTAAACGATGAAATTTATTTTTATGCTATAATTTGTATCTTTAAATTGCAGCACTGTTTATGTTAAACTAAACGAAGACGCGTGAATAAAGTTTTAGTTATTAGCTAATATACCGTGAATCGTGCCTCGTGCTGTCTAAGGTTTCGTTTTGAGATGTTATGAAGCAAGTTTAAAAATTTACATTGTATTGCATCAGTTTTATATTACATGTCTTCTGTTACAGACCCTGTGACGCCTTTACCCTTGCCTCCTTTAGATTATATTTCATTATATAGTGATGAAAACATCAAACTAGGATTACATCATGAACCACCACCTGTTCCAACAGATACGTATACGGTGTTCGGCAGAACATTTAACGTCGAAGAACCAATAATTTTACCACTGGAGAGTCAGGTAAGTGTGAAAATATGAATGTTATTATTTTGGTATGAAATTAGGAAAATTCCAAGTAATGTGTTCTTTTGAGATAATATGTGTGAGAAGAAATCTATCTAGATTCATTATTTTATATAGAAGAAACTTATTTAATATAACATGCTTATGTGTTTCCACATTGTGGTACTTTCTGATTCTTTAAGTATCCAGTGTTTCAAAATTAAATAAATGTATATTACATGATCTTAAAAAAAATATATGATAATTATGATTAATTTTTTAGTGTCATCAAAGGCACGAAGTGATTAAAATACTAATGGGAAAAATAGTACACACATTTGTTAATTCTATATTCGAAATATTCAAGATATAACAAAAAGTACTTTTAAATATATTTAAAGGTTTATTTACCTAAATTACATAGTAGAGTGTTTCACTGATTAGTATTTGTACTAATTTAATACGTTTAATGATGTTTCAACTTTAAATTTATATGGAACGTTGGTAGTAATCTGCAAATAATTATTTTTTACAGGAACGTTTATGGTACAAAATTACATTAAATATAAATTTACTTTAAACGTTAATTTATAAATTCGATGCTTTTACTTGTTTTATTTACATCTTGCTCCTAATATACAGGGAATCAAACGATTGTACCCGCAACAGTTTGATCGTCGAAGAGAATTAAAAAAGCTAAATTATTCGTTGATGGTAAATTTTTTAGACTTGATTGATATTCTTGTACACTGTCCTGATTCACCAAAACGGATTGAAAAGATCGATGATATTGGTGTATTGTTCATTCATATTCATCATTTGATAAATGAATACCGACCATGTCAAGCGTATGATACATTGCGTAATAAAATGAAATTACAGAGACGTCAAAGAATAGAGACGGTTATCAGATATAAAGAACATTTAGAGCAGGTAAGTTAATCGTAATTTGTATTAAATTTTATCCACAATAAATTACATTTTATTGCCTTTATCATGAGCATAGATTTAATTGGATTTCGAATTTTACTTTGATAACAAACAAAAAAAAGATGAATGATTGATTTCAAATTAGTGGTAGTTATTGAAATAAACGAATCCTTAAATCGATGTTAAATATGATAGGATAAAACGTCAGGAAGATCGATGTTCCCGTAAAACGATAACGTACTTAATAGGAATTGATTTTTATAAGGAAAAATTAAGAAGTACCTTATTTATTTAAGTTTATTAACAAATATATCTGCCGTGCTTCCTTAGTGATAATATATATTGAAAATGAAAGTAAACTAAAAATAGTCTTGTATGTTGCCAGGGAAACTAATCGACTGTGTTTATAAATATACTTGTGATATCGTATAAACAGTGATTTTAATTTCAGTTATTTTTATATAAATATCTTAAAAATTATACGATTCTGCAATAATTTTAGGCGACAACAATTGTACAGCAGGCGCGTGAAAATTTGCCCGAGGTGGTTATCGATTCTGCATTAATGTTAGATGTTACCAATCTGATTAAGAAAACAAAGACTCGTGAAAACTATAATGAAAATAGTGATATAGTTTAATAATTAACTAGAATCACTTTAAACCTGTAAATTGGTTAATTTTTCCTTCGTTTTTGTAATAATTCAAGAAACTCGTCTACTAAATCACGTGTTAATTTACTTATTATTTTTGTAAATTATATTTTAATTTCGTCGTGTTGATTTAAAATATGTGATACGTATTTATTATAGTTTAATTTTTTAAAATAAAAATCAGTTGTTTCTATTACTTTTTTTGAAGAATAAAAGAACTTCATTATATCATAAACTGTAATAAATTCAACTTCTCTACTGTCCATAGTCCATACCACCAAAAAAGCCTATTTACAACATTCGGAATAAGTAGTTTACCGCGCTGATAAAAGAAACTTCTGTATAGTAGTTATTGTCCGTAATAAAGACAGAAACAATGTGCAAGTGAAATGTTTTCCCCTCGATGTAATTTAAAGTATAAAAGTATTCGATGTGCTTTCATTCATAAATAATGAAATGCGTTATTTAAAAAAAAAAAATGTTACTTATATTATTTAAATCATTGTACTGTTTGCATAAGCGGCTGACATCGCTTAAAAGTTTATCAAATTATTAAGTCACTTCATTTCAGATGTGCGTAATATTAAGAAATACAATGTATTCTTTTAATGTTATCAAAATTATAAAACTGTTTCACACCGCTATTGTGCAACTAGTCAGGCACGTATGAAGATCTTCAGAATACGAGATATAACCGTTTTTATGTGACTATAGACGTCCATATATCGCACGCATGCGCATCTCTTTTATATTTCATTTGTGTATCTGCGTAAAGTTTAATCGATGGTTGTTTCACTGCCTTCGTTTTATTTATATTATTTTTGTTTCATTATCAACCGTCGTCCTATGTATGGGATCGCTCCCAACCACGCTGTGACTATGTGGTTTACTGCAAAAGGTATGGAGACAATGTGATGGCAAACCACACACATCTGGTAATATATAAATATATATATGCTACGATAGATTCATCGGATCTATCTGATAATATGGATGGAATAAACTAGCTTCGACGCCGTTGTTTATAATGGTAAAAGTAATTCGAAGAAAACAAAGAGGGACAATAATATTATTACTTCAAACTATTATTATTCATTAGAAACAAACGAAGATGCGATTAACCGTATCATTCATACCAATAAGAAAAGATACCCCCCTTAACGCTGATAAATCACGATGGTTTACAACATTAATAAATCAGCGTACAAAGTCCGAAATTACAATAGAACTAAAACATAGATATTTGTCAACTCGTAAGATGATTTCTATTCTGTTAGTAAATATTTAAAATCGAATAATGTGCCACATTTTACACAAATGTACCAGCTGATCATAAATCAGTGAAGATAAAGGATTGTCACATACATTTACAGAAGTTGAAATACTAAATGAATTAAAATCTCTCATATCACATCAGTTATAAAGAAAAATTCAACAGATAAAATAAGCCTACATTTCTTTCAATTTACTAATTTGTATTTCCCGCAACAGTTCAGATATGCGTAACATCTTGAACATTAAGCCACTGTTTTGCTGTCGTAAAGTGGGAGAAATATGCGAGGAAAACCTCATTTCTACAATGGGTTTCAAATGTCAACGATTTGCTCATATATCATATAACTGCAATCTTCCGAAATGATGCATGCGGTGTGGTGAGCTATTCAACAAATGCATGTTTAAATAAAGAATCGTACAAATGTGCGAATTGTTCAATGAACGATGTCCCATCGCTCAATGAATCATTTTTTTTTTAAGCGGAACGAGAAAAACCTTCAAAAGACACTGACGATAAAAAATATTTTAGTTTTTTGTTTATTAGGGAACTAAAATCAGTGTGGGATTTCTATAAAAACCCTCTCCCTCTACAAACCAAATAGGATTATTAATATAATGATAGAACTCGCGGCACGAAGGCATCTCCACACTTAAACTTATTGCGATGGAAGAAGGGATGAGATAACATAGTCCGTTGTTCATCTTAAATTTATAACTTAAACTCAAGTAAATAAACATTATAAATAAGGATTAAAAAAATGAAATCAACGTAAAAAAAAAATTAAAAAAGAAAATGGTAAAAAGTTAATACCGGAACTTAAATAGAAACTCGATTAGAAAATAAATAAATCAAACTTATAAAAACCGAAATCAAATTATTACATTATCTTAAAAACTGATTACTAATAATCAGAAACTTAATTATAAAATGTTAATTATTAGGGAAAAACTTAAAACCAAAACTGAAATACAAACTCAATTATAAAAAAAAATCAAACGCAAAAATTAACTACAACAACAGAAATCAAATTCTTACATAATACTTAGACTAACTAATAATCAGGAACTTAATTATAGAATTATAAAAATTAATTATAATCATAGAAAATAGATTTGACCACGCTAATAAAAACTGCACCCGGTCCCGCATCACGATTGACGTAAGCGTTAATAGATAACATTTTTAAACTTATTCCCCCATGTGGTCTAATGGTTCGAATACCTGGCTGTAAAAGGATCATTAGCTGCAAAGCACGCTGCTGTCTAACAACTTAATGCAAAGTCTACTGCCAAGCACGACATTACAACACAGATTCCAGTGTAAATAATTATTTTTCTCTAATCCTTTTTCACTTTAATTGAGGATATTAAGTTACATTTTTTAATATTATTAAAACTATAATTAATCGTTTAAATTGGTAACATAGATGTTTTTACTATGTTACAAATTATACTTGAAACTATAGTCGAGTCAGACAGCGCTAGTTTATCATTTTATTCGTAATAATCAAATTGATATAGTAGCGTTGTCGGAGCTGAATAAAGACTGCGAAATTAAATTTCCCGGTTATTATGTATTTAGATAAAAACAGTCAAGCTATAGCCGATAAAACTAGTCGACAGTTTCCAAAATTAAATAATTATGACTATGTAAAAAGTCTTTTTACTTAAGTTTTGTTAAAATAAGCTCTCATTTAGGCTCATTAATTCTCGCGCAGTATTTATGAATTTATAATACGTATAAAACAAAATGAAATAAGATCATTTCATTAATTGCGTATATTTTCTAAGCACTATAACGTATTTGATACATTTAACGCCATTATAATACCCGCATTATTAAATAAGTAACGTATGAACCTTTTCACTAAAACATTATTGTTTAAAGGGCAAAGAGTTCATGCATAAATACAGTCTACTGATATGACGTATGCGTGGATGAACTATTTATAAAGGAACACAAATTGTTTTATTCGTAATTCAAATTTATTTTTACGGCAACATCTATGCGACGTCGGTAGAATAATTTAAATGACCATGTATTACATAGAACATAGTCTGTAATAATATAACCTACGCGGATAAATTTTCGGAAAAAAAAAAAATTCAGTTTGTTGGTTTCTTCACAACTTCTATGCGAAATTATGCTATTTCTGGCGATCAAAAATGTCACGGGCGCGATTTATTTATATTTTTCGGCGAAATGTTATAAATTTCACGACGTATAACATTATTCTGCGAATTTTGTAATTAACAAGCTGAACAATTGAATTTTGGACGCTCGCTTTTGTTTCAACAATCATTCAAATTTAACGTATTCCATACGAGTATTTAAATTGTAACATTTATCATTTTTTCACTTCGCTAACATTTTTTAATCTCCGATTAACATATCAGGATTCTGTATAGTCGTACGAATGATGTTCGGGGACGATTTTCCCGTTGATCCCTTCGACATTTATAAAAGTGAACATTTTCTATAATCTGTAATATCCGTCGGGAATTATTTTGTTTCTCGGATAATAAGCTGGCAATACGTAATTTAAAAGGCAAACATGAATAATAACGTTCGCTACACTTTATTACGAATTAACATTTAAAATACATTTTGTTAGTTTTTTCCGAGTCTGGTGAACTATTAGGCCACGTTAAATCTGACAAGTCCGACACATCATGACATTTAACTGTATTACGTCATAATTATTCGTTGGTTTTTTTTTTATATTATCCCATTTTGAATCATTAATCCATACCGATATAAAGATTCGTTTTGTCTGTAATAAACGTGTACAAGTTTTCTATTTGTATCGATTATCTTTTATATATACACTTATAGGTTGACACCATAATTTAAACGTGGGATCATTAGATTGCTTCATGAAGTCCGTCCAATTATTTTAAACTTCCAGATTACCATCATTATAATAAATATGAAATACATTTCAAAACCGGCAAAATATCTTCAGAATAGTTCACATTTTGAAAATAAATAGCTTTATTTTTTCATTTTTTTTTTTTTAAAGCCTTTGTATGATTAAATAAACATAAAAACAAATCAATCTGATTGAAGGTTGAACAGAATGTATTGCGAGCTTATCGAAATGACAATAAAATATAACTCAATAATATGCAAAAAAAAGTGTCTCGACGGTAACAATAAAATATAACTCAATAATATGCAAAAAAAAGTGTCTCGACGGTAAAATTTTAAAAGTGAGTAACTAAATGTTGAGTAATAGTTTTATGTAGATTAATTTTGATTAAAAACAAAGAAAAAAAAATTGAAAAGTATTTATTTATTACAACTACGAATACCGTGATAATTTATCGAATGTATTTAAAAAATAAAATAAAAATTGCATTCAATTAAGAAAAGTAAATTCTGATCGAATTTTTTTTATCAACGCAGATGTATTAAATTTTCATGTTTGATATCCGTGCATTCACTATTTTTTTCGGTGTAAACCATGTCAGTTATTTTATTACGTAACGTTTCTAAAAATATTACCGTTTTCACGGTTTGAAAATAAAAACTGTAATTATTTTCGAAACGTTACGTAATGAAAAAAAATGATATAATTTACATACAAAAAAAAAAATTGCCAATTAAAACTTAGGGGCTATTAAAGAGAGTAAACGTATAAATTATACAATCGATAATAAAAAGTGATTAAAGAAATATCTCTGGAGTTACTATTACTATATGTCGCGTAATGGTTTTAAACATTTTTAAAAATGAAAGCATAGATGATTATTATATATGAAGCGGACAGTTGTATGGTGAACATTGTGAATTTAACGATAAATACTTAGAAAGGACTGCGAAACATAAACACGAGAAACAAATTTATATGATGAGTTAAGCGGAATGATTTATTAGATTAAATTATAAAATTTGACGAAGAGCCTATTTCGAAAGATATAAATAGAAATTTGAAACACCGATATTAAGCTTGTAGTTGTATATACACAATATGCGTGTATATAATATATATATAGAATATTGTACTTGAGCGTAGCTTCTTCCACATATAAATATATTCAATAACATTTGCGTTCGAGATCATTTAATAAAAATAGGCTATGTTTATGAAGTGTATTACCCCATGATTTATATATATATGAAAAAATTGAAAGTGAAGTATAGGGAAATAATTTTGAAATCAAATGATAAAAACATGTAAAACTTGACGAGATTTGGTTTGAAACAATAAAGTATAGAATAGAAAAAATAGGTCTTCGAACGTAAACTTGAAACCGAGTAATGCGATAAATGAAAAATAGGACAAATATAGATTTATTCTAAACGAAAATACAATTGGAATAAAACAGGTTATTTATTAATACACGGATCTAATCGCAAACGATTCGATAATTTTTTTTGTTTTTGAGCGCTGTCTGTAAAATTACGGCACTAACGTAGAGAGAAGAGTGGAAGAACTATCGGAAAGGAAATCAGATAGGGTATGAGAGGGATGTAGTGCAGAGCAGTGGAATAAAATAAGGCGAATTAGGGAAGGGTTTTGTAAAAAGGAGGGGCACGTTGAAGTAGATGGTCACGAAAGAGTGATTGTAGCCAAAGCGGAGCCTTCTGAATACTATTAAGAACAAATTAACGGATGGTTTCCAGAAGTCAACATTAGGTTTGACAGCAAGAAAAATGTTATGGTAGTAAGAATTGCCACTTCCAATCATTGAAAGAAAACTAACTATAAAGCGTAAATTTATATTACCGAACTGCGTCTGAAGTCACACAAAAATTGTCCAATTTGACGATTAATAAAATTGATATTAAAAAGTAGCTCCATTTTGATTGTATTTCGTTAATTTTCATTCTATATTACGAGAATAAAATCGATACCGCTAATAAATATATATCAAAATGTATCTTGTCGATCCGCTCCGTTATTTTTATTTTAAAAGTAACATTCAGCATTTCTGATGATGAAATAACTTTTGCATATTCAAAAAATGAGAGAGTCGCCATTTTTTTTTTAATATAACGATTTAAGGTTCTAGCACATTTGAACTATAAATAATTATTACTGTTTTTTTTTTCTTTCAACGAAAATATATTCGGATTTTGACTTTTTGTTACATCTTCCGAATTTTCCACACTTCAACTTTGTTATAAATGAATTTTTTATATTTGAGATAATTACTTACTTTCGTGATTAGTAGCGACGAAATATAAAGCATTTATACAAGATCGCACAATTCTATATAAATGATGTTTACACCGTTAATGCTATCGATAGATGACGGTTTATAAACCGCGCATTTTCAAAATTACATCGTTGGACATCGGTTACAAAAAGAAATTAACAGGAATAAAGCGTACAAATGAATTCTATAGACGTCGACAGTATTCGACATATTTACTTATTTTCGCGGTTAACAGCGAACGAAATATAGCATTTATACAACATTTTCACAATTCTACATAAATGATGTTTACACCGTTAACGCTACTGACGGACGACGGTATAAATCTTGTTATAAATCGCGCATTTTCAAAATTATATCCTTGGACATCCGGTTACAAAAATAAATTAACAGAGATAAAAACTAAACTGAATCGGAAAAATTATTTGTAAAAAGGATTACCGCCATAATAAATCAGTTGTTTGATAAATCATATGATAGTAAACGGGACAAAGAAAAATAAAAGAATTTTAAAAACACATAAAACGATGCTATGTACAAAATCATACGAGATATCATAAAATAAGAAAAATACGAAACAAATAAAATGTGAAAATTAAGAGATGTTGGATATACTAAAAATAAAAGGAAGTAAATTTTTAAAAATACGGGAAAATAAATGATATAAAAAAATGCGTTTACTAATCGCGTTAAAAATTATCGAATGAGAAAAAAACGAAGAACGAATGTCTTTCGACGATAATTTGAATTTATAAATATATGGAGGGTTTAATCTGGAATTCTCAATAGAGGGAGTAATGCGCGATTTATGTAATCTAGATTTGAATCTCTTGTAAAAATCAATCGTTTAATTTTAAACTCGGGATATAATTTAAATATATTTGCATTTATTCGCAGTTTGTAAATATTCTGCGTTGCGATCCACTATCATTTGCTGTACATCCTTTCATTTACTACGGCGTCAGTATGAATTATCGAGAAGGGAGATTATTTGAATATGAAAAAGCGGGTATTATAAGTAGCTTTAAAATTCTTACATTTATCAACAGCAATTAAAGTTTTGCATTATTTTCTTGCGATATATATTAGAAGAAAAACGTATTTAATAACGCCATCTACCAGATCTGAAATCGCGACCACGACCTCCACTTCTCCAATTACCACCAGCTGATCGCTTTCCGCCTGCGAAAAAAAAAAATATGAGTACAGGCATACAGAGAAAATATTCAAATGATTTAATTAATATGTCAAATGATAATGATAATAATAATAATAAAATACTAATCGAAAAAGTGGTAAATAATTATTTTGCTTTAAAATTGATAATTACCGTAACCACCGACTTTGTTACTAAATTTGCCGCTGGGTGGATGATAAATTTCTCTCCCTTCAGGACGGAATTGTTTAGAAGCAGCTGAATTATTTTCATCGTTATGAGAACCATTTGATTTTCGTTTAGCATCTTTTTCGAGCACATCACTAGTAAGCGTTTTCTGTAAATTCATAAGTGCCCATTATTATTAGTTCATCAAAATCCGAGTAACCGCGGAACAGGGCGTGGCGGAACGGCCTACAGATATGTAGGTTAGCTGCGAATAAGACATCAGTCGAATAAGCAGTCGCGGACCAACAGCGGATACTGACGAAAACTCTTCAGCAGACGATTCCAGTAGTGGCAGAGCAAGGAGACACGAAGATGCAGATGAGCCTTGAAGACCTGTCCACTAAAAGTTTGCAAAAATCCTATGACTTTCTCTCCCTCGGCGGGTTTAAGTCGCCGTAAAAACCTTAAATCGTTACCTCTACAGTAACAACCCGCTGCCTTGCGGTTACGATGTTTATCCGAAGGCTAAGGGAGACAACCCTGACATAGTGCCTTGCGAGTAGGACTTTTATCCGAAGGCTAGGGGAGTAAATCCTAAACAAATCCGGCGGAAATGGGAAACCACACCGCTGTATAAATCTCCCTAGTAAACCATACATGAATCGACAAAATGAAATACGTAGTCACGAAACCGTTCAATTAAACGAAGTCGGACAAGGTAAGAGAAATTATAGCCGGGCTTTTTGGATCTTCAGTAAGCGAAACCCCCGCATCGGACCAAAATTTAATCTGGCAACACAGAATGTGAGAACGATGATAAGAACCGGTAAATTAGAAAATGTAAAACAAGAAATGTCAAGAAATAGAGACGTTTTAGGACTATCAGAAACAAGATGACCTGCAGAAAGAGAATTCAGAAGTGGCAATATCCACATTATACATTCGGGAAGCAAGAATGTACAAGAATGAGTGGAAATTTTACTACAAACGTATATAGCTGATGCTTAAAAACTTTTGTATGGTCATATGGTGTGGAAACATGGACAATGGAGCAACGAGACTCAGAAAAATTAGAAGCTTTTGAAATGTGGTGTTAGCGGCGCATACAAAAAATTAGCTGGGTAAACAAAATAAAGAACACAATTGTACTAGAAAGAATAAATGAAAAAAGAAACATATTACACTGTATACGAAAGAGGCGACTTAAGTGGCTAGGTCATGCACTACGTTAAAATCAAAATATTCTGATGTTATCGAAGGAAAGATAATGGACAAAAAGCCACGTGGACAACAATTATTGATACAAGGAAAGTGGAATACCGATTTATCCGGAATTAAAGACGAGAACTCGCGACAGGCTAGAATGGAAGCGGTTGATACATGGTGCGAACCAGCCTATGATACACTAATGATGATAATGACTTCTAGCGGACAAAATTCAAACTAAAACCACGTCATCATCATCGTATATGTAAAAATAATTGACACACACACACACACGCATTATATATTATATAAGTAATTACCAAGGTTTGTTTCCACGATAAACTGACAGTAACTTGAAAGCGAGGAGGATTATGGAACAGATCTCTTACAATAGCGTTAATATTGTTCGTAATTTTCAATGTTAATAGCTTTAATTTATAAGATTCTTCCTTCACGTTTATAGTTTTACCTCGCAAATCATCTCGCAATCCTCTATTATAAGCTTGCACGTGACAAGCTAAATACTGCAACCTTGAAAAATACAAATCAGGCGAATATATGCATCAAATAATCAGTTGTATTTTTTAAATCAGAATATTTTAATTACTTCTATTAACAAAAAATTACTTGTCGAAATATTTTTCGTTACACAACGTTACAATGTTGTGGTAACTTACCTAGCTTTGAAATCTTTGTATTTTTCACTGTTATTATTTACAGGGTTAGAACAAATTCTTCCTAAGCAATGTAATGTATACAGGAGTGCTTCAATATGAGAAAACTGGAAGTTCGTATCCACATTGGAATCTTTCGGCGGTAACGGCATGTAAGGCTGACGTGCAAAAAAATTACACATAATAATTACAAATAATGATAATTACAAATAACGATGACAGTAATATGATGAAAAATTTTCTATTTGTGCCTCAGAAAATATTATTTATTTATACGGAATGTAAATCGCGGAACATGAATTACATCAACTATCACGTTTTTCATCGTCGTATAACTTCTTTTATCGAAGTTTTTTTTATTAAATTCAGAATTTATTCCAATTCCCTAAAAAGATAGACCAAATAATATATATAAAATTTATTCTCAAACACGTTTGACAACTTTATTATAATTTATTAATTCGCCAATAGATAAATAAAAAATAAGATAATTACCACGAAAAATTTATAAAATAATTGACGTAAAATCATTTATATAAAAATCATACATTAATAGTTTTGAAAATAAATTTAAATTAAATACATATTAACACAATAATTTTTAATAGATCGTTCAACTTAACATTTAATAAAAATTAAGAAATAATGATAAATTTGTGGTTATTTTGAATATAATTACGTTAAATATTAGTTCGTTATGGTTTCAAAGTACTTGACACTACAATATGTATTAAGGAATATCAGCTATAGTCTCAAGGAAACTAATCTTGCTCTCTTGTCAAAAATTTACAAGAAAAATTTCACAACTCACATATTTGATAGACGACGTTCACCTAAACGCTTGTTGTCAACTCATAAATTAACAGATAACCATACAAACGATGGTTTTTTTTGTTGTCCACGTTCTGATGTCTTTAGTTGTCAAAAAACATAATAAATTTTTGTCCTCTAACAAATTACATAACAGCTTTAAACACGTAAAATTAGGATCCGATAAAGTACAGAATTAAATGTACTTACATATAACGCGTTCAACACCTTATTAAAAAGTTCTGTATCATTCGGCAGCTTCGTACAATGGGTAATACTTTCCGCAAGGACTTTAAATAATTCTAAATGGACATATTTAAAATTTTTCATCTCTTTCGGTATTTCATCAATCTGCGTCAACACATGTTCTATTAAGAATACCACGAACCTGTTCGATTCAACTTGACCCTATATAAAATCGCAGTTTTATCAATTTATAGAAACGATCGTTTTGTGTAATATATGTAATATTATTTAATTTATTCACGCGAACACACGATAGCAATCGTTAAATTATTTTTAATAATCTGTTCGTTCAGTTCAACCTTACCTTATCGAAGTGAATAGCAAGTTAATTAAAACATAATAATTATTATTAAAGACCGACCGAAGGTTCGGTTTCGGTTTTGGTTTCGGCCAGTTTCAGCCAAAAAATCGAGTTTCGGCCAAATATTAGCCGAAACTTAGTGTAATTATGACTCATCGGCTAACTTCCGGTTATAACTTGTGTTTAATTACCAATATACTTATGGTAAAATTGATACTCTTTTATGTAATGAATGGAATGTTTTAACGAACCTCACAGCCTGTTTGAAATTTTTCTATGAGGCCACACTTGATTTATCATTTGATGGCGCATGCATATCAATAGTAATACCTTTGATATCATTATTAAAGCGCAAGCTACAAGTTCGATCCGAAAAGGAAGATGAGATGCTGACAAATATGAAAAACTCATTGTACGAGTCATTGAATACCAAATTTTCTTTTATAAAAAGGCACCCTTCATTGATGGCTGCGACAATGCTGGACCCAAGATTTAAATCGAAATATCTCAATTCCAATGAAGTGGATGCTGCAATGAGAGAAATAATATCTTTTTTGACAAAGGATGACGACGACGTAGAGGATCTTATACTTTCTGGTGGTGGAGAAAATGTTCCCTCAGTTTCTACAGAATTGGTATTGCCAGGCACCAACCTACAGCAAGAAATAGAGAGTCTTTGGGATATACACGATAATATTCCTAGACAGATGTAGGCAACGATATCTGAAGATCAAAAAACTGTTTTTGAAAAAATAATTCAATCTTATCTGTCGGAGCCATTATTGCAACGCAATGCTGACATATATTGTTATTTGAACAGTAGTCCATATCCTACCCTGAGAAAAGCCGTTTTAAAGTATCTTTCTGCTCCACCTACTAATGTTCCCAGCGAGCAGTTGTTTAGTGCCGCTGGACAAGTATACGTAGATCGTCGAAGTAACTTGCTTGGCGAAAACGTAGAAAAATTACTTTTCTTAGCGTACAATATAAGACTTTTTAATTACGAATATTAAATCTAATTTCAATTTATTATTTAATGTCAAATTGTGAATATAACATAAATAATAACTATCTTTGTTAAATATTGCAACTATTACTTTTTATTGTATTTTACATGAGTTAATTGTCTGTATTTGTATAAAATACAAATATTGCAACTATTACTTTTTATTGTATTTTACATGAGTTAATTGTCTGTATTTGTATAAAATACACCAGATTTTAATATACAATAGAAAGTTTAATATATCTAAATAAGTTTCGGTTTCGGTTTCGGCCGAAACTAACACCGAGGCCGAAGATTTGGTTTCGGTTTCGGTTTCGGCTTAAAATCTTGTTTCGGTCGGACACTAATTATTATATAACACTTATTTTTCGACTTTGCAACCTCCGCCATTGAAATGAATGGCAAATCAAATATTATATAATATTAATTTTCCGATTTCATAAATTTTTATTGATATCGGTTGTAAGCAACAATAATACTTGGTAGTAATGTAAAAAAAAAAAAAAACTACGTTAGCTTCGCATTATTTTTAATTTTAAAAAAGGCAACAGAAAAAGTATCCTAAGGATTATGACATATTTTATAATTCTTTCTACCAGAACTATTTACTCGCTTGGAAAAATTAAATAGCAACGTATTAATTTTGTAACTATTACAATCAGTTAACAACATTTATTTCAGTTCATAATATTACTAAACCATACATAAAGTTAATACTTTATAAACACTATACAGAATGTGTTTAATTATCAAAATAATTCAAAAAAATAAATTACTATCACCGAATTTTAAACTTGCGATTGGTAAACTTTACGTTATTACATAAATTATAGAACTCCACGTTTACTTTCATTTAACGTCAACCTGACCCCCCCCCATCTATCATAGGGCCCTTAAAACGGACTAAACCTCCTAAACCAACCTTAATTTTCTCGATGAGTATTTATTGTAAAAACACGACTGTACTATCATTGACTCTCGTTTAAACTATTTTACCGAATTTCGAATCGACCTCGAATTATCGCTAAAAGAGTAAATTTTGAAAAAATTGCAGTTGCTTATTATTTGACTTACCTTTCACAATAATAAAACACGTATGACGTATAACAGTCACTGCTACGATCGAGACACAAATAAAACCGAAGGGAAAATGGACGATAACTGTGTAGGGTGAGAGACTCATCCTTACTCCGTGATGTTTGCTGGTTGAGAGATGACAACGGTAGACACCTGGCGGGGTAACTGATCTATTGGTAGTTGATCTCGATCAGTTATCGACCGGCGAGGTAAATTGAAAAAAATACATAAAGTAAATCGTAATTATAAACTATACATGAAATATTATATTCGATTGCCATCTTGCAACCTTATTGTGGATCTGTGGATGGAACAAAAAATTGCGATTAAAAAACAGATGTTGATCGTAGAAGGTTGAAAATTTGAAGTTGTATGTATTTTTCAATGCAAAATCATAAAATAAAAAATGTCAAAAAATCAAAAAAAAAATTAGGGTAGTCATACTTATCATTTAGGGGTATGAAAACAGATGTTGGCCGATTCTCATACCTGCCGATATGCACACAAAATTTCATACAAATCGGTTCAGCCATTTGGGAGGAGTTTAGTAACAAACACCACGACGAGAATTTTCTATTATATATATATATATACACACATATATATAATTTGCTTACAGAAAAGTAAGGTATTGCGCAATGAGTACAATGAATAATACGATCAATCTGGCTTTCATCATGAGGATCAAATGGATGATCCAATTCAGCTTGCTCAACAATAATATCAACTAATTCTCTTTGACCAGTAACAGTTTCACCAAGTCGTGTTGCTCCCAAAATGTGCATTAATTGTATAAATTCGTTCCCAGTGACATCCTAAAATTAAATAAATTGTATGAAAATAAAAAACATATACTTATTCTATTCATTTAAAATTTTTTTGAAACAAATATTTTCACCTGTAAAACTCTCTTTGTTTCAGCTATTAATAAATCTTCAGCCGGTTTTGTAATAATAGAACGATCTAATGGAAGAAGCTTTTTTGTAACAAACTTTATACACCTTTCCCGGACACTTTCCTCGCCGTTTAATAAGTGTGAGTAAATTCCGCTTAAAGAACCTTAAGTAAAAATTACACAATTAAAAAATATTCATCGTAGTGTTAATTATGTGTACTAATCATGAACATAATGTTAAAATGTAACTTCCATGTATAAAATATTTTTTATTTTCGGAATTAAATATTTATAGTAATGTTTTCTCACTGCTTGCACATAGTTTGTTACTAAAATTCATAGTTGGAATAAAATATTAAATAGAGCCCACTCCCACACAGACACATACATATAAGCTTTATCTAATACAATTATATTTTACATTAGATAACATCACATTAGTTAACAAAACCTTTATCATCAAGTTTGAACAAAGACAACAGAGATTCTTGAACTGTTAAAAATTCTGAATTATCTTCAGCTTGCAATAACTGCGCTAATATATCAGCAATCTTTGGAACTTGTTCTCTACTATCCCGGCATATCAACTGTAAATCTTTTATAGCTTGTTTTCGTATCTATTAGATTAAACAGTAAAAAATATTAATCAGTATATTTTTCATAACAGAAATAATATGTGATACTAACATAATATAAGATAAATTTCGATTTAAAAAAAATAAAAGATAAAAAAATAGTGTATAAAAATAATTTATAAATGGTTAAGTTACGAGAATGGTGTGAATAAAATTAAAATTACATGAAGACTTTAACAAAATATGAAGATCAGTGTTATGCTGCAATAAAATTTACATTTGTCTAATAGACCTATTACAATAAATAGTACGAGATATATATTTCGCAAGGCAGTTTTATTTTTAATCAATTTAACCAGTTCTGTTGTTTTCAATTTTGGTCATTATTAAATAAAATCATTTAAAATAGAAGACTTTAATAAAAATATATATATAACTGAATATACAGTATAATAAACGTGGGTGATTTAGCAACTCGATTACTTATTCTTATAAATTTATTGGAGTATATGTATTAATTTCTAAATTTTTAAGTATAAACGCAATTAAGACAATAACACAAATTGAACATAGCTCGTAACAATTGAAATAATCAATTATTTTTATAATCTCATCAGAAATACAGTGTTAATCTATCAAATCACAGAGGTTATGAAAGTTACCGCGAACAAATGTTATTTAAATCACTACAGAAGAAGAGAAGGAGCTTGATTTAAATAATACGATACGTGTATAATATACAACAAAATTCTTAATGTTAAGACCTCAACAATTATCTTAACTAGTGATGTGTATTAGATCAAATATGGGTAAGTTTTGCACGCTGCAAATTTCGACTTGTGCTAAGATTAGGTCAAATTTTCATAACGTGCGAAAATTGATTTTTACACATAATATTAGTATCAGTTGAGATATTTATTACGATGTAAATTTTTATAGTTAATTAGTTATACCTCAACATTAAAAATTACTATTTATTACACAAATAAAATATTACATACAGAAACATCTTCATCCTCGCATAAATCGAATTGAGCTTCTAAAGCTTGGTCAGCTAATGCAGGAAAATCTTTGAAAAAACGAGCAATAAACTGAGATGCTAGACGTTTTTCCTTAGCTGAACCTTTAACAGCATCCAAAATTTCCAAATATTCTTTTTCATGCTAAATAAACAACACATTTACACCATTTGAATAAGTTGTTAATGAAAATTACATATTTTTCGATCATAAACAAATATAAAGAAATTAACATTGAAATTAAGTTGATAAGTTACGGTAACATGCTTTTCATGTTTTAATTACATGTAATTTAAATTATATCTTAATTATGGAATTACCTCTCCAATATTCTCTTTTGCATCCGCCAATATACCAAAAATCTTATAAAGCTTTTCTATGTTATCCGCTACCTCACCGGTGCTCATTTTCTAACGTTGATCTTCACACAACCAAAATTACAATAAAAATGGAATATAGAAAACAATCCTTACTCGAATATACATTCAACACTACAAAAAAGAACACACCATTCACTAATCACAAAAAAATCACTGAACTAAAATAAACTTTGACAATCGACATTCTTTATTTCTTTACCCGAAGCAAATTGTTTAATTGGACTTCAAAGGTTAGTTTTTGATCAGCCGTCTATTAGGAAGAAGATAAAAAAACTATGAATAAACAAAGAAGTCTGAAGATATTATAAATATTATTTTATTACAAATATAAAATCATGATAAATAATTTAGTTAATGATGTTCCCAGCTGTATATATATATATATAACAGTTTTCAATTCCAAACATTTTAATCATTTCATAATGTCTTATTAACATAAATAAAAAATTACATTTCAATAAAATTACAGACTTCAATAATTTAATTTAATTTATTGTTAGTTAAGTAATAGATAATATTGTAAAGATCACATTAATAAACTGATCGGACACTAAATCAGCTGTTTAAGTTTATTACGTCACACGTCACTCGTCAGGAAAATTAATTTTAAAAAATCATGATTACAACTAACATAATAATAATGACCACAAAACTATTTTAAAATATTTTTTATTCAAATTTTTTTTGATTTCATATAACATTTGGTTTTTCCTAATTTTAATTGTATAATTATAAAAAAAATTAAATCTGTATTTTTAAGAGAAAAATACTTTGAAATGAACTAATGAAGTCATAATTATTCAAAAACTAAAGTAGAATAAATTTAAAACTGATTAATACGTGTGTCTATGTCTATAAAATTAAACCGACTTTGGAACTCTGAGAAGATATACCATAACTTTGTTGTTTGAACATAAATACGAAGATATATGTATATATTTTGTTTACTTTAGTCAACTTGAAAGACGAAGTAGATACGCTTTTAAACTTTTATGGTTGACTTCCACACATTCACGATTTTTTTCCTTTTTTTTCTTTGGTGTATACCTTGGTTTGCACTGAAAAAGACCGTGAATGTGTTAAACGAAGTTATTTAAAAGTAATTTTAGCAAAGATATTAATGAACATATTTAATTGAGTTTTATATGAACTATTTCATTAAACAAGTTTTCGATTCATTATTTTTTTTTAATCTAAAAAGTTATATATATTCGATTATTTCCAAGTAATTAAAATAAAAAAATGTATATATATATATATATATATATATATATATATATATATATATATATATATATATATATATATATATATATATATTCAGAGAACCAACTGTGCCTAGATAAGCCTTCAGAATCAATACTTTTATTTGTATTTTATTACGGATTTATATTAATTTACTAACGCCAAATCTGGAATTGATTTGGTGCAACTTCACATTTTAAACATGATTAACATATTTGTTGGTCAATTTCTCCATTACGATTTCATATTGCACATTTTCACTATTATTATCCGTATAACTTTTTTATTGTTTCATATTCTTCTCTATTGTTATCAAACAAAATGTTTTAATAATTTTACCATTTTGATACATTTATGTAAATATTCTATAATAATGTATTGCATTTTACATTTTCAACGTCGAAAGTCGTATACGTTTGTAAATAAGTCAAAATATATGCAGTGCTAATATAATGGCAATTGGAAACGCCCGTCTTTTTTTATTTTATTTTTTTTATTTGTTAATTTTTAGAAAAAAAACAGGCATATTTGACCATTTTTCACACGTAAACCAGGTGTTGGTTATGTATGGCATAAGAGTTTATTACATTTAAGTATCACCGTATTCTTACTTCATATTTTTACATCGATCTTTTATGTCAAGTATGAAGAACGTGTATCCAAAACACTGCAAGTGAATGCTTATATTCTTCTATAAGAAAGTGTTCTCGGTCCTGTATTCTACATATATAGATGGTACTTATGAGGTTATAATAATTACGTGTATTAAACCATTTACTGACACACCACAAATATTTGAATGTTATACAATTGGTTTATAAAGTGAAGATCAAAGCCAAATCTACGTTATCAAATTCTCAAGGGAGCGAAATGTCGGGAGGGTCTTGAAATGAACCAAACAACTATTCGCTCCATTTAAATTAACAGGTCAAATACTTGAAGCATTTGACATGAAAATTTCATATCATACATAAACAAAAATAACTAAACCTTATGATAAATTAAATGGACTGCTACGGTGACATTCTAAATTGTCACTACAAAACAAAGTACTCTTGTACAGTGAATATCTGAAACTACTTTATGATTATGAAGCTTATGTTGGGGAACACAAATATGGTTATTATCCAACGAGGCCTAAATAAGTTCCTGGAGTAGCTTAAAAAATTCAGTGACCATTACCGATAGAGAAGAACAATATCATAGTAATCAGTTTGCAGTCACAGGAATATGTATTAATTGTAATGAGGAATACAGAATTATGGAAAAAGCTGCATCGTCCTCAAAGTTAAACATTTGAAAATTATATGCGCTAATCGGCGCAAAGTAAAAATATAAACGGATAAATAACAATGGTCATACTTATTCATTAGAGCTGACGTTGGATGTCGCAGTCACCGCAACACAAAGTGTAAATTTTTAATTCATGTTTACCGTGATGTATTTGATAATTTGTTCTTAGAAAGGATTAACCATATATTTTTCGTTATACAATTTTAGAATGATATCAGGATATCGTATCCACTGTTTCTATTTGTACCGCTTTTTACTTTAGAGCATATGGCAACACTGGCGCTTATATGTTATGTGATTTAATATTGTTGTGGGAATGTAGTGTAAATGCTGTATTGTTGGATAATGAATTGTTATAATTGATTGTTTTCTGGTTTTTGTACGGTAAGTGTGTAGTTGATATTAATAGTAATTACATATCTTTATGAATTTGGTGTAGGTAAATTAACTGTTTTTACATTTGAATTTTCAAAATATGAAATTGGAATCTACTGTATATAATGTATAGAAGGAAAATTTTCATATAAATCATTAATAACATTACTGCGACACAAATGTTATATTCAATTCTAAAAATATGTCATTTTTCTTATTCCAAAAAATACGTTTATATATTCTTTAATCGCAATGGCATTTTTGCAGGAGTTAAAAACTTTATAATATTTAACAAACGTAATGGATTTCCAAAATCGACCTGGCGGAAAAACTGGTAGTGGTGGAGTTGCATCATGGTCAGAAACTAACAGAGACCGAAGAGAACGTCTTCGTCAACTTGCGTTAGAAACGATTGATTTAAATAAAGATCCCTATTTCATGAAAAATCACCTTGGTATATATATAAAGAAAATGATGTACCTGTTTAGATTAAAATTTTAACTGAATTATTATATAATTAAACGCAGAAATTTTGAGTAGTTTTAAATATTTGAATGTATTAGGTTCTGTTCTTAGTCTAAATTTTTACTTTTCTTGATTAGATTTATTTGGCGTGCATCAGCGTGTGTATTTTTTTTTTATTTCTTGTGTAAAATTATAATTCTCGTAGAATAAGGTCTATAAAAGAGAGGAAGATTAAATATTTCGCGAAGTTAACGTGAATGTGATTTTTGGTATAATAAATGTTTACGGACAATAGACTTTATAATAAAAATTGCGTTTTAGTTTGGCTGATCGTACTTTTTTTTCAAAAGTTGTAAACAATGATTAATTCGTAAAAAAACATATTTTAACAATCAATTTAATAGTTTTCATATTGTTTTGAAATATCAATATAGCTTTATAGTATTCTTATCATTCAGCTCGCTAAAATATTTTATGTGTGTATGATTTTTTTGCAGGTTCGTACGAATGCAAACTTTGTCTTACGTTGCATAATAATGAAGGTAGTTATTTAGCTCATACTCAAGGGAAAAAACATCAGTCCAACCTTGCAAGACGTGCAGCCAAAGATGCAAAAGATTCTCCATTACAGGTATTCCTTATTTCAATGACATGTTCAATTTCTTGATATTTCTGTGCCCTACAAAAAAATGTTTGCTTTGTTCAGTTGAGATGCATGGAAAATTATGATAATTGTGCAAAATAGATTTTCACTACAATTTAATAAATAAAAACTTAAAATGCAAAATGTAATAAGCTTTTAAAAAGAAACAAGCGTTAAGTTTGTTAATATCACAAGAATACTAACAAAAATTCAAATAACAAACTGAAAAAGAGTATTGACATACCCAAAACTATTCGCATAAGTATATTAATTTTCCATAAATAAAAGTCAACATTTTTGTTTCGGATTTATTTATTGCTGGTATTATTTCGACGCATAAACGTCAATAAAATGGTTTCGACACATAAACGTCAATAAAATGGTTTCGACACATAAACGTTAATAAAATGGTTTCGACACATAAACGTCAATAAAATTATTTAAGGTGTTTGAAACGCGATTTTTCGCTGAATCATCGTAAGATCACTTAGAAAAAAACTGAACGTATGACTTAGGTAAAACTTTATTCACTATTATTACGAATAACTTTCTATAGTGGTAGAAGTTCTTAGATGTATCCAATTTTCAGTAACAGTTTTAGACGTATATCGTATTTCTAATTGATGTTTTGTATTTTAATTAGCCGGCTCCTGAAAAGCCCCGAATCGAACCGAAGAAATTCGTTAAAATTGGTAGACCTGGGTACCGAGTAACAAAACAACGAGAACCTGATACCGGACAACAGAGTCTTCTGTTTCAAATTGATTATCCAGGTATGGATTTGTTCATTTTAGAAGCCTATCTTAACATTTTATAAAGTTGATATTATGTAGTATGTAAAATGTAAACTAGTTATTTATTATTAAGTTTTTTCTGTATTTTTCTTTCTTTCCTCAACCTTTGGGTGAATATAATATAGCACATTAGATCCGTGACATAACTTTCGTCATTTTTAATTTGGATACAGTTCGTGGTTTGTCTTTACTTTGTATTCTTTCAATTAATGTTGTATCCATTCCGAGTGTCTCATGAAATATCCGACCATATGTTTCTTCTCTTATTTATCCTATTTTTTATGTCGCGTCGTTCATTTATTAGTTTTAAAATTTTGTTATTAGTGATTTTACTCGTCCATGGTATTTTTAACATTCGAATTTCGAACGCTCTGAGCTTATGTTTATTTTTTTTTTATAAATCGGCCATGTCTCCGCTTCATACAACGCTATACTCCAGTTGAAGCTTTTTACAAATTCTGGTATTAACTAATATATTTTTGATTTTAATAAATGTTTTTCGCGAGGGCTCTTTATATCTTTCATACTTCTATCGTTCTCTGTAGTCTATACCTTGTTTCTTCGAGGAGTTAAATAGTATATTCCAATCTACATAGTGGAAAGCTTTCTCTACATCTACAAAAGCTATAAACCTTTTTTCCTACTTCAAAAGCTTTCTCAAATATCAAATGTGAGAAGAGTATAGGCTTCTCTTGCGTTTTTATTTCTCCAAAAACCGAATTGATCTTCTTTTAAGTTGTTTTCAACTTTAAATTCTCTTCTATAATATATTATTCCCATCAAAATTTTAAGAGCATAAGGTAATATATTTAGCGTTCCGTTTACATCCTTGAGAGAATTTAAAGTTGAAAAGCTTTTTTGGTATAGTGATCAAGTATACCCTGCTCGAAATCTTTAGGGGTGTTTCCTTCAATATATGTTTCATTTAATAAATTAAATATCGTCTTTTGATCTATTTCCTAATAATTTTAACAATTCTCCAGGAATTTTATCAACTCCTACTGCTTTATCGACTTTCGACTCATTTAGGGCTCACTCGAATTCACTTTTCAATATAGGCGGACTTTTCTCATAGTCTTGTAGTTTAGCTAATTCTTTTAAAATTGAATCATCCACTGGATCGCCACTTAACTCTTCAATATATTAATTTCATTGATTATTAATATTTTTATTATCAAGCAACAATTTATGGGTTCTGTCTCTTAATATATTCAGGTTCTTCCTTTTTCCTGAGAATAATCTTTTAATATCACTGTAGGTTTTTTCTGTATGGCCTTTTTTCATATTTCTACAGTTTTACACTGGTCTCCAATTCATTTTTTCTTATTTCTGCTGGTTATTATTTACTTTAGCTATTCATCTTAATTCCATTAATTGTAATGTCTTTATTTATCCATGTCTTACTTAATGATTATTTCATTGTATCCGCAGATACTTTTGACTTACGCGTTTGTTTAAAATAAATCCAACTCCTGTCGTTCTATTAATAGCGCCACTTATCTATGATCTTCACTTACTCCAAGAATGTCTACATTCATTTCTTTTCATTTCTTATTTTAGGTTTACTAATTTTCCTAATTCCATTAATGTTACGTTTCATGTTCCGATCCTGTATGTTTCTCAAGGTCGTCTTCCCGATGCATGTATGTTCCCTCCTGCAGAATTCTATATCACATATAGAGGAACTCGAATCATTTTGCATTATTGCGCATGACCACCCATTGCCGACACATTGTTTCTGTGTGTCCCACGAGTGCAGAATTAATTCCAGATCTTTTATATTTTATTTTCAGAAATCGCTGAAAGTGTTCGACCTCGACACCGATTCATGTCTGCTTATGAACAACGTGTTGAACCACCAGATCGTAAATGGCAGTATTTGTTGTTTGCTGCTGAACCATATGAAACTATAGGTTTTAAGGTATTCTTATTTTTAAAATAATTATTGGCGCGAATAAATCACATAAATTTAAAACAAAATATGCTATTTATTCCTTTATCACTGAAGTTACAGTTTTTATCTGTGTGTTAGTGACTGCAAGTGGTGTGATCAAGTTGCGATTATTTTATGTTATTACAAAGTTAGTATTTAATCTTCAAGTAACTTATTTTACTTCACAAGCAATAGTGTATTACCAAATTACAATTGCTAATAGTTTGCACGTATTTGAAGTGTTAGAAATGTTTCTGTCGATAATTTTGTTAAAATATGTTTTTTGGTATTTTAACGATGCTTTTAAATTGAAAAGGCAAAATACACTTTTTATGATTTTAATGTATGATCATTTTAAAATTTAAAATATAATATTTCGTCAGTAATGTTAACTTTTCAAAAATCTCGCAAATTTTTGTATGGCGAAATTTCCATTTAAAACAATAAAATAAATTGTAATTCATTTACCTATCACGTATGAAATATAATAACGGAGGAAATGTGAACTTGGTACAAGTGTTTAATGAATAAATTCAACCCTTTATTGTAAGCAGTATAATATACATGTTAGTTCTTTAGGTGTGAAGAAACTTTTTTTTTTTTAATTCTTCTTTAATACGAGCTTCTTATAAAACTACTGATTTGTGTATATAAATGTGATTAATTTCCTGAAACTCTGCAGAAGTTCTGAAACCGGAAGCATATTTATAGATGAAGGTTAACAAATTTGATTGATTGCTGGTGAATAAAATTTCGCGGCATTACTAATGATCAATTTGTGCTCTTCTGCTACTGTATACTTGTATTTTAGTGCATTACACATGTTGTCCTACATCAATATAATATTTTTTATCTTGGGTTATTATTTGTGTCTTAGGTTCCAAGTCGTGAAGTAGACAAATCAGAGCAAAAGTTCTGGACACATTGGAATGGGGATACGAAACAATTCTTTCTGCAGTTTGCTTATAAACACGAATCAAATAAAGGTGGTATGCCTCCAGTTCCACCACCTCCGCCACCACCTGCTTTAAATCAACGACCTATGCCTCCACCACCTGGATTAATTCCGCCACCACTTTCTGTACAACCTCCTCCACCTGGTCTATTCAATCCGGTACCACCACCACATCAGATTCCACGTCAACCACCACCGCCAATGCCTGTTGTTCCATTACCACCAATTCCATCACATTAAAGACTTAACAACATAAATCGTATATTTTTAATTTCGATAACAAATATAAAGAATTTTAAATTAATATTTTTTTATTTAGTGTTTTCTTTGTTTTGTAAATGATATTTCATCTGTGCTAAATTTGCTTGTATTATTAAACAGAATGTATTTAAGTCATTGCCGAAAAATAATAAGTTAGTATCCAGCTTTCCTTATATATAAACGATAAACTGTTCTCAATTTATGAAAAGTGTATATTGTAATCGAAAAATTAAATATAGATGTGCAAACTAAATATATTTCACGTGTTGTAGTAAATTACAATCAACGAATGCAGAACTATATCAAATTTTGATACTTATTGTTTTAAAAATTAAAATGTTCATTGAGGTTCTCACCCAAGTAGTAATTAAAGAAAGTAGATATTAATCCAAAACGTGGTAACTCTTGTATATTACAAAAAAAAAAACATAAACCCAAATATATGCTTACCGAAAAATTATGTTTTTGACTAAGTTATTTAGTTTTATAAAATGTTTTAAATTAATAAATAAAAATATGTTTTTTTTTTAACCCGACTTTTGCCGTTTGGTCATTTTTAATTCTTATTTTTTTTATATGTTTTGTCGTTTAAATTATATATTAATATTATTTATACTATTTTGTCCCATCGAATAATGGACTTTGTACTATGTCTGTCATAGATATAGTCAAGGTGTTAAATGTTTTCAACAAGACAGGTATAGTTCTTTATTCCCATTATCATATTTCGAACGTTGTTGCACCGAGTATTCAGTTGTTCCTTTTGTATCGTGGACATCGATTGTCCAATATCAATTTCATTCGAACTAAATGTTCCACAATGCGGTAATCAATTTTACTACGTAATCTCTGCTTATACCAAGAGGTGTCGAATACCATGAAATTCTTGTACTTCATATTGTAAGATGTATATTTTACCCTTTATTTGCTTCTATTGTTCGGTGTCACTTATTCCATTCTTTATACATGTTTTTTATAATCCATTTCTATCGAGTTTAACTTAATAGCTCTTTTATGTCTTAAAGTATTTTTGGCTATGGAATCAACAATTTCGTTTACAAATATACCGGTATGAGCAGGAATCCATTTCATTGTTACTTTATTTCCTTGCTGTTCTAATCTGTATACCTTAATCTGCAATTCCGTGTTGTGTACATTTTCCTTTTTTTTTAATTATCGTTAATAATGACAATGAATCAGAGAATACAAGTATAATATTGTTTTGTGCTCGTTTTACATATTGCAATGTTTTTAACATTGCATACACTTCAACAAAATAGGAGGGTCCAGCATATCAGACACTATACACCCTTGATTTACGTTTTTTAGCTGGTTCGCGTTATTTATTGTCCGTCAGTATGTATTGTCTCATGATTGACGAATTTATTTTTATTATTTCACGTTGGAGGTTATTAATATGTTTAATACATAGCTAAATGTTGTCCTGAAAGGTGTTTACATTTATTTGATTTTAGAGTACTTCCCACTATTCTGTTGAAAATATGAATTTAAGTGATTGAATATTATATTTAACAAGTTATTATTTCTGAAAACGTAATACTTCTGTAGGTAGTTAATCATTGAGATATTATTTGAAATAAAGTAGATTAATTTATTTGATTCATTGATTATTTTGGATATGGCGTCTTTGTTTTTTAACCTTAATATAAAATTTATCAGTTATGTATTATATGTGCAAGTCAAGTGGATGTTCAGGTGAGATTTTAAATGATTCTATACTGATTCAAAAAGCTTTGTTTTGTAAATTTTTTAATCTTGTTTTGTTAGTTCTATTTGGATTGATGTAAGGAGCTATATATTCAAAGTATGATCTAATTAATAATCTATACAGTCAGATTACTACCGTGAAATGATTCCCACTATACCATATGTTTATTTATTTGAAATTGAATACTTTTATTGTAGATTGTAATTAAAAATGATGTTTGAAGTGTTTTGCTTGTAGAAACTACTACTTGTGTTTTCCTGTATATATATGTAAAATCATTTATCATATTTTGTAGATAGTCACTGCATTTTGATTTTTTTTAAACTAGGGTGAAGAGGCATATTATACTACAATATGGGAACATTATTTCTGGGTGAAGAGGCATATTATACTACAATATGGGAACATTATTTCTTTGTAGTTGTTGAAATTCATGCGTGTATAATGCAAATAATAATGAGCTTAAAATACTACTTTGTGAAATATCTTTACCTGCAAGGTTTGTGCTTTTCTTTTCTGAACCTGTTATAATTTTTTCTCGTTAAAATAATTGAAAACGTAGTATATGATTTTCTGCGGGATTTTAAATTTATTTAATATTATTGCTAAAGCTAAGTTCAATGTTATCATAGGCTGATTTGAAAGAAGTGTTTCTCTACAGTTATGGTAGTTAGATTTATATTTCTGTGTTCAATTCTTCTTTTATCGTAGTGTTTCTCTACAGTTATGGTAGTTAGATTTATATTTCTGTGTTCAATTCTTCTTTTATCGTTTTTTTGGGTTTCTGTTTATATTGTGCAACTCATCTTGTATTTGCATTATGTAAGAGGCCCAAGCAAGCATGGAACATTTTTATACAACTTGAAAGTGAACAGATGACAGTAGGATACCAGTTGAATTAATTAGCAGGTGCTCATTAAGGAGGACAAGGTGACCAATAAAAAAAAAGCATAAAGGCCTAAGGCATTGCGGCAATTATATATGACACAATAGGATATACAAAAGAACCTTCAAACCTCAGCACTATGGAAAGAAAGCTCAAACTTCTGGATCCTTGGAAAATATTAAGGAACAATCATCAAGGATCCAAGATAGTCCCTCCATGGAGAGAAACTGGACCTTAGTTGAGAGGAAAAAATCTCAGACAACAAAGATAACGCCAAACAAAAAGGAAAAGAGTAAACTAAACAAAAGGGGTCCTGTGGCGCTTGAAGGGAAAAGTTATGCAGATGTAGCTGGCATAAAGACCACAATTTGTGACAATAGAGAATATGTCCACCGCATATGAATGACACAAAAAGGGGTTCTGCTCATTGAACTGGATTGGAACTCCACTCAGAGAATATAGGCAGCAAGATTACTAATTCTGGTCTACAGAGTAAATGTTTCTTACCAACTAAGTGTCTACTGGTTTGTGACATTGACCCCAACTGTACAAGTGAATATTAGGCAGGCAATCTTAGCAATTGCATCAACATCAGCCACAGCTATCATGGTGGAAGTATATACTGGCAATGGTGGATAAATGCCAAAGTGATGCTCCCAATAATGGCAGCTGAGGTAGCATTGACCATGAAAAAACAAAAAGTTACAAATTGGGTGGTGTATACAGAGTCAGGGAGTTCATTCCCACAAAGTCCTGCTTTCATTGCCTTGAGTATGGCCATGTCAAGAATTGCATCAGACCAGGTCAAAGCAAGCTCTGTTTGCAATGTAGTGTGGAAGGGCATATGTCCAAGAATTGCTCCAGGCATCCACATTGCCCAGTTTGTGCTGGCAATAAACATCTGAGCACCCGGTTAGGAGTGGAGCCTGCCTGACCTTCCTTTATAGGTATGAAGAGGAAATGAAGTAACATAAAATGCTTAATTTCATACAGATCAACCTTAATCACTACCATGCCGCTCAAAACCTCCTTATGCAGCATGCAGCAGAGAAGCATGCATCAGTATTGTTAATCAGTGAAGTCTACAGTTGGAATGTCCATATGGCCAGTAGTTTGTTGATACTAGTAGAAAAGCTGTTATAGCCCTGGACAACACTAGATGCCTACCTAGGAGAAAGTGGTGAAGGATTTGTAGAAGTAGTTGTTGACATATATATTCAGTTGCTACTTCTCCCCCAACCAAATCCTAAATGAATTTTCAGACAAATGGCCCCAACTGAAATGCAGTGTGTGGTCAAGGCAGGGTGATATCCTACTGGCTGGTGACTTTAATACCAAGTGTGGGGAGAAAGAAATTGTGTATGAGGGGCTGTGATTACAGACACAATTGTAGCCATGCAATTTGTGGTTGTCAATACGGGCATAAATAAAAAGCATATTTTCCAGTGCAAATGGAAATTCTGTCATTTGTCATTTTGGCTACTTAGACTACTGCAAGAGAACTGTGTGGCTGGAAAGTAATCAACCTAGCAAACATGGTGTGACTTATCATGCATATGAAAGAAGATGCTAATAGCGCCAAAGAAAGCAGCTCTTTAGTCACCCCTAAAACTTCAAGTAGCTAAAGACAAGACCCATATACACACATTTAGTGCTGCCTTGACTCGGTCTGTACCACTGAAGTAGCGCTGAAAGCAGTCCCAGTGGTACAGACTGATACAGTCAACAGCATGAGCACTGTGGTGGTTTTTTAGTTGAGTAGGAGTCTTACATAACCAGCCCAATAGGCCTGGTATCCACGAATGGCTTTTCCATCACATTAAAAGAAAAAGGCTGATTTGAGATGTGTAAATATTGCTATAGTATACCATTTTTTTTTTACTTTGTTCATTCGAGAATCCATAATGAGTGATGTTAAAACATCAGTAATGATTAGTACACTACTAAACCTAATGTTTATTGCATTTTCCATTGTTTTTCCAATATATGATAGTAATGAAATTGGTCAATATGGCTTATGATTTGGATTTTTTCTTGATTTATACACGAGATATATATGTTCCTTCCTTTAACTTGGAATATACCCTATATCTAGTGTGTTATTTCAAAGATTTTAAAGGTAGTAATTTGATTGCCATGTAAGGAATGACGTCAACCCGTGAACTTGTATTTTTGTCATGTTTTAGGCTGTCATGTAATTCTTCCATTTATATATTTCAGTATATATAACAAACTCTGTGGAAGTTAATGACCGACTACCATGCACAACACCATATCCGCGTTAGTAATAATATAGTATACTGCAAAAAATACACGGGGCTGCATTGGGATGTGACCACAAAGCGATTACAATCAATTCAACCAGATGTGTGTGTATATGCATGATTGCCTTGTACTCTACTTACACTATACAACAAAATAGTTGTCGCCTACATCTGAAATGAAGACTGCACTCCTCCATGTTCTTTGTTTTTAATTCTTGTCATAATTAAAGCAAGCTTGGCGGGACTCTGAAACTGCTAATTAAAGTCTGTAACCCAATTAGTATAAGTACAATAGTTACAGATTTTTGAAACTATTTTGTTCTGTATCACTACTCACCAGCACTAATTTTTAGTCCAATATTATAGAAGAATTCCTGCAAATTCAGTCTTTTAATTTCTTTTATACATTGTTTTTGTTTTAGTTTGCTGGTGTTTATATTTTAGATAATTCTGCACTAAATCTGCTGTTGTAGTTAAAGCTCTCCAGAATGTTATTAATTTATTGCATTCTGCATTTCAGTAATATTGATGAAATTTTACTTTTTTCCTGGTATAGTTCGATATTATTCATGGTAGTTTTTTTTCATAGTGTGGACTAGTGTATCATATTCATTCCCAATGGCAGCAGATTGTTCTTCTTCATACTTTTCAAATTCTTTATTTTATTGTTCAGTCGCAGTCCTATGTTGGGGATGTTTGTTTCACCTTTAGTTTTAAATTTTTCTTTTGAGTTGCAGTTTAATAATTATAGGATGGTAATCGCTTCCCATAGTATCTGATATATTATATAATTAGTAGTTCCAATTGGGGATATGTCGCCCATTATTACATATGGATCTATTAAGTTTTTCATTACTTTTTCCTATTGATGCATATTTCCTGGAAGGTTTGAAAAGTACATCATTAGAAGTATATGCGTTTGTACATATTGTCACTATCATATATTCTATATTTCTGGATTCTTTTATTACCGATTGACTCGTGTGTTTGAAAGTTTTTATTGTCCCGATCTGCTCACTTTAAAATTATAAAATTTTTGTACATTTCAATTTTGTGATGAAAAAACACTATTTTATAAATATGTTATAATGAAAATTTTTTATTTTATTAAGATGTTCAAAAATAGTTTTTGGTGACTGACTATAAACTTATGATTTAAAGTATTAAAGTATATGTGTATAAATATAAATATCTCGCGGTACATGTTCATATATATACACATATGTAAAATTTCACTAATTTAATTATACTTTATAGTAATGTAAGTAATGATTTTAATTAATTTGTTTTCATGTTTTTTTTTGCAAGTCTCATGAAGCATTTTTGATAGTTTTTGTACTTTACAAACAGATATATTTGACATCATTATTAAATTATCATTAATTATACATTATGATTTTTAATCAATTAGTTTTCAAGGAGAATTATTTCGCATAATTTTGATTTATTCATATTTTTAGAATGTTCTAATGGAAATTTTATTTCATTGTCAAAAGGATCATAAATAAACTTTTATTTGTCACAGAAATTATTTTTATTACTTCGTAAACGATTAATTTGCATCTATTACTGAAAGTTTCCGAACTAATGATATTTAAATATATAATAGAAATACAACGAAGAACGACGGGTTTTTAAAAATAGCGAAAAAGATGAAACACAATCTCGTATATTACACAGCAAATTAGACGAGAGCACGCACACACACACACATATATATATATATTTGTTTTTTATTTTTAGAATATATATTGGAAAGCTGAAATTCCAAAACAAATCTTTGTTCAACATTCGGCTTTTTTTTTGATAAATTACTTTACACCTAAATTCCGGAAGAGAACCTTGTTCAATATTTGGATTTCATTTTACTACTTTACAGTAGTGATGTGTAGTACGCGAGTGAACAGGCCAAATTATTAGTACGGCAGATCTGAAAATGTAACTTTAGGGTGATTATAATACATTTTACATGCTAATTTAAAATCACTGATAATAAATATTCATATACATTATATAACATTTTAAACACATATACGTTGTTTTAGAAATTATCATGAACTAAAATTTTTTCCTTTCATGTTTTATTAAAAGATGTTAGATTTTTTCCTCGTAAAATATACATCAAAATATACAACACATATAAATTATTATACTCATACTATTTTTAACATTTATAAAACATTCCCGTATAAAATATAAATAAAAATATATAACACGCAAAAATTATTATACTTATACTATTTTTAATATTTATAAAACGTTCCAAAATAAAATATATACTAACAAAATAAAATCAAAACAAAACTACACTAGATTTGAATTCCACCGTGTTATCACATCTTGTTTCAATTTTAATAAAGGTAAATTCATTTGTTCTTGAGTCAATATTAATTTTGATGAAGCGTGTGTACTTCTCTTTAAGTACTCAACAATAGTTTTGCTGACTTTAATTGTCGTTGAAATAATTTCAGCCATGCTTTGTTGAACAACTAAGTTCAAAGTATGTGCGAAACATCCCAACCACTGACAAAGCCGATATCAAAAGTGGAATTCCACCGTGTTATCACATCTTGTTTCAATTTTAATAAAGGTAAATTCATTTGTTCTTGAGTCAATATTAATTTTGATGAAGCGTGTGTACTTCTCTTTAAGTACTCAACAATAGTTTTGCTGACTTTAATTGTCGTTGAAATAATTTCAGCCATGCTTTGTTGAACAACTAAGTTCAAAGTATGTGCGAAACATCCCAACCACTGACAAAGCCGAATTACTGCACTTCATTCGCAGCATTATCTGTGACACAAGCAATAATTTTATTTTGTAGACCGTAAATTTTAACACTGTTTTCCAGAAATGCTGATGTTTTCTGCAGTGTGTTTATTATTAAATGCACTACATTCCAGAAGTACAGATTTTAAAATATAACTGTCACCAAAAAAATGTCCTCTAATGGCAATATAACTTATATTATTAATACATACCCAAGTATCGGTTGTAATAGCCGCCACAGCGAGCACAATGCGTAATGTATTATTTAATCTAATGTGGCTTCATATACCTGAGGTACGAGACTATTCGGAATTATTTTCCGGTATGGAAGTACGTAACTTGGACAGAGCATTTTTATAAAAGTTTTAAATTGTCTCTCTTCAACTACAGAGAATGGATGGAATTCTTTCACTATCATTTTAATCAACTGCATATCGTAACTTCGCTGTTTTGATTAGAGTAATGGTTTAACCTGTGTTACAAAATTTTTCAAATTTGTTTGTTTTTTTTAATATTGGGCATGATACTGGCTTATTCCTCTGTACCTCATCATTTTGAATTTCGATTTCCATAGGTTCATCTTTATTTTCCTCTTCAAAATTATTTTTTGTTTTAATATTAAGAAATGGGTGTTTTGTTTTGTATTAAGATGCCTGCGTAAATTACTAATTGATGACGAATTACATGATAATAATTGACTGCAATAATTAAATTTTACTTTACCTGTATTAAGTTCTTCAAAATGGTCCCACAAATCACTCTTATTACGCCGAGCAGACATCGAGATGAAAAAATAATATTACAAATATAAATAATTACAACAAATTCAATTAACCGTTCACAATATATATGATCAAAGATTAAATATCTACTAAACTCTACACTGCAGTAACACGAAAAAATGAAAGAAAAGAATGAACTTGTACCTCCAGGCTCTACCTCTACATAAGTCCATAAATAGCTCCAGAACAGAACGGACTAGCCTAGTGTGTACTGTGTAGATGTTGAGTAGTAAACCATTCAGCTCATCAGCTCACAGTTCTTTTATCAAACGAGTAAACAAGTACGCGCAGGACGTAAATTATTCTTTCGATCGATTTCATAAACCAGCTCTTGAAATCCTGGTTTCAAAAACCTGTTATTTTATTTTAAGTGATCTGATTTAGAAGAACTGATTCAGTAAAAAGAGCTGTTATTCCTTATAGATTGTAAGCTTAAACCTAATAAAAGTTGTTAATATTATTACATATATATGTGGTGAATGGTGATACATGTATTACTTTATAGGCGTTTTTGTAGACAAGACAGGTCTAATTTTTTAAAGTGTAGCATATTAAATTTCTGCGCCAAAGCTGGAAGTCTCTTAGATCTTTTATGATCCAATTTCCTGTTTAGAAGAAACGACTTTAAACAAAGATAAGCCGAAAGGAAAGAGGCAAATATAATGAAATACGCATATGTTAAACATTTAATTTTCAGCATTATTACTTGAAGTTGAGTTGTTTCATAACATAATAGAATATTCGTAAACGTAGTTTAATTTTTATTTTAGCGTTAAAGTTCGGTGTGTGATAATTTCAAAATTTTTGCAAATATTGTAAACATGTCGGTAACTAAAGCAAATAAGGAAGAAAAATGTATTATTCATAATAATTTTAAATGGCTGAAAACGAATGTTACCATCACAGAAGTATTGTGGATTAGTAATAGACCACACAATCACAAAATGTTAACTGAACACACCATAGAGAAATGCATGGTAAGTAAATTCAGCAACCTTTCAATTAATAATTGATTTATTAGGATTTTTGCAATAATTATGATTTTTTAATAAGTTTTGCTATCGGTCGTAGGTGTCATTCTTATAATTTTAATCATGTAACGTTATTTACTCTACCAAATTAAACGTTGATTTTTTTATTTGATAATTAAAAGCAAATTCATTTTATAAACTATGTATGAGATTTTCTATATTTTTATTAAGCGAGATTTATTTAGCATAACTTCTTATGATCATATTATCAGTTCGTTGAATTAATAACTATGCCGTTTTACAAGCTCATGCAAAATTATAATTTTTACATTTGAATTTTAAAAATGTGGAATGTAATGATTAAAAAAAAATAAACAACAAGAAGAGAGTTAAAATCACTAAACGATTTATAAAATCACAAAGCTTTCTGGCTTTTATGTCATTATCGAGTGAGCATAAAATAAAATATATAAATATATATAACTATAAGAAATATAAAATGTAAATGTACTAATTTAAACATACAATTAATAAAAATTAACAAGATGAAAAATAATATTGCATATCACTATTATTAAGTATATATTTTGTTGTTAAGATACTATACAATTTTACCGACCAGACTTCATGTCAGTGGCGTTGATATAGAATGGTCTGACCAGATACGTTATCTTGGTGTCATTTTAGACAAGAGACTAACGTTTTCTAAGCATATTGACCATGCATCATTGAAGACAAACAGAGCAATCTGTTCAATTTATCCCATTTTCAAACGTAAATCTCACTTAAATATTAATAATAAATTAATAATCTACAAGTCAATCATTAGGCCTATTTTAACATATTCTTGTCCAGTTTGGTCTTCAGTCTCAAATGCTAGTTTTAATAGACTGCAATTAGTCCAAAATCGATGTCTTAGATGTATTCTCAATGTCCCCGTATACACTAAAATTTCAAATATGCATAGTGCTCTGCAGATACCATATGTAAAAGACTATATCCTCAAACTATCCCAAAATTTTTTTCTCAGTTGTAGTGTGCATCATAATAATTTACTTCCAGCAATAGGAAATTACGATTCCAGGGAACTAAGTATTAGATATACTAAGTATAAGCATCGACGCATTAAACATAATGTATTATTCTCATAACGTCATAATTTGTTTGCTTTCGTTTCCATTACTTATAAATGATATTACATATTCGTTATATAATTAAACTTATATTTATTATTTTTTAAATTACCGCTTTTCATTTGGGATGGTTTTTTGTCTGATTTTTCCATCAATACTATTTTCATCTTGTATATTTATTATTTACCAGTTTATATTATTAGAATTTTTACTTTCATAAATGGAGAGGGAATTTGTTCCGGTACATTTATTAAATATTATTATAACTTTTTAATATAATGCCAAATATACGCGTTTTACATTTTACATACAATTCCTTACCTACATCAGGTTTCATAATTTGAAAAGTGCGTCATGTAATGATGTTTTTTCGTAATCAAATTATGAAACCTAATTCGGGTACGAAATTGTATAGTATCTTACCAACAAAATATATACTTAATGACAGTGATATCAATACAATACTATTTTTATAAATTGTATATTTAAATTAGTATTTTGACAGTTCATATTTCTTTTGTTTGCATATATTTATATATGTTTATATTTTATTTTGTTCAATTGAGAAAGCTATTTTATAAATCATTAATGATTTTAACTCATTTCTTGTTGTTTATCTTTTACACTTGAATTTTATTATGTACGGAATATAATTATTTCATTATTTTAAACAAGGTTATCAGTTAAAATAAATTCTCAGGATTTAAGTTTTTTTATTTATCGATATTTTTTTTTATAATTGAGTAATACAATCTTAACACTAGGTTAAATAATTATTAACATTAACAAAAGTTAGTTAAACGAGCAGGTAGAGATATGAGTGGAACTACAATCCATTGACTCGATATAATCAAATATTTTGCATTGAAAATGTAACCACCTATTCACATAATAAATAAATTTATCGTGTAATTATTTTTTTTATTTTAAATTGTATTAAAATTCTTTCTGCCAACGTTTTATAATTTTCTGATATATATATATATATATCAAAAGTTATAATTATATTAGTACCAATCTATAATAACAAGAGTGGATTTATCTGGTGCAATCAGGAATTATAAACTAACAACATTAATGTATTATTATGAATACATAGTTTTATAAGCTACTTCCGATATTTAACTTAATAAATATCAAAATAATTTTAATATTTCAATTACAGATTCTTCAGACGGTTAAAGAAAGCGCCGTTCGGATTTGCATCTCAAATCAAATCATTCGTCAAGGTAGGTTTCAAATAATCTTCCAAAAATATATGAGTCTTTTATTGTACAATTTGATGGTGCAACCTAATTCAAATTTAATTTAAAGGATAAAGTATTTTAACTGACACATTTCATTTAGATTTTGTTAAGATATTTAATAATTAAAGTTTTTGTTATTCATAAATTATGAGTTCTTTAAAATATGTCATTTGTGATTTCAGAAGTTAGGGAAGCGAATAATTTACATACTCGAGATGTTAATCACCTACGTCGTGCTACTCGCCGAGCTCGAGTGTCGTTTATGGGAATTCAACCATCTTCACTGGAAGAAGCAATACGTCAGTTATGTAATATGCAAGAAACCTTTAAAACGTACAAAAATGAACCGTTCCTATACGTTGACGATATTAACCGAATCGCCGTGATAACGTGCTACACAAATATGAAAATCCTATCAGATTCAACGGTAGACTTTTTGCGGACGGGGCATTTAAATATCGACCGATTTTTCCATCAGTTGTACATAATTCACGGGCATAAAAATTATTTATATATTCCATTGGTGTATTGCTTTTTTTACCAGGGAAAGGACAAGGTACGTACATAGCAATGTGGACGTTCCTTTCTCAAATTGCGTTGACAATGAACATAAATCTGAATGTCAGAAAAATTATGCTAGACTTCGATAGGGCAGCACAAAATGCTGTTACCGCCGTTTTCAATGCGAAGTACTCGGTTGTCGATTTCATTTAGGACAATCGTGGTATAGAAAAATAATTGAAATAAGAAATTTAAGAAGTGACTACATGACAGATTCAGATGTGGGACGATGGTTGAAACGATTTTTTTGCCTAGCATTTCTGCCACCAAATCAAGTATACTACAATTTTTGGCAGATTGCTAGGCAACCGCCTAATTCTTCAGCTTCGGCATTTGTTGACTATGTATTTAAGAATTATGTTTCCCATACGCACCTTTTCCTCCTCAAATGTGGGCTCCTGTGCCATCGACGAGCTCAAGAACAACTAACGAGTAACGGTCTGGAATCATTTCACTCGGATTATAGCTGAAAGTTTTATCATACTTCTCCTTCTATTACGTTAGTGTTGCAATTATTAAGAGAGATTCAGTACGAATCACAGATAAAGATAAGGGACTGCCAAGAAATGCATGCGGATCCGACTTATCAAGCGCTACCACAAAGGAAGTCAGAAATTGATAGAGGAGCGTTTTGTCTGCATCAGTATCAAAGATGGCAGTCTGGGGAAATCAGTTCATCGGACTATACAAATATAATGGGACAACGGTTTCACAGCCGAAACATAAATGACTCATAATAACAATCAAGTATGTTATTCATATATTTGTATATATATATATATTTGTATATATATATATATATATATATATGCGTATGCGAATGCACAAACATCTGTATATGTGTGTGTTAGTGCATATTGATGCATTAAATATATATATAATAAAAACGATTTTTTAAATTTTTACAGGCAGACACACGTGTCCGTATGCTGAATGATGTTTTTAAGGATTATTTTGATTAGATCGTTTAATGTAAAGAAATAATTTTTATCCTTGAAACTGGAGTATTTTTTAAGAATTATTTTGCATCATTCTTATTTGTTGATATTTGTAGTGTTCCGGGTAAACTATTCTATTATGTTAAAAACAATATAAATAAACTTTTAATTATTAATGCAATTATTTGTATTCTATTAATATATTTATTAATAGGCACATTTTTATTTATATTCATTTATAGTGTGAAACGTTTCACGAATGTCCACATTTTGATATACTTTTGTGTGTTACCAATTAAAAAGTAAAATAGCGAGGGTGTATATAAATAATTTTCATATTCATGAGTAGTTATAATTAATAGATTCCATCACTGTTCTGTACTTCACCACAAAATAAAATTTTACAAGCCATAGTTAAATTATATGTGTAAGTTGGTTAACTGTTTTTTTTTTTTTAATTTATTATAAATGTTAAAAAAGTTACTAATTTTTTAAAAACTGAAAATTTGTTTATTATACCATTAATTTGTTTCTACGTTATACAAAAGTTTCCGTACCTGCACAAGCAGCGGTTGGAGAGTCACGTCAATGCAGAAGCAAGACAACTGGTTCACATTAAACATGGAATTAGTTGACTTGTTCGTCGCCACTCCATAGATTTAGTCTTGTAATATGTAAATTTATGTATAATGGATGCGTAGCCAATGGGATACGTACTCCACACTCGTTTTGTACTTAGTGGTTAAGTTAACTATTAAGTAATCATTAAGTTAAAGATGATAATTATTTAGCCAAATGGCTAAGATTGTATCTTAGTAATAGCCTAAAGGGCTGTATTAAAAAAAAAAAAAAATAATATAACCATTCTCTTCAGAAAACACATTGGTAAAAATACGACAGTTAATAATATTTATAAAGAAAGAACCTACATGTAAAATTAAACGAAAAATTTAAAATATAAAAAAATACCTACACTTAAAAATGACAGAATGTATGTTTTCTTATCAGAATGAACTTATAAGTATCTTCTAGGGTTTGTAACTGACTTACTGTAAAATGACATATTTTATACGCCTATGCTTATATATTTTATACCTGTGTCATCGAGATTGGTAATTATAATCACCTATCGAATTTATTATTGGAATATCGGAAAATGATTTAATGAAAGCCTACGTCTAGTAACAATTATTGACTAAATTTTTCTCATCATTAAGTTCGATTTTTCACTTATAGAAAAATTGGATGTTATGTTTATTCGTTTTATAAATGTAAATCATATTGCAAATTTTAATTTATTCTTTATATCAGGCAAATTATTAAGCTTTTAACAACGAGTTCAAGATATGAATCTTGTATTATATATTAAAAAATATATTTAGATATTCTCATATTAATCTATTTTATATGTACGTGAGAGTTAGTGCCGTATTAAATGATTCCAGCCCTATTGGCACAACAGCGTAGGGTCCCCCTTATAAGGAAAAGAAAATTAGGAATTTAAAAATTATTACATCGACAAAAATATACATATAAAAACTTTTAATTTGACGAATCTTGAAAAGTAAGGACTATATTTTAAATTATTTTGATAAAATTAAAATATATCGAATAGGTAATACATTTATAGCAACAATAAATACTTATACAAACCTTATACAGAAAATTAAAGAAAACATTTTCGTGCTTTTTTTTTGTGAAATCTTTTATAATCTCATCAATGCCTATTTCTCGTAATATATCACGTTCCGTACATAAAATTGTTAATTAATTTAAACTACCTCCAGTATTATGAATATAAGACAGTACATTGAAGAGAAACATCTTAATAGAACACAAAATCCGTTGGAATGGTGGCGTTTGCAAACAAACTTGTACACTGATTTATCAATTTTGACAAGAAAATATTTATCTGTAATAGCTACTTCTGTGCCATCAGAATGAATATTTTCGAAATCGGGACAAATATTAAGTGAAAAACGTGCATCATTAAAACCAATAAGGATGGAAAAAATATTGTTTTTAAATGTAAACCAAAGACTTCTTACATAATTTCATATTTAGTATCACTATTTTACCTTTATTTTAAAATTGTAACAAAAAAAATAAGTACTATTTTTTAGTTACTTAATATGCATGTTATATATATTTTTTATTATGGGTCAAAAATTAAATAAATATTGAATACAAATTAGTGCATCTTTTTTTTGAATTTTAAATCCGATTTTAATTCATATATTTAATCACATAAATGAGCTGTACTTCATTAGTTAAAATGGTGTGTGTGTGTACAGGTTATCACATTAATTTTGAAGATGCGCTGCTTAATCATTGATAATAAGTATGGTGATGAAAATAGTAACTATAAATAAGAGTGTAGATTATACACACACAACCGTCAACTGGTACATATACGTACAGGTACACTACACTTAGTGTAGATTATACACACACAACCGTCAACTGGTACATATACGTACAGGTACACTACACTTATGTTAAAAGTGCCGAAAGTAACGAATTCTTGCTGCATCAGTAACGAAATCATGCGGATACTCATTTTATCGTTACTTTCACAGCACTATTGTATATAGTCACTTGTAACTAAAAAGAAAAGTCAAACGAGTTCACATCGTGAAATCAAAAATCTTCAGTTGTATGTATCTTATTAAAATATAGAACGCGTGAATAAAGAACTTACGAAATCGAAACTCTTCTAGTATATTACTTTGGGTACACTGATTTTTCGTAATTCCCATTTTTCCTAGACGTATTTTACATATGTGTAAAGACCCACCGGTTTCTATACCCTAAACGTATTTCTTTTTCACTCTCACGTATAGGTAAAGACCAAATGGTCAGAAGACTAATCGTTAATCGTAAATTCTAGGGCCTTTGAAAATTCCATTGGCGTCATCGATGACAACAGTGCAATTTTTATGTTGACTAGTATAATTTTACACTTTTAGTATAAATGTTTTGAGTATCCAACGTGTAGATGGCACAATTTATTAATTATATACGAAATAGTTTGTACCCACATAGTGAAGTTGTTACCTAGAAAAGTAATTTTATCGAGGTTCCTCATTATTATCATTCATTCATTCCTTATTTTTGGATTCTTCTTTGAAGTTCGGATGTTAGTTTTTCGCACTAATTTCTACATACGAAAAATGAAAAAAATGATACTGATTAGTCACTTCTTCATGAAACAATTAAAGTACTGACGTTTTTTACCATTAATAATTTTATTTCGAAATTATGATTACAGTTATTCACTTATTTGAATTTTTATAGCTAGTATTAAGGACGTAACTAATTATTGGTTATTTTATCTAGATTTTGAGACAATGGATGATAGTATTTTGTAGATTTCAGAAATTAGTTGCTAAGAATTTGTACATCTATTTTGAGAAGATCCAACAAATTTATTCAATTTTTAATTTAATTATTGAGTATTTTGCTGTATTTTCTCGTAGAAAAAATATGGTTTCAAAACACGAATAATTCAGTTCTACAATCTAGTGTTTCTATCAAAATATAATTAAATGTATTCATTGTGGTTAACATCATAGTCGAGTTTACTATATTAGTAGATATTTTCCTTTCAACGGGAAACCAAAAATAAACATTTGGTTACTTGTTGAAAGAACTATCAGACTTAGCTGCTGTTAAATCAATCAGTAATATTAATGTATTTAAAAGAGCGTGTACCGTTTATAAACGGAACATTACTCTACCTATAACAGACTATGTCGAATCTACAATTAGGTGAGTGCAGCATAAGTCCGTAAAGAAACCGTAAACCAAAAAAGAATGTAATTCATTAAACAACGTTACTTAAAAGCACGATGTAATTATACGCGACAATCGATACCAAATAATATTAGATAGTTGAATTTCGGAACATTAAAATTTATATTTTAATCCCTCTGTTATTTTAAATCTATATAACTCGGGAAAAAATAATTGAGAAATCTTACTTTAAAAAATCCAAACAAAGTTCAAGAAGTTAAATATAACGAATAAATTCCAATTTATTATTGCTGTTGATTGTATATATTTAATTTACTTAGCAATTACAAAAATGTTTTATGGAGATGAAACAATAATTCCTTTCTGTTCAACATGTACATGATTTTCCGTATGTACTTATTTTAAACTAATATAAAAGTTCCCTTTTCTTTTAAGGAATAATTATTCAAAATTAACTCGTGTAAAACGTTTACACTATTTTATGTATTGTTTAAATTATTCAAAAGATATTTTTGACGTGAACCACCATATTGTCTTATAATTTAATATAATTACATGGAAATCGTTTATTAAATACAAAACTGCAATTTTGATTCCCAAATCATATGTAATGCGAGTTGAAGTATAATTATAAAGTAAGAATGTTCAAATTTCTATCACTTATTTAAATATGTAAAATTTGTGTAAAACCGGTTATTTTTTAAAATGTCTGGTTTTATTCATTCTTATTTTGTTACTCAAGTTTACTCATTATTAATAAAATTAAATGTATCGAAATAATATATTATGAAAACAGAATCACAAAATTTCACGCTTGTAAAACACAACAGCCGCCTACTCTTTTGATTTTATCTTCAGCTTTCTTGGAGAAGAATTTCGCTTTAACAATGACCGGTTGTTTTGGTAAGGATCCTTTTCCGAGTACTTTAAAGTATCCCTGCAAGATTACAATTATTAAAAATTATTTAAAACAATAATTATCGGAAATAAATTAGACAGAATGTAAGAAAGATGTTTCATTAAAATCATTATAACAAATTGTTTAGAAATTTAAATAGTATACTTACACATTTAAGTGAACACAATATTTATATATTTGATGCATATTCAAGTCATGAATGTCATCGTAAATCTCCGGGACAAAATTATTATTCTAAATATTTGTAAGAATCGACTTAATTACTTTAATGTTAGCAAGTTAATTCCTTTAAATTAGTTATCGCATCAAGTCTCTTTGTGATACATGTCATAATATGGAAATCTACTCCACAAAAACAAATTAAGAGATTATTACATCAACACATATAACGGTGAACATTAATTTGTGATTTATATAAATAAGAAAAACTTATAAACACATTTATTATGATTAGTTTTGTCTTGGTTATTTTAACCCTTATTCGGGATTTTTTTGTATCCCTTTTATTATAATTAACACGAATGTACTGTATATTTAATTTGAATTTTGTAAATATTATTGATTATTCAATATAAATTCATATGGCATAATTTCAGAAATAAGTTTTCAGCACCGACATTCAGTCCGCCTGTCGCTAAACAAACATATTTCATCATCAACATTAATAGTTTAATAAAACAAAAGAAAAACAAAGTTAATCACTATAATAATTTTGTATTAATGCAAAGCTTTTCAACAATTACGTCATTATCTAACGTACGTTAATAAAAATTTTTATAGAGATTTAATTGTTTAATTTTGTTTTATTAATTCATAAAATCATTACTCTCCGATAAATCAACATATTAATAGTTTAAATGATGGAATTTTAATTGATGTCGGTAATTTGGTAGAAGTGTTAATATTAAATTTACATTACAATTGTAATTTCAGAAATAAATTTTCAGCATCTTTGTTCAGACCGCCTGTCGCAAAACAATTTATATTTCATCATCAATTACTAATTTAAAACTATAATAAATTTGTACCGAGTTGGTGATATACTTTCATAAAAAAATAATATATAAACTAAACAATATATCGACAACGAAAAAATATTATAGTTATCACAAAATACTTTTCAGAATCTGCTTAACGTAAAAATATAAATATTTACGAAATTAATATTACACAACATGATGACTTTGAATACACAACGTATATACATAATAAAACATTCAATTTTCCAAATATATAAAAATTCATTACCTTTCGTACAACATCAATAACGACGGCCTTTTCTTTATTTTTGGCATATTTAAGTCTAGTTCTTTCAGAAATTAATGTGTACAACTGATCTAAATTAATGGCTTTACACCATTTAGTATTCCTTCGAAGATGATAATTTCGCATACCGACCTAAAGTTTAATATCATTGCTAATAATTTTGAAGCAGCGACATTCAATTTATTATAAATAAAAAACATATTTTGAACATAAATTACATAAAAAAATTCTGTATCCATTTCAATATAAGTAGCACGAGTACATAATTTTAAAAGAAATTTTATACGTATTCAACGATTTTTGTTTGTAAAATCAGAGACAATAATTTATTAAAATACAATTACATCTAACGAATTATCTTAATGTTTAAATACATTTACAGGAATTAAACTAAATCTATATTTCAATCAGGGTTTTACTTTTCCTGTAAAGAATTTAATTGAATAGATTTTGGTTTTGGGTCAACACTTTGATGAGGCAAAATGGTGCTTTTTTCCGAATTAATCTCTTAACCAATGGCATATACAATTTGAATTTATGAATATTTATTATTTCACTATATTTTAAAAGTACATACCTTCCCAAAGTAACCAGGATGGTATTTGTCAAAATTGATGCGATGATGATGCATACCACCAGCGTTACCGCGGCCTCCTGGATGCTTCCTATGCTTTCCTAAAAAAAATTATTTTTTCATGTTTGTATATGATATATAACAATAATTCTATTATAAAAATGTAGTTAATTTTTCATACCAACTCTTCCATGTCCATGACTTACATGTCCCCGTAATTTTCGAGTTTTCTTCTTATTTGTCGACTGAAAAATCAACAAAATGTTTTCAGTTATATATAACTGTCACACATTAATGAATTATTGCGATTCATCATTAATTAACTACAGGATACAAAAATAAAAGATACTTGTAACTTACCATTTTCCTTAATTATACCGTAAAAAACGACAAACCATTAACATTAACCTCAACACGTTACCGTCAATCTAACATGTACTGTTATTTATTGGGTTTCAAATGATATTTGTAAGCGTTACACAATTCAATTGGGGTCTCATAAGTTGTTGTTGAATAATATTTTAAATTAGTAATTCAATATTATAATTTGAAGTTTATTATATAATATACCATATATTTGTCATGTTTTATATTGTACATAGTGGTGATAAGTTCATATTTTATTTAATGTTAACCCACATAACTTGTAATAAATATTTTCAGTATAATTATTCATGTGCGATAATAAACTAATTCAACAAAAAATAAAATATTCTCTTCAAAAAAGTTTTCCATTTTTATGGAAATATAAAAATTGATTTATGAGAATAGCGGTGTATTTTTGTGGCTTTCATTAGTTTTATAATTGTCTTTGTTTATAAATTTGTATTAACTTTGTAGTTTAAAGTTTATTTTTTATAGGAAACTTATGAAATGAAAACTCTGATTAGTGTATCATTAAGAACTGGGAGTATGACTTATAAAAATAATTCATTCAAATGCTTACTACAGTTAAAGAATGTCATTAAAAATTCATGTAAGTTATCTAATCAGCCGGTTAATGCAAGTACTTATATAAAATTAATTAATTTTTTTATTTTTAATTATACATTGTAAGTTGCTCTTATCCATAACTTATGATTGTTATTCAATTTTATTTAAGTTCCAGTTTATAAATTGCCTGGATGTCTAATGGTTGCTATATTTTGAATTTTCTTGGAGCGAAGCGAGAAAAATTATTAAAAATATTCATTGTTTACATAAATTAAAAATTGTTAATTTTTGGGTGCTTTGACTCAGCATTCTAAATTTGTAAATATAAGTACAAATATAAAAATAACACTCTAATTTAAGATGTATACTTTAAAAATTTTAATTTAATTTGAATAAAGGAAATTCATATATTTTGAACAGCAATTTATAATTTTTATAAACTCGTTTTGACATATTGTACCATACTTTAACAAGAACAGTTCATCTGGATTTATGCGGTAAAAATCATATAAACTTATTTGCGCCGAAAATGGATGAAAATTATGTGTAAATACCGATCTTTTGGATCGTGTATATATCTATGATTTTATATATATTTCAATACTTGAATTATTTTATTATACTTGTAATCGCAATTATAACTAACGAAATTTTGAACTAATGTGTAGGTCATCTGTGTTCAACAAGTGCTCCAGATAATTCAGTAATTGCGAAAAGAAATGTTCTATTCAATAAAGAAGCTAAACGACAGATAGAAGCAGTTGGCCGTATTGAAAAAATAATTGTAGAATACAAAGGCGACCCGGAGAATTATACGTTGACAATGAATAAAAATATATCCACGCCATATAATTGTGCTCAGCGTAATAATTTTTCTTCACATATGTTTATTATATTTTGTTTACATATTTGTATGAAATTTAAATAACTTACTAACTTGTTTTAAAATATTTAAAAAATTGATTATTTGTGTTGAAAAACAAGATTATTATGATCAAATAAAAATACTAACTCATATTTTTTCAAATGTTTCAAAATGTTCATAGAATCAACGTAATTATTTTTCTCCGGATTGTATGTATTCTTGTTCAAATTTTCAAGAATTTTTAGTTATTTTTTAAAAGATTTAATTAATTTCATAATGTTCTCAGCCTAGTTCACATAATAGATGATTATCAAACTCCGACATGATGTAGTTATTAATTTAATTTTTTTTTTGCATCATACTAGCACTAAGTGCTGCAAACAACGCTGATCACGGATAAGAGAATAGGTGTTACGTCAACATTGAATCACAAGTTTGTGAGAAAAGCAAAGGGAGTAATATGAGAATAAAATTGAGAAGAAATAATCAAGTATAGTAGAAGACATGCTGTCGTCTTATGAAAGAGAAGAAAAACGAATCCGTTACGTGATTGGAATAACATCACGGCACTACTTTCTTCACAGGTGCCTTGGCGGATTGTCTGGAACACTTGCGTTCATCTTGCGGATAATGAGATTGTTGTTGTCTTCGAACTTGTCAAATAATCTCTTGTATTGTTGAGTGTGTATATGGCATCTTAAGATCATTATGTAATGTTAGATTGGAGGCGTAGACTGGAACGGACATGATAGTACGAAGTATCTTCGACTGTTGCTATTGTATTATTCGAAGATTACTTTTACAGATACTTTAATACAACTCTATTCCATAACGCAAGGGGCGATCATTGAATGGTAGACGATGCGTTTAGTTGCTAAATTTAAAACGGATTTCCGCCCTAATAATGAATGCAGTAATTTTGTAAGAGTGATGATAGTTCTTTTAGTCTGTGCTACGCACCATGTGAGCCTTTTGTCCATATTTATATCGAGGTAACGTACTGAATCTGCTTGAGTCATTTCCTCATTATTTATTTTCAGAGTTGCACACCTGACTTTTCTATTTGTATAATGTGTTGGAATTTATTCGGGGTAAATAGCGGGCGCCAGCTTTGTACTCATTGAATCAACCGATTTAAGTAATTTTAGATTGCTGTGTTTACGTACATTGCATCTGAAATGTTGCTGAGATAGTTTGACTACTGATCGACATGTCTGCTGTATAGATTGTGTATAACAACGGCTCTAGCAAAGGTACCTTGCCGAACGGGCGATAGAATTTTTTGTTCTTCAGAGTAACAATCATTAATTTTAACAACAGTTCTATCGGATAAGTAGGAGTGAAGTAAAGCATGTAGATCGGAGGGGAGAAGTTATCTTAACTTATAAAGTAATCCTGCATGCCATACTTTATTAAATACTCATGCCACATCTAAGAATGCAGCTGAACATACTCCTTCTCCAAAGTTGAGGAGATTATATCAACTAGTAGATAGCACTGTTGCATTCCAGTGTTCTGTGCAAAACACGAACTGATGGTTTAATATTATTCCACGATTATTTAAAATAGGTTTAATACGATTTGTGATTAGATATTTTAGGATTTTTGATAACGAACAACCTATATGAGGAAACATCCGTTTGCGGCTTGCCTGATTTTTGTATCATTATTATTGTTGATTTTTCCATGCTTTATTATTCCATTAAATATGTAGCACAACGTTGTAGCTGACTTTTGTGTAAGATGTGAGAGAATTTTACCGGATATGTTATCTATACCAGGTAGAGGTGCTTTCATATATCTCTTTTGGAGTAAAAATTTTTGTTGGTCCTTTTGAATAGGGTTCGTTCAGCATCTACATTATATGTTCAGGGTATTCTTTACATACTTCAGTATGCAGAGTAAATGATGAGTAGAATATATATTGAATCCATTTAATTTAAATCTGTTACTGCTTACTAGGTGTGTTTCGGAAATCAATAAAACATCAGTGACATTTTGAAAAGAAATGTCTAGCTCATTCTTTTTTTTTTTTAACAATTCCATTGGCATTCCATAGCATAATCACTAGTGGCTGTTGAATAATAATATTTATATTTCTTGCCAGTAAGGTAGTAATACCATATTAAAGGATTTATCACACTTTTAAATTCATTCAAGAATGAGGATAACATTGTTGACATATCAGATATATTATTACCACCGCAGTTATCGGTGTAGTAATATCACTATTACCGTTATTATTGTTCTTGTCTAAATGAACTTCCTTGAATGATGAGTTTTCATCATTATTTGTGCTTGTGCTAACTTTGGTAAAGCTTGCATATGATCTGTTGTTTATTATTTTTCTTGGACTGTTGTGGTTTGCATTAAAATTGTAGTTATTTACTTGCGTATTAGCATAAGATGCACGTATATTATTATAAAATATAGTGTGTTGTTTATAAACTGGACATCGCCTGTAGCTTGTGGGATGATTTCTTTCGCACAGTGCGCAGGTTGCAGGTTCAGCAGTGCCTTTGGAATATATTTTAGTGTTCTGTCTACCGGCACATTTTACACATCGAGACGGTAGGTTACAATAATTGGCGGTGTGACCAAAAAGTTGACGTCACTTACATTATTTTAATCGTATTTTTTTTTCTTCCACCATGGCCACTGTGCTTAATAATCATGTAATCTTAATGATTTCATCATTCTTTACAGAAGGTGTTACTTAAACAAAAAGCATAGGTAATGGTTACCAAGTTTTATTTCTTAATATATTCGTAATACGAATACATTAAAACATTTTGATTCCAATTCAGCCAGTAATTAAGCTATATCAGTGGAACAGTGTATGTTTTTTAACACTACTCTCAAATCATTATCCTCCTCTAATGAATATGTGTAATATAAGTACTTATTGTCTTCATGAAGCAGCATAACAATGTGAGTCTGATGGTTTTATAATCATAACTGACAATGTTGATTTCAATGAATTTATGCCGAGTATTCTTAATCGAAACTGTCTAAAGTTATTATAGTTCTGGATGTTTTTTACTATCATTGTTGGAGTCTGCTAACTTTTTTGTTAGAATTTATACCATTAGGTGAGGAATTTGACTTGTTCAGATTCAATTGTTTTCATTTCGGCATCATTATTATCATTATTAGTAATTACTGGCATTATTATTGTTATTATTATTAATATTATCATCATTATTTACTGGCTGATTTATTATTATCGGCGTAAGGATCAAAAGTACCCTTGATAACGTGAATTTCAGCAGAGTGACGTGAAGGCGGGTTAGTCTGGTGAGGTGTTCTTGTATAGGTTTTTAGTAATGATACCCGACTTTTAGGGGGGAGCGACGAATCATCCCGTTAATTATTGTACTCCGCGTCAACGTGCCGCTGGTTAGAACACGCTATAGAAGAGTATTGGCGAGATGAAACGGGTTCGATGCACAACACACATACACTCTTTAACAATAACGATAATTCGATAGTAATAATAATTGGAAATAAAATAAAACTAATTTTAGTTCATCGATAGTACAAAGTCTGGTATTATAATATCAACCGTGATAAGTGCTATAAAATCTTGATCGATACTCGAGATAAGGTCGGTTTTGCACGTCGAGATATGCTCGTAAACGATTAGCCGATAACGCCACGATAAATAGAGTATGAACGAAGGTATATGGAAATAACCGTAACAATAGAAATAGTGAACGAAAGAGACACGATATAATCGCGTAAAAGCAACATACTAAATTAATCTTGATAATAACTAGATTTGTGGATGCAGACGCACGTAGATTTGTGTAGTAGATAACTTATACATAGATGCTAGTTATATGTGCGTAATAAATAGGGTACTATATTTTTTGACATGTATAATTTTTGTTTATTGTTAGACATGAACGAAATGTTATTAAGAAGATCTGCTTTGGCATTGATTAATGGTACAACTTTATGGGATCTTCATCGTCCGTTAGAATCTGACTGCGAATTACAGTTGTTGCATTTTCAAGATGAAAATCCGTATCATTTGAATAAAGCATTTTGGCGATCTTGTTCATTTATTTTAGGCTATGTTGCGACTACTGCTTTTAAGGACAATGTGGAAGTTATATTACACAGTTTTCCGTGGCCAAATGGTAAATAAAAATATTTATTCATACTTGTAAGACAACACTATCGATATAAGAACAGCTGAGAAGAGAAAAAAATAAATAAAAATTTAATGCCATAAAATCGCATGAGAGCTTTATGTACGGGTCTTTTACGGTAGTGTCTGCAATAAATTATTTTATTTTATTTTTTCTAATTCATGTTTAGTGTATACTGTAAAATATGAATTACCATATGCGGATTATCCATGCTCATTCCGGAATCACATACACACACAAAAAAAAATAGAGACAAACATTTCCACTCATATCATGATTATAATTTTGTACGATTTAGGCTGATAATATTGTAAAATGAGTAGTTTAGATTTCATTTTATTTATTTATTTAGCATATCAGCTATGGACATTAAGCCAGCGGAAAGATAACGTTTGAAAAGTTTAATTCGTGAAGTTATAACCGTTTCAGTGATACATTATCAATTTTTACACAAAATTATATAATTTTTTGCATATAATAGTAGTTTTTAGATAACTTTTGATAATTTTTAATATGTTGTAAATAAATTAAAACATTCTCTTTAGCATTAAAATTTATGCACCACATAATGAACATTATGACTGAAAGGAATCACACTACCGCAACTTTTGAAGCAATATCTGGATGCAGTATATGAAATATCAGCAACATGGTCAAAGGTGAAATCGTCTGCACTATCACGATCGAGGAGAAAGATCGTGTTACTTGATGAACGATGTTCTTTATATATTCAACAAGAAAGTGATAACATAATTTTCGGAAAATAAAAAGAATTCTAAGTTTTCAAAAATCTTGTTGAAGAAAATTTTTATTTCAAAGTGAGAGCCTGACTTCCAGTATTTGACACAGATGAAAACATCGTTACTGACTATTTTGTTACATTTATTAGTAATGATAGTACTTATACAGAAGATGTACTAAACGAGAAAATGAAATTTCACATTATGCTGCTTTTGTTAGATTATTTGTGACAAAGGGGATTTAATTACGGCGATAACACCGCGGTTAATAAAATATGGGTTAGAAATGAACAAAAGATACATTACAGAATTTTTTAAGTAGTTAATATTAAAATGAAAATTCCTAGTTTGATGTTATATACAGAGCATGGGCAAATGGAAGTCACTTTTATATTTTTGTACTGATGTTATAAAAATAGTTTTCGTATTATCCGTGTTTTTCTATTGATAATCGAAAGTTCACTGTATTGTACAATTATACGATTTAGTCCTGGAAAATTGTCAATTTTATGTATTATTATAATTTAAATTCTAATTATTCATATTCTGTGAAATAGATTAAACATAAATTTCATGTTGCAATTAAAAAGGTGATGTGATTACAAAACATTTGTTTTCAAGGAACTTTCCCTATTAAGTAGTAATTAAAACGTTTTCTAACCAATTTCTTAATATTCATCAATTAACTGGCTTAGCATCTCCATGTTGAATAATATATCGTTTTAATTAGTTCATGCTCAGAGTATATAAATATGAACGAATGTCCGCGTTAACATCATTGTCATTATCTATTCCCTTACTATGAGAATTACTGTTGGTACGTATGACTGATCGGAATATTACATTGTAATGGCCAATGCCTATTTTAAAAAAAAAATATTCTGCTGTTAAGTTATCTTAAAAAATTAAATATAATACCGTTATGATTTAATCAATTTCGATTATAGTATAATGAAAGTTCGGTAGAAAATTTAACTAGACACGACAAAAATTAGTGAAAATTGAAAATTTACATGTATTTAATATAAAATACATCATTCACTTTTCTTGTCTGTTTAAAAATTTCTGATTCGTAATTTAGAATTACATCATTGCAATAAAGCTTGATAAATGTTATTTACAACATTTTGTTCGGTTACTCAGTCGTATGTGTAATGGTTTTTATACAATTTATATGACTATCGTATCTGGACTATCAATTAAATAGTGAGCAATTCAAATGTATTTTTAATAATTGAAAAAACAAGAATATCAGATTTTATTATTCCTATCTCAATTCCAAATTACTCAAAACAATAAAATAATCAAATATTTATTGTGACTTGTAATGTTTATTAGCTGATTGTAAATACAAATAACATGGTTTACATAGAAAAAAATTGTAAACAGTGGAAAATTGTTTACAATTATAGCGCGAAGAATTTAACAAAAAATAAAAAAAACCACTATAATGAAAAGTAAATTTTCAATTTTACTAGTAACATTTAATTTAAATATATATATATATATATAATATGATACCGAATCATGACTCTTTTCACATCAGAAAAAATGTGCCCACGTAATCGTTATTACAAGTAATAGTGACCCAAGTTTTTCTAAAAATTTGTCATGTTGGTTCTTTTTTTATTATTAATAATTGCTGATGTATTTATTCCGGTTTTATTAATACGAAGACGTGTTGATTAAGATTTTCTTTTTAATGATTTTTACGAATATTTTTGTTTCAATGTGCATCCTTAACATATTGTTTTTTAATACATTTTTTGGGGGATTAAATTATATACATTTTATAAACTTTCTCGTTGTACTTTCTAGTAACCTGGTATATTATCATTTCTTGTGTTAGATTGTTGATTTATATTACTTCAGTTTTATTCATCGCTATATATGTTGATGCATTCTAGAATTCATTTATTTACTTATTAATGTTTCGAAATAGTTCGGAGTGGAAGTTTCGTATATGATGTAGAAATACCGAGTTTAAGTAACTGGAATCCGACAGTTGATGAACTGAAGATACTGTCGGCAGAAATGATCAAAATAACAAATGCTCGTTTACCTATAGAAAGGCTAACAATCAGTGAAGAATTAGCTTTGGATATGTTTGCAGATAATAAACATAAAACTTCTCAGATACCCACAATTTTATCACTATCGGCAGGTATGAAATTGCTTGTGCGTTCAAATCAACTTTTATCTTTATTAAATGTCATTTGCATATTAATTGTATATCGGTTAATATTTTGTTATTTCTATTATCTACCAATCAACTATATTATATATATTATATATTTCTAGATAAAAGTATTACCGTTTATCGAGTTGGTAAACACGTAGACATTAGTCGAGGTCCAATGATAGCTAATTCACATTTTATTGGAAGATGTACGATTGCTTCGGTTAGTACTTTAATATTCTTACTATTATATTATAAATTATTTTCATTCAAATAATAATAAAAGAAAATTATCCCGTTATAGTAAAATCGTTCGTTTTAAATTAGTACAAATTTTTGAAATTAGAACACCATATCAAAATTTTTTCCTTTTTGTTTATTCAATAACCAATCGTTGTGTTCATTAGCAAATGTTACAGTATCCGTTTTTCCTTTATGATCATATTATGTGTTTTTTTATTTTTGTTCACACACATCAGTTTAAGTCAATGTCTTATTGACAAACAGAATTTGAAATATCTTATTGTTTATCTCTTCTTATTTATGAAACGTATTTTTTTAATCTAATATTTGATTCCTAATAACATTTTTCTTTAATAGAGGCTATTAGAATTATTAAATCACTTTGTTTATCCAATTATAACCGTATAGCTTGTTTAATTTTCTGTTTTCTTTTAATTTTGTTACTTCGGTAAAATAACTAATTTTATATGTATAATTGATGTTTATTAATCTGAATATATTGCCGTTGCTAAAAGATTAGAATTCAAATGTTTATTGCGTGCTTGTATATTGTGAACCATTGCTCTCGATTTTCAAATAGTACACGTGTTTAAAAAATATATATATTTTCTACAGGTTCATAAATTGGAGACTGATAAAGGAAATTTTTATAGATTCCAGGGTGTTGCTTTGCCAAAAAGTATTATGGTAATTATGTTTGAATTTGTTTATTTCATTATTAAATTTAGCTTTAAAAGTTGATTCTTAATAATAAACCAGTAATACAAATTATTATTCCGCCGATAGTTAACATTTGTTAACATTGTCATCGTTATGATAAAATATTTTTTCATTGATATTTACAAAGTAGCCGGGAGTAAAAATTGCGACGAGGGCCTGGTAGGTGAAAAATATGAACACAAGAGGGATGAAGAAAACGTAGTTCCTTGTATTGTAAATACAACATAAAATTATTATACGAAAGATAAAGTGATAATTAACGAATATTAGATAAATTATTTCAAAATAAAAGTAGACAGAAATAAAGTAAATGGACGTTATAAGGACGAGGCGGTAAATGAATAAATAAAACAAATAGCTAAATGTAGTGTTTGATAATTATTGAATGAAAAATAAATAAAGCTATTGAACTACAAAAACATGAATTATTATAATTAAAATAATTTGGTTTCACTGTTGACTGTTGAGAAGGCACCTTATTAAGCATAAAAAAAAATCGAAATTTCTACCTAATAGCTGCTTCAGCTAATAGTAAAAATTTCTCTATATTATCTAGTGTAATGTATGTTGAAAAGAGGAAAATATATGATGTAAATTGTCAAAAACAGGACTGTCGAACATCAGGTATTTGGTATCATCGAGAATACAGTTCCAGAGTATATACTCACACACAGCAGTAAGGTTCACGGTAGTAATTTTTATATGGTGTGCTTTACTGCTGTTTAAAGTCAAGTCGGGTGTCCAATCTCGTATTTACTGAACCTGCTATTTGCTTAATTTGTTTCCATGCTTTTGTGCTTTTGTGCTTTTATCTCTTGGGATTAATCTAAAATTTTTCCCATTTAATTTTCGCGTTTTAAAGTATTTTTTTTTTGTTTCTGTTTAAATAGGTTCTAATTTTCCATAGTTGGTTGTTTATTAAACACGTGTAAAGTTAATATTCTTCATCAACCATTTCCCGGCGTCGTTTATTCCACGACTGATAAACGTGTCTTGTTCGATAGTATGTTCTTGTCACTCGATCTAAAACAGTTTTTTTTTTTTTTATTCTGTGTAATAACTGTATATTTCTGTTAGGAGCTTAGATTAGTGAGTACAGTACAGCGTTATCGATTGCTTCTATTTGTTTCGCTGCTTCTTACTTGTTATAATTTCCAGTGAATTGTTTTACAGTTTTTCTGTAGCGGTTCATTTTATTGCTGTTTTTACTTATGTTCGTATCGCATAAATAAGTTATATTTATAGTTATGGATAAATGATCACTCCCTTTCGGGTTTTCGAGTATTTCGATTTTCATTTTAATTGTTAAGTCTGGAATATACATCAGTAGATTTACATTATTCCCATGTCTTGGTCGGCTGAAGTAGGTTTCAGTTTTATCATTTATTAAGTAAATGTCATTTTCCTCGATGGATTTTAATAATTGTTGTCTTTCATAGTTTATGTCGTTGCTTTTTCATGTTGTCTGTTTAACGTTGATATCTCCTGAAATGACAAATGTTTTCCCTATTTTTTTGATTATTTTTTTTTTTATTATTTTTTAATTTGATTCCAGTATTTTTTTTTTCACTCTATGATTTGGGATGCATAGATACCCACTATATTAATGGCTTTATTATTTATTTTAACTGCGGCGTATACCATTGGTATTTTCTTTGCATATATATATATATCTTTAAGCATCATTAGGTTGCCGCTGAATAATGTTTTTCAATTATCGTTACTTCGCTATCTTTGTCATTTATTTTATCGTATCTTTTGATAAAATAATTTTTAAATTTGAGCGCATTATTTGGCTTCAACTATGTCTGTTATTATATTAACATATATACTTTTATTCGTTATCATTTGTTTTAATTTTGTCACGTTTGTGTATATACTTCTGACATTCCAGAACATTATTCCTATATACCTGCAGTGATATATTTTTTTTTCCGTGTTCTAGTTTATTATTGTCAGCTGTACATATAAGTCATTTAGTATTATTTACAGTATTTACGAATTTGATGATGTATTTTATTTAATTATTCAATATTATTTCATAAATATATATTCGCTTTCTTTTTATTTCTATTACCCCCGCCAGTTTAAAAGTGAAATATTTCTATAAGAGACAAGTTGGAAAAAATTTGTAATTGTAGATACGTATTAAAAATAGTTGTTAACAATGTGCTGAGTGAAAGTTTAAACAATTTCGTAACTTTATTTGTAATTCCGTCATCACACAGAATTTTCCCATAATGTTATTAAACATTATTGATGAAATTTAAATTGGTGTCGAAACTATGTCAATCAAATGTGTGTAAAATTCAAAATTGTCTATCTGTGTTTTGTATTTTATCTGCAGCATTTACCAAGAAATTCTTCACATTTTTCACGATTATTAGTCAAAATGTTAATTCGTGTCTTATTATTAAACGACAATGTTGTGTACCGTCTTCCCCATGCTGTTTTAGTGCGAAACAATTTTTTCCTTTTATTTAACTTAGATTTTATGATCGAATATTTATCTTCGTCATTAATCGTTTGTAATACGATGTTAATGAAGAACGAATTATAACTATTTTTGCATTTTGATTACTTCTTTCATGGCGTATTAATTCTATCCGTTTAATATTTTGTAAATCTTTATTTCATCAGATAACCTGTGAAGATTTTTTAATAGTTGATGATCGCGAATTAGAGTTAGCGATATAATTGTTAAATTGAATTAACTAAATACGGCCCAATTGAAAGCCACAACCTCAGTAAAGTATAGTCAATCCCACACGGAAAATCTTTAACTTTTCTACAAAATTAATCTATATAGATTATTTCGAAGAAGGAAGAGTAGATGTTATAATTTTGTGTCGAGTAAGATCAGTTATTTAACGAGAACGTAATAGATGTAAGGGTAAATGCAAAGCATAAAATCGATAATACTACTTCCATTAAAGTTGCTGAATGTGAATAATTTAGTATTTAGAGTGAACAAATTATTAACCAACTGGCAAAGTACAATGTTTTCTGGATTACGTTTAATTTTTGGTTTATAAATAGCTAGTCTAATATTGAAATCCGTAATTATTTGCAAATATTAATATGGTCGAATTTAGGTTTATTAGGAACATAAGTACAAATAATAACTATATTTTAGCCATTCCTAAAAAAACAAAAAAAAAAAAAACTATTACTACAATAAAATTATACTGTGCGAAACACAGTTTTCGATAATAACTGCAATTCATGAGTTTAGGCAGTATAATCGTTAAAAAATACGGAACGGGAAAGAGCACACAGTTTGCAAGAACAGCAATACACGTTGAGTTGTATAATCCTTGTATAGATAAAAATTAACTATCGCGTTCGTATTAACATTAAGATAAGATAGTTTACTGGCCAAATTCAGTCCTGGTTTTAATATTGACCGCTTTTGTGTAGACAGGGCAATTCTTCCTGTTTTGTGGTCTACTTCACCCACAGCCGTTTATAAGATTTGGATTTTTAAGATGTAATCGAGAAAGTTGTATGAAGCTTATTGTTTACTTTCACCGTCTGTGATAAACTTTACGTTTACGATTAAAAAATTCATAAATTAGACCGTTTTCATTCTACGACATGAACGAAGCTTTTCATAATGCGTTTAAATTAACAATACATATAAAATTACTAATTTTTCGCAACAATCTTATCGACATGATTATAATTTTATACTAAAATCTATTATGAAGATGGCGATGATCGTTTTCATTATTAAGCTAGTTTAGAGTGTCTACGTTCGTATGTTGACGAAATTTTTGCTCGTGTTTAGTCGCGATGTTTTTTATGAAATTGTTCATAACCTGATGATTTGAATTATATTAGAATAGGCATAGTCTTTGTTCATTGGATATTAGTAGCGAATGAAAAGAAATTTATAATTGATTTAGGTTGATGAATATATAGTTTTGTTTTATTTTTTGTTTCAGTTGAATCATTACGCATTTACTGTGCTAGAACAAAGAGCCAAAAAATTAGTAAGTTTAAGTAACTCTCAATTATATTAATACGAGAATATGATAGCTAAGACGAGTACACGCGTTAATATTATCAAATTTAATTTATAAATAATAGGATTAGTTAAATATATAGTGTGAAATGTGCGACCGGCCATGCTGAGGTAGGACCAGGCCTCACATGGAAACTATGCGACTGGTCAATAAGAACAAAACTGACACATGGAAGAAAATTTCGACGTGGAACGTACGCACTTTATATCAAGCAGGAAAGATGAAAAATGTTATCCTTGAAATGGAAAGACTCCGAATTGATATATTAGGACTAAGTGAAATTCGTTGGCCTGGCAATGGAAAGTATAAAATGGAAGATAAAACTATGTTTTATTCTGGGAGTCCAGAAAATAATTCACAGCATCGACATAGAGTATCTGTCCTTTTAAGTAATGAAACCGCCAAATATGTCAACAGTTTTGTATCTTATTCAGAAAGATGCATGTTAATACAAATTAATGGTCATCCCTGCAATATAAACATAATTCAAGTCTGTGCGCCAACAGCGAAAAGTAGTGAGGAAGATTCTCAGCTGTTTTATAAAGAATTGGAAAAACTTTTTCAAAGCATCAAAAAGGCAGATATTAATATCATTATGGGCGACTTCAATTCTAAAATAGGGAAGGGACGTGTAAGAAATGTTGTCGGCGAGATCAACTGTTGGAATTCTGTCGAGAACACGAGTTGATTATTACAAACACATGGTTCAAACTGCCACCAAGACGGCTTTATACATGGAGATCACCGAGAGATAAACCGGATTTAATAATTAGAAATCAAATAGATTTTATATTAGTAAATTCTCGATTTCGGAACTCTATATCAAGTGTTAAAGCTTACCCAAGAGCTGATATAAATTAAGACCATAACTTACTAATGGGTAAAATGTTCCTAAGATTGAAAAGAGTAATTAGGCCACCAATACAAAAGAAAATGGATATTGACAGGTTAAAAAATGAAATACAAAGAAGTAATCTAGCATATACACACACACTTAATAATAATATTAGTAATATCACAAACACGGATGATATCGAAAATACATGGACACAGCTGAGGGATGTAATCAAAAATACAGCAGAAGAACAATTGGGTTACCAAAAAACAACAAAAAAGAAAGACTGGATGAATGAAAGAATATTACAACCAATGGAGGAAAGAAGGAAACATAAGAATAAACCGGAATACTATAATGTATAGAAAGTGATAAAAATGGAAATAAAACATGCGAAAGAAGAATGGTTGAAGGACAAGTGTAAAGATATTGAGAAATTAGAAAAGAAACATGACAGTTTTAATCTGCATAAAAAGATTAAAGAAATAACACATACGGGGCGTAAAAAGAAGTTTAGCAAACTTCTGGATAAACATAATAAAGTGATTATAGAAAAAGACAAACAAATAGAGATATGGGAATCATATATCACCCAATTATACAGTGACACCCGAAAGGAATACAAAGCCGAAACAGAAATAGTACTAGAAGGTCCTGAAATAGTGAAAAGTGAGTTGAGAAAAGCAGTGGAGCAGTCAGAAAATGGTAAAGCTGCAGGGCCTGATGGAATCAGTGCCGAATTAATTAAACTTATTGATATAGATAGAAACAACATTTTATTAAAATTATTTAATCAGATATATAATACGGGACAAATTCCTAAGGATTGGTTAACAGCAAGTTTCATACCATTACCAAAAATATCATTTTCAAAAAAATGCAGCGATTATAGACTTATAAGCTTGATGAGTCATATGCTCAAGATATTTTTGAAAATTATACATGCTCGTATATGGTGTAAAATAAATGAGGTGCTTGGGGAAACGCAGTTTGGTTTCAGAAATGGGTTTGGAACTCGCGAAGCACTGGTAGCTGCTCAAGGTTTTTGTTTGTTTCATTGATTATGAAAGGCATTTGACAACGTAAAACACGACATTTTATTATAGCAATTAGAAGATATGAGACTTGATAGCAAAGATATTAACATAATTAAACAGTTATATTGGAATCAATCAGCCCACATTAAAACCAATCAGATGATAACTAGAGAGATCAAAATACTTAAAGGTGTACGGCAAGGCTGTATTTTATCGCCAGCACTGTTCAATTTGTATTCGGAAAGAATTTTTGAAAATGCCCTGAATAATGTAGAAGAGGGAATAAAAATAAATGGCAAATGGATGAATAATATTAAATATGCAGATGATGCAGTTATGTTTGCTGATAATGCGCGTGATTTACAGTACATGTTGAATAAAAAAAATCAAACGAGTAAAGAAATGGGACTTGAGATTAATACACAAAAGACAAAATTTATGGCTGTTAGTAAAACATACATACGGGATATACATCTGCACATTGCAGGTAAAGAAATTGAAAGAGTAACAAAAATTAAATATTTAGGATATTGGCTAACGAATGATTGGAATATATATTTTAATTTCAAATTAATTACCCACATTGTTTAATAACTTAAAAAAATATTTGTGTAAATTTAAAACACACTGTATGGGTTTAAAAAAATGTGTATGACGTGTGTATTGCATACCTCATGGTTTAGTGCTCACGATACTTTTATCTTCGTTAATACTTTCAATAGTTTCTTTGTATATTGTGAATTTCAAATTATCTTTTTCATACAAGAAACTGTTTTAAAAATGTTTTACAAAAATGTTGGATGCCTTTTTACAGTATTTAGGTGGTTATAGGAATTATATATTATTTTTCATGAATGCTAATGTGGCGTTAAGACATGAGTTTTGTTGAATAAATTAAAGATGTTCTCACATCAATGTTAAAGTTTGCTTTTTTACATTTTTTTTACTTTACTTTTTTTTTTAGAATAGAGGCAAGTTACCGTGGGAATACGAAACGGACACATTCCATCCTGTAGGTCAGGTTTTGGAAGCAGTTGCATAATAATAATAGAATGGTTTATTATTTCATGTATAACGTATTAGAAGTTTTAATTTTATCGTAACTTAAAATACACGTATTTTTGTTAATTATTTGTTACATATGTTTTAAACATTTTTATAATTACTAAATATAACAAAATTAAAATTCAACAAAAAGTCAATAATTTAATCAATCAAATTCATTATCCTTCGCAAACACGTGTTGACATTATATGACTTTGACAGTTCTTTTTCATCTACTCCTGCTAGATGGAATGCATCCGGCACATTACACCCAGTTAGTGCCTTCGCTCGATACGACCATTGAATTGGACACCTTCCTCTAGGGCGATTTTCAGATATTTTGTCCTGTGTAATATCAATTCTTGTTACAATTTCTAAAATATCTTATTGTGTTTTTATTAATTTCTGTTAGTAACGTTGCTTCTATTTTTAATTCATTTAAAACCGAAGCATCAGTTCCATGAGCACTCCATGATATCCGGAGTATTTTTCTATAGAACCCATCTCAAAGGAATTCAGGTTTCAGGTGCCTAGGTCGCTATTGGGAAAATCAGTGTTTTGATCAATTTAACTTTGTGTCCCTCGTTATATCATCAGGTTTTTCATAATTTTCCAAGCTTAGTAAATGCAACTCTTGCTAATGCAAGACGTCTACATATTTCATTTTTTGCATCCCCCTGCATTTGCAATCAGTGACCCGAGGTAATTAAATTCATTTATTACCTCATATTCCGCAACTTCGGTAGTATCTGACTGGTTAGTTTTGACCCTATCTATTATCATCACTTTAGACTTGGTCTGTTCATTTGTAACCCATATTTCTCAAACCGTATTTTTCAGTTTATTGATGAGCTATATATATTATCTCTTTTAGACGAGGCAAAAGCGCAATATCATCAGAATATCGTAAATTTTTAATCTCGTGCCGTCCTATTGTTATTTCCTACTTCCTAGTCTCCCCGGATTTTTTGTATTCATTATATACATTGAACAGTATAGGACACAGTGTGCATCCATCTGACTCCTGCTTCGAGTTTAAAAGAACGCGAACTAATATTCTTAACTCTTATCGTATTTACACTATTTTTATATAAGTTGCTAATAATCTTTAGCAGATGTCGTCGAGTTCATATTTCATTCAGCATATACCATAATTTGTACTATGTTCCGAATTAAAAAGCGTTAGAGCAATCATTGAAACATATATACCTTTCCCGATTTAATTCCCGCGATTTTTCTATGATTACTCGCCGGTTATAAATGTTTCCGGTCCTTTTTATATATAAGCTAACAGATATGTTTTAAGTTTTCTATTTATTATATGAAGTAAAACCTTGCTGGGATGTGGCTATCGTTCTATACTTACAGCTTAATGATGGTCCTCTTTTTAGGTATGAGAATTGAAGGCGATTTACACCAATCCATTGATCATTGCCTAATGTTCCATATTTCTTCACATATGTTGTGTATCAAGTTTATTCCGTTATCCTCTAGTTCCTTCAACATTTCCGTCAATATTCCATCATCGCCGCTTTTACATTTTTTAATTGCGGCTAACGTTTAAATACTTATCTAATATATGTAAAATGAAACTGTAAACATAATTAAAAAACATAAATTTTTTGAATTATTACTAAACAAAAAATCATATTTTACGGTTTTATTATACTTCCACAAGATAATAATTATCTTTTCAAAAACAACTTTGTCTTGTTTTAATCTTAAAACTTCCTTCTTTATTTCTATCGAATATTACTATTTTTTATCACTAATATTATCAATGTTAGTCAAATAGATGAATTTTTATTTCTAATTATATATTTCACAATAACTTAATAGATTAGATTAAATGGACATATAGGTCTTTATTTCGGAAGGAACAGAATACGATTATTGATGGCGACTAATTCAAGGAAGTAACTCTACCCTTTTTGTGAAAAGTGTTTTAAATTTCTGTTGCTGATTTGTCGAATAAATCTTAATTCTTGTATAATTGTATTTTTTTTTTAAATGCCAATGATTCTTCGATTACTTATTAATTTTTTTTTCAAAACATTGTTTTATATTAATCATATTTTTATAATCAAGATATTTTAAAATTTATACCTCGAATTATTTAAAATATTACTTCGCTTTAAGTATGTTGGCGCGATGTCAATTTTTTCGCGTAAAGAAATATCATATTTTTGGAATGAATTTAGTATTCATATCTACTCATCAACCTTATTGAGTATCCATGTTTCGCTTTGCGATACTCCATACATATGTTTTTATTCGTCTTTTCCTCAGTTCTATTCCCATATTACTGCTGAATATCATTTTCATTCTCAATAATTGTCTGGAAGCATTTGAAATATGATGATCCGGATACGCATGATGAACATCAAATGGACTGAAAAAAATATCAAACAAGAACGTTATGTTAAAAGTGAAAGGAAGAAAAGAATTTTATAACCACCTCTGCACGAGAATAGATGGATAGGTCATGTGATAAGACACGGTGGATTGGTCCTACGAATATTGGAAGGTATGATAGAAGGTAAAAGAAGGAGAGATCGGCCGAAGAAATGCTACATCCGGACAAATAATGGATAGTGTAGGAGTGGATAATCGCGATTTAAAAATTACGGCAGCGGATAGAGGCGGATGGAAAAGGAGACTGCAGCGCTACCAATCAAAGGACTAATGCGACTAATGATGATCTTTTGTAGTTAAACTTTAGATTACTTATATCTATAATGTAAATTTTTTATTAAGGAGGATAAGCTGGTTTTATAACGCCGAATTTTAACTTATGTTTTAGGATCTATTATTTATTAAGATAAATAGAATTTATGAACTGAGGATTGAACGATGATTTTTGTCTACGTGATAAGCGTATAAATTAGCTGAAAGTAATTCGATGAGATACAAATACATACACATTGTATATATATACATGTGTATGATGATAAGTTCTATGTTTATTTAGAGAATCTGAATTTTATTTAATTTAACTAAAAAAAAAAAAAGATTTTGTTTCTGTCATAAATTTTTATTTATTAAAACGCGGTTGTTTATCTTGTTTACAAATGGTAACGAGTGCAAAGGTTCGTTCTTGTATCATATCTGTTTACGCGTTGTAAACGATAACACATATATACATGTATACCTATTTAAGAAAACTATATTGCAATTGGGTAAGAATCGTATTTACACATAACGGTAATTAAAATGTCGCTCGAATTTCCTAAATGCCTAAATTGATTCAGCGGAAAACACAATGCGCGTTTTATAACTTTAATTTTAAATAGTGTCGTGTGACATCTGACGTGATAAATGTTTATCTTTCAAATATATATATCGTTTACCAAACGCCATATTTACATGACACGTATTTTAAGAGCAACTTGATCAGGTTTTTTTTATTAAAAACAAAATCTGTAATCCTAGTATAAATATTTCTGCGTGTATCGATTGTATTTCGAACATAATTGGATACCGATATTTTTGAATATTTCAATCTTACACTAATTCAGAGTAATAACTGAATGATGTTTTGACGCTCGTGTAAACTACAATTATAACCGGTAATAGTATTTTTAGAAATAAGAGTCATGTTTAAATTACAAGACAAAAATTTGAAATAGTAAGTCATTTTATACCGCAAGATGGTAAAAGGCAGATAGATGGAAGCAGAAATTGTTAAAATATGTTTTTTCCCCCCCAACAATATAGGTCGTTATTATGAATACATATATCGCGTATAAAGCGTGATTATGTCATAAAATATAACATTGGTTAATTAAAGAACACGAATGTTGTACATATTGAGTAAACTATTCTTACTAAATAAAAAACAAGTATATATGCCTAACAAAAAATCTGTAAAAAAATATTACAAAAAACTAGTAAAAAATTTTTGTATAATAATTGTCCGTTTTTCATTCTCTAGATACTTAATAATATTAACTGGTGTTGTAGAAAAAAATATGTGTTCTGTTCTGTACACGCTCTTGGATGGTGCAAAAAATTATTTAGTTTTATTCTTGTGTTACTGGATTACATTTTGATCTTGTCTCAGATATAAAAAGAGTAATCGTCATAAAAAATATTTTTTTTTTAATGAAGTGGTAAGCATAAAGCTTCCGAAATCAGATTTATGTAACAGGTTATTCAAATTGATTTTTGGTATATACAATTTCAGCGCCTACATGAACCACACGGATAAAAAACTAACTTCCTGTTTGTTATTTCTTAATTATCGTTTACGATGATAATTATTTATTACGTCCTACCCTAATGAGCACCTTCTCCTCGGATGTTGATAATTTACATAACGTTATTCCTTACATACGTACGCGTAATGGTTGCGATGGCGTAATGTTATACGTGTAATTAAGGCTGCGACTTGTAAGGGAATTAACGTAAGGTATAAAAGGTAATAGGTGTTATAAGGCAGAGGAGAAAGTTATTACTAAATTACGAAATCGAATAAATTGCAATATCGTTCGATAAATGAAAATCATATTGTGATTAATTTTGTGAACAAGATGTATTTTAACATTTATGAATTTAATTTCCGACAGTGCGAATGAGGTTAACTACACTTAGAAATCTATAATGATACTCATTCAGTTAACACAATTTTCGTATATATTTGTATAAATTAGCTTCCAAAATTCGATACATATATTATTTTTTGGCTTTCTATTATTATTATTAAAACCATTATTGCCAATATTATTTTACGTGTTGCTATAAAAGTAATTTACGCCAGTGGTCAACAATTTCCCATCAAACTAAAAACGACTTCAAAAGAATTTATTTCTAATCGAAATCAAAAAATTTAATATTATTTTTAGATTTTTATTTACTAATAAGTGTTCAAGAGAAACAGACGTGTATATTCAGTGTAGTTCCTTACAGAGATGATTGTAGTCAAATTTTATTTATAGATCTTTACCCGTAAGGTTCAAGAAGAGTTCCATAAACGTTTAAAAGTTATTATTAAGGAAACAAACTATTGTTATAATATTAATTCATGTTTATAGAAAAAAATGGTAATATGAAGTTTTGAATACAGAAATTACAATTCGGAACAGACAAATAACTAACAATTGAACAAGTTTATACGGCGAAATCGTAAAAATAGATATAAGGAACTATAACTGCAGAAATATAAATAACTGTAGAAAAAATGGTAATATGAAGATTTGAAAACAAAAAATATATGGAACAAATCTAATAAAATATGGAAATACTACTCGCAAACTATTAAGAAATTTTCAAAAGAATCCGGAAATATTACAAGAATTTATATTTTGATAAACTAAGAAAGGATACAGAAAATGATCAAACTTCTCAAAAAGCATAGAACGAAGAAGTTCTCCTAATAACAAAAGAGGAAATAGAAAAACTATACGAGAAAATAATAAACCCGTGGGCTCTGACGGAGTACGGAATGAGATTATAAAGTTGGTAGGAACCGAATTGCAAGAAGTATAGACAGAACTATTCAATGAGTACAGGAAAAACAAATACCAAACAAATGGAGCGTTGATAATTTGATATTAATACACACACAAAAAAAAGGAAACATTTTCGACCTTGAAAACTGTATAAGTCTTACGCCTAAATTATTTATTAAGATATTAACTATAGATATTGCTGGATAATAATCAACCATTTGAACAAACGGGATTCAGGAAACGGTAAATCACACGCATTCCATAAAACAAGTTATAGAAAAATGTCACGAATTTAGATTACCTTCAAGATCTATATAGATTTCGATCATTTAAATTGCATACCAGAAGCTTTAAAAAACTCGAAAATAAATTAAACGTACATATAACTTATGAAATACATTTACAAAAACGCTAAAGCTAGTGCAAAAACTAATCAATATGTGAAAATCATATCGTAAGAAAAGGAACCAGACAATGGGATGCACTTTCATCAAAACTATTTAACGCTGCTAGCCCAGAAATAATGAAATAAATTGGTAAGTTATGGGAATCCGGATAGGAAACGATTAACGCATACGTGCTGATGATTAAGAACAAATGAACAGGAAGTAGAACAAATGTTGAATCAACTGCCAGTAAGAAGAACGGTCTTAAAGTAAATGCGGGAAAAATTACGCACTTGCGCTGAGAAAACTGATGAATTAAAAATAAATTAACAATTGAAACAGTGGACGCATTTATATATTATTACGTCTTTATTCGTTATAGTTAAACTAAGAAAATAAATAACACAATTACATTCTATATTTATTTATTTATAAGCAACATTAAATATATAAGTTAAAATTATGTACACAATTATCACCATAGCCCAAAACGTTCTAACCCATACTCCTATTATTCAGATTAAAAATCAGCTCTATATACAGTGTTATCACTAATACATAACATATATATTTATGCTATAACATAAATAGCGAATAACGATATGAAAATGAAATAAAAGACGCGTGCAAGTAACACGGACCGCTACTGGGAGAAACCGTTAAAAGAAAAGAAAATACGTATGTGTTTAAGAAAGATGTTTAATTAATGCGTGCTACCAGTAATGGTATACGCTGCAAAATCATGAAGCATAACTAAAGGAAACATAGAACAAGTTAGTAAAACATAAAGAAGAATTGAGAGGAAAATATTGGGATAACTTTACAAGATGAGGTAAAACTATCTGAAATAAGGAGGAGAACAAAAGACGCTGCTCGAGGAATTTTAAGAACCAAATGGAGATGGACGGAACACACAGCTAGATTTAATAACAAGTTAGGCGAGTTATTTGGATTAAATATAATGAAGTAACTACGTCAATTTATTAAATAAACATATTAAATTAATTGTGACCTTTCCGATCGTAGTAATTATAAGTTTATATTTAAAAAAATTCGTCAAGAATAGATTTTAATAAATTATTCTGTTTACGAGTTGGTAATAAATAAATATACGATCGAAAAATGTTTCTTAGTTTAATTAAAGAAAGAAGTTGGTTAATAGTTAATTAATAATGTCTGAATTAACCTTATTTATATATGTAAAACTTGATGGGTATATTCGTATTCTAAAATATGACATATTATTTATTTTTTAATCAGGTTCCTATTTTGTGACTGCGTATCTAATAAAATACCAGTTTCATTCTGTTTTGATTTAGAACCGTGTCTTATAATTACGACGATTAAATGACCAGAACGAACAGGACTTCCTTAATAAATAAAGCAACACGAAAGCTTACTATTATTCAGCCGGTTACAGAAAAAATGGATTGCGTCATAACATTCGCAAACGCTTCGATACTCGCAGATATATTACGTATATACACATTAATTAAAAAAATACGGAATAAAAAAATTTAAAATTTAAATTCTTTTCATCACGGATAAAAAACAAGTAAATACGCTATATACTTCGTACATTTTCACAAAAACATAACACATAAAGTTTTTAGTTTTGAGCTAGTATAATTTTGCAAACGATGTAAGGAAATTTGATTTAGTAACTGATGTATTGAACACTATTTCCAATATTACAAATGGTGTTAGTAACAAAATCGAGCAATTTCTAATGTTCACTATTATCTATCTTATTTGGTTCGTCACTTCGAAAACTCCGCAGATCCTAAGTAATCGTTTTCAGATGATTATTTTATTTTATTTGTAGAATATGTATTTTGTGTCTAATGTAATAATATTTTTTAATTCGCCCTTTGTTCAAATGTAAAAATTTCGGATTATTATAAATATCGTTATGAAAATATACATAAACGGATGTACGCCATATATCTATACGGAGATTATTTGAAAAAAAACCCCAAACATACTATTTAATGTTTTTACTAATTTAAGATTTCACAAAAAATCGGAAAATTGAAGAACAACGTTAATAAAACAATCTGACAGTGTTGTTTTATTAATACACTGTTCTTCATTTTTCTGATTTTTGTGAATTAAATTAATATTTTTTAATTTTTTATTTTTTAAATATTCGCTTGATAATCGCCTAACAGGCTGGAAAGGTTTTTTGAGATTGTTTATAAAGAAAAATTTTAGCTTCAAAATAACTTATATTTAAAGGTTAAAATATATGCTCGCTATTTTTTTTTTTTAAACGTTTAATTTGATAGGTTAAGTACTAATTAAATTGCTTGCTCAACGATATATTCATTATATTTCATTAAACGTGGAAAAATAATTTTCGTATTGGAACATTAGATTACCGAGAAGAGGTCGTTTTTATGATGGTCTCGATCAACATAGAATGGCTATCTGCAGAGAAAGAAGAACTCCCTAGTGTAACTTATATCGTCGAATGAAATGTGATGTACTATGTGTACAAGACAGCGATCTAAAACTGATTTTCGTTCACCGATATTTGGTACGCGTAGAATCATATAAATATGAAACATACGGTAGTGCTGTTTTTGTAAGATCCAATATCGAAATTCTTTTAGAAAAACTTTTTCCAGTTTTCAATAATATCAAGTTAAAAATAAATTCTCGATAATTTAACGCCATCTTAATGAAAGTTTTCGACATAAATTCTATAACCGCGTTCCCTACATAAATTCCCATGACGAAATAAACGTTTATCATTACTTATTTTAGAAACAACTTGCTAATAATTTGTTCTTTAAAATTTCATTCGTCATTAAAAAAAAAAAACAAAAATTATAAAATTACCACCTAATGCGGAGGTCGTCAAAATACATTTTTTAAAATGCTATTGTTAACTTACACCTAGCTGATTGCTATTTGGTAAATTTTGTAATGCATAGTACATCCTTTTTTTAGCAGACGCTAAAACTTAACTGTATTTATATTAATACGCTTAGTTTATATTAAGTCCGGAGGTTTCGATATCTATCCGCTGGACGGTATTCGACGGAGTTATCCATTAGGGAGATCGCTGTTGTGTTTTTCTAGACGTTTGACATATCGTTTGGCAACATTACGGATTTCACCTTAAGATCTTCGTGAAGTGTAAGATTAGTTAACACGGTACAACACTAGCAATCTTTCTGAGGATTTAAAATACACGTATATAAGAAGAAATCGATCGAAACATTCGTACGACGTTTTATTATGCTAACAAGATTGAGGAATTACGATGATTATATATTCATCGTGCGGGGTTGTGCGTATTTAATCGTTCTAGTAATTACGAATAATTTTCGATGCATTACCGTATGATTTTATCATCCAGTCATTATGAGCTGAACGAATTTTATATGCTTTACGAAAATAAAAATTCAAGAAAAAGTACTTACGGTGTGTGTTCAGAAAAGGCGATATTAGAATACGAGTGGATCATTGACCGGCTGCTCGCTCAATCTCCAAGGTCAATATTACCATGTTCGATTTAGAAGGGCGTAGCGGTAGACGAGGAAACTGAAATACTAACACATATGTCTGACAACGCATTACCGTATTATGCAAATATAAATAAATAAAACCACGTACATAGCGTTCACGCATACGTTCGATTCTCTCTCTCTCTCAATATGTGTATATATATATATATCTCCAACGGACGAACATTTTTTTGGGAAGCTAATTTCTCACTTCACTCCTCAGTGTTGTCTGATCGCCGGTAGCTTGGATCGTACGCGGGGTGGTGTTATGTAGTATCACAATTCTAGCTGATAACCGCCATCTCATTCGGGCCACTTGAACAGATAACTGTCTGTAGTCTGTACGACTTGTGCTACGGTTGTCTATACGAACTTGTTGCAAGTATAAGCTCCTAGTTATAATTCATAACCGGTATATTTACGTTGTTATTTAATCAAATGAAAAATCCCGGCATCCGTTTATATACTCGTATTATTCTGTAGACGAGACGAAAATTTTTGTTCCGGCGTTTTAATTTTTAGAAGATCATTTTCTATAATGTAAACCGTTTTTTTTCGCCGTAATCCATCTTATAACGTCGTTAAAAGGTAAGCATTTTCCGAATTAATTTTATATTAAAATCACGAAGAATAGTCCCGCTATATTATGGTAATTTTAATACTAACAAAATTGTGTACGTTCCGATTAATGTGAAATATGTCGGTTCTAACTGCGTTTATATTGATAAATTATCTAGCGGAGTTGTATATGTAATATAAAACGTATAATTTTGGGTCGAAATTAGTTGTGTGACTGAAACGGTTAAACGAATTTTTCCATTGAGAACGAAGCGAGAATTAAAAAGAAAAACAATAATAATTAATTAATTTAATTACAAAAATTAGTTAAAATCGCTGAATGTTTATTTCCTCGAAAAATCACAAAGCTTTTCGGTACATCATTATCAAGTGATATTTAAATTAAAATAAAATATTTAAGAAGTAAAAACACAAAAATATAAATTTAAGATCACAATGAAGAATAGATACTTAAAACAATGTTACAGTGACTGCGGTAAACAACACAATCAACTATCAGTAATACAATTATATTTTAATTTAAAGATCACTTGATAATGGCGTAATTGCCGAAAAGGTTTGTGATTTTTCAAGAAAATAAACGTTTAGTGATTTTAACTAATTTTTTGTAATTAAATTAATAAAAAATCACTACATTCCACAATCTAAAAAAAAATACATAAATAATAAATTAATTACGCGGTTATCATTTTTTATAAACTTTTTTTTTAACGATATTTCGCAAAAATTATTACGTATAAGTGTTTTCACAAATTATTTTATTCGTTGTATTTAGTTTAATTGTATTTTTTATAATTATTCTTCTCGAAGTGTCCTACTAAGGAGTTTGCTAATCTATGATGGTAACAGTCTGTCATTTACGATCTTCCTTACCTCGTTGTATCAATTCGTTGTATATAAAATATCCCGTTCGGACATATAATGTAATGTTGCTGCGCAAAAGACACACATAAATCAACGATTTCGGAATAGTGCCATGAAACTGATCGCCTCGTTACCAATCGTACTTTGCACCGAGACCCGAATATCCCATATGTGAGAGTCGAGATCAAACGCTGGTATATAAGTCGGTTGGAGACTCATGAAAACTCGTTGGCAATTAATCTACTTGACACCAGCTTCGATGTTCGTAGGCTGAAACTCGTTCGATCTAGCCTACATTTACTATAGTACAGGGATGTCCATCGTTGGTTATTACCCCTAAAATGTTATTTCGCGTATCAGTTCAATCGCTAAATGACCAACTGTCAAATTGTATATTTATATTTTTAAAAAATCCTTCCTCCGGTTAGCTTCTCAATCATCTTGTCTTGCACTATCAACACGAATAAGTCTTCCTTTCGTAATTTATGTTCGATATATTTCTTCATTCTTCGTTCAATATATTTGACGACAGATAGTTGGTTTAAATTACACCTATTCAATTATTTTCTGCTTGAAACGAAGTCTGTCAATGAGCTTACAAATAATAAATCCACATTTCAAATTTTCATTCGGAATTTAACATGATTTTAATGCACATTTTAATTAATACAGACTAAATGCAATATCGTATAATTCGTTTTCTTAATTCTAAAGCCATTTTAAGGTTTTTAGTACTTCCGGCAGATTATTAAAAAACTGCTTCGCCACGTCTGTTCGAAATTTGACTTCTGTTGCATTACGGCCATCACTCGTAATTATCGCTACCAAATATTTAATCTGTTATACATTTTCTATTTGTTTATTGCTAATTTTAGTACTTATCGCGTCATTATTATTAATATTTACAGAACCATATCACTTTCGTCTTATCTGTGTTTATTTTCATACCATATTTTTTCCCCTCGTTATTCATAATATTTAACATTTCTTGCATTTGTTCAACTGTTTCGGCTATTATTACCTTATCATCCTGAATAACTGATATTAATAATGACTTGACCATTCAAGTGGATCTAATTTAGCTTTTTTCCTTATTTCTTCAATGTACATATTGAATAACCTTGGTAACGATAGACAACCTTGTCTTATTCCTTTCTACTAGAATCTACATTTTTTTTTACAATATTTGGGCTTAGGTATAATAACGAAACATACCCATTGTAAAAACTATTTTCATATAAATATATATAGATATGATAACAAAAGAACAGTGGGGAAAGGGGAAAAATAAAATAAGAACAAAATATAAAAAAACATTTAGAGATGAATTTTAGATATATACACATAGGTGGCTAGAGCTGCGAAGGTATTGTCGTTATTCAGGGCCAATAAGTAGGCAACCGAGAAGGGGGATAAATATTTAAATGTAAAATTTTATCAATAAAGTCATCTCTACCACTGCTATACAAATCACAAGCAAAAATCACATGATTAGCATCAGCTGTAGTTCCCGCATGCACAGGACAGTATACAGATGAAGTAAGATTGAGTATAAATGATTAGGAAGGCAATTGTGGTCGAAACGAAGTCGGGCCGGGATTGAAAAGAAAAGTGGAGCTGGGAGGTTTTTAGGAGGCATAAGTGCGTGAATGGGTGTGGTAGGGAGATTAGGTTGGATAGATCTATAAAAGTTAAGCCGTCTTTTACAGAACATAGACTTCCATCGATGAAGAAGGTCTGCTCGAGCGGATGCAACTAAAAAGGGAGAAAAATCCTCGGAATGAGAATGCCTTCTAATGCCCCAAGTTTTGCAGCCCGATCGCATACTTCATTTGCCTGTATACCCTCATGGGCTGGAACCCAAACGAAAGATACAATGACGTGGTTATTGTATAAATAAAATAAATTTTCTACAATAGTTAACAGGATATCAGAATATAGTCCGTATGATAGGGTAGCCTAGGTTTCTTCAGAGCTTTAAGAATATTTTCCCCCGGATTCCATTAGATCGGATATACTGAATGACTTTGAGAATGGCGAACCCCTCTGATGTAAACACACTACAAAATTTTGGGAATCTAAACAGTTTGGTGTAATTTAGATGAGGAATATAAAATGCTGCTCTAGTAAGTTGCGATGCCGTATTTTTTTAACTATCTGTAAAAACTAACATGTAATCTGTCCATAAACTAGCGGTGATTGATATGGTTGAATATTTGAGGGGAAATTTAGGTATAATAAGGTCAGTATAGGGTAGCAAAGTCTCTGTCAGCTAAGCGGGGGATTTTATGCGTAGCAAATCTCCAATGCCGGTTAATGTGACTGAAAAGTCTAAAGATAGATGTTCTAGAATTATCAACTCGTTTAAGTAGGATTCTATATGCCAGCAAACCTTAATTGCAAGGGAGGAAGCAAAGTTTCATCCTCTAGTACAAAAGTAGGAGTTGATACAAAAGTTCCTGTTATTGTTTTTCAAAATACTCTTGAAATAGGATTTACAGACTCCACTGAAGAGAAAGCAGCCATATTCTAGACGGGAGTGAATGGCAGCAATATAAATGATATGAAGTATACTCGGAACAGCCCCCCACCGAACAGAAGTTGGAGACTTCAAAATGTTGGATGCTCGGGAGATTTCCCTGCTAAGTCTTTGATATGTGGACCGCATGTTAATTTTTGGTCAAATATAATCCTTAAGAAACGTTTCTGCGAGGTAAAGGTGAGTGGTTCGAAGTTTAATGTAACCGAGTGGTGACCCGGATTTAGCTGTTTGAGGGCCATTTGACTTACTCGTTGATAAAGATAAGTGGGAGTTATGCATGAAAGAATTAATTAAATCGAAGGTCTGTTGTAAAACATACAGACATTCCTGTAAATGTTTGCCTTTGTTACATACAGCAATATCATCCGTATAGGAAATACAATTACCTGGTATCTGATCGAAGAGAGAGAAATGTACAAGTTAAACAGTAAAGCGCTTAGCACAGACCCTTACGGGAGACCAGTGTAAGCTGTTCTGAGTAAACAACCGGAGTAATTTAAAGGGTGAAAAACTAGAGTACGATTAATCAACAGATTATGAAGGAAAACCGCAAGGAGTTTAGGAATATGGATCTGAATAATTCGATTAAAAAGAGTCGAAATATGGACATTATCATAAGCTGACTGAATATCTAGAAAGCAGGCAGTTAGGTAAGCTCTCTTGATAAAGGAATCATATACATTAACCGTAAGGTGGTCTAGGCAATCCATTATAGAGTTTACTGGGTGAAAACCAATCCACCATCTCAGACGATTATTTAGTATCGTCTTCGTGATATTTCTTAGGCAATAACCCAGAGCAATTGGTCTGTATGAGTCATAGGCTGTTTTTTTTTTTTTTTTTTTTTTTTTATAGTTATAACAAGGAATTCGCGCCAATCTTCAGGGACAATATTATTAGTCCATAAGAGGTTATATATATATGAAAAAAGCGAAATTGGAACACTGTTTATTGACAAAGTGTGGGATCAAATCTAAACGAGTAGAAGTGTCTGCTTTACTACATCCGGCAGTTGATAATTCTTGTAAACTAATTTCTACTGTTAACATCAGAGATTGTTGGGAGGAACAAACAGTATATTTCCTCTTGTGTAGGAGCGTACGATGGACAAATTTTATCAATAAACTGATGAAAGCATGAAAAATTATTGTAGAGAGACCTCGTTCACTTTGTGATTACGGAAGGATTTACATTTTTTTCAGATGTCATAGAGAGTTGTATTCTGATTGAGGGATGTGCAGAATTTGTGCCATGCTAGTTGCTTAGGAATCACCTTGTCCCTCGGCATCGGCTTTCTTGAAGCTATGATAATTGGTCATGGTTTTATTTTTGCAAAAAATTTTAAAGGTCCAAATCATCTCCCCTCCTCAGTGGAATCATGAACGTACAGATTATGTTATTAGGAGAAAAAATGTTTAAAAACATACATTTCTTATTTCATATTTTCATTTTGTTCACAGTAGAGATTCTCCATTACATTTTTATCTAAACCGTTTTTGTGCAGTATATTTATTAGTTTTTTATCATGTCAATGGCTTTTTCATAGACTACGAAGTAGGCTACTATTTCTTTATTTACATTCAGTGCCCGTTGCACAATTAACTTTAGCACTACAATTGCATCTCAAGTTCCTCAGTTCGCTACTAAAAGCTTCAGCCGTATTTCTATTTTTCTTTCTATTCCCTTATTTATTATGGCTTTTTAATGCGTCGCTTATTACGGTATTGTATCGTGAGCATCTTTCAGAGGGAAATTTCTTCAGAATTGGAACAAAACTATTATTTTTGAAATCACCTGGTATTACATTGCGTTTAAAATATCCAGCAAATGTTTTTTCGCTTTCTGACCCAGGTATTTCGTAATGTCTACTAGTATTCCATCCTCCTATACCGGCTTGTTTTTTCTAGATTTTCGTATTGCATCCTAAGTTCCCACATTTCAATGAATGGTGCTTTATCTTCTTTTCTGATTTTTATATTACTTGGTTTTGGGTATAATCCATCAATGTGTTAAATATTTCTTTTTGATCTCTGCAATGTTTCCTATTATTTACGGTTATTATGTTATTCATTTTTTTCTAATGTTGTTTTATCATAAGCTTAATTCTTACACGCCTTTCCCGATTATTATTTTTTTTTCAAACAAAATTAATTGATAATCGTTCTCTTTCATTTATATTTTTCAACAGCCGTTCAATTTTCCTACTCTTACAAGTTCAAAATTATCATTTACGTTAATTCTTCCACTTCCTGTCCATTAGTTTTGCTTATTCCTGGAATGTCTACATTTTCCGCTTCTAGTACCCGTGATGGAATGTTATTAGATTTCACGTGGCAATTTTAATATGTTTATACTTCTGTTCATTTTTGACTGGAACTTCAACTATATTTAATGAATCTAGACACCTTGTTTTTCATCCTGTAGCTTGTTTTTGTTCCCTCCTGCAGGGTTCCATTCCAAGAGGGTATATTATTATTATTTTGTAAAATCGCATTTTTCTGGGAAATGTATTCAGATAGGAATCGCATATTATTAAAAACGTGCAATCGTGTAAGAATTTCGTTATCGTAAATGTCCAGAGTTATAACTAAAAATATCAGTTTTTAATAGACATCGAACGGCCTTCGTGTTTTTTCGAAAATGAATTTTGGAATTTTTGGTTCGGTTTTTTCCTTCAAACGATTATTCCACAGATTAAAAAAATATTTCCTAAAGATCCGATGCCTTAATTTGTTAAGAAAAAATGATTATACTGTTTTGTCGGTTTTCATGATGACTGCAGATAATTTTTAACGTGTAATATATTTACATTATTTACGGATTCATTACATAAATGTAGATCGTCAACATATAATCTTACTCGCAATGATAGATATGGAAATCGTTATGCACGTAATGATGATATTCATTCGAGACTCCAGGTGGCTATCGTTAATGAAGTCATTAAAGGATTTGCTCGAAAACAGGAGATGCGTTTACATAATCACAGCTACTACATATCGGGTATGACACCGGACGTCTTAAACGTATATATCTGTTAGATTTAGTTATCCAAATACATTTATTTGGACTTATCGAATAAGAATTAGTTTTTAAATACTTCGTGTTATAATTGGTTACTTTAATTCAACAGTTAAGATCGTACTTTCTTCAAATTGGCCAGCTATGGACCACGTAAAATATCTTCACGATGGCAGTTTGTTCCTCTTCTTTACACTGTAGTATTTCTTCATGCTTCCTTTCATCTGTCCATTTAATAACAGTTTTCTTCTTCACTTTTTCTTCGCAACTCTGGAAATTATTAACTTCGCTTCCGAACCAGCTCCTATATTCACTGTGACGACGTTAATTTGCTCAATTCTTAACTTTCCGGGAAATTTTCGTCCTAGGGTTTTTTATCAAAGTATTCAAAAACTCTCTATATACCATCCTTTTTAAGCGAATAGTTTAATATTCTTTTTTTCATTGCGATTATAATATCTTCCACATGACCGTATATTTCCTTATTGATCCTTTTTTTCTCTCCACATTTCCTGATCGTATTTCGTATGATGAAAAAGAACAAGTAATAATAGATTAATAACGACAACTGGCGTCGCTGAAGAAATATGGTTATTGTAAATGTCGTATTTGATATCCGTACATAATTCGGTTATTATTTTTTGGGAAAGGAACTAAAAATTTCATTCATCGTTCTAAATTACGCGCCGAAAAAAGTGAAATGGAGAAACTGGCTTCCGATTATTATACGGTTTCGATGATCTATTTCACGTCTTTTATCCGTCAGAGCCTGTGACGGATAACTGAGATTACGTATATAGAACTCTAGCAGATTTTAAATCATTTAGGAAGGAAATTAAAAAAAAAAAAAATGTTTAATTGGATAACATTTCGTCGTCACATTGCCGAACGTCGTGACTACGTTTACAAGGCACTATTTATATGCGACACAGATGCGCGTGCATATGATATTATACGGAGTGGGGTGCCACTACTTCGTCCGTGATAATTAAGAATTATATAATGATGAAAAACTTTCTGTCGCGTGTTGGATCGAACCCTGAACCGTCGAGTTGACAGTCGAGCACTCTAGAAACTACACCACCGCGAAATGGATAACATTTAGAATACTGTATTTTTATTTCGAAATTTAAAAATATAGTGCAATATAATACAACTAGTAAAACTGCCTCTTCGTCAAATTGTTTATTAAAATAATCGCTAATTTTCTTCCGTTTCTTCTTTTATGGCAACGTTTCGTATTTTTTTTTTTTCTAGAAGTAGGATCTGTGTAAAGTTTGCCTCCTCTTGTCTTTCAGACCAATCTATGCACATTGTTAACATTATTTCAGCTTCCTAATGGATGATTACGCTGAGTTTAATATTTTCATCAGTCAAATTCCAAAAACTTCATCTTGTTCATCACTAACCAATCTCTTCAGTGTGTCATTGTTGAGGCAGACCGAAAGACTTCGAATTAATTCGTCTCGAACGTAAACTTCTTTCGTTGATTTAATATTAATATTTTTTAATTTTTTTTTTTTTTTTTAAATAATTACGCCAAAATTATTCTGTAAACGCTTATAAATTTCTGCCGATGTAATATTATTAGACGGTGTGTTTGTTCCACATTAAATTTCGCCTTATACCAGCCATATTATTAACGATTAATTAAAACGTACAAATCGTGTATAGAGTTTTTTTTAACGTTCGAAAGTGATTATTTTGAAGAGTCTATACTATAAAAGAAGCGTAATTTGTTTGACTTAATTACGCGGAAATATTTACATCGCGCTAAAGGACTGCAACGTAGCGGGGAAATGTAAATTAAGAACCGAAACAGGGTCACCCGAATATAATTACATATTCTCTATTCGATATTTACGTGGCGTATAGATTATTTATATAAATTAAAAACAAACGCAATTAATAGTCTATTAAATTATTGAGTACGCGCTGCAACTGTATGTAACTTTTTCTTTTTTCTTATGCCCTGGCTGGACATTTGGCCACTGAAAGAATAAAAAAAAAAATCATAAATAAATATTAAATGAAACTAAAGGAAGGGAAAAAACTATAAAATATTAATAGAACAAGAGACGAAAATCATAAAAAGAGGAAAAGGTAAATTACTCCCAAAATAAAAACCAACTGTTAAATTACGATTAACACTAGTGAATTTCGAATATTACTATTAAAACACAAACATCCAAACATAACAAGGATACACAGTAAGGAGGGAAAACATCGAGAGAAATCCATATATGTTCGAACCATCTAAAAAATAAATGATTAATATCTTCTCTAAAATATGAACATAAGGAGGATTTACAAGATTGAAGTTCCGAGCTACTCTAGAATTGACGTAGTCTACATATTAAAAGAATGGTTTATTTAGCTGTGCTCCTTATGGAGATTATAGCCTGGAGGTTTATGGCACATCGGCCAAATCAAACTTAAACAGACTTCAACAACTACAGTCGAAGATCGCTCAATAGCTAATGCTCCATATTTTGTTTCGAATATGACATCATGATTTAGAAGTTGAATATGTATGCGAGTACTATAGAAATCGCCACAAGAAGTTTTTTAGCGAGTTAAAAAACAATCCAACTGCTCAAATATCATGTATGCATCAACCAATGTTGTCGAGCAATCTACGTAGATTGAAAAGAAAATGGACTCGAGATATCCTCGATACCGGATAACTACTAATTGTATACGGCAGCCTATTTCGGTTATGGTTCAACGGTCGCTGGCAGTACTATTAATCATTATAGTTTCAGAAAACTAATCGCCATACCATGAAAACCGCGGAAATAATAGTATGCATGACGCTTTTCCAATGGGAAAATAGTTAATAAAATTTTTTACGCTTCAGTTATTAAGAAAATGTGTCGAATATTATCATTGTCAATTGCGGTCCAAAGACCGGTGTGACATAAAAAAAAAATCTGCGGAGAGTTGTGATCGGAATAACAGAGGGAACATGATTGAACCAAGGTACGCGAGGAATTTCAGTTTGAACAATAAGGTTTTACCCTTGATTGAAGAATTATGTATACTTTCGAGCCTGTCGGTTTTAAAAGTCCTAATCGTGTCGTAATATGGAACTATTAATAGCACTTTTCGCTAATTAACTCTGTGAAATACCACAATGACAAGGTATCCGTATGTACTTCAAGTTGTTACCTCCCCGCGTTCAGTAATAATCAAGCATTTCGCCTTAATTTCCAAGACGAAAGGGCGAGATGTATAATTAAAATTACTGCCTTTGTTTCAGTAATTTTTATTTGTTAACTAGAATTTAAATCAACTGCGCATAAAACTGCTGATATAACGCGCGTCTCCTATCTGAGATCTAACGTATCTAAATTGGTACTTTTTTTTTTTCAATATATAAGCGATAATTAGTTAACTCTTTGTGAGACAAGTTCGCTAAATAGATATAAAATTAATGTTTTTTTCAAGATTTGTATATGGAGGTAATATCATTAAATTCTTCTTCAGGCCACCCTAGAGGAAGGTTTGGGGATTATACGACGATATTATTCTTGCCTATCCTTAACATTTCTAAAACTACTTTCTTTATATATAGCTATTCCACTACATTCCAGTCCATTCTTCTTCTTCGTGGACCGCGCTATCTCCCTTCAATATTTTGTTTTTCGAAACTATTTATTACTTCTCATTATATAACCCGTGGGTATGTCGCTTTTCTTCGTTTATTGTCATCAATTCTTTATCTCTTAGAAACTTCATCTACCACGGTATTTTTAATATTCTTCCGTTCAGTTGATTCAATAAGTTAAAGATTATCCGGTTCGTGTGAAATTAAATCGATAAATAACCATCCTCAACTATTGTCAAATTCTATCGAAAAGACATATCGACATTCCGATTAAGATTGTCTTTTACAAGATACCTCTACTTCTGCCTGCAATTTTAGCAAAACATTCGTACCGATACCACGCTAATAAAATACAACAAAAAATCTGTACAAATAATATCTCAAGCCTACGAACAGCTAGCTAACACATCGTTTAAAAAATTCTATCCAAATCGAGGGAAGGAACTGGATGTTTTGTAGTTCACGAAGTCGTCATCAGATACAACCGTGTGGTTTTTCTGTTCCGTCTTAGCCGTACAAGAAGCAAAACAAATGAAATATTCAAATATTGTAATCTTCACAGACTCACTTACAGCTACACAAAGTATCAACGATCATCAATTAATTGAAACAAAATACCATCCTGTAAGTCGAGAAATTCACGCTGCCGTTTATAGATCCAATCTAAAGGTAACCTTCTGCTGGATTCCGAGTCATTCGGACATCGCTTACAACAACATAGCTGACAAAGCAGCGAAACAGGCATCAACTATGTTTCCAGCTCCGTCGGTTGCTGTTCCTGCAGCGAATGTTATTAGTCATATAAAGCATCGATTCGGGGATATGTGGAAGAAAGTATGGATAGATTACCACGAATAAGCTACGGAGTATCGAATCAGACACAACTCCCTTATCCCCGATCGAAGGGACGCCCCATCGTGCTGTTATTGTGGCCAGCAAACTGCAACTGTTGTCCATATTCTCTATGAGTGTCCTATCCTCCAATCTTAATAACCCGACCTTCTTCATTCTACATCCATTATTTCTGATAATCCTAACATGATCGATCACATCTTCCAATTTCTGAAACGTACTAAACTCTTTCCCCTAATATGAATATCGTAAGCGATGTCTCTGGCCACAGTAGTAGTACATGACGCCGCTTTAAGTAAATTTTTAAAAAAAGAAAGTTAAGTATTTCACTTAATTTATATTGGTTTTGTTCTTACTTTTATTTTTTTTCGAAGTTATCCCCGATATCCGCATATTTTACGTTTTCATCTATTTTTATTATTATTATTTTCAAGACCGATCTAATGCTTCTTTGAAGATTTAAGTAAAAATTAAAATGCAGCGATGAAAGAGTGCATCCACGTCAGACTGGTTTCTTAATTTCTAGTTTTTCTGCGAGATGTGGATTAAATTCCTTTCGAGTCGTCAACTTGTTCCAATACAGATTCAGTAATTATTCTTATAAATAAGCGAGTTAATTATGATATAAAAAACGCGCATCCTTCTACGTGTTAAATTGGTACGAGATACAGAAAGGGTTTCATAATATAGAATATATTTACAGATGGTTGAAGTATGATAAAAGACAGCGGAACCAACTAAAAATAATAATAACGTAATAATACCGATTTGAAAATTATATGTTGTCGAATAATGGATAATAATTGTTTTAAAAAAAAATTAAACGATAACACGAAATTCTTTTGTTGTTACGATGTTTTTCATATATGTACGAATAATATCACTAATGATCTGCCTATATTAAATAAAAAGCCGTTTGATAATGGACAATCGACTGATAACATATTTGAAAAAATGAAGTTAGAAATTATTATGTAAAGAGTAACGAGATTAGAAGCAATAAATTAATGATAACGGTAATTGCCGAGTACTTTGAGGCATTACTACACGCTCGTGTGCATTCATGCATACACGGAAATATTTACATATACACACACACACACACATATATGTATATTATACGTTTCTACATTATACTACGTGTGCGCGATCATGTGAATGCTGAATGCACCCGCTTAATTATATATTATGCGCAAAAAAAAAAAGTTTCCGTTTATTTATCAATAGTTAGAAATTAGTGAAAAAGTGGACATTACGTTGATTTTAAAACATCGGCTGCCTGTTTGTGTAATTATTCGTCCCATTTTTATATAATTTTTTCCCCTTTATTTAAATTGCACCTAGCTAATGGTAGCTATTCAGCAATTTTAAAATTTTACGCAGATGATTAGCCATCGATAAGTGCTAAAAATTAAAATTTATCAACGAGACTAGATCCATCGGCTTGATTCTGTCCAGCTGCCGAACTTTTCTAGCGAATTATCCAGCTACGCGATCGCTATGTTGTTTGGGTGCACCTCTAGCCTCTGAGCATAATTCTTCGCGTCGCTGGGTATTACTTTCGGAAGAAACTTTATTGTTAAGTTGTTGACGTACTACGGCGCATGTCGGTTAAGTAATGCCTTTAAGACTACGAAACGTTCGAAATAAAGTAAAAGTATATAAAAAAGACCTTCTTTTTTCGTATTTTTAGCACGACCAGCGTCGTTTCAACAACTCTGTTAGAAAGCACGCAATAATTTTTTAAAATACGATAACTCTGTACTTATCTTCGTCAAAATGTTCAGATTTTTCTGTTTTGAAAATTTTTTAAAGACAATTATTTATTACTAGTTTGACTGTGTAATTATTTTTTTATGCTTTACCTACCTGTAGATTACCCGTCGTGTACTGCACCTAGGCCGGAGGCACGGGAAAGGAGAGAACGTAAGGTTAGTGAGAGTGAATTGAAAGTTTGAAGAATAAACGGGAAGGACTGATTGTTAAATTAGATGATATAAATTTGAGGATTTAAGAAAATTTAATAAATTACATCGTGCGTGTAGAAAAGAATGTTTGGGAGGCTGATCGGTTTGTCGAGGATAGAACGTTGGGAATTGAATTACATACATTCAAGGAGAATGTGGTGGACGGTAATGAGGACATTACATTTTGAACGTAGAGGAGGAGGATTTTTTAGGATATAACTGTGTGAAGATTGACCTAGTCGCAGACGCGTAAGTACAACATCATCTCTTCTGTTTGTTGAGTGAGATGGAGGCCAGATGAACGTTGAATTTCGAATCGATCGAACTTTGTTGGTAAGTGGAAGTGCAGACCATTGGAGGTTCCATCACTTACGTACTGAGGATTTTATACAAGTCCGGAGGTCTTTTATTATTGGTGTAGTCAGGAGCGAGTTTGGTTAAAGCCTGGCTGCACTGTCCGCTAGGTCATTTCCTTGTATGTCAGTATGCGATGGGATAAACGCGTGAACTACATGGATATTAGATGTTATAAACAATTTCTTTAGCTAGGGGGTGTAATTTAAGATCATGAAGGTCACTGTGGCACTGTAATGCTACAAGAGATTACGTACATATTAAAAAGGACTGACCAATGATGATGTTTGAAATATTCATAATTGTCATTTTGATGGCATATAATTCTGCCGATAGTATTAATGAGGTGGAGTGGAGAAACGAACAACTTTCTAGATAAGCTGCTTTTATTACGTGTTTAGGGAGTATAATTCTTGGAATATTTGGTAAGACTAAGACCTATTGGAATAGTGTGCTCACGCCGAGGAAAAATGATGTTGAGGGAGGAAAGAAAAACTGGGGGAAAGTGGATTTGAAGAGAGGACAGGATATTTTCTATTTGTTTAGCAAAAGTAAGAACTGAAGGGGAAGATTCGGAACCAAAGGTTGAAAAGTGGGAGGATTAGGATTTGAGCAAAAGCGAATGAAGGAGAAAAGTAGAGAGCGTTGCCTGTGTAGATCAAAAGGTAGTTCACCAGCTTCGCATATGATGCTGCAAACTGGAGTCGTTGGGAAGGCACCGATGGAGAGTCTGATTGTTGTGTGATGGATTATGTTAAGGGGTGAAAGTACCTTTTTACTAGCGGAACTGTAGATTTCGACACCGTAATCAATTTTAGCTTTTATAACAGCGTTGTATATTTTTAACAGAGTTGAATGAAGTCAGCACAGCTTCTTGAAAGGAATCTTCACCGAGACTAACATGAGGAACCGAGATAAATATTGCGAGATCACGGCATAAGCAGCACATTTGACTGGTGGAACAATTTCATTTACAATGTCATTAAAGGCTATATTAAATAATGTAGGACTTAAAATTGACTATTGAGGAATCCCTGTGGAGAGGTTATAAAACGATGACACCGTATCGTTTAAAAGTCTTTACTAAATCGAAGAAGACGGCTAAAACGTGGTGTTTATTAATGAAGGAATTTTGTATGCAATTCTTTAGAAACATGAGTTGGTCGACTGAAGATCTTCCAGGTCTGAATCCGCATTGAACGCTGATTAGCAGTTGTCTAGACTCGAGAAACCAGATGAGTTGGTTGTTAATAATTCTTTCAAAAACTTTACAAATAACAGATGTTAATGAGACGAGGCGGTAATTATTAATCAGCGTAGGGGATTTTCGTTAGGCTTCAAAATCGGTACAATTTCAGCAATTTTCCAGATTTTTGGAAAAGAATGAGATGTCCATATGATATTAAATGCATTTAACAAAAGGTTGCTTGCAGAATTTCAGGCTTTCCGGAGCATCAAGGTATAGTCCACCTGGGCCTGATGATGATTATTTTATGTTATGAATTGCGCGTTTAAGTTCACTAATTGTGATGAGACTATTATAAGGTTCATCATCTGAGGAAGAGAAGTCGAAATTTAAAAGTGTAGTCGCGATGATCAGTTGCCTGGGTGATTAAAGAGAGTGCAAATGCGGTGGAGATGGAGTCTGTGTCACGTATGAGTTGGTTATGTGCAACAGGAAAGTGGCGTATGGTGGTTTTCTATTGATACCATTAATTTTCTTCCAGATTATTGCGGTTGAAGTTTTAAGATTAACTGACTACAAAATCTTTCCGGCATTTACGTTTCGCTTGTTTTAGGGTAAAACATACTTAGGCTCGTAATTTTTGGAAAGTAATATCCCAGTTGTTTTAATGCTTTTCGCATTTTCCTTATTGCAAAAGTGCATTCAGCGGACCACCATGGAATCGATTTAGCACGTTTATTTACTTCGGGAGAATGAAGATTAGCACGAGAAACAAGTTTATTTGTGAACAGTTGCATATAATTGCTCGAGTCTGAGCTGTCTATATTCAGAGATAGAAGGACTGAGGCTACAGAATTATGGAATGCGTTCCAGTAAGTCTTGTGATAATTATACCTTTTATTTTGCGGAGTAGATGGACAGTATAAGTTATTTGTTCGAAAAATAATAATAGGGCGATGGCCACCGCCGGCTAAATCGGAGTGTCCGAAGAGATGAATTTCCCCGGCAAGAACTGGAGAGAATATAATTATGTCCAGAGTAGACCAGGATTTTGAGGAGAAATTGTAGTGAGTAGGTTCAGATGTGCGCATATAATACCAAGATTATAAGACGATATCAGGCCTTCTAAAATTCGACCTTTTTTGTTGTATTTATTACAATTTTACGAAGGGGAGTGAGCGATGAAGTCTCTATACAATAAATATGGTCGCGGGAGCGAAGATATGATGTTTACGAGGTCTTGATGATTGATTTCTTCATTAGGAAGTTAATAAATTGAGGCTATGGTGTTTCGCATTGATATCACAAGTAGTACAGAAATTACAATAAAACAGCGATATCACTGCCAAATCGTTTAAAATTTAACACGTTTTCCACTTTGAATGTACCTTCACTATCAATACCAGCAATACAAATCATGTTTTGTTACGTTAGGTGCGTGATCGAAATAACCGACGGGTATATATATGTATATATACGTTTTTTGCGTTAGAGACGTAGCCAAAATAATGGACAGACATATATACATATACCTATACTATACTAATCAATAAAACTGTTAAAAGAAAGAGACAGCAATATTATAATACTTTAAATTATTGTAATTTCTGTCATATTTGAGATATCAATGTGAAACAAAGCTTAGAACGAATCCGATAATATAGGCTACATATCCGAATTTTATCATTATTGCTTTAATAGTTTTTGAGTTAAATCGGAACGGACAGGCAGACAGAAAATTAAAAAAATATGTGTGATAAAAACGGACCAATGCAGTGATTATAATGAAAATATTCGCAAATCACAAATAGACATTACAGTTTTAATATATAGAAATATAGATTATGCATTATTATTAAGGAAAAACTACAGTTAAAGTTTCAAGCTTAATTTAGCCATTTATATGATCCATAACTTCCACTAACATTTTAAGTATTCGCTGATTTGATAGCGAGAAGTACGGTAAGTATAAAGTGTTTATACGTGTCGTACAAATCACCTATGGGTAGATTGTGTATGTATATTGTTTTTCGTAAATTGTTACAAATATTAAATATATTGTTCAGTTAAACGAAATATATTAGAAGTGACTATATTCACATTCTCAATTTCCTTAAGTGCATTCCTATTGTATATTATATATATATATATATATATATACGCACACATAAATATGTATGGATATATATATATATAAAGAGAAAGAGAGATAGAACACGTATAAAACTTTTTACTTTGACTTATGAATATAATAACAAGCTCAGCACGCACGCACAAGGTAACGGCTTTATAAAATAATATGCGAACTTTCCGTTCGGAACGATATAATAATCATAATAATAAAAGAAAATTTTCATTTAGAAATTACGCATACGTAAATTTGGCCAAAATCGTGACACGTGCGTTGCAATTTTTGGCTTCGAAACGTAAATTTTTGTGACATTTATTCGAAATTTAAAATAATGTCGTGTAAATTAAAATAGTGATTCGGCTTAAAGTATAATCAAGGGATATTTATTAAAATATATATTCATTTAAGATCTCTGCCCACTATCATAACTGTAACCGTACCGGCACATGCAAACAAATATTCTTTGCTTGAATTCATATATGGCGTATGTCTACTAGACCGCATCATCACCGGCTGACACCGTAGCGTTCCATGCCTGTACACTCAACATTGTCCGGTGAGAATATTTTGCATGTGTCTGTCTGCTCACCAACCGGTGTGCTCAGGCGGCTAGTTGCTGTCGCGTTTCACTTTAGTAATTAATTACCTTTGAAAAGTGAAGATCTACGCGTTCTTGCGATTTGTGCCGAAATATGTAGGATGAACAACTGGTAGAATGTACTTGCAATTATGAATTTATTTATTATCGACAGCATCCAAAACATAGTCGCACGGAGCAAATTGTGGATGACATGAAACAATCTGTTAAGATTGTTCTTCGCATTTTACAAACTTATTTAATACCTATTTTCTATATTTACAAATTAAAATATTAAAAATAAAACAACTTATTTTCGTACATCAAAATTTTCTTCATCGTCAAATGTCCAAAATTCATATGTTTTTATTTTCCGTAGAGATTCATGAATCCAGTAGCGCCTCGTAGTACTTTATCCATTTTCTTCTTTTTCATCCAAAATAATGGCAACCATTGCCGGTTCTTTTTTTAATAGCCATCTCATTCACTACATCATTCACGAACGTTGCTAAGAAAAAATTGAAAGAAAAAAAATTAAACGTGCCGCAATGACCGGAGCAGGACGGCTGCGAAACGGTTTACTTTGCCTTATATGGTGTCGTGATATACGTTCTAGTGGGTATACACCTTTAATTGTGAAAATTTAAGATTATATCAATAAATATATAAAAAGTAATATATATATATATATATATATTTCTGAAACTGGTGTCTAGATAATTAGCATAATCCCATCACGATGATGATGAACGGCCCCCTAAATATAACATTAAAATTTCTGTTCGAATGTAAATAAATGTCGGTTACAAGATAATGATGCAAATCGTCTCTTATTGTTTTGCCCAGGAAGTGTCACTTAGCAGATATAAATCTTTAGGTTGGAGAAGCGTTTAGACGACGACACCTATTATTTTTAAGTTAACGGGAGCTTTTTTAATTATTTACCAATGAATTAAATTATAATTGTCAAATTCGATGAAAAAATAAATGGACGATCCTGAATATTTTAAGAAGTATAAATGTTCATCCGGTTTATCGATAAACGTGTGAATCGAATATCGTCCTAAGTGATGGACATTCGAAGAATTTTTTTGGTCGGTTTCAGCCCCTTGGCCTAACTAGACGAAAATCATGCTCTGAAGTGGAACGCGAGGGCGTTATGTGGCCAGTACAAAAAATATAATGCATAATGATGACGATTATAATGATACGTTCGTATGTTAAGTCGTCCGAATAAAAGAAATTGATAAAATACAGAAAGGAAATTAATTGCGAGTGCGAAGGTGCGAGATTAGTCAAATACATCTACAGGAGACGGGCAATTTCTCATCGTTAATTCTCATCTACGTTTGAAGTGTTCTATTTTCGATAGAATAATCATAATGTCTGGCACAGTTGGTTCTACATTCCAGTCTATTATTATTCTCACTTGTTACTGTTAATTTCATTATTTCTAATAAGTGATTTCCTATATCTCTGTGTGGTCTTGCTTTAATTCGTTTCCCTGCAAACAGTTTTCAGTACAGTATTCATTTTAGAAGTTTAGCATCCTCCATTTGAATGACAACCTATTATCCAGCGTAGCAAATGCGTTACAACTAACAGTTGTTCACTTTATATCCATTATGATGGATAACTTCACGATTTGATAATCATGCAACTCGGACGTCGCGAAAGCTATTGCTAAAGTCGTTCATCCAGCGAAGCAAATGTGTTTCAACCAACAGTTGTTCATCGGTATGGTGAAGAACTTCAAGATTTGATACTTACACGTTGCAAAAATTGTTGATAAAGGTGTTGTAAAAACCTAATTTTTCATGTTTCGCTTCCAAGAAAAAAAGTTGTATACTATGTGTGGGTATATAGTTTGGCGGACTCTTATAAATATCGTACAATTTAATTTTTTTTATTTATTTATGTCGTACAAAATGTAGTATTCAATGCGTTCGTATCGAAAATATATACGATATAATATAAATTTATATATATAAATAAATAAAAATATATATTATATATATCTAGTAGGTTGCTAATACAAGTATAGAGGTTACCTGTTTTTTAAGTTTAGTAAAGGTGATATCGGTTGTGGTCTAGGAGGATGTTTTCAATGTTTAGATCAGTAGCAAAATTTTCTCCGAGTTCGGATTATAAAATCGCGATTTATCGATGTTCAGAATCGTTATTGTTAGATGAGCAAGTAACCGTGACGGTCGTTGTTCAAGCGTTTTTGTTGAAGATTATTTCATTCGTTTCACAGATGTGCTGCTCTGGCATGTAAAACCTCTAATTAGTCGTAAAAAATTTCCACCTACTATACGGAACGAATTCGTTCGCTGTTTAATGAATATTATTTTAATGGCGAATGCGGAGCGAATTATATCACGGAAGAATTCTGCCTTCGGTAAAATAACGCCGTAAATAATTTTGCCCGAAAGTATATGATACGAAAATATTTTCTATCCTCGAGATGATGCGTAAACATCACCGGGAAGACTTCATACACAAATTAGTTTTCTTGAATTGCGGTTAGTTTTATTTATTTATATATATATACTAATATATAAAATTGTAGTATCCGCGATTTGCGAATATTTTCACCACAATCGCTGTATTATTAAACAGAAAATCTATTTTTTAATTTATTGCGTGCCATTTTCTATATTGCGTCTCTATTTCGAGCAGAATTTCTTGAAATAATCGTCTCATTGCGTATACAGTCACGCGATCTCTTCCTTTTTCGATGTGATGTAGGAATCATTCAATCCTCTCTTCCATCGGACATTTCATATATATATATATATTCGAATTTATTAATTGCAAGTGTTGTGAGTAAAGCTTAAGACTGGTTTGATTACATGCGAGTTCAGCATGGTTGTTATTAAGGTATTTCGTGGTCGGTCATTTCCGCTTCTTCTTTCACTCTATCGATATTACAATGGCAACTGATCGCCATGTCTGAGTGATTATCCGTCCTATATTGAATGTAATTTTTTTTAAAACATGTTTTTACCGGTTTTAAGTATTTATCGAAACATAAATACGTTCGTAAATATTATACGCATAGATGGTGCCGTTTTCGATCGATTAGAATTTATTACTATCGATTAGTGTTTTTAGAGAAAATGCGTAATTTATATATATATATATATATTTTAACGCTTTCAATTTTTAGAATTATTTATATATATATATTTTTTTAATGATTTTCTCTTATATATATGTATCCATAATTAGAAATTATATCGATTGATTTACGAAGTAATTTAATAAACAAACATTCAAAGGGTACATTACAAAAATGATATTTTAACTGTGAAAGGATAATGTGATTCGCATATTTTTGAATCAAAAACGGAAATGTTCAATTATTTAAAATAAAATGGCGTAATTTTTAATAGAAATAAAATTAAGAAAAATTTATTATAAACTCGAGAAAAAAAAAAACACGTTAAAAATTCCGAAATGTATTCGTACCTGATTTTTTTTCTTAAGATATTGCGAATTGAATAATTTAAGTAATTTATTTATACGATAAGTCGATTGAAACGTAGGCATTTAGCGAATAACAGCGGTGACGTGTGTATAATCCTAATGACATGAAAATTGCTTACCTTAATGAATTACAAGCAAGAACAGGATATAGTTCAAAATTTCTCGAAATAAAATTTGTCAAATATAACGAAAATACACAACGTAGGCAACTAAGAATTATTTATTAGGTCGTGTAAAGTTGCTTAGTTAGACTAATAGACAAAAAAATATAACCTATTTTCCCCTTTTTACCATCTTACTGTTTAATCGTTTTCAATTGTTTCGTAAAAGATTACTTAATATCAACGATTTCTGCTTTTCGTTGGCCTGACAGTATATAGAGTCGGTATATATCGAGCAAATATAGGTTTTTTATCGAACCGACACTATATACACGAAATATTCAAAGTAGTTTTGTCGGGTTTTTTATCGAACCGACACTATATACACGCTGAATTTTATTCAAATCACTTTTAACAGAGCATCGTATATATCCATGTTGGTTTCAAACCCGTTTGATAGTGAAAAATTTTGTTTGCAACTTTACCGATGAAGCTCTGTGTCTGGTTTTTCGATTCGGTTCAAGTATATTTCTTCGATATGATAAAGTCATGCGAGTGTTTCACTTAGGGTCGCTACCAAATGATGGTAGTATTTTATTCGGTAAAGTGCTGAATTTTATTAAAATCACTTTTAAACAGCATTATATTGACTTATAAAGCATTTGAAAGAACAAATTTTTTTGCAACTTTACCGATGAAGCTGTCTGGATTTTTTTCGGTTCCATTAATTTTTCGTCGATATGGTAAAATCACGCGAGTGTTTCACCTGCTAGGTGTACTGCGAAGTATTTGACGGATGGATATTTTTCTATTCGCAAATATTTCAGTTATTTTGCTTTTTGTAAAAGTGATGCGGTTACTTTTTTTTCATTTACTGCTGTTTCCCCGTTAGACACGAGATCATTCGTTGATTTTATTTTAAAAAGTTTATTGACTTTCCGTTGACTTTTAGCTGTGTTTGACAAAAGATGCCAGTAATGTTTTTTCAATTTACGAGCGGTTTTTTTTTTACGTATCACTTTATAATTCACGATTATTTAATTTTTATTTCGGCTAGTTCTGCTCTTATAAAATATAAAAAATCCATACTGCTCCCATTGAGGTTAACTCGTATTTTCCGTCGAGAAATAGCATAATCTTGTTTTTTGAGCCGATTTCATTGCGTCGACTGGATCGGAATGTCGCTTTTATAAAACAAAAAGATAAACCTCAATTTTGACGCATCTCCAACGTTATGACGTTATAGAAATTACGAATTAGACTTTAAATACGAAATTTGATCGCAATATACTTATCTTTAATTTTTTTAATAGCTGGATATTTAAGTTCGGATCGAGGTTTGTTAAAAAAAAAATTATTTGTTTAAAATAAAATTTATTATTTTTCAATTATTACCGGTTATTGGTCGTTTTATATGTTTTGGAAATTTTTTTGCGTTTGTTGTATAGCCGTTTCGTATGTTATAAATTAATTCGTTCTAAAATAGCGACAGAGCAAATACGGACGTGTATATATCTCCATCGGACTAAGAACGGGAAGTGTAATTCTAAACAATATTTTTACTGTAAGAGCAGTATGAAAGGATTATGGAGCTAGTGTACACAACCATATCCGGGAAATTTTAATAAAATAACATACACACACGCATATATATATTACTCGCAGGATGCTTCGAAATAATTTAATTTCGGCCGAATTTAATAAGTGTCAATTTAACGTATTAAGGTCGAGAAAATATATATTATCGCATTATACAACGATGTCTCATTTGCTAAAGTGACTGTGTTGTGTAAATTTAAAAATAAAATAAACGTATGTATTATCTCCGTCGGTCGGACGACTATTTCCTCCGATTAATTAAAAAAAAATTAAATAAACATCGTGTAAGATTGTTATCTCTGCTTACATTAGAATTGAATTAATTATTCGTATATTTAATGAATAACACGATTAAAATATAAAAATAAACAACAAAAATGAAGTTAAAATCACTAAAAAAAAAATAGCTTTTCGTCGGTTATGTCATTATCGAGTGAATATTTAAAAAGATAAAAATATAAAATGAAAAAATATTAATTTAAGAAATATTAATATTTTTAAATATTCGCTTGATAATGGCCCGAAAAACTTTTTGATTTTTCATAAAGAAAAATTTTTTTTATAGTGATTTTAACTTTTTTTTTGTTTATTTTAATTTTAAAAAAACCAAAACATTTTACATTCTTCAAAATATAAAAAGTCAGATGCAAAATTTTCGTAACTTTTCATTACTACGTGTTAAAAAAAAGACCGCTAAATGCCGAGTCGAAATCCATAATGAATATTCTAATATCTCATCTGCTCGCGTACGTGGATGGAGTGTCGTCGTATATCGCTTGTTATACAATAGGTTTCTCGCGGCAACTGATAACGTCAATTGCAGATGATAAAAAAGAGAGTGGATCTTGGACAAATTACAGATAGAGCTTTAACCATAATTGAAAAGTGGTTTGGACGTTGGCGCATTAGAGTGAACGACGAGTAAACGAACGCGCATTCCTTTTTTTTACCTTACCCCGTCCGCATCCACAAAATTACAAGAGGAATTAATCATTCGGCGAAATGACGTTAAATACTTGCCTATATATATCTAGGAAGTTAAGAGGGGAGGGTCTCGATCGGAGGATAAAATAAATTTAGATAATTGTTTAGATTAATGGAAGCGTTCCAATTTTTCTTCGGAAAAACGCAAAACTGTATAAAGCCTATACGACTCTCTTGATGTTGAGGACACCGTCTCGCTGTTTCGAAATAAGGCCATTTTATATCTATGGCGTCTCTCCGCGGTATGTATGTAAAATCATATTTTACAAACTTCAACATAGCCATGTTCGAGACGAGACCGAAAACACGTCGTTCAGCTGTATAAAAAACTCTCGAAGTTTTCTTTCCAGCAGCTTTATTATTTTTTAAGATTTTTTCATCATCTCGTTTTTTTTTTTTTTATATCTCCTTCACATACTGACCAGTATAGTCAATTACTGAATATTAACGGCGACAGGATCATGATTTTCAAGATCTGCCCATTAGCATGATCTTGATTTTATGTATTGAACCTTCGCGCTAAATCAATAACGCGTTTCTCCTATTCAATCATTTGCGACTTACTGATTGTTATAGAAGGTTCAGTGCAAGAGCGTTTCCATGTCCTTTCAATCTCGGCAAGTGATTGGCGACAGCTAGTTTTATTCCGTAACGTACGTGACTTGTAGATCTTGATGTAGTGTGTATGGTTTAAAGGGACCTCAGAATCTTGTTTTGGTAGCGTTGTATTCTATTAATATTACTTTTGGACGCACAGCCCTATAGTTTGGCTGCGTACAACCGTATCGGTTTTATCAGCACGCGATATATCGACACTTTATTTGCAACCTATAATTGAGATAAAGTTGCTTCTTTTTAAAAATTAAGTTCCGCTATTTTGGTAATACGCTGACGCCAAGCGAGTGTTTTATCTATGTGTGCTATATGATATTTTACGACGGATGAGTACGTGTTTATTTGCTTGTTTATAGTTATACGGTATTTATTACGTTCGACTTTCTTTTTCTAAAGATGATGCGACTGCTTTTATTTTCATTTATTACAATTTTCCACTTGTTCGACTGTTTGATGATTTTATTAAAACTACTTTGTTAGATTTTTCTGTCCAGACTTTTCTGGGTTCGCGTGCATTGTCATGATTGCCATGTCATCAGAGAATGTGGCTGTTAATGCATCGTCAGTATCTGTGGCATATCACGTGTAAACGGTAGATACAATAGTGGACCGAGTACCACTTCCCCGCGGTATACCTAGATTTTTAGTATGTGTTCTTTTTTTATTATGTTCAGTTTACTATCATTCGGACATATCTGTCTGTTAGATAAGATTTCGAAATGTTGAAATATTGATTTTTGTTCTTTAGTTCATCCGTATTTATTATCGAATTTATTTCGCAATGACTTCATGATAACCGTTGTCAGCCCACGTGATAAGGAGCCCTAAATAGGTGCCGACTCGTAAACGTGCTGTCTTTCGGTTAGTTTATTTAGAAAATATTTATTCGTCTCTGGGAACAGGCACGCTCTTTTATAGTAACTTCTACGGGTCTCTGTACTTCGATTAAAGTGGTCGTCCGGTTCGGATGTCGGGTCGGAAATCCCATAATTTCTTTTCTCGTCGATGGTATTTCAGCTTCCGCGTCGTTCATTTATCTCGCGCAAAATTCCGTTGTTTTAGATCCGACGTCGGAATTTCCGGAGCTGATCATTTTCTCTTTCTAAAATTGTTCGCTTCTGCCTTCCATACCGCTCATGATAATTTTTTGTTTTGTTTTATACAATCTATTTTAATCATTCCTTCTTTTATCGTTCGATGGCCCGCAAAATTTATAATAATTGTTTCAATTTTTTTTTCCTTACAACCTCGCGGTCTTAGTTTTCGTATGGATATCGTGCTACGTTGGGAAAATGTTAATATTTTTAATACGTCGCTGTTAAGTATAAACGAGGAAATTGATTTTTTCTTTTTTTAATTTGAAGAAAATGTATTTTTAAACAATCTAGTTCGAACAGGTGTCGTTTGTTTTTAACCCTTAATAATTACAGACAACCGGTCAATATGTTATATGATTTTATTTTTCTGATTTTTCAAGAACCACGCCAGAGCTAAGTATTGGTACTTCTCAGTATCTTTTCCGAGTTTAGTATCGTGTCTATATTCGAAGTAATGAGTTTATATCTTACGTCGTAGGAGAGTTATTTTAATATAAAAATCGCTGCCGGTCAAATGTTAATATTATTTCGCTTTTCATCGCCGTGTTTATGTACACTCCCATTACGGAGCAGAGATGTTGCGGCGAAATTTAAAGCTGCCTAGGCGGGAAAATTCCAGAGCTCGAAGCGGAGTGTCATCGACACACATCCGATCCAAAAATAACTCCGCCGAACGAAAGAAATAACTTCGTCTCACTACACAATCAAGCGAAATCGGCAAAGATGGGTGAATGTTATAGCATCGAGAATGGAGCAAGTACGAAACTGTCAATCGGAACGACTTGCGGAAAATATCCGTCGAAAAATGAACGAAAAGCGTTCCATACACGTCTAATATGCAAGACGTCTATATGTACGGAATGTAAAAGACGCTTTTGTAAGTAATGTATTGTCTAAAAATACGCATTTAAAATACATTGCACGTTTTTATACAAATATTATTTGTTGAATATATATATATATATTTTAAATATTTAATCAACATTAGTTAACAGCATCTTATAACATAATATTTAATCACCTTGTATATATATAATATATTAATATTCCATAAATTTTTTTTTTAAGTGAACTTCTATTGGCGCGGTATATATGGGGACTTAAAACGGAGCGAGCGCAAATTAACGGATGGATATATATATATATATATATATATATATATATATATAATCACATTCTTTTATATATATATATATAATGTGTGTGTGCGTGTGTTATATACACCCACATTAAAAAAAAAACTCCGTGTCGAATTTAGTTAATATGTCCTAAGGTTTCACTTCTTCCCTGTGCTCTTAAGCACAGATGTTTTTTTGAAAATAACAATCGTATATTTCGGAAAAATTAGATGTATAAAGGTGCAAAGCACTCTATAATGGGAAACATTATGTATCAGTTAATCTACACATATATCGCTTATATATTCGTGCATATATGTATATATAAATAAATATTTCAATCTTGTGTGTGAAGTCTTTTGCGTGTGTACTTATATTTAAGGGCAACACTCAGTATGACATAACATAGTCCCAACCATTACCATCAAATATGTCGTATATACAAATTTAAAATTCAAGAATATTATAAATTACTTCATATTAAAAAATGAAATTTTTTTCTATATTAGTGATGACAATGTTTACCGGTGACTTATTATTATATTACTATTAGTGCACATATTATTATTACTTACACTACTGTTTCTACCATTACTATTATTCATAAGATATATATATATATATATATATATATATAAAGAGTTTAATATCAATAATTATGTTATTTCTTCATATAATTTGAAATAATCAGCTGGGCAAAGCGTTTGAAATTAGTTTTCTTACTATGAGATCAGATAGAAATTTTAATTCCTAATAGAAAATTGATGTCGCATTGCACTCTGTGAGAATTTAAGGAAGGTATGTGGGTTTGTACTGTTCAGATGGGGGCAATTCATCTCATCGATCTTATATTTAGCACGCTGAGAAGCAAAGGCTGGACATTCAGATAAAAAGTGTTCTAGGTCATCTATTCCGTTACTAGAACAGCAGTTGCAGTTTGGAGTACTCGCAATATGGAACTTATATAAGTGGGCTAACTACATAAAAAGATTTTAATAACGTACTTTTTTTTTTCTTTTAACACAATTCATTTAGTTTTATTTAAAAATTTTTGATTGTGTGTTTTTTTTTAATATAAACAAATGTCACGAAATTATTTTAGTATAATAAAACGCTATTTTAAAAAAAATGTAGTACGATATATTAATAAATTAACCCTCCCGGTCAAAATGGCCGATTGTCTGTGACAACGTTTTAACACTTTCGGTCACACGTGAAATGATAGAAGATTATAAATCTTATTACTTTTTAAATGATTTTCAATGTATTTAGATAAATCTAATCAGAATTGAGACATTTTCACGGTCAACTGGAAAATATATAATTTTGTTTGTATTAAAAAAATTTCACGTACCATATAGTGTTGACACGGCTTAAAATAATCGTTCACTTTTGAAAGTTTAATTATTCTCATTATTCGTCCGGTTTGAATAATACAGTAAAAACTGTAACGTGCGGTTGGGCTGTACTTGTATAGTTTCATCGTTACGATTTGCGTAATACGATTGTGACGTTTAACTCTTAGCGCTTGTTTAACAAATAAAATGAAGTAATAGCTCTGGCAGTTTATAAAATCAAAGTTGAATTTATCGGTACGATTACGTAAAAATTTCCGTTACATCTTTTTAGCGTAATATAACGTCGTTATACATATACATTTATATATATGTATATACATGATTCCAACTCCGTGAAATTACACGATAAAGAGTATAAATATTTATTTAAAAGAAGTAAACGTAATTTCATTATGTTTTGTTAACATCATTTTCCGAATCAGGTTCATTGCCGAACGGATGATGTAAAGGTCAGAATTTTATTTGTTATTCCTAATGTAAACATTCGAGTACAAGAATTATATTGACAAAGATAAGACGAATTTTTTTTAGGCAGTCCTCCGTTCAACGGTTAACCTCAATTTATCGGTTGCGTTTAAATTTTAATATCTAATTATTTTACATACATGTACGGAAAATAAAAAAAAAACAAAATAAAAAATTACGAAATTAAGCCCTCCTCGATATTTTTTTTTGTTCTTATTAAAAAAAAATAAACATAAAAAAAAATTACCGCTCGAAGGAAGAAATTCGGTCAATTTTTATGCTTTTATTTATTATAGTCTGTATTGTCATTAAATCATCATTGTTCTCTGGCGATGGTTACTATTATAGTATTTTGCAATTATAATTACTATAATTGTTCTCTTTAGCAATCGGTACCACCGTGTATTACGATATTAGAATTGCGATATACTTATTATTTTTATTTCGACAAATCTGTTTTTTCATTTCGCTATTTTTTTGTGTAAACATTGTACGTTAATTAAGTATTTTCACATTTTTCTTTTCTCTCTTTTTTATATTTACATAATTTGTATATATTTTTATAGTACCGTTACTATACACATGTTGCGCTGGTGTCTAACACTAAACGACAATTGTACAAATCTGCGACTGTATAGTAAATTTTTAATTAACTTCTTCGTATATTACTGTTTTTCTAATATAACGTTTACCGTATAGATCTTACCTATTGATTTTTATATTTTAAAAAATATCTTTAATCTTTAATGATTAAAAAAATAATAATAATGATGATATAAGTAAAATACCTCTCAAACATTTTGATATACAAATTTTAAATGAATTTAATGTAACGATATGTTAACAAAAAAGATAAATATTAATAAATAAATTATTCGCTAACGTAACAAATCGTTTTAAAAATAAAAAAGATTACAGCGAATTTTCTATCGGATATTATTTAAATAAATTAAAGATAATCGGAGATAATAAATGTTGCAACTGCGAGAGTAATGAAATAGAAAATGTTCAACATATAATATATAGATGTAACATATATGATCATCTGCTGCACATAGAATTCACTGTACATTTAAATTAAATTATTTTACTAAACCGGTTTCCGATTTTTATCCCGGAATTATTTAAAATTAATCATATATATATATATTGTAACGACCCGTACAATATATATATACATACACATATCTATACATACAGATCGTTAACACATATATATATATATATATATTTACGTTATATGTCTAAATATTCAGATATAAATATTAAAAATATAACGTTACCGACTTTCTAATTTGCTTTGTTCCTTGAGGTATATCCGGGATGCCACATGGGGAAGGCCCATGACCGATTATTAAATAAATTAAATAAAAAAAAAAAACGAATGAAATAATACGTGTTTATTTACGATAAAAATTTATTAGAAATTTTATTTTATTTTAATACTATGTTAAATTATATACTTATACATATATATATATATATATATATATATATATACGTATATATATAATTATTATCATTATTAGATATATAAATAATCGCTACATAAGCTAATGACTAACGACAAATGTTTTTTTTTTTTTTTAAATAATCAAATAATCCTGTTTTTCCAAAATAACTGAATAAATCAGTCGTTTTCTGAAAATATTTTTTAAAATTTGTTTATTAATTTAAGCAATTAATTAATTTTCTTTATATACGATGTTTACATATATTTAAAAATCCGGTAAAAAATGGTGAAAACGTCTTTTAATTTGGAGATATCATTAATATATAATAAAAATAAAAAAGATCCTAATATTGATTCGTCTGCGTTAATGGTCTTCAATAATAATCGTTTTTTTGTCCCTTACGCGAAAGTGTCTATTAGTTAAACATTTTTTTTGTCAGAATTATCAATTTAGGATGAAAGTTTAAGTCTTTCAGTCACCATGTCCGCTATATGTGAAATTTTAATACTAACAAGTTTGTATATTTCCCGTGAAATGTGTCAATTCTAATTATATTTATGTAAAAACATTGAAAATCATCTAGAGTTTTCTAAAAAGTCACGTTAAACAACCTGTATAAGATTTATAATTTTCTTTTAAAATTTCACGTGTGACTGATTAATCATCTTGTATAACAGACCGTAATGCCGTACAGTATCAAGCGCTTTTTCAAATATCAATAAGTGAAAGTTAATATTGACATATTGGAGAGTAGTGATTTTATGAATTAAACAAAATAAAAGCAAAATTAATCGCTATAAAAATTATTTTATTAACGCGAAGCTTTTCGACAATCGCGTCATTTTCAAGCGTATTTAATTTATACGGGACGTTTTTTGTATATGCTCGAAAATGACGTGATTGTCGGAAAGTTTTCGCGTTAATGAAATCATTTTTATAGTGATTAAATTTATTTTTATTTTGTTAATAAGTAAAAGGCCAGTGCGTTTATTTAAATTAAACTTATCCGGTATCACAGGCGTGCAGTGTAGAAAATTCGCTTCTAAAATCGAATTGATTTTGCCGGAAATTGTCATTAGCAAATATTGTTAGGCCGGTATTAGTATTTTATCTTTTCCAGAATTTCGAAGCTTATTGGTCTAATATTTTTGGGGCGACTAACATTTCCGTTAGATTTAGGTATAGGTATTATTATTGAAGATTTCGTGCGAGGAAATACTCTCGTCTAATGCTGGCGTTAATACAACGCATATTGACGGAATATTATCGGGACCAGTAGTTAATTTATAAAAAGATATAAAAGGTTTCGAATAAATACTTAAAATATAAAATTACGAACCGATTTCACTGGCTACTAAAATTGGTTAATACCCGAGTAATAATTTCGCCATCCGTGTGGAAATAATTCCGAGATTCATCGATTAACAAGCAATCATCGTAGTTTGATTGCGTAGGCATCGTGTAAATGTTGTAAGCTTTATAATTCATGTCGTTTTTTGTTACGTCAAATGATTTTTTTTTTTACATTCCCATCGTATGTAAAATTTAGGTAAATTTTAAATCATTTTTTCTAATAATTATCGAAAATAATTTTTTTAAAAATATAGCATATATGATTTATCGACGAGTAATCACGATGTTTAACAGATTATTTTACTAATCGAAAATTATTATAGGTTGATTATATTGGAGAGTAGTGATTTTATTAATTAATTATAAACAAACAAAATAAAACACAATCACTAAAAGTTTTTTAATCGCGAAGCTTTTCGACAGTTACGTCATTTTCAAGCGCGAACTAAAAATTATTACATCTTTTTCTGTAATAATTTTTAGTTCGCGCTTGAAAATGACGTAACTGTCGGAAAGCTTCGCGATTAAAAAACTTTTAGTGATTGTGTTTTATTTTGTTTGTTTATAATTAGAAAATTATTATCCTGTTATCCGTTCGGATCACTTAGAAGAACGTAGTTACGATACAACTTTATCATCGAAAAATACCGCACTTTTTGATAACTTTTAAACGGCTTAACTGAGGTGCGCGCGGATAATTTTGTATTTAGTAAATAATGATTTTAAAATAAATTACGATTTTTTTTTGTTAATTTTACTTATATTGTTTATATGTAAACATAAAGTAGAACGAAGTTCGTCCGTTATAGCGGTAGTGTCAATTATAGGGTATTATATTGTTTTTTAAAAATTATTCCAGTAAAATAAGAAGCGAAATTATCTATTTTAAAAATTATTGTTTAATAAATTTTTATAATAATAATTAATTAGGTTAATAAATTGTTATTTTAGTTTTAAAATTACGATTATTCGAATTTTCGTTATTTCGCTTTAGGTGTTGCGTATTTTCGTTCTTCGATGGGTGGTTAAAATTTCCAGTTGTCTACATGGCTGTTCTGTTTTTTTATTTCTAAGGAGATACAAAGTTTCTCAAAATTTTATTCAAAAATTGTAGTTTCCGCAAAAAAATCACTATCATTTTTATCAAAATGTGATTTTTGAGAAAAAAAAAACTTTTTTTTTTAACGCGATGAGGTGATCTAAAATTCTTCCGATTATTTTAGTAATCGAAAATTGTCCGAAATATAAATTATATACTAAAAAAATATGTATAGGTAAGTAGTCGCCTACCTCCGATACGGATAAAAATTAATTATTTAAAAAATCAGTTATGTTTTCACTTTCGAAATGATCGATATTTCTGTTTGTGATACAACATTTCCAGAATTCCTGGGACTTGGTTGAAATTAAGAATTTAACTTTTAATCGATTCGTTTAATCTAATCGGTTTCTATAAAAATTAACGACATTTTTTTTTACTGTGTATTTTGGTAGTAATAATTGTACGATGTAGTAGAATGGCGACTTGCCAGTAATTAACATACACGCATATATATATATATATATATATATATATATATATATATATATATATATATTTATATATATAATGTGTGTACGCACGTTTTATTTTTTGATAAATCAGTGTTTATTTCCTGAATAATTTTGAAAATATATACCAATATCGTCGGACATTTGTATAGTCTCCAAAAGATGGAAAACTGCGAAATTTAAGAAGGATGACGCATCATTCAAGACGTACCATGTACACGAATATTTCGTGTTCCGTTTAACTCGTTTTATACGCGTGGGATTTTCACGTTTCAGTCGAATTAATTAACCTCATCACGATGGTTATTCGAAACGGGGAAAAAATTGAAACAATTTAAAATATAAAATTCAAAACACGCGGGTCATATAATAAGTTCGAAAATATCGACAAATTTTTTTTTATACAAGGTAACGCTGTTTCTTAGATGATACCGGGAAATTTTCGTCGTTTTTAAATGAATACTTTTACAATTAAGACTTCATGTCAACCAGAAGAAAAACAATTTTGTTAGCGATAAAATTTCATTTACCACATAATGAAACGGTTAAACACAACATTTTTTTAATATATATATATATATATATATTTAAATATGTAAATCACCATATGCCGTTTGTAACTACCAGGTTATTACAGCATAAGGAGACATCTAGTTTATATGCATGCTAGGAGTCCGCTTTCTCTGGCAAAAGTTAGAATTCTACTTATTGTGATTGAGGGCTGTTTGAGAGTATTTTGTGTATCGGGTCCTGAATTTTGTGTTTTAACCTGTGTGGTGTGAGTGTTTGGCAGTTGTAGATTAAGTGTGTGACTGTTGGTTCTGTTACATGTCCGCATAGGAGGCAGTTTGTCGGTGGAGTGCTTTGGGTATACAGATAATTGTGTGATTCAGCTGTATGACCCACTCGTAGACGGTTTAGGGTACCATATTCTTTTCTGCTTGTGACATCTGGAGGCCACCAACGTTCTATGGTTGATTTTATGTTCTTCAGGAAGGTTGTTTGCGAGGTCCAGTCGGTGGTCCATTCCTGTTTACTGTTGTTCGTGAGTACGTGTGCTAATGTTAATGGAGGTGGTGAATATTCTGGTACTGGTGAAAGTTTTGTCATTCCAACTACGTTCGAATTTAGGATTTTTTCTAATTATAATTTTTCAAAAATAAACAATTTTTTGTAAAATTTCGATCATTTTTTATCTTTTTAAATGTGTGAGAATGTAACACGTTTTATTCGTTAATAAAATTAATGTTCTCGCCGAAATATTTACCACCTCAGTAGACGTACACACTATTTAATAGATTTTGTGTTTCTTTTTCTTGTAGCTTCTCTGTCTACTAGTAGATAAACTAAAATTCTCGTCATATTGTTCGCCCGAAAAACGAACGATATTTTTCGGAAATTTTAATTATTTTAAAAAATGTAAATAAATTTTTAAATAATTCTGAGATACGATTGAACGGAATAGATTTTTTTCCCTACTAATTTTCTACACGCTAGCTGGAATTAATGTTAGTTCGAAATCTTTAACCGTTTCAGTTATACATTTTTTTTTTTTTTTTAAAACGTATATTTGTGATAAATGTTATAATGATATATACACTCATAATCACACCTCATGTATATACACAACAACACAACAACACTCATACGACATAATACAATTATTTTAATACTACTTATCCCGTCAAGCTTTCGCTTGTCGACGGGTAATTACATTTCTTACGATTTAATATTATACATTTTTAATATAATTTTTTATTTTGCTTACATTTATTATATTGATTTCTTTAAATACCGTTTATTTATATAATTATAACTCATTTACACTCTCACATACTCTCTAACTTAACTGCCAAAGTGAGCTTAAGTACTGATCAGTACCATGCTTACATACACACACACACACGCACACACACATAGAATTCATGTATACATCTGTTAGAGTAGTTTTAATTCATATTAACTTTCAATTTGCAAACAATATATTTCCACTCTAATCATCCACATATAGACTCCCATTTACACCAAAATTTTAATTTTATACCGGTGTTTATCATACAACTTTCCTAGTTGAACTGTAGATAATTTTCTACACGTGTTTATCATACAATATTCTTTCCTAGGTAAACTGTATATATATATATATATATATATATATATATATATATATTTTAAATTCAGACATTTCACGTAAACCAGAAAAGAAACATTTTTGGTTGGTTTAATGTACTATATAATGAACATCGTGACCTTCGAGGGGGTTAAGAGGACTTTTAATTCGTAACTAGAATAATTTTCGTCTTTCGATATATGTTTATATTAGTAAGAGAAAAAATCAAATTATGTAATTTTAAAATTTCGAAAATATATCGTCGAAACGTTAAAGTTGTAGAAATTTGCGACATCGATGCCGTGTAAATTCAGTCGGCGTTTAAATAACGTTATTGCAAAAATTTATATCATAAAAATTTCTGCCGTATATTCTCGGCCGAGTTTTAAATTCGATTATTGCAAAAACATATTTCAGAAATTTCTGCACATTTTTTCGAATGTATTTTTCTGAATAATGTACGTTTAAATAATTTTTTATTTTTCGTTTATATATTACTTTTACATTAATTAATAAATATTTTTTTTATACTATTTCTACGTGCTCCGTCAACCGTATTTGTAAATTTTTTTCCCGTTGAAAGTATTTTACTTTCTAAGTTGTTACGCATACCGCAAGCAAGCTCGTCAATTGTTTAAATGGAAATGTATGCCATTTACGAGTCTGTTTTTTTTTTATTAGATTATATACGAGGAGGGAGTCACCGACTCCTCGAGTATTATTTTACAACGTTCTAGACTTCCGGAATTTGACTAGAACTCTCAATACGACAGTGAGTTTCTTCACTAGCGTTGAACTAAGGTGTGAAATTTAAGCGATTATTTCCTGTCCACTGTCGCGTCCGTGAAAATGAGGTAGCGGATGCGATTACTCGGACGGACCTAACTAACTCCGGCCATTGAGATACTCAACGAGGACAGTTCGAAGCTTAAGGAAATGTTTTACCATACTTTCCGAGCATATTTCGAATTCGACAGCTTGTTAAAAGGTAAATCAAAAGACAAAAGAGCCCCGATTTAAAGATTTTTTCGTCTCTGTATTTGTCAGATTAATACACCTGAGGCCAAGTTAGCAATCGCCGGAAGTGGAGTTTCTCATGTATGTAATATCGAAGATAATGTCGAATATCGGAATAAAAATACAGGTAGCTTTCTGTCCGAACTTCTGTATACGCTATCGATACAACTCGAAGAATACTTCCTGTGATTAATTTTATTAAGGCCAATAATATAAATTTCTATCCAAACAGGTCTCCATTTAAACTGATCGAAAATTGGACCGACCGAAAAAAAAAATTTAGATTAATGGGCTTCTTTAGGGGGAGACTTACCGAGAATTTTTACACGATGATAAACGAAATTCTACAGTTCGCGTCTATTGCCCTATTTAGAATACTTGTAATAGCTAATATTGATAATAATAAACATTAACTACTCCTTTATCTAATGTCTATTTTTAAAGATACGTTTAATTTTAAAATCATATTTGTCGGTATAGAAAGAAAAAGAAACGAGAACATTATATATACGCTACTCGAAACGTGTAACGAGTATTGCGAATAAATAACACACACTAACATTCGTCTGCATATGTGTATACACGTATAAGTCTGTAATTTAAAAAAAAAAAAAACCAATAGGATGAATTATTGTTGCGACTTATTCTTACGTAAAAGCGGGCGTAGAAATAACCGTGTCGGTAACAACAATAATTTGTCAACAAAACGATGATAACAGAGTCGAAACCACTAGTTGCATTGTTACAGTAAAGGTGCTATATAGTTTTAAATTGGTTTGAGAGTAACAGTGACGAGCGTATTTTTCTATCTTAAACAACAAAATGATCTCAAAAACTGCTAACAAACGTATTGATACGGTCTTTGATTTTGTCGCAGTGACATAACGTTCGAGTATCTTCGAGTTATTTCGTTTATTCGAACACTTCCTGATTTTAATCTATATAAAATCTGCGTGTTAGTGTTAGGATGTTATTCTATTTATTATATATATATTTTATATATATATATAAATATATATAAAGAGATTTAATGTTGTTTATTGAGATCAACTAGTTAGAACCATACAGAATATGTCTATTTTATTAGGTTTTTTTCCTGTTAGAAAAAAAAAATATATTTTTTTTTATTTTACAAGCTGCATAGGGTAAAATAAATTAGTGGGACGATGAAATGATAGATTAGATATACCACAACTGGATTAAAATTATCTCTCAGCCACAAGTTCACTTCAGCCGACATGATGAAGCGTATAGATATATTCCTCGTGAATAGCTTTTAAATCTACCGGAAAAGAATATCTTTTGTTCACTATTTTACAGATGGAATCAGAAAATTTTAAAACACACGGATCGTAACACAAACTACGGAGTGTGTACGATTTAAAATTCGAGATTGACCGTAAATGTCGGATGATAGTTGCCGCATAATCGAATTTGTTTTACTACCGAATCGTACAATAGGAGTTTGTTTCCAGCTGACAAGTTTATCTGTTTACTAAACAGACGGAAGATATGTTGAATTTACGTGAGTTTAAGCGCAAACCGAAGTATTTGATATGACTCGCTAGAGGAATAAATATTCTATTTAGACGGACTGATGGAATTAGTCCTTTTCGTAAAGTAATACATACGTAATCGGTAAATGTGTATAGCGCAGTATTTTGATTCACCGCTATTATCAATAGCGCTTTTTTTGCGCAACTCTCGCTTGAACAGGGTGTGAATTGACTAGTTAGTGTACCATGTACGAAGCGGAATAAATCTTTCTTCTAGCGGTTCTATTGATGTCCTTAAGTTTGGAAAGCAAGCCACACGCGATCAAATGCTTATGATACTGGTTGCCGAACAAGATTATTTACACTCCGATGCGGAAGATATATTGTTAACTTTTAAATAGTGAACGCAACCCGTGTATTATTTATATCTATTCCCTTCGTCGCAAATGGTACAATTAGTAAGTTAATAAATGCAAACTATTCGACGAGTTCTTGCTAGATAAATCGATACAAAAACTGGTTTTACAATTGTCCCTCTGTATACTTTCTTCGCTATATCCTACAGAAAACAGGTTAATTCTAGAAGATGATAAATTCTAATAATCATAATAATAATAATTATTATTATTATTATTTTCAAAGCTTATAAGATGCATGTAATCTGTTCCGTTGAATAACATGCAGCACTGATCTGTATAAAAGACTGATAATTATTGTTTCCGTTAAATGTGATAAGCGCAATTTTCTTATATATAGAAGGAGACTTTCGCGATCAACTTGATAATGAAATTGTTATTTTTTAAAATCATTTTTTTGGTCTTTTAAATAATACATTTCGACGTACTTTTCTGTATTTTATAATATAGATTTTTATAAACGGTATCGTCCGGTATTTTTCAAAATCTCAACTTTAACTTTTGAGTCGGTTCAATTGAATCACAAAGTTATTATTAGCACTTTTTAAAGGTAAGGAAGGATGATGAGTAAATTTCGGTGTAATGATTCGAATATAATCTAGCGAAAGGTTTTTTCTAAAACAAAATGATCGCGTGTAGTGATAATACATTTCTCGTTTGAAAATAATTTTCTGAAACACATTTTTTAACGAAGATCGATATTGCGTGTATTCATCGTGATACGATTTTTTACACCTTAGTGTGCGCAATTATTGCATCTTATTATTATCATTGCTTACCTCGATAAATATCTGTTTTATTTCGATATATATTTTTAAATTGAACAATATCCTCCGAGTTCACGTTCGATTTGTCGATACTTTCAATATTTATTATTCTTCAATAAGTTTAGACGGCGTGTTTTATAGCATTTGTTTTTTCACCGTTTTCAGAGAAATACAATTTAAAAGCAGTTTTCCGAATACTTTCTTCGCTAATGCCACAGTAGTTGACGACACATTTAAGATCCATAGTTTTAGGACTGGACATCTGTTAATTAAATCCTTTTTTTTTTTTACTCGGTGAACTCGTCCGTCCAGATGGTATGCCACGTGGGATGGCCCACGACTGATAAATAAGTAAATAAAAAAAAACAACGCGGTTTTTTCAAGAAAATAAAATTGATTGTATTTTTTAACCGAATAAAAAATTACGATTTTAAAAAGAAAAAATGTACTATTAAATTAATTTTTGTCCACGTATATTTATTAACCATTCGCGGAGAGGCCGGAACTTTCCCTTAGTTGTTCGACACTTAGGAGCATGAAAGGAGTGACTCTAACTTAAGCGATCGATCTGCACCGATGATCCGTTGTAGCGCGAGTGTTGAGAGTAGAGTGATCACCTAGATCTTTCCGACAGTCTAGCACTCCACAGCGCTAGTGGCGCTCCAGTTCTCTTATTATTATCGTTATTTTCTTAACTTATTTCCGGCAAAATGCCGGTTCCCTTGTATTTCTAAATATTTCGATTTCTCTTCGTTAATGGATCTTGCCCTTTTTTTTGTCGATAACAAACTGATGCTTTGACTAACGGGAAACTTCCGTCATTTCTTATATTCTAAGCTTACACATATATATATATATATATATATATATATATATATATATATATATATATATAGTTATTTTCACGGCGACAAGCGGTAACACATACATACACAACATAAGGGCACTTTTAGGAACTCTATTTTCTCAACGTTTGTATATAAACCCTACGAATTGTGTAAATTTGTTATTTCGGCGAAACCATTTTGGTGCTAGTTTCTTTTAATTTTCAATTTTGAAAAAACTCTAATCCTACAGGCGTCAGCATGCTCTCTCCTATCTCATCCTTTTCCGAAAGTCACGCGCGTCGTATATACCTTAGTACATACATATGTATACGCTTATTCCTATCTCTCGTAATAGATTATTTAATATATATCAACATACATATTTCTCAATCTGGTAATTTTGGTTATAAGTTTTAATTTTAATATTTTAAATTTTAAATTTCAATCTTCTCTTACTACAACTAATACTGTAACAATTAGAGTTGTTACAAAATTTGTTTATTTATTTATTTATATAATACATATATATATATTTCAGAAACGACTTTATATGACGTTGTTACACGCATCTTTGTTTTATATATTTTTTTTACCGTTAGTTTCATGTTTCATTATCATTTTGCCATTTTAGTTTGTTTATATATTCTATTGCTATAAATATGACGCAAGTTTGTTTTTTGTTGCATATTTTTCATAGCTTAGCACGATATGAGAGACGGAGTATTTGTATGTATCGGTATTTGCTCCCTATAGCGCGATATCTCGATATTTATGTTTGTTTTTATTTTTTTTCCATTGTACCGATAGCAGAGTACTATAAACAACGGTGATGACGTGGTAAAATAAAAATGCGATTAATTCTACGCCTCAAACGAGACGATTAGATGATTGTTTTAGCGATAAAGTGTGGCCTGACAGTTGAAATTCAGAATTAAGAGCACATTAGTTCGTTATTGACATATTAATCGAGAATTATTATAAGCGTTTGCTTTTGTAATTTAGACTATTTAATTCTGGAGTTATTAGAAGAGCATCTCTGTCTGATAAATTTAATATCTTAATATAAGATGACTTGTTCAAGAATCCTGTCCAGTAACAGGGTCTCACTCAATATACATACAGAATGTGTATACTTTATACTAGATCCGTCAGTTTTAATCTACGAATGTCCGTAGAATTATTGGAAGCATGATTTTTTACCGTTTGGACAATTTAATCTTGCATGTAATTTATCTTCAAGTCCGTGCGGAGAGTTTTATTCGTCACACACCATGGCGCATTTACAATGATTCTTAGAACTCTATTTTGTAATCTTTGTATAATCGCTATGTTACTCTTTTTCGAGCACACCTACAGCTGACACCCGTATTTCCAGACAGGTTTGATGACCCAGTTGTAGAGCAACAGCTTATTTTCAACGGTTATCTGTTTAATTTTAACGCGTATTTCACTACGCTTTGTTATGATATTTCTTCCTCCAAGGATATTCCCAAATAACTGACTTCGTCTTTTAATTGGATAATATTGTCCTTCGATATTTAATCTTCGATTATTACAAAATTGTGTGTATCGATTTGTTTTCATTTACTTTGATACGCCATGTCATAAAGTAGTCCGATAATTGGTCAATCGCTAGTTGTAGACGCGTACTTGTCTTTATTGGGCACTTCTCTGAACACAGAATAGCCGTCTGCAAAAGTATCAATTTCAACGTTAGGCAGAGTGAGAATATCAGCGATATATATGAGCTATAATAGTGGACCCAACATGCTACCGCGAGGCACTCCTGCTTCTATTGGATATATTTGTGATTCCACACTGCCATATTTTACGGAAAACAATCGTTCGTGAGATATGATTCAAGAGGAAATTGGCATTTTATTTTATGTAACAAGCCCTCATGCCAAACTTCATCGAACGCTAGACTAACGTCCAAGAATACAGCACTTTTTCTGTTCTAAAGATGTTTCTATCATATTAGCAAATTACTTGTTCGATGGTACCAAGCTATAAGACCGAATTGGTGTTCGGGTATGATTTTTTGTTTTCAACTATAGGCATTAGTACTATGATTTTTTCGAACAGTTATGAAAGTATTGGTAAGAAAGAGATTGGCCTATATGATGTTAGTTCAGTTAGTGGCTTTGATTGTTCCTTCAAAATTATAATTTTCGAAAATTGTAGATGAATGGAAACGTGATCAACTCGTATTGTAGCATTAATAGTGTATGTTAATAAAACTAAGTCTTTCTTTGGTAATTATTTCAGTATATTCGCTGAAATTTGATCATAGCCAGAAGATTTACATTAGATTAACTTTGTTTTTCATTTATACCGGAGATGGGGTTTTTATTGATTTTGATGTATCAGATTTGCTTAACATAGAAAAATTCCATATAATTTAATTCCATATTTACGCAGTAATGGAGATTTGTGATTTTTTGAATTAATAAAACAAAATAAAAACAGTTAATCGCTATAAATTTTTTTATTTGCGCGAAGGTTTTCGACAGTTACTCAAGCGTACACAATAAAACGTTTATTATGTACGCTTGATAATGACGTAACTGTAGAAAAGCTTCGTCCAAATAAAAAATGTTATAGTGATTATTTTTTTTCTTTTATATATACCTATATATATATGTGTGTGTGTGTGTGTGTATTTGTGTATGTATATATACTTCTATACTAATATATAAAACTGTAGTGTCTGCCTGTGATTTGCGAATATTTTCATTATAACCACTGCATTGGGCTATTTTTATCACACATGAACAGAAAATCTATTTTTTAAAATTGTTGTCTATCTGTATGTCGATCTGCCTTGCCTGTCTGTTCCTATTTAACTTAAAAAAAGTATTAAAGTAATAATAATGAAATTCGCATAGCTTGTACCCTATATCATCAGATTCATTATAAGCTTATATATATATATATATATATATATATATATATATGTCCGTTATTTCAGCCACGCCCCTAAACAAACAAAACGTGATTTGTATTGCGAATGTTGGTAGTGAAGGTACGTTCGAACTGGAAAACGTGTTAAATTTTAAACAATTTAGCAGAGATGTCGCTGTTTACTCTTTTTTTTAAATTTTAAATTTATTCGTCCTATTTGTGATATGAAAATTTATTTTTTAAAATTGTTGTCTATCTGTTGTCGATCTGCCTGCCTGTCTGTTCCTATTTAACTTAAAAAAAGTATTAAAGTAATAATAATGAAATTCGCATAGCTTGTACCCTCTATTATCGGATTCATTATAAGCTTTTATATATATATATATATATATATATATATATATATATATATATGTCCGTTATTCAGCCACGCCTATAAACAAAAAAAACGTGATTTGTATTGCGAATGTTGGTAGTGAAGGTACGTTCGAACTGGAAAACGTGTTAAATTTTAAACAATTTAGCAGGGATGTCGCTGTTTACTCTTTTTTTTAATTTCAGCCACGCCCCTAAACAAACAAAACGTGATTTGTATTGCGAATGTTGGTATAGTGAAGGTACGTTCGAACTGGAAAACGTGTTAAATTTCAAACGATTTAGCAGAGATGTCGCTGTTTACTCTTTTTTTTAAATTTTAAATTTATTCGTCCTATTTGTGATATCAATGCGAAAGAAAGCTTAAAAAATACTTACAAAATGTATATACACACAAACACACATATATATATATATACATATATATTATATATATATTTATAATGTTGTTGTATTTGAGAGTAGTGATTTTATGAATTAACAAAACAAAACCAATGTTAATCGCTAAAATTTATTTAATTTATGCAAAGCTTTTCGACTTTTACGTCATTTTCAAGCAATACAAAAACGTTTACGAATACTGTCTTTTTCATTTAGCTACTTTTTGGAAACTGTATACGTCTGAATTACTATTTCAATGTTTTTTTTTAAAAATAAATCGTGCATATTTTTATATTTTATTTTACACTCCCGATAATAGCTTAACGGTCGAAAAGCTTCGTAATTTTTTTCATAAAAAAGTTTAATAATTTTCATTTCTCGTTGATTATTAATTAATATTGACCTATAGAGTTTGTTTTTTTTTTACTTTCTATAATATTTATCGAATATAAACTTAGCGGTTTAGTCGCGCATTATTTTCCGTTTCGAATTATACTCTATTTAATTAGGTCGGCTAAAAACTAATACATTTTAATATCTAGATCGTAAAATTTTACCACGAAAATAGACGATCTTGTTAGCGCTATATACTGGTAGGATTAGTGTGAAATGTACTTATAAATTCCGCGTTCGTTATATCACCGGTTCGGAATTTTTTTCAGATATAAACTACGTTTAAAAATCCGTCCCCTGCACATTCGTCTAATTAATTTTCGTCGATATTATAGAACAGGATCTTGGACAATTAACGCCGAAAGGGACGGAATAATAAACACATTCGAAATGTGGACTTATAGAAACGGTTTCTTAAGATACCGTGGATCGATTTCGTTGCTACGTCGATAATCGTCGAAGATATAAAAGAAAAAACTGGAAATATATCCAGCACAAATTACGAACAAAAGTCATTTTTTAACTGTCCAAGGCTTGGAAAGGCAACTAGAGGAAGGAAATGAATGAAGAACATAGAGAACATAGGGATTGGTAGAACTTATTCACTCGATGCGCAACGTCCTGAACGGAGATGCAATGATGATCATATTTTTCTCATCCTTGTTATACTTCTGACGGTAATTCTGGCGCTAGTTTATCTCCGTAATCGAAGTTACATAATATGTCGTCGTCGTCTACATTGTCTCGTAAAGAAAGTGTAAATGTACTATTGTTTTTTTCCTTTTTACCGTAATTAATAAATTTTTGACCTACATATTCTCGAACGAGTAAAATATTTACAACACGTTCTCGCACGTAATACATTGACGAAGTAATATAAATTATAAAATATAACATTCACGGATTATAAACACGGACGGTCCGAATAGTACCTTACGCATTGTCCGAACCGGTTTCCACGTTCTTCGCAATATTATCGAAATTTCGTTAATTTTTCTGGGCTTTCTTCTTTTTTTATTATAGGACGTTCTTCTGTGGAATAAGAAATTCTGTACACGAGAACGTCGCTATTATAAATCTGGACGGAATTTTATTCTCTCTTTCTGGATAATTAAATTAATTCACGTTCGTCTTAATTCCCCAGTCATTTTTCTTTCATTATAACACTGGTATCTGCTTCATATGAAACAATGCGCGCGTTATTCAAGTAGATAAAAGTATATATATATATCACACCTGCGCGTGTTCGGATATAATGAGGAAGCAGATGTAAAACGCGATATGTGACGCGACGTACGCTCGTTTCGAGCAGTCGAACGTATTCGATACGTGTGTGTGTGTGCACGTGTTAACTTTCTCCAGCTGCGTCCTGATCCGCGTTTTTGTCTTTCGACCTTCTTTATTATTAAAAATTATCTCCTTATCACGCGGTTGACCGATTTTTGTTTTTTATTAAATTTCCTCGCATATCCGAAATATCCGACGAAATTCTTTTATAATATTTCGTTCCGCTAATCTCCTTCGTTAAATACGCGTTAAAAAGAAGGAAAAAAAAAACACTAGGAAAATTTTATTCTGAAAATAATATTCCCGTTTAACGTTTTTCGTTTATTTAATTTTTTTTCCCGAGTGAAGTTTCTATTTCAATTTATTTCAACACTTTTATATTACAAAATGTATACGTAATAAACCGAACATATTTATACGAATAAATTATATTTAAAAATAATAATATATTTAAGGATAATGTTAAATTATGGGAAAATATGTTAACGACATCTTAATAATACGGAATAATATAAATATAGCCGAATAATTTCCTATCTAATCTAAATAACTATAATAAAACCATTTAATTTACATTAGAAATATGAGGGAAAACGTTAAAAATTTGTTACGTACATATATACAAAAACAGATTTAATACCTAAAGAGATTCATTCCGTCAAAAATGAATAAATTCGCCAGTTTGAGGAATCTTACCGATAAAGCAAAAACCGATTTTAATAGATAACGATAAAGTAAATTTTTTTTTGAAAAAAAAAACATAATAGAACAAAACCGATCGATAATAAATATAAACCCACTAAAGTTGAGAAAATATGGAACAAGATAAAAAGGATTAATTTATTTTCAATAAATCATGTAGGGATTAATAAAAATATTTTATAGATCTTTGCAATAAGAAATGATAACCGTTATTCGAATCGAATACTAGTGAAAAAATAGAAGATAGAAATATATTTACAAAATTCACGAGTATATAAATTAAATTGTAATCAACGCGATAAATACATAAGCGAACAATTCGCTGTAAGATTTAAAAAGAACCTTTAAATTCGTGTAAAACAATGATGGAAAATCATTATTTGGAATATATTGTAAAGAATTATTAACTAAAATTATACAAAAATTTATATATATATATATATATATATATATATATATATATATATATATAGAAAAACATTATAGAAAAAGAAAACTGCTAGAAAAATGGAAATCTTCTCCTTCTTCGAATTCTTCTTGTCGGGTGAAGCAACTTAACGGATTTCCAATAATCCGAGAAATCAATTGCGTTGCCTTCCAGTTTCATGATGTCATCAAAACTGCACTTAAACCGGCATGATAGACCGCTCCTCGTTACACGTGTACATAATGAATTTTCTGAAATTTTTTTCAAATTATCGCCGGTAGCATAGTTTAGGTCTGCATTTACGGAAAACTCCTGTGTAGGTTTAAGCCATTCGTTTTCCACTCTCGGCATTCTGTTTCCCAAGCGTTAAGTCGTGTGCAATTTCGTGTTTAACATTAATTGCCTTAGTTGCGGCCATAAAACTTTTACGGGACTTCTTCGCTGTTGTATATATAACCATATATAGCATATGGCGGTCATCGGTTTCTTGACTTATTTAAAATGGAAATAATAAAAGGTGATAGAAATTATTTTTTTTAAATTCGATGATAAATTTCGACGGAGAATTAATTCTAAGAAGTACACGACACAATTCATATTTTTTTTATATTAGAAGTTCTTATGTATTCTTATTATTACGTTTATGTACAAGTTTTATATTTCTGATTGTAAAGTGACGATACCGAAGCTAAGTCCGTGGATTCACTTAGAATAAATGATATGAATATTTTTCTTCGGCAACGTTTATAGTTTAATAAATAAATTTTTATATATTTGGACTCCCGTGTACTTTCGCATTCTGATATACGAATTTTATCGAATAATGCGATTTCTGCTTTTGATACTCCTGACCTAGTTTTCTCTTTACTAAACGGTAGAGTAAATTTAAATTTAAACTGGTTCTTTAATATAAAGTTGAAGATTTGCAACTTATATAATTCGCCCACCACCACCCGTAAAAAAATGTTACTCAATGGCAATTTATTACCAAATATAGTTTTTAACGTTGCAGTAGTCGCGCTCATTTAACGAACATCGGTGATCGCGTGGCGTCTATAAAACACCTTATTTTAATAATTTTTCATATAAAATATTATTATTTTTTTTAAAAATAAAATAATACGATATTCTGTATTATAAGAAGCTATTTATAAATTTAAAAAAAAACAAAAACACCTAAATATCAATTATATTACTTAAACATATACAATATTCAATTTTTGGGAACAATTTTCACATATTAATTTACTATGTTCAAAGCGGTTAAAAATTTTTACACTGTTTACAAAAAATTACGTGTTATTCTAATTTTTTTTTTTTTCTTGTGCATACGTAACACTGTTTTCGCCTAACTGGTTCGTCACTGCTTGCACTTGCGTCGTGTTCTGGATTTCTTTTTAAATTTTTCGGCGTGTTACTCAAAGTACACACCGTATTTTCTCGTTTATGGTCTCTTCTGTCTATGAAATAGCTAAATTTCTGAAGAAAGTTCGACGTTTCATCATATTTTCTCGAATATTATTATAACTATAAAATAATCCGTGTATTGATTTTCCACCTATGTTTAGTAGCCATACCACCGTCGGCGCCACTTTCTTATATTTCTTGAACAATTATGTAGCTAACGTCCACGATATACTGGTTTTATAACACGAATAGTCGCGTGGCGTCCAGTAGGCGCCAAACCCACTCTCACGACTTTAGTATAACAGTATTTTATTTTGTCTTTCGCGTGTTCACTTATCACCTCAGTTGGGCTCAACGATGGAAAATCATGTTCAACAACTCCAAATCGCAACACATCGTATTCACCCTGCGGCAAACGTGTCCCATCGGGTTTATATTGTAGATCAGCCTATTCCGCAAACAAACGTGGTAAAAAATATCTTGGCATGCACTCGGACAGAAAACCATGTCATCACTATACTAGCTAATAGGACGGCGTTCAACGCTCAGCATTTACTGCAAACGCCTGATATACTTACAAATTATAAAGCCCATATGGACATATAGCCCTATGGGGCTGCGCTAAGAAGACCAATCAGCAGCTTGTCCAAACTCGGCAAAACGTAATCCTACGAATAATCGTAGATGCCGATCGTTTCTACCGCAACGATGGCATCGACCTCGCGGTAAAAAGTGTACGCGAAGTAATACAAGATATTGCAAAGATGCACAAACGACGACCGCATAGACATCCCAATGTTGAAGCGAAAAAATTTGACATCGAACTCGATACTCGCCGTTTGAAACGACTGAAGTCTTGATTTAGCATTAAGTACTAATTTATATATGATATATGTAAAAGTTAGTAAGCCTTGCTCGCTAGAGCAAGAGTCTTCGTACCCGTCTTTATGTTTAACACCAGTTTTAAGCATATACGCCATCGTAATAATTGTAATACTTATTTGAGCGTAGTCTTAAGATCGAATTAACTATTAAATAAAAATAAAAAAAAAATTTCTTTACGAAAGTATATGAAAAAACAGAAAAATCTGAATTACGCATCGGGAACAAATATGTTTTATAGGAGGGGTGGCGCAGGCGCCACGCCACCACTTCAGTGTTAAGATAGGCGTTACTTATCTAATAAAACACCGAAGAAAAATAATTTCACTAATAACCCCCATTATTGCCTTATTTACGCAGATTTCTTTCCAAATTATTCCGTCCTAATTTGTATAGATTATGTACTTCGTCTTATTACTGTTCACAAATAATTTATATTACCGGGATTCGTGTTAACGATAATAATAATTACCATCAAATCAAATCAATTTATTTGTGTATTTAAAATTACAGTACACTTAAAAAGATACTCACAGTTGCATAGAAGTATATATTACGTTTTTATTCGCAATATGTAAAAATAGTTTACTCAACAGTAAGATATTTTGTTATACATATGACATCCTAGTATCGGTAGACAGCGTTTACAGTTGGGGTATATTACGACCTGAAACTCGTAGTAATTTTAATATCAGCTTAGCGTGATTAATCAAAAACTAATCCAATTGGATACCTGAAAAAATGAATTTATACATCTTATCAATATAGAAAATATGACGGATCAATTTTCCATTGTATGTATGTAACGTATGATTTGTGCCAATATCCATTCGTCATTCTAATATTTACGTAAAAACTCTCATGTTTGGTTTATTAAAAATTCAAATATTGATGTAGCAATATAAATGAATTGCGAGTAAATACTGTCGTCTTTAGGTAATAATTAATACTCGCTGCTATAATTACACACGATTTGATGCTCGATATATATTTTTTATCGGCTAATGATTAAATGTAGTAAGTAATTTAGATAAATAATCGCGATTTCTATTGTAAACATTGTAGCGCATGTAAATTATCAAAAATTTTCCAACATCGAAGTTTCCAATAAACATTAGATAACGTTTAATTTAAATAACTAATCCTCGTTTGTATTACTGATTTTTTAAAATTGCTTTGTAATGCACACAAATAATTTCACATTTACCGAAATGTTGATATATTAATATATTTATTTAATTAAGAAAAATTAACCAATAGTTATAACGTAATTTTTTTCTTCAACTAATTCGATATTCTGTTTTACTCATGATTCGAGTGTAAACTATTTAAAACACTATGTATCATCATCATCATATTGTTCGTTGCCGAACGTCGTAGCTATTATCGTACAAAATGAGCTAGCATTCAAGGCACTATTTATATATGTGACGCAGATGAGTGCGCATATGATGTTATAAAAAGTGGGGTTTTTCTACGTGATAATTAAGAATTAAATAATCTACGTCGCGCGTTGGTTTCGAACCTCCCGACCGTCCAGTTGACAGTCGAGCACTGTAGCAACTAAACATTTAATAGAGTCTTTAAATTTAAATATACGTTTAGTTATGTATTGCATTAATTTTATTCATTATAAAATTTAGTAATTTAACTGTATTTTTCTGTATTCTAGATTAGTCGGTGGCGATAAGATGGCGGTTAAAGAATGGGTGAAAAGATTTCAACCGCTGTCATTGTATACGATGGTAGTTTTGACCACATTTTACTTTTTAGTTCAATTAGTAGTCAGTTACGCGACACACGCACTCACATTGACCGTGGACTCTTACCTTATGTTGTGTAATTTGATAGCCTTGTTGGGCTATACATGCAGCATTAAGGTAAATTTTGTTTAGAAATACATACTCGCGTACATACATATATACGTGTATTTCATTTTTTGACTTATTAAACTAGAAGTATAAACGTACGAAAATGAAAAATATTTACTCAAATTCAAATTAACATATTTATCTAAAGACGCTCGACTTCTAGGTCATAATTTTGATAATTATGGATAATATAGTAATCGAAGAGGACCATTACGTGACGCGTGCAGTAATTTAAAATACAGTTCAGAGCGTAATATTGTTAAAGAAGGGCGTTCGAAGAACACGTGATCAAGATTACAAATTGTACGTCCAGCATGTAGAGGGCAATACGGATTTTCTCTAAGCTGCATAAGGAACAGGCGGTCCGGCAACAAGCAATGCCCAAACCGAAATCTGCTGATAAATTGCTCTCCGCTTAATGTTTTTAAAAAAGTAGAACCATGGGAAACTAGGGAGAGACGGCTGCAGCTGATAGTACGCAGTAAGACCGCTGTATACACTCCATATACGTCTGTTCCCGGAGTTTTTTACGTTCCGACTGTATAAAATGTATGACATCACGCGTTGAAACTGAAGAGAATACTATCCCATTAGAAGACCCCTCCTTTAGCTAGTTACAATTTCATTGCCGGGGATTCCGCGATGTCCCGGTACCTACAAGAAAGAGACAAATATACACAAAATTTTTCAGCTGATTAAGTTTCAACATGATGGATGAAATCAATGAATCTGACACCTTCGCTTTGCTTTCAATAGCCTTTAAAATACTTTGTGAGTCGGTGACAACGAGATAATTACCTGGAAGATTCGCATCGATTAAGAAATTTAAGGAAAGAAATACTTCTACATATTCAGCGGTAAATGCGGAACAAAGATCAGATAATTTGTACGCCCTACTAATATTAAGAGATGGGAACTGCTGCACCCGTTGCCTGAGCGGACTTCGATCCATCTGTATAAACAAGGATGTGTGTAGGAAAATTTTCAGCGATAATATTATTAAATGTAGCACGGATCAGTAAAGGAGGCCAGAGAACGTAGTTCTCGGAAAAGAAAGATGTTATTTTATTGGCAAAATTGTACACGAATACGATAACATAAATCGGATGGCTATTTCGCATAGTCTGGGCCTGAAATTCTTCCAACCTAGGTATAACTGAAGCCAGCAGGGGCATCTTGCTATTTGAAAACCGCCAGTTGGAATAAACTCGGTAGAACAAACTATACAACGGAAAGCGATCTACTATGTTCATTCTATACTGATCAAGAGCTTTAGTGCTAAATAACTCCGTCTGAACTGTAAGGGACTGCCATCAATGCCGGTATCGCAGTACTTCTAACTGCACCAATACATAGCCTCACACACTCGTTTTCTACCCGATCAAGCTTATTTAATAATGATTCAGATGCTGATCCATAAAAAAAAACACAACCATACTCCATTTTAGATCGAATTAACAATCTATAAAGAGCTCCTTATAACGTATTGTCCCTTCTGCATATTGAGAATCTACATCTGTTCCCGGACATAGCATTAAAATAGAAATAAAAACAATTGCAGAATGATTTATATCTTCTCGTATAATTTTATAGTTTTTAAAAATCGGAAAGTACTTTGGACTCCAGCTTCGTCGTTACCAATCTTCTGTAGAAGTTCTTGTTTGATCGAATGAAAAGGCTTTTTCACCGTTGATGTTCAGTTTGGACATACGGAGATTATATGTTCAACGGACAAATTTTTTTTCTTCTCGCCTATTTGCGAGATGATGTGAAGTTTCCCAATGTTCTAGTGTCCATAATTGATCTAACATGTGTTCCATAAAATCGTAAGAGCATGCCTCTGTCAGATTCCTGTGTAGGATTTTTAGTAGATTAAGAGCTTAAATGTATGTTCTTAGTAGTGCCGCATTTTTCAATTGTAATATTTTGCATTCTTTTTTGTACTTGAGTAAGATAATTCCCTCGTATGGATATTGGTAAATCATCCGCAAATATTTAGTAATTAGGTGGGTATTTGATTAAATGTTGCAAGTCGCTTAGAACTAGTATAAATAGTAGGGGGGCTCAACACTGAACTTAGCGGTACTTCTAATTTTTGATTTCTTCTAGCTGACAGTGAACTCCCTACTCGAACTTTTTGAAATTCCTATTTTGAAGGAATGCCACGACAAATTTGGGCAAGTTCTTTCAGAATCCTATCTCATATAACGTATATATTATCGTCTCTTTAGATATGTGATCAAAGACTAAAAATACTCATATCGTATATTGCCGCATAGTAAAACCATCAAGGATTTCTTGCTGTAATCTTAGTATGTTATCTATAGTCGATCGGCTTTTCCGGAAACCACTTTGATTGTTGTTCAGTAAGTTGTTATTTTCTACGTTATTCGCTTTGCAATATAATTCTTTCCAATATTTTGCACAGTATGTTAATGATATTGGACGGTAGCTATTGGCTCGGCTTTTACCTTTATTATTAGATCGGTATAATCTTGGCCTCCTTCGATAATGCGGGAATTTTGTATAATTTCCAAATTTGGTTGAATAAATGTTTACATTTGATGTTCTGTTCTGCGGTTTTTTTTTTAGCATCTCCGGGTGAATGTTATCTACAGCTGACTTTTTCTGTTCTTTTATTGCATTACTTCATGCTCGGTAACATCTCTATTGTATATCCTCTGTTATCCGTGATGTCGGAACTTTGTATAGTGTTATGACTTTTGAAGTTACCTGTTAATATGTATGGCCGTAGTTTAATTTTTTTAGTTCATCTTCACTGTATAAATATATTGTACGTATTATCACTGGGTTAACTAAGAATAGTTTTCCTGTCGTGGCTTTTGAATCTGTACTTTTTTTTTATACTATTGTGGGTCGACGCCGTCTTTAAAGTGTTACCAGTCGTTATAAAATCGCTTGGAGTGATGCTATAAGCATTTAAATGTACATTTTGATTAGAATTTAATTTTGTCTCTTGTAGATATATTACAGTGTGTATCTTGTATGATCAATTGTAAAAATGGAAGTTTGGATTTAATACTATTTATATTCCACGATATTATATTTATCATGTTGCTCGAAGGACAGTTATTTAGAATTCTTCCAACAGATCGGACAAGTTTTCCAAAATGTCTTTCTTAGAATCCTTTTTTGATGCATTTTGCAATTCGACTTCAGTTTTTAACCTTTTCAAAAACCACGTTAGAGTTCGTTTTGTATCTTTATTTAGGTAAAATATCTTCTGTCATATAATTTACTCGTATGTCGTCGGTATACTTTTTTGTAAGTTCGATTTTATCTTCATTGCCTTTTAGATTTTGTAGCATTTTTATGTATTGATTCGTAGTAATGAGACACATATTGGGGTAAGTTTCTTTAAATGCATTTATCTGTATTTTATCAATTTCTTCTCTGTTTAAATTTAAATGTGTGACACGCTCTTCAGTCTTTGGTAGTTTTGTTTTTTTTCCTTTTGATATCTATCTTAGCTAATTCAGTTACTACCATTGTGGGGATTTTCATCCTACCTTCAAGATCAACTACCGGATTAGTAACTTCTAAGAACTCCATATTTTCCTTCCGTTCAGAGATTAAATTTTCCGATTTACATTATGACCCTGTTATGAGTAGCGCTGGACATTTTAATTGCGCTTTGCTAGTGGTAATTTCACGTTTCTGCTTGTTCTCCGTAGTAAAATCTGTTTCTTCATTGTTAGTTAATCGACAATTTTTTGCTCGGTGTCCAGCTTTTTTTTTGCATGAAAAACAGATTAAGTTTTTATCCGTAGATAATTCTATAGTCTTTTCCATTGTAATTTATTATTAATGAGTCATGTACATTTGTTGCTCATTAGAATACTGCGCGTCTGAAAATGCGTTGGTACATTGGTCGATGATGTCCCGCTTTTATGAATGACATAAGTTTAAATTAATTTTCTCCGCGAGTATCTTTCCAATAATATGGTGCGGTATGATCGTACATCGGACACAAAGACGGACTTATTAACGGTCGGGTCTTTATTACTACATTATTTATTTTTATTTCTTCTTGTTTCGGGATAAATTCTTCCGCTATTTTATTTGAATGAAAATGAAGGGGGCACGGCAGAGACCTCCACGCGGTGCTCCTGGAAACGATATTAACGGTTTACTGCTGATCTCGGCTAACTCTGCCACTACGATTGCGCGCAAGATATTTGAAGAAGAAACAAACTAGAAGAAATAAACTAGATAATGAGCGCAGATAACCGAAATAGCCCTTTTCAGGGCTGCCCTACGTCGAAAATTGGACCTCGCCTCAAAATCCTACAACTTAATATAGAAGGTATCAGCAGAGCCAAATGCGAATTTCTCGCGAGGAAATACAGCAATAAGGTAGATGTCATACTCTTATAAGAAACGCATGTTGTTTCAGATAGCGAACTGTTTCAAAGAAGGAAAATTACTGATTTCATTCCGATCGCCGCAGTACACCATAAACAGTATGGAATAGCTACCTACATCAAAAACTCAATCATCTCTTACAAGGTGAAGTACAAGGCGTCTGAAAATAATGTATTCGTAATCGCTATCGAAGTTGAAGGATGCTCCATCATAAACGTGTACAAACCCCCAAGCGTCCAGTGGCCAATTACTCCGCTTCCAGTCTTCGAAAACAGAATGTCTATATACCTCGGAGATTTCAACAGTTATTCCCAGTGCTAGGGATATAACGCAGAAGACGAAAATGGTCGTAAATTAACTGAATGGATGGAAGCAAACGATTTTGTGCTTGCATATAACGCCAAAGATCCGGGCACGTTTTACTCGGCAAGATGGAACAGATCGTATACCACAGACCTTTGCATTCACTCTAAACCTACAACAGATATATACAACATAAATAGACAGGTCGAATCCAGATTCCCGAATAGTCAACATGTTCCAGTGTTAGTAACTACGGGAGTGAAGATTCCCTTTGTGAAGTCCATAAATAAACCAAGATGGAATTTTGCTAAAGCTAACTGGGAAAACTTCTCCGATGAGCTAGAGAAGGAGATAATACACATTAAACCAGAAGTAACAAATTACGGCCAGTTTACAAAAACGGTAATTCGGTGTGCCAAGAAAAATATTCCAAGAGGTTTCAGAAAGAAGTACGTTCCAGGCTGGAACAAGTTATGTGAAGACCTATATAACAATTTCGAAAAGACAGGCAATCTAGATATCGCAAGCGAACTTATGCACCAACTGAATAGTCAACGTCACAAGAAATAGGTAGCTACAGTCGAAGGCCTAAATTTCAAGTTACTGAGAAGATTTGGCACAGACAGTGCAGAAATCGATAAAAGCGACAAAATCAAACCAGACAAAATAGCAGAAAGACTCCTAAAAATAAGCAAAGTTAAATCCGATAAACAAGTGTCATTAGAAATAAAAAGCAAGCTACGAAAAACGAAAAACGAATTACAGAACGATGATGTATCATCAAATCCGTTCGATACGTCCGAATTAATAAGCGCGATTAAATCAATCAAAAATAGAAAATCCGCAGGACTAGACAATATATATCCGGAATTTATCAAACATTTTGGAACAAACACTAGGACTTTCGTACTAAAACTGTTTAACCAAATACTCGAGACTGGCCAACTGCCTGCGCTAAGGTTATCGCCATCAAGAAGCCTGGTAAGGAAGGAACAGATCCAGCAGACTATAGACCAATATCGCTACTAAGTACAATGTACAAGCTACTCGAACGACTAATACATCAAAGAATCGCCCCTTTAATAGATAAGTACTTCCACAATTTCAATCAGGCTTTCGTCCAGGAAGATCATGCTGCGATCAGGTCATGGCTTTAACTTCGTACATTGAATCTGGTTTCCAAAAATGCTTGAAGACATCAGCAGTCTTTATCGATCTTACTGCTGCCTACGACACAGTCTGGCGCGTGATGGCTTGCTCCTAAAAATAGCCCAGGCAGTTCCTAGTCGTAAAATCGTGACTCTACTTGGAAATATGTTGGCTGACAGAAGATTCGCGGTGTATACGGGAGCAGACCATAGCCGGTGGCGCACCATAAATAATGGCCTTCCACAAGGTTCAGTGTTGGCGCCAATTTTATTTAACTTATATATACATGATATACCGGTCCTCCAAGCGGAGAATTTCCAGTATGCAGACGACATTGTACTTGCAACTCAAAGCAAGCACTTAAAAAATGGCGAGGACGTACTCACAAAAGATTTACACAGCTTGGATGAATACTGTGCTAAATGGAGACTCAAGTTAAATCCGGTAAAAACAGAAACTTCGTTGTTTCACCTCAATTCACAGATGGCAAAAGCTAAAATACATGTTAAGCTCAACGGTAAAGATTTACCTTTTAACCCAACGCCAAAATATCTAGGCGTCGTTCTTGATCGAACTCTCACATACAAAGAGAACTCCGAAAAAATAGCTCAAAAAGTGAAGACAAGAGTAAACCTTATCGCTCGCCTTGCAGGTACAGCTTGGGGAGCAGAGACAAAACTCATCAGGACTGCTACACTGGCACTAGTGTTTTCAGCTGCAGAATATTGCTGCCCCGTTTGGATGGCCAGCTCGCATGCTAAGAACATCGATACACAACTGAACGCAGCACTACGCTTAGTAACCGGTACGCTAAAATCTACTCCTACTATGTGGCTTCCCGTGCTGGCAAATATATTTCCACCGCACATCCGCAGAGAAGAAACATTCAAACGAGAATGGGCTAAATACAACAGTATGCACTCTCACGTAGAAAAATTTATCAAAGATCCCCCACCTACACGTCTCAGCAGCAGGAAACCAGCATGGCTGACGGCTAACGAGCTACAGAGCAGTGTCAACGCAACTACGAAATGGAAGGAAATATGGGTTAAGCAGACTCCAACAAACGGACAATTAATATCAAATCCGGCTAGCAGGGTGCCAGGATTTGGTCTCAACAGAAAAACATGGTGCAATTTAAATCGCGTCAGAACCAACCAGGGTCGTTGCAAATATTTAATGAACAAATGGAAACTGTCGGAAACGGAGCTGTGCAGCTGTGGCGAGATCCAAACGATGTCACACTTTATAAATTCGTGTAAAGTAAATAGCTTTACTAAAGGACTGATTGGGGGCTACATTCACTAGAAGAAGGCGCAGAAGACTGGCTGTCGAACGTGAATTTATAATGCAGGATATCTCTAAATAAGCGCGTAATTGATACGATAATAATAATAATAATAATAATAATGAAAATAAAAGCACATTCTATTGTTAGACACACGCGATAAGAAGGTAATTTCGGACGGTGTGTACTCACTTTCGTAAGATATTCTTCGTTAGTAAATTTACCCGTAATTGGAAAAAACAACGGCTTGTTCTTCTGTAGGGAAGTTGAAAGAATCATTGATGTTTCTTGTATTTTTGACAACATTAACGAATTTATTCGATTCAGTCGAACTATTTTCAGTTGTAATTGTAGACGACTGCGGTTTTGGCTGTAGTATAGAGATGGTTGTGGTTAAAACTTTTGGTTCGTTTGTAGCTTAGTTCGCATGAGGCTAATCCAGTCTGAGTAGTGGTTTAATTTTTTTCATTTTTTTTTTTTTTAGTAGCCTAAACGGTCACACCGATTTTAAAATATTGCGCAAGTCTATGGAGTTAATATATAATATTTATCGATAATTCTGATGATAATAAAATGTAAACTATGAAAATACGATTAAGTAAGGTTAAAATATACAATCCTCCTATGTACACATCTTATCTCTAATCTGTTGTTAGATAGCGACTTTAGATAAAGTACAAAACTTACCGAATAATACGAACGATTACACTTATCGACTAGATTTGATTCGATCGTTCGACATAACAAAAACAGCATAACGAAAATTCGGAAACACATGTTCATGTTTTCGTTAGATCACGACGATCAAAGTGTAATATTTACTACTCGAATATTATTATTGTTATTATTTGATGGTATGTGCGTTGGCTGCACTAACAGACCGTATGCACTCATGAGCTTGCTGTATATCTGATTTAAAAGGTTCAGTGAATCCGTGAACAGGAAAACATTGTGGATTATGGTCGATAGATTCAGATAAGAGTTGAGGTAAGGAAGGAGAATCGGATATTCTAAGTGTTGAGAGAACATGACAAGATGTTAGTATGCGGAGTATAAGTAGTTGTGACATTTAGCAAAAGGGACAGAGAGGAGTGCCTTGAAGAAGATGGGAAAAAATTAACGGAAATGAAAGAAAAAATTGTAGCAAAAACCCGTCGTTAAATGTAATTCATACGTATATAAATGTATTTACAGATTAATATTCCGTATACATTTATTATTCATAATTCAAGAATTATATAGCGACGTGATAAAATGAGTAACCTTAATTATTAATAGCGTTTATTGATGTTTGCTTAAAAAGTTATTTGGTTAATCGCTTATTATTTTTATAAACAGAATAATATTACTTTTGAATGTGAAACTGATTATATCAAAACTGTAACTTTATACAATTATCCCAACTTTTTACGCAATAATATACCGTCATCTAACTAATTAATAATCAAAAGTTTTAGCGATGAGCGATGAATAATAAAGAATTTTATACTTATAAAACTAGCCTAATTTTTAAATTTCAAATTCCGTCTTATTAGGATCTACCGTGGTTACAATATATATATATGTATACATTTTTTATTGAAATATAGTCCAGATAGAGTAAATAAATAAATAATATCCAAATTTTCTAATGTAATTTTGGTTTTTACGTGTTAATTTAAAATAATGACTTATATATCTTGCGATAAATTATATATATATATATATTTTTTAAATATTTAAATTAATCCGATATGAGTTAATGCAGTTTCAGCTTACGGCTCCAAATCCACAGCATTCAACAGTGGACGTGTTTCAGCATTTATATGATTTTCAACTTTTGTTTGATGACAAAGATTTTTAATTACTTCGCTGATGTTAGACTTTTATGAATCTGTACATTTTTTAATAATATAATTTGTTTTTTAAAACTGTATTTTGAAGTTTTTCTATAATATTTCTATTGTTTCGTTTCATCATCATTAGTCGCATCAGTCTTTTGACTGGTAGCGCTGCAGCCTCCTTTTCCATTCGCCTCTGTCTTCCGCCGTAATTTTTAAATCGCGATAGGTGCCCATTCCTACGCTATCCATTATTTGTCTGATGTAGCACTTCCTTGGCCGGCCTCTTCTTCTTCTACCTTCCATCATGCCTACCAATATTCGTAGAACCAATCCACCATGTCTTATCACATGACCTATCCATCTATTTCTTCTTGTGCAAAGGTGGTTATAAAATTCTTTTCTTCCTTTCACTTTTTCCATAAATTTGTTGTTTGATATTTTTTCGGTCCATTTGATCTTCATCATGCGTCTCCAGCACCACATTTCAAATGCTTCCAGTTTTTTAATATCGACCTTCTTGAGTATCCACGTTTCGCTTCCGTAAAGTGCAATACTCCATACATATGTTTTAATTAATCTTTTCCTCAGTTCTATTCCCATATTACTGCTGAGTATAATTTTCATTTTCAATAATTGTTGCTTCGCTATGTTTACTCTGTTTTTTATATCTTCTGTATCGTTTCCGTCTTGCGACACAATACTTCCCAGATATTTGTATTTGGATATCTGTTCCAGTTTATCACCATGCAATTTAATAATAGTTCTATCCTGCCTAGCACTAGTTACCATTATTTTGGTTTTATCTTTATTTATTTTCATGTTTATTTTCTTTAGCTCATCGTTTAATATTTTCAATCCGTTTTCTAACCTTTTCCCGTTTTTAGCTACAATTGCAATGTCATCTGCGAATCGGAAGCAGCATATATTTTCTCCATTGACAGTAAGCCCTTTATCCTTTCCTTTCGTAGCGTTTTGTATGGCTTCTTCTATGTATAGATTAAATAACAACGGTGAAAGCTGGCAGCCCTGCCGTACTCCTTTTCGGATTCTAGCCTTTACTTCTTTATCATTTATTTTCAATATCCCTTCTTGTTTGGTATACATCTCGTATATTATTTTTATATCTCTGCTATCTATTCCAATTTCCACCATCTTTTTAAACATTATGTTCCAGTTTACTCGGTCGAACGCCTTTCCCAGATCAACAAATGCTATATACGTATTTTTACCAACTTCTTATTTTGAACAAATCACAAAAAATTCGAGTCACATGAGTATAAAAACCATATACATAATTTTATGAATTTTAGATGTTTATGAATATTTCCATGATAATATGTTTAAAAAATTTTTGTAATATTTCAGTTAGTATTCTGCATACGTTAAGAGTGTTAATATTAATAATGCATATTTTTAATGACATACCAATCAAATGGAGAATACGTTTATATACCGTAAATACAAATCGGTTTCAAAATTTATTACTAAATTAGTCATTTATTTCAAATTAACAACAGACGGTGAATTATTCGATATAGGTTTTTTTTTTTATATCTAATTCCCAACTATTTTTTTTTTACACGAACTTTCCAACGAGGTGTAGCATCTGGATTTTAGCTGTATCAGCATGCTGTATTCTAGAAACATAATGATGAACAGTAGATTTGTTGGTGGTTTTTTTTTCAAGTTACAGCGGTTCAATACAATCTACAAGTGTTTATAAACGGGAATTGTAGACGTTCAGTGCGCGAATGGTTAGCTCAGAATTCGCATGAATTGTATAACATAACGCCGATATTAGAGATGGGATATAATAAATTTGTATTAACTATAAACGAGAAGAAAACCAAGCTATTAATACAGCTAGCGCCTTGAAATAAAGAGGAAAGTGAGGTTGTGTTTGAAATAAACCAGACTACAATAGAACAAGTTGAAAAGTTGAAATATTTCGGACTTAATATCAGTTTAGGTAATGAAAAATAAACGGCACAATACAAACTGCTTCAGCTGCTGTAAATAAACTAAACGAAAGATTATTTTCTAATGTAAACAAAGCTGATCATTTATAAATCTTATTACCGACGTTACTGTACGGATTGCAAATCCGGGTTCCATAAAAAAAAAAACCATACGCTCGCTTGAAGCGCTTCAACAGCGTGTACTGCGTAGAATTCTACGTGTTCGTCGGCAAGATCGCGTGACAAGCAAACTGCCAATGTATAAAGTTGCTGCTTTGCAAGAATTGTCTAAGATGGTCCGAGCACGTTATTAGAATTGGTGAAAACAGGATTCGAAAAAAAAGTTTTTCATATATATTTGCTATTTATCGCTACGTTTACATTTTTGATCGCTATAAACACGTGTATATATATACAATACTTCGGAAGGCTGGGAGATACATCGACGTCAGTTTGCATTTTTTTGTTTACATCTTAAAATTAAAAATTTTAGTCATTAATAAAAATTTTGTGCTTTTAACGCAATTAATTTCTATTTTATGACCGTTTTAGTATGCTGGACTACAAACTATAACTGAAAATATATCAATGATGAACGCGTGCAGTAACAGTAGTTGCAATAGCGCAGGCGATGTTAGTCAAGGCCCCTCGACGTCCGTAGTTATTGAAAAACCTTGTCCAATCAAACGCATTATGGACGATGTGAAGAGTGACTCTTCTTCAGCTATAACTTCGTCTGGCGGAGGAGTAAGTATTGTTCATCGATTATTTTTATTTTTCAAATGTTCATTTTATTTTTTTATTTTCTAGCAAAAGGAAAAAAATAATATTTATGTTAATTTCAATTAACTTATCCGATTTCTACTTGTTTTATTCGAAAACAAAGAATGTTAGAATTAAATTTTTTCAGTACACAGTTCAGTTTGTGAGCTAGAGTTGGTTGAACCCGACGACGATATACAGACGATATACAACTTTCCAAATTATATCGTAAAATTTTGTGCCTTTTGGTCTATATTAGATTTATACCGTGCTGAATATAAACGTATGGCCATATAGTCCATATAATATGTGTAGTTTATTGCCGTTTTTAGTCATATTCACTCCGAAAGCAATATCCAATTTCCGTACACAAGATTTTCCTAGCTATATAGAGAATTAGCCGCATTATAACTCTCCTTTACAATATTTTTCTTATTTGGGAAGGTATTGGGATCTTCTATCTAACTATATTAGTGATAAATCAAACTCCTTAGCAATTGAAGAAGAAAGCAGGCAAACACAAAATGGTGGCATGAACATTCTATCCAAACTTTGGGCTTACTTGTTTTTGTTCCTGGCCAGTCGTTTTTATTTGAAATGACTAGTTTTCGTTGTTTTTTTTTTAAAAATAAAAAATAAAAAAAATATTATACTTTTTGCATAGACCACACTCAATTCAGTGCTAAATACTAGAAACCGTTCTTACACTAGCGCAATTAGTTCCATCAGCTCGTTGTAGTATTTTATACCACTCGCACTTCCGTTCAGTAGGGAAGATACCTTAATTCAGGGCTACCTTCGAAGGTAGACCCGTGTGCTTTGACCGGTATTTATTAATCCGCTCCTTCGAGCTAAGTGGTTTTTTCAATTACACATGAAATTTTGACACAAAACTAGAATTTTACGCACTGTGTTTATTATACAAAGTCGCTTTTTAGACGAGTCTATTTTCAACGTGTTGATATAAATATGATTAGAATCGAGATATTAAAATATATAATTTAGTTAACGTTAAAATTTCGTAATGTTCCATATAGGAGACACTTTGAACGAAAGAGTTAAGGTGTAATACGATTACGTATGCTGATAATGTTGCTGCGTTCGTTGCTGGTGGTATTAGAAGGCGGAGCACCTTTTAATAAGTGCAAATTTACCTTTAGCTCTAGCCTTATAACGCATATACGACATTTAAATGATATATCAGTATGATCGTTTATCTCATTGTCAGAAGATAGCTTATCATATTTTTTCTCTTTTAACCTTCGAATTATAGTTTTCACTCAAACCTATATTTGCCATTTATAGTATCTTCTTTCCGCGGAGAGGTTTTATACGTTGATTTTTTTCCTTTTTTGCAGAGTAAGTAAAAAATTCCTCCTTCTCTAATTTTATGACGAGGTATTTTATCTTACTTCTTCGGAATATCATCTGCTTAATATAGTTTTTTTATATTACCTCCTTGTTTGATTTCTTTTCGTTTATCGAAGTTTCCATACTCTCCTCGGTGTCTACATTTCGAATGTATTTGTTCGTTAGATGATTTCTGCAAGTGTCCACTTTTCTTGCACATACTTTATCATCTACATAATTGTATTACCTTCATTTTCGTACTCATCCTTCTGCTTCCGATCTTTCGATATCGACTACAGATTATTAAACACTTTTTTCGTCATCCTAATGCGCGTCTTCATTTCCTTTGAGTTTGTTAGTGAAAAGAGCGCCGAGATTATTGTTTTAGTTTTAATTAAATTTCTATGATACCTTTATCGATCAACCATAGTCTTCTTCTTCTTCATCAGCTATTTTCAATCCACTGCTGGATGTAGCCCTCTCGAAGTTCCTTCCATTTTTTCCTGTCAGCCGCTTTACTTGCCCAATCTTTTCGAAATTTATTTATATCGTCAACCCAACGTGTTAGTGGTCTGCCTATTCTACGATTTCCGTCTGGAGTCCACATTGTCGCTTTATTTGCCAAGAGTTCCTGGTGTCTTACCAGATGACCAGCCCATCTCCATTTTGATTCCTTTATACTTAGTATTATATCCTTTATTCTTGTTGTTTCTCTAAGCCATTTATTTTCTTTCTTGTCTTTCAGTGTTATGCCAATCATTTTCCTTTCGATTCTTCTTTGCGCTACTCTTAGCCTTTCCTCCATTGCTACTGTTGTATTCCACGTTTCACTCCCATAGGTCATTACCGGGAGCATGCATTGATTAAACGTTTTTCTTTTCAGACTTACAGGAATCTCCTTATTTTGTAAAATATTTTTTAGTTTTCCGCATGCTAGGGCGGTCATTTTGATTCTTCTCATTATTTCCTCCTCTATTCTATTGTCGCCTTTTATAATCTGTCCTAAGTAATTGAACGATGTTACTTCCTGTATTTTCGTCTGATCTATCATAACATTACTGATGTGTGTGAATTTGTTTCGCAACAGAACTGTTTTGGCTATGTTAATTTTTAGTCCTATTTCCTTGCTTTTTATATTAAGTTCTTGTGCCATTTCATTTAATTCTTCTATATCTTCGCTAAGTAACACTACATCGTCCGCATATCTGAGATGGTTGACATACGTTTGTCCAATTTTTATACCCTTACTATCCCATTTTAATTTTTCAAATATTGATTGTAAGGCCGCAATGAACAATTTAGGTGACATCGAATCTCCTTGTCTGATACCTCTGTATAAATTAACTTCTTTTTCCACTGGGCCAACCTGTATGGTACCTTAGTAATTTCATTTTTTCAGCATTGTTTCGTAACAAAATTTTTTGTGTTCTCGATTTATTTTCTTTAACTTGTCCGCGATTCTCGAGCCGTTCTGACACTTACCCTATTTCGCTTATATTTACCTTTAATTCGTATGCTCGTCTTTTGTTCCCAATAAATTCTTTTAATTATTTGCAGGTTATTAGTTAATATTATATTTCTGAACAACTGCGTATCAGCTTCCTGTGATTGAACCGATTAAATGTTTTTTAAGTAATTTATAAAGCATGCTACTACATTACAATTTATATTGAATACTCATTGTACTATAGTTTTTAATAGCGCTATTTCGTATCTTGTACCCCAATTCAGAATAAAAATTTCAGTTTTCTAAAGGTATGTAACGAATCTTTGTTCTGATGTTTATTATTTAAAGAATAATATTCAGTGTACGACTCATATGCGCAATTGTTCGATATTCGGTATACATTTTCGATGTGGATATTTTAGGAATTTATACGAAAGTCAACTTTATAAATCTTCTTTTTTTTTTTGCATCGTATATATGTGGTTTAACTGATTCAATAATCGTTTCTTAACCGCAGGTATTGCATCATCTTCTACAGCTTTGCTACTTCTTACCTTATTTGTAGAATTGCCAAGTAAACGACTACATTCTAGGTGCCTTCATTTTAGTCTCACTTTTACTGAGTTATCATTATATAATTCCTTAAGGTATTCTTATCTACACCTTTCTTACTTACTCCTTTCTAGCTCGCAAACGTTACCATTTATTTTTCTAATCCTTTTTAGGCGTGTTTTTTTTCTATTCGTTTCATTATTACGTGCACGTGCATTTCTTTTATGCTACTTTTATTTTGCACTTCTTCAATTTCTTCGCATTCTAGCTATTCTGTTTTCGCTACTATAGTTTCGCATACAGTTTATTTATTTGCTTATATTCTTGTCACGCTGTCTGATTTTCTTCCATTTCTTCATTAAATCGATTATTTTTCGAGTTTTCTCATTTTACTTATCTTCATTGCGCTTACTCTTTTTCACTTCTGTCGTTCCTTCTCGGTATTCTACATACCTTTGCTGCGCGCATTTTTTTGTAGTCTGCATGTTATTTTGTTCACACGTCCTCTTCCTTGCTCAAGTTCCCTAATGATGATTTCACATGAAGACTTTACAAATTTCACGCTCTTTTATTTGTTGAATTTCTACGTTGTTCGGTGATATTTAACACATTTAGCGGCCAGTAATTCAATACAGTATTCTGGAGGTTCTGCTTAAACCGTATATTACTAGTGTGTTTCAGCAATTCTATCAACCTTACCGTATTTGCCTTGCGATACTATGATTTTTATCTATTTTAGCATTGAAGTCAAAATTATATTATTGTATTTCACGCATTATTAGTACGTTTTTCATTTTTTCTTTTATAGAATTTCTTTATTTGTTGGAACGACTATTTGTTGTTGGTGTATACATGTCTTTGTATTATCGCAGTTGGTGTCGATTTTATTCAAAGTCTTATCGTTATGATTTTTCTGAGACTCGGAATATTTCTTCAACGGCATATTATTTTACTATGTGATCATGTTCGTCCCTCTCGATGTATTTAAAAATTCATACTCCTTGTCCGCATAAAATCTTCCAAATAAAATATTTTGTTTCTCTATAGGATAGGTCCGTCGTTATTTTATCTTTTCTAATTAGCGCTAAGCATGCTGAATAGAAAATTACCACTTTGCACGACATCGACGTACAGAACACATACCTGTTTCGCTTCTATGGAATTTTTTATAATAATCCTATTTTCAGTAAACACTTTGCGTATAAAATTTTCATTATAATCGTACGACGCATTCAAATTCACTTGCATCATTCCTAGGTTAGCGCTAAGCATGCTGAATAGAAAATTACCACTTTGCACGACATCGACGTACAGAACACATACCTGTTTCGCTTCTATGGAATTTTTTATAATAATCCTATTTTCAGTAAACACTTTGCGTATAAAATTTTCATTATAATCGTACGACGCATTCAAATTCACTTGCATCATTCCTAGGTGGTACTACGTAGTAATGCCTCGTCACCGATAGAAACATAATTATTATCTTCATATGGTAAAATATCGTCGGGAACATCGTATCTTTTTTATGTAATCATTTTCAACAACGCTGAAAGGAAGGTTCACGTACATTAACAGATTTGATCAGAAATTCAAATATTAACGAATGAAATATTCCATTAACCTAGATATTGTAAAACAATAACATACAATAGAGATGTACTTTGAATATATCAACTAAATAACACCATTAACATGAACCGGTTCCAAAGACGTTAATAACGTTGTCAGCAATACAGTATATTATTTATTTGACTTAACCGCAGTTTGAAATATTTTTTTTTTTTTTTTTTTTTTTGGTGACGCAAGAACTTTTGGAACTATTTTTAAATTGACGACGGTATAGACTTACAAATTACTTATTCAAAAAGTAAATATACCGATGTACGATAATATAACCGTCTCGAGATTGAATAAATAAAATTCTAGCGCAGTTTTCGTTTTTTTATTTTCATTTTTATTTTTTTTTCGAGCATTAATTACAGAATGAACATTCAACATTCATTTACTACGCCACTAACGCCTCGCGAAAAGTTAAAAATATCACACAGCGTGTTAATATGATAGTTATTGTTATATTATTATTATTACTACTGGACATTTTTGACACAAATCCAACGGAATTAGATGTGGGAATTAGTATCATGTTGGTTTTTTATTTTTGAAAAATGAAAAGACATGAATCAGCGCACACTTTTTTCGGATACATTATAGAAGAAAATTATTTTTTCTATATTAAAATGATAGGAATTTTATTATTATTTTTTCAATTTACCCTTCGGTATTGTAACAAATAATATATCGAGGAAATTCGAAATAATTAAAATTTGCTGTATATTCAAAGAGCAATCAACAGAGGCGACGAACTAGATAAGCTTTAAACGTGAATATGTATTTAAAAATTTAATTACATGTAATGACAAATCAATTTACTTGCAGAAAAAAAAAGAGGAAATTGTAACAAAGGAATATCGATCTAAATTAGAATCAAATACATTCGTAACACAATTTACGTTAATAAATAGACTATCAACAATAATAAAATTAAATTATAAAATAAGAAAAGGCATTAAAATCTCAAATTGAAGTTTACAGGGTATTAGATAACGAATGCAATGTATAAATGGAAATTTAGTGAATTGGCACGGAAATGTGTAAATTATTAATTGAAGGTTATCTTATTTGAATGGCACATTGAGTACAGTTATTTTTATTTTTTTATTTATTTTTATTATTTTATTATTTTTAATAATTTATATATATATATATATATAATAATTTTTAATATTTATATATATATTTTTTTTTGCAAAATAAAATCGAAGTTAATCACTAAAAAATTTATTACATAAACACGAAGCTTTTCGATTATTAAAAAAAAATCAATTGAAAATTAGTTAAATCACTAATATTTATTTTCTTATAGAAAACACAAAGCTTTTCGGCATTTACGCCATTATCAAGTGAAACATTTTTAAAAAATCATAATTTTCAAAATATAAATTAAATATATTATTACATCATTTGCAAGTTATTATTAAAAATGTTACAAATAAACCAAAGATATTACTAAAAAACTTATAAATATCGATACATTGAATAGCCAGATATAAAATTTTTTTTTTACAATAACATGTTATTATAAAACCGATTTTAAAATTAATTCTTCATCAAAATTAATCATATTATTTAATAAATTATTACTACTTCTATGTTTTATAATTTGTAGTTTTTCTAATAATTTTCTTTTTTTAAATTTATATTCTATGTGTAAAATTTTTTTATATTGTCTGTAATGTTTTCTATAAAATGTTTTTCTTCTCTACAGTGCTTACCATAAAGTGACTTATCATCATTTTCATTTCTGTATGAATTAAAGTGTTCTCTTAGTCTATTATTTATTTGACGTCCTGTTTCACCTATATAAAACTGATTACATGTTGAGCAGTTTATTCTATATACTCCAGATTTTTGTAATACCCTATAATCTTCTACTTTATTATTGCAAATTGATTTAAATAATGTTTTATTATTATTTATTGCTATCATAATATTGTACTTTTTAAAGATTTTTAAAAAATTATATGTGTATTTTCCTATATATTTAATTGATCCTAAATATTTATCTTTTTCTTTTTTATGTTGTAAAGAACTATTATTTGGTTTGTTCCATAATTCATCTACTATATTCGGATTATATTTATTTGCTATGGCAATTTGTTTAATAATATTCTTTTTTTTATTAAGTTTGTTTTTGTTGCAGTTTAAAATAATTTTGGCTCTATTACAATAATTTCTTAAACTAGCTACTTTATGTGATTTTGCATGAAAAGAATCGTTTGGAATTATTACATCAGTTAGTGTTTGTTTTCTCTGTTTATATCAATATCTAATATATTAGTTGTTTATATTAATATTTAAATCTAAGAAATTTATATTTTTATTACCTATTTCTACTGTAAATTTAATGTTTTTATTAATGTTGTTTAATTCTATTACAAATTTCTTTAATTCATAAGTTTCCAACTTGTTATTCCAAATAATTAATATATCATCTACATATCTTCCTCAAAATTTAACATTATTTTAAAATATATTATTTTCTTGAGATATTATGTTCTCTAGTTTATTCATATATATTTCTGCTAAACTAGGTGATAAAGGTGAACCCATCATTAATCCTTCTTCTTGTTTGTAGTATTTATCGTTAAATTTAAAATAGTTTTGATTTAATACAATTTTTAATAATTTTATAAATTGATTTTTAAACTTACTGTTATACATTTTATTATCTTCTATATATCTTATTACTTCATCTGTTGGTATATTATTATACATATTAACTATATCTAGCGATATAAGAATATCATTATTACTAATTTTTATTTCTTTCAACTTATCAATTAATTCTACATTATTTTTAACATTAAATTTTGTTTCAAATTCATAATTATCCTGTAAAAATTTCTTAATTATTTTAGAAACTTTATAAAATGGTGCATTTATACAATTAACTAATGGTCTTTATATATTTAACATAACATTAACAAGTTATGAGCATAACTAGTGATATATATAATTAATTTAAAGTAGATTTAATATAATTACAAAAAGTAAGCGAGCTATAAATACTGAACCAAATTTGTTCGATGCTTAATTTCAACATAACTTTGTTCTTCTTCATTCACTCCATCTCGAAGGTTGACCGTCAACATGGATGTGTTATCTCTTGACATGGCAGTTCGAAACATTTCATGCGATTAGCGCTTAAATCATTTATAAAAGTCGTTTGTCCACAAATGTGTTTTTTGATTTTTTCACAGTATTTTTCTTTGCAGCATTACACACACTGAATCTCGTAATTCATCTCACGATATCATCCAGGTATTTAAATTTCCGTTCTTTAATTAAATTTTTAATAGTTCTATTTTTTTTTCTTATTGTTCAAACTTCTTCGTTTGTGACTTTTTTTTAGTCTGGGAAATTTTTTACACGCGTCTATACGTGCATAGTTTCTACAAAACCGTGTCAAATGTCCAGCTTTCGTTACTATAGAAGAAAATGTAAAAGCTACAGTATTGTAAAATTTTTTCGCCCAATTTAAGGCTTAATTGTTCTCTTGTTAATAAAATGTTTGTCACCTTTGAAATGACTAATCTCGATTGTTCTATTCGTGAGAGAATTTCCTTGCGCGTAATGCAGCTGTCACCTAGAATATAGATATTTCAAGGAATGTACCTCTTTCAGTTACGTTCATATGACCTCTGACCTCATATGTTAAAAAAACAATCAGACTATCACTTCTGTTTCGTACGCGAGTCTCCGTAAACTTCACTATGATGCACAAGCTTGTTTATGACTTTTTTTTTTCAGTTCCTCTTGACTGTTGGCAATAATTAGGCTTGATTTTATCCAGTGCTTCCGTGAATATTGCCGCGGCATAAAGTTTAAAGAGTAGGGGAGATAGTACGCAGCCTTGTCGAACTCCTTTTTTGACACAAGCTCTTTCCAACAATAATTCCGCCATTTGTTTACAATAATGATTCCTTATGATTCGCAGGTCGGCTAACTTCCTAAGTTGACAAAAACCTTCAAGATTTATTAGTAAGTTTTATTAAAATCAAATATGAAGTTTTACACTGTGAGATGTATCAATACTGCCACACAAAGTATCAATATTCTTAATCTTACATTTAGTTACATATTATATGAATTTACAAATTAAAACTTTAATTATACATTCTCAAAGCTTACGACCAACGATAGTCGTTTATAGAAAGTTTGCAGACAAGACATAGGGCAGCATACTGCTCTTCCACCACATAATTATGTTTATAAGAATGAAGCGAAAGCTGAGTTATGAGCGTCAGAATACTTCAAAGTTTTTGATCGAAATTCTAATCTAGCTTCCAGCTATCAAGTGAACAAAATTCACTCTGCTGTTAAAAATTACCTGAATCATAATTAACTAATCAACAGTTTCCCCCTTGTCGCCCATAATGAAGTTTTTAACGACATCAAAACTATTAAGCTTAAAGGTTCTTTAGCAGATGACAATATTTCTACTGCTGTTATTAAGAAATTGCTACTAAGAATCGTAATTGACCTTACAATATAGGAAATGTCATTTTTAGATTTGGACCGTTTATTATCCAAACAGTTGAAAGATAGACAAATTTATTGCTCTTCCTAAACCAGATAATACAACGAACCAATCGCAGTTTATTACTAACTTCGTAAAATAAACTGAAATTATAAAATAGATTTTAATATGATTTTTTTTCAAAGTTAAGTATGGTGATTACTGCGGTGTTTGTTTTATTAATCGTATTTATCAAAATTATAAAATTAAAAATACGACAACAAGCAAGTTGTTTTCATTTGGCTGATCGTGTACCTCCTTGTCATATTTTTAGACACTATTCCTTTAAAAGTGACTGTGTAGGATGTAATATACATTTACCTGATGAGATGATCCAATAGCTGAAAAGCATTGTAGCTGTGCGGTAGTTTTCAACATTTTTACAATAGAACAGTTATACTAGTTTTCTCTAATTTTTATTGTTGTTCTTGAACCTAGAAATTAAAATGACGTAATAATCAATTTTACATTTTAAATTTTGTAAATAGAAACAGATGTTTTATGAAATGTATTTATTCTAGCCCAATCGAATTAAATAGTTATAATTTAGTTATCACGTATGCGATTTATGAATTGATCGGTTTTAATTATTATTTTTAATAGAGGGAATTACGTTTTCTCCAGTATAAAATAATAAACATAGTTGAATATATATTTTCTACATTCTATTATTGTAATTTATATTTTCTGGTGATAGCATTGTACTTATCCAGTATCAGAAAAGAGAATGAAGAACACATTCGGTTGGGCCAGAATAGATGTTTTGGTAATGCTAATTGGTTGTATTTTTTTCGCATCTTTATGTTTCGCCATAATCATTCAAGCATGTCAGACGTTAACTCACATCTCGCATCATGACGAAATGCATCACCCCATACCGGTGCTTTGTGTTGGAGCTTTCGGACTTGTGTTAAATGGCGTTTGCTATCTACTAATTGGAGGTAATTATTAATTGATATCGAATATAATTTTCACAATTTTATCAATATTTAGAACAAAAATAACTTTAATTTATGTGTAGTTTGTAATATTCGCAGATTCTGACGGATATCTGATAAGATAATCTATAAAAAAAAAAAAAAATCGGGCGTCATGAAATATATATGTCCAAATATTTTTGTATTAACAATTAAATAACTTATCGTACAATTCCGTGAATAATGGATATCTCCGTCGATTACTAACATCCACCATGGTAGTTTATATTCACATGGAATAATTGTCTAAGATACTAGCGATATAATTTTTTGTTTAACTCCAACAGATATATTTGAAAGCGGTTTCCACGAAAATGAATTGTTCAATTTTTTTATTTTTAAATGGGGTGCCTTTACAGCTTACCCAACGTGATACTGTAGGGATTATCTACATCTTAATCAAGCATGCTGACTTCTCTAAAAACGTCGCTATATGGGGAACAATTGTAGATTATCCAGATGTAAAAGGGACGATACATTATACGGAGGTGTAATACTCGAAGAACGTAACAAGATAAGGTAAAGCTCCGAACGCAACGGTGCTACAGCAGAGCATTAAAAAAAAACATGATCGGGGCTGCAGACTGTCTGTTCAGAATGGAGGAGACAGAAGGAACTTTCTCTAAGCTGCATACGGAAAAGACGGTCAGGCAACAAATGATGTCCAAATCGCAATCTGCTGATGAGTACAATTCCCTTACGACTAATTTTTTCAAAGAGATAGAACCACGGGAGTTTGGGGAGAGACGGCTGGAGGTGATAAAGTGAGAGGTGATTGAATAATGCTCTTAGTGTACATTAGCTCGCATTGAAGTGAATGATATCTTTGTGAGTTATTAAGGAGAGCTCTACACCACTAAACGACGCGTCTTTAGCCAATGAGTCAACAAATTCGTTGTCTGGAATACCTTTATGACCCGGCACCCACAAGAAGGACACAGATATTCCCACACGTTCCAAATTATTAAGTTTTAGCAAAACTAGACCGATTAATGTATCTGACACGCTACGTTTATTGTCTACAGTCGTCACCACGCTTTTGGAATCGGTAATAATAAAGTAATTTCCGCGAAGATTTAAGTCCGGTAGAATTGACAAGGCTTACTGCTACACATTCTGTAGTAAATACTGAACATTCTTGGCATAATTTGTACATGTTACTAATATTGAGAGCTGGAATGAACACTGCTGCTCCCGTTCCTCGAGTTGACTTTGATCCATCCGTGTAAACAAGGGTGTGTAGTGGAAACATTTCTGAGATAATACTATCGAAAGTGGCACGGATTAGTGTAGGAGGATACAGACTACAGTTTTCAGAGAAAAAGGATAAATTTTGTTTGTTAAAGAAGTAAACAATGGTATCATAAATTGAAAAGGAGCTTGCATGCACGTGAGACGTGCACGAAACTCCTCCAACCTTGTTATAACGGAACAGAACAGGGGCATTTTTCTATTTGAAGTTAGAATGGATATGACTGAACATGTTAAACAAAGGGAAGCGATTATTATTATTCATCCTACGTATCAACAGTTTCAGGTCTAAATAACTCCGTCTAAGTTGTAAGGGTGGAACTTTGCACTCTGCCATTAGTGCTGATACCGGAGTGCTTTTAACACCACCAATACACATAATGCATTCATTTTGCTCACGATCCAACTTGCCTAACAATACTGTTGACGCGGTTCCATAGAACATGGAACCATATTCCAGTTTAGATCGGATTAGTGATTTGAAGGGTAGTAGTAGAATAAAAGGGTCACCACCCCATCGTGTATTATGCAAAATACGTAAAATGTTAATAGCGCGATTGATAGTTGTTAATAGTTTATCAATATGTGGGCGCCATGTTAACCGAGAATCCAGAATAATTCCTAAATAGCGAAATGATGAGCAGAAAGGAATAGCGCCCCTTTCCGTTGTAGTGAAAAGGTCATTTGGGTCATATCGGCGATATGAAAAAACTACTGCTGCACACTTTTGAACACTAAGGTTTAACCTTAAATCAGAAAGACAATGTTCTATTGTAGCAACATCAGCATTAATATTGGACATGGCAACAGAAAAACTCGAATTTGATATAAACACCCCCCCCCGGGGGTAAACCTTTGTATATTGTACTTTGATAATTAACCAACCTTGTACTTAATGATATACAACGCTGCAGAAATAATCTACAAATAAAGTGGTAACAGTGGTCAGGAACACCTATGGATAATAACTTACACTGCAAGATAGGCAAATGGACACTACCATAAGCATCCATTATATCCAGAAAAACAGTAATGTTAAAATGTTTTTCAATAAGATTATTGTATTATATATTGCCTAGCAGATCACCCACACACTCCAAAGAGCTCTCGTATTACTGCGGAAGCCGTACATATTAGAAGGAAGGATTTGATTGCGTTCTAACCACCAATTAAGACGTAACGTTAAAACTGATTCACATTCCTGAAACAAGAGGCCAAAGAAATAGGTCGAAATTTTCCATTTTTCTTAGGGATGGGAACAACAACAAATACCATCCAAGAATTGGGGATCAATTTGGACTGCCAAACTTTATTAAGAATGTAAGATTGTGAAAAAGTTATCCGGTAGTTTCTGTAGTACTTCGAAAGACACGCCATCATGACCAGGTGCAGTCGATTTTTTGTTTCCTAAGACATAAGCAACTTCATTCTTAGTAAAATCTAAAAAGTGGTTAGAAGGCCTACTGAGAGGTTGCATGACTTCTTCCAGTTCAGGTACATGAGAAGGGGCCATTGTTTCGATGAAGGAATACATATCATCATCACTTAATTGATTAACCCGGCTATAGGTGGAACATCTGGAAGGCTTTTGATAACCCCCACACCTTTGAAATTGGGGTTAAAAATATCACTTCAAGGTTATGCTAATTATAAAAGCTTCCTAAATTATACATAAATGCGGTAAATTAGTATAGAAATCGAACGTTTATTATTAAGTATGGTACAACGTGTACGGAGGAATTATAGACGATTCTTTACTTAAATGGTAATAAATCTTACTTTTCATTTTAAAGTCTTCATTTGGTTAACCTATTTTAAATGGCAAGGATTGCGACAAATGAGACTATTTCGTATACTGAAATAAAAAGAAAGAATCCTACGAGTACATAATTAAAGTTTTTAATATTTTATTTCTTCTCCAATAATAATAATAATAATAATAATGATGATGATAATGCTAGTAATAGCGAATTACAGCTATTTTTTAGCGCTGTTCAATAACTATAAAAAACTTTGATAACTGCCTATATATATATAAAAAATATTCATATTTGAAATATGTACATCGGGTTATCTCAAGATACGACATGTGAAAAGGGTAAAATTTAAGACTTTATCTTGTGCCACTAACCATTTCCACTTTATCTTATCTGAACCCGAATTTTTGTGTTAATTTATACCTGTAATGCCAAGTGAACTAAAGTACTCACTGCCCCACTTATTATATCTATTATATAAAATTCCTGCAAAGCTTAATATTTAAGTACTTGTCGATATTATCAATCAATTAATTTTGAAATTAATGAAATTTAAAAGAAAATAATTAGACGGTAAGAAGAGTTTATTAATTTTGTTTACATTAATTACCCTACTAAATTACTTATATTTTAGAAGATACACCTGTATATTAGTGATTTGAATGTCTTTGAAATTTGTTCGTCTTGAACTTAATGTGCTAGCTCTATATGTGTGATGTTATTTCTAGTATTTTAGTAATTGTTACGAAATTGGCTACAAAATATTTGCTGCGATTTTAATGTGCTTAATTTGTTTGTTTGAAAATACACACCGTTTTAAATTGCACGTTATATCAAAGTGTGGTAAGGCGCAGTTTAAATTATTTATTAAAATGCTCCTTTAACATGAAAATCTAAGACACAACATAGTTTTACAATATAATTTAAAAATTAATTCATAGCGTTTCATTATTTTTTGTATTTCATCCCGTTTGTTTTTAACATGAGAGGAAAAACTGATGCGGGTTTGTTATAATACAAATATTTTAATCGCATTTCGAATTAGATTTAGTCTGTGAGTAATATCTTAAATGTATAATTTTAAATAATTATATAATTCGAGAAACAGAATTTGAACATTGACCGCCGAAAATTTTATAAAGGCGAAGTTTTAACCACTATTGCACTCGCAATGATCATCTGTAGACGAATTGAAGTTTTATTTTATACCGAGAGCTTATCACTTACAATCCACTTTATACTAGAATGTGGAATTTTAGTATAATTATCGTTAATGCGAAGTAGGTATGGTCTTTCATACCCGTGTTGTTTGTTATATAAGATAAAAATTTGTTTTACACTAATAAAAAAAATGTTTTCACAAACACACACATATACACACATATATATATATATATATATATATGAATTGTGTTTCAATTTATTTTATAATTTGTAGGCTTTACATTCCACCAAGGTAGTTTTCTTCGTGTGACATCGTCGGGTATAGTAGTACTTGACAGTGTATTGTCTTCTTCTTTCCGGGAACGCAATCGCAAGCAACAGATAGATAATTTCGTGGAAACCGATAGTTCGGGCAGTCAAAGCGCTAGTAGTAATAGCACTGGAAGTATTCCCCTGCGTCCTCAAAGACATCAAGGTCCTTGGGAAATGAGCCGGGACGCCATAGGCAAGTGACACGGTAACGAATTAATATATGACTGTCCTAACTCTGCTGTGCTGAATATAGCAAATTTTAGGCTATGTGTCGTTCTTTCGTTTTGTGTACTCGTATCTAGCACAATTGTCTATTATACACGCATAACCTGTAGTAAAAGTATTTATACTTCATGAAACAAGATTTATTGGAATTCTCGCGGTCGTTTTCAATGTTGAAAATTATTGTTTTTAGTAAAAGACGACGTCTCATTTGTTATGCAATTTTAACGTTTTGAATGGACACGCACTACTGATCATTGAATTTCAATTCTGGTCAGTGACGTAGCCTGACTTGGTGAAGAGGGGGGTTTAAACAGAACTAAATTATAACAGTAAACCCAAGTTAAATTGAACTTTAAGTAAATAACCAAAACTCAAGTAGGTTAAACCCCAAGCCCTAACCAATCCAACTCAGCAGAGTTATTTTTATACTTATTAGACGTCGAATATGTAATTCTATTAGAAGCAATAGACGGCAGAAATGTTTAACGTCACTGGAACACACTAATAGTATGTTATTGAGGACAGAGGGAGATGATTACAAAGTACAATAAATTCCGCGAAAAAATAAACGATAATTATTTTCTATTTTTCGAAGGAATAATATATAGTAATAATTAACTAAATTTAAAATTTAAAATCTATTGTAAGCGTTTTTCTACAAAATTCTTCTAGTACCTCCTATATTACAAAACTGTTTATTTACTTCAAAAACAACGAAATTTAAATAAAATAAATGAAAATGGTTTATCAAATGCAAAACATATATTTCCTTATTATCAGATTGATTCCAGGGGGCGGTTCAGACACCCAAAACCACCCCTTGGCTACGCCACTGATTCTGGTGATGAATACTGAATGTCCATACGAAACGTGTTAAAATTACCTAACAAATGAGACGTGGTTTTTTAATGAAAATAACAATTTTTAAATTAGTTTACCGGCTGGTAAGATTGTAAAACTATGTGCCTTAAAATGGTAACTTTCTTACGGCATCCGTTGATATTGTCAATAATTAACAACGTCATAAATATTTAATAATTTTCCTAGTGAGCGGAATATTTCAAAATTGTTCTAGTCTTCGGAATTTCTTTTTTAGATATTTGGTTTTCTCGAAATTTAGAAACAATTTTCAACTTTACGTTGAAATATGAAAAAATGTAGACAACGATGACATCGTTTGTTTAATGTTTTAAGGCGAAACAATGAAATATTTTTACTAAATTAAGGATACAACCGTTTTGTATAGTCATATTTTTTTCTTATTACTACTGTATTATTCAAATTAATGTTTTACATATTGTTACATTTACAAAGGTGTAATACACTGCACCTCCAATTTAGGCCTAATCAGTGTACTACTTTACAATACTCTATAATATATAATAATATAGTAACCAGTTTTACATTCGTATTTACGCGGGCTGTGCACCAGTTTCACTCCCAGTCATCGAAAGTATACATGCATGCACTTATAACTTCTTATACGAGGTAATATTTAAACTATAATTTAGGTGTACTGAATGTATAAATGTGGGAATCATACCTAACATATATAGACATATACGCAACTTAAGCATTATTACACAGAAAGTTCACACAAACGCACATATACGCATGTACTTGCGCAGAAATATACTCATTATAGGTATTACTGAAAATTTTATCACTGTTTCACAAAGTGCTAGTAAAAAACTTTAGTAAGCCGGGAATTTCTTCTGCAGTATATTAAAAGCAAATAATTGAAATTGTCGGGCATTCGTCTTGTATGAGGACATACAAAGAATACACGGTTTGCAGTTTCTATTGCGCCACATTCACACTTGTCATCCTTACTTAAATGAAAATGAAATAGATAAGAATTTTCCGTGCCCCGTTAATAATTGGGTAGCGTAGAAATTAGGAGTAATTTTGATTTTGTGTCTATGTAATATATCGGGGATTAAGCTGTGGATGTGTCGCCCAGTATTATCTTCTTTTCATCTTTTTCGCCAAATTTCTAAGCAGTGTTTTGAAAGCTATAAAACGTCGCTACTTAGAAATTTTGTAAAAAAATCCCTAATATATTACATAGGCACAAAATCAAAATTACTCCTGATTTCTACACTACCAAATGATTAAACGTGCACGGAAAATTTATACGGAAAGAAATTCACGTTTTCAATGGCAATCATGACTGTCCTACTGAACGTAAGAAGATCGAGAGAAAGATAAATATAGATGAGCGGTGTCGTTTATTAGGGATTTTCTTTGCACGACGAAAAGTCTTTTCTTTACTGTTTTAACTTTTATCCGATTTAAAAGGGCGGTGTAGCGGTATGCTAAGGTGTTTGAATTGTATAATACAATTCTGTAAACTGAAGCCACCGTGTATTTTTACAGCCTCGTAACATTTTAAAGTATTTAGTATCCATTTTCAATATTATGTTATCAAGATTATGTTTAAAAGTTATTATCTCCGAGAGAATACATAAGTATTTAAAATATTCAACTACTTTAAAAGTTGAATTCTTAAATCTTACTTTAATGTTGTTTCTCTTCGATTTAAATGAATTTGTGAAAAATATGACAAAACTTTTTTCGATTGACAATTTTAGTTTGACATTATCTAAAGTATCATTTGCTATATTTTCTAGTTTTACTTTTGAGTTACCAGAAATTATGAAAATGTGATCATTTGCATATGCACATAGTGTTACATTTTGATTGTAGCATAATTTCAAAACACCGTTAAAAAGTATGCTCCAGAATAGTAGACCCAGAACACCGAATTTATTTCGCAATGACTTATGATAACTATTGTCGGCGTCTGTACTATCGCTAGGAAATAGTGTGTAGAGACAATATTTTAGATTATCGTTTTAGTTATTTGGCCGTACACACACACACACACACACACACACACACACACATATATATATATATATATATATATATATATGATTTTATACACAAATTAGTGTAGGAAAATATGTTATTTTAATTTTTGTATGTAGAAAGATTTTTCATTTATTACATCTCAGAAGCCACTGTAATTATATTAGAATTCTCACATTTATGGTATAGGCATATTTCAGATACCGACTTATAGTTTTAAATATGTGGTTTCTGTTATATTAGTATGTATTTCGATACGGTTTTATATCAAAGATTTGTCATGGATCATTGATAATTCTTTCCCCACAGTGATATCATTGAAGATTCGTTTTCTTATCAATCTTAATTTTACCTCATTTATATACTGGAAATTATCCTACTAGGCTCACTTGTTTTTGTGTTTTTATTTTGTGCAAGTATGGTAATTATATGTCTACATGTTTGTATATAAAATACATTTGATTCACTCTTCTCTTTGTTTCGGTTATTTAAATTTACATCAGTTCACCAGAGGCGAACATATATTTTTAGGCATTTTCCCAAAAAATTTTTTTTTTGTTTAACAAACTTGCGATGTTAGTATACCTATATGTTCTTTTAGTGTTCATATATGAAACTAAAATTTAAATACAGAAAAATTCTTGTCACTTATTTTTTCTACAGAATTTTTAATATTCTTTATGTCAATAATGTGTAAATAATTCTCTATTCGATATCAGCCTGTCACCTACAGTCAATAATTTTTTTTCTTGTAGTTACTACTGCGATTAAGAGGCTATTTTTTGAAACTGATTGAACATTTTCTAACTTTATAAAGTTTTATTTGTATTGAAAAACTCTTTATAAAGTATTTACAGCACTAATCCATTATATGCTTATAACTGAAACGAATTATAATTCTGTTTTTTTTTTTATTATTATTATTTTAATACGAATTTAATGTTTATTATATTTTCCGTTGATAGTATATGTTTTTTTTCCCCTAATTGAATGAGGAGAATCATTTACATTCATGAAGTTATTTATTTTAAAAATAATATAAATATGTCTTTTCCAGGTTGTATATGTGTTATGGTATGCGCTGTTATTGTATATCTAACAGATTCATCAGTCGCTAAATACGTTGATCCGATAATAGCTATCATTTCGGCTGTGTTATTATTATTTCTAAGTTATCCTTACAGTAAGTCTATATATATATATGTGTATGTGTGTAATATCGACACTCGTATAGTTAAGTCGTCTGCATTAGTTTTTACAGGACTTTTGATAAAGGAAAGAGAAAGAAGTGAGTGTGGTAGGAAATTGAAGGAAAAGAAAATTACAGAATGAAGAAACAGGAATGTGCAGAAAGTTGTGCGTGAAATTGATAATGTAGAAGTAGGAGCACAAAACCGTAAAACCATATTTCAGCAACCACACATTTTTATATATCCAGTGGCAACACGAGGAAGACGACCAGGAACATAATTCTGTTTATGCTGAGAAACAAGGAGAGAAAATCTTAAAAGAAAGAGGATAAAAAGAAGAATAGAAGGAAAAGGAAATGCCACTATTTTGGGGTGACACCCTAGCCTTTGGATGTAGATCCTAGCCGCGAGACAGCGGGTTGCTACTGAGGTAGCGGTGTAAGGCTTTGACAGCGGCCAAAATTCGTTGAGAGTGAGACAGTCGTAGGATATTGAAGATTTTTACCACGCAGTTCCTCAATCTGCCAATCCGCATCTACATGTCTCATTGCCCTTCTACCACAGACTGTCCACCAGTAGCCGCTCCTGGTTCGTGATTGATTATTCGCAGCTAACTACTATATCTACTGGTCATTTCACTATCCACCACCTGTGTACACGCCCCGGTCCTCCGGTTAGAGCTCAAGTGTACAATGTACACGCCGGCGGGAATATATATATATATCTATATATATATGAAGTTATCCACCTGTATAATTATTTTTTTTAATACAATATCGCTGTCTCTTTTATTACACGAACGCAACTCTTCCAGAAAGGGTCGATGATGAGATATTTTACAGATGGTCTTTGACAGCGATATCGCTGTCTCTTTTACTAGGCGAAAGTAAAACATCCAGAATGGACGGATGATGCGTTGTTTTTACAGGCGGTCTACCGGCTAATTTCCCGATTTTAGGTGGTTGTTAAATTTTAAACAATTTGACATGGATATCGTTGTCTCCTACTTTTTTAAACTTTAAATTGTTGTAATTTCTCTCATATTTGCGATATCAATGTGAAGCAAAGCTTAGAACGAATCTGATAATATAGGCTATAAACTTTGCGAGTTTCATCATTATTTCTTTAATAGTTTTTGAGTTAAATCGGAACAGACGAACAAAAATTTAAAAAAATAAATAGATTTTCTGTTTATGTGTGATGAAAATAGCCCAATACAGTGATTATAATGAAAATATTTGCAAATCACAGACAATACAGTCTTATATATATATATATATATATATATATATATGAATTTTTAATAAATGTTCTTCTCATATTTAATTCGTAAACAATATGTACTAGCGTACATTTTATCATAAAATGTAAGTTTTATTTATTTTAAATTTATATTATTATTTTTAGTGAAAGAATCCTGTTTGATACTGCTACAGACGATTCCCGACCATATTAACATCGATTCGTTGTGTGATCAACTGATAAGAACGTTCCCCGATATAGTTAACGTACATGACCTGCATGTATGGCAATTGACTGCTGATAAGACTATTTCAACAGCTCATATAATCTTTTTAAATCCACAGGTAAATTTTGAAAATTTAGTAATTATATCGTTTTCATCTTACTGACGTCGAATAATATTTTAAATTTAAAGCATTATGTTACTTTTCCCACGCTTGTAACATGTTACGTCACAGGTTTTTTTTTTCACCGGGTAATTATCGTAAAAATTTGCAAATGGTAAGGTGCGAATATATATTAAAATTTATTATTCGTCTCAGCTTTATTGAGAATTTTCACATTTATTAAATACAGCGACGTTTATTTGCCGTTTAAATTCAAAGATTCTATTTACAATCCTCCGTAAGAATGTTAAACAATTGTAACGTTTCCAAGTGAAATTTAGTAAAAGATACATAGAATAAAAATTTAAACATACTTATTTTTAAAATTTAAATATTCCATTGCGACTTTTATTACGATTTTGAAAAAATATAGTATGTAAACTTTACATTAATTAGCCTTCAGCTACATTGTAGCCGAATAATAACATTAAATAGTACTTAAAACGCAATCATTTTTAAATATCAGTAAATCTATTTTTAATAATTTAATTTCAAAATGTACATATTACGGTTTAACATGTTATAATTTAAAACACAGGTTTACGCTCGAGTTACCAAGGATATCACTGATTTTTTCCACGAACAGGGTATAACACAAGTCACAATACAGCCAGAATTTTTCAAGGTAATATCTTCAGTATATTTTTCTCTCCTACATTTAACTGGTAATACTGATATATAAATGGTTATATCCATTTGGAAGAAGAAGTAAAACTGATTTTAAGGATTGTTATATTCGGTAAATAAAAGTATAATCTGAGACTTTTAATACAGTAATGAAATTTACGTAATATGTTACCGACAAAATAAATATTACAATGACCATTTTAATAGAAAATATGATTTATATATATATATATATATATATATATATATATATATATATATATATATATATATATATTTATAGTTGTATCAACTATTTGATTCTTAGCGACTTTTATATACATTTTACATTGTATTAATCAGTTTGGATTTTATTATTGTATTTGAGTTCATTTTTCGGTATTACCTTTGTCTGATAATTTGTAATTTTTAGCATATTGTTAAATCTTGTAGTTTGCGGTTATATTAGTTATTTCGCATCTTTTATATAAATAAATAAATAATGTAACGCGAAAACTTTTATAAACATGTTGCAATTTTTATTATGATTAATTAATGGTGAGTTAATACAATTTAATTATCATTTTCTTTTTTCCGAGTAAAAAATTCATCCCTTTTTATTTTTAATGAATTATTTATGATTCGATTAGTATCTCCCCCCCCCCTAGAAATAGTTATAACTTGTGACGATTATTTTAGAGTTTTAAAATTTTTATATATTCAGACTTACCTATTTTTATTTTTAATTAAATTTTTAATATATTATTTTTACATTATAAAATTTTGTATCGATTTAAATTAGTACGCAAATCTAAAAACAATTTCCGTGTTTTAATTATTTAATATTTATTTCGTGTTCGACTAAATTTATTATATAAATACTTTTTTTTTAATGCATTATATTATCGAATTAATTAATTCTTCGATCTATGCATGTTTAAACGGGATTTAAATCGATATTCATTCGATAGAAGCGAATTAGTAATTACGTTCTATTTCTGTTTCTTCATTCCGTAATTTTCTTTTCATTTCACTTATCACATTCACTTATTTCTCTTTCCTTTATTAAAAAATCCTATAGTGATGAGGTGGTGAGGACAGGTGTTGAATCACTGGAAGTCTTTAGTTATAGCTTTGCATGCAGGCGGCAATGACATTTGGTCTTTCCTGTTCTGTTTGTAAGACGACAAATAGATCCGGCAGCAGTTATTGCGATCAAACAGCTCTGTTTTGAGATTGTCCTGCCTACGCTAAGGAAGAGATCTAGAAAAAGTGGTCTAAAAACGATTTGTCTTAGCTAAAACCTGTCGTCCGGTTTACCGCAATCGGGGAGAGATCCCAATTCACGCGGTCGAAAAAATTAAACCTACGGATTGGAACACGGAATTACTTTATTGGATGACGAAAATTTAACTCACCTTGGGCGAAGAACCGCGTTACTCGCGATAAAGTTCGGGAGATATTTGATATTGTTGCTCTCAGTGAAACCAGGTTAATAGGTGAAAGATACCTTCGCGTCAAGAATGCACGGTGTTGGTTTTTGCAAATAAAAACAGCTTGATTGTTAAGTCTCCGAATGGAGTAAATAATAGAATAATTACACTTCCATTACAATTAGATAACAATGATATCTGTGTATGTACTAATTTTGAATGTACCAAAACACGAAAAGGAAAATTTTTTACTAATAATAGTACTTGGAGACTTCAACGCGCGTATTGCAAAAATAGACACCTACTGTGGTTTGGTGTATTAGGCAGACATGAAGTTGGAAACCAAAGTGAAAATGGTAATTCCCCCTTGGAATTGTGTACAGAGCACGATTTGTACCAATACATTATTTAGATTGAAAACAAACATGACAACATCCACGCTCAAAAAATTAGCATCTCCTGGATTATATAATTGCGAAACAATCAGATATTTAAGATATTACGCTTACCCGGGTATATCGTGGAGCGGATTGTTGGACAGATCATCGGCTTGTGCTTTGTAATTTGTAAATTAAGTTCAATAAAAGACGCTTCTATCGTAATATGATGAGGGAACCAAGAAGTGAAATAATCAAAATTAACGATACATGCTTAAAAAATAAATGTAATTAAGTAGAATTTCTAAACAAAAAATAAAATACATTTAAATAATCAAATCGATTACAATTTTTGTGGTGTCGAAGAGCTTTGGACTTACATCAAAGAAATTCTTCCGAATGTACACAAAGAAGTCTGTGGAACGAAGAAAATTAAAAACTTAGACTGGAATTGAAATATCAAAAATACTTGAAGATAAAAGAAAAATATACGAAGCCATCGACTAAGATAGCAGTGTACGGTTATTCTTCCGAATCTTCCGTATGAAGCGAAACACGAGTGTTATAGATGAAACATTTAGAACGCTTTCAGAAACTTCTTGTACGGCTCCTTTCGAAAATCGAATGACGTGATTTTAAATCGTGACGTCCACTGTCGTAATGGAAGTAACTCCATAGAATAACTATTGGCACCGTTGAATAGACCATGCAGTACGGATGAAGGACCTATCGAAAAGAATATTGCACAGAGAATTAATCCAAGGCAAACAAAAACAAGCAGGACTATGTAGGAGATACAGAGATCAAATATTCAAACTAGTAAAATTAATAGAAATGAAAAAAACAGACTACAATAGAGAAAAAGAAGCTGCGTCCGAAACTGCGAGGACATAGTCGAAAAGCGAAACAGGCAAAAGTAAAAGCGCAAAAATGTCCTCACCTTGCAGCTGTACTATTTGCGGTCGTATTCGTCAAGCGCCTATTGGTCTAATCTCCCATCTTCGTACTCATAATTAATTCATTCTCCTATTTTCATTCTTCGTTTTACATACCCCTTATGCAGACGACTTAACATTCGAGTTACAAGTGTCGATATTATATATATATATATATATATATATATATATATATATATATATATATATATATATATATATATATAATATATATATATATATAATATATATAATATATATAATATATATATATATATATATATATATATATATATATATATATATATATATATATATAAATATAATCACGTTATTACAGGACAGTAATAGCGTAGAGTTAATATCCGGTTATGGAATGGGACAATGTTTGGTCAAATGTAACAAACCCGAATGTTATCAGAGATATTGTTGCGATATAACTGATCCACCACCATTAACCCCATCAGCACAACCTCAACCCTCGACAACACTTTTACTACCGCCTACCGCATCAGCGGCGAATGTACAACAACAATCGGTGATTATAGTACCGTCCGGTACTAAGCGTCCTGCTAATAATCAAGTGCAGCCAGTCGTTGTTATCACAGTATAGTGCGTACAAGGGAACGTATCACGGACTAAAATTGCCAGTCGGATAAAATTTTTACGATTAATTTAAAAACGCGAGTATTTTTCGATAATACGTTTTATTTGCTCTAGTAAAATGTTTTTTCTTATTTCGTATGTTAAAATCGTTAGAGTGTACTTTTTTAAAATTTATTATATAATTTCGGAATAATTTTTAAGTGTTTTATTTGTATTTCTTTTTCATTTTTTTTTTTTATAATGTATATATTTTATTGGACGATGAACCACCAATAGTATCTGAATATACACACCTAGACGCGAATGTATAATTTAAATTTTACAATATTTCAGAGTAGGTTTTAAAGTTTGTTAAGACTTTCTGGCATAGTTTCTTTTATAATATATATATATATATATATATATATATATATATATATATATATAATCACATCAAGTTGCATCTCCTTCAACGGAGGTTGCACATCAAGGACGTTGGTCTTTTCATATTTTCCTAAATCTTGCTGCAGCTACTACTTCCCTGACTCTGTTGAATCCAGTGTTTGATGTTACATATTCTAATATTTTCCTTCCTCTTGTTATCTTCCCTTGTACTGCCAACATAAACAACCCCGCTACCCCGAAGTTTATGACCTATATATTTCAATTTCCTTTTCGTGATATCTTGTACTATCGTCAGCCTTGTCTATGTTGCATTGCTTTAACACATTTTTGTTGGAAATGAAATCCGTCCATGATATCCTTAACAATCGTCGATAAGTCCCCACATTTCGAATGCGTCCAACATCTTTTTTTGCATTTGGCGTTAATAATCCACGCTTCGCCGGCATATTTGAGCACGTAATATTGCAAAATTCTTTTCCTTAGCTCAACTTTCTGTCCTTCAAAACGCTTTCCAGATTCATGAAAGCTTGTTTTGCCATTACAATTCTTGCTCTTATTTCTTTCGTATTCGTTCCATCATTTGTAATTATTGCTCCCAAATATTTAAAAATTGGATTACATTTTCTATCCATTCGTTGTCAATTTTTATTCTTGTATGGCTACTACTTGTCTTTGTAAATTTCATTATTTGGTTTTTCCTGTATTTATCTTCATACCAAATTTGTTTCCTTCATTGTTGATTGTAACGAGCATTTTATCTGTTCCTCTGTTTCTGCAATTCTGTCATCCGGGTTATGCTGTTGACTACTTTTCCATTTATTTTACAGCCAGTTTTCTGTAACACGTCATTCTTCATTATTTCTTCAACATATACGTTGAACAAGCGTGGCGACCATGGCCATCCTTGTCTTACCCCTTCTGTATTTTAATCCTTCTTTCAGAATAATTACTTCTGATTTTAATATTCGCCGACTTTTCCCAGTAAAGATTTTTAATTATCTCTCGATATCATTTTGATCCAATTCATATTTTTTTGTAGGATATTTATTAGTTTTGCATAATTCTATCAAACGCTTTTTCGTAATCTAAAAAGCAAGCTATAATAGTTTGCATTTATAGCACGTTTGGACGATTAACTTCAGCAGCGATATGGCATCTATACATAAAACGCGTTTAATTCATCTATTATAATAAAAGGCACTTAGTTGGATGTTTAAATTTTTAAAATATTTATTTAAAAATTATCTAGAGGCATTTAAAACAAAATATTACTTTAAATTATTTTTTTTCCTGAATTATTTCACGCGACGAAATATATAATTTCGTGTAAATAGTCGACAATGTGCGACCTAAAGGGAGATTAACGTATATTTATTTAAAAAAAAAAAAAGATTTTAAAAATTTAACGATATTGTATTTTAATATGTCGTTTTATTCGTTAATAATAAACCGTTGTTTATATCATTTTTCCGTTAACGAATCGTATTTCGACATTTTCCTACTTATTTCGATCTCGGTATGGCCGCGATTTTTTGTTTTATTACGCAATTGTATTTTTCGAATTATTTGTTTCATCCTCTCATCTTCAGTCTTCCTGTTAATAAACCATCTATGTTCATTTTTTATGTTTTTTTTTTCTTCCTATTTTATTATTTTTACATCGTTCGATTCGCATCATTTAATTTTAATAAATCGCCATTATTTCGTTAAATATGTCGAATAACGTTTATAAATATTTCTATTTCATTTTTAAAAAAATTATTTATACGGACTACAAATAATACAATTTAAGTTTATTATTTATAAATGTTACCGTTACTTCGCATTTTTGTTATCCGTAATATCAAAAAAAAAAAAAAAAAAAATTATCAAAAAATAGTCCATTGTTACGATCTTTTAGTGTTACATTATAATTGTTAATACACGTACCGACTCGTACGGACTTAGTATTTGTTTCGTAATTGTAAGTAAAATATGTATATTTGTCTTAAGTCCGTAATTAGGCAGTGCCTTTTTATTTGTACACAAACCCCCCCTTCTAAATTACATTTCACCAATAAATCTACGATGACCCATATGGACATGTACGATCGAGAAGTTATAAAAATGACGACCTTACAAATACGCAATAATTAATGCTCACACCCTGGAAATTTTAGAATTACCGGAAATTCGACTTATTTCGTTGTAAGTAAAAAATTAAATAATTCTCGTACTCTTTTGTAAATATCCGAACTCACTTAATTATTTATTTTTATTTTTTTCATGGAAATATATCCGTTACAATTATAAATAATATTGCTTCTTAGATGATTAGACGATTTTCAATATATTTATATAAATATTATTAAAATCGTGACATTTCTCACGGTCGACTAGAAAATATATAATCGTGTTAGTATTAAAATTTTACGTACCGTATAGTGGACATCGTGACTAAAGTGAATTCTGTTTATTCGGTTGTAAATATAAAAAAAATAATTTCTGTATTTTTTAATACATATCGATTATTCGATTATCATCGTTATTATTATTATTATTATTATGTTAAAATAATACACGTTATAACAAAACAAAATATATTATATTACGAGAAAAATTCCTTTAAATTTACACGCTGTATAAGGTAGTGAAATGCATACACACGCTCTAATATACATATACGTAATAATATACATGTTGGCAAAATTAACATTGTTTAGCTAGTTTACGTAAATATTTTGGAAAAATTAGCGAATTAAATAAAAAACAAAGAGATCGCGCATATATATTAGCGATGAGCATAAGCGACTTTAACGACTAATCGGTTTTGTAGGCTACCCCATTTTCAGTAAAAGAAGCATCTAAAAAGTGAACAGACGGACTATTTTCACGTTGTATAACCTCCTCTAGTTCAGGTACGTAAGGTGGAGCCAGTAACTCGACAAATGAATAAAAATTATTTTCTGACAACTGTTTAACTTGGTTATATGGTGAACTTCCGAATGCTTTAGATAATTCCCACACTTAAGAGATTGATGTTTGCGATTGAATTTAATACAAAACTGTTGCCACTTCTTCTTTTTTGCTAGTTTAAATTAACGCTTAGCTAATACGTTAGTTATCCTGTAGTGTAGATAATTTTTAACAGTGCTATTTTCCTTATATTGAAGAAAAGCTCTCTTTCTATCACACGCTGTACGTCGACATCCGACCACCAAAGGCCCGAGTTACTTTTCCGCGTTTTATTAAATTTGCGCTCGTTTATTGTTGGTGTCGACTTTGATATGGCTTCGCTGATAGCTTCATATAACAACTGGAACTGGATCCTAGGGTCAGTCTCATTGTATATATTTAAGTCATGCTTCTGAAGCTGAGAAGAGAACAATTGTCAGTTGATACGCTTGTATTCCACCTTTTTTTTTTTTTTTTTAAAACACTGGTCAAAAATTCTACTACTACCCTGTATATTATTTATATCTATTTCGATTAATGTGGGGCGATGGTCACGCCCTGCAGTGTCGGGCATAGTTTTCCAGCTATCTATTAAACCTAATGTAGGCGAACAAAATATCAAATTTAACGGTTAGCAACGGTTCCGGGCCTACTAAAATGAGTTGGACTGCCATCATTCAAGATACAGTAGTCTACATTCAAAAAGGGCTTCATATAACACATTCCCCAAATAATTATTTGTAAAACTACCCCCGGCTGCATTATTCGTATTCCAGACGCCACCGATGATGAATGGAGTTTTCAATGAATTAAAAATATCTAAGAAAATAGAAATATTTGGACGAGAGGATGGTTTAACATATATATTATATAAATATGAATATAAAAAGACGAATTTATATTAATCTTAGTGCCTATCAATTGTATGGAATTCGAGCTATCTTGCGATAAATTGCAAGGAATAGGAAAGGGCGTGATGTGGTCGCGCACTAAAATTGCCACGCCACCATATCCATCATGTCTATCGTTTCTACACTTATGAGTTTATTTTATATTATCATTTAAGGATATTTTCATTTGTCATGCCCGTGTTTAAACAAAGAATTAAACTAAATCAGGCTAAATAAAAAATTGAATAATTAATAGTTTTTTTTTTTTTTAGAAACGCTATTATTAATTAGTCGATTATGCCCATCACTAATATACATATATATACTCGTATATATATATATAAAGGATAAAGGATAAAAGATAAAAGTGTATAAAGAAATAATTCTCAACGAAAGCAATTAGAAAGACGAGACTATTTGATACAGTCTACGTGATTAATAAAACTAGTACGATCGCCGTAACTAACGGAGTACGCAAAAGATTCCATACCGTAACAAGCGGCGCTAAGTTCCCCCGTTATCGATAACACGATAATCGCTCCGCTAAACCGGTTACTGTAATATTTGATGATATCGCGTAACGCTAATTTGGCCGCTACATTTGCGGATAATCCTCTTTTCAATTCTTCTACGGCTTTAAGACTGCAAAAATGTATAAACACTTATCATTATTTACGTAAATACCCATCATCTATATAACCTGTATAAATCCGAACGTAAAATTTTTAAAATATAAATATTATAAAACTAAATTCGAAACGAATATATCAATTGAAACCGCGCGCATATACGATATTGATCAATAATAAAAATAAAACTGTTTCGCGATTTTTATTTTACAATTACGACAATATATACGACCCAGATACACACCCATTAAAACAATGCGTGACATTTTAAACTATCCCTATATACAAGAAATAATAAAAAAAACAGGACCTTAAAATTTTTTAATGCATAATGTCTGCTGACCAAAATGTCAATGAGAATTGGAAACTACGATTATCAGTCTCTACGACACAGGTATAAAAAATATTAACATAGACACGAATTAAACATATCTTACTAGGGTAGTGTTTAAAATTCAATGATATTATATATAAATTTTATTTGATTTATTTTTGTATTCTTTTCTCTTTTAAATTTTATAAATTATTTTAACCATTGTGTTTAAAATTTACTTATGAATTACACGTTGCAGGTTTTTTGCGGAATTTTTCCTGTAAATTTCATTAAACAATGAATGTTTATAACTATCACTCGTGTATATTTAAAAGAATTATTATTAAGTTTATCGGTTAAGAAATTTTTTATATTTCGGAACGATAGAACCGTATATTATAAGTTATTCTTTTCTTGCAAAAAAAAAAAAAGAAACAAAACAAAATGGCGGACTGTGTTATATTTTTGAGACATTATTTTTCGTTAAACCGTCAAATTTTCCACATTTTTTGACTAACGAAAATTTACCGTTTTCAATTGTGTTCGAATATAGAAATTGAAAATACGAAACGTTACGTTAAAAATCTTTGTCGATATTTTTATTATTTTTTAATCGTCTATAATCATCATCATCATCATCATCGTATTGTTCATTGCCGAACGTCGTGACTAGCTATTGTACACGTTTATTTTTACGTACAAAATTTGCTAGCATTCGACGCAGATATGCATATGATGTTATACGGAGTGGGGCGCCACTGCCTTCTCCGTGATAATTAAGAATTAAATAATGATGAAAACTTTCTATGTCACGCGTTGATTTCGAACTCTCGACCGTCGAGTACTCTCTAGCAACTACGTCGCGTACAATAAAAATAAAATATGCGGTATTGCATGCAAATTCACACGGTATTTTTTAGAAGAAGTATAATAAATGTTTATCGATTTAAGTAATTTAAACAACGGTCGAAATAGTTAACATGTACCAAAATTATAACATTCTCACCGCCGAATAACTTAAATCTTCGTATCTGTTATAAATAAAAATTAGTATATTTACTAGTATAATTCGCGAAAAAATATATAACAAAACCCTCCGCGAATCGCTCTGTATCACAACAAAAAAGGAACATACTATCCTGCAACGGTAGTTAAAAAATTATCTCAAACATATATATATATATATATATATATATATATATATATATATATATATATATATATATATATACACATATATAAACAAATTTTTTTGTTTCACACAACATCGAAAAGTAACATTAATAATATCAAAGTCAACAAAGTGTGTAATACAAAAATACAAGAACATTTAAAATCGTAATCAGAAAAACTAAAAATTATGAAGTTATCGATCCCAAAATAAAAATTTTGCAATATTAAACCGAAATATGTTAAACATTTATTTCCGCATGAATAAGTACAAAATTTACACGATTAGATATGAAGTGGTTTTGTCTCGCCTACGTATGGGTCACACCATGTTAACACACGCTTATTTGCTGCAACAAGTGAGCCCTCCTCTCTGTCACTTTTGTAACACTCAATTAACTATCCTACATATATTAATCATCTGTCCTTTATATGCAAATATTCTAAGCATGCCTAGATCTCTTCCACTAATCCTTCAAAACGTACCTTCCTCTGAAAAAAGACTCCTGTTTTTCCTTAAATCATGCAATCTATATAATCTAAAGTCTCCTTTCTCCGTGCGTCTGGCCCTTGTTGCAGTACATAGCACGGTTAAAAAAAAAAAAATTAAAATACTAAAACGACAAAATTCTATAGACTCCTATTTATAAATCGTTAAATATTCTTATTTTTGCGCAATTTAAATCATCCTCTGAGAGCGAAGTGATCGATTACCGTATAAATAAATAAAGCTTCTCTGTAAATAAAAAAATTCGACGTAACATAAGGTCGGTAATAATACGAACAACATCAACTGGAGAGAGAGAGAGAACAATTCACACGCAGAAAAGTATAACAATTTTTAAAACACTAAAACGAAACAATTCGATAAAGTCTACGTATAACAGTTAAGTATTCTTACATATATATATATTTTTCTAAATTTGCGCAAAAAAATCCTCTAAAAACGTAATGATCAATTGCCGTATAAATAATAAAGCTTCAGCCAGGAAAAATTTCTACCTATATTAACATAGGTCACAGTAATAATACGAACAACATAAACTAGAGCGAGAGACAATGAAACAATTAACACGCAGAACAGTAAAAGAAAGAAACACCGATAGAAATCTGAAGAAGAAAAAACTAATCTCGAAAAGAGGTGAAATATAATGAACAACACGACGAGAAAAACCTATTCTGCCGCGTCAAGTGTACTTCAAGTTGGAAAACGATTGCAATCAGCAGTAGTCCTAATCTCTACACACAAAATCTAAATATAACGCTGTATACACACGACTTTTCTTCTTCAGGATGAGCATGCAACCACCAACCGTTGTTAACTAGTCATTTCGAAGCACTTTATAAACGATTTTTAACTTTTTATAATATATTCTACGGAAAATATATAAGTCAAATTTATGTTTTTAATCTCTATATAATAATAATAATAATAATAATAATTAGTAGTTTTAACTATATCAATTATTCGGTTACTTGTTAATCGTAAATAGTTCTTATTTAACAATTTTTTTTTTTTTATTTATTTATTGCCTTTTCTTATTCACGCGTTTTCAGTTTTGTATATAGTGCTACTCGATTTACTCGTCTCGCCAGCTGATGAACGACACAAGCGACGAAGTATATCGATAACTCTGTCAACGTGTTATCGGGCAAAAGTTCCGATAGTATAAACGCAAAATTTTATCATAATAATAACAACGACGACGGCGATAATAGTAATAATAATAAGTTCGATAATAATTCCTCTCGTAACTGTTGTAGTAGTAGTCGCATTGGTAATAATAGTAATACTAATATTAGCGGTAGTAATAGCATCGGTAGTGCTGGGGTAACGTTAATAGCGATAATCATAGTGTGGTAATAATGATGATAATAATATGAACATTTCCAATAATGGTAATAATTTAATATTAACAACTCAATTATTAACGCGCTATATATGTGAAAAACGTTCATTCGGGCCCTTATATAGCTAATTCTCGAGTTGTAAATAGTCATCTTGGCAATTACCATCCTTTGGCCATATGCAAATTATTAGCAAAATATCCCGACGTTGAATATTTCCAACGTAACGGTATTAATAAAATTAAAGCAGTCTTTAATAGTCCGGAAGATGCTAATACAATCAGGTCAACAAAGAAAATAACATATCAGCTTTTATTCCAAGTTTTATAAAGGTATTCCCGCTAATTAATTTCAGAGAAGACGGAAATTTTTGAAAATATAGAAAGCTCTGTCCAAGTTGTATCAGACGTATCCATCGTCGAGCGGAAGGTTCGTTAATCCCAACGCAGACGGTTGAAATTAAATTCCTTGGTAACTCTCTATAAGGGTATGTCGCATTATATCGGTTGCGCTTAAAGGTAGATCCTAGTATACACGGCCACCAAGACAGTGTGCGAATTGCTTGCGGTTCTCACACACTGCTCAACAATGTCGATCCCAACGTAGGTGCGTCCTCCAGTTTCTCAAATACAAATACTTCTGTCCCTTCATGCATTAACTGTATGGGAGCTCATATGGTCACTGACAAATCTTGTCCTATATATAAAGAACGTTTTCAAATCCAACAAATTATGCCTTATGATAATATATCATAATCGGAAGCAATCCGTAAGAATAAATCAGGACACATTAGTGTGGCTTTCTTATTTTCAGACATAGCAAAACGCCCATCTTCTAGTCAACGGTATGCTTCAATACCCACTTCCAATATAGAAACTCGTCAAGTACGTTATTTTTCCTCTTAGTCACACTTCTTTTGTAAATCTCTTCCTAATCATACAGGTCCTCCACAGCTTGCGACACCATCCAAATTATAAATACTTTCATTTCCCCTTCTGGTAGAATATCGCCATCCTTAACAGTTACTACTCAAAATATCGTTACTGATGACCTATCTTCTGATGATACAAAGTCAGCTCCCATTAAGAAAACTTCTATTCCATCTACTCCTCAATCCTCACCTTCAGTTAAGCATAAATTTCAATCTAAAGCAAAGGAATCTAACAAATTCGTTTTTCCAAATTCTTCTAATAACACTCGTTCAGATACACGTAAAATTAAATTATAAAATAGTATTAAATAACTCACCACAATAATCTTTCTTATAATTAACCTACCACTAATTATACTTTTCATCTTATCAAAATTTTCCTCCTCTAATACCTTATTATCTTAATATAAGTACCTTTATTTTATGGGTGCGTGAGTGGTTGCGGGTGTTTGTGTGAATTAAGTATGACAATATTGGCGTATTACATCTGAAGAGCTACCACGAGTTCTTATTACAGAAGCATAACATCTTAACAGGTAATTGGGTTGTTAGACGTACACCTGTTCTACTTATATTACTTTTTAGCTTCTTTACAATGTACTATCAATATTTCACAGCTGCTGCTGGAGTATTGCGGAAACATTTATGTTTTGATTATATTATGGCATTTTGAGTGCATGCGCTAAGTGGTTTCACATATCCACTCCCCCCTTTTTTTCTCCTCTATTCTTCGCGTTATCCTTTCATATTGCCATTAATTATAATCATTTTAATTTTTTATAATGTGGAATGTAGTGATTTTTTTATGAAAAATCAATTGAAAATTAGTTAAATCACGAATATTTATTTTCTTAAAGAAAACACGAAGCTTTTCGGCATTTACGCCATTATCAAGTGAACCATTTTAAAACATCAAAATTTTAAAAATATAAATTAAATATAATTACTTAAAAATATACGATGGTGATTGTGAAAATATGATCCAAAAATGGTGTCTGCTTCTGTTCTATCTATTTCTTGATTTGTTGAAATTTAATATCGATATATTTGTTTATTAATTTTGTTTTTTTATATTAATTTTTTCTTCAATACTATTTTCCGGATTCTGTAAAAGTTGTATACTGGTGGAATTTTAAATTTTTCATTAATTGTTGCGATATATGATGTCCAAAAGTAAAATATAAAATATAAAAATATACGAACGCAAAAATTTTTTTAAAAAACAAAATTTTACAAGTAAAATGAAAATAAATATTAAAAATCTGATAATGACCGTGGTGAACAACACAATCAACTATCAATATATAAAATTTTACAAAACAATAGCCAGATAATTAATTTGAATATGTAGTTAAACATTGAAAAATACTTATATTATATAATAAAAATTAATAGCCAGTAAAATTACAACATATTTTACAATATACTTTTTAAAATTAATTCTTCATAAAAATTTACCATTGAATTTAATAAACTATTTTTATTTTTATCCCTTTCTTTTATAATTTACATTTTTTCAAGTAGTTTTCTTTTTTTATAGTGTTTTTCTATATGTAAAATTTTATAATTTAGATTAATATTATTTATTTTATGTTCTAATTCTACACAATGTTTTCCAAACAAGGATTTTTCATCATTATTTGCATATGAATTTAAATGTTCTTTAAATCTTGTTATGAATTGTCTACCTGATGTATTCTTTTTCACATTGATTACAATTTAATTTATAGACTCCTGAATTTTTTAATATATTTCTATTTTCTATTTTATTATTATTAATTGATTTTAATAATGTACTATTATTTCTTATTGCTAAATCAATGTTATATTTGTTAAATATTTTAATTATTTTATATGTATAACTTCCTACATAATTTATAGAACCTAAATAATTCTTTTTATTGTTTTCTGTATTTATACTGATTTTAGTTTTATTCCATATTTGATCCACTATAATAGGGTTATATTTGTTGCTTATTGCTATTTGTTTTATAATGTTTTTTTCTTTATTCAATTTATCTTTGTCTGTTAAAATTGATTTTGCTCTATTAGTAAATGCCGAAAAGCTTTGTGTTTTCTTTAAGAAAATAAATATTAGTGATTTAACTAATTTTCAATTGATTTTTTAATTATAATCATATACAAGGTAATCCTATCGATTTAACTTAATGGTATTTTTCAAAATTATACAATGGAATAGTCATAGTATAGTATCAAATAAGGATAACTTAGAATCATTTCTGAAGTTTAATCACGTAGGCATTATTCTATTGTCTAAAATGTGGCTCCGGTCACATATTCCTTTTTTTTTAATGTACCATATAGTGGACATCGTGACTTAATTTCACGCACTCATCCGCACATCCATGATTTACCGTGACGGCAATAATTAATCGAACCATCGACTGTCAACAGCTAGCGACATAATTTTTCATCCTCACTATATACTCTTCACTGAAAACAGAGACACTCCGCTATGTACATCACATACACAGGCCCCTTGTTTTAGAGTCTTCAATGCTAGCAATAATGTACAATGGGCTCTAGTTAACTAAACTAATAAGAATGTTTATGTACAATGCTATCAAAAGATTTGTTTTTAAAGTAAACGTCTTTGCATGCGTGAACAATTTAGTTATTTTTCATGAATTTAAATAATATGAATTCGAGAAATTTAGATAATTTTTTTAAATAAATAGGGATTATTTTCAAAATTTATCTTTTAAAAATAATAATAGATTTTTAAAAAAATATTGTAAAAAATGCGAGATACATGTTCAATTATGTTTCGTACTACGTATGCGATTAATAAAAATATTTTAGAATATCATGTAATAAGATCTATCATGTTTTCTTTGAAAAATTTGAAATTTACGCTTTCGTAATGCAACGAAAATTAACGTTCATGCAATAATTCGACAACTTTAACGAAAATGTCGCACGAATTATTATAAACCATTTCTTGTTCCTTCATCGTCATTTTACGTTATACAAATACTTTGTCGATCGAAGCTTTTCTTAACAAAAAGTATATTTAAATTAAATTATTCATACCTGGGTAAGAATCTCATCATAATATCACCATCACCAGTGGCAGCTGCTCCACCTACATCTTTTTCCGCATAAGCACCTGCTCCAGGAATAGGAGCATCACCAACGCGTCTAAAAATTTACAATACATTCATATTGTTAAATATGCATCATGTAACACGCCGACAAACAATAAGCTAATAAAATTTCACTGCGTATGTTTATTAAAATTAAAACAAAAGAAATATTAATTCTTTAGGGTTGCGTCTACGTTTACAATGTCAGTCCTAGTGGATGCATCGTTACACTGATAATCTTAGTATGTCATTTGATAAAATTTATAATAAAATGCGCTTTACGATTATATACCTACTGAATTTCAAACAACACAATAATAATAATATTAATTACGTAATTGACAACACACATAAAACAATCCGTATACTTTTAACAACCTTTAATCGACGATCGTATTTATCGCTAATTAATAACAAATTATTATATACACAATTATTATTAACCTACGCGTGTCCTGTTTGGTTGTCAGTTTCAAACAATACATTTAAAAAATTACAACTGATTCAAAATCACTATTACAGATATTAAATCATCACAGGTATATAAAAATCATTGATATGCATTCAACACATTATATATTATCATATAAGTAAATTATCAACAATAATTTCATAGGTGATTACAATATATTAAGCCTTACCATGCATTATAAAGGGCGACCTAGAGAAGACGGACGTTTTTTTTTGAATAGCGCAGTTGGTAACACTGTTACAACGCAAACTGCATGCTCCACGTTTAGTATACACATGGGAGATTCGTTTTTGTCCAGTTCCAATTATCAGTTATCATATCATCCTATAACGAGTAGGAGCGCGCGTTTTGTGCGGAACGTTATTTTCGGCGTGAATCGATATCACGACAGTACAAAGAGATTTTCGAAAAGAATTCAAAGCTACGCGGTGTAAACCTGTTCTCATATTTCAATTTTAAAGTTTTTTTTTTTTTTGAAAACTTTACGAAGCACGTCCACGAGATTTGAAAGACCTGAAAATTCGGATTTCTGAAGAAATTTCAAAAATTCAGCCACCTATGCTCGAAGGTGTTTGAAAATTTTGTAAAGACTGAATGAATATATTGTTGCAAATGGCGGCCATCTGAACGATATTGTGTTCCACAAATGATTGTAAGTTAATCTCTTTTTCCCATTTTTAAATAAAATTTCATTCAAAAATTTCGGTTGAGTAGTTTTTGACTTCAAAAAACAAAACCATTCGTCTTCTCGGGACACTCTATACCTAGGTACAAACATCGTAGAATTAAATATAGATTACTCATTTAATTTCGTGTCCATGTCAATTATTTATTTTTGTGTAAATATGGAATGTGTGCATATACATGTGTATGTGTATATATGTTCATATGTGTCTCTTATATTGGTTTTTCTTTGTATCATATTTTATTTATTTTCTTGCAGTTTGTTTTTAACATTTGTTTAATTAATTTCTAGATTTTGTAATACTATTTCAGTTAACTGTTAAGGTATAAGGCACTTATAAGAACCTTGTTATGCATGTCTCATTATGAAATAAAGCTTCCTTCTTCAACCAACAATAGTGTTATTTACATTATAAAGACAGTTAATGATGTTTTAATGAATTAATAATTTAAGGCGAGAAATATTTGTCTTATTACGCATAAATACAATAAGCATGATTTAAATTTGTAACAAACCTTTTGTTTGCGTCATAGTATTACAGTATAAAGCCTAATCATCTCGAATTCCATCGACTTCTTTATAATGTATATATAATATATATGAACATCGAAAGAATTGTAATTAGACATTAATACCCTGGAATTTTATGTCGAGCTCCATTGGTAGATGTTCCGGCAGCTATATTACCATATTTATCTATTGCCACCATACCGATGGTATCGTGATTACGATTATCAAATTTACTAATACCACTTGTGGAATCTGTATATCTGTGGGATGGTTTGTACGGGCCACACGAAATTTTAGGATCCGGAATAACATTTTGCTATAATTTATAAACAACAATTGAAATAGATATATTGTAATTCTTAAAAAAATGTAGGGACTTAATTATCCGTAAATTTAAGAATAAGTTAGCGCTTTTAAATTATTTTAGAGATCGAATATAATACACACAAAACTTGACTGGAACTTGCGAGTCATATACATTGAAACGGAAGCTTTGTATGATAATAATCGTTCTTTTAAATAAAGCAAAACTCAGACGAATAGAAACATCGATTTTTTAACTTATGTGTTCACAAATTTTACTTCTTCGTAGACATTATTAACATTAACGTAAAATTTAACTTATTACACAGCTATTTACACAGCATTAGTTTCAAAGTATAAAAAGTTAAATGTTAAATGCGAAATAAATAATTTAACTTTCAAATTTAAAAAAAAATTAACGCACGTACGATAATCGTACATTCATGATTCCATACTATATTTTATGTAGGTTAGAAACCATCCAATGTGTAGAAGAGTTTAACAAATAATTCACATTTTTTTGTTTAAACACGATGCCGTTATATAAGTAAGTAACGTCCTATCAACTCGAAAGTTTGTAGCCTGACGATCCCCATTAATCTGAAAATTGATAAGCCAGGCAACCTCGCATCCAGTGTAAGTCAATATGAGACGGTTTGCCACTGCTTCTTTTTGGAATTAATTTTCCGATCAATTGGACTCAGAGTTGAGTTGGTTATACTTTTTTGCAAGACGAAAAATTCTTTATCGAATGTACTCCAACTCATATCGTGAGAGCACTAAAGGGTTACAGTTACGTCACGATTAAATTGCGAACGACAGGATAAAGCTAAGATACAACATAAGCGTGTTACATAAATATACAAAGTATTTGTGTTTAGATTTAGATAGCCTATCATTACAGGTTAATAAAAGTAAATCCCGTTGAAAATAAACGTCAAATTTGTTTTTAGTTGTTGAAATTGTAAAATGTACACAGTAAATGGGTTACATAACAATGTTGCCAATTTTATTATAAATTTCAAACAACACTTTGATATACTGTAAATTACGCTAAAATTTTAATATGCAATAAGTAGCATATATTTTATGAAACAAATCATTTTAAAACTGCATAAGCAGACTATTAATACAATCATTCAATACACGAAATGTTTATACGTTATTCGTGAAGTGTGTTAATTAAAATACAATAAAAACGAGTATGTCAGTTTTTAAATAAGTTTCTTCGATAAACATATTCAAATTATCTTGCATTGTGCTTTACTTTTACGATATTATAACAATATGTTAAAATATTACAATAAGAAATTGCTTTGTAAAATATTGTATTTATATTTATAAGTAGAAATTAACTATAAATGTTTTCAATCTTTTTCGTAACACTAATATATTAAATAATAGAATAAACCAAAATGGATTAATAATTTTCATTGATCTCTATGTAAGATATAAACTTTATATTTAAAAAAAAATTATCGATCAAATATTGAAGATTAAAAAAACCCTCGTAATAAAATTTATAAATGTCATCCATAGTAAGTACTAAGTAAAAATATACATATAAAAGAACGTGATTAAATCAAACGTATATACCTCCCAGAAGTTTGGCTGACAATTTTCCATTTTCCATTGTTGCCAGATATGTTCAGACGTATTGGTAGTTAAAGTTTCTTCTTTAAATCCCATTTCGATAGCAAAATTTGTAGCCTGATTACCCACCAGCATAGTATGCTTAGTATATTCTAATATATGTCGCGCAACTGAAATGGCATTCTTTATGTTTCTTAATGCACCAACAGCACCAATATTCATCGTCATTCTACCAATAGGATATAAATAAATTATTGAAGCATTTTATAATAATTTTTGCCCCGATTAAAAATTAATATAATCTATTATAAAATGTTAAATTAAATTATAAAGAAACATTTAGAAAAATTAAACTAGAACTAGAAGATGTAATATTTTATTGTACGCTAAGAATATTATATTTGTTTAATTTAGCATACCCATCAATTATCATTGCATCTAAAGTGGTTTCTCCATTTTCATCTGGGCTTCCACCATAGCCTACAGTACCATCACATTGCATTTCTTCGCAAGCACTGCAACCAACCTCAATAGCGTCCAATGCGTTTCCATCATTTTTCAATACATCCCATGCTACATTACATTAATTGGTATAAGGATAGTCAACCAAACACGAATATTTATTTTCAATATTACCTTATCCCCAGGGGCGGTTGCTCCCACTGTTGCAGATTTGTGCAAACCGATTTCAAATTGATCAAATAATATAAAACAAATTATTAAAATATGAATTGATTTGCTTTACAAAAATTATTTATATAAATAAATTTTTCGTCATGGTTAAAAACGAATGTTGTCTTGTGAGAAGTATTCCAAACCCGATCGATGAAATGCACCGACGGTAGAACTGAATAACGATACAAACAGGGCTTAACGGAGAACATGTATCTTTGTAGTGATAAAAATCAAATAAAAATCGTTGTTAGTAGATGACTCGGTTTGCACTTCGAGTACAAACTTTTTACATCGACAGTTTTGAATGGTGAAACTGTTCCCGAAATGTTAGACTGTGGTCTTCCATAAGCAGTTATATTAGCGATTCCGGTGTGGCAAACCGAAAATCTCATCAATTAGGCTGTACAATTGGGTGGCCATGTTCGCTGCGTGTGTTACGTTTAATGCGACTATGTGTTCGCGTATATTCCTAGTAAATACTTGTACCGGCTCTCACGCGGTCTACGAACGCATACAGAATAACAACTTGTCCCGGACATTGCACACCAGTAAATTAACACGTTTTTCTCTTTCAAATGATAGTGATTATTTTACTCTTGCTTAATATCACGTGTTTTATATCGGTAGTTTTGGTTGGTATTATTGTGCGTTCTTTGCTTTTTTGTTGTTTTATTATTTTATCACGTTTTAACTTGTGCGGTCTTTATATATAATCTTCCTATATAATGAACAGTGTCGAAAATATTTTTGCACATCCCTTTAATGAACTATCATATTCAGAGAAGAAAGAAATAATAAAACTAGGACGGCCAGTTCCTGACTTCAATATAACTCAAACAGTTGCTGGCTGTAAGAGAAAATTTAATTTAAAAAAGAAATTTATAATAATTGTGAATGGTTATGAGGATGCGACATTCAAAATTTACTATTTTGTTTTCCATGTTTACTGTTTGGGGGTGATGATGTATGGACTAAGTTAGGCTATAAAGATGTTAATCATTTAACAATTCGTATTAAAACTCACGAGAAGTCTAAGATTCACATAAATAATGTTCTAAAATTGTCTCTTTTCGGTAATGTCAACATAGCTGAAAAATTGGATACTGCTTTTCGTCAGAAATTGTTTGAACTTTATGAAAAAGTTAGACATAATCGTTATGTATTAAACATACTAATAAATTGCATTCGGTTTTGCGGTGTTATTGAATTAGCTCTAAGAGGTCATGATGAAAGCGATTCATCTTGTAATGCTGGAATATTTAGAGGTTTGATTAATTTTAGTTCCGAGTTAGATATGGCATTAAAAAAACATCTTGAAAATGCCACTGTTTTTAAAGGTACATCTAAAACCATACAAAATGAATTATTACAAATAATGTTGGATGTTTGTCAAGATGAAATAACCAGATTACAGATTATGAATTTATAATCGCAGATGAAACCACCGATGTTTCAAATCAACTACAAATGGCTATTGTTTACCGGTACATGAAAAATGGAAAACCAGTGGAAAGATTTTGGAGTTTCATTTCTCCTGAAAACCGTGATGCACAAACTTTAGCTTCTTGTCTATTAAATGAATTAGAAAAACATAAACTTACCAAAAATCCTAAAAAATTAATCGCTCAAACTTATGATGGAACATCTGTCATGGCTGGCCGGAGTCATGGTGTACAAGCCATAATTAAAGAAACATATTCATGTGCTGATTTGTGCATTGCTATGCCCATCAAATGAATTTAGTTCTTATGAAGGCTACATCAATAAATAGAAATGTTCGAGTTTTTTTTTCAAGTTTGCAAGCGATATGTACCTTTTTATCCAGCAGTCCGCAAAGAACTGCAGTACTTGATGAAGTAGTTAAAAAACGTCTACCGTATGCTAATACAACAAGATGGAATTTCGCTTCTCGAAGTGTTAATACAATTTTTAATAGGATAAAAGATATTATACAATGTATGAAAACAATTCTAAAATCAGATAATATTAAAAATGAAAATACAATTGCTCAGGCCAATGGCCATTTGAAAATCCTTGTAAGTTACAGTTCTACATTTTGGTTATCACTTTTTGGTAAAATCATGCCTTATGTTGAAATTTTATTTGGACAGTTGCAAAGTAGGGATGTTAATGTTGCCTTATCAAGAAAAGCAATTAAATTATTTGAGGCAAATATAAATAAAATTAGGGATAGTATTGATACAGACCTTGATGTTTCACAAACCGAGTCATCTGCAAATAAGCGAAGGAAAATTGACTATGCTGGTTATAAAAGAGAATCAAATGAAGTCTGTGATGTCATAATGTCCCAAATAAAGGACAGGTTTACTTTCACTGGACATTTAGTAGCTTCGTCTTTATTTTTACCAGAAATGTTTCAACAGTATGCTACCCAATTTCCAAATGAAATTTTGAAATCAACGTGCAAATTGTATCCATTTTTAGATGAAACACAACTCAAGAATGAACTGTGTGCTACATGTAACGCTGAAGAATTTAGATTTCTGTCCGGATCCGTTAGCTTGTGTGAATTTATTGTAATGAACAGTTTACACAAAACATTCAGTGAATGTTTAAAATTACTTAATATTATTTGGATAATTCCAATGACCTCTGTGGAAGCGGAGCGATGTTTTTCCACTTTAAAACGGATTAAAACCTTTTTAAGAAATACAATGTCGACAGAAAGATTATCAGCTCTATGCTATCGATAGAGAGGAACCTAATTATGGATATGGTAAATTTTAATGAGTAGTAGAAAAATTTGTTTCCCAAAAGCAAAGACGTATATAATAACCGTGGTAAGATTGATTTTTTTTTAAATATATAATTAATTTAACATTTTATTACTTCATTTTACTGCAGACTGAAGCGTATTTATTTTATGTGTATGTATTATTTCTTGCACCGAACTGTTGTTAAAGCAGTGGCAAATTTAAGTGGTTTAGATGTTAGGTTCCCCTTAATATTTTTAGATTTTTAATGAAATACTGTGATACAAGAGCGTATGTAATATTTGTTAGGTTTTGGTAAGAATAATCTGAATATTATGTAATATGATACTGGAACTATTACTGGAGAAGATAATTAGGTATAGGTTCGTGATCAGTAATCATATGTTAATATAAAGAGAATTAGGAGAGAAACTGTACAACCCCTGGTTTTAAGACTCACGAGCCGCCACTGCTTATCTCTAATACCGGACGTACATCCAGAACTCATAATTTTAAACTGTTAAATCATGTATTTATTAATTTAAAAAAAACAACTACGATATGTATTATAAAAATAAAATATGATTTGTAACATAAAAGTACATTTACTTTACCTTTTGTATTAGCTTCCAAAAAATTCCAAGTATTTATTACAACGGGGCGATCAGCGTTGTAAGACTTGTTATAGGCATATATTACAAATATGCAGCACAAAATTTGAAACACATACGCAGTTTTTATAATTGTTCTCACTTTAGATTCGATATTCATTCTGATTAATAATTAGTAAATAGCCAAGTATATCAACAGTTATAAACTTTCATAATTCTAAGGAAACATTGTAAACATAATTTCTCCTGAAAACTTATAGAAATAAAATCTTACTTGCATCGTTTGACGATGATAGAAATGATAATTTAAATGTTTATATTTTGTTACTGATAAGTTATACCCGGTAGCATCCAAAATGGAGGAATGAAAAACTACAATATTTCCATTTATTCTTGTTTATAAATTAATAACTAGAAAGTAATAAATTGAATTTTTATCGATTTTTAAAATACTGACAAAATTTATCTTTAATGTATACCTTATTTTTTTTGGTTAATAGATTACGAAAGAACCTTTTAAAATAAAATAATATTTAGCGAAATTAAATTCAGTAATGTCAAACTAATTAATAAATAAATGCCATTCTTGAATTAGATTTTTATTGACCTAGATTGTTTTTATTCCATGCGCTTTGGTATTTGTTCCATGAATCAGAAGTGGAAATGCTTGAAGAATGACGCCATTTCCTAGAATTTTTATAATATTTTTTGTAATGAAATAGGGATATTATCATTTGATTCTGGTTACTGTATCCATATATTTTTTGATTATATCAGTGACTTCGTGAGTATTACTATTATATTAAAATTTAAAAATTTATATATGTATATCGTTTTGTTTAATGTTTAATGAGAACTGTTCAGTTTGTATTAACTTATTAACATTTTAAAATATAGATTTACGTGAACGATTAAATTTATAGACGACGGATCATCAGATTTACATAAAGATGAGTTATCAGTCACGATCTTGTAAGTATTAACATTTTTTTTGTTCAAAATTTAAATTTATTTATACAATATCATCACTCTTTTCATAATTCTAGAATCAGCGTACCACATAATTTCTTCCAAACGTTAAAAGATCTTTCCCTTCAAGGTCTCCTACAAATAGCAGAAACTTTTATGCTTCGTAATAATTGGGTATTTGAGTATTAAGGTTTTTCATTATGGTAACCCCATACTTTTTAGTGAACTGCAGTTGAGAAAAATAACATTTGATTTACAATAAATAATTAAAAAATTGTGGAGTTAAAGTAATTACAACAAACCAGTAAATATTATGAATTGTAAGAGGTAAATACGGTTTTTAGTCAGTGTTTATAGGATAATAATTATTAGATTATTTTTTCACTTTAATATAATTTTATTACAGCTTTTGTCCTAATTAATATAAATAAATCTGAATGATTTCAGGTTCTCAAAGTGGACAGGGTAATCCTGGAGATATGATGATGAATCCTGTTAAAGTTGAACAAACCATGATGTGGCAGCAAAATTCATATCTTGCTGATTCAGGTATCCAGTCCGGAGTGACAACACAAGCTCCGTCGATTATTGGTACTGATGATGAAATGAATCGTGATCAGATAATCTTTGATTTGGATCAAGGTTTCGCACAAGGATACACTCAAGAACAAGTTGACGGTAACTAACGAATTTGCGATAAATTAAAATTATTGCTAATGTATAAGAGTAAAATTTTGTAATAAATTAAAAAGTGAAAGATAGTAAAATTCTGTAATAAATGAAATAAAAAAGTGAATATGCGAATATGTGAATATGAAGTACACAAGGAGTAAATTTATGCCGAATAATTAAATTTATATTACTTCTTCAGTACGTACTTCTGTTTTTATTCCGGCTTTCACAACGGTTATACATACTTCTTTAAAATTTTCATGTTTTTTTTTTTTTTATTTATGTTCAGTGAAGTTGTACGAGAGCTTATACTATTTTTCTAACATTTAATCGGCATACTTTGAACGTGTCTGTTCTTCCAATTATGCGTATATATTTAATATATATACTTCTTATATAATATTTCCTTTATAAACTATTAATTTATAATTTATAAAATATATAGAAATGAATCAACAATTAAATAATACGCGCAGTCATCGCGTACGAGCTGCCATGTTTCCAGAAACTTTGGAAGAGGGCATTGAAATACCTTCCACTCAATTTGACCAAGGGCAAACAACAGCTATACAGCGATTATCAGAATCCAGTCAGATGTTAAAACATGCAGTTGTCAATCTTATTAATTATCAAGTTTGTATATTTTAATGATTTTTTAAATTTAAAAAGTGAGAAATTGATGTAAGCATGAATTTATCTATCATTTTAATATATATATTTTTTTTTAGGACGATGCGGATTTAGCTACAAGGGCAATACCGGAGTTAATTAAATTATTAAATGATGAAGATCAGGTTGTTGTCTCTAAAGCTGCTATGATGGTTCATCAACTATCTAAAAAAGAAGCTTCGCGTCATGCAATTATGAATAGCCCTCAAGTAATTTATAAACACTATACAATAATAATAATAATGATAGTTTTGAAGAATCCGGTTTAGAAATATATATATATATATTCAAAGTTGCGTGTTTATTATAATTGTAATGAGTTTCCTTATAATGATTGATGTTAAATTTAATTTTATAGATGATAGCTGCGTTAGTGCGTGCAATATCCAATAGTAACGATTTGGAAACGACTAAAGGTGCCGTTGGTACATTGCATAATTTATCCCATCATCGTCAAGGTTTATTGGCAATATTTAAAAGCGGTGGTATTCCAGCTTTAGTAAAATTATTAAGGTTCTTATTTGTCTTGAAATCTTTTATAAATTTAATAGTTGGAATAAATTACTTAATATTTCTTATTAGTATAGTGTTAAAATGTTAAAGATATTGGTCACAATTCACATTTCCTAGGTTATTGCCAGACATTCTAGATTGTTTATATAATATTGCGAAGTTTATTCGTTAAAATCAGCTTGTTTATGATTTTTTAATGTATTTCGGATTCAGTCATTTGAAAAAAAAATTAAGCGGTAAATATGAAATATATGCGACGAAGGATAATCAGTTTAAAAATTAAATGATAACTTTCGTTTACTGTTAAATTTCAGTTCTCCAGTAGAATCCGTTTTGAATTACGCTATAACCACATTGCATAACTTGTTACTGCATCAAGATGGTTCAAAAATGGCGGTACGATTAGCTGGTGGCTTGCAAAAAATGGTTCTATTATTACAAAGAAATAATGAGAAATTTTTAACCATCATTACCGATTGTTTACACATATTGGCTTACGGTAATCAAGAGAGTAAACTGATTATATTAGCGTCACAAGGTCCGGTTGAACTGGTTCGTATAATACGAACTTACACTTACGAGAAATTACTGTGGACTACGTCTCGTGTGCTTAAAGGTATTATAATAGTATTTTTATTTTCTGCAATGACAAGATAAACTTTGAATATAAGCTCATTATTTTATAAGAACATTACATTTGAAGATTTGTTCTTTAGATATTGTTTTGTTTTTATTTCTCATTGTTCATTGCGAAGATAATCGAAATTTGTTTTTCTTCTTTATTTAGTTTTATCTGTCTGTTCGAGTAACAAGCCTGCTATAGTGGAAGCTGGAGGTATGCAGGCATTAGCTATGCATTTAGATCATCCTAGTACTCGTTTAGTTCAGAACGTTTTGTGGACTCTAAGAAATTTATCCGATGCTGCCACCAAAATAGATGGCTTGGATGGTTTACTGCAGTCTCTGGTACATTTATTAGCATCTTCAGATTCTAACGTTGTCACTTGCGCCGCTGGAGTTCTGTCTAATCTCACATGTAATAATCAACGAAACAAGGTTACTGTATGCCAGATTGGTGGAATTGAGGCGCTCATTAGGACCATTGTTAATGGTGGCGATAGAGAAGATATTACGGAACCAGCTGTAAGTTTTTGAGTATTTATTATATGTTGTATATTTGCAGTTTTCCTCTTTTAAAAATATACATTTTTATGAAAGGAGCAATTATTAATGCTGAAATTATAAACTTCTTTTAACCTTAGTTACCAGTATATATTGAAATGCTTGTAACTTATTTACTAACATCTTGGAGTGCAATGTGGGAAAAAGATAACAGATCTACAAAATAGTATAAATATAAAGAAAAAACGTTAATAATTGACGGCATTAGTATTAATTAAATGTACTCCAGATAAATATCAATACAAAAAAAAATAAATATGTAAATCTCCAAAAATTCAGTTATTTATTAAACATAAATTATAAAAAAGTAGGTTTTTCTACTTCATATTTACATACTTAAGTTGTTACCGATCATTGCTAAATCTTAATTTTTATATAAATCACGAATAAAGTTAAAATAATTACTTCTTTTAGTGCGATCAAAATAAATATTTTTTCAATCATTCTATTAATTTAAAAAATTCCTGTTAATACGTGTTACTGAAATCGAAGTATAAATATATTTATTTAAGTGATAATAATCATAAAACGAATACCTTAACGTATATTCTGAGCATAATAACGATTTTATGATTATGTTTTCAATAAATGAAATTCGTGATTGAGTCGGATTTTTAATAAGCCTACCGTGTCCCGTGATGTAATTAAAATTAAATTTATAATTACGTATTTTAAGAACAATATAAAATCGAGTTTTTATCGCAGGTATGTGCATTACGTCATTTGACTTCGCGTCACATAGAAGCAGAAGCTGCTCAGAATGCGGTGCGTTTAAATTATGGCATACAAGTAATTGTAAAATTATTAAATCCTCCTTCACGCTGGCCTTTGATAAAAGCGGTAATTGGACTGATCAGAAATCTTGCTCAACTACAAGCAAATAGAGCACCTCTTGGTGAACATGGCGCTGTTCATCATTTGGTTAGACTTTTAATGAGAGCGTATCAAGATTCTCAACAGGTATGAATTCTGAATAAATCGTCTTATTCGCGATCGGTCAACTTTCATTTTTATAATTTTTATTAAGCATTAATTCAACTAATTAATTTTAACGTAGATATATTCTGTCGTTAAAAATGTTTAAATCTCCGTTATTTTTGTGTTCTCCTCCTCCCTTTTTTTTTTTGCTCGTAATCTTATCGTTTAGTTTGTAATTCAACATTTGATTATTTTATTTGCAACTGTAATTTATTTTTACAGAAATATGTTTACATAATAATCGTAAAATCAGTTAATAGTAGACACAATTTAATACGCGGATAAGTTTTAAATTAAATTGTGAATAAAAACACTTTTAAAAAAAAATCATATTAATATTCGAACAAAATGTTTAATTTATGGAAAGAACAAGTAATAATTTTAAATACTCTTTCAGCATAATTAGGAATGTATCGATTTAATAATTAGATACATATTGCATATAATCAAACTATAATATTTTATTCTTGTCATTAAAACGGATATAATTAAGTTTTAACGTCTGAAATAGAGATTTGCATTTAATTAAGCTTATCGTGCGTTTTGTATAATTATTCTTATAATAACGTCCACTACTATACTATAATGTTTGAACGTTTGTTTCTTCTGTTTTAATATACATTCGTGCATGTTAAACGAAAATGTTTATTTGATACATTCGAATAAATATATATATATATATATATATATATATACATAATTATAATACTTATGGAACTGCTGAAATTTATTTTGTCATCATACATTTCGTTAAGGGCGACTATTTCAAAATGTCAGTGAGGTTTAATCTCGTCTGTTATCTCATATTTAGCAGAGATGCGGTATGGATAAAGATGTCGCGCAACAAAACTATACAGATGGAATTCGAATGGAAGAAATTATAGAAGCCGCTGTCGGTGCTTTTCATTTGTTGGCTAAAGATTCAAATAATCGAGCAATCATTCGATCCCAGCACGTTATACCGGTGTTTGTTCAGTTGCTTTTCAGTGAAATAGAAAATATACAACGTGTGTCTGCCGGTGTTTTGTGTGAACTAGCTTTTGATAAGGAAGGTGCTGATATGATTGAACAAGAGGGAGCTACTGCTCCTCTTACAGAATTATTGCATTCTAGAAATGAAGGAGTCGGTAAGAATAACTTAATATTATGTTGATAATAAATTTTTACTTAAAATAACGTATTTTCGTGTTACGAAGTAACCGATCGTGTTAACGATATAAATTGATTTTCGAACCAAACATGGTTTTCTCCGGCTTATGTTAACATTTTTAATATGGCCCAATTTTTCTATACGAATGAAGTAGGTTCAGAAAAATATTTCCATTATATTTCTAGATGTTAAGTTTTGTAATTTAATTAACATCCTTATTATTAGGACACGTTTGTGTTTCAGCGAGTTATTATTTTATTTTTAAAGATAATTAAATTGTGATTGCAATGTACGGTTTTCGTATTTGTTCCGAAGTTTTTCTTCTATGTTGATTTTGTAGTTAGAAGTGAAAACAGCATCTTCGAATTTATGGATTCTCAATTTTAAACTGATCGAAAATTAGATTTTGATCGTTAGCTTCTTTTTCCTGGAACAAATTTTTAAATCCTATTTTGGTGTTCTTTGTTTTTTTCAAAAAAAATCAATTGAAAATTAGTACATTTGTAATTCTACCTTTTAGCTTTGATTGCTTTTTTATTATTATTTACGATTAATTTTAATAAAATATCGCGAATAAAAATATAAATTATAAATTCTAGGATTTTTTTTTTAACCAAAATCCAAATATGCTGAAAACAATCGTTACATGTTTCAAAATAACATTAAACTATGCCGATTTTCCCTCGATTATTTGTATAAACCATGCCTTTTATTTGTTTTTCTAAATACGGTTATATTTTAACATTATCATTATCGGGGTAGGTAAAAGTTACTTGTAATTACCACATTCGTTCGAAAAGTTTTATTGCATTGTTTGAAAGAATGTAAAGTTCAACGCTTGATTGATTGTTTATAAACCTTGATTCTCATGTATCCGGAGACCCTGAAGAAATTGTAAACCGGTGTTAATGATTTACAAGTGGTTAGAAATAAAATTATTTTACGGAATTAGTTTTACGCCTTTTAATGTTAGTAATATGTATATGGAGGATATTGTGGATAACGAGTGGGATATTAATATTTTAGAAGTAATGTATCTTGTCCGTTTGTATTGTGTATAATATTAAACAAAATACAAATGTGTAAAATTCTAAAAAATAGTCGCGTGATTTACATAAAATTTAAAAATGCATACATAAGAAATTGGCATATTTAAATTAGTAAGTATAAGTGTAATTTATGTAAGTTTAGAGCGCTTGGTTTTAAATGGAAGTTACAATTTTCTAGTCTACTATGATATTAAGTAATCCTTAAGAAGATAGAAAGTTATGTAAATGATGAAAGTAAGTTGTATAAAACAAATGATCTGTATCTTTCGTTAGTTGTGGAGTAAAGATTAATGTATATTTGTTTATATTTCTACTGTAAGTTCTTAAATTATTTCGAGCTAATTGAAACTAACTAGTTTTCGACGGTATTTTTTTTTTCACATTTTGTTTTAATAAGTTACTTTTGTAAAAATTTATTCCTAATATAGCCACGTACGCTGCTGCGTTGCTGTTCCGCATGTCAGATGACAAACCTCAGGATTATAAGAAACGGTTATCCATGGAACTAACCGATTCGTTGTTTAGAAGCGATCAGATGTGGCCTTTGGGTGGTGACTTGGGAGTTGGACCAGATTTACAGGTACGGCGTAATATTTAAATGGGAACACATATTTTTATTGTTTTATGTTTGTTACGCATGAGAAACCTGCTAGTAAGTGCGACACAGCCAATGATATTTTATTTAGTAATTTTGTTCCGTATTTTTTATTGCGCTTAGCCAAATTTGTTTCTGATTTTTTTTCTCTTATGGGAAGCTACAATTTTTCGAATTTTTTTTTGATAGCTTACGTTTTATTTGCATATGGTTGTAGATTGTTAGCAGTAATGCACTTTAGTTTCGCAACTTTTTAGTTGATCAGACAGGTGGACTGTAATTTTAACGTTAATAAGATATTTTCTACAATAGAGAAAACATGAAAATCTCAGTTTAAACCGAAAACATTTAGGGAACATTTGAACGTCATTGAAGGTTTTGTGATGATGTAAAATTTATACGAAAAGAAAAAAAAACCCAATGGAAAATTCGATGTAAGTAAAAGATAAATTCACAGAAAATTAGTATTTAAGTAAATTTTGTAGATATTTATTTACAATCTAATATAATGTAAAATAAAAAATTTACAGCGAGTTTTAGTCTTTAAAAACTTACATTCGAGTTCGTTATCAATCACATCGTATTCAGTGACGAATATTACAATGAAAAAATTATAGCGAACTGTGAAAAATCATTAAAATTGTTAGTCGATATTAATTTTTTTCTTCTTTAACACGTGTATCTTCTTTATACACGAAGAAAACTCTTGTTGATTCTGGTGTAGAATTAAAAAAAACTACCTTGAAAATTAGGTTTTATTGCATATCACTAATTTTATATTAGTTTATTTCGTTCAATTAAATTTTATGATGATGATTATTATTATTAACGTGATTATTATTATTCATCCGACATTTTCCAGCCAGATTAAAAGGTAAATTTATATTTTACATTTCCGCGTTAAATATCGATCTTACAGTAGATATTTTCATTAGTCAAACTACGTAGCAACCTCATTTTCGTAATATATTCCACGAGTTTCGAAATTTCGAAAGTTTTTAGTTATACAAAATAACCCCTACTTTTTTTTTGCGTTGATTTTATATTTAAAGAGTAAAACGAAACTAAAAGTCGTAAAAATAAACGGAATATAACATCAATTTTTTACTAGCTGAAAGAATTTTGAATTTTCAACTTTGAGATTAATTTTCGACATCTAGGTTGATAAATTAAGTTTGTAATTAATTCTTATTAAAAAAAATTAAAATTGTGTCGATTTAAAAATTAATTGTAAACCTCCAATATTATTAGAATGTTACATATTTCATAAATGCATGATCTTGTTAGATTACAATTAATTATAAATCTTTTGATGCTTCTTTTTAGTAAATAGAAATTTAAATAACTGAAAACTGTCGTTAAACACTTCAATTTCAGATGCATTTAATTATAATATTTATGAATCTAGAAACTTTAATTCAAAATCAATCGTTTTTTTTTTTTTTGGTTTTTAGTTTTGTATCATCGTCTATATTACTTGTTTTAAACGAAGAATATATCAGATGGTTCCTTATAATTATATATTCACTCGAAAAGTTTTTCTTTTGAAATTAACACAATTCTGAAATATTTTTGTCTTTTCTTCGTAGTAATAAAATCAGATTTTTAAAATACTTTATAATATCGGCGAATAAGTCATGTGGCTTTTTATTTTTTTAAATTTTTGAATAGATTCCAACGTACTAATTTGTTCAATGAATTGTATGTTGATCTCGGTATGCATCGTAATAATGAATCATTTCATTGTTATTTCAATTGAGTTTTAAATGAAATTTTTGAATTTATTATTATATATATATATATATATATATATATATATATATATATATATATATATATACACCTATAGTTGGTTTAAGTAAAATCATGTTTTCGATGAGTGATGTAGATACGCGATTAAAATTGGTTTATGTTAATATATGTTATCGATATACAATATAATGAATGGTAATCAAAGCGGAGAATATATTATTATTACTAATTCCTGGCTACTTCATCATTGATTGCACTTTTAAAGAAAAATGTAACAGTTTCCCTCGACATCTTTGAACTCGATGATTCAATCTAATAATTGTTTAAAGTGGATGAACAATTGCCGGACAAAGTTGATCTGCAATATTTTTCGATTTATTAGGTTCTAGTGCAAACTTTACTAATTTTTTTTATTCGTTTTCCAATTAAAATAATAGAATCGTTGCTGTTTTCAATTGTGTTCTATATTAAATTATAAAATCGAGGCTAATCGAAATAAATTTAAAAAGAAGCTAACTCGAAGAAATTTTTCTTGTTTTCAAAATTTTGTAATATTTTTTTAAAAATTTTACACGTGTATTGAAGTTTAAAAGATATATATATATATATATATATATATATATATATATAAATTATCCTTTCATGTGCTGATTGATCATTTTTGGATTATCGATAGTAGATGAAAAATGTAGAAGACCGGTATGGGTATTAGTATGGAAGGACAGGGTATTCGAAGGCTTAATTATATTTTATCGTACAAGTATACAGTCAAAATTGTAACCTTGTCGTTTGCATCAGATATATATATATATATATATTGTACATTTCAGGTTTATTTTACACTCCATTATGTGATACATAGTCTGGAGTTCTTTTCATTATATCTGATGCCTTTCGAGCACAGTTCACCCGTATTGGGTTGATCGTTCGCCATATTGACCATTTCTCTTTATATCCTGACGGCAGAGTTTCTTCCGGTGGTCTCGATAGTTTTTGGGGGGTTTCTTCGTTCCACATGTTCATGCTCTCTTTTTCAGTTGTGATTTCACTTTTCTAGTGATTCAACTCTATCTAATAAAATGAGTTTAGGCGTCTCAAAAATTAATGTTTACGAGAGATAGAAACAGTTACTGCTAGTATAGATATGTATATATATGTTTATTTATTTTTGCGTCGCTTATCGAAGTGCGTATAAATCTGATTATTATTTTGAAATATAGACGCTTGGCGTTGTATTACTACGCGTTAATTATATATTACATTTTCGATCGTTGTATGCAATTTTTTTACGCGTAGCGTATGTAAAATAATTGTAACGTTGAATATGTTCGTTGATGTGAGTAGGATATTCTTCGACAAGATGACGGATACGATTTTTACGGCAGTGGCGGACAGATTCCAAATTATTCAGGTAAAATGCGCAGCTTTTTATCGCATATTTTTCTTATTTGTACCACTTGCACGCGTGGTGGTGATTTAGTGCTTATTTGAATATAATTACACTTTATATAATAAAATACATCGATATAAGAACGTATTCCGACATTTATGTTGGACAAATTGTACATATTTCAGTGTTTGAGATTTGCACACAACAGCATCGCCTAGGTTAGTATAATGGTGTGAAGTGTTTAATATAGTGCGATGTCGTTAAGAAAAAGTTCAGTGCAAAAAATTGAGCTAATATATATATATATTTTTTTAACGACAAACAATGCTACAGAAATAACGAAATATGAAATTAACTGATTATAATTTAGATTTGTTAATTTTTGTCGTCCCTCGATGGGTTTTGGGATTCTAGCTTATCGTTGCTTTTATGAACTATCAGCTATAAGCGTGAATAACGCTAATTTGAACCCGTTTATTTCCATAGTGCGATACACTTAACAACTTATACAATAAATAATCGTTTATGGTGGGTTTCAGCGAATTTGGCTGTTACCCTTATAAATTGTCGGCTGCTCTGTCACTCACTAACGGAACAACTTTGAACCGTCTTAATCCGACGGTATTATAAACCAAACGGCGCTATTTTAGAATACGAAACAGATTAGTTCACTTCCAATTAAGAAACGCTAATAAGCAACATGTAGTCATTGTAATATGAAAAATTATATTCGAATCTTATATTCTAATTATGTTATTTAATTAGAATATACGATTCGAATATTTAATTATTTTAATTTTAAAACGTAAATTAAGCCTATTTATATCTGCGAATCTGCTGAGGTAATTAAGTTTATCTCCGTTTATTGTTATGCCTTTTGAATCCTAGGTTAGTTTTCTAAATACACCTAAGACTGTAATAAATAATTTTAGCGAGATAGTATCACCATTTCGCCACACACCACTCTTTTTAGGGATATTTCCGCAGGTCGTTTCCATAGCTTGACTTTCATTGAAGTCAATTCTTACATTGCTCTGATAATGTTCAAATATCGCTCTTCGACTCCGAGGTTACATATTGATAACGCTGCACATATTTTAACCGAGTCAAATATCTTTTCATAGTCTACAAACGCTATATAGAATGAGATTCTTCGCAAGTTTCTATTAATGTTCTAATAGTTAGCGAATGATCCATTGTGCTGTACCCAAATCTAAATCCCGCTAGTAATAGTCGATTATTTGTGTTATACGATTTGTTATTTTATTCGGGTAAATTCTTTATATATTTGGAACAGCACACTAACAGGTGTATAATTATGTCGTAATTACGTATTTCCTTTTTTTATGTGTCAGGACAACCTCCGCTTCCGTCCATGTTGTGGGTGTAGTTTTATTAATAAAGCACCGGTTGAATAAGGACCGTAGTGCATCTGCTATTGCAGGACCAACATATTGCAGCATTTCTGGTGGTACGCCATCAGGGTCAGATGTTCTGCCAGTCTTTAGCGATTTGAGAGTATATTCAACTTCTTCATATAATACTTTTGGAAGATCATCTTTATCATTGTAATCGTTATAATCGCTGTTAGTTTGCTTAAGTCCATCGCTGTTATATATATACGTGTGAAATATATTTCAACTTTTTTTTTTTTAGCTATTTCGTTTTTGTCCGTTATTCGAATTTTTTTTTCTTAATAGTTTAACTCGGCCCATTCAATTAAATTTTTATCGTTCGATGGCTTCAAATCACTTCGTCGTTGCAGTAAAGCTTCAGTATTATCGCTAATTTTGTTATTTGTAGATACTTTTCCGCTTGCGCACAACCCTAGCAACATGAGTAGCTGCTTCGTTGACTGTATTATATCTTGTTCGGTTTAATTGTTCCTCTAGTTCTATCTGGAAATGCAGTTTATTTTGTACCACTTTTTCGGGATCAATCCTTATGTGTTTTCTAACGTTTTTTATTTAACTCCAAATTGATTACTCTTATTAGTCTGTGATCACCGCCTGTATTAACTGTGTTTATTATAGCCACGTCATGTATTATGTGTGGATTATTAGAAATTATTAAGTCAGTTTCATTTTTATATTTGAAGTCCTGACTTCTCCAAGTCAACTTCTACTGTAATGTATATATATATATATATATATATAAATTTATAATTACCTCTTATAGGCTATCAATAGAGATAGTAAAACAGAAGTGAAGTGGTACACTTATTTCCTACTATTTAAACGGTGTGTTTGCGTAGAATTATCGGGTAAGGTTATTTCGATTTAATTTGGATAATAGATAATCTAGTTGTATGTTCGGTGGCTTCCTTGTTTAATTAACGTATGTGGTATTTAGAGCAAAAGTTTATTGGATAGAGGTTCGATTTAGTGTATGTGACTTAATTTTCATATTTTATTTCTTTGTGACCTTGTGCCATTCTTTTAAATTGTTTATCTTCTTTTCATGTACTAATTCAGATGTTATCTTCTTTCTTCGTATCGATTCATTTTGTTCATTTGAACATAAATTATTCTTATAATTATTAACGGTGATTATTCCGCGTTTAGTGGTTATGACGACGGGACTTGTCAAATTAGGTTTAACGGGAATATTAAAATCGCGAGTTGAACAAATTTTGATGTTTTATAATGAAAAGTGTCTTGGAAGGATGATTACAAAATTGTAGATTGATTATATAAACGTTTTTATTAAGAACTGTTGTTATTATTATTATTATTATTATTATTATTATTATTAACCTTGTTGTATCCCGCAATATAGGGTATGACGCGTTACCCATAGATTCTATGCAGGATTTAGACCTTTCCGAACCAATGGATGTTGTAAATAATAACGACATCGATTTCGATCGGTTACACGAATTACCTCCACCGCCTCAAGATAATAATCAGCTGGCTGCGTGGTATGATACGGATTTGTAATAAACACGGAGGAACACAGTCTTTTTGCACTTCATTTATGATTTATTCATTATTCTGCTCTATCATAGTAATATCATATTTGTATGATAAGACTGTTTTTTTTTTTTTAAATTTCTAAATATTTTCTTTATTTGTACGAATTATTTAAGTATTTTTTATTATTGTATTCAAAATCGGACTTCTAACATTCATGCAGTTAATGTTGCATTTTAAGCAACGGGTAATATGCGTGTAAATTCTGTTCGACGTGTTGAAATTGTATTCCTTAATTTTAATTGATTCGTATTTGATAATAGGAGAAAATAATCACCGTTTATTTTATATATATACGTAGTTTGAATTTTGAAATTCTGTGTAACATTATTTCAAGTAGTATTTTTGGGACTAAATTTTGCAACTTAATATGAAGTTATCTTCTTTATGTGTATATAGTGGATTAACTGACTTGTATAATATTGTTTTAAGACATTCGTCTTTAATCGATTTAACTTTATATTTAACTTTAACGTCTGTAATTTAGAATTATCATAGATACCGTGACAGACAAAAATCGTTAAACGAAGATTGTAAATAATTTATTTTTCGTTTCGAACTAAAAAATTTTCATTGATAACAATAATAATAATAATAAAATAGAAATTTCGTAATATTAAAGTAATCATACGTTTAAATTGAAAAATATGTATTTTTAAACTTTATATTTACGAAATAGTTATTTTTAAATAATTTAACGACCCTCGAGTTTTTAAATATTTATGTCGCGGTTTTGAAATGATCAAATTAGTTCTTTTGCAAAATGTTTTATTTTTATTAGTATTTAATCAAAGTTAACGTTTTAATTATCGTGTATTTTTATTTATTTTTTATATTTATGAGGTTATACATGTTTATATATATATATATATATATATATATATATATATATATATATATATATATATATATATATATATATAACATACTTCCATGTAGCCATTGATATTTATGTAATTCGTGGTTTTTATTTTATTATATGTCGGGATATAATAAGCGTTGTTTTTGATTTTTCATTATAAGGATGTAGCGAGTGTTTAGTAAATAGTGATAAAGTTGTTCGAAATGTATATATAGAAGAATTTCTTTACATTTTTTAAAATTTATTATAAGTGTACAAATTTAGGATGTGGCTTAATCTAACAAAATCTTGTTATATTAGTCAAAGTCGTGAGTTTGAGGTTAATAGTTCATCAACTATGATTTCCGAGACATTTATCTACTTCTTAAAAGAATTTATTTAATTACATAACTACTAGGTAGGTGGCGTCGTTTTAGAGGTTCAGGCGTCTTGCCTTGTATCGAGTAAGTAGCGCTTCTAATTAAGTATTTGCACAGCTTCCACATTAACGTGCTGGTGCAATCATTTTTCGTAAGTAGTAAGGAATCTTCCGATTTCTTAATTTTCAAATGGAATTAGTAGATCTCAGCGAACACCGTCATTTCCAGAATATTTCCGTTTGTATAACGTTTTGTCTGGCCTAGATCTTTGCCCTATTAGACCTATGCAGGCCATACGTCCATCTTTGCTTTATGATTTGTTGATAACATTTTTAATCATATGTCAAATGACGTTTTTCGTCCAATAAGCCAACATAGTTATTGGGTTTTTCTTTTTTCTTTTTTTCCTTGCATTTAATTCTCAAGTAGGACCTATATCAGGCGCTTGTTTAAGTGCATGACAATGAACAAATATTTTATTATAAACGTTACACACAACTTATTATGTTGTTAACAAGTAGTTAATTGCGTACCGGACACATCCTTAATAAACAAAATTATCTTGTTATAACTGAAATATGAAATAATTATATATATATATGTATACACAATCGCAGGGGGAAAACCTGCAGCATAAAAAAAAAGAAAAGAGAAAAGGTTAAAAATTTGCAAAATAGTAATTAACGTTAAGCGAGCTTATAATAAATTATGCTTAGTCTATGTTTATACTTAGTATACATAAATTTTAGTTGCATGGAATCGTAATTACCGATCGAGGAGAAAACACATTATGATACAAACATTTAAACAAAAAAATCACTTGATACTTTTAAAATAAAATTCCTGATATAGGGTAATTATTAACGAGGCACGTTTAAAATGCATCTTAAACACCTATTTGGAATGTTTAGCAGTTTATTAAAAGTGACTTTAGATACTGAGTTCCATGCTGGGCAGACATAGGTTATTATTGGTCGGATTAATGACGTGTAGATTATCATCTTGTTAATATTGAGGTAAGATTTAGAATTAAAAAGCGGGTGTATGGAACAGATGGCTTTATTTTTTCCTTAAGACTAGTATTGTTTATGCGTTTAGTAAACATCAATCTGCTGTCTAAAGTTACACCCAAGTGGACACTCCAATCTATTTGAGCATCTTAGTAGACTATTTGACAACGTTGGTCTTCCACGGATGGAAAAGATGGCCTCAGTTTTCGTCGGATTTATATTAATTTGCCATTCTAATAATTAATGATGCGTTTTATTCCAAGTTGCAATCTAGTGCCTATAGTGTTGGGTCTATATGAGTTGCCGTATATTGCAGCATCGTTTGCAAAAAGTGCGACCTGCATATTATGCAAAACAGGAAAGTCGTGTAAATATAATGAAAATAAAAATGGACCAAGTACGCTACAGGTTTTATACGATGATTTCGCATTACCTGTAGAAACGTAAAAAAAGATCTATCGCTTAATTAATTACGGATTAGTCGAATTCAATATGGAGGAAATTACCAATCGATCCTTTTACATAATGTCGGTATGCCATTAGCAACATCGAGTTACCCGTGTGCTTATATTGTGTAGTAGAATAAGTAGAACGCAATCCAAACTGAAGGTTAGGGCTGATATTATTCATACGGACATAAGTCTTTAATCTTATAAGCAAAACTTTTTCAACGATTTTACTTAAATTACTAGGTGGACTGATAGGTCGAATATTTGTGAAGCATCAGTTGCGAGGATAGTGTTGATATTTGATAATGCCATTTATTATGTTAGAAATCTCTACGAGCGCACAGCGAGGTAGTTTTTAAATAAGAAACAACGATATATTATCGCGCCTTAACGAGTGCTAAGATTTCACGACGCACCAATTATTTTTAATATTTCATCCGGATTAGTGAAAGCAATATCGTTAACGTGAGTAGGAATTTTCAAGTATCGCTTGACAGCAGACTGTGGACTAGCTCGATAATTAGAGGCTAAGTTTGAGTTATGGTCACGCGCTCCAAGGCACTCGACTGAGTCAGCATATAGACCAGTTTCTCGCACTAATACACTTGGTAATACGTATCTACTTTCCGGTATGCGATTACATGCGCGTATTTTTTTCATTGATCTTAATTTTCCAATTTGACGCCCATTTGAACTCGTTTCGAAGCGTTTTGAAATTAATTTGTAGCGTCGGACTGACTGCTAACAGTTATGTGTCGTCAGGGAACGTAGCTGTTGCCGCTTGTGTGTCCGCATACAGCAGATAATATATCAGGTAGAACGATAAAACGACTGTAGTTCTTCTCGAACACTCTTATCGAAGTGATTCTATGCTGTTAGTCAATTGTAGAGTGCTTTCGTCTGAACCCAAACAGAAGCAGCGGTACGTGTTGTTCGATCATCGGCAGTAGTCCTTTGGGAAAAAATTTCTTAAAACAACTTTACAGTTGATAATAACGAAATTCAACATTTAGGTTTATTACGTCTTTTACCATCACGATTTGCGCTGTTTCAAAACTACCGGGGCCGACGTATTCTAAACGCGTACAATAATTTCACAGATATGTCAGTGTAGGCCGATGTATTCTAAACGCGTACGATAATTTCACAGATATGTCAGTGTAGGCCGATGTATTCTAAACGCGTACAATAATTTCACAGATATGTCAGTGTATATCTTTCTTTTCGGTAAGTTCTTTTAACACTCTGGGAAATGTACAATTTATTCCCGAAGCTTTTCAAATATTTGTATTTTTGTCTCAGTCGCAACCTCGTTCGGTTTAAATATTGTATCTTTTCCATCGTTTTGTAATTAACGCTCTGATGATAGATAACACTATAAGAAGATTCAGTTAAATAACGTGCAAAAGCACTCTACTTTATCGAGGTCGGTTCTTATCCAATTTCCAGTCTCACTCGAGTGTAGTTGTACGTTTGATTCTTCAAGCCGCTTTAGGTCATATCCTATGAATGAACTATAAAATCTTTGACATATGTGGCAAACGTTTTTAATTCGTTCATCAATGCGTTGGATTTGCGGCTGATTCTATTAAATAAATTTGGACTGCACGACTATATTTTGTATTTTGCGATGTATAATTGGACGCTTCACGAATTGCGATCAAACTTTTTGAATGTATTTACAAGTATTGTTTTCTAGTTCATTTGATTCTTCTCGGCTGTGAATTTAAAGGTATTTTCATTGTTTTAATTTACGACTTAAAGGAAAATAAAGCCCGATGATTAAAAATTGATTTAACGTAATAAATAATTTAATCTCTTCAGTACTCTACGTAAGATCGCTGTACAAAATTAAAATTCAACGGAACATTTTCTACACTGCGTTATATGCGTCAAATTTGATCGGTAGTTACTTATTCTTCGGAAACCATTATTTGCGAGTTTTATTCCTGACTTTCGAGCTGTTAATAAATTTAAAAGAAAAAATACTTTCATCGACAACTCGATATTTCCGGGAATTATTTTTTTAACGGAAGAAATTATTTCGCCTCTCATTTGCTCTATTTTACTGGTAAAACTAGAGACTATTACGAATGGGAACATAACCTCGGTTAATTACAGATTGAAGTACATTCCTATAATAATTGTAATCGGAACATATGATGTGAACGGAAATAAGGAAAATATGCTTGTACTTCATACAGAAATTATTGGTTTGAATTTTGCTAAAATTAGACAAAAGTTACACACACGCACATACCTATATATATATATATATAAACCAAACAAAATCATAACACAGTTTAATCACTAAAAGTTTTTCATTGCAAAACTTTTCGACAGTTACGTCATTTTCAAGCATACACAATAAATATTACATATAAATTACAAGAAATATTTATATAACAACTTAAAATTTGATACACGTATTTCACTAGCCAGACGTAATTTCACTTTTAAATTTATGTACAATAAATTTTATTTATAAAACAGATTTTGAAAAATAATTCTTCATCAAAATTGATATATGTATCTCCAAACCTAGTTCATCATCATCACTGTCCATTGTCCTACGTAAGGACGTGGTGACACTGTGTAATATTATTCAATTTGCATTATAGTTTTTCTCCATAAGTATCTATTGTTGGCATTTTGAAACGCCTCCGACATAATATATCCTGTTGACGCCTTTACTTGATCGATCCAGCGTGTATGGCATCTTCCCTGTGGACGTTTACCGTTTACGATACCTTGTATTATTGTTCGTTCCATCGAATCGATGTTTCTTGCTATATGTCCGAAATATCTTGTCACGTTTCTCTTGATTTTCGTTAAAAGCCTGGTATCCACTTTTAATTCATCGATAATGGACTTATTAGTTCGGAGCGCCGTCCAAGGTATACGGAGAAGTTTTCGATATATTGCCATCTCGAAGGCATTTATACGCTTTTTTAATAGTCCATGTTTCGGACGCATATGTCGCAACAGGAAAAATGACTGCATTGACCAATTTTAATTTTGTTGATTTTGTTATGCGTGTATCATTACATATTCTATTCAGTTTGATCATTGCTACTCTTGCTAAGGCGCCTGCGTATTTTCTCTTCGCATCCGCCTATATTCGTTATTATCGCACCGAGGTAGTTAAATTGTCGTACTACTTCATAACCTCCGATATCTGTAGTTCCTGATCGATTAAGTTTTTGCTCTATCAACAATCGTCACTTTTGTTTTCAATCTGTTCAGTTTAATGTTGTAATTTTCACTCACGATTTTCAGCTTTTTTATAATATTTTGAAGTTCTTTTTCTGAGGCGGCTAGTAATACTATATCGTCGGCATAGCGTAGGTTATTGATGATTCCTGTTGTTATGCCACCATTCCATCCATCAAGTACTTCTCGCATCATGTGTTCGCTATATGCATTAAATAACATAGGCGATATTATACATCCTTGTCTAACTCCTGTTTCTAATTTAAATGATTGCGATTTACAGTTATTAACTCTTACGGTGCTTATGTTATTTTCATATAGATTGCGTATAATCGTTATTATTTGTTTTGGTACTCCAGTTACGTGTAATATCTGCCACAGTTTACTCCATTTGACCGAGTGAAATGCTTTGGAGAAATCAACAAAACACGTGTATAATTCTAATTGATACGCGCTTTCTCAATGATTTACCGTATATTCAAGATATGTTCTCTTGTTCCTCGGCCAGGCATGAATCCCGCTTGTTCTTTCGAAATTTGTGGTATTATATAAGTTTTAAGTCTTTCATTGATAATAGTTAAAAGAACTTTGCTGGTGTGAGATACTAATAGTTTTGTAGTTTTCACAGTTTGTGGGTGAGCCTTTTTTTGAACAATGGGATGAAGGTTGATTCGCACCAGTCTATGGGCCATTTGCCAGTACTCCATACTTCCTTGCATATTTCATGTATGAGATTAATACCGTTCTTTAATCGTTTCTGTCAATATTCCATCATCTCAACTTTTCCCTTTTTTTAATCTATTTAACGTTGATATAACTTCTGATCTTAGTATGCTTGGTTCTTTTTCTATTTTCATATCTACTTTAATTCTATGATCTTTTATTTCTTTATCAGAGTATAGATTTTGACAATAATTTTTCAAAATTTCGGCAATAGCCATAGAATTAGTTATTTATTATTTTTGCTATTATGTTAGTTTGTAATTTAAATTCCTTGGTAAGATATATTTTAAAATATTAAATAACTCTTGCGGTTCATTACGTTCAGCATGTTTTTGTAATTTATCGCATATATTCGTAATATGGACATTCTTATCTGCACAACTGTGTTATTTTCCTGTTTATTTCAATCTTTGTTTCTACCGAATGACTTTTGGTTACTAAGATTCTTCTTTCGTTTATCAATTTTAGAATTTCATCTGTCATCCAATGTTGCTTCTTAGCTTTTGCATTATAGTTTGTGCTATTGCCTTAACAATCCATTGTTTCACTTTGTTCCAAGTATAGTCTGGATTTCCTGTTGGATATGGTATTTTATCTTTTAACAATGCACGACGGAATTCTACAGGATTTGTTGGTATTTTCTTGATTACATTCACCATTCTTAAAGGAATATGGAATTTTAACTTGAAATCTGCCTTCAATAATTTGTGGTCAGTGCCACATTCAGCTCCTGGTTTAGTTTTGATGTCCGTTACAGACGTTCTCCAGCGTTTGCTAATTAGTATATAGAGTCAATCTGATTTTTATACTGTCCGTTAGGCGATGTCCAAGTTGATAATCGTCGTGGATGATTTACAAACATAGTGTTCAATATACTAAAATCATGTTCTACAGCGAAATGCACTAGTATTTTCTCCCAATCCATATGTACCTACTATTCCTTTCATATTCTGATTACTGATTCTCTTTCCAACTTTGGCATTCATATCTCCCATTATAACTATAGGTTCTTTTTTGGGAATGTTTGTTATAATCGATTCTATTTCTTTATATACGCTTTCGACTTGGTCATCTGTTCCATTTATGGTTGGCATATATATACCTGTATTATATGTAACTTCATAGGGCTGGTATAAAGTTCGATTCTTATTACTTGTGCACTTATTGGCATGCACTCATATTACTGTGAAAGATTTTTCTGTATTAGTACAGCTACGCCTTTTTTTCCTCTTTCATCGTCTCCGGAGGTATATACTACATAATTCTGATGCTTTAACCTTGCCGCTCAAATAAACCTAGTTCAGGTAACATTAAATGTTGATTATATTGGAGAGTAATGATTCTGGCTAGTGAAATATGTATATCAAATTTGAAGTTGTCGTTATATAAATATTTCCGGTAATTCATACGTAATATTTATTGTGTTTGCTTGTAAATGACGTAACTGTTGAAAAGCTTTGCAATAAAAAATTTTTAGTGATTAAACTGTGTTGTGATTTTGTTTGGTTTATAATTTATAAAATCACTACTACTCTCCAATATATTCAATATATTATATATATATATATAATACATGTTTACATTACCCGTTTTGCAAAAAGTTCATTTTTATTACGAAAAATAAAAAGATGTAATCACCGGATGATTTAGTTATAAAAAAGAAACCATTAAAACAGTGGTGGAGTAAACAGCATTTCATCTAAATAGTAGTCGGTTATACTATCAGGTACGATATAGAATCAAATTGAGCAAGAATGCAATTTAACAAAATAAAAACTTTTGGTAGTATATTATTATTATTATTATTTTTACTTCTAAACAATTTATTCTAAAGAGTCCATTAATATTTTTTACTAAATAGACGTTATGTTAATTTGTCTACATTAGTTATTATGATCTCTGCCTAGATGTTACAATTTTGCGAGATTTTCAAAGATTATCTCTTGAAAATAGCAGTAGCCAATTACTATACTTTTTTTTTGTTCTCAGTAATTATAATAGCTCGTTTCCTCGTCATAAACACAATTATATATATATACATATATATATATATATATATATATATATATATATAATGTATGTATGTGTGTGCGTGTGTGATTGTATGTATGTTGTGTAAAGATACGTAAAAATTTCCTATTTCACAAACTATAAACGTAAGTAACTCGGGTTTTTTAATTCGTTTGCCAAAATAAATAAAACGCAAGTACCATTAGGAATTATTTAATTATCGGAGTTTATTCTTTTACGTATATATAAATATAATAATATATATATATATATATATATATATATATATATATATATATATATATATATATATATATGTATAAAATACTTTTAATTGATCAACGAGCAGAACGTATCGCGTCCAGAGAAAATAACTGCTTTCACAATGTAACGGAATGTGAACTATTATTATATGTCAAAGATATAAAGCAATTAAACGCTAAATGCTAACGATATAATATTATTTTTATAATTTTTATATTCGTTCAATTGGCTGAGCAAGACTTTCCAAACCATATACGCTCTTAATCGATGGTTTCGTTTTATATATAAAATGTCACTGTGTATGTGTATGTAAATATTCATACACATATGGCTTTTTTTGTGTGTGTGTGCTCGTTAATTGGTTCTAATACCTATAAGAAATAATTGATTTATTTAGTCAAATTTAGTACTTCCGCTTACACAGCTTTGTGACTTAGGCATTATGAAATTAATATTTAAAAAATGGGAAAAAACTGATAAATATTTCGGAGTATTTTATTTACCTTAATAAATACGCATATATATATATATATATATATATATATATATATATATATATAATATATAATATATATATATATATATATGCGTGAACAGTTCGAAAGAATATGATTTAAAAAAATAAAAAGAGTATAAAGTCTAGGTTATGAAACGGTGGGAAGGTAGCCGAGTGGGCAATAATTAATCTTTCCGGTGGTTCTCTATATCGTATATGAAATTTTAATTGGAACAAAATTGTTTATGAAAAGTATCCAGAGTCGTTTTAGAAACGGTACTATATCATAACTGTATACAGTTCATAATTTTGTGTCAAAATTTGATAGTTTTGATTATTGTTTGATTTACCGGATTGTTCGGTTCTACTGAAAAATTATAATCATAAAAGTTTAAATACTTTTGTACGATTCAGAAATGTGGATGATTAGAAAATCGAAATGTCGTAGTTTCGAAATGTAGCTCGGAGGCTGATTTCTTAGAGTTTGGTGAATGGGAAAACGTACTAAATCTTAGAAGAATTGATCGTACTCGGCGGATTATTAACGGAGTTTCTGTCGCTATGAAATTTTCAGACATATATAACACTCGAGCAAGATAAAATCGAAAGAACGATAATTTTGAGAATGGCGCGCGAACCAAGGATAGATATAGTGATTATCAAAGCGTCGATACCATAGATGCGTCCGTAATGTGTGTAAAATTTCCGAGTACGACTAAAAAATTACGAAGCTGTTGTCTCGACCATAATATTCTTCTGGTAAATTACGATCGAAGAAAGAAGAAATGTTTATTATCGGTATCCGTATATTTAAAAACAATTTTAATCTTTATTGTACAGGTTTTGGTTGTGATTTAATCTATATTATCGTATGCGGTTATTACACTCCGTGGTATACGCAGTAACGAATCTGTTTTCGGGATGCGCAAATTTTTTATTTCGTACTTTTACGTTATATGCTGTTTTTCGAAATACGCTTTCTTATTTATTATGATTATTTTTAATCCTTATTGAAAGCTTTTTAACAAAAACCGAAATTAGATTAATATATATACTAATCGGAAAGTTTAAAAAGGCAAGGAAAAAATTTGGTAAACTCTCGCAAAATCTGGCCGTCGATGAACAATGCAATAAGAAATTCAACATAGGCGAAAGTCGATAAACAGATGTGTATCCACGAACGAACCGCAGCACCGTATAAAACTTTTATTTCCTAACTTAACGACTTATTTGAATTAAGACCGCCGACTTCGAATTATTCGAAATTTTTTGGAAAACCTACAGTCGCAGAAGAAAAAATGGCGCCTTTAACGAAATATTAGAATACGATCGATTACATAAAGATTAACTAAAAGGTGATTTATTATTAAGTTAACGTGGTAACTAACAGACTTTTTGTATAAATTTAACGACCGCTCGGTGAAATTATAATAGCTTATTACGAAATTCCAATACTCGTAGCTACTAGTTTTATAAATAGACGGCAAAACACGAAATATACAGTAACAGCGGCTTAGCCAGGGGGTGGTTTTGGGGGTCTGAACCCTCCTTGCAATCAATATGATCGTAAGGAAATATATACTCGTTGTTAAATTTTGCATTTGTTAAAACTATTTTTTTTCTATTTTCATTTATTTTAATTACAAAAAAAAAAAAAATAGCGAAGTGAAAAAACAGATTTGATTTTATGATAATGAATGTATTCATTTTGCTTTTTTTTTTTTAACATTGTACATCTTAATTGAGTACGTTCTTACATTTTGTTTTTTCCTTTTTATATTTTTTATAATAAATTATATATATTTTTATATTTTATTTTTTTACGTCCACTCTATAATGGCTTAGTAACCATTTATATACAAAAATTTAATGATTTTTAACTTTTTTTTAATCATATTTCCGTATTATTATATATCGTAAGAAATTTTTTATATTACGTAATTATACTTCTCTGGAAAAAATAAAATATAAAAATATACATAATTTATATAAAAAGAAACAAAAAATAAAATATCAGAGAAAATACTTAATTATAGATGTACAATGTTACGAAAAATAGCGAAGTGAAAAAACGGATTATAAATTAATCTGGTAGGTGAATAAGTGGAAAAAAATAGATTTGACTATAAATCTGATAGCGAACGTGTTTATTCGCACTTTGTTATTTTTTGTAATATCGTACATCTTAATCTAATCGAGTATTTTCTTACATTTTATTTTTATCTTTTTATATTTTTTATAAATTGCATATATTTTTATCTTTTTATATTTTTTATAAATTGCATATATTTTTATATTTTATTTTTATCTTCTTATATTTTTTATAAATTGCATATATTTTTATATTTTATTTTTATCTTTTTATATTTTTTATAAATTGCATATATTTTTATATTTTATTTTTATCTTTTTATATTTTTTATAAATTGCATATATTTTTATATTTTATTTTTTACGTGTAATATAACCGAAAAATTTTTATATATATAAATTTGTTTGTTTATTTGTATCATATTTCCATATTATCATCCTATAATATTTCTACTTATTTAGATTTCGGTATATAAGCAATTTTCTAATTTCAAGTAAGTGCAGAGAAAAGTGCACAAGATAGTCGTCACTTGCTATTTGGATACATCCAGTAGCGAAATCGCGGAGAAGTTTAATAGCCGCAGCAAATCCACTCGGCGCCAAGTCTGAGGATATATACGCTTAACGGCTTGGAAAAAGGAACGCAATAAAATCATACAAAGTCGCTAGATTGAACCAGCAGAAACGCTTGCAATAGGTAGTGGAAATTTCTTAATAGATTAAGAACTAACGATTGGGCGTACAAGGAACAATATGAAGAAATGGAATATTAGTAAAAGCTCCACACGTGACTGAATCGCAAACAATGGAACACTTCTTCGAATGTAAAGCTTGCGTACCTTTAACGACGTCCTCGAATTGGATGGAAAAATAATGAACTTTTCGGACTTCTGGCGTGATGTACTATGATCAATTTTCCCGATATGACGACGAAGAAGAAGCGATATTCTGCTTTATTACGCTTATTATTCGCTTCATCTCGTCTACAAGTTTTCCTATTAATAAACCGTCTATGTTCATCTTTTAAAAATCGCTACATTGCACGCTGTTCGAATTATTAATACGCGTCGCGAAGGTCAACGTCCACTTCAGTCGGGTGTAAATAATTTTAAGTTATATTAATTATCTATACCGGTACTACGAAAATGGCATATTTAAAAAATTGTAATATTTTTTTGCAGGTATTTTCAAAAAAAAAAAATACAAAAAATATTGTAGTAGTAGTATCCTCCTCGAAACATGTTCGAAGTGAATTTCCCCAGTATCGGGGAAAAAGAACTAATGCTGAGAAATAAATAAGGAAATGTACATGTATACATATAAAGAAAAGGCTAAGTTAAAACTATTTAAAATTTAAAAAAATTAATTTCATTAATCTTAATTAAGAAGAGTAAATAAATGATAAAATTTAAAATGACAACAGATAAAACTCTCTAGACCAACGAAGTTTTCAGAGTTTTATTTAAAAAGTTAAACAATTACTTTTTTTTTTAAGAAAAAAAAAACGTTAAAGAAATATTATTAACATCGGGTAAAATCAACCAAAAATTTATTGAAAAAAAATAGCATATCTGAATATCATTGTTTTTGCACAAAACCGAGAAAATTCTTTAAATTCCTTTTTACAGTTTAATAATCTTAAAAGGTTTTCATAAATTTTACCTTCGGGGTTGCAGCCACCGAATACATGCGCTGTAGTATTCTACAAAATGGACACATTTAAAGATAATTTAAAACGGAAAAGATATTAAATTTACCACGTGTACTTTTGCGTTATGTAAAAGTTAGGAACAAAAAATCTGCATCTAATCCTTAAAATTAGGTAATATGTCATGAAGGAATTTATGATTTACCTTCTGCCGTTGCTCATTATATTCATTGCGGAGCATATTATAAATATATTTATCGAAACATCGTTTTGATAAAATTTTATCTGCACACTTGAACTTATTCAACGTAGGTAAAAATGTTCCACACGTATTGTCTATATTACGCTTAATACTTAATTACATAATTCTTCAATACTAAATACAAAGGTAGCTGTATCGCTGAAGCTATGTCTTTATGAATAGTTCTATAACCTTTAATAAGTTTCAAAATGTAAAAATGATAACTTTGTTCTAATTTATTTCTAAAAACGTTACATTTTAAACGATTGTAATAAACAGTGCAGCAATAGCAATAACACCGCCTGTCTATAACTGTAATTATTGTTAACGTTATAAAGTTTATTGAAAGTATTAACTGAAATAGCTGCTTGTTTTTGTTAATATATTCTTAAATTTGCTGATAATAATAAAATTCCTAAGAGTTACTACTGTTACAATTAAGTTTAATAGAAAATGGTTTCCGTTTCTTTGTACATATCATAAAGCGAGACTTGCTTTCATTGATACTTAATGATTTTGATTCAAACACATGTTCATATGTTAAATATCTTGGAGTACACCTAGATGAAACACTTACATGGCTGCAGCATATTAAAACCAAATGAACAGAACTCAATCTAAAAACAAAGCAACTCCATTGGCTGCTTGGACCGCGCTCTCAATTACAGGTTGCAAACAAAGTGTTCGTATATCGCATGGTACTAAAACCAATATGGTTGTACGCAGCCGAACTATGGGGATGTGCGTCCAAAAGTAATATTAGTAGAATTCAACGTTACCAAAACAATACGCTGAGGTCGCTGGTGGGAGCACCTTGGTATGTATCCAATTATACGTTACATCAAGATTTACAAATCAAGTACGTTACAGAAGAAATAAAATTAGCTGTGCCGCCAATCATTTGTCGAGACTGGAAGGACATGAAAACGTGTTCTTGCACTAAACCTTTTACATTAACCAGTAGGACGCAAGAGATTGAAAAGGAGAAACGTTGTTGATCTGGTGTAAATGATTCAATTAATAAAATCGAGATCGTGCTGATGGGCTGATCTTGATAATCATGAACCTGTCATCACTACTATCTAGTAAATGACTATTATTAGTCAGTTCTAGATGTGAAGGAATAAAAAAAAATATGCTGAGAAAAAATGTTAATATACCGATTTGAAATATGCTCTAATACCGTACGATAGTTATTATAAACGATCATAACAATATCATCAACATACGATAACAACTTAATATTAGAATGGTAGTAGTAGTAGTAGTAGTAGTAGTAGTAGTAGGTGTGAGGATTTCCAGTTAAGATTTTCTTTGCACGTGTATATTCGTTCAAAAAATATGACACGACTAATTAAACTAATTATAACGTTGAAACGATTGACGTTCTGGTTCGTTTAAAACAATCTCGTCTCTCTATTCTCTAACATTTATTATCCCCCACATTATTATCGCGCGCTGACGTGCTCATTTGAAATTATTAGGACTTGTTCGTCGTTTTGTCTGCTTGTTCAGCTCGTGTGAAAGTTTGGTTACCTCATCAATTCTTCGTCGCTAAGAAGGCTAATAATCATAATAATAATAAGAATTATTATTATTATTATTATTATTATAGGAATGAAGTTACGCTTTGCGATTATGTAGCGGCATATTTCTCCGTGTCAACGGCTAAAGTAAAAACGATATTCGCGTCGTCGTATCAAATAACTTTGCGACAGTGGTAGTCTGGTAGATACTTCGCAGAAAAAAGTATTAACGGCCGTTCCGATTCCATATTCTCGTCATTCTTGCTCTGTTCGGTTATCCGGATTGTAGGTCGATTTCGGATTAAGTTCATTCGGTGAGTAAACTTTATTCTTTAATACGCCGCAGTTATGTTAAAAATCACGTCGGCCAGATTGATTCGGGAATTTATACGACGAATATAATATAGAAAATAATTAAGACTCGAATCGGGTTATAGAATTTTAATCGTAATAATATTTTTCGTATTTCCCCGAATTAAACAAACATATATATATATATGTTAAAAAATCAATTGAAAATTAGTTAAATCACTAATATTTATTTTCTTATAGAAAACACAAAGGTTTTCGGCATTTACGCCATTATCAAGTGAAACATTTTTAAAAAATCATAATTTTAAAATATAAATTAAATATAATTACTTAAAAATAATTGATGGTGATTGTGAAAATATACTCCAAAAATGCTGTTTTGCTTCTGTTCTGTCTATTTTTTTGAATTGTTGAAATTTAATCAGATTTTTTAATATTTATTTTCATTTTACTTGTAAAATTGTGTTTTTTAAAAAATTTCGTGTTCGTATATTTTTATATTTTATATTTTACTTTTGGACATCATACATCGCAACAGTAAATGAAAAATTTAAAATTCCACCAGTATACAACTTTTACAGAATCCGGAAAATAATATTGAAGAAAAAAATTAATATAAAAAAAACAAAATTAATAAACAAATATATTGATGTTAAATTTCAACAATTCAAAAAATAGACAGAACAGCATTTTTGGAGTATATTTTCACAATCACCATCGCATATTTTTAAGTAATTATATTTAATTTATATTTTAAAATTATGATTTTTTAAAAATGTTTCACTTGATAATGGCGTAAATGCCGAAAACCTTTGTGTTTTCTATAAGAAAATAAATATTAGTGATTTAACTAGTTTTCAATTGATTTTTTATAAAAATCACCAATTTCCACATTATGTAAAAAATTAAAATATATATGTTATATAAAGAATGGAAATTTTTTCTTTTAAAAAATGAAAATTCTCGATTTTTTAAAAAGGAATATTAAAAAATGTATATAGGTATAATTAAGGTCACCGGTGTTTTTAGGATTCTTATTTGATCGGCGGTGTGTAAATTAAATAATAATAAAAAAATAATACAAAACTAACGAATTTGATTTTAAAAATATAAAAGCAGTTAAAAAATAATAAAGGAAACTAACTATATTTATAAAAAGGATACGATTTTTTTTTTTTTTTTTAAAACTGAGTATAATATATCAAGTATAAACAAAAAAAGTAAACGCGCACGTTTTTTAAAATATAAAACTAAATTAAGTTTTAGTCGCATTTTGATTAATTTATCCAATACCTTCTGGACAATTTTCATGAATTATATTCGTTATTATGAAGATAACATCAAAAAATCAATGTTTTAATAAATTCTGGAGATTTTTGAATAAGACCCTCTGAGTATTGTAACATATTAACAAATAATTTATCGCGATATATAACAATAACTGTCAAATGATTATATAAATTAAATGTATCTTCTAAAATATGTAACGAGTTCATTAACATAGAAAATGTGCATGTGGAAACATTGCATCGCAACTACTATGCGTGCAAGTTATATATATATATAAATAAAATATTAGGTGGTGTTTAATACTCACAGTTAAGTGGGATATGTACAATATACAAAGTTTATTCAGTCTAATTTGTATATATAAATAATGAAAAATAAAAATAATTATTTATACATTGCATATGTATAACAATATATTTAATTTGAATTAATATTACCTAAGGTAGGTTTGTTAAATAATATATTTTGTATATAGTATATGATTTATTACGTCTCTTTCGAGAATTATCCGATTTAAAGAACACGTAATGCCGCATAGTTTCAACCCTAGCTCGCGGCATAAAGTTTTCCTTAATAATCATTGAGAAGTGCACGTGCCCTCCACTTCGTATAACAACATCATTTAACATCGTAAGCGGCCTCACCTGCGTTGTATATAATTAGGGCAATCGGAACCCATTTTGTACCCTAAAAGTAACGTACAATTCACGATGTCCGGCAACGATTAGATTTTTTTAGCTTAAACTTCGAACATGCGATAATTGATTACGTATTGGCATAATTGTGCGCGGTGGACTGATGTTTGCACCTTTAGCGACAATTCTCGTTCAAAGTAACATTTGTCATAACACGTTAAACGACTATTTTTTATTTTTAAAATTTGTATTTACTTTTGTTTTTTACAATATAAATTACCGAATGATTTAATAATGTTATTTATTTGGGCATCTTTTTACTCGTCTAGACGACGTTTCCAGACTTACTAATTTTCTTTCGTAGAAGCAATTTTATGAAAAATTATTAAACTTTTTCATTTTTCATATTTTTCGCAACCTATAAAGATGGTCGCTATTTGCGACGATAGAAATCATAACAATTGTTAATCTTTAAACAATTGTTAATCTTTAACAATTGATGTGTCGTGCAGAAATCCAATTGTAGATTTTAAATTATTTACACAAATAATCGAATAATATATAATTGGTCAATTTTAATAATAATAATTTTCAAACGTTATAGTCCCCGTACTTTCTACTGAGCTGGTGGTAAATTTAGATATCATTTGTGTAGTCAACTTTTAAAAATTACTTAGTAATAATTTTCCGAAATTAAAGTAAGAACTGGCTAATAAAAAAAAGTTTAAAGATATACAAATTTCTATTAATCCGTCCCGTTATAGCGAGTTCGTCGAATTTAAATATAGTTAAAATTTAAATATAGTTAATTTGGATTAAGTTATGTTTCTTAAGTAATATAAATTTTGCGGCGGGGTTCGTAGTAAATTTTAATTTTATTTTTTAAAGGTTAATTCGGCATCCTGTAAATTAGTTTGAAATATTAAAATGGCGACAAAAACTTAAAAAAAATTATTCCTAAAAATCAAACTCTTCGTTCCATTCTTTTATCGCATTTCGCGTGATAATATCTTACACAAATATATATATATACATATTACGTGACCTCGCCCACGTTGTTGGATTACGAAAACTCTTTGTGGGAATTCTTCCAGTTTCCAAAGTGATCAAACTAGAACATACATAATTATCATTGTCAATTATTATCATTATTATGGTTAGTTACTTATTATAATTATTGTTATTACTATTATTTATAGTAAATTTACATTGTAATCATTTTATATATAAATTGCTCTACGATGTCTTAAGTTGCAACTAGTGTTATAACTTAGCGCAGCCGTATTGTAACATAATTAAATTTATGAATCAATGCAAAACATATTATTACATATTCACGCGGATACGAATAAATAAATAAATAATTTGATTTATTATTCCCATTATTATTGTTATTATTATAGTTATTTTTATTATATAGTTATTATTATTGTTTTGATTATTTATTATTATTAATTATTATTGACAATTATTATTATCAATTATCGGTTATTTTTATTGCTGTTGTTTTAATTTTTATTATTAATAGTAACGATGATGAATGTTATTTATAAAATTATTTTCGATTATGATTATTATGAATATTTAAGATTTATTTTTTATTACGAATTATTATTATTTTTATTACGGATTTTTAGTTATTTTTATTATCGTTTTTCATTATTATTAATTATTATTATATTAATACTATTATTATTATTTCATATATTTCATGTTAGGCAGTAATAAACCGCTTATTACGTAATCGGTGACAGCCACGTAAGCTGTTATATTCTTCCTATTCATTTTCTCCAAAATGACCCAATTTCGAAATAATCCAAGGCGCCCCTCCCCTTGAAACTGATATTATTATTATTATTATTATTATTATTATGGCCGAGATTCGTTCAATGACACGGATCGAATATCGGCTTGTACCACATCGTCCAAGGTCATCTTATGAAAAACGGGGACGATTTATTTTGTGGATACATTATATCGCGGTTAGGTATTATAGATTTAAACGACGGAGATGACGCAATTTCGCACTGCGTCTGTTTATTTTACCCGAAATTCTTGCACAGTTGCGATATTATTTACTCTATACCGGATCTTCTCTAGCCGCTGTTCTATGATCAGTTCAGATATATATACTACTCGGCCTCGTTAGTTAACTCTTTCGGAGAAAGTTCCGCTTCTTCGGCTGGTATATGTATTACGTAAATACCGACTACATCGTCAGACTAGTCTGCCTGTACCTAGTTTATCTACTTCGGGGCACTACTCTATTATTTATTATTATAATTATTATTTATATTATCATTATTATTGCTATATTAAGGTTTATTAAATAGTTTTCGACCACACGCGCAGGAAAAGAGTTCGCTCCGACCACTAGCGCAAGAAAAGAGTACTCGTCCTGTTCTAATGGAATTTCTCTTATTTACTATAAACGTAAAAGTATCATTTATCATCGTCAGAATATTTTTCTTACTTAAAATAAAGACATAAATAATTAAGGTATTCCTATTCATTTGTAAGAGAAACTACAAAAAGACAGTAATAAAAAATAACGTGGCACGGGGTGAAGAATGTGGAATGTTTGTTTTTAGAGAGCTAAGAAATAATTTTATATGTATACACATAAAGTAATTTATATATTATATAATATCCATACATATATACGCATATATATACGCATACCTTGTAAGTTTTTGTCCACTAGCTAAGTGAGTGTATGTTCATCGGGCAGGTGTGCGCGAATTTTCGACTGTGTAGTACGTAATAAGATTATACTTCTGCACGTAGGTATCATGTATATATATATATTGTTATATGTATATATGTTGTATGATGCATGTATATATATAAACTTTACCTGAGTGCGTTGTACCACCCACTATTAATGAGTCTTGATGTGGCTGGTTAAATCGATTTTCGCGCTGCATTCCTTATCGCATATATACCAAATATTTTTTTTTTTTTTTTTGGAAGGAAAGTGAGTTCCTGATGAAACGTTATGGTATAGTTGTGCATATGGGAACATGGAGCTGCGCCATAATGCCGGTTATAAATATACATGTATACATATTTAATAGTGGGTGGAATTTCATAATTAGTTATGTGGATATACATCAGGCTTATGTATACATATTTTCTGTGTAACTTGTATATCTCTGCAAGGAAGAGGATATTATTAACTTAGTTTCAGGGATATATTTACTAGCGTATATATATATATATATATATATATATATATATATATATATATATATATACATATAAATATACATATAAATAATAAAGAATAAAAATGATTAATTAATTTTGTCTGAAGAAAAATATATATGTATATGTACACATGGTCATACACACACATATATGTCTATGTATTTCGATAATATACTAGTTAGCGCGGGTACTTACTTTCATGCTTCAGCCAAATATGTAGTGGACCGTTTTATCGTTTGCTGCAATTAAATCTTCTGCATCACATTTCTGATTCATCATTGAACACTCTGGAGGAAGGTGGTCAAAGGTTTAAGTTCGGATATAATATGCAACTTACATCAGTTAGCGGGTAGTGCGTAAAAATAAATACCTATTCTTATTTGACATTCTCTGAACGTGCGTACACTTCGATAGTGTAGCCTGATAAATTTCATTGGGTATACACAATTTTAAAATATACTTACATTCGTTTCTAATAAAAAATAATGATACAGTTAGAGGTTTGTTGCTTTTAGAAACTGTAATTTAGCATAACAGAATTAAGACGTTTTAGAATTTCCATAACAGCCTTCTGATTGCGATAATCATTTAAACGAAGTGTAAAATAAATAGAATCATGATTATTTAAAAAGTATTTACAGTGTATTGTATATGCCGACCTCAGCAAAGCGCGTTTGAAAAATTAGTTAAATAAATTTACAACGTTGTAAAACAAAGTTTCGAGATTGACTCAGCGGGTAAAGTTAACAAAAATCAAAACCTATTCCTCTAATAGCGTCTCTTGGAATTAGTTGAACACGGTTAGCGACTGAACTTTTATTAAAAAAAATTAAAAACCATTCCTTTTTAAAAATCGGACGATTGTGATAAAAGTTAACTACGCGCTTGACGCAAAAAATTCTCTACATGTTAAAGTTTTAAACTTAAAGATGTTTTAACTAAATTCACTAGTCTTTTCTTTTTAAAATATATGTATATATATACATATATATATATATATAAGAATAAGCCTACCTATGTGTATAAGTCTACGCGCCTAAAACTACAAAACACTTCAATAAGAAATGAATGATCAACTTAGCATCATTTTTTATATACAAGCTCCATTCGACGATTTTTCATACTTTGCAAGGACCACAATTTTCTTGCTAGATTAAAACCCGGTTACGTGCATGTCGAATAAGAGATTTTCAGTCGTCCATCCGTGTATCCAAGCCTGAGCTACATCGAATTTATCCTCAGTGAACTGTGTCGAACTTTTGTATGCCGGTTTCCTCGATTTGAGACGATTTACTCCGTTTGTATTCGTATGTATGATGAGGGCTTTGTCGCTGATATACTTTTCTTTTACTGCATCCTTTTTTCTTCGGATATCACGAAGTATTGCTTAGGAAGAGTACCTACGCAACTGGAGTGGACTTTACAGTATCAGTTATTTATAACCGTGTTAAGCTCCACATCAATTTTCCTAACGTAAACGCTGTTGTACTGGAGTTGCGCATTCAGCGACCAAAGCTAAAACCGACGTCCGTAGTGTCGGTATAGACGCTTCCCACTTCGTTCCGGCCAGCTTATGTACGACGTTTGCTTCTTATTTTAGCGGCGGTGTTTTCGATACGCTTCCGGTAAGTAAGTTGTCTATCCAATACGACACCCAGCTATTTGGAGGGTTTCCTCGTGGAGTAATTTATATCCAGCAAATGGTATGTTTAATTGTGGCCAAATGGAAGCACGACAGTATAATGTTCTCCTACATTATATACCGACCTAGCCACGAGCCGATGAGCTCAATACTGTTCCACAATATGCAACCGACGAAATAAATAGCAATTTTGAAAAAATAAAATATTAATTGAACGAATTGAAACAAAATTTTTAATTTTTGAATAAAAAATTTTTCTGCATAATTTGGATATACACTGTATACCGTGACGCTAACCGATATGTAATTGTTTATCATTAGTAAAAAGTTTGACATACATATACGTACCACCCTACAGACTCTAGGCGTAATTAAAGTGGTTGCAACGTTGCATACACTTGTCTACTTACCTATATATACATATATAAGTTGTTTGAATAACAGTAGAGAAATAGTAAAACGAATCAAACATCCAAAATTGAAATATTTGGGACATATAATGCGCCATCCGAAACTGTATAATACACTGTATCTTTTTATACAAGAGAAAATTTAGGGGGAAGGACCGTCGGGAAGAAGAACAACATGGGTGCAAAACTTAACGCTATAAGGCAAAAACAATCGAACTGTTCCAGGTATGTATCAGACAGACAAAGAATTGTCAAAATGTTAACCGACATTCGGTAACGGACATGTTACCATGATTACGATGATTTATATATATATATATATATATATATATATATATATATATAATGTATTATATAAAACGTGGTCTGTGTATGTTATCCGGCTTGTAAAAGCGTATAATTTTCGAGAGATGGATATTACGTCTTGACTGGCACGAGTAACCAGTCGGAGCGTGACCGACTATCATCATTGGAGATTGGCTGAAATTTATAATTTCCTTTCTCCGGGAAGTCGCGCTTCTATTTAACTAGCCACAAGTAATATCCTAGATGGGATTATATTTTTTCAGCTCCTGTTTTTCCACGTCATCATTCTACTTTATACTTTGAGCATATGTGTGTGTGCGCGCTTATATTTTTACTCTATAGAAGAATTGTACAATACGCACACTCGCTCGTGTAATAATTGTATCTCCGTAATACGCGGCACTTGGCAAATTGCTCTATTTTTTTTTTTTCTAATCCTCCAACGAATTATCTACGCCTGTTACGTAATTATTCTTGCGGCGAAATAGAAAATAAAATATAATATTTACACACACACACACACACGCGTACAAATATATGTATTACAGAACTAATAAGGATGGATATCAATTTCCCGGATTTAGTAGAAGTTAGAGCTAAGAATATGCTTTCGATTTAGTCTTAATGTAATATTTTCCGTGCGGATTTCCAAGTATTAAAAACAGGTCAACGGTTTTTCTATAGCACGTCCAGGTAAAAGCGAACATTGATAGTAATGAAATAATAATAGTAATAATGATAATAATGGTAATAACGAAATGATGATAATAAGGAAATAATAATAATAATAATAATGAAATAATTGTAATAACGAAATAATAATGATAATAATAATAATAAAAAGTTAACCTATTTATAGGACTGGAACACAATTAAGATTTTATTATCTTAACGCCAACCACTTAGCCGTGTACGTCTTTTGCATTTTTCTCGTTTTGATTTTAATGTAACAGTTAATCATGTACATACATACATGCACGTTTATATATATACATATATATTATATACATATATACGTATAGAGTTGCATATTTAACAATTTATTCGAATGTGCTTTTTGATCAGTTTTAAATTTTCGATACTTTCATCCTTGATTCTTGACTGTGACACACGATTAGAGTGGCACTTTCGTTTTGTAACCTTTTCGAATATTACGTCACAGCTTACTAATGAAGTATCACGTTATTTCTCGTATTTTTTACGGATTGTATATCGATAAAAATAGCGTTAATTTTAAACGAGTAATAAAAATAATAATAGTTTTATATAACGATTGTTTCTCTAGATACTAAAAATATAATCCTTTTACCAAACGACAACTGTAGTACATCATGACTTTGGTACAACCAACACCAGAACAACAATTGCATATTAGAACGGAACTAAACGAAGACGTATCTACAAGAGACAGCGATTTGACGCACATCAAAGAATGGTTAGCTAGACAACCGCATTTGCCGAATTGGGATGGTAAGATGAAATTTGATTTTACATTATTAGTTTCGTAATTTTTATTGTACATATATATATCATATATATATGATTTATTAATGGAAAACTACCACCGGAGCGTACACCTATGGGATAGACATGTAATGCATACAATAGCGTTTCCATTTTGAGAAAATCACTGGTGGATTCTATATTAATCAAGATATCCTATCTACGGGGTGACGACTATAGATGATGATATTTATTTATTGTTATCAACACGCATACATACGGACATATATATATATATATATATATATATATATATATATATATATATATATAATCATGATAACGATACGCCCATGTCAATCCGACAAAAGGTACCCTCAATTTCTTACATCGGGTCATGTTCTCCGCTTTAGACCAGTTGATTTCAGCTTTTTCTACAATATCAGCTTTCCCTCCATTCTGTCGCAGTTTTTTATTTTTTCGACTACCGTTTTCATCTCTTCTAGACACATGCCTTAGCCACACTTCATTTACTTTAGACAATGGATTCCGTAATTTCTAATAATCTTGTTTGTTGTCTGATCCAGCTGAGGATTTGTCTTTTATGTCTGTATCTATATATATTTATCTATCTATCTATCTATCTATATATATATACATATCTCATGATCACGATAAGCCTTTATCAGGCATTCTCCAACATCTTCCAACCACTTCTATCCTGTGCTTTCCTCACTAATTTTCCCCAGCTACCTGTGGCACAATGATATATATATATATATATATATATATATATATATATATATATATATATATATATATATCTGTCTACAAAATTTTTTCAGAGGTTATATTATTCTCATGTAACTTTTAATTATCGCAAAAAAAGGCAATAATTGGACACCACGTTCGGTATGAATATACGCGCGCATCTGCCTTGCGTATATAATACTATATCTTAAAAGCTTGTCTCCTATTTTGCGTACAAAAATAACATACAAAATAGGCTAGTAATCGTGTAGAGTTTTTTGTAACTATTGTTTAATTATTTAATTTAATTTGTATTTTGTTTTATTTTTTCGTTAAAAAAAATCGCCTGTAAAATTTAAAGACTTAATTTATACCCGTGTTACACGTGGCATACAGGCGTATTCGGTCAAAGCGGGGCTTGGCCTATAATGTAAAAACGAAGTAAAGACAATTATTGCGCGTAATCGAAGTTGAGTGCTAATTTTTGTAATATAAACGAAAATCGCTAAAATTCTTTAATTGTTTATAATAATCTAATAATTTCTTCCAGAACGCTATCTCATCGTCTGATAACAAAATCGCATTTTAAGTTTTTATACGCGCTTACTTCATTGAGAAAACTAGTTATTTGTACAATTGATCTTTATAAAATATATATATATATGTGTGTGTTAATTTGTGTACATAAATTTTATAAATCACGCGTATAATGGCCGTTTCTTCCGATAGAGAACTTTTTAATTCATAATTTTCGTTCAGTCTATTTCTCGTCTCTTTCCGCGACTTAGAGCCAAGTTTTTCATCTGTTTCGGGATTCGTATAGATTCTTAGATTTTGAATTGTTGATTTTCTGCGCAAGATGTTAGTAAATTGAAAAATTCTTAAAGATTTTTCATTTTTTTTTTTTTGATAAAATAATTAGTTGTTTTTCGACGATCAATAGCGTGGTAAATATTTTTAATTATAATCGTCTAATGAGTTTATCGACGCAATTGCGATCGAATCTGTTAATTTATATTAATCGATATGTTTTATATTTTCATTAACCTCGAATATACATGTACGCTAGCGATTATTTAAATTATTATGTTGGTGCACTGTATAAAATTAAACCTCGAGAGATATGGATTGTCGTCAATTACGCAAGATTTGATAATCTTTTTTTTGATTTTTCTAACGAGAAACTTAATTATTCATTTAAACTTGTCGGTTAAGAGGCGGTTAATGAGCATCGTGCGACATTGTTTTTCCTTTCAGACGAAGTTAATTAGGAACCGACATACGGTGATCGAGTGTAATCAGTTTTAAAAGTCGTAAATCACATTTATGTTTTTTTTTTTTTTTTTTTTTATAACAATCATATATTTTGGTAAAATTGTATGTATAAAGATGCAAAGGACCGGAGGAGAATTATATATCGATTAAACTACACATATATCGACTGTATATTCATAAATAAATAAATAAGTATTTCAAATTTGTGTGTGAGGTCCTTTGCAAGTGTACTTATATTTACGGGCAACAGTTAGGATGACATAACATAGTCCCAACAATTACCATGCAGTATATCATATGTACAAACTTAAGACTAAAGAATATTATAAATTATTTTATATTAAAAAATGGGGAAAAATCTTTATATAAATAATTACAATTGTTGCAAACATTTATTGTTATATTTACAAACTTAATTTTTAAACACGTAATGAGTGCAGTATCAGAAGATTGATCAGTTGCTCCAGATATCACGGTTGAATTAGTTTTATTAAATTTTTTTTTTATTTTATTTTTTTATTTTTTTTTTATTTATTTTTTATTTTTGTAAGATAAGAGCTAGCTCGTGATATTAAATTTATGTCGCATTGCACTTTCAGAGAACTTGAGGAATGCTGAATGATTAATGCTGTTTAAATGAAGGGACTGCATGTTTCCTACTTTATACTTAAGTCGCTGATTAGCAAAAGCAGAACGTTCATAGATAAAATGTTCAAGGTCATCTATAATATCTCCCGAACAACAGGTACACCCTGGAACATTAACTAAATGGAACCTGTATAAATAAGCTGCAAACTTGCCATGGCCAGATAAGACCTGAGAGCTGTAGAAGTTAATATTTAACTTCTTCAATTTCATTCTGTTAGTGACATTAGGGAAGAATTGGTATGTTTTCCTTCCTGCGATGTCAGCATCCCACCTCCTTTGCCATTCTGTCAAAAGCACTTGGGAAATATTCTTTTTAAACAGGTTCATTGGAATTGTATGTTGAAGAGCTTGTAGCATGTTATTATCCACAAACTTAAGGGTTGTTAACAAATTCAAGTCACCCAGTATACGAAATTCACTTGTGACTGCTCTGCCTGCAATATATAGATCTAATGGGAGGACACCACTAATGACACAAGCAGCTGAGGTGGGAGCAGTTCGATACAAAAATGACATACTAAGAAGAAATTTTCTCTGTTGTTTATTCACATTTTTTAAAACATTCGGTGTGATATATGTAATAGAGAGACTGAATTAATCCCTTATATCAAATAAGTCTCTGTGTATAATGGAGACCCCAAGTATTATATTGCAATCGACTCATGTTTCTAAAAAGTACATCACATCTTGAATGAATATGGTTGAGATGAGGCATAAATGTGAGCTTATCATCAATCAGAATTCCTAGATATTTTAAGATGGCTGTGTGCTCAATAGCGTGGCCAGAAATAAGCTTCAATTTTTTAATTATGTCTGTAATCTTTTTGTTGCCAAAAACAGTAAATCTGCATTTTGGTGCAGAAAATGTCAGTGTCCAAAATTTGTGATGGGGTAGCCTCAAGAAATTCAATTATCATTCTTATTTGTTCAAAATCATAATACTTAGTGACCTTAAAAATGAGACAGAGGTCATCAGCATACGAGATTAACTCACAATTGTTATTTAGGAGTTTACAGAAATCCTCTACCTTATAATGAACATCGGAATATAGTAAATTCCATAGTGTAGGTCCCAGTACAGAACCTTGTGGAACTCCACAACTAGCTTTCCTTGAGCTAGTAGCATCTCCAATGCTGAGATGAGCAACCCTATCTTGAAAATAGCTTACTAGCACATTAATTAAGTGTGGATTGAATTTGTAATTTTTAATTATATCAAAAATTGCAGACCACTTACAGTTATCAAATGCACCTGCAATATCGAATGAGAAAACAACTGCAGTCATCCCTGCATTCAGTGTATTTCTGACTGCGTGTACTAATTTATAAACAGCAGTTTCAGCAGAGTGCCCTGCACGAAACCCAAATTGATTGCCATCTAATAAACACTGTTCATTTATTTTGGATAGCACTAGATGGTTAACAACTTTCTCAAACATCTTACCAATGCAGTTGAGTAAATATGGGTAGTAGAGTATACGAATAGAATATTAAACGAGAGAAAAAAAACCCTAAAAAGATATTTGAACATATTCAGTATTCGTTAATTTGGTTTTTTCAAAAAACAAGGAATTTTGTGAGATATTGTTAGAACGTATGCGTAACAAATGCATGTATAATAAAAGAAACGATAAAATTATTCATAAAAATCGTTAATTGTTAAAATAATTAATAACGAAGTATTTCAGGACCATTTTCAAGTTAAAATAATTCATAATAAATAAATAATCTATAATAACGATAAGAAAATAGTATATAAGAAATGGATACTTAGCTAATGAAATTATTATTTTGGCAAATTACTGATTTTTAATAATTTTCCTATTTATCCTATTCATTAATAATGAATGTTATATAAATTCTTTTATTCGGTGGTCACTACTTACATATAACACAAAAAATTTCAAATAGTCCGACCATTTTCTGTTTAATGCAGCACCCCTATAAGATATACCAAAGTTAAAATGCAACTGCGGTTGCGCACCTTTATATAAATGTAATTTCATCGTTGATTTTCTCGAGCGTCAAATTACTATTATTATCGATTAAGCTAGAGAAAATGTTACGATCGGTGTTTCAGAGATGCTGATAACCGCGTAGTAATTATTAGATGGTCGGAATGGAAATCAATTACGGTTTCAAATTGTTTTGTAATCTTCGCGTTATTAAACAAATCTGATACGGTCTGACGGAATGTTGTGGTCAATATTTTGCAGTCATCGACGACAGGTCGGATTACTAACAGAATTGTTGCATCATTAATTGTTCTAGATCTTCATTTGGAGAATTGGGCGCGTCTTAATCTAATTCCCCGAACACTGTGTCTGTTTTCGTGGTATACAGAACCTAGGATAATAGCGGATTACCGCTTCTGTGAAGACTTCTCGGTTTGTACGACTACAGAGCAATTTCGTTTTTGGTGAAATTTTTATATTACTTATAAGAAATCCTTTTTTTACTATCCTATTCCGTTAGGATGAAGATGCGTTGCATAGCGTCGTGTTTTCCTTCGACGTGTTTCAATGATTACCTTAATATGGACTAGACAGCATTTATTTCTAAATTATTTTTTCATTGAAGCGACTAGCGTTTTTAATAGTTTTTAGTGATTTTATTATATATATATATATATATATATATATATATGTATATATATATATATATATATACATATATATATATATATATATATACATATATATATATATATATATATATATATATACATATATATATATATATATATATATACATTTTTGTTAAAAGGTATTAATGGGTTAGTTTAATTTAAGAAAGAGTTTAATATTAAAGAGACGTTTTCGTTACTACTACTATCGATATTGTCCTGGTAATATTTAATATTTTTCCTACTAACTTTCCTTGTTTATAAGTTTTAAGATGATGACTATTAAAGGAGAAAATATCATTAATTTAATTTGTAAACATAAAATACAACACATTCTAAGTGCACAGAATTACCGTTAGTAGCTAATATAATAATAATAATAATAATAATAATAATAATCAAATCAAATCAAATCATTTATTTATGTGCTATTAAAGTACAAAATGAACATGTAATCTGAGAACTTCCGCTAATGCGCATAAGTTGCGCGACTTGCGGATAAATTAAAAAAAAAACAAAAAAAAAAAACCAATGACGACACCCATAAATAAACTTAACTCATAAGCACAGTATGCCTACACAAACCTCTACACACCGACCAGAAAGCAAAAAACACAAAGTGGTACATACACACACATACATAAGTAACAACTATAAAAAAATGTATATAAATATAGATCAATAAAACACAATTAAAAAATAAAATAGGTAAATAAAATAAATAAATAAGTCAATAAAACTTGAACAAACAATAATAATAATAATAATAATAATGATAATAATGATAATAATAATAATTTCATTTCATTTCAAAATCATTTATTTATACGCTATTAAAGTACAAAATGAACATGTAATCTGAGAACTTCCGCTAATGCGCATAAGTTGCGCGACTTGCGGATAAATTAAAAAAAAAAAAAAAAAAAAGAACCAACAATGACGACACCCATAAATAAACTTAACTCATAAGCACAGTATGCCCACACAAACCTCTACACACCGACCAGAAAGCAAAAAACACAAAGTGGTACATACACACACATACATAAGTAACAACTATAAAAAAATGTATATAAATATAGATCAATAAAACACAATTAAAAAATAAAATAGGTAAATAAAATAAATAAATAAATAAGTCAATAAAACATGAACAAACAATAATAATAATAATAATGATAATAATAATAATGATGAGAATAATAATAATAATAATAATAAAGTGCAACGTATAAAAGCAACGATGATATAATACAGGAAAATTTGAAAAATAGCGTGTAATTAAATTCAAAAATAGATTACAGTTGATTAATATATAAATAAACAAATATATAAAATAACAAATAAAAATTCAGTTAAAAATCGGTCTTTTAGTTGACGATGTTTGTAGCGCGTATTGGTCATATTATAGGTCCTCCTAGGACTTTAATTAATTCATTCTCGCAAATTTTACAATTTTCATGAAATTTTTTAGCAAGCTCGTTGATAAAAAATAAAAACTAAAAGTTTGTATCTCGAATCCTGGCAAACCTGGTAGCATTGAAATTCTGCAACGACGATTTTGTAATAATTGTAATTTATTAATCCGTTCGGCGGAAATATGAGTTCTACGGAGATCTGTGATTGTTGTTTCTAGACTAAGCGTATAATCTGATTTTCATGCCGATATTATTAAGCGAGAAATTCTGAGAGTCGGTCGAGACTTTTGATAACGAACAGAGTAGACTGATTGCAAGATAACGCCAGTCTGTGGCTTTCTTACCTGATGCACCATGATTATAACTGCTTTTTTTTCCCACTGACTTGGAAAGTATCCTTCGCGTAACACGCAGTTAAAAATGTAGCATTAGAGGAGCTTTCCATGGTAGATGTTTACGGGATTTTACCTGTGATTTTGTCTAAAACGAAAAAGAATTAATTAAATTTCTTTAAAACGGTTACATTCATAATTGTCACGACGCGACATAAATCAAATTTTACGAGATTTTGCGCTCGACTGTTTTATTATTAAATTTTGAGTAATTTTTGAACACGTTACCTTTATGTTTTTAGTTTTTACTAAGTTTCGTAATATTAATGAAAATAACAATTCGTGCAATATTCGGAGTAATGAAAATATCGAATACATTATTATCGACTAAAAGTATTCGATACTTTCCGGTAATCGACTGTATCGAATATAGCGATGTAAGCATTTCGACTAGCCGAGTTGGTTAATATCGCTGATTGAATTCTGACTCGTATCGTGCTAACAATATTACCGTTACGTCACCCGATTACGCTGCAAAACTATAGAAGACACTAATAAGAGAAGATGGATGACTCGCCGAGTTATTGCGGATTTGTTCGGATTGTTAAGTAATTAACGACTAGAGTGACGTCGGATTCCGAGAGAGTCCTTGGCCGACGGAAACACTGTCCAAAACTAATTTTTCGCCGTGCCCATTTTTCGAACAATTTACGATACGCAAAATAAACATTTACGACTTACATCGTCGAAACGATGATGTGCTATACGTACATCTCGTGTGTATATATACATATAAGGTCGCATAAACGAATTCGCGCGCATTTTCTTATCGACGTTTAAAAGCTTTTAGTATTATTAATTCGGTTCTGTCTTTGTTAATATTTTTTACATTCCAAACGTCGTGTGTACTACAAATAAAACCTTGATGTCGACTATATTACGTCACGTTTTTTTTTTTTATTATTATAATAACCGACGGAAGGACAAAACAAATCACGATCGCGATAATAACACGTTTATTACTTTGACGCACTTTTGGAAGACAAATTTTGGCCTAATGACTATTATTCGATCACGACCTGGTTATGAGGCTTGGTAACGCTTGAGCCTTCTTAAGTCCATATCAATAGAAAAAAGTGCTAAGGTCTCCGATACGGAGACGGCGCTTAATGAAATGATTTTATATATATATATATATGTATATATGCATATATGCATATATATATAAATATGTTTGCGAAATGAAAATAGAAAAGGAAGAAATTTAAAATAGATGAATATTATGAGAGGAAAAAATAGAAAATTTGGGAGTTTTAAAGAAAAGCAAGACGAAGAAATGTCGGCTGTAGAGGAAGACTGAATCATGATGCATAAATTATTTCACGTGGTCCCAAGATATCCAAATTCGAACAGTATATATATATATATATATATATATATATATATATATATATATATGTATATATATATATATGTATATATGTATATATATGTATGTATTTTAAAAAAAAATCTGAGAGATGGTCAAGATTTTTGATAATGAACAGAGTAGACTGATTGGAAGATAACGTCAGTCTACGACTTTCTTACCTGATGCACCATGATTATAACTGTTTTTTTTCCACTGGCCGGGAAATTATCCTTCGTGTAACATGCAGTTAAAAACGTAGCATTAGAGGAGCTTTCCATGGTAGATGAAGCGCGCCTCCGATTGTATGGTCATATCATGAGGAAAGATGACAGAAGTTCAGTAAAGACGTTAATGGAGTACGACCCCGGAGGAAAGCGGCCACGAGGTCGACCAAGAAGACGATGGATAGACTCTGTCTACAATTTTTTTTTGCGAATATAGAGGACGTCAAGGATCGCAAGAAATGGAGAAGAATCAAGCGGACCCCGGGAAGGCGCTAGGGAAGAAGAAGAATATATATACATATACATATATATATGTATATACATATATATATATGTATATATATACATATATGTATATAGTCATCGTCATCATCTCTGTCCACTGCTCTACGTTAGGGTGATATCGTGTATTATTATGCAAGTTGCATTGTAGTTTCTCTCCATTAATCTCTATTATTGGCAGTTAAAAAAACGTCTCCAACGTAGTGTATATCCTGTTGATGCCTTTATTTGATCAATTCAGTCTTTCCTGTGGACGTTTACCGTTGACAATACCTTGTACTAGTGTTCGTTCTATCGAATTAAGGATTTTCTCTCTAATCATATAATTTCTTTTGATGTTTATTAAAAGCCCGGTATCCGTGTTTAATTCATCGATAATGAACTTATTATTTCGGAGCATCGTCCAAGGTATATCTCGAAGGCATTTATACGCTTTTAGTCTTTTTTTTTTTAGTGGTCCACGTTTCGGATCCGTGTGTCGCAACAGGAAAAATAACTGCATTAATCGGTTTTAATTTTGTTACGCGTCGTATTTTATTCAGTCTGGTTATTGCTACTCTCGCTACAGCGTGACACTTGGTGTATTTCCTCTTCGCATCCACCTGTATTCGTTATTATTCAACCGAGGTAGTTAAATTGTCGCACTACTTCATAATCTCTAATATCTGTAGTTACTGATCGATTATTTGTTGCTCTATCAACAATCATCACTTTTGTTTTCAATTTGTTCAGTTTAATGTTGTAATAATCACTCGCGACTTTCGGCTTCTTTATAATGTCTTGAAATTCTTTCTTTGTCGCAACCGGAAAAATGCAAGTTGATTTTGTTATGCATGCATCTTTCAATTTTATATATAAACGTTTAAGTGGGGTATAATGTTTTTTTGCAGCTGGTGTCAAAACCCGTTCGAAATGTTTCAATCCGAGAATAATCTCGTAATTTCGAGAACGTTCATAAAATTTAACGGCGTTTGAGAGTATGTCTTTTTTCTATCGAAATTCGTCCCGAAGATAAGCGACATTTTCGATAGAGACATGAAATAAAATTTACTATTAAATTGTAATTCGTTTTTTTCTTTTTGTTTCAAGACGACGCCCGGATTATGACTTTTTTGCGAGGTTGCAAATTTTCTTTAGAGAAAACCAAAAGAAAATTGGACATGTATTTTACTATGCGAGCCGCTGTACCGGAATTTTTCACTAATAGAGATGCAGCTTTACCAGAATTGCAAGAAGTTATGAGAATCGTGTACGTAAGCCGGTGCTATTATCGACGATTTTATTTATTTATCGTTATTGATTATTAATTATTAATTATGAATTATTAATTAATTATTAATTATTTTCGACGATATTGAACGTAAATTATTAAATTAAGCGAAGATCGTTTTAATTAACTTAATTGGACGGATTTAAAGTCATTTCGATAAAAGTCGAGAGAAAGGAGAAATTCTTTCTTAGTGTTTCTTTGTTTTTTCTTAATTGGAAGATAATCGTGTCAAGGCTGATTGGTTCATCGTAAAAATACACCGCCAATATTATAGGCGGGGGGGATTAATTCTCTTTATCGGATTTTTTAAATTACGGACGGATAATTATTATACTTATTATTCGCGACGAGATGTCTGATACATTTAATTTTCCGCTTTAATATTATTTTATAATAAAACAATTGAAACGTAAACTTATCATACCGCTCAAAATTAATAATAATTCGATTCGGCTCCATTTATATTAGGTTTTTTTAAATGTATATACGTAATATAATATCCATAGACCGACTATTAAATTACGCGAGTTCCTCCAGACAAGTTAAAATTACGGCATTTTACAAATACTAGAAAAACTAAATTTATAAATAGAGGTTGTAAAATTCTCCTTAACAAGTTATTTCACCGAATTCTGTACGAAATTGCAACGAATAAATAAATTCAACCGAAATTAATAAATAAATAATAATAGATAAATACACTAAAAAAAAAAACGAGTAACCGTACATTTACAAAATGTTAATGTTAAGTTAAAATTACAAACTTTTACAAACTATTTATAAACGAAATTTATAAATAAAAGTACAAAAAAAAAAACCCGAATCTTCCATCGAACTAGAGCGCATTCGGAAATCACAGAAAATGAACAATTTAATATACAGAATACGACGAAAAAACGTAAAAAGTATTAAATTCACGCTCGCGCACATGATTATACTACTCAATCGCAAAGTTAAAAAAAAAAAAAGTCACCGTTGTTTATCAAGAATACTGGGAAACCCCATTTTACTCGTGTTTTCCGAATCAAACCGGTCTTAGGACATTGGATAAGTACCAGAATAAATAACGAAAAATCGCAAATAAACGGTTAATAAACCCTACTTACATCGCAATATCTGTTAAACAATGCACCTCCAACAAGAAGCCATATACTCTACGAATCTAACGAACTACCTCTACAATATACCAAAACAGTTCACTTCTTATATACAAGAATTGCTCGTTTAATAAGATAAGATAACTAAGTCGCAAATGATCTTAATAATAATATTAATAAGAATTAATAAAAAAGAAAACACGTGTACCGAAGAAAATTAATGTTTAGATAATAAAATGAAAAACTAGAATCAATCGTCATATCAAATAAAGGAATAATTCCAAATTTATACACAGCTGGAAACATCTGGAAATGTTGTCACGAGTAAACTCATCCTGGACACTTGTGGTACTGTTCGAAATTTTCGTTTAAATGATAGAGACTAGATATGTCTTTCAATCGTATCATTAGTGTTTAAAGTAATTCGTCTTTTTATTTCATCTGAGTAGCAGACTCTGTGGACTGAACACAGACAAATCTCTCAATACGGACAGAAGTAGACGAACCGATAGAATTACCTTGCGAAAGACGAACGCACCGATTTTTTTTTTTTTTTTTGAACATATCTTAAGAGAAGAAAATCTAGAAAAAAAATTTGTAAGAAGAAGAGTGCTAATTCGTTGAACTGATGGCTTGCGGAATTAACTCGGTACGGTTATTTAATCAGTCGCTACAGCTAAGAACGGGAGTCTGTGGAGAACACTAGCAGATCATAACGGTTTGACTGAATACAAAATGGATGGATTTATTATGTATAGTATATTAAATCATCGTGGACATTTGTTGTGGTACTGTTCGGAATTTTTCGTTTTCCCGACATCAGTTATAATAGAGAAAATAAACACCTTTAAATGAAACTCGTACTTCGTACGTACAAAAATGTCTATTTATTACGTATGGTGTATATATATATATTTAATATGTACCGATAATCCCGACGTGAGATGTCAATTTAATACGAATTGATTGCTTTATATCCCGTCGTCGGTTGCTAATTTAATACGTTAGGTGATAACTTAAAACGAAATAATGAACTGGGATTAAATTTTCGGTGATCGCCAAGACCCGCTACAAACTACCTCAATCTCTACAACTTATGCCTTCAGACGTGCTAACATAGACCAAACAACTTCGGAAACGCGGAATTAAAAATAATTAAATTAAATTAATCAAAGACACGATTAAAAATTGCACGTTTTACTACAATTATTATTATTATTATTATTATTATTATTATTATTGTTACACACACAAAAAAAATAACATTTAAAATTTCGTAAACATGCAAAATAAATACCAAAATGTATATATAAATATATAATAAAATTTTAATATGAACGTGTAACCTGACGGCGGCGCCCGTGATGTTCCTAATGATGGTGTAGCAATCCGCGGTGACTCCGTTGGTAATAACGACCGTAGGTAGGTATAGTAACGCGACTAGATTAGGTATTTGTTATATTTATTTATATATTTTATTTTATTATGACCATAATATTTATACTTTTCCATCCCGATTCAAAATCATTTTTTTTTATTTTAATTTAATTTAAATGGATTTTATATTTTTCTGACGAAACCCCTTGCAAATAATATATTATAATATATATATATATATATATATATATATATATATATATATATATATATATATATATATATATATATATATATATATATATATGTATGTATATATTCGAGACGAAAATTAAATTTTTCCTTTGTGCAGGAACATACCTCCGTTACCGGGTTTAACGAAAAACGGTCGTCGGGTAGTGATAATGCGTGGCAGTGATTTGGAAAATGTCGCGGCGAGCGTGGCGGACGCGATGAAAATCGTGCTGATGATCGGAGATATACGACTTAAAGAAGAACAAATTGGCGTAGCTGGAGACGTTTACATTCTGGACGCTAGCGTAGCTACTCCGCAAAATTTCGCGCAGCACTTCGCTAAATTTACTCCGGCTCTGTTGAAAAAATTTTTTATTTGTGTTCAGGTAAAAAAAGTTGAACTTTACCGTAGTAATCAGGAATAGGTTATTTAAAAAAAACACACGTTAAAAAGGCAGATTTTAATAAAAATTAGTTGAAAATCTTCCAAAAACCAGAAAACAATAATTTGAAAAATGCGGGAGTGATTTTTTAAAAATAAACAAAAAAAAAAAGTAGAATTTCAAATAGCGAAAATTTTTTAAAATGAAAAATCACATTTGAATTTCTTTTTTTGCTGTTTATTTTAAGAAAATAATAATTAATTATAGCGTTTTGGAATGTAACAGGAAGCGTATCCGGTGAAAATGAAAGAAGTGCACGTAATTAACGCGTCGCCGTTGGTCGATACGATTATTAATTTCGTTAAGCCAATTTTGAAGGAAAAACTACGAGAACGGGTAAATAATAATTTTGTTATTACTGAAATATTACTCTATATTGTGCGGGCAGCTTTGTTTTTTTTTTTTTTTTTTTTTGGTTGTCGTATAGAAGATACGTTATGTCTTGATTTTCATTTTAAAAAATATACGCGTGTCTTCTTTTTCTCTTCTACTAAATTACATTTCTAGCGCCAGATTCACTAAAATAGCAACAATTTTTTTTTTTTATAAACGTCAAAGATCGCTTTTTTAAATTACGAAATTAAAAATACGCTCAAACTATTTGTTAAGGTTCTATGCAGGATGTAAATGATGAAAAATGGATATTACTGGAATGAAGGCGAAATTAGGTTACAATTAGGGACGGAGAGTGCAGAAAAAGAAGTAAATAATGATAATAATCAAAAGTTAATATAAAAATAAAAACGTAAAACAGTGGTAAAAAGCCACTTATAAGAATATGGTTTTCACTTGATGATGTAACCGATGAATTTTAGCCTTATGGGAGAAAAATAGATTGCTGACATTTCTGTTAAAAATGCGATGTTTGTCGGTTTTTAACATGGTCTGCTGGTTGCTATTCCCCCTTTTACCATCAATGATGCTTCCAATGTTGGTTTAAACATATTTCTTCAAACCGGAATAAACAAGCGTAGTTTATTCTCTACGAACGATATATTAATGCGTACGTATATTTTAAACAACTAAGTTATTTATAATAAATACATTTTAAAACAACTAAAAAAAATATATATATATAAATAAATTTACGGCGGAAAAATTGAAGAACGAAAAACAGAACACCGACCAGGAGGATAACAATGGCGAACGTGACGGTAACATTTTTTTAAAAACAAAATAAAAATTTAAATCATTTTTGTTGTAATAAAAACAACAACCGTTATAACCTACTTACTATTATAAAAATGTTATTAAAAATAATTTTTATAATATACGATTTGATTTATTACTATACTAAAATAATAATAACCTAATGGACACTACCGTTATATCATAGAAATTTATAAATAAAATTTAAAAGTTTCTAATTTATAATAAACATTTTTCCACCCTTTTTTTAAAAGTTTTATAGCGTATATGGGAGCAACGATTTATCCAAGCCCTGACCAATTTTGAGACGTTTTAGTATTCTAGCAATGAGCCTATAGTTCATATAAATTTTATGTAACGCCTAATAATAATAATAATAATAATAATAATAATAATAATAATAACAAGCTGTCAAATATTATTGTTATTATCGTCGTTGATTTTAAAACACGACGTAATAGGCCTAAGTGATAATTGTTGTTTTTTTTTTTTTTAGTTTTTACACGATCGTCAGAAAAGTAATTGTATTTTTTCCGAGACGACTAGACACATCAATGATGGACGTTGTTAAATTATAATATGATTCTCACATGTCGAAAATATTTTATTTGTTAAAACGTTAAAGATAGAAATATTATTTCGATGTCGAAATTAGAATTTTTCTACACACACATATGTATATATATATAAAATTTTCTCGGTATATTTTAACAAAGTTGTCACCAAAATTTTATGTTCCTTATATGTATGTCCATCTTGAGGAATACAGCAGTTTATTATTTTAAAGTAACGCTCTGTTTTGTATCATTTTGATTTATTTATTTTTACATACCTACATAACTTACGAAGATTATTATTATTCTCGAAGCTGAACTTCCGTTGTGGACATTTTAGAATATTAAAAATATATACAATTCGCATAAATGCGAAATTAAAACTTTTCTAAGTACACACACACATATATATATATATATAATGAGCTCAAAACGTTTACTCGTTTTGAAAGGTGTTATTATTAGAATCTAACTTATTTTTGATTTGAATAATAAATTTACACGAAGAATTTGCATCGTAGGAATATTTTTCTTTCTTAAAAACGTTAATTTCGGAATAAATATCTTCGGATAAAAAAATTAGCGCGCCGTTATATATAAATGGAGCTTTAATACTTTTTCAGATTTACGTTCACGAAAATTTGGATACTTTATACGAGTATGTGCCGAAAGAGTTATTGCCCGAAGAATACGGAGGATACGCTGGTTCAATCGTTGACATCAATAGTAAGATTTATTTCATTTATTAATACGTTTTCGAAAATTTTACTCGATCCGTACGAGACTGAATTTTAAAAATCGTTAGACTATTGAATAAAAAAACCAATTCAAGTTCTGCACTATTAAAAACGACGTATTTCACGAAACAACTGAATCCATTTGACGATTATATATTTACTATAAACCGTTTTTACGAGTATTACTATTATTAATATCTAAATTAAAGTGCCGTGTGCAGCAACTAAGGTTGACGAGGGAGAGGAAGTCAAATCAAGGAGGTCTTCAAAGAGGTCAGTCTAAATAAAAAACAGAAAATCTACGCGTGATGTCTCCCGTAACAAGTATGGATTTATAATATTTAGTAAATAAAGTAAATGATAAATGCCTTAGAATGTTTAAAAAAACAAAACAAAGTGATGATAATAATTTCATACGAAATAAAAGTACATAGTAGAATAAAACATTTAGGATATCCGAAAATTAAATAAAATAACAACACTATTTTTATTTTACTTAATTTTTAAATTAAAAATATGTACCACCGAGGAAATTGAAAATACATTTTTTTTTTGCGCGAGTAGCCTTCAATATGAAACAATTATTACGTGATCGATAGCCTTAGTCTGAAGGTAAGACAAGATATAGTTCGATGTTACATACAGCCAATTTTGTTATATGGCATTGAGGCTATGACTCTAAATAAAAAACATTTGAACCGATACGAAGTTGTGGAAATGTGGATACATATGAGGATGCTGAGGATACCGTGGACAACAGCAAAAATATCCAACAAAGATGTCTTAAAGAAGACGAATACAGATCGACAATTACGGAATATTATTATAAAGAGAAATGTGTCGTACTTTGGCCATATCATTATTAGAGGTGCAACGTATGAAATTTTACAGATTATTATACAAGGACAGATAGAAGGAAACAGAAGTCTCCGAGAAGAAGGAGGACAGATTGGCTGAAAAATATCAAAAACTGGACCGGCGCATCTTCAATACAATTAATGGCAGATGCGAGACAACGTAAAATCTAGTTGGTACATTGGTGACCGCCTACGCTCTCTCGAGTATGGCACATAGAAGAAGAATACTACTATATTCATGATAAATTGGACCAGTATTAAAACTAGAATTGAAGCGGAAGCGCGTTTAATAACTGCGAGAAACTTAGTGTATAATAATAGGACGCTAGCGATGAGATGGAAAATAGTTAAATGTTAGGTTAAAATCCAAAGAGGAAATATTGAATGGAAACAGGGCCGATGAAGCAGAAAAACGTATCGGATTAAAAATATAAATGGTTAAATATCGAAAGTTTCAAAAGTCTTTTAAGGAAAAACCCCAGAGCAGCATTATCGAAAAATACATTTCTTTCTTGTTCATATTTTTATTTACTGCGCTGTTCTCTATACTGTTTTTAAATGGTCTTCTGTTTTCGTAACGATAACGAGCGTTTGATTAGCGTAGAATGTTTAAATTCGAATAATATTTATATATATAATACATTAAAAATGATTAAAAACCGATATTATATACACAATACGCAAACTTTTCCAGTTATTTTCCGAAACTTAAGAAGAAGCACTTATTTATCGATTATATCGTACATAAAAATAACATTCGTAGTCTAAATATCGATAAAGCCTAAGCGAATAAATTGTAATTATAAAATTATAATGTTAAATTATTCATTCGCCCCGCAGGAAATTTCGTACGTCGAAATCTATAATTTCGCGAAAAATAATCAAAAAAATTATAACGCGTAATCGAAAGGGTGGAAATTTTAACGCATTTTTATACTTTTAATTAGAAATGTGGTTGGATAAATTGATCAGCTATCGCGACTGGTTTGTGGAACAAGAAAATGTCAAGGTAGACGAATCGAAACGGCCGGGAAAACCGAAATCGTACGACGATTTATTCGGCATGGAAGGTTCCTTTAAACAATTGTCGATCGATTAAATATTAAAATGAGAAAAAAATAAACGAAATTATTAGGGAAATTTTCTACGCACTCACTACATACGAAAAAGATAACTTACTTATTATTTTTTATATCATTCTTTACAACATTCGTACACTGCACTATGCTTCAAATGTACTTTATATATATATATATATATATATATATATATTAAATATGTAACATGTAAATCACTTTTATTATTATTTTTGAACAAAGCTCGTCCTTCATTACACGACATACGATCGATATAATACATACATATATATATTAATACTAAATTTTGTCGGAATAATATATCCATATTCGCGGTGTACGTAAGAGTTTTTACGATTTAAATAATTAACATATTATATATATATATATATATATATATATATATATATGCGCGTGTGTGTGTGTACAGGATGTAGCGGTGTGTCAAAAATCGCTCGAAATAAAGACGTTTAAACTAATTATCCATCTAAAGTCAACAGTGAAGAAATAAGTTTACGTAAATAACCTTCTTCACTGATATCGTGAATTTACAACTTTGTAAATAATAATAATAATTATTATTATTATTATTAAAAATAAAAAATAAAAACAAAAAAAAAAAAAAGAGGGTAAAAATTCGATTAGTTTTGTTGGTCGCATTTAACCCTTTCAGTCGTACATTATAAAATTTTGACACAAAATTATAAATTTTATACAGGTGTCTATTATTACTGTTTCTTAGGTGAACTGTAGCTAATTTTCGATGTATTTATATCAATATTTTAAATATTGAGATATTCCACGTACTACATGATGGACACTGCGACTGAAAGGGTTAAAGGGGTGTTCGTGTTTTTTTTTTCAGCCGTGACAACTGCCAAATGGAGTTAGCCGTGTAAAATAAGCTTAAAAAGAATAATTTAATTTTTCTTACATTAATAAATTCCGGAAATGGGTTATAGTTAAACAATGATCTTCGACGAATAAGCAGTTCAACAAGAACATAAAAATATTTTTGTTAGCATTAAAATTTCACGTACCATTTAGTATTGCGACCGACAGGGTTAAGGGTGTGTAGCTGTGACAACTGTACGACGAAGTTAGTTCCTAATATAGTTATAAGCTTAAAAAAGAAATAATTAATTTTTTTTTTTACATTGATCGGTTCATGAAATGCGTCGGTTATATAATGATTTTCGAATGAATCGCCATAAATAGCTGTAAAATAACTCGTATTTATTACGAATAGAAAAGTTTAAAAGACGTGAAAACAATTTTAAAATTTTTATTTCGGTTACACCGATGGGGGTAGGTGCCTATTAACGAATATTTTAAAACATGGCAAATATCGCTGAGACGAAAATAAATTCGCACAGATAGTAAACGTATTTCGTCTTGCAAAAAACAGACGAAACATTATATTATCCCATTACGTTACACTTGATTACTAAAAATAGTTGAAATCACTAAATTTATTTAATTATGCGAAGCTTTTCGGCATTTACGCCATTGTCAAGCTATATACAATTAAAATTAATTATATAAAATCATAAAATATTAATTTAAAACTGAGTTTACAATTATACTGTAAACTTAGTTTTAAATTAATATTTTATGATTTTATATAATTAATTTTAATTGTATATAGCTTGACAATGGCGTAAATGCCGAAAAGCTTCGCATAATTAAATAAATTTAGTGATTTCAACTATTTTTAGTAATCAAGTATAAATAAAATCACTACATTCCACAATCTAAACTTATGGAACCATTACGTTACATTCGTTATTTTCATTTTAACGTTTAATAGAAATCAAATGTCGGATTAAAAAATAATACGAAATAATTTTTTTTAAAATATAGTTTTTAATAAAAAAAAAAATAGATTTTGATAATTTGCGAAATATATTAATTAAAATAACATTCTTTTATCAGTCGAATACATTCAACGGCTACTTAACGAGAGACGTTTAAATTACGATGATGATAAATTTCGAAAATAACGATGCGATGCAAATTAATATAACGAAGTTAATTTTTTATTAATCGATAAAGCAAGGAAACCGAAGTTAAATAAACTACGTTAAGAATTTTCAATAGCAATTATTTTACAATAATTCCAACGAAATTTTTCGAAATTACAAATTTCATTCGCTCATTTATACGTATTAATTATAGATGTACTGCTAGATAGGAAAAAAGTTTTATAATCGAAAACGTCTACTAATAAATAACTGTTTATAGCAGAACGCGAATTTCTGCGCACGCAACAATTTTTTTTTAGGTGCAGTGTACCACAACTTAGGTTAGAGGCACGCAGCAACTATTAACATAACGACGAATCATTTTTATTGGATTGCGTAATAATGTGTTTAATTAATTGTAACGCGAATTTTTCGATATATTAATACATCAACATACGCAGTTAAAATCGCCAGATTAAGTAGGTTTATCTTCTGCAAATAAATACAGAAATCACATTATAAAGTCAAATTTTAGGATCTCCTCGTACTATTTCGTTCGTTTTATTTATAATTATATTAAAAAAAAAATAATAATACTCGATTGTTTATAAGAACATCGGACCAATAAGCGATAATGATACACGTTTTTAATCTTACATCGTATAAAGTTGGACGATAATTCAATTGATATCGTAAAACAACGAAGCCAATGGATAACGAATTCCCAATGCAATTAGACTACACAGCAGCTGAAACAAAAATATGGCGCTTATATTAAAACATATCAACGAAACCATATCGTAATAAAAACAATCGATAATTAAATTTTTAATCTTTATAAATTCTATATACATATATAATTCATTCGCATACCGACAATAAAAATAACTTGTAAAATGATAATTTATTTGTTAAACGAATAATAATGCTCTTTAACTTATATACGGAAACAGTTTTGTCGAAAGCTTCTCAAGATGTACGTATTAAAGTAAACGGATAGATAATAAACAATATTCGATAACCGTATTAATTGCTGGAAATTCTCAAGACCTGCAGACAATTATAGATGTGGTTAATGGTTAATGCACACGGCAGAGAGATGAATTAAAAATAAAAGTTGCTTGTTGCTCCCAAAAAACAACCAATACCGATGTACATTGATGACAATGCCATAACAGTTCGGGTATGTTGGTACGTTAGTTAACGAAAAACGAAATCTAGATATAGAAATTAAGTCTAGCACGGAATAAGCGAGACAGGCTTTAGTATAAACAGCATCTATCTTTCCATAGCCGATATAGAATGGACTAAATGCTACGTGTGGTCGGTTCTTTTTTATGGATTAGAAACACGGACATTAAAAAACGATCAATAAAACATCTAGAAGCATTTGAAATGTGAATCATTTGTAGAAAGATATCTCGGATACAGACGATAAAAATTCAACGGTTCTCGAAATGGTCGATTCCAACACAAGACAGAAAAATAAATTACCTCGGACATATTATTCATCGCTATCTGACATTGGAGGATGAAATGGAAGAAATCGTGGAACACAATATACCTCGCTATATCCACTGTCCCCTCACTAAAAACTACAAAAGTCTTATAATATGTTCCGAATCTCTTTTCTATCATGTGCTTCAACTATAACTCTACCAAATTACATCATGTTGCCCATGGAAATCTTGTATCTCTTACACCGTAACCTTACTCTTAATATAATCTTATTATGGCTAAGTCATACAGGTTTTCCAACAAATGAACTAGCAAAGTAACTAAAGAAGCAGCCATCATATACATGAATTCCTATATCCGAATCTGATGCAATCGCTTCCATCAAACTCAAAACAGATAAAACGTTTTGTGATCTATGGAATGTCACTTCTACAACAAATCGCCACGTTCTCATCCTTTTCGTTAGAGATCTTAGTAGGAACAGGTAGTGCTATATCGTCTTCGTATTGGTTACACCGCATTGACTCATGGCTACATTATAAATAAAACAGATCCACCATTGTGCGTCCGCTGCGTCCAAACATCCTTAACACTCCGACATTTATTTCTTGAGTGTCCACAATGTTTTAACTGATAACCCAATTACAGTATAAACAGTTCTTTAATTTTTCCGAAATATAGATATGATCAACTTTATATAATATCCAATAATTTCCTTCGGGAGCTCCCGGCTATAGCAGCAGTGCATGGCATCCGACAAAAAAAAAAGCGTGGAATTAGAGCCATGTCATGGTTGCAGATGTCGAGTTGCAGAAACACGTTCTCTCCGTTTTGTGTATTCATTTTATGACGCGTAGCCCAAGATGATTAAATGAAAAGTTAATTATCAAGTTCGAAATGAATATTTACACGCGTCGACACTAAACTAAAACCATTAACAAAAAATGTTATACATTTACGAGTTTTTTAGGTGTAAACCGTGCTATTTTTTTTTTTTTATTATGTATATTTCATTTAATAGATTTTTAACATATTTAGCATAAGCAGCGTAAGATGGTATTTGGTTTAAAAATGTATTAGACCAAATATATATAACAAAAAAAATTGTCACAGTTTACATCGGAAAAAATCGTACGAATATGAACCATGAAAGTTTAAGCGTATTTTAAAAATGTTATTTTCAGTTTTTACTCCAAGCTGAGTACGATCGTATAATTTAAAACAAGAATGGAATCGACTAATATATCATATTGAAACCAATAGTTGGAAAACCCGATCGCTATTAAAAAAAAAGATTATTTTTTTTAATAAGACCATTATTATGACAATTTCTATCATCGTTATTCGTAAGGACAAAAATAGAACGTACCTGAATTATTAACAGATAGATCGTTAATGTTTTCTCCTGTAACGGACCGCATATTATCAACGTCAAGTTAATGATGGTAAAATTATTGCATCGTATTTTATTTGACTTTGTGATTGACATGTCTATCAAACGTAAAAACTTAAAAAGTTTCAAGCACATTTTTCCCGAATTTGACACTTCGTCGGAAGAAAATTCACTATAACTCGCTTCTAACAATCCTTTTTCATTTAACCTATAAGTAAGAAAATAGATTAATGTTATGTTCGAAGGATAAGTACCAATAATTGTCTTTGCTCGCCGACATAACGTAGTTTTAACTCTTTCAGTCATTCACACATGAATTTTGACCGAAAATTATAAAATACAAGCTGTTTATTATAAACGTTGTTTTTCATTTTTGTTTTTGATAACTCTAGATGATTTTCAATGTTTTTCCATAAATATAATTAGAAATGAGACGTTTCATGGTCAACCAGAAAATATATAATTTTGTCAGTATTAAAATTTTTGACGTACCATATAGTGGATATGGTGACTTAAAAGGTTTTCCTTCGAGCATGAGTAAAAAAAAAACATTTCTATCGATACAAACACACAAACGTATGATTAAGGATGTATCATTAACAGGTACATCAGCTGTAAAAATAAGATATAATAATGGCCCCAAGACACTTCCCTGTGGAACACCTGCTTTTATCGAATATATGTTTTGAAGATAATTCATCACCGTCTTTGATTTAGTAGTACCTTTCGTTTAGATACGACTAAAAAAAAAATTATAATAATGGTTTGGAAATATCTTTTTAATCTTGTACAACAAGCCGTCATGCCACACTTTATCAAAAACCTTACTTATATGTACGAATACGGCGTCACAAAACCTTTTCGCTTCTAAATCTGATTCCATTTTATGTACCACACCCTATGTACCTGTTGAACTGTAGAATGTTTAGCTCTAAATCCATATTGATGAAATGGTATAATTTGGTATTCTCTAACCAAGGGAAAAACTCTTTTTAGCAACAGGATTTCGAATAATCCGTTATTCATCCGATACTTTCTCGCAAATGTGTCATTTCAAGTCCAATGTTTAATTAAAATTTTATTACTTAATTAGGCTCTCAATTTTATTTTGTGTTCATCACTACAAAATGTTCTTTAGTCGTTATTTTTCTATTATTACAATATCTTTACCCGTTGATAACATAGCCATATCACCCAAACAATTACGCAGGTATCTGAAGTGATTCGCTCCTTTAAAAGAATCATATTCATTAGACCCACAAACGGACTGTGTCACTTATTTTAGAGATACACGGTAAAATAAAATCCTTCCGCTTGTTCGGAAAAATGATTCCAAAAGTAAGGATCGATTATGATAAAATATTTTGTTTTACGAGATGTTTAAAATTATTCTCGCTAATTTCCGAAAGAGTTCCGAGTCAATTAAGAAAATTGTCAGAAAATCGTATTTGCATATTGTAAACTAAATATGTCTCTCTAGAAATTCATATTAACTTACACTGGCATACGGTGTCGTGGACAAGGTACTAAATGGAATAATTGAGGCACGGAATAAATAAAGTTGAAAATCTGCGGTATAAAAAACAAAATTACCGTCTTACTGAAGTGACCCAATATACCAACTACGGCGAATGTCATGCCAGCAAAATAGCAATAAGTATCTCCAACTAGAACTTTAGCTGGATACCTAAATTACAATCATATAAAAACAAAAATTATACACAGTGTACTAAATTGATTAGTTGTGTTACTACGTCATATTAATCAATTGACTTCTAGTTCTGATATTGGCGAAACTTAAATGAAAATTAAAAAATTATATGTATTCCTCTAAAATTGTGATTGTTAAATACGATTAAATAAATTAAACTGAAATAATTCCTTTCGGATGTACTTACCAATTATAAATTAGCAATGCAAATGAAACCGCTATAAATGGAATTAAAAAATATAAAGATAACGTATGAAATTTTGGTAATTGATTTAATTCTAATAAATTGAAGAACGCTATCGAACAAGCGATCACTAAACTTTGTCCAACTTCTAGGCCATTAACACCTGCTAAAATGTTAATTGCATTTGTGCAAAAGACAGCAAGCATCCCCATATAAATGTAATATAACACACCTAAAATATGAAAAATTTTCAAAATAATTTTTGAATATAACAATTGTGAATGTATAACGAACTCATTAATTTCTGTTTAATAATTATAAAGTTTATACACACCTAAATTAGTCGATGAACCGAATAAATTATGCAATGGCTTAGGAATAATAATCGTCGTTGAATTAATATTAATAAAGTAAACTGCCAGTAAAGGTAGAGATGCTATTGTTGGCAAAATTAATTTATGTCGCCATCGTAAATCTAACACATCATCTGCAAATCCCAACAGTAACATACAGCATATTGAAAGCAGTGCAGCAATTACTTCTACAAACTAAAAATTACTCCCGTATTATTAGAAGAAATTGTGAGTAGAGATAGCTTACGATTTAGGCAATTAAGAAATTGAAATTAAAGTATAATTTAACCATACCTCGTTATGAGGGAAGTATTTCACGTCGCTAATATGTTTACTAAATGGCACAGGAATGAATAAAAATAAAGTAATCAGATACATGCAGCCGGCTACTACACCCATTGCTTCTGGTCTGAAAAATCGTTATCACATAAATTATATAATACAATTTTTGAAGAAATAAGTTTTAGAAGAAAAATGTAACGGCTTACAATTTAACTTTTTGTTTTCTGTGGACATCTATTCCGAATAAATTGGCTTTGATAAACATATCCATCAAGTGCGGTATCAATTTAATCATAAAAATGGAGGATATAATGCTAAATAATAAATTATATATTAAATAACTAGGATCAAGAGAAGCATTATGATTATCATCCATTTTCACGTATTTTTAAAAAAAATACACGTATTATTTTCATAAGTATCAGCTATCAGCGGCGTTATTCTTATCATTATGTTGATAACTAATTAACTACTAGTCGTTACAGAAGTATGTTCATACTATAGTGTCGATATATTATGTTGTTTCCAGAATGATCAGATGTAACACAAAAATTGAAAATATTCGTATTTTATAAATTTGATATAAATTAACAAATTTTATTATCAAATACTTGAACGGAGTTTAACTTTTACTTGAGACACTTGTTTTCAATGTAAACCTACGGGCACTAATTGATACATGTGTACTAAACGTTAAAAACCGTTAAATAATAATTCAATTATGGAATATTGTTTTCAGTTGATGTAGATTACTTAAATTCTTGTTAAAATGCGTTAATTTGATATTGTAAACATTTGTACTCACTAATGTATTAAAGTACAAAATGAGTTATTGTCTCACTTCAACATCACTGAACGGACATTGATCTTTTTCGCGAATATAGCGGCGATGGGAAATAGTAGAAAACTTAAGTACTAAGTACGGCTAGTACGAGTAAGCTAAAATACCTGTTCCAAAATACTATGTAGTATTTTCTTCATTATAATACTGTTATATGTGAACTATAGTTATATAGTATTATATTGTAACTTTTGAACACTGTATAAAATATGTTAAATTGCTGTTAAAATGTGTAAGAAAATCTGTGAAGTAAGCTAAAAAGAAATTTATGAAATCGATCACAAATTTATAATATGTATATTTATAAATATGATTTCAATCTGTTCAAAAGATAATTGCATTCTTTATTTAGTTGAAACTGCAATAAATACATTTTGCTACTACCGTTTAGAATGGTCCATTTCTAATATCAGTTTTACAAATAAAAGTAGAATTTTATGAACTAAATTTTTGAGGAGTGATGATTTTCGAATATTAGCACAAACTTACCAGGAGCAGTAATAAAAGTACAGTTAATAAATGCAAAACTTTAATTATAAGTTACATCTAACAATAAAATTATAATTATTTATGTAATTACAAACGTTTGTATATGTTACAAGAACGAAACGAATACATAAAAAAATAACTAAAAACTGATAAAAATAATCATAAAATTTATTAATTTTGTTGTAAAAACATTAGTTCCTGTATGGTGCTTGTTTCTAATTAATTTAGTATTTTGCTTACAATTAAACCGGCTGCTGAAAAAATGTGTTCACAAGACACACTGCAAACGCATTTAGCTTGTTTTTAGCAAGTTTTGCTAAATACGGATTAACTAATTCATGTTGTTTCCACCGGTTCAGAGGTGATATTTCTTCTCATAAGTACAATGTTATCATCTAAACTTCTACAATGGCTCTTGAAGTGGCAGATGTTTTTAGTCTTAAATTCTGCGTAGTTTCCCTAAATGCTGCCAGACAGACGTTGTATCAGTCTTTAAATTATTTATAACGTTTTTGCTTGTTTCATTTGTTTATTCGAGTTTTTCTTCTTATTTCATCATATTTGAAACAAGATTTATTGCATATAACATTAGGATTTTCAAAATACAATTTAAACCGTGGGTTCAAGGGGCATTTTGAAAGGTTCTTTTGTTTTTATACTGTAGTAATTGGAATCACTATGCTGGCTGTGACATACTTTTGACCACTAATATCTTTTGTTACTTCTTCAAACGGTTTTAATGCTGAATTGTTATCGTCACATAGCTGCCATTCATTATTTGATAATGACCGTATAATGGTGTTCATATTTGAAAGTGCGCTATTAATTTCTTCTTTAATTTCTAAAATACGTTTAATCATATAAAATGTGGAATTCAATCTATTTAAAATATCTAATAATGGCTTTCTCGCTATTTTTCCACCTTGTTCTTGATATACTTTTGTTCCACGATGACTTTATTTTTTAATGAGCAGATATAGTCCTAATTTTGTCTAGTAAATTAGTAACTTTTTGTGTTAATGAAATCGCTGAGTGAACTACTAAATTTAACGAATGACCGTAACAACTAAACTGCTTCCAGCCTAGATCTTTTTCTATTGTCTTTTTAATATTTGCTCCGTTATCTGAAACTAGAAATAAAATTTCATTTTATAGTTTCCACTCGCCGAATAACAAGAGCTAAGAACCTTGAAGTAGAACGCATTCAAAAATAACTGATTTCAGTACAAAATCATTATGTAGTGGCCAGTTACTGCCATGAATGATTTTTTGCAGAAGTTCAGATATCAGTAATAACACATACAGAAAGTTTAAAACTTTAAATGTTACGTTTTAAATTTTAATTTTATTACATATACATTAGATGTCGTTATACATTAGTTAGTTAACTGTTAAGGTATATACATATGGTAATTAACATTATTCAATATGATTTTTGTTTATATGTTTTGTAAATATATTTCTTTTTTCTTCTTCAGATGTAACAGTTTCCATTTCCCTCATTTTTTTTTTTTGTTCTCAAACTTTTATATCTGCTTTACAGTAAATTATTAGAAAACAAAAATTCTGGAAAGTATCGTGTAATGTGGAAAAGCACGGTTTAATAAATTTCGTAAACCATCTTCGACTATACGGAATGGTTGAAAATCTTTTATAAATAAATCCATAATAAAATTGTCTACTTCCGTTTTCTTGGAGTTTTTTTTTTTTTATTTGATATATATGAAGTGATTGTTTTATATTTAGTAACTGCTGGAGTATTAACTTCATTTGATGAACTGGATATAGGTTCTACACTGGAGGTTGATGGAATTGATGTTTCAGTTATGGACATATCGCTTACATATTTAATTTTACTGTTTCTATTTATCAATTGCAAGGTCGGATGCTTTCTTTGTAGTTGTTTATTTAAATTAGACACCAAAGGCGTACCCGGAAATTACCAATGGAGGGGGCTACACCTGAAGCAACTAAAGGGGTAAATTTAATGAGACAAAATAATAAGTCAACGTAGGCGCACCTAGAAATTACCTATTTGGAGGGGGGGTGTAAATCAACTGAACGGAGTAAATTTAATAAGACAAAATTAGTTAAACACCTCACTTATAATTTTTAGCTCAAAATTTAACAAAATTTCATTTAAAAAAATATATGTAAACAACTTATACCTTCAAGTAACAAGGAACGATCTACTAACTATACTCTAAATTCTAAAATCTAATCTCTTTGGCCCATTTTTTATTAAAACATCGATCACTTCTTCTGGTTTGACTTCGATATGACGGGGAATGTACAATGAAGCTAAACCATTCAATCTTTCTGCACCCATAGTGCTTCTTAAATAGCTTTTAATTCATCTTAAAGATGAAAACGATCGTTCAGGAGTACATGTTGTAACTGGAATCGTGCAAAAAATTTTTAGCAACATACTAATATTTGGGTACATCCTCATCACATAAATTCAACGCTGATATGCATCAACAGGAAAAGGCTGAGAATTTCCATTTTCTGAGTTAAATTTTTCGCACCAAATTTGATATTCTGCTTTTAAAATGGATTCTTTAAAAGCTTCTAAATCATCTTGATAAAAAGCACAAAGTTCAACAAACTGGTTTTCTTCTGCTCTCGTTGGATGAGTTAAACATTGAAATTTTGTAAGTACGTTTTCATGTTTTTCGAATCGATTAACAAGTTGACTGATGAAAAAAATCGATCCATGGAATAAAGATACTTCGTCGAAAATATTCTTCCGTGCTTGTTGAAGGAATATTCGCCCTGTTGGTCTGTCTTTCAGTAGTTCTAGGCATTTGTATATTTGTTCCAAATTTTGCGGCAATTTCCTCCGCTTCCCTATTTTTCCGGATCTGACATTTAGAAAAACTATCAACTTTTATCGTGGAAAATTTATGATATTCCAAACAAGCATGCTCTTTAAAAGTGTCTAACGTTTTTTTTCAATTATTGAATCCATTTAAAACAAGAGATCCTAATTTTTGATGACCTCGAGTAATTTCATTTGGAGCAAATAGAACACAATTTCTACAATATGCGGCGTCTTCAGCTTTTGAATAAACGAGCCAAGAAAACAAATTTAACCATGCATATTGAAAGCGTATAATTTCCTTGTGTAACTTTTGAAAAATCAAAATTCGAGGATGGCTTCCATATTTTTTCAACACTTTCATTTTTTCATCATCAGACAATATTTTATTTACATAAAACGAAATGTCGAATTCGTTAAATTCTTTAGAAGTGATCGGAATTTCAGTTATATTTACAGATAACTTCGAATCATTTATATTTGCCAAAACAGACTGAGTAGGCTGAATTGACTCATTAAACGGATCTACGGTACTCACATTTTTAGTTGTGGACAGGTTGGACTGATCTTCCACTGGATTTTTATTTTTTTTTTGAAAAAAAGTTCAATAATGTACCTTGATCAGCTATTCTTTTTCGATTCATTTTTTTAAAATACACGTCGCGTGGATAAAAACAGTAATTTCCAAACGAGTCGCAAAGAAAATAGTTAAAACGAACATAAAAACTGCTAAAAGTTAACCGGTCAATATTTGATATTTCCTATTACACTCTAATAGGCTTTTAGACGGCAAGAATTGCACCGCACTGACTTCAATCTCGCAATCCACCTATTCGGTTATTTCCGTTAATGTTCGAGGTCACGAGCTCAACTATTAAAATTTGCATTCCGATCTATGTATAAGAAATACACGCACACGTCTATACTACAACTGTCATTTCTTGTAACTGTACGCTATTCCTTTTCCGCTGACTGTTCTCCTTAATTAAACCAGTATGCGTTAGGAAGCAAACTAATATGCCACCTATTAGAGCGGATTGTTCATAACATAATATGAGCGTTATTCCTTTGTATCATATCTGTAACCATTACTAATATATATTCGTCTCATCACTAGCTATAATGTCATATAATCAAAAAAATTTTAAACATCTCGGGATTTTGGAGGGGGCTTTAGCCCCCATAGCCCTCCCCTTGGGTACGCCACTGTTAGACACTGAACTTTTAAATAATAATTTTGTATTACAAATGTTACATTCATCTTATCAGTAAAATGCTATCATGCTGTTTCTAATTAGAGCCATCTTTTTATTCCAGGTTGATTTGGAGCCTTTGTTATCACCCTATAAGATGTTAGTTATAGTTGTATTGGGTTGAAATATGTCCCGTAAGTAGTTAGCGAATGTATTTAATTTTTGCTTATCATTTCTTGCCTAGAATCCATCATCATTTTGTATTATCGGTGGACTGCGCATTACTGGTATTTATTCTTTTAGCAGCTTTCCACAGGTTATAACCTGTATTTTGTGTAAGAAATGTTTTCCACATACTTTGTAAAGTTGTACTGTGCTAAAATTTATCACCACACGATAATTTGTGACTGAATGGGTTAATTGTTTCCTAATTAAATGATTAACTATAATTGACGATAAATTTCTTGATAAAAGAGAATGTACATGACTATTGTTATTAAATACGGAAAAAAAATTGTAAGTTAAACATGAATACTGTTTTTATTATTATTTTGTTTTATTTTAGGCCACTTTTATTCACCAGTTGTCAATGTAATTCATTGTTTTCAGTTTTCAATACTTTAGAAAGGAAGTTATACATAAAATAATTGCACAATTTTTTATTTTTTTTTTTAATTACTATTATTTATTATAAATTGGACTCTGTTATTAACCAATCTGTCCATGAAAAACAATTTTTATTTAAACTCCATTATCAATTTCAGTAATACTGTGTATCGAATTTTCTGTTACTATTCAGCGAAATCACTTTTTCAAACTCCATGATACGGTGATGCGATGCGATGAGTAAACATGTGTAATAAATTTTTTATTATATATAATTAAAAATTCTGTACTTAATTCTATATGTACCACTATGCGTCACTCACTCCAGAGCATTAATATATACACCCACGAATTAAAATACATTTTAAAAATGCAAAATTATTTTCGTAAATCAGTCTCTATTGCACGTTCACGGTGGATCAATAAATTAAACTTGGTGTGAAATAAATTATTGAATTCATGTATTGCCAATTAATACAAAATATTTCTTGTTTAAACGATAAACGGGGTATAATTTGAACATAAAATTATTACAGAAGCGCTTAATTTAATTATAGTATAAAAAATCGATTAGATTTTTATTGTTGTGTCCAATGTTATAAATTCAGTTTGTATAATTTTCACTTCAATTATATAAATTGTAACGAAACAATTTAATGATAAACATTTGAATTTCACGTTATTTTTAATTAATTTTACTTCAAATAAGTTCAAACAAATAGTTTTAAATCTTTCAAATAAGGTACGCACATTATAGTACAGTGTAGAAAGTTTAATATGAAAATTATAACATGATGTGATATTAAATTGATATAAACGTTAAGTAGAAAAATGTAATTAAATTAATTTGCTTCTTGAAAAAAAGTGAACATGTTATTTATTTAATATTAAATATCGTATTCATGGTGTATTTAAAATATTATTAACGATGTGTAATGTATATCAGTCATGGGAGGTGAGATCATGACAAAAGTCATTAATTCTTAAAATAGGTCGTTTTGATTAATAATTACTTACATAATATTTTAAACGAAAACATGAAATATGATTAAGGAACAGCAATTAAGAATTTAGGTAACATCAAAGATTAAATTTTCGAAACAAACTTTATTAATCTTATAGTTAAAATTAAGTGTGACATTTTTTAAAATTTTGTGAATATATTTGATATTCTAGATAATAAAATTTCGAACTATGACAAATACAGAGAAAACCAGAAAGTTTGTTACAACTTAAGTTGAAGGGTATGGCAGAGTTACGTACCGTGTTTCAAAAAATTATGCCATATTTAATTAAATTATGGAAGCGGTATTAGTCGTGACTGAAATGCGGAGAATTTTTTTCATATACTTACTTCATTTGGATAATTCACAACAGCACTTAAAAATGACTTCTATTTTAAAGACATTTACGAAGTTTTGAAACAAAGTTTTATTAGTTCAGAATGCGGTGGGCTCTTTAACAAGGACTTATATCTCCGTTTAAATTAAAATGTGCACCGTTTATTGTGAAGATTGCGTCTAGTCGAAATTCTTTCGATTTGATTTTCTTTAACATTGTCTGATTGAACGCTACTTTTGCGACGTAACTGAACCTAAAGAGTTGTTGAGTATAATACATCATCTTGTATGGATAGTACTTCAGATATCGACGATATATCCGCCTTACCTATCACAACATTTGATGTTTTATTGCGTGTAAATGTGCAGAGCGACTTGTACTTGATTGCGTAGTTTGCGTATGTGTTTGATGTTCGGCGAGGTTATAAAGAATACTTCGGGTTTTTACGTGAAGTCAGTCTATCTGAAATACTTCGAAGCGCGGAAGATTTCGGCGAATATGGATGTTTTCGGCGAGAACGCAAAAACGTTTTTGTACACTGTATTATTTCGAAAAAATCGCTTTTCCGTGAACGATCATTGATGAACCACCCAGTCGTACATGTTGATTCATTACCAGATTAAAAAGAACCTTCCTTCTTTCCGGCCAACATAACTCGATTAGAAAACCCGCTGTAATTTTTGGAAATACGATACATATCTCTGCCTAACCCTATGTATTTTTTAGAGTAATGTATTACGAAGTTATCGCTCATATTTTAAATAATTAGTTTTATTTTGTTCAAATAATCCAAACTTTAATTAAAGTTTTAATATTATTCATTTATTAAACTTAAAAGCTGTATGTATTTATATGTATATGTGGAAACGCATTTAAAAATAAAAAAAAACTATCCATTTAAAAATACTTATTTAACTTTCTGAATCTATAAAAGTTAATTGTTTTAATATTGATAAAAATATTTACTAATGTGTTGAAATTATTTTAAACAATATTATTTAAGATGACTTGTTGAGATGAGTGTTAATTATAGAATGTTACGGTTGATTACACTGACGTATTTAAAAGATAGCCAACGGCAACATTTAAAGTTGAGCATCATACGGAGTGATTAAATAAAACAAAATTTTACATGCCTGAAAAACAAACAATTTATAATAAATAGGAACATATAACTGTAATTAGAAACGTAGTCTTCTATGTGAATTATTACGTTTTTTTGAACATTTACATTTTGTTTTCATGTTATCCATTTTATATTTGTATTCATTAACTTCCTTTAACGGTGTTCTCATTTTGATAATGTCGTTTAAGCACTTAATGCACAGAAAATTAAAGAGAAAATTTTCATGTTCGCTTACTTGTACTGATGTGTACGTATTTATGAAATTAATATACGTAATGTTACCGACGTAATTTTCCATCAGATAAATAGTATCATCATCCCGCGTTAAAGGAGTGAAACAAATTCTACATTTTATAAAAGTTGCATTTTTATCACAAACTGATTTTAAAACGCCATGACTTTTCAAGAAGTCTATATCTTCATTTAATTCTCCTTCTGTTGTTTTTATATGGTCTAAACCGGGCATCAAATACTTATAAGTGTGTAGGCGTTTACGGGGATTAAACCATGAAATCTCAGAATTGCCTGAAATAAATATTTTATGTAGTTATAGATAATAAAATTATTAATATTATTATACAACATAAGAATGAATATATCTTGCATTAACAATGTTTGTAAATATAACGGCTCAACATAAAAACATTACTGATTATTTAGGAATCAATGATATAAAACTAATGAAAATAATTTTTCTATTACCTCTTTAGATGAATATTTGATAAATTAGACTATAATTTTGTAGAAGAACGTAGAGGTATGATTATTTTAAATTATCCATTACGATGTATTTGTTAAATTTTTAACCTTAATGTATATTAAAAACCGAAATATTTCATTACACAAAATGAAAATTAACTATTTTAGTAAATAAATGTATTAAAATGACATGTTTCAAGTTATTCGTCATAGTAAATATTTGTTTCAAATTTTGAATTCATTCTAATCCTTTATGAAATACATACCGTCTGTGAAAAATTTCCGTTAAATCACGTCACGGATACACAGTTCATTCTGACTGGCCTAGTTTATTTTTACGTCTTAGTATATAATAATTTTAATTGAATTATATATATACTTTGGTTAATTAATGTTAACGTTTAACTAAATACAGTTGTACGCTGTCAATAAGTTTAATTCCTGCAGGCGCTTAACAGCTGGTCTATAGATCGTATTATTAAATTGCTAAAAATTACATAGAAAATTATGGTTTTATTACGCTATGAAAATAAGTTAAATATACTATAAAGTAATTAAAAATTAAAATTTGTGGGCATGTATAAACAAACGTAAATTGAACATTTAAACGTGATTATGTCGTCCATAGCAGTTGTTATATACTTACACATTATTGACAAATCGTCCATATCCGTAATAATGAAAGAATATATTTTTAAATAGTCGTTGGTTATTGTTCAAAACGATGCCTGAAATATATAATATAGTATTAAAGCTTTTCATTTTTTTTTTTCTAGTTCAACGTTATAATCTGTAGAATACAAATTTAAAAAATCTAATTTTTAAATGTAATTATGTTTAATATTATTATCATGCATTATTCTTAACATAGATTAAGCTCACTTGGATAGTACTATAGAACACTATAATTTCGTGTCAGAATTTTTTTAATAAATCGGTATCAGAAATTACGTTAAGAACATGGCTAAACATTAAGCTAATTTAAGGCAATAATAATCCAATCTGGTTTATAATAAAGATTGAAATGCATCAATTAAAAAAGAAAATACGCGCGTTATTAAAAAAGTATATTTTGCATAAACTTACTTTAAGCATGAAGTTTTATAATGATTTTAGATTTCTTTATTTCTAAATGAGTTATTACGATTATAAAATGCAATAATGAATGAGTAGTAAATTCAATTTTTAAAACAATTTCTGTAAAACAAGTTTTTCGGTTTTTATATAAAACTTCAACACATAAATTATTTCGGTTGTCTTTTTAAGCTTTTCGATATTTATAATCAAAAGTATTCATATTAAAACGTTTTAAACTAAATTTAAAATTTAATCATTAAAGTGTAAACTTATTTTAAACCAGTTTTATAATTAACCAACACCAAGCCGTCACCTATATTAACTGTCACCCATAACCGCAGAAACTACTGAACATTAATCAATTGTCTAATTGGCGGTGGACCACGCTATTTCATTGTGATATATATATATATATATATATATATATATATTCATCACTTTCATGTATCTTCTTTACACCATGTTTCAGCGCTACTTGTTGAATTTAGACTTAGGTTAGGTATTTAATTTTTCTTACGTTTAATATTTGTTAGCGTATAATTAGAACAAATATGCCATAATTAAATGATGTTGAATATTTCTTTTTTGAAATAAAAGCAAAGTAAAAGTAAATTGATGAAAACTACTTCATTTATTCTTTCTCCCCGTCCGTTGACTAAAAATTGTGGTTATTTATTTGATTAACCAGTTAATAAAACAACTGTACACCTATATCGAACAAATTTATTTTTTCGTCATTAGTTTTATTTAAATTTAAAAAGAACTGGAATATTCTCAGTAAATAAGTTAGACATTGATTTCAAATAATACGTGCGTTGTTATGATACCTTTATTTTTTTATGAGGACGTCTTCTGGTCTTATATTAAAACGTATAAACAATAAATATTTAATTTGTTATTATATTTTAATATATTCAGATGCTATCTGTGGAAATAAGTTTGTTAGGTGCGGTAAAAATAAGACGACCTTGATTTCATTTAAAATGGTTACACTTAATATTATTCCGTTAAAAGGTGGAAAAACCAGTGAATTGGGTAAATTTTAGGAAATTGCGATAGTAAATTTTAAAAATCATAATTAAAAATTCAACATAAATTTGTACGACTAGTTCACAAAGCTTCGATGTATTAAGTGAGGACAGCGATTAAACGTTTAAAATTCGAATTATATACAATACGAGGAACACAATTTAAATTGTTCCAAGTATCTCTCGGAGACAGAAGCATGTGTTCAACTTTATAATAGATTAAAGATCGGTTACTTATAAGATGTTCATGTTATTGAAATTAGTAAGGAATTTGAATGTAGAGCAACTATATAAGTTAGTTTTGGGAAAAACTGATTCCGATTGAAATTCGATATTCAGTTATAGACGGTTTGATGCACGACGAGAAAGATGGGAAATAGGACTAGCGGAGAGATGTGAATGAATAAATAAACAACGAACTGAATATCGTATTGGCAATAACGTGTTAATGCCAAAAAAATAAAATAATCGGCAGTTGTAGATTTTATCTAACGTAAATATTAAATATTAAACTTTGAATCGTCTGAAATGTAGCCGCAATGATGGAGAAACATGAAGATATGGACAGCGAAGATGAGGAACGAGGTGCGGTTGAAGAAAGCCAATACGGAAAGGGAAATATTGGACATTATTAAGAAGAGGAAATCAAGCTATAATCGTTATGAAGGGCGTATGAATTATTAAGAACAATTGTAAAAAGTGATGGAAGAAGAGGTAGGGAACGAAGGGAAACATCGTGAACAAGAGTCAATTAACGGGGAGACGGACGATTGCCGAACTCTCGCAAGCGGGGAGAAAACGGTGGATTTAAGTTGAAAGCTCACGCGCGGTAAATAATCACTGTGATAATGATGATGATATTGTGTTTAATCAAAAATATTTGGTGATGGTAGGCGTTACAACTTTAAATATTTTAATATAAAAAGATACACCTTACGCGTTTCTAAATATTTCAAGAACATTAATTAAAGATTAATTATTTTTACGGTCAAAGCCGCGATGAACGGTGAGTAAATGATTCATTTTCACAAGGGACATAAATAGCGATCAGTACATTTTCGAACTGTTTATGGTGTATAATGTTGTGCGTATCAGTAATTAAAGAAAAAAGAAGTTAGTAACTTATCAGCCGTCATAGTTTACTAATTTGGTTTGTATGTTTCGAAAGTCATTGATTTTTTTGTTAAGTGAAACATCTTACGAATTTCGAGAAAGAGTGCATTTTCAAACGGGATGCTGCTAAAACTGATAAAATTCACACAAACGGTTTTTAGCGCGATGACGGTTACACGGTGTTAATTCCAATTAATAATGTACAATTTGAAAAGTCACAACGTGAAATCGTTACGAGTATCCGATATTGATCGGTTTATTAATGGATGAATCGTCTAAGTACGCTGTTGGTGCATCAATTATGTGTGTATTCATTTCGAGATCATGTTAGATCATTGAACTTGATTTAGAATTTTCTTCGTACGTAATATTCTTTATAACGGCTTTATTGTCAGGCAACTCGTACAATCTATTATATTACGTTACCCGCTGGTCTTATTTCAGATTTCTTTTCCTTTCTTCGCTACAGAATTCATAACGTTATCCGTTCTTATGCTAATATGTGCGAGATGGTCAAAGTTGATTACGTTTATATTGTGCATTGTGCACTCGGAGCAGAGAAATATTACATTCAACCGGCTTATTATGTTAACCTTTCGTAATGATATATTCGTTAAACATTTTTCATACGTACGGCCGAAACATCTGTATTTTTATATCAATATCAAATCATTTCTACAAATATTGTTATTATCATTATTATATTTTAGCACGTTAAATTTAAACGTAATACAGATAATGATGATTGTGTACCGGGTAAACAAAAAACCCTTAACAGATGAAACACTGTTATAGTAATATATTTGTTATCGTTATTTTTATGTTAAAATATATAATGAGAAAATTAACCGGAAATAAAAAGTACAACTAAATAAAATCAGCGTACTTAAAAGTAATTTATAATTTACAGGATACGATGATTACGAGAAGGTAACTCCGATTTTAATACAGAACAAAATTTATACTATATATAATTACTAAAATTAATTGATCAGACAAGTTTATAATTAAAAGTTGAATATATTGGAGAGTAGTGATTTTATTAATTAATTATAAACAAACAAAATAAAACACAATCACTAAAAGTTTTTTAATCGCGAAGCTTTTCGACAGTTACGTCATTTTCAAGCGCGAACTAAAAATTATTACATCTTTTTGTATAATTTTTAGTTCGCGCTTGAAAATGACGTAACTGTCGAAAAGCTTCGCGATTAAAAAACTTTTAGTGATTGTGTTTTATTTTGTTTGTTTATAATTAAGTTTATAATTGAATGTGTTTTAGACCTCCCACGTTTATACTTCGTTATATATATAGTTTTTAAGTCGCCTAGAATCGTAATCTGCAATAGGTTTAAAGGTTAGTGTGAGAAGAATTTAGCGTATAGGTTTAATATGTAATCCTTAAGATAGAGGTTAGTAATTTCAATGTCTATATATATGTATATATATGGCATGTTTTCTTCTTAATTTTACTATGTACTTTTCATCATTATGCGATTCGATGTTTATTAAATTGATACTTTTAATTTATTGTGTTAAGGTATATGATATGCGATTAAGTAGAATTACATAATAATAACGGCGCCGGTAATAAAACATTATAAGAATCATAATAACATTACTTATATTCAGAACTTGCAAATTAAGACGATTTTCCAAAAATTATACATAAGAAGTTTATCGCAAAAACCGAACAAGTTTCTAACAATGCAGGCTATTATGATCGAAATCAGTTAATACCTCCCACGTTGCAAAGGACAATATAAAAAATCTGACAAGTTTAATAAAAGAGAAGAATAAATAAATCACCCGCAGTTCACCATTGAGGTTAATTCAACTCATATATGAAATCGGAGATTTCTTATAATGTTAATAAGTATATAATAAACGGTAATAAATAACAATAGAAATATCTTTACGGGGCCCAATCTCAAAAGCGTTACGTAAGAATAGCTTTAAGAGTAATCCCAAAAGTAAAGCAACCATAGCGTAAAAGATACCGGGCTCTGTATAAAGTTTCTAGAAGAGATAAATTGATTTTGGTTTTCCATCGAATTCTGTTTTTAAAATTTACTTCATAAATCAGTGTGATTCGGACACTATGATAGAATGCTACGAGAATAATTTCGCATAAATCTGACGTGATTATTTTATCGGATCGTGATGTTATTAGTATGTAGTCTTATTTTGTGAAACACGATTGAGAATAAATCGTTTTGTATACACGATAATACACGTTGTTGTGATCACGAGGAACTAGTTGAAATCGATATAAGGTGTTGTGTAAAACTAATCCAATTAATCAAAATTACGTTTCTAAGGGGGGTTACTTGGACGTTCTTAATATTTCAGGTAGGATGTAACCGTATTGAGAAATGAAGGCGATGCAATGTTGCAAATATTGCACAATATTAACACACACACACACCCTCATAATATTATATATATATATATTGAATTATGCTCTAGAATTAATCAACTAAAATAGTCTGTTAATCGTGTTCGTTTAACGCTAATTTCTGTAAAAAATAGTTTTTTTAAAAATTGGATTTGGAGAGTCTAGGTTGTGTTTTAACGCAATAACTATTTTTTTTTTTTTTTAATACATTGGAGATGATGAAAAAATAATAATGTTCACTTTCAATTGTACCTTCAATCGAAAGTGGTGAAATTAAAGCGATTGAACATTATGGAACCATAAACGGACTCCGACTAATATTTCTGTATATCACTTTTTACATTATATTAATGTTGTTGTTCCGTATAAGGGTAAAAAAAAAAATTCAAATTTAATCGTGGAACGATGTTAACTGAAGAAAGAAATGTATTGAGAACGTTCCATTTGATATTTTTATATGAAAAAATTGCAGTTGAAATTCGTATACTTTTTAAATTCACTATAAAAATTAAATTGCAGGTATTTTAGTAGAAATATTTCCATCAAACCGTATGACTTGAGAAATTTTAAAATAAAAATAACAATCTACTGATTATTAGAATGATGGTACGAATTCACTTATTCGCTAGGTCCACCGTTATACATCTTTAAAGGAACCACACTAGATGACGGTAGCTATTTCTCACGCTGTCCGTTATAATTTATTGCTTACTCTTTTACTAAAAACAAAAAAAACAACTTAGCATTTTTGGACGGGATATCTTTTTCTCTGTTATTTAATATCGGCGATGATAATTCGAGGTTTGTTTTTGTATTTTTTTTTAATAAGTTAATTTTCAATTATTTCCTTAAAACTGTTTAAGCTATACTAATGATAAATCCGATGAACATCAGCTGGAAGTAAAATACGTGTGTTATTTTACATCGAATTTTTGATATAATGGACGTATATTTACTTGTCCTTTATAGCGAACGATTATTTATTTGACATCTGTTTAGATTGCATTTGATAGTGTTCATTTTGCGATGGTTTTTTGTTTACATCAATACTATTTATACCTTATGTTTATTATTTATCAGTGTTTATATTATTCGAATTTTTACTTTCACGAATGAAGAGGGCATTTGTTCCGGTGTACATTTAGTTAATATTATTATAATTTTTTAATGTCAAATATATATTCATTTTTACATTAACTATTTTAGTAGTGCATTAAATTTTTACATAAAATTATTGCTACCATTCGAAGAGGTGAAAATATGAAATAATACTTTGCTTTTTAATTCTAGATAATGTTTAGCGCGCTATATAAATATTTTTTTGTAATTGAACGGTTCCGTTATAAATACCCCGTGTATTATATAGTTGAAAAAGGCTCTACATTATTTTGTAATATTTAAATTAGAAACTACAAGCCGGACGATGTCGTGTATATTATTCGTTCGTTTAATGCAATTTCTTAAGCGAAGATTTGCATATTATTTTACTACGTTGACCATTTGTATGTAATATAAATAATTATCCTACGAGTAATTGAAATGCCGTTACTTTAATGATATTAGATTAGATTCCAACCCTTCATACTACTCAGATCATATAAATACTCGGGGTATAATTATTTACATAATGAGCCGATCATTTTTAAAATTGTTCTCGTCAAATATTTCATTTTATTAACGAAACAAAATGAAAACAAAGTTAATCACTATAAAAATAACTTTATTATATGTTTTAAAATGACGCGATTATCTGATAAAATAATTTTTACAGTGATCAATTTTGTTTTTATTAATTCGTAAAATCACTTCTCTCCGATACAACATTTCGGTTTATACTTTGATTCTAATTTCGCACGAACCGAACATAAAAAAAAAGAAATCCTGCAAATTCTCTATTTCGATCAGTACGTAGTAATTAAGCGGAAACTGTAATTGTTGATTTGCTCTTCAAATCATTGATTCGGACTAAATAATGTTTGCTTTACAGTTTGTCCTCTGCGCCTAATTAGATCAAAATTACGTATACGTTACAATGTTCTATTTTTCTGCTATTCCTGCACTTCAAATGGTAACTTATATCCGTACTTCGTTAGGATTCTAGCTAACCGGTTTTTAGTCAAATTTTTGCGGTTGCCGATTTCTGACGTTTATTACAGAGATTTAATAAAAATGACTGGCTCAGTCACTTTCGTTAATTCCACCTCGATCTTTCGAATTACCGTAAGATATGATTATCTTAAAGATAGGTACATATTATGCAGTTAAAATACGGTTTACTAATTTAGTCGCAAGTGATTCAGGCGTATATTGCCGATAACGGAAGAAATAACGAAATAACGAGTAGATCGCACGCGATTTTTCAACAATTATTCAAATCTCCTTTTGCTGCGGATTTATCGAATATCCATTTTCAGTTAATTCTCACGCACGTACGATTGCGCTTGTATTTTTTCTTTTTTTCTACGTCCTTGTTTCACTAATCGCAAATATTTTATCCGGTGATTTAGCCGTTTTGACGGCTGCGATTATTAAATTGATTCTTCTTTACCTATTTCGAAGGTGAATATTTTTTCATTATCTTCGTTTTTACGGCGTCGTTTACAAGCGTATTATTCTTAATTCTACACGAAGTTGTGTTTATAAGTTTCGTCTTCAGATCTTCGATCCGCGCCAAGTTTTTTATTTAAACTCTTCCATCTGCTTTCGATTATAATATAATTATTAGGTACGGCTACAATGCTTCTGGTCCCGGTTGAAATGAGAAAAAAGAAAAGTTAAAATCCCTCATATCTATATATACAATCAATCGGAAAACCGAATTACATTGTTCTTATCTAATTTTTTATTTATTTCGTTTAAAACGTTATTATACGCTGTTCCAGTTTGGTATTCAACCGGCCGTGCTAATTTGAAGAAACTTTAAAAAAAAAAAAGGTCATCGCTTTATAGTCATCTTAAAATTAAAACAATATGCGCGATTACCTTCGTTTTCCATTCATCAGTAATATGGTAACAGAACGGGCAACTAAATTCGTTGATTGTTGCGCTATAGCTGACGTTACACGATGATGAGTAACAAAATACTTGAAACAATGACAATATGTAGGTTCTTTTTTCTAAAAAAACTTTTCCCGTTAGTAATTGTTATAATCGAAACTTATATTACACTGTGTAGGCAGCTTTAGTTGAGAAAAAGAATTTCATCGGAGTGTTTTTGGTTTTATCGAGATATATATTATGTGGTGTTTTTACGTTCACTTTAAAAATAAATGTGGCTATAAGAAAATGTAATTCTTTTAATAATAATAAAAATAATAAAAAACCACGATATAACAGTAATTATAAGATTTCTATTATTTTCTCATTGTGAAATATAGTGATTTTTAATTACTTTAATTTGAAAAATTAGTTAAAATAAACGTTTATTGAAAAATTATCAAGTGATATTTAAAATGAAAGATTTGAAAAAGTAAAAATACAAACTATAAATTTAAATTTAAGATCAAATGTCAGATTACTATTAAATTTTTGTAAAATTGTGATCTTAAATTTAAATTTATAGTTTGTGTTTTTATTTTTTAAATCTTTCATTTTAAATATCACTCGATAAATTGCCGAAAAGCTTTGTAAATTTTTCAATAAACGTTTAGCGATTTTAACTAATTTTTGTAATTAACATTCTCATTACTTTACCGGTATGTTAATGTATATAATAAGTTTCTACGATAAGAGAATGTTTTTCCACACGTCACGTATGATTTTTCACGTTTTTTATCGTTATCGTATTAAAATTGAGACAAGTATAATATCTTGCGGCTACGTAGAATGACGTTGAAAATAGCATAACCGACATCGAACCGTAAAGTCCTACAGATGGGCAAAACTGAAAGAAATTAAATGGAATCAGTTATTCGAAATAAAGAGTACTTCGGCCATTAGAGATCAATATAAACTACCGCAATTAATTATCCCGAAGACAAGTAGATGCTGGTTGGGTAACATCAAAGAACGGACGAACTTAATACAAAAACCCACGCCAGAAGCCAGAGCTGGTTTTCATACAATTATAAAAGTGGATTTACGAAGTAATTTATTATTCTCTCGTAAGTATAAAAAAAAAATTCGATTTTGTAACTTCCTTTCTCAGTCTCACACATCAATTTTTTCCGCTTCTTAGATGAACTGTAGATAATTTTCGCTATTTATATAAATATTTTTTAAAATACATTTTACGTCAACCGGAAAATAAAAAATTTTGTCGTCGGCATTAAAATTTCATGTACCGTATAGTGGACACATCGTGACAAAGGGTTAAATGATTATTGTAAGATACCGCTTTTTAGATGACTCTACGCGATTTTTAAATGAATATTTTTAGAATATAAACATTACACGTAAATTAAATGAAAAGTCGAAGAAAAATCACAATCTTTATCTGATAGTCAATTTTTCATTTATTTTTATCTATTCTATTTGAAAACATGAAAATTAAATAAAAATATACGTTCATTTTTTCGAAATATACATATATTTTAAATTCGTAAATAAATGTAATTTGTAAAACTTTATAAAGGTAAATAATTGTTTTTTTTTTTCAACTGATTCATAAATTCGGACTTACTCGGTAGACAAATTTATTTGGTAGAAAATGTTTTATAAATGAGCAAGGTACCTGTATGCTGAAAAAGAAAAATGAATTAAAATAAATATAAATTAGTTAATAAAACGAAAAAAAAAATTACGAAATCAACAATTTGTATGCTAGGTATCCCACTAATAAGTGTAAACAAAAAATAAATTACGAAGGAGGGATGACAGAATCTTAGTTCAAACTTCCCTAATACAAATTCAAAAAGCGAATAAGAAATAAAGAAACACGAGCGATAAACGGAATTTAAAGTATAAATATGGTTATACATACAAAATGAAGTGAAAATTTTATAGATTCTAATAATTATAATAATAGTCATTTATTATTTTTTTTTTTTGTTGCCCAGCTTGTGCCATTTGGCCAGTTTAATCCTTTATCCAGTTAATCTATTTTAAATCTCAATGCCACTACGTTTGATAAAATTATATAAACTGACAGAGACAGAGACCAATACTCACAGGTAATGTGTGCCATTTTTGTACAACACTAAACAACATCTCATCTCTATGTTTCCGAAACAAATCCAAATTTGATGCTCGATACAATTGTCAACATCTTACAAAAATGAACATTTACCGATTTTTTTTTTTTTTAAATGTGTCTATGCTGCAACTCTCGAACTGTTCTTGTGTTCACAGTTAAGTTCTTTAGAAATTGATAAAGAGAATGAAAGTGGATTGATTCAAAATTTAAGACGATTAGCCTTTTCAGCGAACTGAAGAAGCTGTATGGGAAAGATATCTTGAATAAAGATTTATTCTTCTATGGAGAAGCATTTACTATTAGGTGGGTCCTTTGAATTACCCGCTGTTTTATTATCTGTTACTTAAGAAATTTCTTTCAGTACAAATAATTAACAAGGGACAGGAAGGGTAGGATACTTTATCCGCTGGTAGATAAACATATCAGGTACTTCCTGATATTTTTACGAAGATAAACGAGTTAAATATAAATTTCTATAGAGGTAATTGTTTATCAGGCAAATTTGGATCATATTTACGTAGGTTCAAATTTTTAAATTCTCCCAGTGTGTACCTGTCATTCACTGAATAATATCAAGAACTTATTATTTGAGTGTCTTGTCTTCTCCAGTCAACAATTATTGAAAGTTATAAAACCAACTGTCGTTGTACTATTCCGGTAGGCAATGTTAAAATAGTTCTATAGCTATCAGGACGACGGAAGTATTACTAAAAAGTGACGAGTGATTTTTTATTCTTCTTACATAATCTTCGACCGAAATTTGGCGATCAACAACCTTTTGCGTCTTTTTTCTTGGATACCTCAACCAACTCTGTAAATGTCTTACTGTACCATCGACGTGCTCTCTATGATATTTTTGCCTTCCGATGTCCCTTGATGATACCATTCAGGGCAAGTTGGGCTAAATAATACCTTTCCGGATATCTGTTTATATGACCGTGATATTTTAATTTTCTAGTATAGTATATAGAAGTTCTGCTTCGACATTTTTCCTAGCACATTCGCATTGGTTACATGGAGTCTGTATGAAATCTTCAAAATACAGCATATATATATATCTTCAAAATTTTTCATTACGTATTTGAAAAAGTCGCTAACGGACATATTTTCTAATATATTTTTACCAATTGAAAAAATTAATACATTATCTTTCAGGTATTCAATTAGAATTTTAGATTGAGACCCCCTACCGCCGCGGGGTCCGGGACCTTCATTACGCGGCGGGGTTAATTTACCAGCAAAAACATTTTTCAACTTATAAAGAAGAATTGAAATCGAAAGGAAGTAGATACGCGCGTGCGCATTGGCAATAAGAATATTCGAATATTATAAACGTACGCCCATGAATGAGTCGAACGTGCGGTGGTTGTAGAGATGTTGTTGCATCTTAAGAAGGCGATGTCGACATACTCTGTAGAACGTTTCAACTATAATGCGAAGTGAAATTTGTCGCGATCCGTTTTGTTGATGGTGTACTTCCGAAACACTATTGACGCGACGCGGTTACGATTTAATATATTCGTCCGTTTCATTAATCGTCAATTCGCGAACGGAGACTGATTCGTCATTTTGTGTCGAGGAGGCGTTCCCTAACAATAACGATTTTTTTAATCAAGATTGAGTATGATTTAAAATTGGGTGAGTTTAAATGGATTAGTTAATTTTTTGGCTTTAGTAAATAAAAAAAAAAAATAATAATTTGAAATACGTATAAAAAAAATTCGGACGAATTATGAAATTTTCACCAACTTGGTCGGGTTTGCTTAGAAAAATGTTTCTTATTTGATTAACCGATAAAATTAATATTTCGATGAATGTAAATTACGTAAAATTTATATTTAAATTTCATCGGAGGGTTTAAGTAAGCGTTAAATTATAACTAGCGTAATTAGCTCCAGCCGATTTTCGAGGTGGAGACTTAAGACTTACCTCGCTTAAAATATTTGTAATGTTTATTAGTAAATACTGTATAACACACACACACACATATATATATATATACTCGTATATATGCATATATATTAATGTGCGAATCTATCCATATATTAAAAAATATTGAAAGTGCTAAAAAATATTTTTTTTTAATATTATTTTACACTTTGACGGAAGCATATATATATATATATATATATATATATATATATATATATATATATATATATATATATACATAAATATTTTATAATTAAAATTAATGTTTTACAGCTTGTTTCATTTACAGAGGTGCAATACACTGCACCGCTAGTTTAGGTTTTTTAACAGTGTATTACTCCCGTTTATAATACTTTATAATATATAATAAACTAATTATTCGGATTGTTTTATTAATACTGTTCTTCATTTTGGTGATTTTTTTGTGAATTGTAATCTTAAATTAATATTTTTGTGATTTTATATTTTTATCTTTTTACATATTCACTTGATAATGTCCTAACAGATGAAAAGTTTTGCAATTTTTCATAAAGAAAAAACTTGTAATGATTTTTAACTTCTTTTTTGTTGATAAAATTCACTACATTCCGCATTCTTCAAATCAATTTATAAAAATAGCCAGAATGATAAATAGTTTAATAGTGAATGTTTATTCAGGATAATGAAATACATATTGGAGTATCGTTACTTTAGACAGCAGATTGACACTAAGCGTGTAATGTAAGTAATAGTAGTTTTTAAGTCAAATAAAACCATCTGTTTCATATATTCGCTTTTTAATTGTAAATCTCAATAACAATATGGTGATCTACAAGTAATTAATCCGACCCATTAATAATCTACGCTTGCCCAGCATGTAGCGCACAATATCTAAAACTGCTTGCTGTTAATGAACTGTAAATCGTTCGAAACAGGCGTTTAATATGTATTCTAAATGCGCCTCGTTACACAAAAGTCGATTAAAATTACTCTGTATCGGGAATTTTATTTTAAAAAGATAAAGTGTTTTTTTCAATAAATATTTGTATCGCGATAATTTCGTTTACTCGATCGATAATTAGGATTCCAGGCGCCACTTAAAATTTATTATATACAGAGTATAAACATAGACGTGTTAAAGCATAATTTACAAGCTCGTTTAATTTTGATTATTATTATTTAGAAAATTTAAACTTTTTTTTCTTTTCTCAGTTTTAGGTTTTTGTATATTAATTTTTGTTCTGCAGTCTTGTATTTATTTCGTCATTAACTTTCAGTTGTAGCAAGTTAATTTTACTTATTGCGGTACATACTTATCTAATCGTTAGTAACGTACGTTGCGTGTAACTTTCTCTAATGAAATATGTGTTTCATTTATGCATGTTGATAGTTGACGTGAACTTATATTCCGTCGTTATGCTAAGATTTTAGGCACAGGCAGAGGACAGTACACACCGAACTTATTTAATAAATTTTCTGATTTCGGCCACGTCATACACTCTTAGATACAAAGCGCGTCAAGTTTATACTCCTTTATAACGCAGTTTTGTTTATTCAATACACTTGTCCTATTCGAAATGTTATAAGTGGGAGATAAAAAAACCCCTTAATATATAGGTATAAAAAAGGCGATACATTGCGTTCAATCCTATTATATATGAGAAAATAGCTACCCCTTCTTTTGTATAATCTATACTTTTGATAATTTTTAAGGGGATTTTATTATTAAGTTTAGTTTCGCAGATATATCTACTTTATTCTCGAATAAAATCATTAAATTTTCGGAGAAGGCAATTCGCATTCCAACCAACTACGATAATATCATTAGTTGTATTGTTTAGGGTCGTTATATTTAATAGTTTCTAAATTGCAAGATACTTTCGAAAACAATCATAATTTCAGCGAGAGTGCATTATTTGACGTGGACAGCTTCTTACTAATTTGTTTAAGAACATTCAGAATTTTACTAATATTTAAATTCTTAAATAAATTAAATAATTCCAGAAGCGAAGAAGAATTATCCTCCTCTTCATTCACAGGGCTGTTGCAGCCACAGCGCACAATCTACTAGGAAAAACATTACGAGTATTATTGCTAAAAATTAGGAATTAACGTTATTTCTAGTATATAAGGTGCTAAACATTCCGAATTGGTGATTGTTCTTCTCCTTTTGGACCGAATTCGTGACCGGACTTCACAGTCATTATCATTTGCGGCTTGCGACAAGTTGTAATTTACACATGTAGGTTGAACTGCTACGCATTCCCGACTTTTATGATCTAAACCACATGTTTCACGCACTTGCGTGGCGTATTGCAATTTGCTGAAACGTAACTATGTAACTGGCATCTGTAACATTATAATACACTAGTTCTGGGTTTGTATTTTTCTCAGTGACCTACACAATGTTCTATGATATTATGGTCTGTGGTACTTTCCTAATATTTGTACTGAACGGAAAATGAATGAGATAAAAATGATCAGATTTCGTATTGAAAGGAATGATGGAAACAAATTTAACGATGAAAGTGAATTAGAGATTAAATCCGATGGCAAGCCCTTAAGAACCATTTTTAATGTTTTACGGTTGGACGGCAGATGCGTGTAAAAAGGAACATTATTTTTGTGCAATAGGCGTTGAAATTGTTACAATAACATGCGTTTATCGTGACCTTAAAGATGTGAAATTTTTAGATGATGATGTAAAATTTGTATTTCATAAATTCATTTCGGTTATAACAGAGCGTGGAATTATTTTAATAATAATGTTGGCGGTGACGTTCTGCTTAGTGCATCTTATATAATATTAATTCAATCGTGAATCCACAGCTTTTGCATAATTGCCTCCATCCACTTTATTACCAATATCGATACTTAATAATATTGTGTAAAGTTGTTTTTATAATTATATATATATATATTTTTCATGACATATATACTTTCCTCTTTGTATACTTAATATATATTTATTTTGTTTTTCAATTAGCATCTTTAAGAATATTTTTGTTTATGTTTGTTTTGTTACTGGGTTATTTTGTTTTAGTCTTTTAGGTAATCGTTACTCTGACGTATGTCTATAATGTCTGTTTTTTTTTCTTTTGATCTAATCTAGCTACACAACTATTACATTTATTTATTAAGTACACTAGTTTCATGCACCTTTATAACGATAAATTACTTAATACATTTGCCCTACCTCGTAAGTGCGGATTGGGGAATCGTTAAAAGCAAAAAAAAAAAAAGAAAAAAAATGTATCTTACAAATACAATTTTCATATTTTATCACCAGAGTAGATCCTACGTATTTACCAGTTCAATATAACGAAAAACCGAGCGTAATCGATTTAGTATTAATAAAAAATTTTAATCTCATTATATTTGTCTATAAGGATGTTAATTGGAAGAGATTCAAAACGGATCTTAACGAAAATATAAAAATTTGTTCGATAGATACTTGTTACTTTCTGCCGTCAGAAATTTTAGTAAATTAATTCTAGACGCAGTTGTTTTAAGTATTCCGAGGTTTTTGCACCTTATAACACCGAAATCTAGTATTACGTTTTATATAAGAAATATTGCATGACTTAAAAATTATTATAAACGCCAAACTATTAAATATATAAATTCACCTCATTCTATAACAATGCCAGATTGAAGTACCTATTTTTAGTCAAGTTTTCTCATATTTGTTAATCAACTGGAAACATTCAAATTCTAACGTCACTCTCGTCGACTAACAATAAACTATGGAAAACTAGTAAAAACTTATTCAGACCGAGTCAATCTTCACCGCTCTTGAATTATCCGGTAACAAATCCGCCCGGTACATAGGTTAAATGACAAGCTTGAACTACTAGTGGCTTATTACTTTTCTGATATCGGTAATCGTCATGATATAATTGTACTCGTTACTATAAGGTTAATATGGATGTTAGGTCTCAACTACTTCTTCCAACTTTTCCGTCAGATATTTATCTTGCTACGCCTTCTGAAATTAATAAATACGTAGCAAAGTTAAAAAAACAAATCATCCTGATGATGAACTTCCTGTAATAGTGATCACTTAGCTCGTAAGGCAATTGTATGTTTGACAGATATTGCGAATTGATCAAAATAAGTTACTCTAAAATTATAAAATTATAATTATGCCTCTAAACCCGCTAAAGATATTACTAATAATATTCGTCCAATTAATCTGCTAAGCTCTCTTAGTGCATAATTGAAAAAGCCATTTTAATATACACTCTGAAAATAACAGAATTCTTATAGACGAACAGTTTGGATTTAGAACGGGTTATTCTCCTGTGTACCAAGTAGCTAGATTGACTGATTACATAACCGACAACTTAAATCTTCATATGTATACGGGGTTATTATTAATCGACATTGAAAAAGCTTTTGATTCGACTCGACATAATGGTATCATTTTTAAACTACTTAAATTTAAATTTCCCTTATATTTAATGAAGTTAATTAAATCATATATATATATAGGTGTATATATATATAAGTCGTCTGTCAAAACTTATCGTTCAGGTGTACCGCAAGGCAGTGTATTAGGGCCGTATCTATTTTTAATGTTAATGATATACTCGAGTTACCATACGCTGTAGTTGCATTATACGTCGACGATTTAGCATTGTAAATCTTACAGGGCAAATACCGTAGGTAACAGATTATAGAAGCTGTGTTTTTAAGTTTTCTAGACGGGGGGGGGGTTAAAAATAAACAGCGATAAAACTGAAGCCATACTCTTCACGAGGCGGCGACAATTACTTTCAGCGGAAATTAACATCGGTAGCAAAAGTATATTCACTGGCGAAATCAAGTTCGATATATCCTGGATTCTCGTTTATCCTTTAATAATAATATTAATTATCTAATCGATAATATACTTAATCTTTAATCGACGATCGTATTTATCTGTCGTTACTAAGAAATTATTATTATATACACATATATTATTTGGTCCAGATGAACCTACGCATTGTTTGGCTATCTGTTTCAAACTGTATACATTTAAACAATTACAACTGATTCAAAATCACTGTTGCAGAATTATACTAAATCGTCACGGGTGTATAGAAAAGTTACCGGATACACACTCAGAATTAAACATCTTATACCTCTATATTCTTACATTAGTAAATATAAATTATCTAAAAAATTTGACGACAGGTATTTCATCGAAATAGATTAATTTCATAGGTGATTACGATAAAGCTTCACCACCATGTGTTATATTTAAAAACATCGTAGAATTAAGCCTAGATTACTCGTTTAATTTACACTGTTTATATCAATTATTTATTTTGTGTAGTTAATAAGGTATGTGCGCATGTGTGTGTACATATGTATATGTGTACATATGTACCTCATATATTTTTTTTCCTTTTTTACCATATTTTATTTACTTTCTTGCAGGTTTTTGTTCATTTTCTCCTGTAGCATAACGTGTCTCATTAATTTTCTAGATTTAGTAATACTATATAAGTTAATAACTGTTAAGGTATAATTTAACTTTATACATTTTTTTACCTGTATATCATTATGAAATATTTTTCGTAGAATATATGTATATAAATTTCGCTGTAATCCGAAGCATATCGGATATATCTAATGTTTCGATAACGTTAAGCTGTTCTCCGGAATTTATTGCTAAAAAAAAAAAACCCAGGTAAGATTGTTGGAATTTGAACGTCGCTTAAAAATAATTTTCTCTCACATTTCCAAACTGAAAATAATCGTTTTCTTTTATAGATCTTACAATGTAGATATTGTGTATGTATAGGATATTGTTAGATGAGATGGATATATATATATATATATATATATATATATATATATATATATATATATAATTTAACCCGTATATATTGTAAAACTTTTTCTCAGAAATCAAAGCTTTATAATTAAATTTAGTATGCAATAAATGAAGGTATGTATTTTATTTATGTACATAGAAATTATTTTATAGTTTTATATACCAGTCAAATCCGTTTGAATTAAGTTCCTCGGTGAACTTAGAAGGAGCACCCATCCTTTCTTAGTCATACCGATATACCGATAATTACACGCAAAAATCCTCATCCGCGTTCGGCCATCACGCTGATAGAACATATACATAACGAGCGTTTATATAACAATGTAGTAAACTTTAATTTTTTTTTTTTTTTGTAAATTGTTTAATGGAGTTTTTATAGAATTCATCGCGTAATTTAGTCACGTTTTATCGTTTCTTATTATCGATCATCTGCACACTTCATATCCGGCATAAAGTAATGTCGGTAGTTTCCCGGTGTATTTATTTTTGAATTCGCGTGTACATGAATAATTCATTTATGACGCACTTGGCTAATTTCAAATAGGAATTACTTTACAAAGTGAATAATTTAATTTTGATGAATTTAATTTGAAATTAACGAACCTACTTTATGAACTATTTTGACTTGTTTATTAGGGATCGTATTATTGCCGAATATTTTTTGACTGTCTCGAGCCATCTATTCTATTTTTTCGTTCCTCATTGAGTTTAGTTAATAACTCAGCTGCTATAATCTGATTACCTGAAGAGATTTAAATTCGTTATTGAAGTTTCGAGCATTCTTCAGTCCAGCATAGTATCTTCCTTCTGCCTCGTGGAATGCTCTTTTAATTATTTCAACAAATTTGCCGTAGTCTCCAATTATTATGTTTTGAATATTTTCTTCAATAGTTTGTTTAAAAACTATTCCATTTAGCCTTTTTAAAGTTCCATCTATTTTTTGGAATGGATTGTACACCTGGGGAACATATACTGTTGTACCAAATTAATACGGGTCGGTGCTGCGAGTTTGGGAAATCGCAAAGAACTGTATGGTGTGGTCTTTATTGCAGCACTATTTTCTCCTAGAAATATGCAAAGATCAGGGTTATAATTCTGTTTCCATCTTGCTGATTTGAACGTTCCATTATCCTTAGCATTAAATAACAATTCCACGTTTGAATGTTCTATCCAATCTTCAATGGATAGTTACATTTTCATCATTTTTTGCATATCCTCCACATAAGAAATTGTGACTGTTAAAATCTCCAATATAAATACATGGCGATTTATAACTCGGCAGTGGTGGTCTCGTGTTCCATAATATACCACAGGTGGTTTATATACATTAACGATCGTGAACTTATCTACTTTTACAGCAATGTTGAAACAGTTTCCTTGAGTTGATTTTCCTATAACTTCAGTGTGTAAGGCCAAATTAATTCCTACATATGCGACCACTCCGTATTTCGAGTGAGGTATGTGATCTGCGTTTTATATCCTTGAATACTTCCACGTACAAAAAGGTCTGTATCTTTTTCCGTATGTGTTTCCTGAAGCACAATAACGTCAATCTCATTTTCTCGGGCTATACGCGCCAAAACTTCTGTTTTGTTTTTCGAAATCACTTCTATATTTAACTGCAATATCCGAAGACGGTTAATGATACATTTAGTCCCGTAGCCCTTATAAGGGCTGTTTCGGTGATAACTAGTTGACATTTTAATTTTAATTAACAAAACGACGATTAAAGCGGTGTAAATATTAATTTCACGCTTAATAGTAAAAAAAAGCATAGACATTGCTTAGAAAATTTGGAACTGATCCTCAACAAAATAAGCAAGCCCAGCGTGTAAACCACATGCGACTGCATCGAGGCCTAAGTTTTCATTAGAAAAACAAGAAACTAGAATAGTTATGAACTAAATGAAAGAAAATGCAACCTTAAACCCAGTGAGAAATTTTCTGGTCCAGTTACTATAAATGAACTCAACATTGCGTTGACCTAAACGAAAAACAATAAAGCAGCTGGATTTGATGGTCTCTATCCGGAGTTTAAAAAAAAAAAAACATTTCTCTGTGGGATGTTTAATGAAATAATTGCAACAGCCAGATTACCAAAAGAGTTTAAAAAATCCAAAATAATTGCGATTAAAAAATCAGGAAATGAAGGAAATGAAGCAGCAGACTATCGTCCGATATCTCTTCTTAGCGTAGGTTATAAAGTACTGGAACGAATTACTTATAATAGAATTGCAGCTGAAGTAGATAGTCATTTACCAATATCCCAGGCTGGTTTTCGAGCAGAAAGATCCTGTGTAGATCAAGTTGCTGCGATCACACAGCAAATAGAAAATGGATTCCAAAGGAATGAAAAGACATTGGCTGTTTTTTTAGACGTGACTTCTGCCTACGATACTGTATGGCGAGAGGGATTATTATTAGAACTGGTTTCTATTATACCATGCTCTCGAATATTGGAACTAGTAAATAGCATGCTGTCAGATAGGTATTTCCGTGTCTTCTTAGGAGAAAATAGTAGCAGATGGTGACGAGTCAATCGTGGTCTTCCACAAGGATCAATATTAGCCCCGTTACTTTTTAATATATATGTCAGCGATATGCCTGACACATCTTGCAAAAAGTTCCAGTATGCAGACGATATGGCGATGACTGTGCAAGGAACAGACTTGAAGAATTGTATATCAACTATGGAAAGTGGCTTATCACAAATTAGTAAGTACCTGCATAAATGGAAATTACGACCGAATCCCCACAAGACAAAGACAGCGTTTTTTCACCTCGACAACCGAATGGCAAAAATCGAACCTATAGTGAAATTTGAAGGTGTAGAACTAGGAAATACAAAATATCCAAAGTACTTGGGCGTGGCATTAGACCGCACCTTATCATATAATGAGCATCTAACGGTTTTATCCAAAAAGTTAAAAACACGTATAAATCTCATTAGGAGACTCGCAGGTTCGACTTGGTGTACCGATGCAAGAACACTCAGAATTTCTTCCTTGGCACTTGTATACTCAGCAGCCGAATATTGTGCATCAGTTTGGTGTAATAGCTGCCATATTAAAAAAGTAGATGTAGTATTAAATGAAGCACTCCGAACCATATACAACACTTATGTGGCTTCCAGTTTTAGCTAATATAGCTCCACCTGCAATTAGACGGGAGACAGCATTATTCGGAGATAGAAATAAATTTCAGATGTATCTCGAACTGCCAATATCTAAAGAGATAAGGTATCGAGACTCAAATCCAGAAAATCACCTTGGACAATGGATTCAGAACATATGAAAGAGTTTAATAAATGAAAAATTACATGGGAAAGGAATTTAGAACATACAACAAATTCCCATTTAGTTGTCGACCCAAGGAATGAAAATTTATCTAGGAAACTATGGAAGACACTCAATAGGCAGCATGTATTGGAAAAATAGTGAATTTGCACCTGTAGGTTTAACATTAGACGATGTTCACAATTTTAATGACGGAGCCATAGACTGGCTAATAAATTTGAAGTTATACTTATGATGAGAATTTTGTGTAATTATATATAACCGATGATTATACGATAAGAACAAGAAGATTGCATATATATATATATATATATATATATATATATATATACATATATATATAATATGCATATATGGTACTCCAACCATGTAACGCAAGACTTTTGACTGAAAACGCTGAATTATTTCCAGCCTGGAGTTGCTGGCTGTTCCTCAGATTTCAATCCCATATATCCATACAGGTTTTAAAATAATTTTATATATTAACAGTTTATTTTTAACTGATAATAATGAATTCCGGTGCATTAGCCAGGCCATACTCGTAGTTTAAACTCAAGTTGTTTTTTTTTGGGCTAGAATATGGTTTTTCCAGGTTAGCCTTTCATCCAGGTGCAATCTTAGGTATTTTACAGAGCAGGACTCTGAGATTATTTTATCGTTAAAGCGGATCGGTGTTTTTCCTTTAATTCTGTTTAACGTAAACAGTACATGCGTGGATTTGGATTCATTTACAGTGACTTTCCATGATTTACACCATTCCTCTATATGATTAATATGAGCCTGCATGTGTTCCGCAACAACATAAGGATCATGATGCCTTGATAATATTGCTGTATCGTCCGCAAAAATAGTTGTTGTTGTGTTAATGTTGTCAGGAAAAGCTGAAGTGTAAATCTGAGATACTACCCTGAGGCACACCTGAATATATACTATATATTTCAGAATACTCATCATCAGTATTTACCTGAAAGTATCCATTAGGCAAGATTTAAATAGCGTATAATATTGATGTGGCAAATTTTTCTTTAATTTAAATAATAAACCTGTATGCCAGACTCCGTCAAATGCTTTTTCTATATCCAATAATAGCGCAGTACAATATTTTCTTTGTTCAAAACTGCTGTTGATAACGTCAACTATTCGGTGTATTTGTTCTATCGTACCTTGTTGTTTTCTAAACCCAAATTGCCAATCGGTTATTACCGTATCTCCTTCACGTATTGGTTTTATTCTTCTCGAGATGAGTTTTTCAAATAACTTTGAATTCATAGGTAAGCGACTGATAGGTCCGTATGATGGTACTTCTTCCTGCGGCTTTCCAGGTTTATGTATCATTATTATATAGGCAAATTTCCACTGTATGGGGTAATAGCCGATACGAATTATCGCGTTATAAATATATGTTAACAACATTATCGCTTTTCTCGGCAAATTTTTTAATACTTTTGCAGTTATTAAGTCGTATCCAGGGGACTATTGAGGTGTTTCTGTATGTGAAATTTTGCCTTCATTGGTGTGATACCGGTTTTATAGGTAAGCACATTTGGGATGGTGCTTGTAGGTAATTGTTAATATACTCCTCTTCGTTAGTTACTATTGTCGCAGTGGAAAACTTCAGAGAGGTATTTAGCAAATATTTCAGGTTTTTCCTTGTTATTTTTTACCCATCCGTGGTTTCCAACTTTCAGTGATGATTGTCGACGTGTGTGGTTGAGTTTTAAATTTTTTGTAACCTTCCATATAGTCAGTATCCATATTGGGCGTCAACTGTGTAATATATTCTTGAAAGGTTTCGTTCTTCTTGTCTGAAAGCGCTTTTCTCAGCTGTTTAGTTATTCTATTTAATGGATTTTTATCGATTAGGTTTCGATCATTGTGCCAGATTAATCGTCTTTTTTCAGCGATCATATCATTTAGTACTTTAGGATGACTTTTGCACACAATTTCCTTTCTGGAGTAGCTAAATGTTTCGTGAATGCTTTTAACAAAATGTTAGCTATTTCGATGTTATCTTCGGTTTTTAACGGAATAGTTAAATCTATTTTGCTTTCGACTTCCAGCTGAAATATATCCCAATTGGTATTTCTGTTAGGATCGGTCTCATAGGAGAATGTGTTACGGTACTATTAATACTTAGTATTTTTGGAGAATGATCGGTCGTACCATCCAAAGATGATTCTACCAGTGTGTGATCGATATCGAGTGCTTTAGTGATAAAAAAAATCCAGTAGGTCGGGTATTTTGTTTATATCGGTTGGTCAGTATGATGGTATTCCATCAGACAGGTACAGGTACTTATTTTTTTGAACACACGCATTTAATTGCTTACCTCCGGAACGACAAACTTATTTCCGAGTTCTTTGAAGTATTCTTCATACTTGCTTGATATTATGTTTAGATGATATTGCAAGGGTACCAAATGAGGTTTCTATAATTACAGTAGTTGCTTGTAAGTATTCTTTTGTAAACTTACTTGTTTCGTAGTGCTTCATGCAGGTTTTTATAATAATAGCAGTTCCTCCATGGGCTGTACCATCTGGGTGGTCTGTGTGGTAAACTGTGTGGTAAGGTATTTTGACGTAGCTTTTGGTAGTAAAGTGAGATTCGGATATCAAAAGTAATCTACGTTATTGCTTATTAAAAACGCTTCGACTTGACTAGTCCATTAATGTTCCAAGTAGCTATTCTAAGTATTTTATTCATTTAAATGATAATTTGTTAATTAATGTTGATAACATATTCATTATCATATTATTTTGCTGAATTAATTGATTAAAAATATTTTTAAATTCTATTAAGAATTTAAGTTGAGCTCCTACGCTATAATTTTTGTATCAATTGTATTTATCGTCTCGTTATTCGTACTGTGCAGCGCGGGTTGAGATAATTTTTTTTATCGCCGAACGATTTTGCAACATATTATAATTATCCCATGTGGAATCATTTGCGGGTTGTGTATTATATTGTTAGGCATTGTAGGAAAGTCTGTATCAGTTGGAACGAACCTTTGTACATTTTTATTTACTCTTTGCGATATATGATGGACTTTTTTGTCGATTAGGTTTTTATATATAGTACAACCTCTATAATTAGCGATTCCGTTCGCAATGTATACATGTAGCTGGCTGATATATTGATTTATTACAATTTTTCGAGTCATGCTGTTCTCCAAACACAAGCGAACTGTAGTGTGCAGTATGACTTGCTATGGCCAAAAAATTGGCACCTGGTGCATTGTATTTACTCTTTCATTCTTATATGGCGGTTCCGCTTTTATTTTCAAGTTTAATAGATATTGCAAGTTATAAATATGTTTGTTATTTGTATTAGGTTCGAGGTGCACAAAGAACATAGGTAAAGGTTGTTTCGTTCTTGGCTTACGTACATTAGTTTCCTCGTCCGGATTTCTTATTCGGTGCTTCTTTAATTTCTTCTACCGGCATTGTATGATGTATATTTTTAATCACCAACACGATAGGCTCTCTCTTCTTTTAGTTGATACGTATGATATATTACATTTTTTTCTTTCAGCTGTTTTATAACTTTTCTATAACTCTCAGCGTTGTTTATTTTTAATTTAATTTTTTTGTCGTTTAGTGCAACTTGACAAAACGAAATCGTTTTTAATGGAAAAAGAAGAGACGCATGTTTCTTCCCGTTAAGTAGGCTAAATCTTTTCATAATGTGAATTGGCGTGTAATGTAACGATTTTGAAACGATAAAGAAGTAGTTAAAATCATTAAATTTTACATGTTAAAAAGTCGGCAAAGCTTTTCGGTTATTAAGCCATTTTCAGTTGGACAAAAATAAGAATTATAAGAAAAAAACCAGTCGAAATCAGATGAAAACGAAATGCAAGAAGCTAACTTAATCTCAGATACAATATAACACGAACAGCTCCGATTATAGACTCCTGTTTAAGGTCAGACAGAGTATCTATTTCACTATCTTGAATGAGCAAACTACCTGGAAAATTGTTCGAGTGAAAGCCTCAGTTTTTTGTCGGAGGATTTATATTAATTCACTGTTAATCTTCCAAGGCTACAATCTACCGCGAATATTGTCGGTTCTATACGAGCTGAAAAAAATGCGCCTCGCATATTAGGCGAAACGGGAAGCCGTGTAAATACGAAGAAAATATAAATGGATAGAGGGCGCTACACTCGCTTAACAGATTTTATAAAACCGATTTCGCATTACCTGTTGAAACATAAAAAGATCTACCGCATAAATAATTACGAATTAGTCGAATTTACAATCGATCATATTACACAAAAATTATGCCACGTTTTATTAGATGTAATATTGGTTATTTGTTTAATTTTTATTTTATTTCATTAGTTGTATTTATGTCACTTTTGTCCACTTTAAAATGGCATAATAGCCGATAAACTTTGTGGTCTTTTAACGTCTTAAAAAAATGTAGTTTTTTAATATTTTTTTTTTTTCAAAATTTTTATATTAATATTTATATATTTGCGGATAATTGTCTTTCGAAAATATTTATAGTGTTTTTTCAAACAAATTAAAACCGTGTCTTCGTTACGTGATATATTGGGCATTGTTTACACGGGAGAAAAAATCGTGAACTTAAATATATCAACCGCGAAAGTTTAAAAGTGAATGTCTTTTTAATGTTTATCGTCGGAATGCTTGAAATCTGTCAACATTTTTACTAAATCGTCATACTTATAATTACGTCATCCGTAAAAGGTCGATGATTTAATTTTATCAAATTTTATAACTATCGGTTCTCGTCATAGGTAACATTACGGCTTTGCGATAATTAGCTCGGGTGAAATCGTCTCGAACCTTTGAAAGACATTTTCGACACTGTAGAAATCTATTCGTTATTAAGTCCATCTATATTTTTTGTTCCGTCTCTCCATTTAACTTCTTGCGTTTTTCGTCAATCTAATTGTTGTTATATGTTTTTATTGAGAATGCGCTCCAAAGCTTCATTTCTCTAATTCAGGAAGAAGCGGCGTGGTCCGCTACGCTTCAAAAGCAGAAAACTGTTCCTGTAATATGTTATCCGAAAGAAATAATCGATGAAGTTTCAAAAAAGAGAGCTATACGGAAACAATGGCAGCTATTCCGGAATCCACTACTTAAACGAGAATTAAATAAACAAACCAAAAAAGTAAAAAGTTTACTACAAAAATTAAAAAATGATACCTTTAAACAGCACGTAACTATCTCCTTTAGCACCGGATTATTCATTGTGGAAGGCGACCCGGAATTTAAAAAGGCCAACCTGTTCACCCCATTCGCAAAGATAATGGAGCATAGGCACATAATAATAAAGATAAAGCTAATGAATTTGCTAAATATTTAGCTAAAGTATTTCAGCCTCACACAGGTAAAGGGAGTTCATTAACAGAAGCTTATAATATGAACGTGTATCCTGGAATTAAACTTGCTTCTCCGGGAGAAATAAAAGCTGTAATAAAAAAATTAAATCCAAGAAAATCTCTCCTGGTTACGATCTCATAACAGCTAGAGAGTACTGAAAGAGCTTCCAAGTAAAGGAATAGTAATGATAACATATATATTTAATGCGATAATTAGATTGAGCTATTACCCGGCACAATTAAAATTCTCACAGGTAATAATGATTAATAAAATCGGTAAGCCACCTACTGACGTAACGTCATACAGGCCTATCTCTTTATTGCCAGTATTATCCGAGCTATATATGAGAAACTAATTTATAGACGCATAATACCAATAGTAGAGGACAATAAAGTTATTCCGGATCACCAATATGGGTTTAGATCAAATCCACCATACAACAGGTGCATAGAATAACGAACAAAATAGAAAATGATCTCGAGGAAAGAAGAATATGTGACTCGGTATTCCTGGACATAAGTCAGGCATTCGATAAAGTTTGGCACACGAGATTGTTGCATAAAATCCGGAAAATATTTCCTTATCATTATTGCAAACTATTCGAATCCTACCTAAGCGAAAGGTACTTTCGAGTGAAGTATGACGATGAAGTATCTGAAATACACATCCTGCTAATGCGGGAGTACCTCAGGGGAGTGTTTTGGGTCCGTTGCTTTACCTGCTTTATACTGCTGATTTGCCTAAATCTGAAAACGCGCTAGTTGCTACATTTGCTGATGATACGGCCGTTTTATGTTCAGAATGAAGCGAATGAAATATTACAGACAAGCGTAAATCTCATCACCTATTGGTGTGAGAAATGGAAAATTAATGAAGCAAAATCGACTCATGTGACATTTACAAACAGAAAAATTACTACAAAAGATATTATTATGAACAAAAACATCGTACCAATTAAAACCGAAGTGCCTTTATCTGGATAGCAGGTTAACCTGGCGTAACCATAACTAAAAGAACAGAACTCAATATGAAAGTAAGGCAAATGTATTGGCTAATAGGAAGAAAATCGAAACTCACCTTAAATAACAAGGTGATACTTTATAAACAGATACTAATGCCAGTATGGTCATATGGAGCGCAAAAAGTAATGTAAAAATAATACAAACATTCCAAAATAAAACTCTGAGAAAACTTGCAGATGCCCCTTGGTACGTAAGCAACGAGACATTACACCGTGATTTAGCTGTATGTGCAAGATGTCATTAAAAACGCAGCGCCTTAGCATGCTGATAGGTTGGATAAACATACCAACTGGACAGCAATTATCCTACTAGATAATATGGAGGAGATTCGCCGGCTACAACGGACGAAACCACTAGATTTACTCTAGTTAATGGCAGGCTATGATGAAAAGCCGCTATGTGAACACTAACTAGCTACAACATCAATGCATGGGGCTATAAGTGACTAAATTGTAATCACCTATGATAACAAATAGTCTAGACAGGCTAGGCGTAGATTATAGCAGGGATATAAAAAAAAAAATAAAAAAAAAATATGTTTTTATAATCCAAGTTTCTCTGAACCATAACACTCTTCAAACGTATTTAAACTTTTTAGATGTTAACAAGATGATTTCATAAATGCGGTTTTCCCCCGCGATATTCTCCGACCTTATTTCATTTCTCGATCACTCCCATCTTCCGCTATTAATTTGATACGTTGTATTTTTTCATTTTCTGATTTTGTTTTTACCGAAGTGATTAATTCGTTAGTTGTAAGTATAGACGACAAGAAAAAAACTTCTTGAAAAGCGTTTGTACGATAAAAATTGTTTTCAGGTCGGTAATTAGGAATACGCGGATGAAATGTTTCCATCGATTCCGCCTCTGTCTTCGTCATTACTATTATTATTATTATTATTACTATTGTTAGTATTGACGAATAATCCGGTTTTGTCGGTGAATTACAATTACGATCGCGTACTACATTTGTCATTGCTGTTTTACGAAGCTCAACGGTCCGGATATTTACCGCTCGACAACAGGATACCGTGGAGAGCTGATTCCGCCGTACATGACAAAGGTGATAAAGGAGAAGATCTGACCGGCGGCTATTACGATGGTATGCTTTACATACACATATATATATATGTATGTATGTATGAATGTGTATTTCTCCTTAATCAAAATAAAGAATAGATATTGGTAGACGGAGCTGTTTAAAAGTTACACGTTTATAAATGCATACGAGTATATAAACGATCTCGTCTTGTTAGCTAATCGAAATAGTTTTAAATGTAATTCGATTAGGAGAAAATTATTACTTATTAATTCGGCCAGTTGTCGGTTGATTTATTTATTTACTTGATCTGGACTTTAAAGTGCGAATTTAAATACAAACATTTAATATAACACACTGTGCAAACGAGCGACAAAAATGAAAAATGAAAAAGTAAAAATTAAAAAAAAATTAAATATTAACCTTTTTTCATTTACTCGTTATCAATTTTTTACACAAAAATTATACACCCATTTCGGTTTATGAAATAATATAAAAATAGAATTACTCGCCGAGCTGAAAATGTAAGTATAAGATTGTTTCTCAGATGAGACTAGATCGTTTTTTAATTTTAATATCGTTATTACGAAAATATACACGTTAAAAGTTTCCGTACCGTATAGAGGACATCTCAATTGAGAGAATTAAACTAAATCGACTATATACATAATGCGGATATCCGAATATAGAAGATAAATATATTTACGAAGATCGCGTCGGGGAAAATTGATAAAAAAAACTATGTCTGCGAGATACTTACTCGTAGACCGCTTTATGCTGCAATTAAATCTTCCGCATCGCATTTCTGATCCATCATTGAACACAGGTGGTCAAAGGTTTGTGTTTCCCCGCAACTTATCGTTTTCCGCTATCGGCCATTTTTTGAGTTTACACCGCGTAGTTCTAGATCTCAGTCTGTTGAGCGATCGCCAGACTTTCCGAGGTAAGTTATGACCAGGTGGCAAAACTTCCTGTAATAGGGCTGAACTGTTTGGTGCTGATGCGGCTTCGTTCCACATCCTAGCTGTTTCTGATTTGGGGTGAGTCAACAGCGCTTGAATTGATGTAACGAAGCTGTTCCTTGATTTTAATCGACTGGGGACATCATTATGTCTAAATAGTGGGTGTCTGCTTCATTGGCGATGAGGAAAATCTTATATCCGGGTGGATGTTTTTTATTTATCTTTTAATGGGGACGCCTTTACAGTCTACTCAATATAATACCGTGCGTACAAACTAACTACTGTTTCTCTATAGGACAACTTCTCTGTACAAATATGTCTGGAAACACGTGTGTAAATTATCAATATGCGAAGAAGGGACAATACATTGTACGGAGTATGGAGGTACACGAAAAGCGCGGTAATTTAACGTATCAGAACGTAATGTTATTAAAGAAGGACAAACAAACGATGATCAGGATTGCGAATTGCACGTCCAGTATGCAGAGGGCAGTAAGGAGTTTCTCTAAATAAAGAATATAACAATGCCCGAATCGCAATCGGCTAATAAGAACAACTACTTTATCCTTATTGAAATTTATTAATACTCAGCGAGGAGTGACTGCTCTATATTCGTCAATATGCCTGTTCCTAAACTACGTTACAACTGAAGTTGAATTCAGCGCCAGTTAAAAATCTGCGTTTGTTTTATTGTTTCCTAAATTCAAGGTACCTATTCAACTCGTTACGTTGTTTTTTGGGAACTACATAGTTAACTAAATACTAACTTAAAATTACACGCTCGTCGTGCAGGAATATATCTTACCCGAGGTGTACATGAGCTCACCTAGTGCACTAGTACGTGCGATGTATTACGAATAACTCGACCGGTTTGCGTGATAATATAAATATTTAAAAAAAAAAAGGTTCAACTCTCTATTTTTATAACATATTTTGTCATAAGGAGGATCGCGTACGATGGATGCGGATTCAAGTCGCGAATGAACAATTGCCTCTTGTACAACACTAATAAGATTGTTCTTTTCGTAGCTTATCTTGTAACATTTGTTCAAATTAATGTATATATTGTTCCTTAGATTACGAGTATTAATTTGATATTTCCTTAAATCATCTTTTAGCAGTTTATATATATATATATATATTAAAAAAAAGTAACTGTTATACAGGACACTAAGCACGATATTGCCGTTATAATTTACGTTTAATGGTATAAATTAATTCATATATATTATGTATGTGTGTGTCTTCTTTTTCCCGTATAGCCAACAGCCGAGACAGCACTTTACTTAATTATAAAATTCTACATTCAGACAATGTAACCATGACAAAGCGGATGGTGTAATTCAAACCTTGCGAATCCACGTTAAAATGTTTATTCTAGACACGCGAATACTATTCGGCTTGGATGAATTTCCTAGTCGTACTTGTTAGTAAGCCATGGATATACAAATCAAACGATATAGAGGCCTTCGAGAGACCATTTATTTAGACCGATAGCTGTTTACTTTATTCGCCATGCGCACCATGAAGATCAGGACGTGTGCCAATGACGTTGCGTTAAATTACTCTGACAAATTTTTGCAGCAATCCATGCCACCACACGGTGTCATATGCTGAAGGTAGGTCTACGAACGGAGCAGGAATTTTCGATTTCTTTTGATAACCAACCTCAAATATATATATATATATATATATATATATATATATATATATATATATATATATATATATAGCTATAGCCAGGGTACTTGTTCGGTTGACACAGCTTCGTCTGCGAGAAAATCTGTTTGATCAATACGTCGCACAGAAGTTTGAAGCGAACACACAATAACACAATTGACTGATAACTGTCAGCTTTAGTACGATATTTCGGGGGTTTCGAATGTTTAAACTGAGAGCGATTATACCTCACGCAATTTTAACTCTCAGCTTTAGTATTATCATTCCGGGTTTTCGAATGTTTAAACTGAGAGCGATTATACCTCACGGTTTAAAAATCGTGAATGTATGGATATCGACCAAAGGTCTATTTGATGACGTTCTTACCTTGTTGAATTCCGCGATGAGTTTGTTGCCAGTTTCTACATCGCTTTTTTCCAGATATTTATTATACGAATACTGTTTAATCGATATTCGACAAATCTTCAGTTTTCATCTTAGTCAATAATATATATATATATATATTTGTACGGAAGTTTTTTTCTAATTTATTTGTGTACTCTCCTTCTGGTTAGAATTCGCTCTGTTTGGATAATTTAAATAGACGATTTTCCATTACCTATCGTCGATATTAATCGTGTTATTCCAGACAAATGAATGCTGTTTAGAGTACACACACGTACACACACACACACATATGTATAATATATAATCTGTGTATAAATATAAATCATTGTCATATTGTAATCAGATGATTACAAAAAATCTGTCAAAAAAAGGTTCATATTTAACCGTTATGGATAAGCAACAAGAACAGCTGGTAACGGTAAAAAAATAAAATAAACGTCAGTAACAACGAGAACAATGAACCTAAGATGATTATATCGTTTTTATTATTATTATTATAATTGTTATTATCATCATCATCGTTATTACTGTATTATTTTTTCACAGCTGGTGACTTTGTTAAATTCGGTTTCACAATGGCCAGTACCACTACAATATTAGCTTGGGGATGTTTATCATACAAACAAGCTTATTTACAAGCAGGTAAAGAATAAGTTAAATTTCATTAACACATTATTATTACGTAATAATGTATAACCGCCATCACCATTAATATCATATATTTAAATTGCTTGACTAATATATATATATATATTTGTTCCTATTTATTGTTGTATGTATTATTATTTTCATTCATTAATATGAATTGTGCTTTTTCGTTTTATTTTCAAAAAAAAAAAAAAATATATATATATATATATTTATATACATGCATGTGTGTGTGTGTATGTGTGTGCATAAATGATATGAAATTGTTGAATCTGGTTTGATAAATGACGTGTTCGTGTTCTCATTATGAATATCCAAATGTCATAAGCCAAACTATCTATTCTAATGATTTTAAATCTGCATACTGTATATATATATATATATATATATATATATATATATATATATATATATATATATATATATATATAGATATATAGACAACAATACATAATTTCAAATTCGGCTTTCGCTCTTATCACTCTACGACCCAAGCAAATATGCAGAATAGCTGACTCCACCACCCACAATTTCAACTTAAACAAGCATCCCGGTATGGTACTATTTGACCTTGTCAAAGCATACAACACGGCACGCTGGTATTGTTTACTAAATTGTTTATTTCCAAGATATTTAATTCATTTAATTAGTATACTTAGGCGATAGATCTTTTTATGTTTTTGTAGGCAGCACCTTCTCGTCTACGAAAACTTGTTCTGTGCTGTTCCGCAAGGCGGTATAATTGAACCACTTTTGTGTTATAAAACTATCGACTTACTTTTTCAGTAAGTGCTCATACCAGTACAATGAACTCGTCTCCTCTATTGCCAGTTACGATTCCAGGCAAGTTCGTTTCACGTATTCCAAATATAAACATAGACGACGTAAACGTAATGTAGTAATAAATTGTAATTAATTTATTTTTTAGTATTAACCTCTTTATTTAATAAATTCGACACACATGCCACCCACTTTAAGCTTAGAACGAAACCGATAATATAGGCTATAAACTGAACAAATTTCATCATTATTGCTTTAATAGTTTTCGAGTTAAATCCGGAACAGACAGACAGACAGACAAAAATTAAAAAAATATATGAAATTACTAAATTTATTTAATTATGCGAAGCTTTTCGGCATTTACGCCATTGTCAAGCTATATACAATTAAAATTAATTATATAAAAACATAAAATAATTAATATTTTATGTTTTCATATAATTAATTTTAATTGTATATAGCTTGACAATGGCGTAAATGCCGAAAAGCTTCGCATAATTAAATAAATTTAGTGATTTCAACTATTTTTAGTAATCAAGTATAAATAAAATCACTACATTCCACAATCTAAACTTATGTATTATTTAGTCACACTATTTGTAGCGGTGATGAACATGATAAATCTGTATATAAAGATTCGATATAATTCTACCTATCACGTGAACGTGAATTTATTTATAAATTGTTTTAATATTTTGTCGATTTAACGATTAGAATCATTTAAATTAAAACTGAGCACGATTGATCTTAGATATTATAAATCGTCGTTTATTTTCTTCAATAGTAAATTTGAACCTATGCTAGTGATATGAGCAGATGGGGTGTGATTTCATGTATCTATCCGATGTTGGTTCGAAATCTTTTTTTCTGTCGTTTACTAAGTAATTCAGGTTTTTGAATGTTTTTAATGTCTTTTATTTATTTTTTAATACGTAATGCACCAATCGTGAAAGGGTAATAATGATTTTCTTTAATTTTTTTTTTTTAATAATCTTTATCTATTTTATAATTATTTTCGTTTAGCTCACTTTATTTTACTTTAATACGCGTTGTTAATGAATAAATATTCTTTATTTCATTCGATCGTTACGTCGTTCTATAATTATCGTTAAAATTTTTTTTATCCATTTTAGTTTTTTTTTTAATTTTATTTTTGATTTATTTTATTTAATTATCGTTTGATTTGTAACAATTGTCGTTATACATTTTTTCTTTCCCTCGTTACTTTTTCGAAATGTACCGGTGTACTGTACGATCGAAATTGGAAAAAAATTTATTTGATTCGGAAAAAACTTTTCATTTAATTATTATTAATGGTAATAACGTCATTATTATTCTTATTACTAATGTATATATATTATTATTATTGTTGCTGCTACTGTTATTTATGTATATATATATATATATATATATATATATATATATATATATATATATATATATATATATATATATACATATATATATGTGCGTGTTTGTGGATGTTATGTAAATTGTTTCGTTTTGTGAATAATATTTTGTAATTATAGCGGGATAAACTTACGTACGTTATTAATTACTGTCGGTATTTTATATTATAGGAATCGCTTCCGTCTATTTTTAAACTGTATTAAGTTTCTAAACATAAACTGATTTTTATACAAAAAAAAAAAAAACAAAATTGAAAAATTAGTTAAATCATTAATTTTCTCGCGAAAAACACAAAGCTTTTCGGCATTTACGCCATTATCAAGTGAACAAATTTTTTTTAAATCGTAATTTTACAAGTATAAATTAAAAATAATTACTTAAAAATTTGCGTACATTATTATATTTTCGTTGTAGCAATATGCGCGGATAGAAAAGATAAATAGATCAATTTATGGATTAATTATTTTTCCGCGAAATTGACTTTTTCTTCATTATATTACGGTTATTATAATTTCACTTGTAACGTTTTATCGCTATAAATAAATATTGTTTCGATTTTTTTTCATTGTTCGATAAAACAACTCGTATTAAAATGCAATATGTAACAGTTTGACTATCGAAAATTGATTTACTGTAGTATAAGCCGCGTCGGAGGAAAAAATGAATATCGTATATTCTAAGTAAATTCGGAAACTTAGCTTTTACGAAGGATTATTGCGTTTTTTCGAGGTTCGTCGATAATAAGGAAAGTTGATTTATACGAAGAAAAAAAAAACAGTTTGATCTATAATTTCCTTAATTCGAGTATGTACGAGAAGAAGGCATTTTTATGTTAGCAAGATGCTTAGAAAAGCAAGAAGAGGAAGTTAAAGGATAAAGTCGGTAGAACATAGGTACGAAGTAATAAATTCAGCTAGACACGGGGGAATATGTAATGGTTCTTGATGTGCAACCTCCGGAAAGGAGATACTACAAAATGATGAAGGCGATGAAGAGGAGAGCGTGTTGTAGACGGATTGAGAGCGCAAGTTAGTTATTTACTTACATATTTTGAAAATTATTTATATTATTCTGAGTGTTCGAATGTTGTTCCCGATCGCGTAATTTAAGATATGCCCCATATTTACGATCATATTTATAAATTATCAACGAAATTTTATGATAATGTATCGTGACAATAATTTAATTCACGTAATACTCGATCTCAGCATGTGTTACACTAGAGATATAAGCATCGCCGTATCCGATTTCTAATGTATACAATCAGATCTGGCTTAGGATTTTTTATTTTTATTTATTTATATATTTAATATACAAGCTAATAGGTTTTTTTTTTTTAAATTTTTCCTATCGTTATTTTACTTTTATTTTCTTTATTATATCTTTAGTTTTGTAAAGTCATTAAGGTAACTACTTTAGGGATACTTGGCATATGTGTATGATAAAAATTCTTCATGATTTATAAAATGTTGCGTTGAAATATACTATATTAATATTTTTCATTAGATTAAGGTTAAGATTTACTTTGACAAAACAGTTATACATTTTTAAGTTTGTTTCTTTCTTCATTATATCGACGTTCGTGCAGTCGAATATTACTATGCTGTTTTGTTTATTTATGTAACATTATTTCGCGATAATATAGAAGTATACGGAAATTGTAATTTTTCTCTAGGAGAATGGAAACATATGTTATCGACTTTAAAGTGGGCGGCTGATTATTTCATGAAATGCCATGTAAACGAATTTGAATTTTACGGTCAAGTTGGCGATTTTAAATTAGATCACGAATTTTGGGGTAGGCCCGAAGATTTAAATATGTCCAGACCGGCCTACAAGATAGACGCTCATCATCCCGGTAATAAATCGTAAGATAAATATATTAGAACGAACGAGTGTATTTATTAATTGATTTTCTTTTAAGGTATAAAATGTAAAAAAAAGTGTAAAAAAATTAGATTTTAATTCTTTCAGTCATAGTGTGTGTCCTCTATATGGGACATAAACTTTTAATGGTAAAAAAAAAAAGAAGAAAAGTTATCTATTTTCATTATAAGGGATATTTGTTATGTTTCAACTCTAATAATATTTACGCACCGCATGAAAAAAATTATCCGGATCTAAAAAGCGATATTATACCCAAAAAATTAGCTTAAATTTAAATTATCACCGCCTGCATTTATAGCAAAATTTACAATTTCCTTATTAAAAATTGACAATGTATAACTGGAACAGTTTAAACGGTGTTACTTAAATTTTCGCCTATTAATCTAACGACAGGCATCTATATAAACATAATATAACTAACCTAACCTAAACTAAATATAAATCCAATATAAATCCAATATAAATCCAATATAAATCCAATATAAATCCAATATAAATCCAATATAAATCCAATATAAATCCAATATAAATCCAATATAAATCCAATATAAATCCAATAAAACTCGCTCATCTTGAACAGAAAGAGGCATATAGCCTTCCTTGAATTTGCGCAGAGAGCCATGCGTTTCAAATTTACAATTACAAATTAATCAAGGACAGTTACTTGAATTCAAACGTGAAACGAATTCCCCAATCGCTCCTGATGGCATGTTTGCCTCTCGCCAATACTTATAATTCATCTCTAATTTACCTGGCTATATATTATTAATATGTACAAATATGTAATAATGTTCATAACAGTTTTAAATTTAAAATCTTGACCATAATGAAGTATGTTTTTCTGTTAACGATGTATTTGTATTCTATAGACTTATCTTATTTTGTTTCTTTTTTTCAGAGAATTATTATTTTTTTTTTATTTTACTAAAGATTTTTCCTATAAAGATGTATTTTTCTGAAGTTTTATTTATTTTTTAATATTCTTCTAAGATTTTTATTTTTGAAATGATGTATTTTGTTATCAGAAAGATATATTTTTGTATCTTTGTTTCTAAAGTTGCAATTTTTTTTTTATTGTAGATTTATTTTTATTATTCATTACTACTATACAACGAACTCGTTTCTTCATGCACACAGGTAGTCGACGGGACTACGTTCATCCCATCATTGTCTTTACATTAATTACACAAGCCGGGGGCTATTATGTGCTTACCGGATAGGAGTTAAAAGACAACGAATTGAATTTTAACCGATGAACCGATGAGAGGCTGTAATGAAAGCTATCTCAAATAGTCGACGAATAGCGCGAGCACAGTTGAAAGACTACAGCAAACTTATCCTAATATAGATTGGCGTTACATTCGGACGAAGAAGAGAGATGGCGAACTAATACTGTACCTCTCTTAAAGCGAGACTGATTCCGAAAGATTTTTCATACAAGTTAATTTAATCTAATTTAATTTAATTTATGTTATAATCGGGCAGGAATACCAATATTATTATTATTATTATTATTTGACAATGCGGGCGCCTGCTGTACTAACGGACCATATGCACCCATGGACTTATTGTGGTCCTAGATCTAATTTAAAAGGTTCAGTGAGTCCAGTAACAGGAAAACATTATGAATACGGTCAGCAGATTCAGATAAAAGTTGTAAGGAATGGGGAAGGCTGTGCTGGATTCTAAACGTTGTTAGAGCATGACAGGATGTTAGTATGTGGGGTATAAGCAGTCGTGACATTTGGCAAAAGGGACAGAGTGGGGGTTTGTGCATTTAGGGATGGGTAAGATTTGAGTGGGATATTTGAAGTCTAGTAAAGATAACACTTTTATTTCTTGTTCCGAAAGGAAATAGGAGTGAAAGGAGGTGGCTTTTGTTGATTAGACTTCCATACACGACACCAGGATTTGGTTATGAGAAATTTCAGGTCGCTATAGAGTACGATTGTCGGTCTGTCGGCCGAGATTAAAGTGTTCTTATCAGCTTACGAATAATAGTAACAAACCGAAAAAAACCCGTTATAGGTAATAGAATTAAGAAAATCGGCGCTATAAGTACTAAATTATAGATAACATACTTTTAATTGTCTACATTGGATATATATATATATATATATATGTATGCGTACATATATGTATTATGTATGCGTATAAAGTCAAAAATATGTATAATCAAAATCGTTTAATTCACTTACAGTATAAAATTAATCGACAGCCGAAGTTATATTTAAGGCGTACGTTAAACTAATAAATCAAAAACTACAATAACTGATAATAAAATAATAATATATCGATATAAATATAATCGAATGACCGTATATAGTCCAAACACTATCGCATAAGTACCGCTAGAATATATCTTAGTTACCTAAAACATTATCACACGTTAAGAACTTCCATTAGATTAATAATATAACCAACGTATCGTTAACGTCTCTTTTAAATCGACATTCTCCAGTATATCACCGTATTGGAGGGAGATTTGGTGCGGCAGCCTATCCGACAAGAGTTGTAAATATGTTTTAAGTATGGTTGTATTATTTACGTCAATTGAGGTTGCTTGCATTTTCGACGGATTTAAACTTCGCTATTAGTTGATGACACTTCCAAGGACTTGAAGATCAGCTCGGTTAAGGATGAAATCCGCAGCTCAAGTGCAAGATACAAAGACTCAACACTCGAATATACTAGTAAAGAACCTGTTGTCAAACTGCATTAAATTCAATCGAATACACAGATTCCATCCTCTCCCGCTTCAACATCGATTCAAATAATTAATCTTATAATTGCAGATTAAACTAACGTAACAGTAATCATCGATAAATAGGATCAGCACCCATTGGGATGCTATCATACTCCTTTTGATTTTTAATAATAACATATCTTCACTGCTGCTTATTGTTATTAAATACAGATTGTATGCAAAAAAAAAAAAAATGATTACGGGCGTCTTATAATAAAATAAATTTTATTTTAAATTTTGTTCGTTCTAGATTTAAAAATTTCTGAATCCATTCGATATATTTTTTTTAACAATGTAAAAACGGCTTTTAAATTATTTAAAATTTACCGTCTCTTTTAAATAAATAAAAAATCGATATCCAGCGTTCCATATACACTTGGTGGATTTTTAACGTTGACAAAATTAATCTTTCAATTTTTTGAAAATATTTATATAACTGGTTAAAAGTCATCAACAATTAAATAGAGGTAATACGTTTGTGTTTTCATCTGATAATCGGGTCATTTTGTACGACGTATATGATGCCCCCGTCCGTCTCGAGAAAGAGATCCACAAATAACGTTAACACTATTCATTAATTTGCCGTCCTTAATTATTTTAAATAGACGCGACATCGCTCTAAAATGAAGCTAATATAAAACTGTTATACGTCCAATATGGACTTACGGAATACAAATATTATGCTAAAGCATCGAATCGAAAAGCATACTTCAAACAGCTCAAAATAAATTTATTCGGCCGATCACTAATGCTCTTTGTTTTGAACGAAATGACGCGATCCATGCAGATCTAAAGATCAAATTGGTCAATGAAGTTAATTATGCTCGACAGCATCAGAAATTGGTTTTTTTACCATCCAAATCCGGAGGTATCGGCACTTTCTTCTACCGATCATCTGGATTTCAAAAGGCTGAAACGTATTAAACCTCATCAATTGGTCGTTACCGATTAATATAATTAGCAGAGTTTAGTCACTGCGAACGTTATGCTATTCATAAATACTGGATTATTTAGTTTAGATCTAAGATTGCAGAAATAAAGCGGCTATACGGGAGCCGTATTAAAAAATATATATATATACAACAAAAAAATCGTTGAAATTACAAAATTATTGTGTGAAAAGACTAAAAGTTTCTTTAAATATCATTATGGAATGAACCTATATACACAATTCGTGAAAAATATAAATGGAAAAAAAATTAAAAAATGTAAAACAATATACTTAATTTAGATGTACAATATTAGAAAAATTAGTAAAGTGAAAACACAGTTATTTATAAAATAATCTGATAGCGACTGCGGTAGACAACGCAATCAACAAATCGGCGATATAAAACTTATGTATAAACAGCTTGCATCGAACTGAATAAGTATTTTCTTGCATTTTATTATCTTTTTTGTGAATTTTTTTTAAATTGAAGATTTTATACTTTCTTTTTTTTATGTCCAATTGATAATAGCTTACTAGCCGAAAAGTTTCGTGGTCTTTTTAATATAATTTTTTTTTTTTGTTTATTAATATTTTACAAATAAATTCCACGCTGTTCGAAATTTAATTATTTCGTACGCTCCAAAAAAAAAAAAAAAATATAACGTGCAACTGAAAGGGTTAAAAATAATCACATCGACGTGACGGAACGAAAAATACTTTAATTAAGGTTTTTTCCTTTTAATTCTAAAAATGTAAAAAGAAAATTCAAAATCCAAAGTCTGGGCAGATTTTAAAATCTCGCGAAATGTTCCGTATTGAATTTATAATTTTTATATTATCGTTGAAAATTAGGTTCCGATTTAGCCGGGGAAACTGCAGCTGCATTAGCCAGCGTATCTTTAGTATTCGCCGATATTGACAAAGTTTATTCTGATAAATGTTTGTTACATTCGAAACAGTTGTACGGATTTGCGACAAAATACAGAGGTTTGTATCACGAAGCCATAACCGACGCTATTCAATATTACGAGTAAGTACAGTAATTTCATGATATGTAAGCCCTGTTGTCGATTAGATAACGTTTGGAAAAAATAATTGTTTTCATTTTCAAACTGAGAGCCATTGTGAATGCATGACTAAAATTTATTAATATACCTATAAGAACGCAATGTAGACTTAAAATTGTCCAGTTTTTTGCGATAAATAAGCGCCCCGCTGTGTGCACACCCCTTTATCTGTCATTCTCCTGGATTCTATAAATATACCTTCGCATTTATAAACGCTTTCAGCTTGAAAATGAACACATTGTTTTCGAAACGTTACGTCATAAAAAAATTGGCCTGGTTTACACAGAAAAAATCTTGAATGTACACGGTTTTTATAAAAATGAAAAACAACGCGTCAGTCAATAAATAATAACATTGTACATGTTTTTGTTAGGGTCCTTGAATAAAGAAAATAAATATCAAAATTAACACACATACATATATTGTATTATGTATGTATACACATTTATATAGAGATTATCATAGACAGAAAACTACCCTATAAATAGAAAAATAAGCATTAGGTGGCAGGTCGTCCTGTAAGAAATATAGAAGGAAACCATTAGAAAGAAGACCGGATCATGTTTTAGATTCGATTCGTTCAAAATTAACATAATTAAAAAAATTTAGCAAGTTGGTTATGGATAAAAATATGTGGAGAAAAAATCCATTCATCAGGCACAATAGTTTCATTATGATAAAAACGATTTAACCACGATTTTATTATCATCATCGTAGCGATAAGCAAATTTAATAACGTGAAGATTAAATTTAATTTTTAAAAAATATTTTAACTATTTAATTTTTATGTTTATTGCATTATCTTTATCGTCGCGCAGCTCCATCTATTGATTCTTAGATGAAGGCTTTACAAACAATTCCATCTATTTCAACCACATATTCATGTATGTTTAATATGTAAATATATACGCAGTGGCGTACCCAGGATTTGTATCTGGGGTGGGCTCTAACATCCCCCCCTAAAAAAATTAGTGATAACGCCAGCTGTTTCAAATATTTTCTTTTGTTTCAACTATCATTTTAGCTGCCAAATTGTTCGGAGCTTACAAACTTTTCTAAGCCCTATAGGGGGGCTTAAGCCCGTTAACCTCCCGTGGGTACGCCAATGTATATATGTATACATACACAGACACAAAACATATATATATATATATATATATATATATATATATATATATATATATATATATATATATATATATATATGATCATCATTATTATTAGAGTGATAAGAAATTTTGATAACATGACAATTTAATATATATAACAAAATTAAAATTTTAAAAGATGCGCATATTTTGGAACAGAGAATTTTGATTGTATTATCTTTACCGTCACTATATATGTGTATATATATCACGATTTGCCTCTGTTTATCCAATCCTAGATGAAGTCTTTCTTAACTTTGTCTATCCATCTCTTTCTTCATATTTACGCATGTTTTTATAATATGTTTATAGGTACACACACACACACACATATGTATATATATAATAGACAATTAGACAGATAGATAAAAAAATATCTCGAAAGTTATTGAATATAAAATAAAATTTTTTGATGATATCCATTCTCAATTTGATTTTATATTTCCCTTTATTATTATCTTTACTATATTAAAAATACGATTGCTTCGTCGTATTTTTTATTCCACTTAATTTTTTTTTTTTTATTTTTCGAAACTAAACGGATCCTTATTTTTTTTTAGTCCTTTCAGGTATGACACATAAAATTTTAATGAAAAAAAATTCTTTTTTGGTTTCTGGTTGACGCGAAATGTGTCAATTTTAAAAATATGTATATAAATATATTGAAAATTATCTACAGTTCGTGTAATAATAAACACCTGTATCGGAAATTTATCATTTTCTGTTTCAGATTTTAATGGGTCAAAGGGTTAAACAAATTAATAAAAATAAATCATTTCCTCGAAATTAAAAATAAAAATTCCTAAGATATTCGAAAAATGATAAAATATCATTGTCGAAAATGAGCGTTTTATAATAAATAAAATTAAATATAAAAGAAAATGTATTACTTTTTTCCATCGATTTACGTATAATAATGAATTTTTGATATTTCGATTGATAAAATAGGTCTACGGATTACGGCGACGAGCTTACTTGGGCGGCAGCCTGGCTTTATAAAGCTACTAATGAAACGCAATATCTAGACGAGGCCGAACATCATTATATGAAATTTCGTCTTAAAGAAAGACCTAACGAATTTTTTTACAATAAAAAAGTGGCCGGTATTCAGGTATAAAATTTATTTTTATTATTATTATTTATTAAGTGGTATACCGCAAAAACCTTTTCGGGTATTAAGTCATTAACGAGTGAACGTAAAAAAATAAAATATAAAAATATATACAATTTATAAAAAATATAAAAGGAAAAACAAAAAAATAAAATATAAAAAAAATGTACTTAATTTAGGTGTACGATATTTAAAAAAATCGCAAAAGCGAAAAACCGGTTTGGATATTATAAAATAATCTGATAATGATTGTGGTAAACGACGCAATCGACAAATCATCAATATAAAATTTACCCATAAACAATTATATTAGTCAGAAAAATGAAAACTTTCCATCTAACATACAAAGTGATTAAATTTTTAATATACTTCTTGAAACTGGATTCTTCGTCAAAATTTAAATAAATTATTTTTATCTCTATCTTTTATTGTTTAAATTTTTTTCGATAGTTTTTCTTATTTTTATAATGTTTGTCTGAATGTAAAATGTTATAATATCGCTGTTAATATTATTGATTCGGTGTTTTAATTATTTACTTCAGGTGTTCTTTAAATCTTATTGTGAAAATTGTCCGCCCGTTTCTCCTGTGCGTTCTTTTTCACGATGATTACAATTTAATTTATGTACTCGTGTATTTTTTTTAATATATTCCTATCTTTTATTTTGTCGTTTCTAATTGATTTTAATAATCATTTCTTATTCTTAAATTTAATTTTGTGATTTTAATTATTTTTTGTCGTTTATTTAATTTTTCCAAAATTCCTACACACTACACTGTTTAAATTATTTTTTTGCTCGATTTATAACGAACTTAGCGAAAAAATAAAAAACAAAACAAAAAACTGAGCCTTTCTTCACAGTTTCAAGAAAAGTGAATCTAAATGAAAAATGATTTAACTGACAAATGTAAATATCCGGGGACAGCTGAATAATACAAAATAATAGTTCGGGTACGGTGATTCGAGCTAGTATAAACTAGAAATACATTTACAAAATTAAAAACACCCTTCATGATAAAAAGTTAAGTTTGGTAGCGGTTAAAAAGTAACATACTTAAGTAGGTCAGTGTTTTTATATGGAAGCGAGATGTGGATCGTAATGGAAAATATGCATCTATCGAAAAATATGGAAAATATCCTGGACGAACAATTTGAAAAAACGAAAAAGTATTTTGAAACTAATGGGGGAACTGATTGAATATGAATGACAATAGTAATAAAAAGAAAAACAATTTTTTTTTCACGAGGACCGAACAATATTTTCCTCGAGCAATATATATTATTAAATATCCGACTCGTACTTTTTTAAAAAATTCCATCTTATCCCAAATAATTTTGAAAACCTTGAAGCGAATACAGTCAGGTTCAACGGCTCTACCATTTTTTGTTGATGTTCTATCGCATGAACTATTTTTTTTTTTTTTTGTTTCTACATTTTCTATCAATGTTGATTATTGTTTCCTACTTAATTTTTAATTTTTTTAATTTTTTTAAATTGCAATCTGGGCTGATGTAACTAATGCGTCACGACAGGATGGTGTCATCCAGCAATGACACTATGAACTACCTCTGCAATCATTCAAACGGATGGGGAAGGTATAAGGGTGTGCAATAGTGTAATCTACGAGATTCATTGACATGATCTAATAAATCTACCGCCAGCTGGTTTGACCCTCTAAACTGTGTAAGTAATCTCTACTGCAATCCTGAACTACTTGGCACATTTAGGTCGTGATGCAAATTATCTTTTGGTATATAACAGGTAGCACCGGCAATTATCCTCAGAATTTTTGAGATCGTCACACCATTTTGAAATTCGATATTGATGCTGTCCCCCCCAGAGTGATATGCCATATGTTTACATCGGCTTAATAACTGCCCTGTATAGCAGTAATTTCGATTCTAGAGGTAATTTGGAAGTTTTGCCCAGGAGCCAGTACATATTCCGCACTTTCAGTTTTATTTCTTTAACTTTGATCCTGATGTGTTCCTTCCAGGTTGAGCGGCAATCAAGCCACATATCCAGGTATTGGACTTTATTTTCCTGTGGAATCGGACCATTAATGTCAACAGGTTGTGTTCCGCCTAGTAGTAAATGTAACTTGTACTTTTTTTTGACTAGGATGAGTTAATTTTTCCCCTCCATCAGATGTTCAAGCCGTTCAAACCGCGCTGTAATTTTTCTGACACTGCTACAGGATTATTATCTTTCGCAAATAAAGCTGTATCATCGGAAAATGCCGCCATCTCCACATTTGTATTTACCGGAAGGTCGAACATATATATATATATGAGAAAAAGGATTGGCCCCAAAAATGAGCCCTGTGGAACCTTAGTCGTGACAGGATAAAATTTTGATACATCACCGCTGAATTTAATTTGAAAAAATCTATGCGAGAGATATGAGGACAGTAGCGTGTAATAAGGTTGTGGCAGAGTGCGTTTTATTTTAGAATTTAACCCTTCATGCCACACACGATCGAAGGCCCGGCTGACATCCAGAAAGGCTGCAGAATGCTGCTTTTCAAAACAATTACCGATATATCGTTGCACTCTATGAACTTGTTCTATTGTAGAATGCCTAAGATAAAACCCAAACTGATAGTTTGGAATCGTACCCTGTAGCTGTTTTGTTAGTTCGGGCATCAGTGATTTTTTAAATACTTTTGATACAATCGGTAGAAGACTAATAGGTCGATATGACGAAGCATCACTAGTAGGTTTGCCTGGCTTTGGTATCATAGTTACCTGAGGCATTTTCTATTGTAATGGATAGTAGGTCATTCGTATAATAGCGATTACTATTGTTATTAATAACACTATACATCTTTCCAGTGATCAGATCATACTCTAGAGCTTTATGCATCGATAAATTACCCACAACACCCTCTTACTTCGCGGCGGAGAAAATAGTTTTATTGGAAGAGACATTTAGAAGGGGCAGTTAGGCAGAACTGAATTTGATTATAGAAAGACTCTGATTCGTTATCGGGTGGATGTGGTTTAAACACATCCTTCAGATGTAACTTTTACGTTATTCGCTATTATGTTTCCGCAGAGGCGAACACAATTTCTTCCAGGTAGTCTCTGATGGTTAAATTCGACTGCGTTTAAATTCAATGCCATGCACATTTTTGAATCGTAGTCGTGATCTACTGATTCATCGCTTTCCAACGGTCTATAACACTCGCCTAACTACACCGTCTCATCCATTTGTGCAGCCAAATAATGTTTCCTTACAAATATCTGGGTTTACTACGAGCTAATTTATTCATTTTTCATTCTATTGTTAAATGTAGAATAACATCTCGAATAAATCGTACATTATTACGATTAAATCTTAACTCATGGTGATAAACATGTGCCAAATTTTAATTCAAATTGACAGAAGTGTGAAAACGAAGAAAGAATTGGTGTGCGGTGTACCCGATAAAAATTAAACTGTATATTAAAATCACTAAAACTTTATTTTCTTGAAATTCACAAAGCTTTTCGGCAACTACGCCATTATCAAGCGATATTTAAATTTAGATGAAAATAAAGATTTACAAAATAAAAACAGAAAATATAAATTTAAATATAAGTTCAGAAATTTATACATATAAAATGAAGAATAAATACTTGAAACAATCAAGTGACTGTCGTAAACAACACAATCCTCACAGTCACTGTCAGATTGTTTCAAGTATTTATACTTCATTTTATATGCATAAATTTCTGAACTTATATTTAAATTTAAAAATTTGCGTTTTTATTTTTAAAATCTTTATTTTTATCTAAATTTAAATATCGCTTGATGATGGCGTAGTTGCCGAAAAGCTTTGTGAATTTCGAGAAAATAAAGTTTTAGTGATTTTTAACTAATTTTTGTAATCAAAGTAATAAAAACTCACTACATTCCACAATCTAAACTTTATCAGTGTAAAATTTAATAATTACGCATTCAACAGAGAAACTGATTACGTAATATGGGATACGAAATGTGAAATGAATAACAAACAGTTTTAAATAAAAATCGAGTAAGTTTTAAAAATTGTGAAACCATTAAAACTGTTTTTTATCGATATGTTACGGTGTGGCGCTCTCTTATGTAGTTTATTTAAAACAAAGTTTTCTATTATTAAAGTAAGATAGCATAAAAAATAAATGTATATATTATATATAATTAGGTATCAAATAATTTTTCGTTTAATAATTAGAACATATTAAAAAAAATGTAATTTTAATTTTTTCAAACTTCCGAAGTTGTTTTCGCGGACGTACGAATTTATTTACGTTTAAAACAAATAATAAAAATATTTACAAAACATGGTAAATATACATGTATATGACAGTGTAAACGTTCCGGGCGTCCTTAACGTTGGTGCTTAAAATGAAATTATGAGAACGTAAAATAAATTATATAAAAGAAAACAAATCATATTTAATACAGGGAAAACATTACATAAAAAAAAAAAAAAAAATTACAAAAACCTATGCATATATTTCATTATGAAAATAGCATGTACATAAAAAGTGAAACAAATATAATACATACATATACTATAAAACACATATAACTACATATATGCATACACATGTATTCACATATACAATATATAGAATATGAAGACACATAAGTACTTAGTAGCATCTGATCATAAATGATAGATTCATCAAATGATGGTTTAGTTGCCCTATGGAAGTTTGAAGGTGTATTTATTTATACTAAATTCGATGTTTCTATCGACCGTTTCAAGTGCGTAGTTATCAATTTCAAATTCATTTCATAGTTCACGTTGTTTAGTACTATATCATCTAACGCAATTGTTAATAGACAATGATTTAGATTTTCATTTCGTTCTTCATTAGTGAACTATCTTGGTTTTTTTTCTCTAAGTAATGGAATATTGTTAGTACATTTTAATCAAAATACATATTTTTTTTTGTAGTTTGATCCGCAAGGTTTACTTTATTGACACAAAAAGTTTCCAAAGAGTTCAATATTTTACTCTTGATAGTCGCCAGGTTTTTGATTTTTCTTCATATCAGTTTTTTTTTTTTTTTTTTTTTTTTCGGTAGATGCGGCGGTATTATTTAGTAAGGAGACGGTATTATTTTATTTATTCATTTCATCAGTAATTCATTTCTTTTTTAATTTTTTAAAGATATAGTTCGTTTCAGTCAGATGCTGAATATAATTCGAAAAATAATCTATCCAGTCGTTACAAGAATTTGATCACGAATTAGACGGCAACTTTTAAAGAGTTCGTTTAAGTTATCTTCCAGTGCTCAGTCGGGATATTTGTACATATACGTTATTTACTGTTTATGATGTCCAAATTTAGATATTTAAAGGAGGAAAGAATTAATTTAAAAATTTACCTTTTTATTTTTCATATTTTCGCGATTACAATTTTCAGTTAAATCGTCGAATTTTATCCCGATCCGATCATGTCAAATTATCATCATCATCATCATGGGTGTTTCAGTCATTTGACTGGTTCGCCCCTATCGTCCAAGTCCTCCACCTTTTCCTATCCGCTGTCGGTCTTTTTAATTCCCCATAGGTCTTAATATTTGCTTCCTTCTTGACTGTGTCTATCAGCGTCTGTCTTGGTCTTCCTTTCGGTCTGCGCATCGGTATTCGCCCTTCTATAACATCTTTTAGTAGGCTATCGTGCCTTAACACATGTCCGATCCATTTTAGCCTAGATTTCCTGATCGTTTTCAAGAGTGATCTTTCTTCTTGTACTCTGTGGAAAACTTCTTTATTAGATATCTTATCGACCCATGAGATTTTCAATAGTCGTCGCCAGCACCATAAGCTTCAATTTTTTCCTTATCTCTTATATATATATATATATATATATTCTTCTTTGTTGTCTATTTTCAGACGTTGTGACAAATACTTCTATCCTACGCGGTTTCCATTAGTTGCCCCATTGACAGTCATATCATACTTCGGATGTAATACATAAATCGCGCCGTTGTACATGACCGAAGAACTTAAGACATAATCAATTTTTTTTTGTTCTATTCCGAATAAATATATATATAATAAATACGTACGCATAATTTTCAATTTAATTACACAGGTATTATTAGCCCAGTTAACCGGTCACAGGGAATATGTAGAAGCGGCGCAAGCATTTTGCGATTACAGTATTCATGGTCAAAAACGAACGCCAAAAGGTTTGATATATATCGAAAAATTCGGCACACTCTGCCATGCGGCTAATATTGCTTTTGTTTGTTTACAGGTAAATTTATTATTATATAATAAATACATAAAACTTTTGCGTGCATACGTTATAAATATACATGTGCATATATATATATATATATATATATATATATATATATATATATATATATATATATATATATATATATAGGAAAGGTGTTGCCAATTATTTCATATTAGATTTCTCAGGATTCTCAATTGACAATTGGACTGGTTCTTTGTCAATGTTCGGATTTTGCAAGTATAAAGCGACGTCTGTTAAACAATTTTAATTGAGGGACTTTACTTTTATATATATTACGTATCACGCCTATCGTTTGTACATATATTAATCCTTCTCTCAATAATGATAATTATTTTTTTTACCACGAATAGGTTACCTAATCTTGAAGTTTAGTTCGGATTCTATAGTCTGTAATTTAATATTCTTTCCCTCGTCAACGTATGATTGATTATCATGAAATTTGTCGATAATAGTATCATAGGATATAGTGACATCGTGCATAGATCGACATAATTATCGAAATGACAAGGATATTATATATATGTATTTATCTTTAGCCACTGTTTGAGTTGAAGGTTACAGAATTCGTTCACCTGTGAATAACGTTATAAACGACAAATTTTTTTGAATAAAATTTTTACTACTACACACGTAAACGAAACAACTTCGAGTTTCCTCCCCTAAGTTTTTTCCGAATTTCAATTCGGGACTCGACGATTGTGTCTTAATGCTGGATGCGTTCTTTTTAATCTTCCCAGCCGTACAGTGATGGACTGTTTAGACAAGAACTGTAGCGACAGTAAAAAAAAAAAAATTAAAAATTATCAACATTCGATCCGTAATTATTTTATTTAAATATTGACAGTTTTCAATTTAAATGTAACTATTTAAAATAAATTAAATAAATATCTAACCATTATAGAATTACTACTGTGTAGTACCAATGTGACATATTTTATATAGTATTTATTAATATAGCGCATCGTAAAACATTAGACTCTAATTGAAGATGCATGTGAATGTATTAGACACAGAGATTGTGTTCATACATTTATCGTTTTATCGATTACTAATATAAACAGCATCGTCAAACGTTAGACATGCATGTGAATGTATTAGACACAGAGATTGTGTTCATACATTTATCGTTTTATCGATTACTAATATAAACAGCATCGTCAAACGTTAGACATGCATGTGAATGTATTAGATACAGAGATTATATTTATACATTCACAATTTTATCGATTATTAATATAAAGCGTGTCGTCAAACGTTAGACATGCATGTGAATGTACTAGACACAGAGATTGTCTTCATACATTCACAATTTTATCGATTATTAATATAAAGCGTGTCGTCAAACGTTAGACATGCATGTGAATGTACTAGACACAGAGATTGTCTTCATACATTCACAATTTTATCGATTATTAAAAAGACTCATACATTCACGATTTTGTTTTTCAGTGTACACCAAGACCAAAAATTTTTCCATTACATAACGTTCCAAAAACAATTATAGTTTTCAAATAAGAGCGGTTATGAATGCCTAACATTTATATTATTTAAAGAAACAAAATAGAATAAAAAAATTTTAATCTAGTTTCATCAACTCGAATTTTCATTTTTTTTTTTTACTTATCCAGGCTGCTGAATTAGGTATATCCGCTTCGAAGTACATTGATTTCGCCAAATTTCAAATTCATTACATGCTGGGAGATTCCGGAAGAAGTTATGTAATCGGTTTTGGAGAAAATTATCCTTTGCAACCGTATCATGCTGCCAGGTAAACGAGAAATTCGTAATCGATGTTATTATAATTCAAGGCATTGCGTAAAGTTTTTAATCGTTTTCACTTATTTTTTAAGTTTGTTTCGGTTTTTAATCATTTCCACTTATTTTTTAACTTTGTCTCATTAATATTTACCGCAAGCTGACCAACAAGATTATTTAGCAGTATTTAGGAAAAGTACAAACAGAATTTATGCGATATCGAATTACTTGAATCCGACTAGAAAAGTCTTCTTTTTATCGGTTAGACAATATTATATGTATGCGGTAATTAAATAAAATAATCAATAATTAATAGAATAAATTATAATAAAACAATAATAAATTATAAATCGAATTTTAAATTTTTCAGCCAGCTTATAGCTTCATCAAGTAAGTTAATGGTTAGTTTTTTTTTTTTTTTTTTTGAAAATTAAATATAAATATAGGTGCGTAGGTTATTTTTTTATTTTATTCACGCCATCTACAAACGAAATTTGGCAATCAATATAGCTGTTCAGACTTTGTCATTGGGCACCTGTTAAGTATAAAGTAGGAAACATGCAGTCCCTTCATTTAAACAGCAATAATCATTCAGCATTCCTCAAGTTCTCTGAAAGTGCAATGCGACATAAATTTAATATCACGAACTAGCTCTTATCTTACAAAAATAAAAAATAAAAAAATAAATAAAAAAAAAATAAAAAAAAATTAATAAAACTAATTCAACCGTGATATCTGGAGCAACTGATCAATTTTCTGATACTGCACTCATTACATGTTTAAAAATTAAGTTTGTAAATATAACAATAAATGTTTGCAAAAATTGTAATTATTTATATAAAGATTTTTTCCCGATTTTTTAATATAAAATAATTTATAATATTCTTTAGTCTTAAGTTTGTACATATGATATAATACTGCACGGTAATTGTTGGGACTATGTTATGTCATGCTAGCTGTTGCCAATAAATATAAGTACACTTGCAAAGGACCTCACACACAAGTTTGAAATACTTATTTATTTATTTACGAATATACAGTCGATATATGTGTAGTTTAATTGATATATAATTCTCCTCCGGTCCTTTGCACTTTTATACATACAATTTTACAAAAATATATGATTGTTATTTAAAAAAATAAAAAAAAAAAAACCCACTCGGTAGATGTCTCGTTGTACCCCATCGTCGCATATCAGCTACGAAATTTTTCTCCGCCCTGTCTTTCGATATCCCTCGATGACATCGTTCGTGACAACTTGTAATAAATAGTACACCTTTCTGGATATCTATTTATATGGCCGTAATATTTTAATTTTCTGATATAGTATATAGCAGTTCCTCTATTTGTTTTGACATTTTTCGTCGTAAATTTGTATCGGTAATACGGTTATTATATGAAACCTTCAAAATACGGCGATATATTTTCAACGATTCGATCTTCTTTTCAAGCGTGTACGTGAGAATTCAACGTTCCCCCCCCCACACCGTAAAGTAGTACCATACATAACATCGCACCAACCACCGTAGTAGTCTTAACTCTGTAGGTTAATGCTTTTTCAGGTCATCAGATTTTTGCGTTGAAAAATGTGTTCCTTAATTTTTCTACGACTGATTGTATCACGATCGAATGATCGGTTTAAACCAGGTGGTTCCGCGAGTCACTGAAATCTTGAAACTGTACGACTTGACACCATTTATTAATTTAATGTTTGATATACGTTTTTCCTACATATTGCCGACTATTTTATTTCGCTTTCATTTATTTTAAGGCCATATTCTTTACTTACAGTGGCCACTCGATCGACCATTCCTTGTAACTTACCGATCTTATCTGAAATTAGTACTTGCATATCTTTACATATATACGCGTAATATATTCCGATACTCCGTGTGTTATATAAATATGGAGCATAGACATCTATTTGGTACTTTACAAACAAATCGATGATTTACATTATGCTTTGATGTATTCACACATTATTAGCTCGAAGGCATCGTTTCGCATTTTTATTTGAATTAATTCATATTTCATTTTTTTCATAGTCGCAAATTCTTCATTTCAGCGGTGTGTTTATTTTTCTTAATATTTCACTTTCGCAAGTAGAAATAATTGTTTCAACTATTTTTTTTTTTTTTTTTTATAATGGGGACGCTTTTAACCCAATGTGATACTGTGGATGACCGTTTATATTTTAATCAAGCAACTTCTATAACAAGGAAATATATTATCCAGATAGAGAACGGTCGATAGATTAAACGGAGATATAATATATGGTAATTGTAGGATAAAGCTCAGAATGTAACGATGACGAAGCAGATCATTTGGATAATATATGATTGAGATCATAAATTGTCTGCTACACACGATGACTCTTTTCAAGTTGTCTTTGTAAAAGACGACGAATACATAGTTCCCGATACAATTCCTTTGCGATTAATTTTACGAAAGAAATAGAACCAGGGAAGTTTAGACAGAGACGATTGCAGTTGACAGTATCCGTAGGTAATCGATTAATGTTTTCGTCATGCATAAATTAAGATTCTTATGCGTCAACAGTACAGAATGAATAATATCCTTGTGAGAAACTGAACAGAATACTACGCCATTAGACATTTTTAATAAAATATCGGCGAAAACATCTATATAAGAGTGTGTCTTTTTCGGTACAACAAACTACGAACGTTTAAAAATTATTTCGAATATTGTCAAATTCTGGCTATTTTAAGTCCCGTTAAAAATTTTATTAACATTTAAAATGATTTTAATTAAAGTTTTTCATATTTTTTTCAAAAAATAAAATTAGAAATACAAAATAACCCGACGGATTATCATTAATATACAAGATATGAATATAACTAAGAATTTACAATTCGAGTACTAAATTTCATTCACACGCAATTACGTCTAAATTAATAAAGTCCACACCCCCGAGCGTGTATCAACGAGCGTACATCAATATCTACCCAGTATACATTATTTTAATGACATATTATATCACTCATGCTTTTAATACACGCTATCAAATTAGGAAGGGTGTCAAATGACATTGTATTATTGCGTCATATTTACCGATATAGGATTTCCCACACGGTATAAATTGGTAGACGGGGATACTTGATTATTTTTAAATAGTTACATTTAAACTGAAAAGTTAATTTAAGTAAAAATAATTATTGATAACTTAAATTTTTTTAACGTTTTTGCTGCAGTTCTTGTCCGAACACTCCATTACCGTGCGGCTGGGAAGAATTACGTAAGCCAACGCGTAATCCGCAAATATTGTACGGAGCTTTAGTAAGCGGCCCGGACGAAAATGATTTTTACGTCGACAAACGCGAAGAATACATTTACAACGAGGTCACCTTAGATTATAACGGAGGATTTCAATCTGCCGTGGCTGGATTAAGATATCTGCAATTAATGGAACACGATAAACTAATCAAACGTAAATATCCAAATAGTCGAGCTTGGAATCACGTACAATCGAACAATAGAAACGATTGAGATTCGGATTAATTTTTATCTGAATATAATCTCGGTTTCCTGAGCTCGCAATTGTTCGCTCCGTTCTTTCCTCTTTTAAATTAGCTATTTTCTATTGCTCCCTCTATTAAATTAGCTATTATCTATTTCTCCCTCGATTCAATTAGCTATTATCTATTTTCATCTTTTAGATTAGCTAATTATATATTTATCAATTTTAAATTAACCATTCCTTATTATTATTTTTTTTTTAAATTAGCTATCTATTTCCCTCGTTTAAATTAGCTATTTTCTATTATTTTCTTTCAAAATTAGCTAGTATCTATTTCTCAATTTTAAATTAGTTATCTATTTATTTTTTTAGATTAGCTATTATCTCTGTTTTAAATTAGCATTTCACTATTTCCTTATTTTAAATTATCTGTTATGTGTTTCCTTCTTTTAAATTAGCTATTATATATTTCCCTCTTTCGAGTTAACTATTATCTATTTTACTCTTTTAAATTAGCTATTATCTTTTGCACCCTTTTAAATTAACTATTATCTATTTCATCATTTTAAATTACCTATTATCTATTTCATCATTTTAAATTAGCTATTATTTATTTTCCTATTTTAAATTAAAACTATTCTTTATCCACTTCGTTTCAGGCAGCAGTTCTATATCGTTTAGAATGGGCTAAAATTTTAATTATATATATAAAAAAATAAATCCTACATCACCGGTAATATTAATAACAAGGTTCGCCAATATAATAATAAGTTTGTTCGATGCTTTTAAACGCCTAAATTAAATATGAGATTTTTTATTTTGTTTAAATAATCATTCGAATGTTCGTATTTCGGATTAATTCATTAAATGAAAAAAAAAACTAGTTAAAAACATAAACTAATTTCGAATATTTTATTTATTTATTTGTTTAATTAATTTATTTTTTATTCTTACGAAGTGATAAAATACCCGATGACTATTATTGAACTTGTACAATTTAATTCGTTTTTTTTTTTTTTTTCGAATATGTAGACAATTTTCTTATTTATTCGTTCGTTTATATATTACACCGATAAAACCATTTAATATTTTTTTATTTTTTATATTATATCTTCTATTAAGTACAGCTACTTTTTTCTGCTAAAATTAGAACTATTCATGTTACGAATAACGTGCATAGAGGTATTACTTAGTGGCTAAGCTGTGTTAATTATATTATTCGGAGGAAGCGGCTAAGTCACAAAGTTTGTAAAAAGTTTATAACGCTTCAGCCTTCTTGAAGTCCGGAACATCTGTATACAAAGTTGACAGACTTCGGGATTCATACGATGAAGTCATTTCTGATATCACAAATCGTAATCGTGTATTACTTCATAGCGACATGTACGATTAACGAATAGACTCTGTTCATCTTTACATTCGATTTGCCGATGAAATAAAGCTTAATTTTAAATATACACACACATACAAATATATATGTATATACATATACATATACATATTTATTGCAATATAGCCTACACAACAGCTAAAAGGCCAATTATAGCATAAAGGTTTTTTTTTTGTTTTTTTTTATGGGGATGCCTTTACAGCTTACCCAACGTGGAGCCGTAATAATCGCTAACTCATATTCTTATGAACTCGGACAACTTCTCGAGAAAAGTCGCTATGTCCGGGAACAAATCTAGATTCTCAACATGCAGAAGTGACATTACGTTATAAGGAGGACTACCACGAGATGCGTACAGTAATTTGAGATACAGTTCAGAACGTAATGCTGTTAATGAAGGACATTCGAAGAACACGTGATCAGGGTTGCAGACTACACGACCAGCATGTAGAGGACAATACGGATTATCTCTAAGCTGCATAACGAACAGGCGGTCCGGCAACAAGTAATGCCCAAATCGCAATCTGCTGATAAGCACAATTACTCTCCGCTTGATGTTTTTGAAAACGTAGAACCATCGGAACCTAGGGAGAGACGGCTGCAGCTGATAATACGCAGTAAGAGGCGACCGCTGTATGCACTCCATATATGTCTGTTCCCAGAGCTTTTTATGATCAGACTGTGTAAAATGAATGACGTCACGAGAAGAAACTGAAGAGAATAAAACACCACTAGAAGAACCCCCCTTTTAGCTATTGCATCTACCATTTCATTGTCGGGGACTCCTCGATGTCCCGGTACCCACAAGAATGACACAAATATACTGAGGTTTTCCAGCTGATTAAGTTTCAACATGATGGCTGAAATCAATGAATCTGACACCTTCCCTTTGCATTCGATAGCTTTTAAAATACTCTGTGACGAGATAATTACCTGGAAGATTCGCATCAATTAAGGACGACAAAGAAAGAAATACTGCCACACACTCAGCTGTAAATGAGGAACAGAGATCAGATAATTTGTATGCACTGCTAATATTAAGAGAAAAGTCATGAAATAGTGAATAATTTAAAAATTACAAAGGACAAAAAATACACATAAAACTAAATGTACTCGCAAGTATCACACACATTAAAACACACATTATTCACACTCCACTTACATAATTCTTACTTCAAATATTATTCCTCGACAGATTAATAAATACAGTGCGCACTCAGGATTTGTATCTGGGGTGGGCTCAAAAACCTTCTCCCCCCCCCAAAAAAAATTAAAAAATTCACAATAAAAATAAATAAAAATACATAGGCGAATGTGTAAACAAACTATAAACGGTCATGAACAACAATGAAACAAGTAATAAAAACAATTAAAAAAAACCGCACTGGTCACTGCCCAACCAACGGCCATTTCATTTCTTTGTGTTGGACAGTCAGCTGGATTTTCAATTAGCAGACAGAATGTAAGGAACATTTTCTAACAGTACTTTCTGCAATCTAGGCTGTTTTGCACGCTCCTCGAGATGAGGTTTTATCAGTGATAACGCTAACTTTTTCAAATATTCTCTTCCGTTTCAACTATCATTTTAACTGCGAAATTGTTCGGAGCTTACAAGTAACGTGCCTTCTTGATATGTATGTTATATTTTTCTTCATAATGCCATTAATCGTGATAACAATGATGGTAATAATGTACGCTTTCATATCGCGAATAACAGACTTAATAATAATAATATTAATAATAATAATAACGATAAAATTAAAATATCGTAGATAATGTTTCATGGTCGGCTTAAAGAATCCCACATTGCGTTCGTCAAATATATTAATAGTAAATTAATAGCCGACATTAAAATAAAAACCAACAGAAATATGTACATACTTTACACAAATAATATTAACGATTATGACGTATTATTAAGTATTCTTAAATAAAAAAAAAATTGAACATTACACACACACACACATCAAAAATAAGGAAGCCCGTTAAAATGGTACTTAAGGGCCTACTAAATAATATAACTTTTCAAATTTAGCTTAGAAGAAAAAATTAACATAATTAATATGAAACGATTTACTAAAAAAGATTTAATAAACAATACAATAAAAAACTTACCGATTTATAAGGTTATTTTTCCTCCTAATATTAACGTAAACGATATTATTAGAATAAAAGAACTCTGCTTTTGTTTAGTGAATTGGGAAAAATTTAAATCTAAAAATTCAATTATTCAATGCTATAAGTGTCAATCTTTTGGCCATGTAGCATATAATTGTTTCAAAAACATGATGCGTCGGACCATATTCTATTAAAAATTGAACCGATGACACCGTATTAAAATGTTAAAATTGTAATGGTGATCATTTAGCTAACTCAAAAAACTGTATAGTATATAATCATTGATTCTATATGTAACAAAAGATCTGTAGCAAACGTTCAAGAACGAATGAATATAATTAGACCGAATCAGACCTTAAAAAATAGCAATCCTAACATTAAAGTAACGCGTACACTAATTTTACAGAACACAACAGAAATCGTAATGATAATAATAGTAATAGAACCAATAGAAAAACGTATAACGTTATTCAAAAATAACAAGTACAATAACAAAAATAAAGAAGACAATAGCTTAAAAACATTAACAGCATTAAAATCATTAGACTTAAGTAAAATATTAGAATGCTTTAAAAATATATTCTATAGTTTAAAATCAAATTTCTGATATACCGACTATAGTTACGACAGTTATACAATGTATTGTCGATACTTTTATCTAAATATCCTTTTTTCGAATGTATGATCAAAACTATAGATGAGGTAAAATTTTCTATCCTGGAATGCCAATCTATTAAAGATAAACTTGCGAAATGGAACTTGTTCACCTAGTTCACGAAATTATGATTGACATTATTAAACGAAACTAAACTTGATTCTCAATACTCGTTAAACTGTTCGGGTTATACTGTCTATAGAAATGATCGTAGAGCGGCGGAGTCGAAATATTAATTAATCACAATCTCAAACATTATACACTTCCTATCCGCAAATTACGTGAGATCCAAGCGATGGGTGTTGCTCTTGCAATAAGTGCAACAGAATATATACACATTTACTCAGTTTACCGCCCGCCGAGTGTTTCAAAATTTCTTGCAGCAGATATTACATATTTAAATCTAATCCTACAGTCCTTCTATATGGTGATTTGAATGCTAAAAATTTAATCTGGATTTCCTATAATAACAATAGAGTTGAAACTCAATTGTACGAAATTTCTCTAAAACTTAACCTTAATATTCGAGCTCTAAATATACCAACTTTCTATCCGAGTTGTACTAGAACAGTAAAACCCGGTGTCATTGACATTGTTGTTGCAAAAAAAAAAAACGTACCTAATATAACAAAACATAATTCTCTGCATAAGCTCTGACCATAACCCGATTTATTTTATGCAAAAAAATAAAGTTAATATTATGAAAAAAGAAGGTTTCCTTAACTTCAAACGAGCAAACTGGAAGCAATTCCGAAATGACATATGCAATAATTTAATTTGCAACCCCCATCTTAATAATAACAATGAAATAAATTTAGCTATTAACCATCTATTGTGGGCCTTACGCTGCTAAGTCATCCGTACCAATTAACGCAGAAAACAATTATCGTCTTAATATACCATACGTAATCAAAACTGGAATCACTTTAAAAAATCGTTACAGAAAGTTATATCAAAAAAATAGAACCAACAAGATAAAAGTTTTTATAAACTAAAAATACCTAAAAATACCTACATACCCATAATGAAATTTACATATGTATAGGAGTTAAAAAAAAATCTCGATAAAAGTGTAACACTGACTGCATAATACAAATGTGTGACCTATAAGAGCAGCACCATCGCATACATATTGATTATTTAACGAATATTAAAATTAAATTAAATTTGAAAAAAAGTATAAATAAAAATAAAAATGACAGAGTAGAGAACAGCTCCATTTTTTAAACAAAAGCGAAACCCACGTTCTTATCGTAAAATATGTTTGGGAAGTAACTTATTAAAGAAATATCTGTCATCAACAGTTGTGATCTATAGATGACAGATAATTATACAAACGAAAGCTGACGGCAACAGAGAACTTGAACCTAGGTTTGGCGAACCTAGGACTATTATTTTATCGAGCGACAATATCGATAAAGTAAGCTGTAAGTACAAACGTTATATGTATTTATGTCAATCGGTAACTATCATATTTAACAGGACGATTCAATCCCGTTATCCTTTAGCTGATAGACGCATTATGTAAATACACATACACAATATATAATTAATAACGGTTATTTTTAATTTTTTTTTATTACATGTAGCATATATATACATACATACATACATGCGTACATACATATACATAATGTGGACAATGAAAAAGTCTGATAAAAAGAGAATTGATTCCTTCGAATTATGGTGTTGGAGGCGGCTTCTCAGGAAACCGTGGACAGCAAAACGGACAAATGAGTCTGTTTTAAGGGAAATTGGTACCACGCAAAGACTGTCAACTATTGTTTCCACAAGAGTGATTAAATTCTTTGGACATGTCATGCGGAGACCAGAAGGATTACAGAATGATCATGGGGACTGTTAATGGTAAACGACCACCAGGACGTGAACCGAAACGATGGACAGATGTTGTTCAACAAATTGTGGCATGTGTACGACTGTCGGCAGATCGGACTAAGATTAATCACGATACCCTAATTAGGGTGACGACTACTGATGATGATTATATATATATATATATATATATATATATATATATATATATATATAATAATAATAATAATAATAATAAAACATTATTTAAGGTAATAAAATAAGATCACTTTTGAAGTGAAACTTGTATTGGCGGGTTATATGTGGGGAGTTAACCGCAAAACGAGCAAGCGAGCGCGTGGAAATAAAATACGGATATATATATATATATATACCAACACCCACCTATCAGACCACGTTTTGTTGCATTATGTGTGTTACGGACGAATAAATAATTTTTAAAAATTCGTACCAATAAACAATTTAAATTGGACCTAATTGTAAATCTAAACCATTCTCGAATCCACCTGAAGACACACAAAAAATTTCATTAAAATTGGTCCAGCCCTTTAGGAAGAGTTAAGTGACATACACACGCACAGAATAAATATATATATAAGATGTATATAACGATATAATAGATGTATAATTAACATTGCCTATGCTAAAAGCATTGTAGAATCGGCCGACCAAAAATCGTTCGAAAATTTAAAAAAAAAATTGAGAATCAAATTTTTAAGTCGCGATTTCTCGTTACCGGTTAATTTCTGTAACATTTACGTTATTACATGAATGACAGATCTCTACGTCTACTTTCTTTTAAATCCAACCCGAACCCCCCAATCTATCATAGAGGCCTTAAAAATTCGCCAAAACCCCTAAACCCTTTAAATTTTCTCGATGTGTATTTCGTGTAAAAATACGAATATGTAATGTCATTAGATATTCTTTTACAATTTTCCCAACTTTCGAATCGTTCGCGGACTACTGCGAAAAAGTGGAATTTTAAAAAATAGAAATTTTATCAATTTATTCGGTTTTGCGGAATTTATTATTTCGAGAAATTTTCACCTCGTCACAATTTTGACTGAAATTGAATTGCCATTAGGTGGAATTCGGTTCGAACCTTACGGCTATTTTTATAATAATATTTTACTCGAATAAAATCGGCTGCTCTCGTATTATTTACGACTGTTTTCATGCCGTTATTATTGTTATATTTCGAGTAAGTTTCAAATGTTTTCAAATCGTCTTTTCAATTAAACGAGCAATACAATTCGTTACATTTTTTTCCGCACTTATTCGCGTAAGATAATCGCTTATCGTTTCCGGCATTACGACTATAATTCGTCTATTAGATGTTCAGCGTTATTTCCGTGTTTATTTCAAGGCTATTTTTGTTATCCTATCGGCGAGGGGAACTGCTCAATTTTTGCAATCGTCTCCAATCGTGTTTTTAATATCGACGAAAAGTCGAATATATTTATATAATAAACAAAAATCGTTAAATAAAAAATTTAACGAAACGGGAGCCGAACGGAGTAGCGTTTGCAAAAATGGAAAACAACCTCAAACCTTTAAAATTACGAAAGGTATCACTTAACTATGATATTTAGATCGTACCGTAAGAGAAACTAAATGGCGAGATAATTCTACTCGTTCTTACGGAAAGAAAGCTGTCACCGGTAAACCTTTAAACGGCGTCGGATGTAACGGGTTTCGACGATCGCCTATAGAAATTTCACCCTTTCATCAGATGATGAAGATGGAACAGGAAGAAAAAGACAGCTGTTTCATTTTGTGTGGATGCTGACACGAATTATTATTAAATCATAAAGTAAAGAAGAAATTGTTTGAACGTCTTTTAAGGGATTCTAGTTTAAGACGAAGAATTCTTAGTTACGTCTGTAGTACACACCTCGATCATTTTATCCGTACCATTTCGTAATCGTGATATACCTGTATCACTGTTGGGTTGTAAGCCTTCCTCAAACATCTCTAACGTCTTCTCTATCCGGTGGCATTCGAAACCGATTGATTCCTATTATTCGATACAACATATCTATTTTCATAAAGAGGTAGAAATATTGAAATTTATACGCATAATTAAGAATGAAAACAATTCGAAGTTTCAAGTTATCTAATTCACTTTTGTATTTTCTCGACGTCTTAAATAATGTAAAAATTGGGCGAATTAAACAGTTTCGTAATTTTACGCGTGGAAGATTTTACGCTAATTTACATATTGTAAGTTCTGTCGTGAATTAAATTGGTGGTTTTATTTAAAAATTCAAAATTTCTTCTCAATGTTGTATCGGAGTGGGCTTATTTAATAGAGTTCGTCGTGCTATAATAAGTGAGCGACGGTTTATTATTTAATCTATTAATTACGGTCAAGGCTGTTCCGAGTGACTGGTGCAAGCTGTTCGACAGTTTAAGAGCATCGAGCGACAAGTACTATCGCTCGTTAGATTCGTTCATTGACGATTGACGACGAAGAAAAAACATATAAAGAGTTCAAAACTGATAAAGACGGGCGTAGTTTAATGAATGAAATCTGTTATAAACCGTTTTAATTCTAATATGTGGATATACACGCACGCGTACGCATACCGAAGCGATTATTATATGGTATATTACACACTGATGGACGATATTGTGGAACGGCCAAAATTAAGATTTAAAGATGTGCTATCAAATTCCATCAAAAAGAACAATCCGAAGAAAAATAAGACTGAGCTGAATGGAGAAAATTCATCGATGACACAGCAAGATTAGCAGATGTTCAAACACCGCCAAAAGTCGCCCAAAAGGAGGAAGAAGGAGCCTAGATCAGTATGAATGTGCACACTGCAGTTATAAATTTAATTATAAAATTAAGGATTAATATCGCGTACAAGATTCAGACATTGAATTATTTAACAGAAACAGATATCATTACAAAAGACACCCATACTCGGCAACGAGTGAGTTAGAATAATATATATATATATATATATATATATATATATATGTATATACACATGACAACGATTCGCCTATATTAGTCCACTGTTAGACGCAGACTTTTCTCAGTTCTTCTCCTGACTACTTATATTATGTGTCACCTTGATCCAGTGTACCATTCTGAATTATCCAGCGAGTTAACAACAGTCTACATTTTTTTTTTTGCTTACAATTTATCGGGCACCTTGGACACCATTCTGCAGTGCGTTTCGTTGGTCTATTGTTTGCATGCTATATATACTGCCAAGTTCAATTTTCCCCCGCGACCCGCAAGAATCCGTTAAAGTATCCTCGTAGAATTTCATTTTGTACATCGAGAAAATACGTCATTTCAATTATATTCGTCCTTTTATTTTTTAAATTGTTTAAGCAAGTGTGCGTTATTATTCTTTTTTGGCATACAATGCCTATATATATATATATACATATATATATATATATATATATATATATATATATATATATGTATGTATGTATTGCACGAAAATCAATCCAATTATCAAGAAATCACACGATAGAATTATATTTCACAATTACAAAAGTTTAATAAAATCGAAACATAACATTGAAAGTTTCGAAATTAATAATAGGATATACATTCTTCAGTGTTCCTTTAGCGTAGAAAGTGAATTATATGCTTACATAAATATTTAAGTAGCCAAATTTTTTGCGACGTGCAAACATCGGTTTATATATTCATAAACTTATATATAATATATAGCCTTACACACACACATATATATATATATATACATATATGCATATAACACATATATATGTTTGAATATTATATATATATATATATATATATATATATATATATATATATATATATATATATATATATATATATGTACATATACACATGTATAGTGTGTATAGTATTTACCGTCCATTTAATCAATCGAGAAAGCCAGACGAAAAGAAATTCTGGCGTGAAATATTTAGCTAAATTGAATTAATGTATATTTGTTTTCCGTGTGATGAATTTGTTAATTAGTTTACATAACAATACGTTGTTTCTGCTCGGTTCCCCTTGGCTGGTCTGCATGCTCCACGGATTCGGTCCCCCCCAGTTCTTTTTGTGTTTCCTTTTTTTATTACGAAATTTACCAATTTATATACGTGCACAGGCGTATTATTATACGGTAGCGCTGAAATGATAGGTAAATATTTGGCGATTTAGAACTGGACTGACCAGATGGAAATTATGTAACGATCAAAAATAAACGATTTTTTTTTTGGAATGTAGCCATGAACACACTTGCACGTTTTATAACGTGTATCCGGTTTGCTTATTAGTTGGAACATAAGTTATTATATATGTATATATATATTGCATACATGTATATATATATATATATATTTATATATATATTTATATATATGTGTCTATATAATATGAAATATATTAGTATTTAGAACTACATCGTGTATCTTATATAATCGTTTCAAATCGTTCAATTTTTTTTCAAGTTATCGGTTTATTGGACTTTGTTGGTATTGCATATGGAAATATATATATATATATATATATATATATATATATATATATATATATATATATATATCTTTATAATCCAGTAGCATCTCATGCAAAGGAGCTTGCACATGAATTAACGGTCACTTATTTATAGTCTACTTTTCTTTGCTGCATTGATTATATCGTATCTTTGAGCGATTCCTGTATTTCCCGTAATATATTACAATCTTTTCATTTCTCTGGTTGACTTTCTAAGTATCTTACCTTGTACTACTAACAAAAATAAGTCTGTAATTTATGGCCGATATGTATATATATATATATATATATATATATATATATATATATATATATATATATATATATATATATATATTATAAACCAAATAAAATCATAACAATTACATCTAATATTTATTGTGTATATTTGAAAATGACGTAACTGTCGAAAAGCTTTGCAATAAAAACACACTTTTGGTGATTAAACTGTGTTATGATTTTGTTTTATAAAATCACTACTCACCAATATGTTCAACATTATATATATATATATATATATATATATCCCCCCCCGGGGGTACTATGTACCTTCTGGGATCCGGAGCTCTAACCGGAACGGGGCGCGTCCACAGGTGGTGGATAGTGAAACGACCAGTATATATACTGCCCAGCTGCGAATAACCAATAAGCAGTCGCGAACCAAGAGCGGCTACTGGCGGAAAGTCTCTAGCAGACGATTCCAGTAGTGACAGGGTAAGGAGACATGAGGATGCAGATGGACAGCTTGAGGACCTGTCCTTTAAAAGTCTGCAGAAATCCTAGGACTGTCTCTCCCTCGGCGGGTTAAGGTCGCCGTAAAAATCTTACATTGTTACCTCCTCAGTAACAACCCGCTGCCTTGCGGTTAGGGTATTGACCCAAAGGCTAAGGGAGTAAACCCTGACAGAAAAACAAGAAGCAGGATTAACAGCCTAATCACCCCTGCTTCTACAGTATTGTTACTACTATACAACTTAGGAAAAAATAGCTTTGAATGCGATATATTAATTACAACTAATAAAAATATGGAAATAATAACAATAATATATAATAGGACCATTTAAAGTAATAGAAATATTAACCTGGCAGAAAGGGATAAAATGTATCTCCCAAGTTGCTTGGCCAGCACGGGAGATTAGGCCAACATTACCCCAATATGACTGTAAGGAAAAAGAAGGGCCGTAGTAGCCAAGGCCAAAATGGGCAATCAGAATTGACTCCTGCTTCCTTACCGCCTAGTAGAAATACAAATAAAGGAAGCAAACACCGGATAGAACCATTAATACCACTCGGATTTGACATAAATACCAACAAATTAAGGAATAATGCAAGAACTAAGAATTGCCTTATGCGTATTTGCACATATAATGTGCGGACTTTAGCTTCCGAAGTGAAACTTTTGGAGTTAGAAGAAGAATTGAATAAAATAAAATGGGACATAATCGGCTTAAGCGAAGTGCGCAGAAAAGGCGAAAGTGTTATAAAGCTAAAGTCACAGGCTATATTATTCTGTAAAGGGGATTCCGAATATCATCAAAACGGAGTAGGATTTTTAATAAATAAGCAATGGCATAATAATGTAGTTAAGTATGTAGGCGTTACAGACAGAATTGCATACATAATACTTTTGTTTGGTAAGAATAGCACCTTAAAGATAGTGCAAATATATGCCCCGACGGAATCATATACAGAGGAGGAACTGGAATGTTTCTATGATGAATTAGAAGAAACAATAAATAGAGATAAATGCAAAAACACATTGATAATAGGCGATTTTAATGCCAAAATTGGGACCCGACAAGACATACGAGAAACATTAGTAGGCATTCATGGAGTAGGTAAAAGAAACAAAAGGGGAGAAATGATGGCAAACTTTCTCGAAAGAAATAAGCTTTACTGCATGAATACGTTCTTCAAAAAGAAAGAGAAAAGAAAATGGACCTGGAGAAGCCCAACTTTTGAATACAAGAATGAGATTGATTATATCATCTCTGATAGCTCAAACATATTACAAGACGTTACAGTACTGAACAGTGTTAATAACGGCAGTGACCACCGATTAGTTAGAGGTATATTAAAAATTCAGGATGTATCCGTGTCAAAAAGAGTAAAAAGAAATAAATCACAACTAGTTGATCCTGATAAATTAATAAAATATAGAAGCAAATATCAAGAAGAACTAAAATTACAAATACAGAAATCTGAAGAAATTAAAACACTTGAAATAAATAAACAATCTGAACAGATTACTAAAATTATAAAAGAAGCTGCGGTTAAAGTTGCACCACGTACAAAAAAGGTAAACAGTAAAATAAGTGATGTAACAAAAGATTTAATGGCACGAAGGAGGAAACTAAAAGTGGATAAAGATAAAAATCAAACTGAGTGGGTAGAATTGAATAAATTAATTAGAAAACAATTGAGAAGTGATATACGTCAAAACAACACAAAGAAAATTTGTGAAATAATTGAGCATAACAGAGGGCCTAAAGTATTCAAGAAATCATTGTCGATGGGAAGTAAGCTGCTGACGAATTTGAAAAATCGCGACGGAAATATCCTTACAGACAAAACTGAACTATCCAAAGAGGTCGGAAGATTCTATACAGATCTCTATGACACAAAAGTTAATCCTACAATGAAAGATAAATTAACAATAAATGAGGATAAGGGAAACCTGCCGGATATAACAATAAGTGAAATCAAATACGCTTTAAAGAAAATGAAAAATAACAAAGCTAGCGGGCCGGATGGTATAGTCCCAGAAATGATTAAAGAAGGAAATGAGGAGATTTTGGATTTGCTGAAAAATCTGTTCAACAAATGTTTAAAAGAGAACTCTATCCCGCGACTGTGGAACGAAGCAGATGTTATCCTAATACACAAAAATGGTGATACAGCTAGTCTAGGAAATTACAGGCCAATTAGCTTATTATCACATATGTACAAACTTTATATAAGTATTATTACAAATCGAATGACGAAACAAATAGATTACTGCCAACCGTGCGAGCAAGCGGGCTTTAGATCCGGTTTCAGCACGCATGATCACATTCACACTATGAGGATTTTAATATCTAAATGCAAAGAATACAACATGGAATTGCACATGGCGTTCATCGATTATCATAAAGCGTTTGATACCGTGGAAACATGGACAGTGTTGAAGGCGCTTGAAGAAAATGGTATAGATGATGAATACATCAACATAATTAAAAATATTTATAATTCGCCAATGATGCGAGTACAGCTGGTGGAAAAAACAAATAAAATACCGTTAAAGAGAGGCGTCAGACAAGGAGACACAATATCTCCGAAGTTATTTATAGCAGCCTTAGAACTTATGTTCAAAAATTTGTCTTGGGAGTCTAAAGGTGTGAATATTGATGGGAAGAAAATTAGTCACTTGCGTTTTGCCGATGACATTGTGTTGAATTAGTAATAATGTTGGTACCTTACAGGAAATGATAACTGACCTACATAACTGTTCTAAAAAAGCAGGCTTAACCATCAGTATTAATAAAACGAAGATCATGACAAATACACCTCAAAAGTTACAAATAAAACTAGATGACCAGATACTGGAACAGGTCAATGAATATATATACCTAGGTCAAATTATTACCACACAGAAAGAAACAATGCGTAAAGAAATTAAAAGGCGAACGCATCTATCGTGGATAGCTTTTGGGAAGTTGAGTAATGTCCTCAAAAATAAAGATATACCTAACAGCTTGAAGAAGAAAGTATACGAACAGTGCATCCTTCCAGTGCTTACATACGGAGCGGAAACATGGAGCCTAACGAAGTATGTTGTTAAGAAACTTGCAGTGACACAGAGAGCCCACGAAAGATTAATATTGGGCATCAAGATATCAGACCAGAAAACCAACACGTGGATAAGACAGCAGACTAAATTGTCAGATGTAGTCGGACGTGTAGCGCAGTTGAAATGGAATTGGGCAGGTCATGTAGCAAGAAGAAACGATGATAGGTGGACGAAACGAATAACAGAATGGCTTCCAAGAAAAGGACGCAGAAGTCGCGGTCGGCCGGATACAAGGTGGCAGGACGATATACATAGATCAGCCGGTGTGAAATGGATAAACGAGGCCCAAGATCGCTACAGGTGGAAACAAAAGGGGAACGCTTACATCCAGCAGTGGATTGATATAAGCGCATCGTGATCGTGATATATATATATATATATACAAGATATATAAGATATATATTTAAGGTGACCCAGAGAAAACGAACGGTTTTTTGCTTTTTGAATAAGTCAAAAACTAATCGATCAAGATTTTTTAATGAAATTTTATTTAAAAATATGAAAACGAGAGATTAGTTTACAATCATTTATGGAATACCCACTTGCAACAATAAATTCATTCAGCCTTTATAAAGTTTTCAAAGACTTTTTCCAGCATTGGTCGCTGAATTTTTGAAACTTGTTCATGTATACTAGTTTTCGGATCTTTCAGATCTTGCGGACGTGTTTCGTAAACGCAGCTGTTACGTCGTGTCCACAAAAAGAAAATCCCGTAATTAAATTCTCGTTGTATCGTCTGATCGATTCGCGCTGAAAATCACGTTCCACGCAAAGCGCTCCTTCTCGTTATAGGTTATCACCGATAACTGAAACTAGACAAATACGAATCTCTCGCGTATACACTAAACGTGTGGAGCACGCGGTTTGCGTTGTAGCAGTGTTATACTGCGTTTTTATTAAAAAAAAAATCATCCGTTTTCTCTGGGTCACCCTGTATAATATATACATGTATTTCGAAACGCGTTGTTTGTATTATATATTATTCAGTTTATTTATAACATTCATTATCATCGTCGAATATATTAATTTCATGCAGATTATCATTATCGTCGAAGATACTAATTAAATATACAACTCCACAATAAAACCGATAATAAAAAATTATAATATAAATCTGTAAAAACAAATTAATAAATTAGACGGTTGTTGTAATATTTATCCGCATCTATATAGTTAATTTTTTGATAATTTGTTTTTTCTCGTGAAAATTTATCGACATATCGGAAGAATTTCGAATGCGGCGATTGGATTGGGAAAATGACAAAAACAAAGAAGTACTAGATGGAGTTAATGAAAAATAAATATATTATCAAGAATATTAGTACAAAGAAGACGTTAATGTATCGGACGTAGTTACAAACATAGCAAATATTTACCACAGTTAATAAAGGATCAGTGTATGAGAAAAGAGCAAGACCGAGATAGATATATAGAAAATAAGTATTAGAAGATGTTAAAGTAAAACATTAATGAATATTGAAAGAAAACGGCTTTATTTAGAAAATTTTAAAAAGAAAACATGCAGTAGTTCACAAATCTATTTTATCTTTTTATTTCGTTACTTTTCAGCAAGTTTGTTTTATGCATCGACTTCAAACTCACATCAATCCACCAACAGTGAAGAGACGCAGTCAGATCGAATTGGAGAAGCGACCGTAGCGATCAACTAGTTTATATAATAATACTAAGATAAATGAAGGGATAGCCGACCGTTGGGAAGCACCCCGTTATAGCTTTTAAACAGATCAGTACTGCCTATTGTTCGACCGAACAGATTGCATGCATCTACAAGCTTTTTAAAAAAAAAGTCTCTATTTTAACCCAACAACCGAAACAATTTCATATTAATTTAGTTCATGGCTATGGACAAACAGAAATTTTATTACTTTCAGGAAAATGAGAACTTACGCTGTTACATTTAAACAAGTTAAAAGGAAATCCAGGCGTGACTTTACGTCTAAAACATCAGCCACAGAAGTCTGAAATAAGATTAGATCTCTTGAAGTTAATAAAATACATAAGCTTCCATCAACAATTATCACTGAAAATAATGAATTACTTTCTTACATCACGAAAATATCGCAGTTGCTCGCGCAATACTTTTTCCCGGCTTCTAATAAAAACACATCGATCCAAAAATTGAAGATAGAATATAACTACAATAAGGAAATTACAATCGATGAATTCTGCGCGACGGAATAATTAAAACACGCTCAGCATCTGTAGCACTTGACCGTTTTCACATTAATATGTTAAAAAAAAAAACAAGTTGCACGAGTATTCTTAAAACTGTTTATTGATATGTGGATGACAGGTTCCTTCCTATCCTCATGACGCGCTGCTGAAGTTATACAATTACCAAAACAAGGCAAAAAACCAATCTTAACGGACAGTTATAGACCAATTTCCTCGACATCGATCTTGCGCAAAGTTATGCAGAATATAATTAATAATAATAATGGATACTTCACTCACATTCACCACTTTTCAAAATTTAATGCGAACTAATGATCAGTTACTCTACTAGCAGAACTCAGTTCTAAATGCTTTCGCAAAACGTAAACATCTTCTGTCAATATTTTTCGATGTTCCAAAAGCATTCTAAATTATTATAGACTCATTATATCGATGAAGTATAACAAAAATTTGTTAAATTTATTATTTGAATTTATTAAATATTATTTTGTAATATTTGTTTTATTATTGCAACATTTTTTTGGTAATACGTATATATATATATATATATATATATATATATATATATATATATATATATATATAATTAAAATATTTATTTTATTTTATATTAAATTGAGAAAATTAACTGTACTTAAGTAATAAACAGTATATCGTATAATTAGCGTTATTTCGGTTATTATATTAGAACAAAGTGTTTTTTTTTTACGATTATAAATAAACGAATTTATTGTTTTCGTACTAGTCCACGAGATAAAAAAAAATAGTGTAAATATCAATCTAATTCTAATAAATCAGTTTAAATAAACGTAAAATCTTAAAATTAAAAATAAAACAGTTATACATCATTCGTATCTAAAATGTAAACAGAATAATATTCTAGGGTTCGCATTTATAAAAAAAAATTATTAATTTTTTTAAAATTTCGATTTTTTCGCAATAATTCGCGAACAATTCGAAATTCGGAAGAATTGTTCAAACGAAAGTTATGTGGCATTAAAATACGCGTCTAACAATGGTATTCTCGTACTTTTATAGCAAATACTCATCCAGTTACCACACATAATGTATTGTACGCGAGAAATGGTTACAAAATGCACATGCCAAAAAATTTAGCTTAAATTGAAGGAATTGCGGTTGTAGCAAAACATTCCAAAATTGTATACAACGTAGCACAACTTATATAACGTCATTTTTAAGATGGTAGTTTTATCCGATGAAAAATCTTTAAGAAAATTGTTCATTGGATAGGAAAGTACATACAAATTTGTAAAATTTATTATCGACACACACACATATATATATATATATATATAAATAATATCACGCATATGTTGTTACCGCGTATACTGTAAAATATTTTTTTTGAAGTATACAAACTTCCCACTTGCGTAGTCCGTTAGATAAGCTATATGTTACTTAATCGGTGTGGCCTCTAGTTCTTTAAAATGGTTACATTAGTAATTCGATCGGTTGCGTTTTAGCCAAGGTTTTGCACTTCTTTTATGATTAATTTTTAAGTGATTTTTTATATTTATTTAATTTTTAATAAATTACTTATTCTAATATATTTAGTTTTTAATAAATATATTTCGAAACGTGATTACAATCTGCAATATTCGGTAATGAAAATGTTGGATTCGTACGGTATGCGGGATGATGAAAATTTTTCGATACATTCTATCGACTAAAAGTATTCGATATTTTCCTGTAGCGACACTAAATGTGTGGAATACGGCGATGTGGCGCAGTGTAGAAATAGGCGCGATTAATTAAATAAATAAGGCGAACGAACATTGTTAACTAAAATTAATGTTTTAAAAAATATCAATTACTGATACTTCGACTTGTGTGACGATATGTGAGGATTTTGATTAGGTTATTGTTTTTATCACACACACACATATATATATATATATATGTATATATTATTTATGCACACACACACGTACACATGTATATTCTAATGTACACGGGTATATTATAAAAAAGACTTAGTTTTTTGTTGTTTTTTAATTTTTAATGTTTCACAAATTCCTTACTAACAACCTTAATTTTTACATTTTTTTCTTCGACACTACAGTTTCGTTATATATATATATATATATATATATATATATATATATATACACATACATAATAGTTTGTGCGCTTTCGCGTCATGACGTGGAGAAGATGTACCGTCAATTGTAATTTGCGAAAGAATACGTTCACTTTCTACACGGATAAGATGTTTTAGTTCCCACGACATTAGGATGAGCATGGCATACTTAATGTAGCTGGATCAGATACAAGATATTGCCTTAAGCCCATAGGTGGGTCGTCTGTTAACCCGTATAGTTCTACTAAAAACTGGATATCTCAATATTTATGTATTATATATACGCACAAACGTATGATATATATATATATATGTATGTATGTATGTATGTTTTACCGGTTGTCCCTATAATCCATCATCATCAACATTGTCGTCGTGATTAGATATTGTCCCCTACTCCGGATCGTATCTTTACGTTCAGTCCACCTTTTACGTATTCTTGTACATTCTATCCTTCATCTACACGTGTACGTGTAAATATTACGCACAAAAAACGAACTATCGCATCTCTAGCTGCGTTTATATCCTCCTGTTGTTCGTTTTATTTATTTTTAAAAAAATATTTTTATTACTTAATAAAATTATTATTTTATTGTTATTTTATTTATTATCATATTTATTTATTATTATTATTTATTTATTACCATTATTGTTATTATTATTCATTTATTATTATAATTACGACCGCTATTATTATTGTTGTTGTTATTATTATATAACTAAATTGAATAATGTTTGCAATGATTCTGTTCACTTAGAGTATGGCGTTCCCGAGGGTAGCTTACTAGGCCCACACTTATTTTTCATTTATATTTTTAGCGATCTTTATAGTTTAAGTATATAATGCAGAATTTACCAACTCACGTTTCACGAGTGTACTACAAGCTCGAGTGCAAAATGACATTAACAACATCCCGAAACGGATCGATAATAATAGAATTTTATATTTTTTAAATATTCACTCGATAATGGCCTAACAGCTGAAAAACCCTTTTGTAATTTTTCATAAAGAAAAAAACTTCTAGTCGTTTAATTGAATAAAAATCATTACATTCCACATTCTTCAAATTTAATAAAAAATTCCTACAAAATCTAAATTTACCTATTGATACATAAGTCTGATGGAATGAGTAATGTTTAAGATATATATATATATATATATATATATATATATATATATATATATATATATATATATATATATGGACGTATGCCTGATTTTGTTATTGCTTCTCTGTCGGTGCCTCTTAGGCTGGCATAAATATGTTTGTAGTAAAATTTATAAACTTTTAAAAGGAAAAACTAGTAGTACTAGTAATAGTATTAAAATATCCATCTGCCGTGTAATTAATTAAACGATTGTTTAAAGGATCGCGTGCGGCGTATAATTTATTGTTAGTATGATCGAGCCGTGTCAACGATAAAGTTCGACGAATACTCGGTTGTCAAATAATTCCGAGAAAAACTTTCGATTTGTTGTTTGTTTGTACTCATATTAGCTTGCTGATTGCGGTTATTATTCATAATCGGTTTTTGCAATGTAGACCAGTCCGAAATAAGCGGCAATAAAACAGAGAGAAAGTCGTCCACTATACTTACGCTTTATCGTCAGTACGATGACGAATAACGTTATTACGATACGTTAATAAATTTATACAAACATTCACACACACACACACATATATATATTTGTATATGTTACATGTATATAGAAGTATGCCATCTAAATAGTCATATTCGACAGTAATTTTAAATCGAAATAGAAAATATGAATATAAACGTAATTTTAAATAGGTGACGAAATATTCTTTTTTTGAATGTAGCAGCTCCTAGAAAGGATAGCAGCTTTATTTCTGAAATCTTAGATCTAAACTAAATAAGCAGTTAAATAGCATAACATGCGTAGAGGAGTAGCCTAATGACTAAACTCCAGCTAATTATATTGATTGATGAAGTGCGATACGTTTCAACCTTCTGATATCCAGATGAGTAGGCAAAAGTGCCGATACCTCCGGAATTGGATGGTAAAAAAACCGTTTCTAATTAATCATCTTTGCATGGAGTGCTTCATTTCGTCGAAATGAGCATTAATAATCAGCCGAAGAAATTTATTTTGATCCGTTTAAGGTATTTTTTTCTTCGACGCTTTAGAGTATCCGCATATAAGTCCATATCGGGCGTATAATTATATAGATTAGGAACTTGTTCTCTAGCTTCAATTTAGATTTGACGTATTTTACTTCGTATTTGGGCAGCTTTATGATAGGTGTTCTCCGTGTCAATTTTGAATCCACACGCGTATTTAAGTATTTCGCAGAATTTTCAACTGGAACTTGCTGGTTATTAATGCGGATAACTAGGATAAAACAAAAGCGACACGAACAGATTTTTGTTCATTTAACCGAATTTTCCAATCCATTATCCATTCTGCTATGTTCCAATCATTTGCTACAATTTAGAAATGACCGACTGCTAAGATGGCTATGTCATCAGCGAACATTGCAATTGTAATTCTGTATCGATGGTGTGTGTACGCTGTATAAAATAAGTACAAGATAGGTTCACACTACCTTGGGAAGTGACGAGTTAACGTTATACGAAGAAAAACTATATACTATAACTAGTTACGGACAAAATTTACTTCGATACTAATAATAATACCTATTAATTATTTTGTCGAGGTGCATCTTATATCCGTATATTTCTAAGTCGTATTGACAAAATAAGAGCTACAACGGTTTTGTAAAGTATAACTTTATTTGCCTGATTGAGTTTGAATGCTCATCGTCGGAGGATATAGTGTTGCCTTAGTGTGATAACTTTAGTTCCTTCCTGTTATTAATTACACGAAGTTAGCCTGCCGATGGTTATTCCGAGGTATTTTTTACCACTCGTATAATTGCCATAATTTGCTACCCCCCCCGTTTAATTGCAAATGCGACATGCGGCGATTTCTGATCGTTAATTGTTATTCTGCATTTAAATTACCGCAGTAACGATAATTGATATCGAATAAACTTTGAGGCTTCGTGATCATCGAGTATTGCAATGTTGTCGAAGGAAAAAAGGAAATTATATACACGTACGAGATCGCCTTGATCAGTTCACTTTTCGAAGCGATAATATTGATAAAGTTTTATACCGCTTGTTTGAAAGCTTACCGTAATGAGTTGAATGCTGTTCAAAATGAAATAGTTTTGAAAATGAAATATTTTTTTTAAATGAAATATTTTTTCAAAATGAAATATTTTTCAAAATGATTTAACGAAAGATAATACAGCGCGCCCATACACGTATTCCCCATAAATAGGGTGATAACTTTCGTTCGATAGTCTCCTTTAGGCTAGTTCGAAATGCTCGTTTTGAATTTTTAAGCCTATAAGTAACCTTACTATTATTATTATTATTATTTTTTAAACATTTAGTATAGAAGTTTTACGATTATTTTATTTCAATTACACATTATAAGGCTTAGAAATTTTATAGACACAGGTGTTTATCACACAACACCGTTCCTCTGAGGTGAACTATTGTAGAGATAATTTTCGATGTATTTATACGAAAATATTTTTAAAATTGGAACATTTCACACGTGAATCGGTAAATTAAAAAATCTAGTTAGTATCGAAATTGGACATCGTGATTGAAAGATCTAGATTAAAAGAATGTTAAACTCCGATTCTTCTCGTCTATTTCTAGAATTAATCCGTAAAGACTACCCTTCGCTAGTCGGTGGTAAGCGAAATTAATCGGAATAGCACCTGAAATCGTCTTGAATTTGATTTTTGATTTTTAAGGTTCTCGAACGAACAAGCCGACATGTTGTAAGGAAATGTCGAATGTAAAACAAAGAACAATCTTATAGAAGCGGCGGATAACAAAACGGACTTCTAGTTGTTATATAGTCGTACTATACGGAGTAAGCGGATTACGACTATTTCGCTAGTTTTAATACGTAGTCAGCTACCGTTGTTCCACTTCGCTTCTATTCGGGAAATTCTCACCGGGTTGTCTCGTCTGTCCCGGTGTCGTGAAGTATACCAGTTAGTATATAGTATTTACTGGATCCTAACCCCTTACCCCCCTAGCTACGTCGTAAGAGTCGATCGTCTTCGACTATTTCTCACACCTACGACTAGCGTAGAATAAATAAATGAAAGAGAAAAACACGCGTAAAACATCTCGGCCAGAGAGTAATTCCAATCAACTCGTCTTACTCCATCGTCCGGAAGAGCGGCATACTTTTTAATATCAACTAAGAGGGCACCCGGCGGCGCGGTATTCTCTCGAATGTTTATTATATCGGCGGTCGTTGGTCGAGACAAACCCGCTAAGAGAAAGAGAGAGTGATAGAAGGAAAAATACGATTAAAATAAAATAATTTTCGTGAAAATTTCGTACGTATTTCGTTTTTTTTTTTCGTCTTCAATAACGAATCGTCCTAGAATGAATAATTAATATTTTTTATTTTTTTTTTGATTTTTAAATATTTATTTATTTTAAAGAAATCGAACGTTAATTTACTTGTTTAAAATCCGATCTCTATCTTAAAATATCGATTATACAGTGCATATAAATATACGCATCGTGTCCGCCCGTCGAATCGAACAAGTTGGCAGTTATATGACGACAGCTTGATTAGCAAGGATTCTACATCGTCGGCATCGAGTAAGATATATTAAACAAAATTAATTAATACTTATTGGAACGATTTCTCAACTGAGAAAATTTATGGAGATGCGTGCGGTATATATAAATGCATGTATATATATATATATATATAATGTATAGTGTAGTACGTGTATGTATATATATATATATATATATAATTATTATTAAATATAAATATCATAATTAAAAGGATAAAATAACCTACTGGATAGATTATGGTTACCTGTAGTGGTTATTTATATATATATATATATATATATTTGATCTTAATTACTTCATATATAAATGTTGGCAAATATTAACTATCTCATTGAAAAGAAAAATGAGCAATCTATATTATATGTTAATCTTAATTCATTATATTTAGAACATACATATATCATATGATGAACATCTTCTGTATCGTTACTGTGACAATTGCAACATATATTATTATTATTATTATTATTATTATTATTATTATTTCTTTAATTTGTTTAAATAGTACAAAATAGAACCGTATCCAGTAAGTATCTGAGATGTGTAATAGTTAATATTAAAATTTTTATCTTTAAAAACGAGCTAAGATGTCGGGAAAGAACTTTTAATTAATATACCCATCGTATATAGATTTAAATTCATTAAAAATTAAATTATCATATTTGAAATTACTCCTAATCAGTTTACCACATTGAGTTAATTTGTTTTTGAAGATAAAGGATCTTTTTTTAATATATAAGTCCATTGGCAATACACGTGCAAAAACCTGTAGAGGTATATTAGATACAGTAATGTACGAAGATGTTACATCTATTAGAAATTTTCTCCAATTAGAATATATATATATATAAAAAGAGTTATTGTTTAAATTCCAAAAGAAACCAAAATTAATTTATTCGCACTGGTTATATATGGTTTACCCCAGGGTTTTCTACTAATAAGCTTGATCCTTTTTAATTTAATATATATATATATATATATATATATATATATATATATATATATATATATTGAATTTATCGCGCTCCACACGTGCTCTAGGTTATTACTCTATACAGACGATATCGCTGTAATTCAGTTTTTTCTGATACCATGTACAACATTTTTGCTCATGTTGCCGTAATAGAACATTGTCTTTCTGACCTAAGGTTAAATTTTAGTGTTGAAAAGTGTGCAGCGGTAGTTTTTTCATATCGCCAATAGGACACGAATAACCCTTTTATTACAGCTGCAAGGGGCGTTATTTCTTCCTTTCATCATTATGATATTCAGGAATTATTGTGGATTTACGGTTAACATGGCGCCCTCGTACCGATTAGCTATTAACAACTATCAATCGCGCTATCAACATTTTACGTAATTTGCGTAATACACGATGTAGTGGTGACTCCTTTATTCTATTACTGCTCTACAAATCACTAATCCGAACTAAACTGGAGTATGGTTCCATGTTTTAGGGCACCGCATAGAGAATATTCTTAAGTAAGTTGGATCGTGTGCAAAATGAATGCATTAGACTCTGTGTTGGTGGTATTAAAAGCACTCCGATACCAGCACTAATGGTAGAGTGCAAGGTTCCCGCTTACAGCTTAGACGGAATTATTTAGCCGAAACTGCTAGTATGGCTAGTATGTAGGGTGAATAGTGATCCCTTCCCGTTGTTTAATACGTTCAGTCAAATTCATTCCCGCTGGCGTTTTTGAAATAACAAAATGCTCCTGCTTTCTTCTGTTATAACAAGTTTGGAGGTGTTTCACGTACGTCTCACGTGCACGCAAACTTCTCTTCAATTTATGGTACCATATTTTTATCTCTTCGAAAAACATAATTCATCCTTTTCCCCTGAAAATTAAAATCTGTATCTACACTAATCCTTGCCACTTTCAGTAATATTATCTCCGAAAAGTTATATTTGTGTCCTTCTTGCGGGTGCCGGGTCGTAAAGGCATTCCGAATAATGAATTTGTTGACTCATTAGCTAAAGACGCGTCGTCTAATGGTGTAGAACTCTCTTTAGGCTCTTTCAAGAAGGATATCATTCATTCTATTCAGCTGGAGCAGAAGAATGATTGAGAACGGACAGTGAGATCATTAGTCAATTACCTCCCACTTATTACTATCAATTTAAAAAACTTCAACCGCCTCTCCCCAAACTTCTGTGGTTCTATTTCTTTAAGAAGATTAATCGCAGAGGAATTTTACTCATCAGTAGATTACTATTTGGACATCACTTGCTACCTGACCGTCTTTTCCGTATGCAGCTCAGAGAAAGTCCCTTCTGTCCCCCTCAATTCTGAGCAGGCAGTTTGATGCTCTGCTGTAACACCGTTACGTTCTCAGCTTTACCTTATCTTGCTACGTTCTCCATGTATTACAACTGTTATCGGCCCTTCTCCATCTGCATAATGTACAATTAGCAACATTTCTAGAGAAGTCAGCATCTTAGATTAAAATGTAAATGGTCCCCACAGTATCACGTTTGGTTGCCTTAAAGGCATCTTCATTTTTAAAAAAATAATTAGATATATGTATATGAAAATATCAAATTATTTATTACTATGCCATAAATTTGTACGTACGTTATACAAAAATACAAATATTTCCGTATCGAATGCCATAACCATTCTCTCGAGAAAACACATGGTAAAAATATGATCGAAGTTTATTTATAATGAAATAACTTATATCTAAAATTGCGGGAAAAATTAGAAATACAAGAAACCGGCTCCCTGAAAAAGAACGGAGTGTATACGCACTTTTAATTATCTTAATTTATTCGTTGGCATTAAAACTAGGGTATTATATAGCTGGATTACTGGAAAATAATATGTTTTATACGGCTTATATCTTTTATACCTTCGTCATAGCGATTGATAATCGAATATTGGGATATTTAAAGTGTCAAAAAATTTGTTGGTTATACCTTTAATCATTTCTTGTACATACTCAAAAAATTCTAACCATGATAATATATGAACGTATACGCAGAAAAATAGAAGAAAACCTATGAGAAGACCAATTTCGATTTAGAAGAAATAGGGGGGACAAGAGAAGCTATTTTGTCGCTCACGCTGTTAATAGAAAAAAAATGCTGGAAGTGAATAGAACTATGTATATAGCCTTCATCGGCATCGAAAATACTTTTGACAATGTTAATTTGGACACTACGTTTCAATACCGAAAGGAAATAAATATAAAAAATATATTTTTTTTAGTTGTACAACAAAAATCAACAAATCACGATAAATGAAAAAACCAGCGCGAAGAGTTCGACAGAGCTGCTGCGCTGTTTAACGTTTATGTAGAAAACGCAATGAAGTACTTTTCAGAACTTGATGACGGTGGAATGCAAATAAACGGAGTTAGATATAAAACGATTAGATATGCGGATGATATAGCACTAATTGCGGATACCGAAATTGCAGAAGTCCATTAATGTTTTAAACAAACTTTTAAACAACAAATGCAGAATGAATATTTAAACTAAAACTAAACTTTTAAGATACGATAAAAAAAAACCCACGAAAATGTTAATAAATAGTAAATATAGCAAGTGAAGCAATTTGAATATGTGGGGGCAGCCTAATAACAAATGATGGTAGAACGGAACAGAAAATAAGGAGAAGAATAGCCTGAGCAAAATATACTTTCAGCAAAAAGCTTGGCCTGCTCTCGTGCAGAAATATATCTTTGGATATTAAGGATGCGAAACATGTGGACATTGTTGAAGAAGGACAAATTTAAATTAGAGGCGCTTGAAATATGGTGCTGGCGGCGCGTGTTAAAAATAAAATATTTATATACTCGAGTACATACATGTATATATACAGATGTCGCGTGGTTGCTAATCGACTGTCAACTCGAAGGTCGAGGTTTCGAAACCAACACGCGACATAGAAAGTTTTCATCATTATTTAATTCTTAATTATCACAGTGAAGGCAGTGGCACCTCACTCCGTATAACATCATATGCATATCTGCGTCGCATATAGATAGTGCCTCGAATACTAGCTCATTTTGTGCATAAAAATAAAAACGGACAATAGCTAGTCACGACGTTCGGCAATGAACAATACGGCGACGATGATGATATATATATATATATATATATATATATATATACATTATATGTACAATCCAAATTTATAAATGTATATGTATATATATGTATGTACATCGCAAAACTATAAGTATGCACGATTAAAGTTTAGAGTTTTTCATTCCGAATTTATTTATACAGCAGTTTTCTTTACCTCCTAAGACCTCCATATTTACAGCGGAGCTGTTAGGTGAATATATTATAAAGCTTCTTTTTCGTTGTGGCAATTTTGTTATTTGCTCCGATAGCTTTAGTGCACTTTTAGCTATTCAAGATAGTAGTTTTAATTACAAGTCCCACCCTTTCGTTTTTTGGAGAAATGTTTGATTATCACTGGACGTGGAGGTCGCTTGAAGTTTTTAACCTAGTCATTGTCGAATCTCCACGAACGGCACAGTTGATACTTTGGCGAAAAATGCTATTCATTCTGGAGATCGTTTTGCATATATTCCCTCTAACGACCTATATGACGTGATTAGGAGAAAACTACTGATTGGCTTTAAAGTATACATAATTCTTCAATCAAAGGTAAAACCTATAGTATTGTTCAAACTGAATTTCCCTCCTGGTTCAACCACCTTTCTTCTGTTATTCCGATCGCAGCTCTCCGCAGATTTATCACTGATGTAGGCTGCGTTCTGGTCATTCTAGAGTAGCTTTGAACTTCAATAAATCCTCCTTATGTTCGTTGTGTAGCGTTCATTTTAGAGATGATATTAATCATTTATTTTTTGGATGGTTCGAACATATAATGGATTTGCTTGATAAGTTATTCTCTCTTGATGTTTTCCCTCCTTACTGTGTATCCTTGTTACGTTTGGATGTTCCTGTTTTAATAGTATTATTTAAATTTCACTGGTATTAATCGTAATTTAACAGTTGGTTTTTGTTTTTTTGAGAGAGTAATTTTCCGTTTCCTCTTTCTATACATTTCCTTTTCTTACGATTATCCTCTGTTGCTATATTAATATTTTATAAATTTTTTTCCCTTCCACTAGTTCTAATTCGTTATATTTATTTACTATTTATTTTTGTTCGTTCGGTGACCAGATGGTACGTACAGCCAGCTAATAAAAAAAAAAAAGTCCAATTAATTAAAAAGATGGCAAGGGGACACCGCTCATCCGATGTTATCAATTCGAAGATCGATAGGGGGGGAGCTGACTTTTGCCATTATCTTTCTTTGTTTCTTTACTTTCCCAGTAAGATGTACTACCAATTAAGTGGATAGTTTAGTTGTGCGGAGTGTCTCTGGCGGAACTCGAGTTCAGGTCCGGAGCGTGGAAAGGCATTCCGGTTACGCTACGAAGATAAACCTATAATTATCCGAATTCTATAATTGCTATTTTTTTTTTATTGTTATTTCGTAAACATGTATTAAATTATAGTTAGATTTTCTTCCTGAATTGCAACGGTTTAAATATTATCGCACCCTCAGCTACGCTCGTTACATTTACCTTGACCGGTTATAATTTAATCGACGTCTTTATTGTGGTAGTTCGGTAGACTATACTTTAAGATGATCATTTTTCCGGATTCATTTCGATTACATATATATTCAAGGTTATTTGTTCGAATGTTACAAAATCTACAGTAATAATTAAACAAAATAAAAACAGAAATGCGTAATTTTATTGATAATTGAGGTAATTATGATAAGTTTTATGCCGCTTGGAGAATTTCCGTCTCGGGTTGACAGTTGAGCACTGTAGCAATTGTGCCAAATAACAATGCCTATTCTATAGCTTTATGACCCTATAAAATTTGTCGAATTACATCGAGAAGCGAGAAGTCTACAAATTAATGTTACTCATTGTCTGGATCCTCGTGTTTCGACATGTTCCCTTTGGTTCGTGATTCAACTGTACTTCTCGATCGTTCTTAGATCGCGGGATTTTATTTCGGATTTCTTTTTGTGCGAGCGATTGCTGTCTATATTTGTAGTTAAAAAATTATTTCGACCGTAGACGATAAACATTGGAAACTTGTAGCTGTTTAATTCTTTTTACATACAGCAGCTATCATTCATCTTATATCGGCAGGTGATAGTTCATTCGAGAAATAAATGTTTATAAATTCGAACGGTTTAGTGCACCCAGTGATTGCGCGCATAATTTTATTTCTATTTTTTTAACATGTGTAGATCAATTCTGCCGTTGATATATAATCGGTTTTGCTTATTGCTCATCGAATAATACCGTTCCCGATAAGTAGTTTCTATTTAATATGTTCGGAACATTAAGCTTTTCTGTCAAACGTTGTTTAAAGGTATTTGAAATTTTCTCGATTTTCTGAAATTAATTTCTTTCATTACATTTTCAAACTTCTTCAAGCTTCGTTGTTTCTAAGATGGCATACGTACATCTTTACCAGGTTTGGGTTTTTCTGTTATGTATTACACTTCAAGCTGCTTCACAGAATGATATTTAACACATCTTTAAGCGCATCGAAGTTTCTTGATTACACAGCAAAAACGAGATCACGATCATTTCGTATAGGTCAGGGGTGGGCAAGCTTAATAATGACACGATCGACATTAATTTTTTTTTAATTTTGCGCGATCGACTTCGGAAAATTGGTTAAATTAAACACACACAAAAATTTAATTAAAATCATTATCGACAATAATATGATAAATACGTTTTACTATTTTGCGCGATGTACTTTCATTGATAAATATTTTGGATTAATTTTTCGATGTAGAAGCGTGACATTCCATTTCGTCAACAACTCTTGTAAAGTTAGGTTTGTAATCAAATAGACGCCATTAAGTGATCATCAGTCAGAGAACTTCTAAATTGCGATTTGATGTTTTTCACTTGAGAAAACGCTGCTTCGCATAGATATGTAGAAACAAAAAATGCAAATATTCTCATTGCCGCCGATATCAATAATAATAAAATCTATACTATAGATACAAAGTAGACATCGAAACACTATCTCGCTGAAAGCAAATTTTTAATAACCACCGAGTTGACGGTAAACTTAATAACGTTAAGAATAAAAATAATTACGATTGAAATTATATTTCAGCTAATTACAGCGCGATCACAAATCCCTCGTACCATGACAAGCGACCTTGCAGGTTACGGCATTTGATTTTGTCTACTACTAATATATACACGCCTGTATATATTATTATATATATCCATTGGCAAAGGAAACCTATTGTTAACCCTAAAAAAAGTTCAGCAGGATTTTTATTCACTTTGTTTGTTTATTATAATTTGTCGGTGGTGCACGCTCCGGAGACCGTGTAATTTATTACTATTCTTCATCATTCATTTCACAACATTATTATTATTATGAATTTATTCGTAGCCATGATTATAATCGTCATAATTTTAATATTATTATTATGAATTATTATTATTCATAATTTATTATGTTATTCCTATCGTTGAATGAAATATCGAACAAGTTCGAATTTTTAAAAAATCTGATAAAACAATAAAGACCGATAAAGGATCAACCAAATAGGCAAACGAACATGAGATGATTTAACATCGCTTCATCTGGCTCCTTCACTTTCCCGGAAAACTGGTACTCATTCATCGGCCGATTCAACAGATAGTTCAGTCGACTAGAGGCGTTTTTACCATTAAAAATTATTGCCCTTAACGCGATTTACATTAAAGCTATGCCACGAGGATAACTGATACATTTTATATTTTTCTTAATGTGCGCTTGTACAAATAGACAATACAAGTTCAGTTAAACATGTGTAAAAGTACGACCATATGTATCTGTTTCAGTAAGCAGCCTTCCGGTTTTATGCTACGACAGCAATGTCTTGATTTGTACGACCTTAGATGATTCTGCAAAGAGTTCGTAAGGGGAACATTAGTCGATTTAGTCTTCGGACCGGATTATCTGGCAGTGTCGACATGCAGATTCGTCGAATTTGAGAGTTTGGATGGTTAAATTTTTCGTATTATTCCGATAAACCTGCGTGAGAGCGCCACATATTGCTCTTAGCAATTTTAACTGTTATTATTCAGCAGCGTTCTATAATAAAACTCTGTAAAAGAAAATTTAAAATTCCACCAGTAGCCTCATCTTGTACAGCAGAAATTATAAAGCAATATCATATGAAACCAAAACAAGAAATGCAAATATATTGTTATTAACCGATTCAATGTCAGCAATACAAAAAATCAGTAATAGAACAGACAAGCAGGATACTATTTTGTGGAATATCGTAAAGGATATGCGGTAAACTTAAAAAATTTGAATACTAAAGTAGTATTTAAATGGATTCCGGGGCATAGTGGAATAAACTGCATTGTGGATAAACTTGCAAAGAATGTATCAACAAATATATAAAATATCCTTGGAAAGAATTTAGAAGTAAATTAAAAAAACAAAGTTTAATAGACCGGGACCACAGAAATATTAGTACACATTGTGGAAAATACTATTACAGTATACAAAAGGAAATATGTACAGTTGGTTTTCGAATAACATGCACAGAGATTATATTAAAACAATGATAAAATTACGGCCGGATCATTAACTCCTAAAAAACTAAAACAAATTGAAATAATAAATTCAGATTTATGTGAATGTACAAAAGAGGAGAAGGATCTATCGACGATATAATATGGAACTGCAGAATAACAAATATAGGGAGAGAAGAATTCGAACATACGATACATTACCAGTGCATGTTAGTCAGATAATTAGCGAGCCGACTACAAGAGTGAGTGGGGAGTTGTTATATCGGTTTATAAAGATTAATAATATTAAGATATAACATAAAGTACATCAATTGTTATCTAAATGGGTAATAAAAAGAAATGTTAGATACGTTCGAAATTACTATTCGCTGCTGAACACCATAATTCGATTCTATATTTCTATTTCGCCGCCAAAACTTCATTGTAGCAGCTTGTTTTGTAACGAAGTTTTAGCTTTTTTCTTCCTAGGATACACAGTATAATAACCGGAATATCTGAATTTTTCCCAAGCTGTAGTATGTGCGATACTCAAGTAAGTTTTTTTATCCATAATAAGACCGAGATATTTTACAGTATCAGTCTGAGTAACTGATTGCTGATCATAGTAGACTGCCTGTCCGTAATGTCAAAGTTATATCTATCGATTTATCTGTTTCGAACTTAATTCTCTATTTCGTGCATCACTTTCCCGTTACTTGTAGATGAAGTTAGATCGAGATGCAACTTCCGGACTTTTGTCGGCGGCTATAATCGATCAGCAAAGGTAAATATTTATGTAAACGGCGTTGTAAGGATATATGCTGTGAATATACAGGGTAGGTCCCACAATACTTCCTTGCGGCACAAATTTATTTTTGGATATATATATATTACAATTTACCATCCAGGTCATTTAGTGGTATTCCAATAATTTCGATATATAACACGATGGAAATCTCGTACCCGTAAGCACAAACCTATGCTCTTAGATTAGATTCTGTTTCGTCTTAATAGTCTTACTTTAATAACAGGCTAGAATCTAAAATAATCGGATGATTTCCAACCTCTCTGCATGACATCGAACGTACTCTTTAGTAAACTGTTATAGGTACGTATTTCGAGTACTCTATATAGTTGATCTTATATAACCGCCTAGTTGTATCGCGTCTGTCTAAGTGTGAGCCGAGCGCACTTATTTTTATCGATATTTCTATGTCACCGATTCTAACAGGAGGAGCGTTAGTAAACAGAATATTTACAGATTTTCTTTAAAATCTTCTTTTCCATTAACAATATCCCGCTGCGGCGGGAATCTGTTTGACTTTTCCAGAACGGTCAAATATTAGGAATAGATTTATCTCAACTATATTTACGTTCAGTTTCCCGAGCGTGGAGTAATTGAGATTACTGCGGAACTTGATTAAACGTATGATTGTGTTAATAAATACGAAAAATAACTTGTCTATATATTTAACAAAAAATCCGCGTTATCTGAGCAAAACAAATTTTTAATATATCAAAAAGTAATTTTACCGAAATTACTTTTGTACCCTGCCCAGTCTCGTCTTATACTAGCAGAAGTAATATAAACCAGGTTGTAAAGATGCAAAACCATCGACTTCGAATAATATTGAATAAACCTCGCGATTTACTTCGATAAAATTTTTACACGATATGTTAAAATTTCCTTATGTACAAGAAATGATTAAAACCGAAAAATTTTTCGACGTTTGTAAATATCCGGATATTTCGATAGTAAATTCCATAGGTGATTAACCAAATACATGTATAAAAGATATAAGCGCAGGCGTACATGTCTTTTTCCATATAAACCTTAAATGTCAACAAATAAATTAAGATACTTATAAGTTCATTTTGAAAAGAAAAGTTCTCTGTTAATTTTAAGGGAGCAGGTTTTTTTTTTTGTATTCTATATTTTTTCCGCAATATTACGTATAAGTTCTTTCTTTATAAAAATATGTTTAACTTTGATTATACTTTTACCTTTGCGTTTTCTGGAGAGAATAGTTATAACATTCGGTACGGAAATATTTCTATTTTATATTTGTGTTTTTTGTATAACGTAGAATTAACGGGGGCATAATAATAAACGAATTTTCAAAATTTTCAAAATTTTTAATTACATATGTAAACATATTTTCGCTCTTATTCTAAGATCATTTCCAAAACGTAACGCACCGAAATATCGATATTAGCTTCAAGAAGCTTTGCACATACGCACATCGGTGGTTCACATAAAAAATTCGCAAAATACCCTCCAAATGTGTATTTTCGAAAATAGCATTTATAAGTTATTCTATTTTAGTTTAATTACAAAAATTAGTTAAAATCACTAAACGTTTATTTTCTTGAAAATCACAAAGATTTTCGGCAATTACTCATTATCACGCGATATTTAATTAAAATTAAAATAAAGATTTAAAAAATAAAAACACAAAAATATAAATTTAAGATCACAAAGTTACAAATATAAAATGAAGAATAGATACTTAAAACTATCTGACAGTGACTGTGGTAAACAACACAATCAAATATCAGTAATATAAAATTTACAGAACAGTAGCTAGAAAATAATTATTTTATAAAAATATGTATTTGAACAATGAAAAATATATATTTTATAATAATCAAAAATCAATAGCTAGGGATAATATAATTTTTACAATATACTTTTTAAAATTAATTCTTCCTCAAATTTACAATCGAATTTAATAAATTATTTTTATCCCTTTCTTTAATTATTTCCTTTTTTTTTTCGAGTAGTTTTCTTTTTTTAAAATGTTTTTCTGTATGCAAAATTTTATAATTTTGATTTATTCCACAATCTAAAAATTCTAATTTAGGTTCAGGTTTTAATTCTAGGAATCGAGTTTTCATAAAATTACCGGGAAAAAATATCGACCTCCGTATTCGATAATTATTATCGACGTAGATACAGATTACAACAGAGTTCGGTTGGGCGGTTGTAAATAATTAAATATCGGGCGTATCTTAATTAGCCGAATGAATTATTACAGTTATTACCGCCATAGTCGTTAATTGCATCGCTACGTCATTACCGCTTTAATTATTTATTATTATCCGCAATTATTATTATTTAATATCAACGCTGACGATACCTTTGTCGTTTATTACTAATACTACTAGCGACGATTTGTTTCCGTGGCTTAGCGTTCATAATTAGCAAGATAACCGAGACGCGATCCTATTAAAAACGGGAAAAATATAACGATAAATAAGCGTTGTCCGGGATAACTAATTTATTCCCCCATATTCACGGTTGATAGATATTTGTTTCGATTTCCTGACAGCCTTGTCTAGATTTTCTTTTCTTTTTGCCAGGAGTTCGCTCGACGATCGCTGGATGTATTCAATTAATTTACCGTGTTTAGCTGTGCAATCTATTTAAAGTGAAATCGAAAAAAAATTGTCCGTTTAAAATCGATCAAGGTCTACCGAACGAACAGCATATTTCAAAACTTCAAATAACGCAACGACAATCGACTAATTTAATTTTAATTCATAATCGTCTAGGGGGATAATCGTTCATAATATGTCTGAACGGCCGGAAAAATTCTACCCACGTCAAATCGGACAAATATAATATCGAAACGTGGTAAGATTTCCTAAAAGGCGTTCAATTTGGACATTCTACGTTGTAATATGGTTTGTGATATAAAAGACTGCGATATGAAAACATTACATAGTCATTCATCTGAGGATTAAAACAATCGACTTTGGGTAGAAGAAGCGCTGCGATTTTTTTATTTTTAATAAAAGTCCCGAAACTATTAATTGTTACAATCTTAATTTTACAATTAATTTTGGTAACTAAGTTAATACACGATACTTAGTACGTACATACTAAATACAATTATTGCGGTACACTAGTCCAATGACTAGGTCCTTAACCACACTTTCATTATAACTACATATTAATTATAAGAATTATAATAATTATAAGACTAGGTCACGGCTAGATGCAGACGCTTAAGACGTCATTGTCCTGTTCCGTATTGAACATCCTCACTTCGTGTTTAGTTGCCATATTCTTTATGACATCTTTTATGGATGGCATCTGAAGATCGCGATGTATATCCGTCATTAATACGAATATTTTGTCTAGGTTGAATTTTTTTAAATCGAATTTCTTCTACATCCCCATAAAGCAGTACTGTATTTCCAAATCGGTGTGATAATTTGCTTGTAATGTAGCTTATAGTTTTGATAATTAATGGCGAGTGTGGACCAATGAGCCGGTATAGTTTTTTAGTTTTATTTTTTATTTGTTTTTGTTTCATCCAGACATGGACTTACAAAGGGAGTTTGTTGTATAAGTAGATTCCAAGGTACTTTACAAAAGATGTCTGTAGGACCGTCGGGTTTCCTAAATATACTCTATAAATTGGATCAACGATTCGATTAGTAAATGTAATATGGACCGACTTCAATTCATTAACCTTGATCCTCCAATTCGTTGACAAATAACTAATTCGATGAAGCGCACGTTGGAGTTTTATTACGGCATCAGATTATTATCCACTGCAAGTATCATCGGCAAACGTCGCGGTTGTAGTATCGTCATCTGTTGATAGATCTTTTGTATACAATAAGTATAAGATCGGCCCCAACACGCTGCCCTGTGGGATGATCCCTGTATCTATAGTGTAAATCGATAGTTACGTGATATCCGTTCGTTTATTTCAAATTGATGACTTTAGTATCAACCGTTCGCATTTGTTTGATATTACATGATGACGTTAAAACAATTTCTAAGCAATAAACGACCAGCTAACATATATTAAAACTAAGGTCGTGATGCGCCTCTGAAATTACAAATAAAAATGGATGGACTGATATTATTTAGGTCAAGTAATTATCACAGAGAATGAAGCAACGGTTAAAGAAGTAAAAAGACGAACTCATCTTTGGTGGATAGCTTGTGGAAAGTAAAGCAAGGTGTTCGAGAATAAAAATGCGCACAACGGACTAAAAAAGAAAGTGTATGAACAATACCTTCTTCCGGTGTTTACATGTGGAGCGGGAACATGGACTCTGACGAAATATACAGTTAAGAAACTTGCCGTAAATAAGAAAGCCCACGAAAGAGTAACGTTGGGAATTAAGACGTCAGATAGGAAAGCCAATACACGGATAAGAGAGCAGACTAAACTTTCGGATTCGCAGTAGAACGTGCAGCGCAGCTGAAATGGGAGGGCAGGCCATATGGCGAGAAGAAATGATGACAGGTTGCGGAATGGCTGCCAGCGGAACGAAACAGAAGTCGTGGTCGGCCGAGATTGTAGAATGATATACAAAAGTCAACCGGTGTGAAGTGAATGGGTGATCGTCGTAGATGGAAGAAAAATGTGGAACGCTTACACCCATCAGCGGATTGAAATAAACGTATCGTGATATATATATATATACATATATATATATATATATATATATATATATCTTCACACGCTGAAAAAACTAAAATTATGATAATAATTGTGAAAAAAAATAGTGCGAATTCAAAGAACGAATAGTAGAAACAGAACACAACTTTTCAACATCAAGTAGAGGAAACGATCAGGAAAATATTTAAGCACTTTCGTAAACGGAGTTTAGTACAAAAAAATTAGCCAATGAAATTTAGAGATGAAATATCTAAGCAAAATGTTACCGGAGAACGGTATTATTCCTTATAATTAGTAGATAATATTTTCTAAACGGTTTTGTCGCTAGGGCAGATCTGATACATGTTGATCAATAAACAACGGTTCTTAATAAATATTATAAGTGGAAGATAATTCAGTTTTGATAATCTAATAGTAAACGGCATAAGAACGCGGGCGAACGTACAGTGGCTTAGCTGAAACCTTGAAGAGTCTTCCAGAAAAATCTTCATGGTACCCTTTCAAGGTTATCAAATAATCACTTTTTCCTTTATTTTTTTGTCTATCATTATTGTTTTAATAAAAAAAAACCAACAAATTAAATAAAATATATTTAATAGAAATAATTTATTCGAAATATAATTCTTATTAAAATGTACGTTATGAAACTTTACGGAAGTAAATAATTATTGAAAGCTTTAAACAGATTATATTTTTATATAAATGAAAATATTATTTTTATTCGTATCTATAACTCGCGTATCAGACATTATTTTTGAAAAATATTATTACCTTTAGCGTTGTGATTAGATATTTTGTTATGTATTTTAAATGATCACTAATTGACGTATTTTCTAATATATTTTTGCGAATTAAATGGTTGATGTATAAAATTGGTCGATAATTAATGAGCATAAAAATGCATTAGCTTCAATCGACTTGTCGTATTTCATCTTCGGAGATCGGCTCGGTAAATAACACTGGTTTACTTCAAATCGATTGCTTAATTATACGATAATTTTGTCAATCTGAACGTTGAAAACATATATTTGTGTTTCGCATTCGTAATTATTTCACGAGTTTATAGACCGAATTATTGCATTCGTACAGAGCTGTATATAGAATTCAGCGTACTAACGCGTATAATGTACATTGTAAAACTCATCCATATTCGCATATATTCGCAGAGCATCGGCTCGAATAAAACTGTCAATCATATCTAAGAATTTAGATGGGGTTTGCGGGTATTCAGCTACGCCCCTGAAAACGTACACTGATAATAGAGAATACAAAGATCAACAATTACCGGGGGGGGGGAGGGATGAAATATTTATTTAGATGAAAATAAAGCCTAATATACTTGTAGATGATTGATTACAAATCAAAAAAGATCGAGAAATAATTACTATGTGTATTTATAAATGAAATATCTATAAACAGTTCAATTAGGAGTAAAGTCATTTAGGTAGGATTGGAGTGTATACTATTACATAATTTTTTCCCAAAATAAATTACATAACTTTCTAGATTCGATAGATTTCGCTAATAGATTCCGACGTGAAGTTAAAGAAAAACATGTATCCGCTATACGATATAGCGCAAGATTTTTCCTACAATATTAACTAGAAAAGCCGACTGCGGGAAGATATTATTAGAACGAATAATAATAAATCTAGATGCGAATTTATACAGCGGTATCTGATATTAAGAATATATAGAAAAAGTTAATTGCGCTACTAACTAAGCAGCTGCTGTAAAAATAAAATATGTAACAATGTTAACTTTATTATTAAGGTTAATAAGATTTTTTTAACGTTCATTTTATACGTGATACTTAATTACACGTATATGGCGAATCGTTCCCACGAAGAAATTAACGTAATAATATTAATAACATGATGATAATAATGATGGCATCGATGATAATAATAAAAATAATAATTATAATTATTTCAATTTCAATTTCAATTTATTCGATTTTTGTTCAGTACATTCGAATATATCATAAAAAAAGAAACCAGTTCGAAGCGTAACATAAAAGAAGTAAGACAAAAAATTTAAAAATAAATAAAAAACGATAATAAAAATATTAATGAATAATGTTCATAATAATGCGGCGGAATTTCGTTTTGAATATAATTACAAATATATTCTAATCAATTAACATCTCCATCAATCTGTCTTCCAATTAGTACGAACTAATATTAATTTTTTTAATCTCAAATTTACAATTTTTTCCGATTTTTCTTTGGAGTCATATATAAGCATTATATTATATATATATATATGACGGTTAAACGAGTTTTATTTGCATTTATATGATTTATTTCGTTAAATAAGGGAAAATGAGAGTGATATGATGTCACTGGAATTGTACACGGGAGAGTAAGATAGGAAAATAATGGTGAAAACCCATTTTAGCGCGGTTATTTAAATTCGGAACTAACAAAACAGGTTTTCATGAATGTAATTCTTGAACATCTATATTTATATTTATACACACATAAAGCATGAAGATATACTAAATATATACACGTGTATACATACATATATATATATATATATATAATATCTGTATTATGTATATAACACAATGTTTATTGTCGCGTTGGTTTTAAAAGTAAAATTATAATTAGTTTTTCCAGTTGTACTCTACGTCCGTATGTGATAACGAATCTCTACACGTGTTATGACAATAAACTTTATAAGCCGCGTGTAGCACGATATTATATCTTAATAACATAATTATCCTCGAATTATTGGCTCGTCTTAAAACGTGCTCCAAGTGTGTATTGTGTTACGAGATAATACACAGAGGAGGATATAACTAAATCGATGCGCAACGAGACCTGAATATTATAATAATAATAATAATAATTAGGAATAATATACCTTGTCGCTATTATTATTTATTATTACTAACATTATTATTGTATTTACCGTAATAATTATTAGTAGTGAATAATATTTGCGTTATTTATTGATATTATTATTATTATTATTATTATGTATGTTCCCGTTATTATTAAATTAACCGGCTGTCGGATGCACAATGAGAAAACTAATCACCGCATGGCGCCACTGTTTAATTATATTATTGGCGTGCCTTTACAATAGAAGTAATTTTACGAATTTTGGTCCGCTATCTTCGAATTAAATAATTTAAAAAAAAAAAATTAGAATTTCCAGTGCACGTTTAAGGGGAAAAATTTAAAAAAATATCGTACGTTGTTTATATCGTTTAAACAATTTGCCGCCTATATAATGGTAATTAATATTTTTTTTTGTCCGTCAAATCGCGGTATACGTCACGATTTCCTATTTGAAACAGTTTTAACTCGTCTACAAAGTCTGTCCGAGCTTTAGATTTTGATGCGAGAAAAGCCATATTGATTTTTTTTTTCAATATATTTTTAGAATATGTTAGATATGACACAATTCGTCTATAATTATCGTATTTTGTGCACGTGCTCGGTTTTACTTTATACAGTTTTTCTAGGCCATTATATCTGAAAATCCTTTAACTATACGTAGTTCAGTAGTATACGTTTAACTTTTGAGGCATCGAGGGCATTCTTCTCTAGCACTACGTTTCAAAAAAAGTTGGTACTTTTTATGGCATTTTTCTTCAGCGTCCAGCATTTATATAACGACATTACTAATGTATTCGTATTAAATAGATGGACTTTTGTTACTTACGTCATAGCTCTTCCACATAAGCGACGAAATGTACTTATTGCCGTACGTGCTTTTTTTCGCTGCGTTCTTTTATATCGATGATAATTGATATACATATTTATCTATCGCTTTTCTCCGACATCATGTTGTATACGGTTTCGTGTAATCGTAATCTTTTTTTTTCATTTCTGACTTCAACGCCCTGTTAAGATACTTCAGCATTTCATCTTCCAACATGGTAATTAAGGTTGCATCACAGCCTCAAATCTGAATGCAAATATTCCATCCTTCGGAAGATTTTCTAATTGTCTATTCGATGTTGAAGAGTACGGCACTAAATATATATAGCCTCGATGAGCGTCTTTTACTATTTTGAGAAAATTTCCGTTAGCTTATTACGTATTCCGATGTTTCCTGGGCTGTTTTCCTATATAAAGATTTATTGTAGTCAACGGAGAGGCCCCACTTCTCTGAGTATCCTCATTTCTTTTTTTCAACACAATCGAATGCTTTTTAAAATAATCGATAAATGTAATCTTCGCATTAAGTTCTACGCGTTTTTCCGCTATTGTCTAATTATACAAGATTTATATTATAATATTGTTTTTATTAATAAAGCGGTTGATGAATAAAATTAGATTTAATAGAAGCGAATACTGGCATCGCATCCAGTTTCGAGACTAAGAAATCGGACAGAATCGGTGAAAATCTAAAGGATATCATTACTTACGGAATTACAGTTGAATTAGAAGTTTTCGCGAAAATTTCTAATCGTAAAGTTTGTTATCGTAATCTATATAGATTATTATGTTCGGCGCATTACATTTAGGAATGCAGCAGGAATCGGAGGGTGGTTTTTCATTATATATATATCACCTGAAAAAAGCTGTACACGTTAAAATAAAATGTTGTCAATAATCTTTTTATGTTATTTTTTTTTCAAAAAAAAGTATATTTTGATACTATAATATGAAATACGATTTACACATTTTCTTAATTATACGCTTCGTCGAGCAAAATTGTTCGTCGACGAGAGGAGATTAACGATAAACATTTTACTGTTTAAATTAATACTATGCTTATACATTCGGCATTCACACTCGCACGCATTCGTATCTTAATTTGCACTTTCATTTTCACTCTCACCTTTTTCCTAATTAATTTTTCTTATTTCTAATTGCACCACACGTAGTAGCTGGTCGTCTTTTGAATTTTACTCGCTCCGCATTAAAATTTTTTCTCGTAACTTTTATTTATATATTTTTATTTCAAATTTAATTATTCTTATTTTTATCATCATTTATATATTAGTATTTATCACGCTGTTCAGATTGATTTTCAATTATTATTTCAGCGGCTAAATCTCCTCTAATCACGTGGAAGTTTGTTTAGCAATTTCGCCATTTATTCGTTCGTATATTTCATTCTCACCGCCAGTATTACGTATTTTTCATTTTAGTTCGGAATTCGTAAATGTTGTCTGTAGATATTTTTTTTTTAAATTTCTTTTTTACTAGGTAGTGTCGAATTTTTCGGAAATAAATATAGCTCCGCGACTAATTACGTTCTTGTAAAAGTTCATTTAATAATTTTTGAACTTTTTTTAATTTTACTTTTAATAAATTCAGACATATTCTTACGTCTTCAGGATAGGATTTAGTTGCTGAACCCCGAGCTTCAATCTACATAGAAGTATACTTCGGACGACTACTACTATTACTTTTATTTTTATTTTTTAAATCCATTCGCACTTTCACACATCCTTAGTTGTTATAATTTATTCTTGTCGACGGATTTAGACGTGTATATTTATTCAGCTTGTCTCGCATTCCATCTACACAAAATGTACTACAATTTGTCTTCTAGTTATTTATTTTATAATATTTCATAGCAGTAGCGTACAATTTTTATCATATGAAATAATTAACGTTATTATTTCGTAATTATTTTATTGTATAGTAATTTATCTTCATTCGCACGACGTCACTCATTATTACCCGCTCACAAGTACTCCCTCATATATTTGTTTTTCTCACTTTAGTTTATCTCAGTTTGTAGTAGCAGGCCATCTCATTTTATTCTTAATTTTTTTTCCCTTTTTCATCGATTTAAATATTATCGCGTACTAATGTTTCATTTTATTCATATTTTCTACCTTCTCGTGTTTTATTTTAAGCAGACTAGTCTTTTTCCAGTTGATACTAACGTCGTCTAGAAATAAAATTAGAATAGAACGCAAAAAAAATCGAATCAGAATTGAGACGAATTCGTACATTACGCTAGTACTGATCTTTATTAGAAATACAAAATACGAAGAAATAATAATTTAATCGAAATAAATAAGAATTCATATATATATATATATATATATATATATATATATATATATATATATATATATATATATATATATATATATATAATATACGCATAAAATTATCCAGCACACGAAGATGTCTTAAGGAATATGTAAATTCGGAATTGATCCTAAACCGATAACCTAGAAAGACATTTTATTCGTGTCTTATCGTCGATAACCTACAATTCATCTCCCTTTCTACGATAACCTTCCAACTTTATCTCCATCGCGATACGTATCTTCAATTTTCATTTCACAATTCGACCGAACCGCTGCTCCATTGTTTATCGCTTTATTTTCAGCAGCCACCTAGACCGCCTTCTTTACTTATTTGCAGCAATTTTCTGGTTCAAGTGAAAATATTTTCCCAATGACAGGAAAATAAATATAATATAACGAAGCGCTAGTGTGTGCGTGGGTGTGAATATATTTCGTATACATTATATTATTTTCTTTTTACGCGTAAGAAAGTGAAGTAATACATTTCTACACTCCATCTGTCTCATACATATATATACATTAAAATATATACAGATATAAAAATATATAATATATATATATACATATTTATGGTAGTAAACTATGGGATAGTTATTATTACGATGAAATACGTTAATAAATAAATTACCATAGTAAAAATTACTTATTTCACAATATCTATATATAGCACGTGTGTACCGGACGGTTTCCCCTCACCCCTAAATAAATCCGCGGATCTAGTTTGGTAGTCAATCGAGACGTCGAATGATTTTTTCTGTCTGCTCTCCTCAACGAAATGATTCAACTGACGGCGGTCTATCAACCGGTAGATACGTGTTATTATGACATTATAGTCACGATAACCATATATATATATATAAAAGAATTAAAATTATGCACGCCTAATTACGCATATTATAACATTATATATGTTATTATATTTATTATATATATATATATATATATATATATATATATATATATATATATATATATATGCAATATGCAATAATGTTTAAGTAATAAAACTATATCTCTATTTTATAATGACAACGACTGAACTTATAGAAGTTTATTACTATTTGTATACGCGGCTGTATAATACGCACGTATATATATATATATGTATGTCCACACACACACACACATACAGACATATATACATATATATATATATATCAATACAATGAATTCGTATGAGTTTATAAAATATGAATATAATTAGATAACCAACCGTGGTAGGATATTGTAAATGAAGTACCGCGTAATCAAAGTAACAGGTTTGTAATATACAAAAAGAGATATGTTTTATATAACTAGCTCTAGGTCTAAATAGACTTTAGTGTAATTTTATAAATTAACTGTTCGTGTGTGCGCTTTTTTTAAAGCGACATTTCGTCGAACTGTGCGCCAAGGAACCAATATGCAGCTGGCCCAGTTTGTGGTCCAAATGTTTTATTTTCAAAGTTATATGTTTTTGTTTTTTAGGCCGCCGATCAATTTTGTTTGTCCACAAATACACGACAAAATATTAGACAAAAGTTTACACCAAAAAAAAGTAATATCGAAAATGTATGTGCGATCCGTTAGGATTCTGAAACCTGCACCTGAAATAAAGCGAATATAAATAAGTTACAAGCGTTCGCGATGTGGGTTTGCGGGAAAATGGACCGAAAAGCTGGGTAGAAAAAATCCGAAATAAACAGGTACTGCGGCAAATTGAAGAGAGATGATCGTTATTAAATCGGATAAGGAAAATACGATTAACTTGGATGGGTAACTTCGACACGTATTTCGAAATATTCTCAAATGTAAAGTCCAAAGAACTCGCGGCAGACCGATACACATGTTTATAACAAGAACCCTATTAAAAGATTAAAGAACAACACTGGATTAAAAAATGCCGCGGAAGACTGAAAAAGACGGATATTTACTATCATGGAAATGGACCAATCTTGGGATTGTACTGATACATGATCGAGTGGATAAATAGATAAATATATATATCACGATAAGCCTTTATCTATCCACTCCTGGATGAAGGCTTTCTCCAACGTCTTCCAACCCCTTCTTGTGCTTTCCTTAACCAATGTTTCCCAGCTACCTTTGCTATATCATTGTGCCACCGCGTCATTGGCTTTCCTTTTTCTGTCCATCGGCCACCGCTATAACATCCGCTTTGACTATTTATTATCTTCTCTTCGAGCAATGTTGCCAGCCCAATTCCATTTTGTTGTAGACATTCGCTCCACCGCATCATGCAACCGTGTTTGTTCCTGTATCCGTGTATTCTTTTTACGATCCGATAATTTCATATCCAGCATCATTTTCTCATGTGCTGTCTCAGCTTTTCTTATCCTCTTTAAATTTGTTTTTGTATACGGCCATGTTTCCGAACCATATACAAGAATCGGATGTACTCATTTGTTATATAATTTATCAGATTAATCGGTATTATCGCCGAATACTCTGCGTAATTTTCCAATCCGCGATAGTGATATTCTTCTTGTCACTTCTTCTTTCGTTTTCTTTATTTGTTGTGATTTTTTGACCTACGTATATGTAACTATTTACTTGCTCTATCTGTTCCGATTTTAGTGCTATTTGTACACTTTTTCTGCGTTCGTCATTATTTCTGTTTTATGTAAATTTATTTTCACTCCTATTTTGTTCGAGTGTACATTTAAATCTGTTATAATCGTCTGTGTGTCTTCTGCACTTCGGCTCACTAGAATTATATCGTCCGCGACTCTGAAGCGATTCAAATATTCACCGTCTATTCTAATGCCGGTTGTAGTCAAATTCAAGTTTTTAAACACGATATCCAAAGCGCGGATAAATAATTTCGGTGAGATGGTATCTCCTTGTCTAACACCTTTCTTTTAATGGGATCTTTTTCGTTTTTTTCCATAAATTTATTTGCATTGTAGCAGACCCATAAATGTTCTTTATAATTTGTACGTACTTGTCACTGATACCAATTATTTTTAATGAATTCAGTACTGCCCTGACCTCTACTGTGTCAAACGCCTTCTCGTAGTCTATAAATGCCATGTATAAATCTACTCTTCACATTTCTGTATATTAGCATTGTAATCGTCAGCAGATGTTCGTTCGTATTGAATCCTGATCTGAAGCCAGCCTGTTCTTTTGGCTGATTGAAATCAATTTGTTGTGTTATTCTATTCGTTATTATACGATAAAATAATTTATACATTTGTGACAGTAAACTAATTGGTCAATTGCTCAGATTGCGCATATCTCCCTTTTTATGTGTAAGGATTACTTCTGCTTCCATCCATGTAGTTGTGGTATCTTAACTTCTTCGAAACACCGATTGAAAAGTTGACAAATTGCAGTAATCATCGTGTCTCCACTATATTTAATCATCTCCGCTAGGGCTCCCCATCTGTTCCCGGGGCTTTGTTGTTTTTTATTCTTCGGAGCGCATTCCTTATTTCATCTTTCGTTATTTCAGGAATTTCTTCAATATTATTATCTACAGCTTCTTTACTCGTATTTACAACCATATCTTTTCAATTACCATTGTCTACAAAATATTTTTCCATTCTTGAATTATTTTGTGTTTCACAACTTGTCCAGTAGCACTTATTATTTTGGTTAGTATTCTATTTCCGCCCATGACAATGCCTTTCTGAATATATTCGGACCTCTATTGTTTTCAATAGTTTCCTGTACCAGACGGGTGTTGAAATTCCTGATATCATTTCTCATTTCCTTTCTTATTCTTTTGTTTAATTCTTCGCGCAGAATCGAATTTTTATCCCTGTCCACTTTTTAAATTCTTCGTTCTTTTAACAGTGATTTAGTATTTGTTATTTAATATTTTAATTTTCGATGCTACTTTAATTGCACACTTCTTCATTGTTTCCGCTATAAACCTCGCTTCATCTTCAATCGTTGCTGTTGGTTTTCTTTTAGTAGTGCAAAATGCAAGTCTTTCTGGTATTCTTCTAGTTTTTGAGACAATATTTTCGGGTCCGCATTCGCTGGCATCTGTTTCGATTTATATTTAGCTTGCTTTAAATTGATTTTTAGTTTTGGCTCTTACCAATCTGCGATCACTGCCTGTGTTTACAACGCTTAGTACTGTGACATTTTGTATTATATGTAGTTTATTCGAAATTATGAAATCGATTTCGTTTTTTTTTATGTTTGTAATCAGGGCTGCTCCATGTCCATTTTTTTTCGTTCTTTTAAAAGTTCATGGCATAGAGTTCATTCATTTCGAGAAAGCTGGCTAACATTTATCCCCTTTCATTTCTGATGCCTCTACCATACTTCCCAATTGCTGTCTACTTTTCGTCTGAACGTGTCCCAATTTTGGCATTAAAATCGCCGACTAAATAAAAATAATAATTAAATATATATTAATGATAAAATATATAACACAATTAGATTCGCTGATGATATAGATAGCAGAAACAGAGAAGGTACTACAAGAGTCTTTAAATGAGTTCAAAGCACTAGAACAAAATGTAAAATGAAAATAAATACTGCGAGAACTAAAGTGATGGTATCTTCAAAAAATGTAAATCAAAGATTAAATATTGTCTTAAATCGAAAGAGTTTCAAGTAACGGAGTTCCCTACTTAGGAAGCATAATATCTTCAGATCGTAGAAGTATGAAAGATATCAGGAGAAGAATAGCCCTAGCGAAAAACGCGTTTATGAAAAAAACCGTTCCTCATATCGAAAAATATATCAATTAGTACCAGAAAACATTTCGTATAAAGCGTTATCAGGAGTATGGTATTGCATGGATCGGAGACATGGATGGTTTTAAAAAGAGAAAACGATAAGCTCTGGCGCCGAATGTTAAGAATATCTTGGACGAGTAAAATATCTAATAACGAAGTTTTACAACTGATAAACGAACGTCGCGAAATACGAAATGGTCGGGCATTGCATCAGACATTCGGAATGGATGGCAACATTAATTGAAGGAATGATGAACGGAAGACGAAGTAAAGGTAGACAACGAATTGGATATATGGAGCAAATAAAAAATGACGAAAATTATGTCGTTATAAAAGCACGAGCATGCTCCCGTAGAAGGATCTAATGTGCTGTATGTTACTCACCCACCAACCGCAAGGTTGAACAGAGAAGGAATATATATATATGTAACTATACCAAAAAATATTTGTTCTGTATAGTTTTTGTAACTTTTGTATAGTAAATTCGTCCAGTCCACACTATTGGGATAACCGGTAAAGTTATTGTATTGTATACTATTAAATATTATTTTCGGGGTTTAGTTCAGAAGGTGTTTAACAAATATTTAATCTTTTTCAACAATATAGCGTGAAATCTATCGCTTATATAATTAATCCGATTACGGAATATTAAACTCTTATAAAGACAAGAATCTTGTATTATATAGATCTAATCGTTAACTTTCACGGGATGGCAATATTCGCTTTTCTATCGATAAAATTAATGATCTACTTTTTTTTTTGAGAGAGGGATCCATCTTTACTTTTTAATTGCACGATCGATTGCGGTTCAATCTGAATTGCGGTTTACATTCCTATTTGTTATAGATAATGTGAAAGGAGTATTTAAAAAAATAGTTCATTTATACATTATATATATATATATATATATACATTTATGCCTCGTGGAGCACACAGGTAGTTGTAACTAAAATCTCTAGTAAATAGTTATTCGACCGCCATTTAGTGCGCTACTCCGTGATCAGCAGAGAAACGAAAAGGCGACCAAATGAGTTTGTACGTTTACGTCGTACGAGTTAGTAACATCATTTTCAGCGAAGAAGTTAGCGATGTTAAAAGTTCATGTTGACGATAGAACGGGAAAAATTCACTCGGCGAAAGTGTTATTATTAACCGTTTAGTCACGATGTCCACTATATGGTACATTAAATTTTAACGCTAACAAAATTGTTCATTTTCTGGTTGAGGTGAAATGTCTAGCATTTTAAAAATATTTTCTTGTTCAAAATTATCTAGAGTTTACCAAAGAAGCGGTATTGTGTAGTAAACACTTGTATAAAATTTATAATTTCACGTAGAAATTTGATAATATATGACCGAAAGGGTTAAATATAGTTAAACTTAAATGACGACTATCTAGTTGTTAATAACCCGGTCGAAATTTCATTGTACCGACCATCGTGCTTCGTTTTCGAGGAGGTATGCTACATTTAATAGAAACACTAAGGTAGACTACGATTAAGATGGATGACAAGCTGACAAGGGATTTAGTGGAATGTATTTTGTTAAAATTAATAAAAAACCATTCCCGATGGTAGAGCTATTTCGTTCGTTTTGCTACGTAACAGTTTTCGCTAATGCAGAATGTAAATTTTAAAATGTTTTTTACGTATTTTTAAATTTATAGAGATGGTACTCTGTACGAGTAGTTTCTTAATTGGGACAGCGTATTCTCACGTTAAATTTCACAAGAATTATTATCAACGCGAAATAAAACAAATCTGAATTTGCTGACGTCATTTTATCGCATCTCGATCTTTACAGTAAACAGCTATATCAGTCAATCATCAAACCCATCAGGTACTATGGGATCTAACTTTGGGAATGCGTAAAGACTGCTATAAAGTTATTCGTTCAATTACCAATCCGTATTGATGTCAAAGGATCGTGCATGTAAATCTGAATATGAAGTAGGTAGACGAGGTCATTAGTCGCAATAAACATCTGATAAAATTAGCGATATAAAATGATTGCGTTCAAACAAAATATAATGCAAAATTATATTTCTATACAGCAGCAATTTTAAACTGAAATTTTAAAAGAATTTTTAAACAAAACCTGTTAATAATTTATATATATATATATATGTAATTTGGTTGCACTGCTTCCATTTAACATTACGAAATAGTACACTGTAAAAAGTAAAAAAAAGAAAAACCATTAGTAAATAAATCTATTTTGTTTGTTGTTTCATAATTTTATATTTTTTGATTTAAATTACGAAATAAATACTTTCAAAATAGATGTTACTGTAAGTTTATGAATTGTTAAAATAATGTTACCTTTATTTTAACTAAACAAATAAATCATTTATTTTTTAGTTAAAATCGAGTGTAAGTTAATTAATTTAAGAAACTATTACATCGACCAAAATTTAGAAGGTTATTATATTTCGGTGAAATGTATTTAACATCTATAGAACAAAGAAATAAAGTAATCAGGATGAATTTATATATGTCGCGGTAATACTCGGGAATTTGGATTTGGGATAGTGATAAAGAAGAGGATATTTGCCGTAATAAGCTAGGCGAGACAATAAGTGACGGTGAAACCGAAGCTTATAATAATAATAATAATAATTCAGGGGTATGTAGAGCTATAATAGATAGCAGCACAGAAGGATCAGAAGAATTTTTGAAGAGTTGGGAAAAACAGTAAACACGAGTAAAACACCGGGACATTGTTTTCGCAATAGATGATTATAGTGTAAAGATGAATAAAAATCGTAATAGAAGTGTCGTTGCGGGGAAATACTGCCCGGATGATGAAAATGAACAGGTTGAACGACTGCTGGGGTTTTACGGCGATAAATGACTTTAAAATATGCGATACATGGTTTAAACATCACCCTACAATTTTAAATACGCGGGACAAGCCCTGAATATAGAAATCAAATAGATTTCATATTAGTAAACTTAAGGAGTAGGGACATAGTTAAGAACAGTCGTACTTATTTAAATTGTTATCGTTTGCTATGTACATTTTATTACCTGAAGATTATCTAACTGTTGAAAAGCTTTGTGTTAAAGTTTAATTGCGTATGATTAGTGATTTATATTCAGAACTTTATCATTTTTTTTTCTTTTAATAACAATCACTACATCCTGTATGTATGATATATGTATATATAAATATATAAATATATATATATATATATTTATATATATATATATATATTGGAGGGTTAATATTTAATGTAGAACGGTTTGTGAAATCTAGAAATTTAAAGTTCAATTATTGTACAAGAAATGAAGAGAGCAAATTCCTAAGTGACAGTCGACGCAAAATACTAATTATAGTCTTCCAAGCGGCGAAAGGGAACAAGAATGTGTCAGTATGGAAAATTATACGTTGAATTCTACAAACATGTATATATATATATACATGTACATATGTTGAATATATAGTATAGATGAAATGAAGAAATATTCAGCTTCTTAGGAAACATCTCCGATTTTGATTTTATTTGATGATTATCTGTCTGCTTTTTAGCGTGCGAAACTCGCCCATACGAATAATTTTTTTATTTAATACACGACCGCGATGCCAATTTGGCTTAGTCACGGTATTCGTGGAGTACAATCTTAAATTTATATTATATATATGTAATATATATATATACTATATTCTAATACGCTTTCTCATAGCACAGTTAACGTAGTTAACGAACGAACAACAGTTTGATAAGTTTAAACCTTTTCCATCATTAATAATTATTTCATTAATAATTATAACCATTTAAATTATATTTTAAACGTACGTCGCTAGTATAAGTACATTCAAACAAGAGAAATGACAAACGGTATCGGGAACATCTAGTGCACAGAATTCACAAATATTAGAGGATATAATTTTAAAACGCTCCAGATATGTTCCAAAGGTACCGTGACCAGTAAGAACTTGACTTATATAAAAATTTAACTTCAATAATTTCTTTAATTTAATTCTTTCTCTAATATCTTTTAAAAATTTATACGTTAATCTACCGTTGACTGTTCCATCTGTCTTGCCATATATTTAAAATTACCGTTGTAATTAGCCTTTTGAAATTCGTAATATTAACCGTATTAGCATAATGTAAATTTACGTTAAATTTTTTTATTATATCGATCTAATATGTAATAGCGAGTTATAAATGAAGATTTAAACATTTTAAATTCACAACGCAGCTTGATACATACTCAAATCAGCCGGTAATATCCCAGTAACAACCGGAGCTGCCGCTGTCGACACGGTTCTGTATAAAGAACCAACGCTCAACAGCAATTTTCTCGTGAGATTTTAAAATTTTATTCATAGCGGAAACGCTAATATGTTTAATATATATAATGGAACAATAATTAATGATATATAGCACCGTTATAAACTATAACTCTATTATTATAATTAACACCACCAATATTAGGATCGATAACAGCATATAAAACATTTTATTAACTTTATCGATTACGTACTCTATATGCTTATTAAATTTAAGTTTGTAGTCTATGATTACTCCTAAGTATTTAAAGTGCTTAACAATAGGGATATACTCTTCCATCTAAATTCTAAAACAGATGAGAGGTAAATTTACATTCAATTCAATTCAATTCAATAAAGTATATTTATGTTTTTATACATTGAGCTAGTAGAATCATCCGTAATATTGTGAAGAACAAAAAATAAAGTTTTTTTGAGCAGGCACTATTTTTAGCACGAAGTGAGTTCGGTAAACGTAACAAACTAAAATTATAAAAGTTTCTAGTTAGGCTGGTTTCAATTTTTAAATCTTCATTTTCAGATAAGCGGAAATCCTTTTGAGAACCTTATTAAATATAAATGTGAAAGTCGCGAGAGGAGCCTTCACGAAGATTACGTACATAAAGCAGAATTCGGAAGTATACCCGGTCAATCATTTCACTCCCGGATATAATATACGAATTAATCAGTCTAAGAGAAGTTTCTTTTCAGGACGAACGACTACGATTGTGATAACTTCCATTAATATTGATGTACTATCTAATGATAAGAAAACACTAATAGGACATGTGTTGAAGAAATAATATACTGATGATACAGGAAACGCATTGTGGTCCTGCTAAGAATAGACCTAGAGTAAGTGGAATGAAAAGTAAATTTTGTCAAAAATGAACTAGTCATCAAGTCCGTGTTGTTGACTGAAAATAATGGTATCGAAATCCTAACAGTTGAACTAATTCATTGTACTGTAACATCTGTATATAAGTCACCTGTTGCTAATTTCCGATTCTTGGAACCTCGTAATAATCAAAACCGGGTTCGAATTGTAATGGGCTATTTCAACTGCAGAAATATAAACTAGGGGGATACGATGACACCGGTGAAAATGGAGAAGCCTTAGCGGAATAGGCTGAAAACAGTGGAACGCATTTAGCGCAAAACTGTAAGTTATCATGTACACTTAACAGCGGAAGATGGAAAAAAGGTACGAATCCAGATAACATATTTATGAGTGATAATTGCAACTCAGTGTACTAAAACAATCGATAAACCCGCGATCTTAACATTGTCCTATATTACGTGCGGTTGAAGTTTTAATTAAACCTGAAAAAGTCAGGTTTAAAAGGTGATATAATTGTAAAAAAGCTAATTGGCAATGGTTTAGTAATAACGATTTAGATACCGGAATAAATGAAATTGAAGTTATACTTGAGAAATATGATAAATTTATATTATTTAGTATAAACGGTTTCACGAATACACATACTAAGAGTATGTCAAATCGAATATGTTTGTGGTCTAACAACAGAATTTAAATTATTGATGGATAAGTATCAGTAATTATTCACAAATAACTCATTCGCAGAGGACACAATATCAGCAAGAGAAAAACTAATGAAAGCGGCTGCGGCGGCCATAATGAGCCAAATGGTGAAAAATGGTTGAAAATGTTGAAGAACCTTAGTAATGAACCGAAGGAAACTGATAAACAAATAACAGTAACAGCGAATGAAATTGGACATCAATTTCTTTTAAATGGCAAATCAGAATGTAGGACACGTATTAGAAAACTGCTGGCAGCTGTCGAGCACATAATGTACAAATTTCTTGGAAGTTCCTTTTGGAATAAATGAACTGAATGTTGTTATAAACCATTCGAAACCAAATAAATCCGCCAGATTAGACGATATACGAGGTGAGCAGATTAAATATTTTGGTCAAAAAGTATGATGAAGTGTATTCTGAAGATTCCGGAATGAAGCCAAAATAATTACACTGCTAAAACCAGGAAAGGGCCTAAAATTTCGGACTCGTATCGTTACTTTTTCGCTTATTTAAAATTTTGGCCGTATTCTTATATTGAACGGAGGTTGTATTCGTATTTGTAAACTGTTTCCGGGGAGAGAAGTTGGATAATTTGAATTTCTCATTGTATAAGCGTTGAATTAAAAATAAAACGAGGGACCGGATCAAGTGGAACTTCGGAGAAAAGTCATATATAGGGATGGAATGAAGTATGAAAGTTAAGTATTCACTATGATCATTTAGAGGAAGTTCCCCTAGTAGGGATTCACAGATAGTGATGTACGGTGGATGGCAAGGATTAGATGGAAATAAGAGTGGCAAACGGGGTCTAGCTATTGCAATAATTTATTTGGCAGTAAACCGCACACCCGTAGTTTAATAATAATGAAAGATTTGTAGAAATTTATTTGTAACATCCTATAAATTGGTTTTGAGAGATGCTTAAGGACGTTGAATAATTTCAAACATTTAGTCTTGAGCTCTATCCAGATCAACTGGGGGTCGAAAAGAAGAATAAATTTATTTATTTATTTTTATTTTTTGAAGGGAGCCTCGTCGGAGTATTATAAAGTAGTAGTGGGGGAAAACAGGGTAATGTTTCGTTTTCTGTAAAATATTATGAGAAACGTTTTCGAAGGAGAGAATAGTGGTCGATTTTCAATGGTCCAATTTTCAAGCTGGGTGAGTGATTTTTGAAATAGACTGTGGGCAATTTGATTGTCTGACAAAATTGGATAATTATAATAATAAACGCTGATAAAAATTTTTATTACAAACATTACGAGCAAATAATAACTAGACTAGACTAAATAAGTCGGAATACACCCCTAAAAAATAATGAATTAAACAAAAATAAAAAAAGACGGAATAATAAATTAAATTCGAAATATATAATGTAGCCGGCTGTCAATCTATCCGTCACGCGATAACGATAAAGTTCCGCTAGAATGCGTTCGGCGTCATTATTATCGCTGATCGCTTCGATTTATTTGATTCGACTTCCAAGCGATAAATCGATACTAGTCTTCTGAATGATATTTCTTTTCTATTTTTTTTTTTTAAATTTAATTCTTCCACGCGTGTCATACGTATTTTACCTTTGTTATATAAATAATTTTTTTTTTCTTTTTTCATTCATTATATTTCTCGAGGAAATTTTTCTTCTAATAAATAAAAAGAAAAGATTTAAAGTTTAATTAAATTTTTAAAATAAAAAATCACCAAGCTTTTCGACTGTTAAGCCGTTTAACCATAAAAATAAAATATAAATATATATATATAATTTATAAAAAAATATGAAAAAATATTAGTTTAGACGTGTCAATTTAATAAACAGCATTTATAAAATAATCTGATAGCGAAGATGGTTAGCAATACACAATCAACAATCGGCGATATAAAATTTTATACGTGAACAACGATATATAAATAATAAACAAATCTTGTTGTAGAACATGTAATTTCGAACGTAAATTCATTTATATCGGCTAATTGATGGTTAGAAACTATTTTAAGATTGTGCAAACAGTTTTAATAATTCAATCAACTTAGACTTACATATTTATGATCTGAAGAAAAACTCCCATACTGATATCGAGAAATTATTCAATCTGTTTCGCGAACATCTTTAACATTCTCTACAGATGGCTTAAAATTTGATTCGTTCGTTGGCTGCTCCGTTATCGAAGATAATGAAGTCTATATTCGATTTTCAACGCCTCGATCGTATACAATTTTATCTGCCGAACCGTATATACTTGGTCATCGATTTCAGTATGAATACTGAACTTAAGTCCAGATTGCAAAATAATAATCTGCTCAGGCTCTCTTCCAGCTTCGAACGCTATTCGTAATGTATAAGCGGAAACAATTGTAAAATTAATTACTAAAAATACCAAACGATCAGTTACATTCCTCTGGATCCCAGCACATACTGGAATAAGCAGCAACTGCATTGCCTAATTTATCAGTTCCATTCGCACACCTCGAGAGGTTCATGAAATTATTATTATGTCAGTTACGGCGAGAAGAATGACAATCCGTATCAACATCAAACAAGCTACAATCTATCAAACCAAAAATAACATCTTGCAAGATACACTTACAACATCGGAGGGACAGTGTAGTTGTCAGCAGAGTCCGGTTGTGCCACACTAAACTGACACACGCTTATCTTCTTAATATATCGGAAGATCCATTGTCCTGCAACTGTCTGTCCAACGTATACTGACAGAGTGTCCTCAATACTTACGGAGATCATACTACGGTCTTCCATTTTCATTACAGCTACTGCTCGATGACAACGTTTCTTCGCTATCCAGACTCATCCTCTTGCTATATGATATACTGGATTATATAATTTAATATTTATTTTCCTCTGTTCCTCCAGCCATTCGTTGCTGTATATGGTACATTAATTTAAATAACAATAATGATAACTTAGGAAACAACATAATTATCGATATTGAATTTTTTCGTACTTGTAAATAATAAAATAACGGTAATAAACGGTAATAATAGTAATGATAATATGTGTATATACTTTTATATATATTGGAACTATTTACTAACCAAACACACTCGGCGATGATACAGACCACGTTGATGTCCTGTACACTATCTTTATTACAAGTACGCTGTTTAGACGGCCCCTTACATACAAATACCATCCTGTATAGGTTCTCCTCGTTATTTTGTCTGATTTATTTTTCATTTGTAAACATAATTGACACATAATTTCAACTACGCTGGACACTGCACCTTTGTGAACAAATTGTCTAATAAATTTGTCCAGCTCCCATATGCAGGTGTTCGCATCCTCGAAAATGTAAAAAAAAAAAACCCAAAAAACACGAACACCATATTAAAACCAGAATATTCACAAACCGACTAGTTATAATCATAAACAATATAGAATACGCGAACAATGCAAATTGTAAGCCCTATTAGCTGTTTATCATAATAATATATCCACGTATATATTTATATATATGTATTATATATTAATTAATTAAATTATCCACTCGTTAACCGAGTATGGAGTACCATCAATTATTTATGAGTCCTGAGGTGGCTAATCAAACCAATTTTTGCGGCGCACACCTTTCCGCATGCATCGCACGTAAAAGCGTCATTACTAATATTATCCACTCGAACCGTTCCAATCAATCCTTTACGTCGATTTCTTTTCCTTTCTTCCGCAGCTCGACCATTTTGATCCGCTTTCTGCAAACCATCTTGTATTGTCTGTCTCCAGATGTTACGATCCATCGCTAGCTTTTCCCAACTCCTGCGATCAATTTCGCATTCCTTTAATATCCGATGCAAATAGTCTTTATATCGCCAACGAGGACGTCCAATACGCCGTTTACCAACCAGAAGCTGACCATAAAGGAATTTCTTCGGAAGTCTTTCCTCGTTCATTCTGATTACATGTCCAGTCCATCTCAAACTATTACTATAAAGCAGCATCCGAATAGACTTGCATTTTGCCCGCGTTAAAATTTCGCGATTCGTCACTCGGTCCTGCCAACGAACACGTACCAATCTGCGCAGCGCTCTCTGATGGAACGCTTCCAGCGACCGTATGTTCTTCGTATATGGGGCCCATGTTTCTGAGCCATAAAGTAGTGTCGGTAAAACAATGGACTTGTACATTATCAGTTTTGTTGACAATAAGATATGTGTATTATTAAAGATCCTTCTATCAAGCTTATACATTGCAGCTGAAGCAGCTTGCATTCTACTACAAATCTCGGTGTCCAAGCTGAACTTGTTGTTAAGCATACTACCAAGGTATTTAAAACTTTCATCCTGTTCTATTACACTATTGCCTAATTCCAACAGATGTACATTTTGCCGTTTGTTTGTGGGAGCTACCTGCACAAGTAATTTGGTTTTTCCCTTATTTATAGCTAGACCAAAGCTGTTGCATACTGCATCAAGTATTTTGATAGTAGTCTGCAGTTCCCGTATGGTGTGTGCGACCACAGCACAATCATCTGCGTACTGGAAATCGAATACTCCTACTCTGGAGCATTTAGAAGCTGCTTGAAATCGATGTACATTAAATAATCCGCCATCAAACCTACTGATCATTACTATCTTTTCAGGTCCCAGCTTTTTAACTGCGATCATATGTATGAAAGCCATATACACTGAAAACAGCACAGGGGCCAGCACACACCCTTGCTTGACTCCTGTACTAACTTTAAATGATTCAGAATTGCCATCTCGTAGCATCACCATGCTTGTATTGTTGTCATATAGAAGGGAAAGCAATCGAATAAATTTCGGCGGACAGCCAATTTTCTCCATGCATTTCATCAACAGCTGCCTATGCACCGAGTCAAAGGCTTTACTAACATCGATAAATGCAATGAAAAGATCCCGATTTTGTTCTAAGCACTTTTCTTGTAGCTGCCTAAGCGAGAATATTGAGTCGATGGTACCACGACCACTGCGAAGTCCATTCTGTGTCTCAGGAAAGGTTCGTTCCAATATTGGTAAAATACGATTAAGCATAATCCTGGCAAATTTCTCCACAGTTGAAAGCAATGAAATTCCTCTGTAGTGGTTACAATCGCTCCTGTCGCCCTTATTCTTAAAAATGGGCACTATGGCAGCTAATTGGATATCAGTTGGCATAGATTCTTGTTCCCACATAATAGAAAATAATTTATGAAGCGCGTTTAGCAGGTTGCAATGCATCTTTAACCTCTTTTAAGGATATATCCTCGTCTAAAGCAGCGAGTTGCTGAGAATTCTGCACTTCGTTCAGCACTGAGTGATTTACACAAGTATCATTATTTAATAAATTCTCAAAGTGACATTTCCATTTTCGCGCTATTCTATGATGATTACTTATGATATTCCCATATTCATCCCTTAACAAAGCATTTCTATACGGTGTAGGTCCATATATTGCTTTAGCTGCTGAAAAGAACTCCCTATAACGGCCGGAATCTGCATATGTTTGAATCTCTTATGCCTTGTTTTGCCACCAATTGTTCTTCATCCAGCGTATTTTCCTTTGAACTTCAGCCTTTATTTCTGAAAATTTTTGTTTCAGCCTTACGTTGTATCATTCTGCCATTGAGTGAAAGCTAGCCTTTTCCGCGCAATTAGGTCAGTAATTTCTTTATCATTTGCGACAAACCAGTCCTGATTTTTCTTTTTAGATATCATTATCGCACGGGAACAAGTGAGGTGTATTACTTCCTTCATTTTAGCCCAAACTTGACTGCTATTCAAGGCAGAATCAATCTCCAACGCACTGAAAGCTTGGTCAATGAGATTCGTTACCTCTTTGCGCTTATTATCGTTTCTTAAGGCATCAGCATTATATCGAGCAGATTTTGGTTTTAAGGATTTTTTATGAATCCTCTGCTTCGTCAGCGAAATCACTGATCTTACAAGCATGTGGTCTGTTGAACATTCTACGCCTCGCATAACTCTACTTATTCTTACCTCTCTTTTATATTCAGAACGCACAATTATGAAATCTATCATATGCCATTGCCTTGACCTTGGATGCATCCACGTGCCTTTATAGATGGGCTTAAGCTCAAATATCGTGTTTGTTATGACTAGACCAAGGCTTTCACAGAACTGAAGAAGACGGTTGCCCTTATCATTTACGCCTTTTAGACCGTGCTTACCAACAACATTTGGCCAAACATGCACATCATTCCCTACACGTGCATTGAAATCTCCAAGTATAAATACTCGTTCTTTATGTGGAACACTCTTAACGAGATTGTACAAGTCTGAGTAGAAAACCTCCTTATCATTTTCTTCCGCATCCATTGTGGGCGCATATGCACTAATAACATGTATTTTGGTCCTTATATTTAGTTGTAGACATAACTTCAATCCATGATTTTCTGGTGAGGATATGACATGATCCGCATAACAACGCTTCAGCGCTATACCAACTCCATGCAAGCGCTTGCCACCAAGAGCATTGCCGTGCCAAAACAACGCGTAGTCGCCTGCAGGCTCATAAAGGTTTCCATCACCAAGTAATCTGGTTTCACTTATAGCTATGTATTATATATATATATATATATATATATATATATATATATAACGTGCATTTATATGATTTAATCGAGCGAGTTATCACATACAAATATCTCGAGAATCAATAATAAAATGATAAAGTAACGATGAAGGAATAAAAGAACAAGTTGTGGAATAGCAAAACTTTTCGAAAAGTAAAAAACTTTATGCTCGCTAATGATTCGCCGCTGCAACTAAGATACATAAAGTTATCGACTGATACGTTATTCCGGTATTTTCGTTAGAAACGTGGACCTCGACTATCAGTACTATTAGACGTTCAAAGGCTGCAAACATGTGGCTTCCAAGAACGCTATTAAGAATTTCACGTATCGAAAAAGTTTCAAAACGTATCAAAAAATAATAAAAGAAAGAAAATGTCTTATCTAGGATCACATATTGTAATCGAAGAAAAGTATGACATTTTGCGTCTAATAATACTGAAACGAAGAATTCATGGTAAAAGATCACTTTTTTTTTTTTTAAGCGGGAGGTGGGAAATCTTCAAAAGACACTGATATAATAGAAAATTTAGTTTTTATTAATGCAGTGCATATAAACAACATACATACACTGCAAGGGAACCAAAATCAGCGTGTGGGATTTTTACTCACTAAACACCACCTCCCTCTATAGAACAAAAGGGAGTTTTAATATATCGATGGACCGGTACAAATGCGGAGAGTTCTCAACATACTTATTAACTTATTGCGATGAACGAAGGGACGAGATTACATAGTCCTTTCTTCCACTAATTACAATAATTAAAGAGTTTATGCCAAACCTACAAGCATAACTTAAGATAATGATAAAAAATAATAAATAACGACAAAATTAAAGATCGAAACATTCGTATAAATGTAACTACACCGCAACTAAAATAACAATTAGCTTCAAGATGAAATAGTGAAAAAAGATAAAATTATAAAATAATTAATGTATAGAAGAATAGTATCATCTTATTACAATCGGGAAAATAAAGTTAAGTACATTATATAAATCGGTATTACTGATTGCAAAACAAAATAATCTGTTCGAAGCGAAAAGAAAAATACGTAAAACTTTACAATTGAACTGAATAAAACTTAAAAAGTAAATAAACTACTTAAACACTAATTAGAGTAAAGTTAAAGATTAAAGTTAAAATAAAAAATAAGAATAGTTGACCACGACGCTGTAAGAACCGCACCGGTTCTGGGGTCACAAGGTCGACTGAAAGGCCGATTGAAAACTAGGAAATTTTAAATTTAAATCGCATTACCTATTCTGCCAGCAAGAGGAAGTCTTTCGCTTCCCTACCAAGAGGACATACGTTAGTGCACTTAATGTCAAACTTGTGACGCAGGGCAGATAAACAGAGTATGTTGTAAATCATCAACCGCGCCTGTAGTATAACAGGCGCAGAAGACCGGATCACTAACAAGCCGGAACCTATGTAGATAGGATCCAAACTTGCCACGACCGGTCAGCGCGCTTTAGAAGTTGACATCAAACTTCAGCATTTTTAATCGTATTGATATATCTGACAGAAAGGTATAAGTCTTTCTACCAGTAATAGCATCGTTCCACCTAGCTTGTCACTAAAAGACCAGTTAGTAGAAGAAGAAATTCGTGGGTAAAAAATTTCGAAGAACGGAGTAACGTTAACGATATCGGTGGACACTTTATGGCAGCAAAGAGTGGCGAAATTACTAGGATGTGTGTATAGGCGTTGTATGTATATTTACTGTCGCTTTGTATGCGTATATGACGTACATTTGTATGTGTTAGTTGTATGTATGCAAGCGAGAGTTGAGAGATCTGTTCTTTAAATGTTCTAATCCTTCTGAGTTACTACGGACGATTGTACAATTATTAATATTTCGATATTATCGATGATCGACCATACGTGGAAAAAGAATATATCTAATTTGTGTGTACATATACATATACATAATATATATATATATATACATGTGAATTTATATATATATTCGAATATACCGTCCTGAAATAATTAGTTTCACAAGATTCGTGACGATTTCCTTTCTTTTTTATATACTCGTCACAAAACAAAAAATGTCCGCTATTGTTTCCAGGACGCTATGTTATTTTCTTTTTTATTTTTTTGATTTATCAATTTTCTCTTTCGACTCGGTTTTCTTCGTCTCTATATTTAGTCTTCTTCGAATTTCCATTGACCTATTTTATTATTATTATTATTATTATGATTTTTTCTCATAAGAATATTTCTTAGTATTGACGTTCAATAAATGAATCATAAGTGATTGTTGTACTGCTCAAGTTCGAATTGCAATTCTCGGTCGAGTTCATTCGCGTAGCTTCTTGATTTGTTACGAGAAAGATGTAACGAATCTGCTAAATTCGTTAATTTGACCAGACGCCGGTGTAATCATCTTCGAGTAATGTCTCGTTGCGGTATTCGTAGTTACGCGCAATATCGACCGGCAAGAACTTACGTTAACGGTAAATTACGTTAAATTTAATTACGTTAATCGAAAGTTCGTTAACGGAATATTATTTCGAAAGATAAAGTTTGATCAAAACTTGAAAGTTAGTCGGAGACATCGTCTAAGATCGTCCACGATTGAGAACGCAAGGTCGTCCAGCGGTGTATCCTAGTCAAGCTGATACGAAGTTGCTTCGGTTTCTTCATTACCGTTTTGACGATCGTCGTTCGAGGGTAATGTAATGAATTTCTAAAACAAATTAAAAAAACACAGTTAATCATTATACAGTTCTTTATTTTCGATCGAAACTTTTCGATAGTTACGTCATAAATGTACGGCTTGATGATGACCGAAAAGTTTCGAGCAAATAAAATTTTTTTACAGCGATTAACTGTGTTCATATTTTGTTTTATTAATTCATAAAATCTCTCGGATATGTCGACAAATTTAATTTACGCAAGAACTAATCGATAATAAACGAGAAACTTATCGATTATACGTTTCGAATATTAACGACGTCAACCGTAAATACTCGCGTTCCGTCATATCTTCCTATATATATATATATATATATATATATATGAAGTTATTATTTATTTAAAAAAAAAACAATAAAGTTTAAGCAGTTATGCCATTTTGAAGATAAATTAATTAATAAAATAATAACGAATAAATAATATATATTAAAAATGAAAAATTATTATAATAACGCCTATCGTTAAATCATAAATTCTAAGTATAATATGGGTCTTCAATAACTAATTTATCATCAACATTTTTTTTTTTTTAATACGTATGAAAGTAAATTTAAGAAATTATTTATTAAACAGGTTAATCGTATTTGATTATAAATTAAATACCATATCACGCGTATAGACTTTAGTATTTAATTGTGGAAAATTACAAGTTATTGTAATATTAACTGCTAAGTTTTGAACTAATTGCGATAAATATTAGTTTTTATTAATTGCGTAAGGTTTTTTTTTTTAAATGTTATTTTTCGTATTGTTATATAATTTATTTATTATCATTTATTACTAATATTAGTTTAACTTAGAAAATGGCACGATAGCCGAAAAAATCGATTATATGATTAATTATTGTAACAATGATTATTAGTGATTTTTATTAATAACCTTTTCGTTGTTTCCAACTGTTTATAGAGACGAATCTATAGTTCTTATATTTTGTATGTGATAATATCGGTCGTATTAGTATTCACCACTCCTAAGTATTATATATATATATATATATATATATATATATATATATATATATATATATATATATATATATATATTATAATAATAATAATAATAATAATAAATTATTCAGTATTAAATTATAATACGTAAGTCCCGTTTGGGTAATAAAATATTGATATTGATACATAAATACATATATATATATATATAATAATAATAATAATAATAATCAGGCCTAGTCAAATGTAAAATATTGGTAGTATACAATAATAATAGTCAAGCCTAATAAGATCAAATGGAAATACAATTTTTTTTTCAAATGTATGTAATGCAAAACCGGTTATACGCAACACTGGGCGGAATTAATAAACAAAATAGCACTACATTATACGGTGATTAAATAGAAGTTATATTAAATTTATATATATATATATGTACGTACGTATTGGTCTTTGCAATTGTTTTTCTTCATCGTGTTCGTTACAAAAACGTAATCAAATTTTTCTACACTAATAAGCAGCTAGATTTCGATCATTAAATCGGTCTCATTACAACTCGCCGGACACGCGGGACATTTTCGAAGATGGGCCATATCCTTTATTAAACCGCATTCACATCTATCGTCATGAGAGTATCCCCATCTCCATAGGTTAGCTTTGCACCGTTCTATATATTAGCTCTTATTCTATTCAAGGCTTTCTCGCGTGAGGTTTGTTCCGTTGGCCAGTTTTTCTTGCGGACATTCAACTCGAGAAGATAATATTATCTAGGAAGAGACCGGTTAATTCGAAAAAATAATTTAATTCCTAACTATCAGTTTGGTTTCATTCTTGAACACGCAACACTGGAGCAGGTTCATCGGGTTGTCAAACTAAAGTGAGGTAGTTAAGTGATTGACTTGGAGAAAACACTTAATATACCAACGAAATGAGCTCCAGTTAAAACTTGGGGGAATTGTATTGGTTAATTAGTAGAAAGTTTAAATTAAGTCTCAATAATAAATTTCTGCTATAGAACTTAGTTTTAAAGCCTGTGTGGACGTACGGTATTCAGCTCTGGGGGGGCGGTGAAACCTAGCAACATAGATATAATACAAAGAGAATCGAGCTTCTAAGACAAATAACATCAGCACCGTTGTATGTCTCAGATATATATCGTGACTTACATGTACTGAAGTACCCAACGCTATTTAATCAGGTTGGGAAATCATCGAAATCCTTTGAAACTTGCTCGATAATTCGGAACAGTTGCGGAAATTAGAACTGATCTTTTAACTGTTCACGGGAAATAAAGGGTTTGATTACCGAGTTCCTTTCCTTCACACGTCATCTATAAAATATCAACTGCTTGATGGTCTCCATGTTGGCTAACTTTGTAGTGTAAAATAATAATAATAAAAAAAAAATATTAGTGTTACTCGTTGTCATTCGTCATTTGTACAGTTTTTTCCGGTTGGAGTTCTCTGTAATCTTTCTGTGCATTTCAGAAAGATTTTACGAGATTTAAGTCTCCATTTAATAGGCTCTTGGCCATACATGGGGTGCGTTTTTTGCATTCATTGGCTTATTTTTTTCTATATTTGATGCAACTTCCCGTCGTATGTTTGATGGATCAATTCCATATACTTTTTCTATATTTGTAGTCTTTAATCATGCAGCCATTATTCTGCATGATTCATTTAAAGCGGTGTATATATATTTTGTATGCGCTGATCGGCTCCACGCTGGACATGCATATTCCGCTACCGAAAAGCGTAACGTCCAAGGTGTTCGCAATAATAAATGTATGTACACGTACATATATAATCAGATACTCTTGTTTTATTTCGCATATTTCGAACATGTATTCATATATATATATATATATATATATAACATAAAAAGATTACTTAAAAATGCACATATATCCATGATTTTTACATAAATTTGTACCCAACTCGATGTATAATCATATTATAATCATGCACACACTCGTGTATATCGACATACAATGAACAAACTTTGTTTAGTTCTAAGTATAAACATGTTTAAGCATGTTTATATACTCTTACGCACTCGCATACTATACTTTACACATACATACAATTCGACTTATATATATATATATATATACAAAGTAAGTGAGCTATTAACATAGGTGGGAAAAAATGAAACATTGTATTTTATTTAGATGGAATAATAAATAATAATAGCAATAATAATGATAATAATAATGGTAATAACGCGGTTCAACCGGTAGAATTATTTGAAACAATCGGTTTAAATAGGTTAATTTCATGCGTAAGGAATATCAAATTATAGCAAATCATATGCCGAATATTATCGAATTGTGTGCCACTGACATATTTATGATCCACTTTAATATAATTATATAAATAACGCGCGTTTCTTTTACTGAACGGAATGTAAAAAAATAAACTATATTAAATAAATTCTCGAATTAAAATCTTAATACGTATATGAAAATAAATTCGAAAATTTTCGAAGCTAATACCCGGCTATGAAATATTTATTGAAAATAAAACGAGTCGTAGAATTATAGAAATTTCACTTGTTCACAGAACAAAACAAAACAAAATTTGATCATTTCATTCGGTTTGTCGACCGAAAATTTGAGTATATTCGGTTCGTGAAAAGTGACGACAAATTATTCTACCTTATGTTTGTCCTCAGTTGAGGCTGACTCCTGTCGGTAAAAGGAAATCAAATGTTCAAATTTTTGTTTTTCAATTACGAGGTATTTGTTTCAACTTTTAACGATACATTCAAAGCATTACACTATTTAGTTGTCCTATAAGAAATTTATATATATATATATATATATCAGTGAAGGTCACAAATAAAAAACTTTATAACCGGATTAGCTATGAATAAAAAAAGAGTACCTGTCATCCAACGAAGAATCAAATGTATCGGTCATATGTAAAAAAGACGTAATAAGTAACTACCGAGTAGTAAAATAATTGATCGGTAGAAGAGAAACGTGAAAGGAAAGAGATCACGGATTTGACGGATTTGACTAGCTTTTCTGTTTTTCAATCAATCAACAAAATAGTTTGGTACTACCACTACTACTACTACTACTACTACTATTACTACATAATAATAATAATAATAATAATATTATACAACATACACACACACATATATTTACATATATACATACATTCATATATATCTATATATATATAAATTAGATACGAATCAAATGTCATTAAAAATCGTTACATACGTAACTATCACTATTTCGATTGTGTTGAATTTCGTTTTATGAACGTCCTTATTCATAACTAAAAATGTCAGTTATGACTAGTATCAAAATGAGGAACCATTAATGGGTTTTAATTTTGGAATTTTCTATCGAATTTTTTTAATTTAAAATAATTCTTTCGTGGGTTAAAAAAATATCGATATTTTAAATCGAAACAGTGAGCGAGATGTAAAATTTAATTATATTTACGAATACGTACGCGTTAAAAAGCAAAAATTTCTCGGTTAATACGATCGAACTGAAGTTTTTTAATCGAAATTTTTAGATATGTATCCAGATTACGGTAGCGTTCTCGGAAACGGGGTCTAAAATTTCGAAATACGTAATTTTCATACTGACCTTTTTCAATTATATAATACATTACGTTTATATACGAAATTATTTCATTCAAATCGTTAGAGTCGTTTCCGAGAGGCCCGATATATATATATATATATACATATATATATAAATGTATGTATATATACACACTCCTCCTTGTTCTTCAGTGGCAATTTTCCGTTGGTGTGGGGTCTGCCACACAAATAGACCGGTTTCATTCAATTCGGTCTAGTTCTACTGATATATCTACATCTCTCAGATCCTTCGCTGTAACATCGTGCCATCTTTGTTTTGGTCTTCCTACTGGCCTTTTATCAGGAACATGTGAAACGTATGCGCTACCGATATCAGTGAGCCACTTCCAGCGTCCTAAGCTCGTACTACGTGGACACACCACCTTAACCGGCTTTCACGTAGTTTACTTACGATAGGCGCGACTCCCATTGCTGTGCGGATTCGTTCATTACTGATTCGATCGGATAAACGGATACACTTTGACCATCTTAACATACGCATTTACATAGCATGCGGCGAATTTTCTTCACGCCTTGTTACCGGCCAGCACTCACCGCCAGCAACTGATCTAGTAACTGGTATGTAAATTTTTGATTTCACTCGAATGGGCATGTTTGTTGCAATAGAATTTCCCGATTAAATATACGAGCGGGTTGACACTGGCTTGTGAGATAATCAAGCTTTCCTAATACTAAAGGAGTTCGTAATAAAATGCTATTATACGAAGTATAAAATAAAATCACGAAATTGAATTACTGTCGTGTATTCCAGAAACCTTCTACCTATTACAAGTACTGAGTTTTATTTGTATTATCATTTTTTTTATTTTATTAATAAAAATCTGTTTACAATTATTTAAAAATACACACACACACACATACATATATATATATATATATATATATATATATATATATATCTGATATTTATTATCATTCTATTTCTTTCTCTATACATTATGATATCTACATACTTATGTGTGTATATATATATATAGATACACCTGTGATATTTATTATGTCTTTTTATTTTTCTTTACATATGATATCTATATACATTAACATATAATGCGTATACACATAATTTCGAATTTGCGTGATGATATTCTTCTACTGGTTATAAACTAACAATATATATATATATATGTACTGTTCTTCGAGTGAAATGTGTACATTCAATCTGCCGTCATTATTACGTTAAGGCATATTTTTGAGTTTCACGCACGTTCGGTATGTATGTGTGTGTGTGTGTATGTACATATAATTATCATGTTTATGTATGCGTGTGTATATGCGTACGTATACGAATGACGCAGCTGAGTTTTGAGGTAAATGACTAAGAAAAACTAGCTGGCTGAATAGCGAATTAAACTGGAGTAGAGCCGTCCTACGTATAAGGTGAAAGTAGAGTGCAAGTTTTATTTTTCGTTCGAACGTTACTATGCGGATAATGAAAAATTATCTTCGTATTACTACATACGTCAATTAAACAATGATAATGAAAATAATAATAACGATAATATATGTACGGAAAGCGTAATATATATATATATATATGAATATACGTGTATATATATATATATATATATAGGCATGGTGTAATTGTGTACATTTTTCGGTTCAATTTAGTAGGAACTTTCTTTCAAATCGTACGATCAAAGTCCGAGTATGTAATAAAAATTCTCAAGACTTTATTATAGAAAATAACTGGTACCGCAAATAGGTGTACTAAGTGTGTACTGTTTCTTGATCGTAATAAATTCGATTAGCACCTATTTCAACCACACTATTTGCCGACGATGTCAACACAATCTCAACTAACAGACGTTGCTCTTTACGCTCAAAATCTGTTACAGGAGTGCCTAAATAATTTACAGCATTGGAGCAGAACTATAGAACCACTTTTATTGAATTTGCCAAAATTCCTAATTATTTTAAATACCGCAGTCGTACATTGTTATATGGGTACAACATTATTCAATTCGTTACCTGCTGCGCTAGAAATTGACTTAAAAAACTATAAACGTCGTCCTAAGCTATTAACTCGTTTCATCTTGAGCAGAAATGGATTGACCGAAACGAAATAGAATTACAGAATGTCGATTCCTTTTCATTATACGATCTGGTGCTTATTTTGACGAGCGTTACACAACATCGTAAATTTTCTTCGAGATAATCCTATAAGTTCTTTCCGTATCTTTTTATCGCTGGAGTTTTTTTCACCGCGTGGAATATTTATATTTTATTTTTACACTCCTAGTCTTAGTAGGCTTTTTTTTTCGAATTCGTATGTGTATATGTAAATTTCATTATGGGTATGTGTAGGTATTTTTAGGTAACTTATATTTAAAAATTAATTGCGGACTAACCTCGCCTAAATATATACATGCTCAGTGGCGCACCTACGGGGTAGAGGGCTTAGAATAAAATACATATTAAGAAAGCGCGTAACTTGTAAGCTCCGAAAATGTCACAGCTAAAATGATAGTTGAAACAGAAGAGAATATTTGAAAGAGCTAAAACCTCATCTTTGCAAAACAGCCTAGATTGCAAAAAGTACTGTTAGAAAATATTCCTTACATTCCGTCTCTTAATGACATTGAAAATCCAGCTGACTGCGCGGCATAAAGAAAAAAATGGCCGTTTGTATGGCCGTTCAGCATTCGAATCAGATCCAATGACCAGTGCGTTTTTGTTGTTGTTATTACCCTTGTTTCATTGTGTTGTTTGTGATCGTTTATAGATTGTTTTTCCTGTCGAATTTTGTTGCTGCGTATATTTTATTCATTCTAATTACGAATTTTTTAATTATTATTATTTTGGGGGATGTTTGAGAAATCCTGGATGCCCCGCTGTATGTGCAATATAAACGTAAATTATACGATTCTGCTTATTTGTCAGCAATTAACACGTTGAAGTGTTATAAACTTTGTGTATTATGTTGGATTGTTTGTGCGAGTGCATAAGTATGCGAAAAACACGATATATGTAATAATAATAACAACGGGTCGGCCATTCGCGTAATATTGCGTATCGGTGGTTTTATTTTAATTGTTATTAATATATTTATAATACTCGTTGAAATACATTCGATTTGATTATTTATATCGATATATATATTTATATTTTGTGCATGATTCCGTTGATTACAAATGTTTTTAGATTGGCAGGCATGTTTAAACGAATATACGCTTGCGGGCGTACATATATATATATATATATATATGTATATTCATATATTAATTTATATTAGACGTCTCGATGGATCTATATAATTATCTATATACCGTATATGTACCGCTATCATTCATTTACTAAAGGTGAAGGCTTGTCGCTGCAGTCGTCGGGTTCTGTCTGTCGCCATTGCCCGAGATTCTTCGTATGTATTTTGTTTTCAAGTCGCTATAAACGCCGTCCAATATGTGTGCGTCCTTGGTCTTGCTGTTGGTCATTTATCCGTAATTTAAGCTCGTACTGTGTATGTAATGAAATTATTACGTCTTAATATACGACCTAATAGTTTTATTTTTTCGTCTTTCGATGCGAGCTATTAACTTTCTTCATGTAATTCATCTAGCACTTTGCGTCATTCGTCCAGGACGTTTATTGTCAAAATACACATTTCTACTGAGCTGAGCTCCTTTTTTTTTCCTGAGCTTCGAATTTCGCAGCCATAGTTCAATACATTTCGAACGTATGATTTTACGTTTACGATCATTGTGTTTTTATTTGTTTCTTATTATCGCCTGCTCGTTGCGCTACTCTTCTTTTGACATCTGCTATACTCTCCTATTATCTACTGTTATTGCGCTTCCTAAAAATAGCTTGTTTCTTCATCTTGCTCAATCTCGTATTTTTTATATAGGTTTATGTTATATTTCATTATTTTCGTATTCTTTTTTGTTGATATTTATTTTTAATCTATCCAATTTCTCCGATAAAATTCATAACATTTTTGATTCGTATCTTTTTATTTCCCGAATCCGTTAAAAGCGCGATATCATCTGCGAAAAAACGTATGCAGTAAATTTGTATTTACTTTTATTTCTTTTTCATCCTAGCAATCGGTTGTTCTGGAAATCTATACGACGTATAAGTACGGCGAAAGAGGACATATCCTAAATTTTCCTAATTTTTTGGTTAATAATTTGTATTTCCCCCAACGTCAATTACAGTTTTTTGTAACTTATTTTAGTACGAGCCGTCTATCCATTCGGTCTATTTTCTTTTTAAATTTTCAAATCATATTTTCCAGTCAACGTTATCTTCCTCTAGACATCTGTAAAGACTTGTACACGCTTCATAACCTGTTCGTACCCCATAAACATCGATCTAGTTCGGGCAGAGTCCCGTACGCTCTGTTATGCTGCTTCTTTTCCCGAGATAATCCGTTCGCCGCATATTGCTGAATTGTAAATCTTTATAAATCGTTCATAACTCAAGAATTAAAAAGTAAACAAAAACTGTTTGCTGAAAAAATCGAAGTCGAAGCTCTTTCGATGAGCGACGAAGCTCACTTATCCAGATTAACGAACAGAATTGGGTTTTTTCTATTTTTAAATAAAATTTCAGTTAAAAATTGTGGCCGAGTAGTTTTTGAGTTATTCAAAACGTAAGACCGCCTATATTTACTGGCGTTATATAAATATAGGAAATTTAAAACAGGTAAATTTGCAAAAGATACGGAAGTCAATTTACTGTAGCATCGATAGATTAAGTGAATATGCGGCAAATGAACTTTGAAATTTATTAATATTTGAAAATTATTGTCGACGGAAGACGTTTTTTAAAAGTCGGTTTTAGTAGGCGGAAAATAATTGCCGCGAAGTGAAAGATTAAAATCTTTTTAATTATATAGACAAACTGTATTTCAGGCGATAGTAGTCGAGCCGGATGAAAGTGTGTAGGAACGGATGAAAATGGGATTAGCGACAATCGGCACGATGTATTGTTCTTTTACCGGAGTCGCCTTTGCCGCGGCGGCAGGAAATGTTTTACACATTCGTATTTGATCGTCCGACGATAACGCGATGAGAACGAACGTTGTCGGGCGTGTTATCAGGAAATGACACTTTTAAAACGTTAAGATGGGATTTGTAACCTGGTGAATTGTTCTCATTATTAAATGTACGAAGTAACAACTTGAGAGGGCACCTTGTTGTTGCTGTTATAACGGATCATAATAATATATAGCGGCTGCGTATGTAGCTAAACGTAACTACGTTTAATGATAAATAAAAATAATAATAATAATAATAATAAATATTTAAGATGATAATAATAATTTAAAAGAGATTTCTCGTTTTCCCGCTTTGTTACACGATATCGTGTTCGTCTTTATCAAATCAAATTTTTTCGGTTTTAAATTTATGATATCTTATTCGGGTAGCTTAGATGTGCACATCTAGATTTCGCAGTCATCGCCGCGACTCGAATATCTTTCCAACCGCCCGTAAAGGCTCTACGTGGGCATACGTTCAGGATGTGATCCATTGATCTCCTAATTGACAGTAGCAGGATGGATCCGTTCTTTAAAACCACAATTTTACATAAATACAGCGAAACTAATTTTTCATGTTTTTAACATAGTATTTTTCCGTTCGTCTCAAGACCTCCTCATATCTTTGCACGATAAAAATCTTCGAAAGCATATAAAAAGCGGAGAAGTTTTTTTTTTTCTGTCCTTCGCAGGCACATATACAGACTATGCGGAACCTTTATTAATTTTCGTCGGTTCAATCTTTCGATTTCCAAACACTTTACTCGCGTTATCGAAGGCATGTTTTGCCGTATAAATTCTTTGTCAGCTGGACTTTATAATCGCTCGGAGATATCTGAATTCGTTCCTCCTTGTGTTCCGATCTCAATCGTAATTTTCTCGTCTAATCGCTTTTCTTTTTACTCAGATTGATTTTCATCCGCATTTGCATTGTAACCGATTTCATTTATTCGTTTGCCATTAATCTTTAATCCCCCTTTTTCCAATTCGTGCTCATCTCGTCATTTCGTTAACGCACGTTGAACAGCCATGGTGAAAGTGGACAAGCTCGTCTGACTTGGACATTTTTTCCTCGAGTACTCCGTTCCGATTTGTTTAAAATATCGTTTTGATTCCAGTAAAGGTTCTCGAATAACTCCTTATCGTCGACATTGTATTTCTATATGTTATTGACACCGTCAAATGTTTTACCCTATTTGGTATTTTCTTTGTGTGCCTACTTTCGGAACGCGTCACTTACAAAGCCCTACCGAGTTTCGCTTAGATATCTTTTAATTCTGACATTAAATAATAGCAACTTAGGCTAAATTAATTATTTTTGTATATATATATATATAATTTAAATTGCAATCTGGCTGGTGTAGCCAATAAGCAACTGGGATATGGGTCGTGATAGGATGGGTAATGTCATTCGACAAACTCCGAATTACCTAATTAATTCAAATCGATGGGTAAGGTCTAAGAGCGTGTTCAATCTGCCACATTCATCGACACGATCTAATAAATCTATCGCCAGCTGTTTAGGGTAATAACCTGTGCGAGTAATTTTATATTTCGAGTACTTTCTTTTATATTCTCATTGTGTAATGGTGCAAAATTTATCGAGTAGCTTCGTCGTATATTTTTGGTTTACTTAATATCCGTATGTTATAACTTTTTTATTTTTACGCGTTTTATTACAACTACAGAAATGACGCTATAAACAAATAAACTAAATTCGGGTACTTTCATTCTGACGTACATAGTAATATATACATCAGTGCGCACAGTGTTATTCTTCCGAATGTACAATACGCGTACACTATAGTAAACATTAATATTATCAATAATTGTCAAAATAAATAACTTTCGTAATTTCTCTTTTCGAGCTGTAATAATCTTTTCCTTGTTTTGTTTTTTTTACTATTTATTATCGTTACTATCTGAACGTTTAAATTAGGGATTCTACTTAAGCCTAAATACCCACGAGAGAGAGTTCTCCGCTTTATCGTCTCCGCAAGTGGGAAGCTTCTATCTGGTATCGCGATAAAGATTTTGTCCTACTTTTACTTATTTATTGCGCAGTATGCAATTGGGAAGCACCAAACATTTAAAACGATTTTTTTTTTTAAGATATATATTATTATTATTATTTAAATTATTGTGCAATATACTGCAACTAAGAGGTAAATAAGTATTAAATGAGATGATACAATCCAGTATCATGTAGGAAGAGGATGAGTCCGGATAGCGTAGAAACTTTGTCATCGAGCAGTAGCTGTAATATGAAAGACCGTAGTATGATCTCCGTAAGTATTGAGGACAGTATATGTTGGACAGAGACGGTGCAATGTTGCAGGTCGTACACAATGGAGCTTCCGATTTATTAAGAAGATAAGCGTGTGTCAGTTTAGTGTGGCCCAACCGGAGATCTAGAAGTTCAGTTGATCGTGCATTGACACCATGCAATACGATTATAATAAACACATTCATTTCGTATAAGTGCGTTTGTATTTTTCGTTTTAGTTTTAATTGTTGCAATCGAAAATTATCCTCTTTCATTAAACCAAAACTCTCGTAACTTCGGCCAGGGTCGCGCCGAGATTTATTTTTTTTTGTGCGCTAGAATTTTATTTCGAAGATTTATACTCTTTCATAGTATCGACTGTAATCGTTCGCAGTGAACTTTGTTCTAATCGAATCGAGAACCAACCGTTAAAATCGTGGAAATAGATCGTTTACTTTCCAATTTAGCAAAGCTGTGAACGATATATATATTTTATATATATATATGTATATATAATAATATATTATATATTATATATATATAATATATTATATATTATATATATATATATATAATATATTCTATATATATATATATATATATATATATATATATATATATATATAATATATTATATATTATATATACGTGTTTCTACATAAGAAAAATCGTGATAGCAATTCGTGACGAAGATGTCCTCTTTAATATCATCATCGGGTATTTTGTAATATGCCTCTATCTCACGTTTGATTCGAACCTCACGTCTCATTAAGACGATCATCTTCGTTATCATTTTTCATTCTACGTTATTTCGATATCATACTGTTCGCTAGAAAGTAGTAAAAATTTTACTCGACTATACGGAATGTAACATCGGTAAAATTTCTCATCGAATTTTAAATCGGAAAACAAAATTTGGTTCGCTGATAAGTGGAAAAATTTAATTTCTAAGCGAATCTTTTTGCTGATAAATTAAGGGGCGGCGCGATTCGCCATATTGATCGAATTCCACGTGAAATTAGCTCGTTCGTTATTACGATTTCAATTGTGGAAATCTGTAAAAAGTATTTCGAAATGAAATAATCAAACAACGGTTTTTATTTTAACTCGTGCTTCGTAGTGACTTTAATTTTGACGAGAATCCAAATTAAGTAAGCGAATAAATATGTAATGCGATTTAACGACCGCATAAATTATAAATCCAAAAAATAATCCGTGATGCGATAAAATCGTTAAAACCTCTCGTTTAAACTGAAACCTATCACGCGGGAGAAATGCCGAGTGTTAAATGAATTTACTCGCGTTAAATCATTCTATATGTAAATACCTTCAAGTATGTACATATTTAACTTTCGCTGAACGCGTGAATAATATCGCAGTCGAGACAAACAACGCATTATATTCTTAGTAGCCTATCCTTTTAATTACAAGTCCTTCCTCGACATTAACAACAAGATAATCCTCAATAAAGCACTAATACGTCCACTACTACGCTCGTTCCGCCTGGAATCCGATATCAAAAACCTCCTTTAATAAATTACAAAAGTTATTCAAAATAGTTGCCTCGGATGTATTCTCAATGTACCTCACTATGCCAGGAATCTACAGTATGCACGAAGTTACCTATCCTATATCAGAGATTTTGTTTTAAAACTATAGACTGACTTTTTTTTTTTTTTTTTATTAAACGCTCATACCAAAACTGCGAACTCGTCTCCTCGTACGGTTCCATCCAACTTCGTTTCATGCATTCCAAATATAAACGACTTAAACATAACATTATGTAGTAATTAATTATAATTAATTTATTTATTAGAATTAATACCTTTACTTAATAAGTACACACGACACACGTGTCACTCACTTTTGTATATTTTAACACATTAAAAACTTAAACAATATATTTAGCAGTTTAGACTTAAATTTCTATATTAACATGTATTACTTGTAATTTAGCTTGTCCATTTTGCAGACGCGGGTTTTTATTTACTTTTTTTCCTGCAGCATTTAACGTTTTCTTTTATTTTTTATATTCTTACTTTGATATTGTGGCAATCCCCGGTACACAATGTTTAGTAACCCCATGTGTTATATTTTCTTTTATATGTTTATAACCTATGCAAATATATTGTTGTTGCTCTTGTATACATGTAAAATGATTCGGTATAAGTTTAAATTTATACAACAATAAAAGAAAACGATGAAATTAATTACGTACATAAGCGATAAAAATTCCATAGCAAGCATCTTCATCTATATAAGTCCACTGCTGGACGCAGAATTCAGTTATTACGAACCTCAGCTATTCTTATTCAATTTTTTCTTGGGACTCGTTTTAAGTCATCACACCACCAACGATTTAGCCGTCTAGTCCTATTTCTCTTCTTGTCAATTGTCCGCCGTTCCAACATCCGATTTGTCCATCTGTTTCTTCGGACTATGTGTGCGGTCCATCACCACTTTATTTTCGACATTTGCTCCACATCATCCACGAAGTGTCCAGTCTTCTCTCTTATCCATTTACTTTCCGGTTAGTTTTATGTTCGATATTAGTCTTTCTTGCGCTACTTGTGTCTTCCTTATCTTTCTTAATTTTGTTTTTATAATAGTTAAACAACGTACGTACGCAGTAATTTTCTGAAATAGCTTATAATGGTAGTGAGATTATTTACGTATATATTTTATTTTAAAGACTTCAAAGATGAAATTTGAAAATTGCATATATATATATATATATATATATATATATATATATATATATATATATATATATAGATAACGAAGCGGCAATATTGTATTTGGTTTTTTTAAGATATTTTTATACTTTTTTAATAATAATAAAAGTTTTTTTTTTTAAAAGGCATGAATTGCAATTGTCCCGCTACCGATCCGGGTCCGACGTTGGCCGGTACGTGCGGAGGTTCTGCTTACATGATTTTTATGGGACTTTTGGAAGTATTCATCAGGTCGCAATGCGATTTGGAAGATCCATGCGGTAGACCAAAAACACGTACTGTATTAGATGTTGAGTACGATTTTATCGTAGTTGGAGCCGGATCAGCCGGTGCCGTGGTGGCTAGTCGTTTGTCAGAGGTAAATACGTAATGTATAGATATGAATTGTTGTTTTATTTATAAAAGTAATTCGAATAATTTATAAGCAACCGATTGAACTGTGTTCCATTAAGTTTATGGTGTTCAGATTAGTACATTTTAAAATGAGGTATACTTATAACATAAATTTTTTGCGACGTTTAAATTCCAAATATCGCGAAAATATTAAATTTTACGAATTTCTTATTAACTATAGGGTGACCCGGAAAAGACGGATGGTATCGTTGGTTTTTGATTAATTTAAAAATTACTATACCAAAATTTTTGAATGAAATTTTATTTAAAAATAGGAAAAAAAAAACCCGAGGGATTACCCGACAATCATTTGTGGAACACAACAATATCGTTTAGATGACCTTCATTACATTCATTCGGTCTTTTTAGAATTTTTTTTTTCGATTATAGGTCGCTGAATTTTTGAAATTTCTTCAGAAATCCGAATTTTCGGGCCTTGCAGTAAAATTAAATATCAGTGTAGCCATGTCCTAACGATGCGCGATTTCATATTGTCAGTTAAATTACCTATTACAGCTTTGGAATGCGGTACTTTATAGAGTTTAAATAATCACTCAATAATGAACATGGAGTATTTCTAAAAATTCGATATAAATATAACGTTACTAAAATCGACTATCTATACTAGGAAAAAATTGATTTGCTGAAATATTCGTCTCGTAATTTTTGATATTTTTAGTAAATATTCGATATTGTTTTAAATTGTTTCAAGGTTGATCGTGTTCGTCTAGGATATATGACGATGCTGCTTATTATTAAATTCGCGATTTATATTTAGGCCGTGTTTTTTTTTTTTATTAAGAACATATTATTTATTAATTTTTTAAATATTAATCGTTTAATATATATAAATTAAAAGATTAAAAACAAGAAACAAACGATATTACAAAAAATAATCGAAGGTAGAAAGATTAATAAATATAGAAAAATATAAAATAAATCGATAGATAAATGTAAACAAATAAATTAAAGAAAAATACAAAACGATAATTAAACAAAAATATAAACGAATGATTATAGAAAAAAAAAAATGAAACAAAAATATAAACGAGTAAATATACAAGACTGTTTTAAAAATATTATAAAAAAACATATAAACAAATAAACGAAAACGTAAATAAATAGATATAATACAAAAATACGAAATAAATAAACAAAAGTTAATAAATAAATGTAGAAAATAAACAAAAAAAAAAATAATAATAAACAAATAAACCGAGTACTATAAACAAAGTAACAAAGATATAAACAAATAAATATACAAATAAATAAAGTAAAAAAAAATATACAAATAAATATACAAAAATACGAACGAATAAATATATAAACGAATAAATATACAAAAATATAAAAATCAATAAACAAATAAAGAATATAAACGAATAAATAAATAAAAATTTAAACAGATAGAAAAATACAAAAAATATAATATAATCAAATAAAGAAACGAACAAAAATATAAACGAAAAAATATATAAAAATATATAAGCGAATAAATATGTAAAAAGTTAAAGAAAAATATATACACATAAATATATATATATATATGTAGAGAAAATAAATATTAGCAAATAAATAAGTAAAGGAAAATATAGACGAATAAATTAACAAATGAAATAAACGAGGTTGTTAATAAAGTGTTTTATCTGACGAATATAAATAAAATCGGTTTGCTCTAATTGTCTAATTATCGTTTCTTTCTCTGTCTATTAAGAACGCTTTTTTAATTATTTTTTTCCCCGACGAATGCAGTTAAGACGTATAATGAGAATCCCCAATCGGCTAATGACCTCCAAGCTGATATACTCGAAATGTATAGACGGTTAATTATTCCAGAATTCGAAATCTATTAATCCGTAGATTTAATTATTGTTAAATTCTTTCTTAGACTATTAAGAACGTTTTAATAAATCGATTATTTTTCCTTCCGACGAATTATAATATCATCGGGGGAGATCCATAAATAAACTTGTTTTAATAACTGGCGCGTATTTACCGAGAGCCTCGGATAACGCACAGGTAACGAGGTAATCGAGAAAATTTTTTTCGTTTACACGAAGTAACATTTCTATACTATTAACTCGATTTTCTTTCGTTGAGATCATCGCGTGTTTTTTACGATGCACGCATATTTAAAGACGGATCTCAGAATCTCATCTTCATGTCGGGCGAGTTATGTAATGATCTTCTTCTAAATAACCGTCGTCCATCTAAGCTAATTCTAAAAAAAAAAAAACGCGTACAGAAACCGGTAGTAGATTAGCATATCTGGAAAGAGTTTTGACCGTATTAAATACGATATTTTACGAATAAATAAAAACTCGTCTTATTATTGCTTATATTTCTTCTAAAAACGAGTTCGCCTAAGCGTCATTTTTAAGTAGGCGGTAAGTTTTTGGTTTGTATAATATCGCCAGGTTAGCATTTTGGTTTATTGTATCCGCTAAGAGACTAAGCTGTCGACTAGTTGGTACGATTTGTTAATTTATGTTTACTCGATTAATTCTTTCGCTGTTCGAATTCTGAAATACAGCATTATAATATTAGACAAAAAATCTCTCTGGCTACTTCGCAGTTATTCGTTATGGGAGCTTATTTCGCAATCGTTGAATGACATCGTCGCATTCTGTTAGGTGGACACCACATCTGCATCATATACGATAGTAATATATTTTATAGATGGACGAATATCGCCATAGCAGTCGATTTATTCTTCATCATTAAATCCCGTTGGCGCGGGGTCTGCTATAAAAAATATATTTTTTAATCCGATTCGGTTGTTTCTCCTAGATCTGAAGAGATACCGTTAAGATCCATCCTTATAATGCCATCTTTGCTTTCGGATTTAATTTATATAATTTCGAGTTTAAGACCGAGCTTTTTTTCGTTATATCCGTGAATTTCGGATACGTTTATTACGATAATCCTGAATTTAATTATGAAAAAAAGATTTAATTAGTTTTCTTTTTTGATGTTGGCGATTCTTGTTTTATTTTATTTTTAATAAATTCACGTTCACGTGATCTTTTAGTAATCTTGAATATGGTTTATACGAATTTTCATATCCTGTACGAAATCGAGTGTTTTCAATAAACGAGTCTATAGCGAATATTAAGTAGAAAATTTATTTATTTCGTTTTTAACGGTTTTAGGTTATTTCCTATCTATCGCTTGGTAAATTCGTATTAACAATATAAAAGAATCGTAACGTTACGGCTGATACTTTTACTCGAACATTTTCGACTTCTAGGTACCTCATTGGAGAGTGTTGCTCGTGGAAGCTGGTATAGACGAACCGACCGGATCCCAAGTACCTTCGATGTTTTTAAATTTCATCGGATCATCGATCGATTGGGCTTACAGAACGGAACCGGAAGATATGGCTTGTTTAAACGAAGAGGACAGAAAATGTTATTGGCCGAGAGGCAAAGTAAGGAAATTATACTTTATTTTTAATGGGCGTAATCGAATAATAATCCGACTCATTTTGCGTAATTTGGCATTTTCCATACTTAGTATAGGGCCGTTGACCTAAGACGACGTTGCCCGGTATCCGAACATTTACAATCTGTTCTTCTTGTTTTAAGGAGCACCGGTTTCGCTGAATGGCAATTGTGATTGATTAACATCTCGGTTTCAGACCTCGAAGTATTGGTAGGTGTAGTTCGGACGGTTGACAGCTCGGCAAATCATTTCAGCACTAGTTTACCGGTTGAGAAGCTAGGTCTTCGAAAGGAACAAGTTACAAACGTAAGATATATATTTTTTCAAGTTGGGAGCACGGCGTCTTGTGTGGTAAGCTGGATTTCAATAAGTGAAAATTCTCTGCTGCTGGTCATACAAGTTATGGACACGTCGGTTTCAAGGACGAGCAACTATCGATGATAATATCACTATCCACCGTTGATGTGAGAACAGGTGATTAGGTAGTTCGGTTCTTGCTGTGCACACTCCTTGCTATAAACTTCACATTTAACTCGTATCAGTTCTGTGTAGGCGGTTGCATTTTGCCTTTCTGCCAGGCTCGAGCTTTTTGGTTCGAGCATTGCAGGACACATTCGCAAGGGCGCATTTCTATTGATAAGTTTATCGCACATCTATTTCACAATCTTCTAATATTTGTCCTAAGAAATAGCGTCATCGCGGACGTCAATACGACGCCTTTCATCCAGCAGTTGATCATAGAAAACCTTCTAGGGAATCCTGTCTTTACTTATAATGTGCCCAGGGCATCTGTAGAAAATTTCTATAATGCAGAAATTGACAGTTTTCCTCTGTGTAAAATTCAACGGTCTTGTCACGTGATCTTTGCTAACGGACAGGTAGAATTCTACGTAATAAACACTAATAAAATACTTCGAGCAAGCGTATGTTTTGTTTGTACGAAGCCCAGGTTATTCATTGCTTGATTGACAGGAGAATGTGTTTATTCTTGAGTACACCTTTGCTTAGCTTATTTACAGCAGTCGAAACAGCTTGAATTAAGTTGGTTTTATTTTCTAAAATATTTAACGCTTTCCGCTTATTATGTCGCAGTGTGTTTTATTTGAAACAAAAGCTCGTTTCTTCATTTTGTCTAGTAGCGTGGTTTTCTACTCGTTTATCTCATTAGTCCGAATTTATTATAATCCATTCGTAATGTCTGCAATATATTGTGGTTACTATAGCACAATTTACTGGAAGTCCAAAATTTCCGTTTATGAAAACTTGGAGGTTTTTGAAGAAACCACCATGAAATCTACCGCTCATTATTATGTACCTAGAACCCAGTTTCTTATATACGAATAATATTGGAGATATTTTTGACTCTTGTACACTTATACTTATCAGATTTTTTGATGCACGATCCTATAACAACACGATGCCTGCGTTATTTTTACGAACAGTATTTCAATAAATTTCGATGGACAGTCGACTTTTTCCGTGCATTTCATAATGACACCCTTTGAACTGTATCAAACGCTTTGCTAATATCAATAAACGCGATATAGAGGTGCATTTCTCGTAGCGGTCTTAACGAATCAATTTTGCCACGGTCTCAATTCCAGAATCGGTGTAACACAGTTAAACATTATTCTCGCGAATAATTTCTTTATTGATGAGAGTAACGCGATTCGTCTGTTGCAGTCGCATCCGTCACTTTTATTCTTACATATTTCGAATTGTGGCTGCAACTTGAGAATTTTTCGAAATAGATTCTTCTAACCACATATAGTCGAGAAGATAAAGCACCGACCGTATTCTCGCTTTCCGACTTATCTGAATCAGCAGCCTTTCCGTTTTTGAGATTTTTTTGATCGCATTTTTTATATGTCCGATGATACATCTTCATCCGGTTCAGTTATTTGTTCAGAAATCAGTGTTATTAACATTTTTTTTTAATATTATTTATTTTTTTTGTTTTGTTTTTTTTTAATTTAGTTATTAAAAATGAATTTTTGAGTTATTTTTTTTAAACTTAGTTATTGAAAAATTTTTTAGTTACAATTTTTTTTCCTTTAATTTAGTTATTAAATATGTATATGTTTAAAAAATTCGTTTATTAAAAAATTAAAATCGCTAGGTATATATTCTGTTTTATTTTTTCTGCGAAATGTAGCGAACTTTAAAAATAAATAACAAAAAAAAAGGTAGTTAAAATCGCAAAATTTTTATATATAAAAATATCGTAAAGGTCTTCGACTATTAAGCTATTATCGAGTGGACATAAAAAATATGTAAATACATATATGTACGATATTTATGAAAAATATAAAAGGGAAAAACCATAATAAAATGTAAGAATATACTTAATTTAAACGTGTACCACGATTAAAAATCGTTATTTGGAAAAAGAATTAAACCGAAATTATAAAATTTTACGTGCAGAAAAATATTATATATATATATATATAAAAGAAAAATACCAGAAAAAATAGAAATAAAAAAAAAAGATAAAAACGATTAAATTCGCCGGTAAATTTCGACGAAGAATTAGTTTTAAGAAATATTGTTATACATTTAATTATTTTTTTTATATATCTATATATATTATTATTAATTATTTAACCAATAGGAAAGTTAGAATATCCTCCGATAAATTTACTGCGTATAAAAACGTTTCCTGTAGCGTACCTCAAAGTTCTATTTAAGGGCCGACTCTGCGGAATGTTTTATATTCGTACGTACATAATAATTTAGAAATCTTCACTCGATGAAAATGGATACCGAATTTATTAGCTTACTTGTGTGCCGTAATTAATCTTAAGAGTCCTTTAGAAATTTATAATATCAGAAATATTTGTAATCAAATTACTTTCGATCATCATCGAATTTTCTGTCGATAAATCGGAAATTACGATAATTAGTAACAGGCAGGTTTCTAAATTTAAGAGTGAACTAAAGAAAATCAATTTAATTTATAATAAATTACCTGCGGTTAAATCCTTTAAATATCAAGGAATTATTCTAGATGATAAATTAGAAATTTGATAAACATGTAAAATTCCTTCTAGATATAATAAAGCAAATAAAAGATTTTACATGCTTCTTAAAATTCAGCCAAATTTAGTTAAATATAAAGGAAGAGTTACTATTTAATAAAGGAGTAATATCAATGTTTAATTATTGCTCGAGCATATATGTACATAAACTAAATTCAAATATGTCCAATAAAATCCCGACTAAGCAAAGGAAACACTTTTGCTTGGTGTTGGTTCGTTATATAGAACTGCGTCCACTATTCCGGTTATTACTGGAACCTGCCTACTGACCTTAATCTTTTTAAATCAGCTTTAATTTCTGAGTTTAAAATGTTTTTAAAATATATAACGATAAACTTAACTGAAACTAACGTATTAGAATATTTTATATCTCAATTTAGTATCGAGTTAAATTATTTAATAGCGAAAATTCTTTCATTAAAGAAATGAACGTAATTAGATTTGATTTAATGAAAGAAAAGATGGAGCGATAGTTTGTTTGGTAGAACAATTTTTAAGTTCTTTAATAGCGTAGAAGATAAGATTTGACGTTATAGACGAGCTAGAGATAAATTTCCGCTCCACTCAAGTAGACACGGCAATTTCGTATTGTAAACGTTTTAATATAACATCGTCTGATGTTTATTTTGCGATTATCGATTCGGTTGAACATTTTTTATTTGAATTTTACCGAAGATATTCGTAGAATTAGCCGTTTTTGTGGCTCGCTTGTGAATGATCAAATAGTAATAAAAGGTTTAAATATTCATAATGTTAAGTTTGTTTAATCGTTATGTCAATATCGCTTTGAATAGACCGTATAAGTTAAATAATGCTGCGACTAAAAAATAACACATATACATATATATATATATATATATAAAAATAAAAAAATAAAAAAATAAAAATATATATATATATTAGACAGCTCGAATTCAACCTTATCCCTTAATACACCTATACCTGAGGCAGATGTGATCTGTGGAATGCAATTCCTCCAACGAATCATCTTAGCTCCATTCGGTCCTCTCCACTTCCTTGGAAATATTCGGCGCAAAGCAGAAAGGATCAGGTAATACTCTCCCGTATTCGTATTGGCCACACTGCACTGACTCATGGTTATATTCTAAGTAGAACAGATCCACTTCTGCGCGCACATTACGCCCGAACCCCCCCCCTAACACTTGTTCTTTGACTGTGCACAATGTTCCGTATACCGTCCCCAAAACTTCAATGGTGGTTCATTCAAAACAGTTCTATCTGATGATCCAACTGCTCTACTTCGGTTCCTTCGAGCTATAGGCATGATCAATCTAATCTAACATTCATTTTTCCATACGGGTGCTTCTGACCATAGCAGCAGTACATAGTACCCGTCAAAAAAAAAAAAAAAAAGTTTTTAATTTTCTATCTACTGTAATTGCGTATAAATTTTATATCGCTGATTTGTCGCTTGCGTTGTTTACCGCATTCACCATCGGATTATTGTACATTTAAATTAATAATTTCGTTACATTTTACAGTTTTCTCTTATAATGCCCATCATCCAAATAGCCGAAAATATTTGTAGTTTTTTTTATGTATGAAAATTTAGCGATTTGAACTATCTCTTTTATTATTTGGTATTCGATATTATTACTGCCCGTGTTAGCGATTTCGCGAGCGTTAATCAAATCTATAGAAATATATATATATATATATATATAATTATATTATGAGATGCATAAACATTAGGTATGTATTGCTGGAAATATAAGAATCCGTTAATTCTAACATAAGAGTGTATTTCGAATTTCGTTCGGGTTCGGGTAATAGATTTGCGTTTGTTCAGAGATTATAAACGGCTGTCAACTCTATACGATGGATAATAGCGATAATGGAGCCGGTGAAACACAGTTCAGAGGATTCGATTCCTGTTTGTACTTTAGTGCGGCTATTTAAATAATGCATTAACGAGAATTTATTACGTAGATTATTTATACGTACGCGGATAATATTTACCGGATAAGTATGAGATTCCCGTTCAAAACTAGATAATCGTCCCACGTACGACTTTATAACGAACTCTGCACGTATGTAGAGTGGTGCTCGCCGTTAAATTTGTTACGGGTAATTTCACGCGTTAAACTAATTCCGATCTATCATTAATTTTTTTAGTACACACACACATTAAACGCGAGATGATTCGTGTTAGATCAAGAAAACTCGCCTCAGATATATATATATATATATATATATATATATATATATATATATAATTTGATTATCTACGTATTATGCATTAAAAAGAATTATATTAAAAATCCGTTCGAGATTAAAGAATTAAAATTTTACGCCTATAATGGCGGATTATCGTACGGCGTAATGGTATTCTTCATGTATTCCGAGTAGGGCTGGTTAGTTCCAGTACTTGCCAGTCCTGTGGTTTGACGGCAGATATTAATCATATCATTTTTTCATGTAATCTATATAGAGCACACAGAGAAACCCTAATCAAGATATTATTACAGTTAGGTATCTTCCCTCCGTACTCTATTGCATACCTCCTATCCTTAAATAATCCTCTTGTGTTAATATGGCCTCTTATATATATAAATCCAATATTATTTTGTAACCTTTACATCCTCGTATAGTGTATTTTCCTTATATGTCTTAGTTTAGTTATTTATCTTTCTATTTTATAAATCATTTGTTAGCGTTAGCGTTTAGTTTATATAAATTTATATGTACAATGAGTAGTAATGGTTTTATAACCTAAACTCAATTAAAAATAAAGGAAAAAAAAAAGGAGGATATTAGTAGTACTGTATCCAACTTTTGCATTAAAATCTATATCAGTGCTTATTCTTAGATGTAGAAGTAAATTACCTTTAAGACGAAGAAGCAAAGAGCCTACGGACTGAGGCTCGAGGAATCGGTACGGTGGCGTACAATCGGAATCTATTCGTATTGGTTGAATAGAAAATGAATGAATTTAGAATCACGCGAAACATTTAAAAATAAACATCTATTCCGTAAAATCGAATTTAAAAACGGATATTAGCTGTTTTAACACTTTGAACCGCAAACCGCATTTTGAACTTGGGTGGTAACATGTCGGTAAATTATGACCGGCGAGTATGGTTGCTATAAAAGATTCGACGTCAATCCAATTTCTGGCTGACACTACTATAAGTCGTTTGATTAAAATTTTTTTTAAATAACAAGGTTGTTCAGTAGTTTATTTGCCTTGTAAAAAAAAAGTGTTAATCATATACGACCGACACTTTCGTGTAACATTTTTTTTTTTGTGGTTTTGAATTGATGCAAAATAATCTCTAGGATTTTTAGGAAATCGCATAAAACGCTATAACTGAAAAGCGCGGTATAGAGATACCAGTTTGACGATAATATCGAAAAATTAGTAACATATATATATTCATCGTAGAAATGATTCCAAATCGCAGACGCGTAATCTAATCGCGATGTTACGCGAGCGTAAGTAATAGGCGATAATAAAATTAATATGTACTATTCTGTTTTTCGTATGGCGAACAGGTATTAGGCGGTACTAGCGTTATGAACGGTATGATGTATATCAGAGGAAGTAAGACGGATTTCGATAATTGGGCTAAATTAGGCAATTACGGTTGGAGTTATCAAGAAGTTTTACCGTATTTCTTAAAGTCGGAAGATAATCTTCAAGCCGACATCATGGACGCCGGTTTTCACGGTATAGGCGGTTATCTGACGGTTACGCAGTTCGCCTATCATCCGCCGTTATCGCACGCTATAATTCAAGGAGCGGCCGAATTAGGATATCCGATACGCGATTTAAACGGTATGTATCATAGCGGTTTCGCTATCGCTCAAACTACTTCTAGAAACGGATCGCGTCTAAGTACGGCTAAAGCTTTTCTCAGACCGGTTAAAGATCGGCCGAATTTGCACGTGTTATTAAACGCTACCGCGACTAAAGTACTGATCGAACCGAAAAAGAAAGCCGCTTACGGCGTCGAATTAATCACGAACGGTTTCGTACAACGGGTTCTAGCTAAAAACGAAATTATATTATCCGGCGGAGCGGTTAATAGTCCGCAATTACTTTTACTCTCCGGCATCGGTCCGAAAGACGATCTACGTCAAGCGAACGTTCCGGTCGTACATCATTTACCGGGCGTCGGACGTAATTTACACAATCACGTGGCGTTTTTCTTGAAATTTTTCATAAACGATTCGTCTACGACACCGTTAAATTGGGCCACGGCGATGGAGTACCTATTATTCCGAGACGGTTTAATGTCCGGTACCGGAATATCGGAAGTAACCGGATTCGTTAATTCGAAATTCGCCAATCCGGCCGACGATCATCCGGATTTACAGCTATTATTCGGCGGTTATCTGGCGAATTGCGCTAAAACCGGACAAGTAGGCGAACGAAGTACCGATAACGGTAATTCCAGTCAACGCGCCGTCAATATAATACCGACCGTGTTACATCCGAAAAGTAAAGGTTATCTAAAATTAAAAGACGCTAATCCGTTATCGCATCCGTTAATTTACGGTAAATATCTGACGCATCCGGACGACGTGAGCGTCTTAATCGACGGCGTTAAAATAAGTTTACGACTAGCCGAAACGGCCGCTTTACGAAAGTACGGATTTAAATTAGATACGACGCCGATACCGGGTTGCGCTAATCTGACGTTCGGATGCGACGCTTATTGGGAATGCGCCATACGAAGAGCTACCGGTCCGGAAAATCACCAAGTCGGCAGTTGTCGAATGGGTCCACCCGGCGATCCGGGTGCCGTAGTCGATCCGGAATTAAAAGTAAACGGTATCGACCGATTAAGAATAATAGACGCTTCCGTAATGCCGACCGTTACTTCCGGCAATACGAACGCTCCGACGATAATGATCGCCGAAAAAGGTTCCGATCTGATCAAACGAAGATGGGTAGGACGCAGATTATGGAACAAGTGGTGAACGAATCTCCCGGTTTCTCATCATTACCACCCTCCCAATTAATTATCGTTACGATTTTTATTTTTATTTCGTAAATACGTTCGTTATAAACGAACTAGTTCCTTTTAAATGCGAGAAAAAAAAAGAAGGCCATGTAAAAGTTTATTTTTAGTTAGGTTTTAAAAAAAGACGATATAAGATAAATAAAATGATTTTTTACACGCGTTCAGAATTAATTTTGGGCATGTGTACATTTATATATACGTGTTTGTGTGTGCGATGCGCATGTAAAATACGTGTTCGTATATTTTATTATTATATATATATATATATGTATATAAATAAACACCACACACACACACATATATATACATATATATATATAATAATCATTTTTTCATAAGTATTCAAATGCTCGTTTTCCCACAGTAGCTACTATTTTAATGTGGTACACTTTAACTTTTCTCGTCCAAATTCTGGTTAATAAAAAATAATGTATTCTTTAAACGATTTATTATTATCATTATTATTTCATATTAAATGAGCGTGTGGCAGATGCAAGACAACGTAAGATCTAGTTGGCACATTGGTGACCGCCTACGCTCTCTTGAGTATGGCACATAGAAGAAGAATGTCCGTTTCGGAATTAATGTACATGCACGCACACCGGAGGCGAATATAAGAGAAGGGTTCGGACACCCCCAAAATGAGCAAATAATGAAATAATAAAGTACCGTAATCCGAATGACAGTAGATTCCCAAATTTAGCGGCCTATGCTCGAAAAATTCGTCGAAAATTTTGTAAGGACTGAATGAATGTATTGTTGCAAATGACGGTCATCTGAACGATATTGTGTTCCACAAGTGATCGTAAACTAATCTCTCGTTTTCCTATTTTTAAATGAAATTTCATTCAATAATTTTGGTCGAGTAGTTTTTGAGTTATTCGAAAAACCAACACACTATCCGTCTTTTCTGGGCCACCCTATATATTTAATTAGTTTGATACATTTTAATAAAATGATTTTTTGCATTGTCAAACATTCAAAATTATTACGTATCTGATTCTATTAGTTCGGATAAGTGGGTCTCAGGTCACATATTGTCCCCTCCAAAGATATATCTATATTCCCAACTGACGCACACTGACAAATATTTATATTTATATATACATATGTGTATACACATATACATGTAGGCGTATATATATATATAAAAAATATGCATGAAAATATATGTAGGTATACTTCGTTAACACACACACACACATATATATATATATATCAATAGTGTATATAAATATAGTATGTACATTATGTGTGTATATAAAGTAAGATTATTTTGTGAAATATTTTCCGTTCAATACTTGGTAGCTACCATTTTAATCGTCAGAATTTTCTCAAATAAAAAAAAAACCAAGCCGTCTGATCGATTTATAATTGTTTATGTACGTTTCCAAAACAGGTTTAATCCGATGCATAAGAAATTTTTTATAAGTAAATTCTTATTAATCAACGAAAATTTTATCCTTGTCGAAATATGTAAAAATATCCGATAAACGAAAATCAGAATATTTCAAATATTTAATTTTTTTCTATTTCAGTATTCTTATGAACCGAATTCGTGTTACGCGCGTACAAATCGAAGAGCATATTTTATTTCACTATTTATTAATGTAATATTTGTTTCAGTTTTTTCTTTTTTAAGTTTCAAAATTAGATGTATATATATATATATATATATAATATATATATATATACACATTAAAGTGTGTCATTATATGTGAGTAGTGTATGTCTATATGTGTATGTTTGTATATATATATATATATATATATATATCGCAAAGTTCGGTTGAAAATTAGTATAAATGTTTAATATATTATTTCGAAAAAATATTGTTCCCGTGTTTATCTTTCTTTTTTTTTAAATTGAGGTATTGCCTCACGTTTTTTATTTTTATACGACTGTACTTACACGTGCATGTGTACGTTCATTTTGTACATTTTACACACGCGTATTTATTACAGCATCATCTTCCATCGCAAGATTCCTAAGGTGTGTTGTATTGCGCAGAATAGCCTACAATGTTCTGACAGATCAAAAAGCTCGATCCATGGCAGAGAAGAAAAATCGTCGTACTCCGGACAGGAACAGACTTCAGCAACACCGGCGCCTTTAAATGTGGCGTATGTAGCAAGCAGTGTGCTGGGACAATCGGGCTATTTTGTCACCTCTGGGCATCCATAAATAGTAGTTTTTCATACTCGGACAACGAGCGGACAAATGATGACGATGACCATGGATTATAATTGACACATGTGATGTATATATATATGCATTGCGTTAGTAACCGAATCGTTTTAAACGTACCGTATTAACTAAAGACGTTGTTTGCAAATAACGTCATACTTTTTTTCGGTTCCCCATTAGGCACGACGTGCGTATAAAACGTAAAATAAACGTTTAGTCGCGAAATAACTTTAATTATAACCGTTATTTTTAACGATAACCTCTGCCTTATAAAATTGAAAATATATATATATATATATTTTATTTTTTGGGGGGGGCTCAGTAAAACTGCGTAATATATTTGAAGCGTGATATTTTATTTAATATTCGATATATCATCGAGGAGACGTTAATGCGAATGTTTCTCTATCATCGTTATAATTCCTCGATCTTGTTAAAATTGACGGACTTGAAATTTCAGAATTCTCCGGATAACGTCATTTTAATTTTCACGTTATACTGTATCGCGATGCTTATACATCGTGTCGTGTTTATTCGATATGTTTCATTCTTAGCATTTTTCTCGATATATTTTCCGATTATTTGTGTTAAATGTTCATTGTGTCTGAAAATGTGACCTATCTGTATCTTTTTTAATTTTTCTAGTAGGTTTCTACATTCCCTCCAACAACAGGATGTTTCCAACCGGCTTAGCGTCTTTTAACCAGTTGGTCAAGCTTCCGAACCGTAAAGTAAAATTCTCCGTACGACAATTTCTTCTTAAATTAATAATCGTTTCTCTTTCGTAAATACCGATTTCGTACATCTTATTTTTTCTCCTATATATATATCCTGTATTATATTCCATCTCGATAAAATAGACGAAATATGAAGAGGATTATTTACAAATACATCGATCGCGGATTATTCCAAAATAGACCATCGTGTTCTAAAAAGGTATTAACGGATTTACGGATGCATATTTTACGGCTACTTCCACTTTTCGATTACATTGGCATTAGTGCAATTATCGCGTTTAATAGACGAGAATAATAGCTCGGGGATTTCCGTATAGTCATCAGGTAGTGATCGATAGAGCCAGGTGAATGAAATCTAATCGACCGTATTCAAACGGATATTTACACACCAATCCACTGCGCCTGAGTCGACCGCAAAGATGTTGAATATAAATAATAATCCTCGTCATTATCGAAATCAAGTTCTATTTGTTTATAGCGATGATAATTATAGATAAACGATACACTGATCGACGATCCTCTTTACATATTTCTGCGGTGCAAATGTAATACATAAACGAGTGTGTGTGTGCGTGACGCAACAATCATTTGCACAATATGCCAGCGGTAAGCTGATTTTGTTTCAAAATAATTTAAAATATGACACATACAAATACATACATACATATATCATCATCATCATCATCATGGGTGTTTCAGTCATTTGACTGGTTCGCCCCTATCGTCCAAGTCCTCCACCTTTTCCTATCCGCTGTCTGTCTTTTGAATTCCCCATAGGTATTAATTTTTGCTTCCTTCTTGACTGTGTCTATCAGCGTCTGTCTTGGTCTTCCTTTCGGTCTGCGCATCGGTATTCGCCCTTCTATAACATTTTTTTTTAGTAGGCTATCATGCCTTAACACATGTCCGATCCATTTTAGCCTAGATTTCCTGATCGTTTTCAAGAGTGGTCTTTCTCCTTGCACTCTGTGGAAAACATATATATATATACATATAAATAATTTTTTTTTTTTTAATATTCACCTAATTCTTCCTTTAAAAACCCTTACCATTTATATTCATCCATCTGTATTCACTCTCTCTCCACACATATATACATGATATATATTTATATAGATTACAGGTATACATTTCTATATTCATAGGCTCTCACTATACTTTAACCAACACACACACATATATATATACATATGTACACATATCCTGCCATACGTAACGATTCGTCGATGAAATATTTCAAAAGAAACCAATTTAAAAAAATGTAAACATCCAAGAATGTGTCCCTTTAAGCGTGCGAAATGTTATTCTTTAAAAAAACTAAGTTGCAAAATTATTTAAGGTTATATTAAATACGTTATTTATTAAAGACATACGCTAACAAATATTCTGGTGGTCGCATATTATTTTTGACCGATTCCTTCACTATACGAGGTAGCGAATTATACAACGTAGCACACTCCTGGATTCTGGAATGGAATTTATCGAATTTCGGAATTTGTTCTCTCTTATCGACTGATAATCTATAGTTATATTAAATCTTTTACGATTTTTAAAAACGTAAAAGTTCAACTTCGTACAATCGACGCACATTTAAAAGATAATTCTTATCGTTCTTATCTTTTCCAAATTGTATCGATTTAAACAAGGTCGAATATAATAATTCGCTGCACCACCCGAATGGAAATATATCATAACTTAGAACGGATTGGTAGAGTGTCAAATACAGTCTGCCAAGATGGATTTTCGAGAAATGTCGGGTTAAATAATAAAAAAGGTAATTTAATTTTCCTATTTTTTTTTATTTTATCCTCAAAATAATTTAATAGGTCCAATTGTATTCAGAGATATTTTATACGGAACACCCTGTTTATCACCGTATTTTACATGAATTTTTAATTCGTAACGAGTATTTTTATTTTTATTTGTACGCACACAGTGTATTTGGTTTTAATCGTATTAGGGATTTATTATGTAACCAAGTAGAAATTTTGTACACATCAGCCTGAACGTCTGCATAACGCCTGGGAAACGCGAATTACTGAAAGAACAGCAAATCTGCGTAACAAAGCAATTCACCGGACACATTTAATAATAATAATAATAATAATAATAATAATAATAATAATGATAATAATAATAAAAAATTTTGATTGCCGATATAGATACACGATATTCAGCTTTCTTCATAGAGCAGGTTGTATGAATAATAATGATAAACAATAACTTAATACGGGAATGGATGACGTATATAGAGAACAGGAAAGATTCAAGGAAGTGACAATTGCAAGGAAGAAAAATAAGTTGCGGATAGACTCTCTCGCATTCGCAGACGACCTAGCATTGGTAGCAAAAAAAAATGTAAAAGTACGGCCTCAAATTAAAATACTAAGCATTATGGCGCGGTAAAGGTTAAACTGGAAATATCTGTTGAGAAGATGATAAATTTATGACCAGCTGCGGAGTTCGTATAGAATAATTAGAAAACTAGAAAATTTAAGTATTTAGTAGATGAAGAATTCGAGTAAAATATGATGGAGATAAAAAAATCGATACAGGTGCAAAACAGTAAATTGGGAATGAGAAGCACACATAATAAAAAATCGATATATGGTGAAATAAGACAACAGTGTCATTAAGCTGAAACTCTCTAATTTTAAAATGGAAAACTATGTATATATATATATAGGATGACCCAGAGGAGACGGGGGTTTTGATTTTTGAACAGGGCAGTTGGTAGTACTGCTACAACGCAAATTACGTGCTCCACGTGTAGGGTACATACGAAAGACTCGTTTTTGTTCAGTTTCAGTTATCATGTAATCCTATAATGAGGAAGAGCGTGCAGTGTGGAACGTTATTTCCGGTGTGAATCAAACACGGCAATTCGAAAAGAACTTTGAGATTTCAAAGTTCCTTTTTTTTTTGTAGGGATAGAGAGCTGCGTTTACGAAACACGTCCACGAGATCTGGAGAGATCTGAAAACTCGAATTTCGGAAGAAATTGCAAAAATTCAGCGATGTATGCTCGAAAACGTCTTCGAGAGTGCTATAAAAAGACTGAATGAATGCATTGTTGCAAATGGCGGTCTTCTGAACAATCTTAATCGTATGCTAATCTCTCGTTTTCCTATTTTCAAATAAAATTTCATTCAAAAATTTTGGCCGAGTAGTTTTTGAGTTATTCAAAAAACAAAACTGGCCGTCTTCTCTGTGTCATGAAAATAAAAATGAAATAAAAAATCATATTAAACAACAGACAGTATCAGCTTTGCAATTAGGAAAAGTGGAGTTCCTTCTTACGGAGACACACCAAGAGAATGAATAAGAACCGCCTTACCGAAAGAATGTTTGATTTCCTCCCAAAGCGGTCTATGAAGGATAATGCAATTTAAGAGAGAGATGTCGATTGAAGAATACGTGAGAAAAAGAAAGTAAAAGTGAAATAGGTGTTATGTTCGAAATTTTCAAGTATTCCACGAAATTTCGGTAATGAAAATGGGGTCAATATGGACGGACCAAAGAAAGAAAAATGAGACACTTGAAAAAAAATGGCAGAATACCGGCTAAAAGGAAACGAAAGGAAACATTTGTAATTGACATTATGCCAATAATATTTCTGGGTCCGTAGATGGGCGAAGATGATCCGAAACAATAATATTTACAATAATGATGATAATATAATAGCGGTAATATTTACGATAATAGCAATAATAATTCGAATTATATTTTTTGTTTTTTCAAATTCAAATTTATTTCGAGTTTCTGTTTAATTCGAAGTAATTTAGATACGTCAAATATAAAACGTGTGCGCGCAACTATGCCGGTATGGCAAAATAGAATCTTTTGTTCACTCACGTCACAAACACATCGTGTACATATTCATATATACACACACACACACACATATAAAACCTCATTTTCACACAACAATCATAATAATAATAATGCTAGTCGGTTCTTAAGTATGTTTTTTCTTTCTTTATTTGTTATTTTTTCTATTCCTCCTCCACCCCAATCAACTTGTCACGTCAATCTGCACCGACAACGTATTATCAGCCATTTCGATCGACAACCTCCTTAACGGTAAAATTTACTTGTTTTCGCGTTGAAAAAAATCTAAAGTTTAAACACACACACATATATATAATATATATATATATATATATATATATACATGCGCTCTATTATAGTTGAAGAAAGCGAATTTTTCGATGGACAGTTGAAAGGTTCTTTATCAGCCGGATGAAAGTTACCGCGACTAAATATTCAATCGCTTCCGACATAAGGCAACATACTTAAAGTTAATTATTAGTTAAACTTTCTAAATCTACATTAAACTATTGTGTCCAGCATTTACTAACAACAGACCTATCTCATTCGATTGTACATCGGCAACCATCGTTATTATTTTTATTATTATTATTATTATGCATGGCGATTATTAATTATTACGTATTTTTCTTACGAATATTGTTATATTTCATTGAAACCAGCGTATAATTTTTAACCCCTTCAGTCGCAGTGTCCATTATACGGTACGAGAAACTTTCAAGTCGAGAAAAATGCCTACTTTTATATAATAGGACATATTGACGTGGAATATTTCAATTCTAATAATATTTATACGTCGTTTTTAAGATATCTCTGGCGTCATCTGGAAAGCGATATTATACGCGAAATATTACTTTATATCCTTAACTACTTCGTCCAAATATGTAATTTTCTTAAAAAGAAATTACGTCGTGACTGAAAGGGTTAACTCCTATTCGATATTTATAACTTTTTTAAATTTTAAAAAGGCACCAATTACCTTGGCAGGTAACAACTAGATGTTCTACCCGAGGAAGTTTAATATTTAACGGTTCAATACGAACAAAACAAAAAAAAAAAAGTTCATTGAAATCGGACCATTTCTGAGCGAAACAACGCCAAAAATGTGCTTAAAAGCGTTGTAATGCATACTTAATACTACGCAGGCGCTAAACCCGCTTATTTAATTAATTGACCCCCCACAAGTATCTCGTAGATATTATATATCTCAGGATACCGTGGACAGTATAACGGACAAATGAGTCTGTTTTACGGGAAATTGGCACCACGCAAAGACTGTCAACCATTGTTTCAACGAGAGTGATGAAACTCTTTGGACATGTCATGCGGAGACCAGAAGGATTACAGAAGCTGATGATCATGGGGATTGTTTACACGACCACCGGGACGTGTACCGAAATGATGGAGAGATGTTGTTCGACAAAGGACAGGACTTTCGATTGTGGAATGTGTACGACTGTCGGCAGATCGGTGTAAAGCGACGGACTAAGATTAATCACAATACCCTAATTAGGGTGACGACTACTGATGACGATGATATATATATATATGTAGATTTGTAAAGTTTTTGTATGGCTTGAAAATGACGTGAAAGATGAAAAGTTTTGCGTTAATAAAATAAATTTTATAGCGATTAAGATTGTTTTTATTTTGTTTTGTTAATTCATAAAATCACTACTTTTCAATACATCAACATTATTTATATATATATTGAACATTAGTACTTTCCTAATCAATGAATAATAAACATTAATGAATAATTTTTGTTATAGATTTTTCCATGATATAAAATCATAAAATCAAACTCGTCAAAATGACGTCATATCAAATAATAAATAAATGTTATTTTGGCACGCAAACACGTACGCACACACACACATATATATATATATACAATTTTACCACACACACACATACACACACATACATACATATATATATATATATTCTTCGCGGTGATCTTATAGTATTCGTCTTTCGTAACTAAAAAGTCTACTGCTCTGATCGGAAATACCTTCTTTCGTAATGGCAAAAAGATTTTTTCTCATATAAAAAAAATGTCCATAAAATCGCTAAATTTTAATCTAAGAACATCACTAATCTGTTCCGCTTTTAAGCCATTATCAAGCGGATATTAAAAAAAATAGAATATAAAATTATACGCAATTTATAAAAAATATAAAAGAAATTAAAATAAAATCTAAAGAAAAAATTTCAAAGAAAAAACGTTTATATATAAAATAATTCGATAAGAGATTGCTGAAAAGCTTTGTGGTTTCTTTTAATTAGTGATTTAGTCGATTTTTATTTCGTCTTGCAAGAACGTTGTGTTGTTTATTATTAACAGATTAAGAAATTAAATAAAAGTAAACAAAGGAAATCTTAAATCGCACGGACATATTATAAATATTTGGATACCACCGCTAAAACGTGTTTGTATAAATAAATACAAACACACATATATTCATATTTGCAATAAAAACTTACTAATGATTAAACTGTGTTATATTTTGTTTGGCTTATATATATATATATATACACACGTATATATTTGCCAGATTGTAATATATATATATATATATAATACCTAACGTATAGCGTATTCAATATATATATTTATACAGATATATCACATCCCTATACTAAAAGAATTGTAGAATTAGTGAATCAAAAATCGCTCCAGAAATTTTTCAAAATCGAAAATCAAATATTAAAATTACCATTTGGCGTTAGTAAAATTTATATTATTATATATATATATATATATATATATATATATATATATATATATATATATATATCTCCAAATCTACTTTCGTCTAACGTCAACCCGAACCCCCTATCTATTATGTGGCCTTAAAAACGGCCCAAAATCCTTAAAGCCTTTAACCCAAATTTTCTCGGTGGGTATTTGGTATAAGAATACGACGCGTATTTCAATGCCGCATAACTTTCGTTTAGACTATTTTACCAGATTTCGGATCGTTTCCGATTTCTTACAAAAAAAAGTGAAATTTGAAAAAATCACAAGTGCCCTTTGAAATTTTCGGGTCTGTTTTTAAATTTTTTTCGCGTTTTTTTCTCTTTATACGATAGATCTTATATAGAAACTTCTATTTCAATAGTCGGAATCGTTAAAAATAATTGGGTCGCGCGCTATGACCTGTCAAAGGTAGCAAGATCAGCGAAGTCAGTTGAGCCGTTCTCGAGTTACGGTATTTGAAACACGTGCAATTCATTTCATATATAGAGGGAGATTGTTTTATTTTAAAAATCGCTACATTCGGCGCTATTGGCGCTATTATAATTTTTCTCTAACATCTCTTAAATGTTAATTACAAAATATTTACGCGGAATCAAATTTTAACTTTAACCATCACGTTCGTCGTAATCGGTACGACGCTGAATGTCCATTTTCATTCGCTTTGGATTTCAAAGTTGGCTATCGATCCGTAGAATTAAACTTCATACCGGCGCAACTCTGATCAATGATATTAGCAAGTTACTAGCGAGAAAGTCTCGTTGGGTACAATACATTTAAGTAAAATTACCCTTCCAAAATTTTTATTCCTACATGAAACTTTAGATGTCTGTCCATAAAGTGCTTTATATTATTAACTCGAGGTGGAAACTAATTATTAAACTAACAGGATGGACGAGATGTAACTGATTTCATTTTATATTCCACTTCCCTTCCAATAAAGAAATTTTATTGAAGGATCGTTGTATGAATGAACACAAAATTGCGATAATTTCGATAAATTTTATTCGGACAATTAAAATTCAAATTAGACAATATTATCGATTGTAACGAAAATAAAATTACATATTATAAATTTAAATTGCAAATTTTATTAAACCTCAAAATTAGAAATTACGCGGATTAAATTATCACGCTCCGTAACCGCTGCCGCCGGCAGCAGGAGAAGAAGTAGCGGAAGAAGTAGAACCGCCACCAGAAGGAGCATACGGAGCAGAAGGCGTTAACGAAGATTGTTGTTGTTCAATATTCTTTTGAATACATGCTTGAACTTGAGTAAACGAATTAAGTGACGGTTGCTCTTTAGAAGAATCTCCGTAACTCGGTACCGCTCCTTGGATACATTTTTGATATTCGGCCGGATATTTAGATATTAACGACGAGAGTTCTTGAGGGTTTCCGAATTGCGCAAGGTTTCCAAATTGTTGAGGGTTTCCGTATTGTTGAAGATTTGATAATTGCTGAAGGTTTAAGGGATTCAAATAATTTGTCGGACTGCCGCCTTCGGAACGATGTTCGATTTTAGCGCGCCCTATACATTTAAATCAAACTCGAACGTTAAAATCGAGTGAAAACTTTTTTTCGTAAATATATTTAATTTATAAATATAAGATATATTTCCGAATTCGTGCGCGCATTATACAGGCGTGCATTACTGTTGCAATATAAGGTATTTGAAATAGCTTACTGATATGTAGAAATTATATGTCCATCAATCCGGAATATTTTCGACCAGTTCATTTTTCTTTCTTAATTTATCAGTCCACTGCTGGACGAACGCCTGCCCGAAGTTTTTCTAAACGCAATGCGATGTTGGAATTTTTCCATGAATTTGCCTGAATTTTTGAATTTTAACCGCAACCTAGGTCGTTCTAAGGCTCGTTTCTCATCAGGTTTCCACGATGTTGACGCATTTATCCGACGGTATTTGTTTACATCGTTTCCATTTACTAACTTTAATCATGTTTATTACATCTGCCACTTTTGTTACTTCCCTTACGTGCTGTTCCATTTGTTTGTTCTTCAGAGTGATCCCAAGACCTTTTGATTTTTCGTTGACTAGTTTTTATGTTTTGTTCCATTTCTTTTTTGTTAATGTCCATATTTTACCATCATACGTTAAAACAAACAGAACACACTAGCAAACATTCGTTTTTTTCAAGCTTAAAGGCATTTACATTTAAGTACTTTCAGAATACCATCTACGTTAATTTTGCTCTTTCGGATATTTTATTTTCTAGATCGTTATTTCATTTAATTAACTGTCTTAAATAAATTAATTTGTCGACTCTTTCTATATTTGTTTATGGGTTTAGCCATCACGATATTTATCTGTCACGAATTCATTGCGCATATAGCCTTATTTATACAGATTTTAAGCCCCGTTTTTGTTTCCTAGTACGCTTATATAAATACACACACACACACACATATATATATATGTATGTATATAGATTGTCAAAATTTTAATTAAACATCTCTGCGTAAATAAATTTAAAAAATCAACGCGGAAACAAGATTTTATGGTTCATATTGGAACTAATTCATGAATGTTTTCTCAAAAAATATTAAACAAAGTCCACTTAATCGACCGTGTCTTTGTGTCGACGTATTTTATTAGTTTCAATTCCGAAAACAACCTTTATACATTAACAGTTGTACACAGTATTGTCAATAACATCACGTAATTTATAAACTAGGGACAAAATCATATTGAACTCAGATATCTTCATTGATTCCACCAATTCAAATGGATTCATAATTTATTTTTTAGCTTTGCATCAACGGAAAACTCGTTTATATTATTAGAATTTTTACTTTCATAAATGGAGAGGGCATTTGTTCCGGTACATTTATTAAATATTATTATAACTTTTTAATATAATGCCAAATATACGCGTTTTCATCTTCCTTGAAAAATTAATTTATAAACTTGGGACGAAATAGGCCTTTTCTTATGTTAGTCGTGGTAAATTAATGCATCAGTGTGTACTGTGTTTACTTTTGGTATACATCCTCGTCTACAGAATTACTACATATATACATTTATATTCGTGTAAATTCTTTACGTCGGAACATTATTTATTTCAAGTTTTTTCTCTTACAGAGAATATTGTGATTACTATTTTTGTATTATTAATATTATAATCATTATTATTATTATTAATGTAAGTGACAATAAACAATAAACATACTTACAACCGCAATTGTTATGTATATACACCCACAAGACACTACACACACACCTACACACATATATACACACACACGTACACTTAATCACATCTATTACAAAATATAAATGTGATTAAGTGTACGTGTGTGTGTGTATATATGTGTGTAGGTGTGTGTGTGTAGTGTCTTGTGGGTGTATATACATAACAATTGCGGTTGTAAGTATGTTTATTGTTTATTGTCACTTACATATTCATAAGTGTTAAGAATTGTTCAAACTATTTATGCAATACTAACCAACCAAGTATTTGTATATCTATTTAAGTTTCCACTACTCGCGCAAATAAATGCGCATTTGTGGATTTGAATGAATAAATTTGATTTGATTTGATTTGATTTGATTTGATTATTATTATTATTATTACTGTTAAATTCGTGCTGTATATTTTATATATATATATTGGTTACCTGCAACTAAGCTGATGGCGAAAATTGAACTACACAACAATGTGATGAACGAAGTCATTTTAATACAACCTGGAAATAATTGCATTAATTTTAATAAAATTCAGAATTCAGCTCTGAAAAATATACAAATAAAGTAATGCACGCACATATACAACATATACAAGAGTATATATATATATATATATATATATATATATATATATATATATATATATATATATGTATCGATTAATCGATATATCAATCCTTGGACTAGTACGCCCCTATCATTTGAGTCTAGATTTTTCCGCTCTTCTGTAATCTTTTCAGTTCGATGTAGCACTCGATATCCGTTCCTCTGTTGATTGTGTCTATTAGTGTCCGTCTTGGTCTTCTTTTCGACCTGCACACGGTTATTTTTCCTTGCTATAATATCTTTCAATATGCCATCGTGTCTTATGCTTTATTCATTTCGTTCTTAATCGTTTTCATAATCCTTTCTCTTGTGCTCGGTTAAAAACTTCTTCATTTGGAATTTTATGAATCCACGAAATTTTTTTAACATGCACCGCCAGTACCACGTTTCAAAAACCTGAATTTTCTTCTCTAAATCTCTTTTTGGTTTAAATACTACGTCTCCCCCCGCCTACAGTAATACTGCACATGTATACGACTTCAAAATACATTTTCGTGATCTTATAAACAGCATGTTCTGCGTTATTAGCGATATATTTTTTTGAATGCCTTTTTTTTCGGTCATTGTAATTTTTCGCCGGATCTCTGTGCTACAATATACGTTCTCTCTTAATATATGGCATAAATATTCCCAGATTTTTCCAATTTACATATATATATATATATATATATATATATATATATATATATATATATCTTGTTTTCTCGGTGTTCCTATAGGGCTCGGTATTACCAATATAGCCAGTTTTTTTTTGTACTATAAGTATTTTCATTAACTAACAAAGTTTATTATTATCGGTAAACTTTAATTTATATCTTAATATTATTAATCTTTATAAATCGATCCAACTCCCCAGCCACTCTTGTAGTCGGTTCGCTAATTACTGACCAGTATGTACAGCAAATGTATTGTAAGTTCGAACAATTTCTTTTTGTAGTTCTTCTCTTCCTAATTATCCCGCAGTTCCAAATTATACGTTCAATGGATCCTTCCCCTTTTTTGCATTCATATAAATCTGAATTTATTATTTTAATTGGTTTTAACTTTTTTTTAAGTGAAATTTTCCGTCCGCAATTTTGTCATTGTTTTAATGTAATCTCTATGCATGTTATTCGAAAACCAAGTATCTTTACGTATTTCCTTTTGGATACTGTAATAATATTTTTCACAATTTGTACTAAGATTTCTGCACATATGGCTCCAGTCTATTAAACTTTGCGCTTATATATATATACCGAATTTGCCTTAATAATTCAAGAATGGGAACCAACGGGATAAATATAGATAGAAAGTGTACAAATTAGGTTAGTTTTGTTGACGACAATACCGTACTAAGAGCAAAAATAAAACGGAGCTTCAGAAAATTATTCTCAAACTGATTTTTATGTAGTTTATGTTTAAAGTTTAATATATATATATATATATATATATCATCATTATCATTATCTCCTTCAAAGAAAGTTGCGCATAAAGGGCCTTGTCCTTTACATATTTTCCTATGTTACATATTCCTATCCTTTCCTTCCTTCTATTGCTTTTTCAAATATTTTCCCTTGTACTGCTAACATAAACAGCCTCATGGAGCTCGATATATATATATATATATATATATATATATATATATATATATATATATATATATATATATATATAGTTATCAATCTTGTTTGTAGTATATTTTATAAAAGAACAACTTAAAAATGGAAAAATTTAAATTAAACTATAAATTTTCGTTTTCACATGTTTAATACCCTCATGATTTAGTCGAATTGTTATGATTGGATTCTAAATGTAATTCTGGTAGAACGTCAACTGACATTAATATTGTTTTTTTTTTTCACGGTGCGTAGCTAAATTTAAATGTTTATGTGTGTATATAAATACATGTATATATATAATGTGTGTGTATGTGTGTATATATGTATATATACATATATAAAATGTATACATATGCATGTACGTATAAATTCATACGTATGTACTTACGTGTACATATGTATATATATATATATATATAATCACATATAATTGTATTTCTATATACATATACGTTTACATTTTACGTTTAGTGTCGTTGAAAATTAAATTATTTGAAAGAATAAAGATATATATATATTTTTTAAAAATAATTGGTAAAAAAAGTATAAATTACTTACTCGGACGGTATTATTTTGATAATAAATTATTTTCGATGCGTTTTATTTGAAATAAGATTGTCGACGACTGTTTCGATTCCGGAAAATCGTCTTCTTTTATAAGTTGAATCACGCGGTGGTAGTAGTAGTAGTAGTAGTAGTAGTGAAAAAACTGTTCGAATAAATTATAGATTTATCGCGAATTATTTAAGGACAATAAGTAGCGTGTCACTTAATTGTATTCACAAATTCGATAATGAACTTACTACGTGAATTGAGTTATCTTCTCTCGTAGCAAGCTTTAAGAATTCTACACCGACCGAATATGTTAATCAGGATACCCGGGCGGAAGAAGCGAACTTTAGAATAATTGAAGAAGATAAGAAAAAGGTAGGTTCCGACGAAATAACGATTAAATTATATTATACAGGTATGGAATATCGGAGGAATTTGGAAAATAAATCGAACAAATTTTTATAGTTCTCCGCGTTTTTTCATTTGAAAATTCGAGAACTTTGTAAAATTTGAAAATACTCCTAATAGTTTGAAAAAAAAAAAAAACCATTCAAGTTTTCCCGAATCAATAAACCGGCAAATTTCTACCGTCCGTATTTACTTCGTGAAAGCGTTAGTATTAACGGTAAAATCTCCATTTTCAAATTTAGGCTAACCCGGAGCAGGACGGTTATTCAAAAAATACTCGACCAAAATTTTTAAATGAAATTTTATTTAAAAAAAGGGAAACGATAGATTTACAATCATTTGCGGAACACAATATCGTTCAGATCACCGCAATTTGCAATAATAAGTCCTTACAAAATTTTCGAAGATAGGTCGCTGAATTTTTGAAATTTCTTCAGAAATCCGAGTTTTCAGGTGTTACTGAAAACTCGTTGTGTACACAAAACGTGGACCAACAGTGTCACTAATAACTGACGCTATTCAAAAAACAAAACTGTCTGTCTTCTTCGGGTCACCCTTATAATAACCACTAATGTTAAAATTCTATTATTATTATTTTCATTATTTATTGATTGTTTTTCTTTTTCATTTCATAATGGTGTATATTTATTTAATGATTATAAATTTGCATCGCGAAAATTTACTGCGGCAATCTGATTGAGTTTAGTGTAAACTCCGTTTATAATTTGTCACTTTTGTTCTCTAATATCCATCGATTTTAAACTTAATGATAATATCTAACATAAAATTTCAATAAGAATATTAAAACGTATAAAACTACTAGCTGCCTGGGCATCGTTAATAATAGCGGGAATTTTCCTTATAGATTTAGAAAAAAAATACTTCAATATTATGTTTGTTTTTTTTTTAATTTATACAATCCTCGAATTTAGTCGGAACACATAAATAAAAAAGTCGTATATAAAAAAAAAAAATAAAAAAAAACAATTTGGCGCGAAATAGTCCGTAGTTATAGTAAATTTTTTTTTTTAAAACGATATCAAATCATGCGGAATTCATATTACGCATTATCGATATTTGCCTAATTCGAATGACGGACAAGATCGATAAAGTTCCAAGTTATAGTAAAAAATTATTTTTTAAAACGATCACGAATCATGTATACATAATACCAATATCGTCCTCATCGTCAATAAAATCAATCACAATTTGCCTCACACTCCTCTACATTACGAATTAATTCTATACTTAGGAGTTTAAATCCGTTTCCTCTACTCGATACCGTTAATCATCTTATCATGATTCCTACACACCTATCCAGTCTAATTATTTTTTTTTTAAACATCTCTTCTCTCGAAATACAATAAGTCATCCAGTTGCTCCGTACGTGAAGCTTTATGGCAGTTAGAAAATACAGCGAACAGAAAAAATTACGTACACCGATGCAGCCAAACTTAAACAATCGTACGATTACGCAATCCGTCGATGTAATAATATCGTACGCTGATTTTTATCGCTTTGTATCGGGCGTCCCCATAACTCTATACCGTACCGGACGAGTTTACAAAATTTGTTCGTACATTAACATTTTATTGTATAATACATACCAATCATCCGATATAGTTGTTTCGTATCTTATTTTCAACTACTCTATTTGCTTTTTCGCACGAACTTTTCAACGAAGTTTAATCTATATAACAATAACAACGTATATATTTCGACATAATTTACAGAGAAATAAAAACAAAAATTTTTAAATAATAATTACGTAACGCCCCAAAATGGCTCACCGTACAACAGAATTAATATAAAGACGCGTAATATATAAAAGAAACATATTTATACTTGTAACGACTGTAAAAAAAAAAATTATGAAAAAAACTATATAGCGAAAAAAAGAATTAGTTATAATAATTATAATAAACCAAAGAATAATTCCGCCGTAAGTACATATAGAAGAAATAATAAATCATAAAATAAGTTTCGTGTAAAGTTGCAAAATGCTATTAGCTTTAAGCTTCCTACGTTTATACTTACTATATAGATAAATTGAAGTTGCCTAGGAAGAGATTAGCAAAGAAGCTGCTTTGTTGCTAAATAGATCAAAATGCTCTTTAATGATAATAGATAGACAACAAATTTTACCTCGACCATTCAAACTCACTCGCGATATGGAGTAAAAGAAAAAAGTGGTGTATCTTGGGGCGTTGATAACAAATAAAGGCCGGTGTAAAGAAGAAATTAAACGAGGAATCGCTATGGCAAAAAATGTATTATCAAAACTTACCAGGATTTGGAAAGATCATCGCATTACCAAAGTGACGAAAAAGAAACTATTGCAAACGTCGGTATTTCGGTGCTGAGCCGTATACATAGAGCGGATCAGAAACGTATAGAAGCATTCGAAATGTCATCGCAAAATATTACGAATTCCGCGGGTAGCAAAAAGAACCAATTCACCAATCTTAACAGAACTAAATGTCAATTATAACCGAAAGGCTACTATCACGGATATACAGATGTATGTTGAAATTTTTCGGTCACATATTGCGATTTGATGGAATAGAAAAATTGAATAAATGAAAAACGACGGAGGTGTCCAAACCGGTATTTATAGTGACCGAGTAAAGTGTAGGACCGGTCTAACGGTTGAAGAACTGACGAGGATCGTAATTGGTCATGACGCCCGGATACGAGCAATCGAAGATGATGATGAGACTCGTAATTACCTATGGTAGAAATTAACTATCGTATACTAGTCATCGTAGAAATTACGCGTTAAATTTAAGGTATGGTCCTTAATATGAGGCATGTTTCAGTACGCATGTCCACGATTTTGTAGTATCTAGAGACATTTAGTACACATCTGAGATACTTGTTTTGTAATAATTGTAATTTGTTATTACATGTATGTATGTATAAATATTATATACATATACACATATACACAATCTAACATTTATATTCTCTCATGCAGCATATTAATGGAGAATAATAATTATAAAATGAATAATGTCGGAAGCATCAGCAAACCGGCTTTATGTATTAGCAATCTTTTTTAACCTGTCGAACGCTTTCGACAGGTTAAAATCGTGTATCAGTTTTACGTCGCTGGAACCTTGGAGGTAATATGTTCGCATTTATCAAAAAACTTCCTTATGAATCGAAAATTCATCATCCGAATAGGAAAAACATTTTCATCGATTCGTACTAATGGTGTATCTCAAGGATCGGTACTGAATCCTATTTGTTTTTAACATCGCTATAAATGATTTCAGAGATAATATACAATCTCGTGTAAAGTGCCTATTATTCGCTGATGACCTAACCATCTCTGTAACCTGCAGAACAATGTCCTTGGGAGAAGTACAAGAATGTACTAACAAACTATCCTCCTGGTGTTCCACAAACGGACTGCGCTTCTCAACCAGCAGGACCACAAAAATACACTTTTATAAAATTCGCAAATGCACTCATTAGGTTAATGTTAAACTTGAATCGACAATACGATACCTTGCTCTGATATTAGACGATAAAATGTCTTGGAGCGCACGCATAAATCATTTAAAAAAGTCTTTCACTAGGAAATTAAATTTACTCAAAAAGTTAGCACGCACAACTTATGCTGCAGATCGAATTTCTCTACTTCGGATTTATCGGTTCGATCAACGTATGATTATGCTTCTGCAATCTATTCAACAACAAAGACGAGTAACCTACATTCTCTAAATATTATACAAAATAAAGCTCTTCGACTAGCCGTTGGAGCTCTCCGTTCAACACCTGTCAACAGCTTACATGTAGAAGCATCAGAATGACCTGTCAGAATGCGTCAAATGTATCTACTATCGAAATTTTTGACACAATATGATGGCTCCAACTTTACATCATCCGGCACGATCTGCATTCGGCCTAAAATTCACCACGATCAATGCTGACAAAATTTTCAAACACGCTATCAAACTAAATACAAACAAACCATTGCTCTATAACTTAAAAATATAATTCATATTCATCGCACAAGAACAGATGAAGTGATGTATGTTCGGTGTTCGGACAGGTCACACTAGTTTGACGCGCTCTTATATCCTATCTAAAACAGATCCTATTACTTGCTGTAATGTTCAAATCACCATAACTCATATCCAACTGCGTTCTTCTCTATATAAATCCATTCGCTCATTGTTCCACTTTCCTAGCACACGCAATGAAATATTTTTCTACATAATAAAAAAAATGAAAATATCCTTACACCTATCTCCACATTTATAATAAAACGAGATTGCTTTTGAAGCAGTACATGGCACAGCATATGGCATTGTAAATGGCTAAAAAACTTAATAGAAGGAAAAGCAAATGGAAAATTAAGAAGAGGAAGACTAAGAACCCGATTTATGGACGCCATAATAAAAGAACTGAATTATGTGAAGATAAAAGAAGCTGCTCTTGCCAGGAAATTATTTGTTTAGCTGCAAGCCATGTTGCCCACCAACCTAGCGGTTGAAGAGAAATGATGATGATATATATATACATATGTATGTATGTATATATATGTATGTATGTATGTATATATATGTATGTATATATATGTATGTATGTATATATATGTATGTATGTATATATATATATGTATGTATGTATATATATGTATGTATGTATATATATATGTATGTATGTATATATATATGTATGTATGTATATATATGTATGTATGTATATATATGTATGTATATATATATATGTATGTATGTATATATATATATAATCTCTTTCCGCCAGTATGGACTTACTAATTTTAAATTCAGAAGATTAAACTTAAAACATTGTATACAATTAAATTCTCAACCATACATCGATTTTAATACTGACTGTTTTTCTTCCATATATACACACTATAAAGCGTTCTGAGAACTTGCCAAAATAATTTAAAAAGTTCAATACTTAATATTAAGAAACTACACCAAAACGTTTCATTAGACACAAAAATGGACGATGGACGAAGAAACTAATGGAATGGTTCTTCTTGTTGTCATACCGTGTACTGCTGCCTAGGCCAGAGGCATGGGAATATAGGAATTAAATGTATTGAAATAAGTTTGTAATTTTGAGGAAATGAAGGAGGTTTAACTTTAATATGATGATCAGACAGGATTTAAGAGAGGGTAGACGATTGAAGAATTTGTGCTCGGTATGCATTATAAATTGAACAGCTAACGAGTAAATGTTGAATTGTGACACGGGAATTGCAGTTGGAACAGAGTAGAACAGGTTGATTTGATAGGAAATTGGCCTAGGCGGAGTCTTGTGATAACGATTTCATTTCTTCTGTTGGCCGATAATGATGTGTTCCATGGTTTCATAGTGTCTCCAACTTGGCGAGGTTTATTCGTGTTTGGAGTGCTGGTCCACTGTTGTTGCCATATCTGTAATAACTTTTTCATTACATGTGGTTGAAGATCCCTCGGTGGTATTTTGATGTTTGATATCGGATAAAACAGCGAGCCTTCTTTTGCTGCAATGTCCGCGAGCGTATTACCCTGGATTCCAGTGTGTGATGGAATCCTCGCGAAACGAAACACGATCATTTATATTACAAAGAGCGCGAATAATTTCTTTGCCTATTGGATGTTGATGAGGACAGTTGTATTTTTGGGGGGAAGTAAGTGCGATATCTGTGCATATGAGGAAAGAGGAATGAGGATCAGCGTTTATTGCATATTCTATAAAGCAAGTTTTATAGCAAATAGTTCAGACGAAAGAATAGTAAATAGATTTGGAAGAGAGTAAGGAAGAATGATTTCTTTATCGGGGATGCTAGTCCACGCCCCGTTCCCTGAGCTGTTTTCGAACCGTCAGTAAAGAATATTTTGAAACTGTCGTATTTTCTGATCATACGCTTATATGCAGAAAGGATCGTGTTGATATGCGATTCTTTTTTTGAAAATTGCTGCAGCTGAAGGTCTATGTTGAGATGCAGGTCCACCTATGGAGGTGTTGTTGCTATAGTTAGTTGATATGTTGATGGTAAAGTGAGTTGCATCGAGTCCAAGATCGTAGTAACTTGCTTATGGAGAGTGAGATTGTTATTATGTGGTGGGTGTTTGGTATATGTATTCCTTTACTAATGTATATGTAGTATATACGTTAAGGTTTATATTTTATTTATTAATTTGTTGAAGATTATTCGTGCGTTTATTTCGAGTAAGATTGTGTGAATGGGGTGGATGACGTATGTTTTAATAAGTGTGAGACTTGTGAATGCGTGTAGTTTTTCTGGTGTTTAATGGGTGTGAGGCTGGTGAATGTGTTCAATGTATTTTTTTTGTATTTTAATTTTTTTACTTTTAATTTTATAATTCGGAAAAAATTATTCATTGTATTATTTTATTTATAAGCCTACATTATAATTGGCTTTTAGTTTTATGTGGCTTCATTAAATAAATAAATAAATAAATGTACGAGGTAATGGTTGAAGCGCTTTTAATGAAGGAAGATTCGACGACGATTTGAGTCGCATCCACATATTTATAATACTCCGACTTCTGTAAATACTGAGGGGAGGAATACCAGCTTCGCAAAGAATGCTAATGGATGGAGAAGTGGGTAATGTTTCGATTAGCTGGCGAGTAAATTACAGCACCGTAGTCGAGCTTTGATTTAATCAGTGTTTGATAGATTGTCAATAAAGAGGAACGGTCTGAGCCGTATGATGTGTTAGCTAGTTTGCGGGTTAGATTTAGTTTTTCTGTAGTTGGTTGATGTGCGGTTTCCACGTGAGTTTCCGGTCCAAAATTATTCCTAAATACTTCAAGCATCTGATGTTTGGTTGGGCATGTTGTTTATTTTAACTGAAATTTTATGGCTACAACGACGAAGTCTGCAGAAATGTGTAGTAGTAGTTTTCGTGTTGGAGAAGTTGAAGCCATTTCGGACTGAACAAATTTGTAGTCTGTCGATGTATCCTGTAGTATTGATGTTCCGAGTGCTACATCTGTGCAAGAAATGAGATCATCTGCGAATAAAGAACATTGAACGGGTGGGCAGATTTGTTCTGAAATCTCATTTATGGCTATGTTAAAGAGGGTAGGGCTCAGAATGGAGCCTTGACGGACACCATTCTGTAGATCTTGGGTTGCTGATTTGATAATGTGGAATTTTCGGTTTGAAAGGGAATTTTTGATGAAGTATTATGTCAGATTTCCGCGAATTTCCCGGCAATGAAGGGTTTTTATAATTTTTCTTTCCGATTGTTATCGAAAGCTTCAGATACGTCGAAGAATACTGCCAGTAGATGGTTATTACGAATAAATGATGTTTGTACGGACTGTTTGACAAAAATGCGGCACGTATACTAAATTGGAATGGTTCTTGTTACATCGGAAAAAGAGAAAATCGCGTGACACGTTGGGACGACGATTTGAAGAAATTTTTGTGAAACATACTGACCCGTCAAAAATAATAGTTAAAAACAATTGTAAAAATCTTTGCTCGAAAGGTCTAATAATAATAATAATTTTAATTTTTTATATAATGTGGAATGTAGTGATTTTTTAATAAAAAATCAATTGAAAATTAGTTAAATCACTAATATTTATTTTCTTAAAGAAAACACAAAGCTTTTCGGCATTTACGCCATTATCAAGTGTAACTTTTTAAAACATCATAATTTTAAATATTTTAAAAATTATGATGTTTTAAAAAGTTTCACTTGATAATGGCGTAAATGCCGAAAAGCTTTAATAAATATTAGTGATTTAACTAATTTTCAATTGATTCTTTAATAATCAATCAATCAATCAATCAATCAATATATTTTACAAAATTTCCAAAATCATGTATGAACAAATTAGTAATAGTAAATTAAATGGAATAAAGTATTATATTAATCATATTTATAGTCTCAGTTATACGCACGAATGCGCTAACACTGAGTTACACTTAGAATTTGAATATATTAAAATAGCTTAATCGTTAAATACCATTCAACGCTGCCAGCCATAAACAGTCTATATCTGCTCACACATTTTAAACAATTGTAAGTTCATTATCTTATATAAAATCCAATATCATTACATTTTAACTAAGTACTGATGTATACTAACAGACATAGAAACATAAAATAAAAAATAAAAAATAAAATAAAAAAATAAAAAATAAAATAAAAAATACAAAATAAAAAAATACGCACAGTCTCCTTTATGAATCAGTTACACATGAAAATTAATACCAAATATACCGAGTATTTACATAAGAAAACCAAATTATAATAGAATGACTGAACTAAGGAAAATAAAATAAATTTCGGTAAACCAAATTATAAAGAATAAATATACACACACATATACACATACATACGTATATATACATATATACAGTTATATACATATGATCATACAATTATACTATTCCTTCCAGTACCAGAATCAAAACCTGCAAGAGCACCCATCTGAAAAGTTACACAAAATGTCCTCATTTATAGCCAATACATCAATATTTTTCACTGTTCTTTATTATACTACTTATTGCATACATAAAGAACCAAACGCTTTCGTCGCCTTTTATAATTCTTAAGCAATAATTTCACACTTTCTGGGAGAGAATTGTAAGCAACGGCTCCAGCGTACATACATTGCGCTCGCGTATGGGACTTGTTAAAACGAGGAAGACGCGCTTTATCTAACCCGGCACTTCTTGTAATACCACCAAGTGTAAATATATTAAAATACTGATTACGTTTTAAAACAAAATCCAAAATAGCTACTTCATATAGTTGGCTCAAATTTAAAAACGTATTTTTCTTGTTCTCACTATCTGCAACAATAGCACGAACCACAGAATTTTGAAGTACTTGTATAGGCTCAAGATGATACTTTGGAGCCCCACCCCAGTGTATAATACCGTAAGTTAAACATGATTGATACAGGACTATGTACAATCGACAGAGATGTTTTCTAGTAAAGTACTGTTTTAAATAATGAAAAAGGTAATTTACTTTCCTTAATTTTGCAGTCACATAACGTGCATGTGAATCCCACACTAATTTGCAATCCAAAATTAAACCTAAATATTTGACTTCTCTTACTCTTTCGATTACAACGTCATTCAAAGTAATATTAATATCACTCCATAAATTATCCTCTTGAAAACTGTATATCAAATATTTCGTTTTTTTTGTATTTAATACTAACTTATTTAAGATGAGCCACTGAGATATTATGTCTACATCTGTCTGCGCCAAGTGTTGAAGCTTATCAGGAAATCGTGAACTCACCAAGAGCACAGTGTCATCCGCATAACTAAAAATACGGCCAGAAATTTTTACACTGCATAAGTCATTTATATATATAAGAAATAATAAAGGACCTAGTACACTACCTTGAGGCACTCCGGACTGAAATTCAGCTTCGTTACTATAGCATTCGTTTACTTTTACTTTATAATGTCTACTAGTTAAGTAAGATTTAAACCATTTGTTTACGTTATTTCTGAATCCGAGAGCATCCAATTTCTTTAACAAGATATTGTGATCAATTACATCAAAAGCTTTTCTTAGGTCGAAATAGACTGCCAAGACTGACTGACCATCTTCCAATGCCTGTGTAATATGCGAAACATGTTGAAAAAGAGCGTCATCCGTGCATTTATGTGGCAAGAAACCAAACTGATTTGGGCTGAAAAATTTTCGATTACATAAATAATTTAATGCCATTGTTTTAACACATTTTTCAAATATTTTAGAATACGTCGACAGAATGCATATAGGTCTGTAGTTCGATATAACAGATTTATCACCGTTCTTGTGAACTGGGGTTATAATCCCCAACTTTAGCACATCCGGAAATAAACCTTCACGCACGGACGCATTAAATAGGTAAGTTAAAGGAGCCACAAAAAAGCCGAGATTTTCTTTTATTAAATGTATAGACACTTTGTCCGAACCGAACGAGTATTTGTTCGCCAACGAGAGGATTGCATTCTCAACATTCTGACAAGTGAACTCTGCAAATTCAAAGGAATCAGCACACTGACACAGATTTAATTCTGTAGTGGACTGCGGATCACACTTAAATTCATGCAAGATGTCTTTTACACAAGAAACAAAATACTTATTAAACTCTTCGGCGACAAGTTTCTCATTACCAGTCACGGCGATGTTCACATAGTTTATATTAATTTCATCAAAATGTGACTTTTGTTTACCAGCTACTTTATTTACCAACGCCCAGTATCTTCTTTGATTACTTCCACATTTATCCAATAATTTACTATAACATTCTACCTTTGACTTTCGAACAGCCCTCTGTACAGCTTTTGAAGCAACCTTATATTTAACTCTTAAATTATAATTTAAAGGGTCTAGTTTCGTAAGACTGTATAGAATGTTTTTTATACGTGTTAGTCTCAATATTTCTTCAGTAATCCATTGAGAACTATTTCGCGTACGTTTATTAAAGCTCGCAGGTTTTTTACAGTTATCCATAATATTACTTATTTTCTCGACAAACCATTTGAATTTCTCATTTATAGTAACAGTACTAGAAAAAATATGAGATATATCAAGTGAAGTAAGACAGCTCTGGAATAACCGCTTATCAAAATAGTAAATTAAATCAATTGGCGATTTTCGCTGTACATTGGCAACAGTATAGACTGCACTAATAGCAGAATGCAAAGAAAAACTCACTGGTAAAATATTGTAAGAAACGTCTAAGTCCAATGCTCTGCTTTTCAAACCCTTAACAAAAACATGGTCTAAGCAAGATTCATAATTACGCGAAGAAATATTAAAAGTAGGCTGATCTACAATACTTACAAAACCATGCGAATACATTACATCTAAATAAGCGCTAGATGCACACGTATCTAATAAATCGATATTCATATCTCCAGAAATTATTGCATGATTACCTGGTATCTGAAATATAATATCTAAGTCATCTAAAAATTCAGTGACCCGGGAGGTACAAAAACGATAAATACCAAAAAAAGATATAGTCTTACCATTATCTAGTTGAATCTCCACGTGCACCACATTTCCAGACACAATTGAAATATTCGTACTTTTCAATTTCAGATCTTTCTTAACAAAAACAATAACACCACCCGACCTTTGAACTTTTCTACACTGTGCATGCATAACATATCCTTCAATAATATACCTACTCAATTCATCTGGATACAACCAGCTCTCAGTTAGCGTAATAATATCATAATTAACCTTTTGATTATGTAAAAAAATTAGAAACTCGCTAAAATGCTTTCGCAGGCTACTAACATTTAAAGTTAAACAAGTAATTTTCCTATCACACATAAACACGTTGAAAGAAACAACACGCTATAAAATTTACCCACATAAAATTTAATCTAAAGTAAACAGCAATCACATCAGTCAAGCAATCAAACATACAGTGTAAACACATATCAATAATCCCACTTATGGCAGCTAATAAAAATAAAAATAAAACATACCGAAAAAATATTTGCATTGAAAAAAATATAAGATCCGCGGCAACAAACCTAGGTAGTCACTTGCTTAGTGGTCTGGCAGAAGCCTTCAAACCCAAATCAGCGATCTGCTCGAAAGATGTGACACGAACTACCGGCGTCCCAGGTTTTTCACGAATCAGGACTTTGCCACTACTAAACCAAACAAACTCGTAACCGACATCGCGTAACTTCTTTGCTGCGGCTAATAACCGATTATTATCCGACGTAAGGTGCTCATTCACGTATACTTTACTATTTGCTGATGACATTGATAATCCCAGATCATGGTGCGTTATTTTTCTCCTTTTCGAACATCGCAATACATCTGATTTTACACTTCTCCTACAAAATTTCACAACGATACTGGGATATGTTTGCTTTGTGTACTTTTGTAGCCGATGACAAGCATCAATATCCTTTGCGTCTATATGAACACCCACGATATTTCCCAAAGCGCAAACAATATCACTCACAACTTCATCTGCTTCAGTAGGAACATTATTAAGTATGAGATTATTAGACCTGCTATATTGTTCCAATTCCGAAACTTTAATTTTTAACGTCGTATTTTCGGATTTTAAGAGTTCATTCTCTGTTCGCAGTTCTTTAATTATTTTTAAAGCGTCATCCAGTTTTTTATCCGAATTGCTCACCGAGACATTTATATTATTAAATTTCGTATTTAATAGGGATAATTCCGACTTAATTTCGCTAAGTATTGAAGTAAGTCCATCTTCCTCAATTGTTAAATTATCAACATTATCGTTTTTATTTTTACGACAGAATAAGCAGATCCAATCCGATTTTGCTTGTGCCGATTTAGCCTTCCAAGTTCCTTTTTTAATACCAGCACAGAGAAAATCATAACAGCGGTTACAATTATGACACGTTACGTAATCGCCATTCAATGGCAAAGATAGTTTACATGTATCACACGCGACCATTTTATCGATATGTACTTACCAGCTGATAAGACAAACACAATAGTTATCATTAATAGCGTACACGAATCGAGCGATAAGATAAAATATTTTCGTTAACTCGATAGAAATTAATGAACGCGTATTAAAAAAGGCGATACTAAAACCGATATAACTTCTTTACCGTTAGTCGGATCAAATTAGTTTTCCCGGAAATGGAAGCAGCATAAAAAACACAAAAAAACAAGACCACTTTTATAATACAAACTTTTTACCGCACAGTACAAATAACAAAACAAAAAAGAGTAATACAGAAGACAACCGCACGTAATAATAACGACTATTATTATTATTATTACTATTATTATTATTATTATTATTATTATTATTATTATTATTATTATACCCGACGGCAAAATAATAATAATAATAATAATATGGCTTGAACAATAGTGGCTATTTCTGTAATATTTAGTCTTTCGTTATACGATTAAAAATATTAGTAGCAACTAACGGTATACGATATAAACTGTATAATAATCTGCCTACTGTGTGAAATCGAAGTAGTGTAATGATTATATTTAATAATCGAACTAAAGATAGATCACAGAACCACCGTAGAACATTAAAATATTCCCTGTTGCTTAATGTTCATAATTAGTTCGTTAACTATTACGGTTAAATTTTATAATTGGATTGTTTCCCCCTTATAACGTATCATTTAAGTATAGAAAAATCTTGTTTATTTTTTCGGTATTTTTCAGATTAAATTTTATTTCGAATATTATAGATCTATTTAAAACCTTTTCAGTCGGTCATTAACAATTTTTACACTAAATTACGAATAGAAATATGAAGTAATATTTTGTGTATATTAACTCCGCGTAGATAATTTCTAATTCGTTATGTAAATATTTTTAGAATTGAAACATTACACGTTTTGATGAAATTAGACAATTTTTCGATTACTTTAATTTGTGTACCGTATAAGGGACACTGCGACTGAAACAGTTCATAATCGGAATCTCCGCGTTCGGTTAATACTTAAATAGTTTTTTAATTATTTCTTACGGGTATGTTATATTTCTCGAGCATATATTTCCATTTTTTATTTTTTTTCCACTGTTCTTTATTCGCTTTTCAATTATTAATTCGTGTAATCACCTCGTATTTTGCTGTTTAATAAGCCGAAACAGATATTAAAATATTAAATGGTAATCGAGATATTATACTATTAATAATTACAGTCTGTATCGGAAGTGTACCAAATATAGACATCGAATCGTTACGACTGTATCAGGTTTGAAGATATTCCACCGCGTAGCGTCACTTATATATAAATTTTCGACGATTTTCCATTGAAATATTTAGTATATCGCGCTTGAATTTCTGTTAATCATTAATGTTATTTAATACCGCGTCACCTATTTGTTCGCTTGTAACTTGTATTTTTTCTAGTTAACGATTGTAATATAATTCACCGTTATTGATAATTTTTTTACGACAAATTCCTATTAAATGTTGAATATATCGGAGAGTTAGTGATTTTACCTATTAATCGCAAATCTAATTCACTTATTACTCTTATTCCAAATTCGCGTTCTTCAAAAGATGTTAACATAAACGTTTAAAAATCATCAGCCACGACTTACTATAGAGGAAATTTTGCTAGTACGTATTTAGTTCTCGCGTGAACATATACGCGTTGCACTTTAATGCCTATACAGATTAAAATTTGACAAATTTCTTTATAAATAATGATGGTTTTTTTCCCTCTTTTAGTTATTATACTATGTAACATAGTCCCGTACTCTTTCTATACATACACATATTACATACATATATGTATGTATGTGTGTGCCTATGCACAGATTTATGTACTTGTGCATTTACATATGGATGTAAATATATATATATATACATATGTAATATAATTATATGTGTCGTTGGTGTGTATTTTATAGATACGCAGTATTATATCGAGTTTTGCAATAGAGGTAGGTCGATGTCGTTAACTAGGAGATCGTGTTGCTTAAGCGGCGCGTGTCTAATGTTTTTTTTTTTTTTTATTAAATGTCAAGTCACTCATGACGGCGTTATATACCACACGGCGAAGATGTTACGATGCATATTGTATGCGAACGATTTGAGAGTAGGATTGTACACGCGATTCGGCCGAATCCGCTGGAAATTTTTCTTACAGGGTTTCCCGAAGTTGCAGGTCTTCTCCAATAAGTCGCAATCGACTAATATAAAGTCGACATTACCGAGATGTTATCGCTCAAATTCAGCCACATCCATGCGCCAAAGTCGACGAAAATTAGATCGCTCGGAATAGTAAATATCGCGGTGGATATTTGAACGAGGTTATTATATTGCACGCGTGGTAACGTATGCGGGCTTCTGAAAAAAAAACAAAACGATTTTCGTGAATCATACACACAGCCGTCTTTATTCTCCGTTTCAACATCGACCCTCGACGATGTTGGAAAACCCTCATATATATATAAACACTCGCATATACGTGTATATCTGTGTAAGAGTATTTGATGAATATCCTTGAATGAAGGTATGAATAATGTTTTGTTTATAGGTTAATGGCTGTTTTCGTAATTAGAAGTAACGGAACATAATAGATAAAAATTTATCGTTAAACGCATCAGAACTGAGACACATCTGTCGTGTAATATATTATCATTATCATTATTTTTATTCTAGTTCTGTCGGAATTATAATTGATATGTTAATTTAACGCGGACGGCTATTATACGCTCTGAACGATTAACGAACCGGTTGATAATAAACCAGCCGTAACTATAATTTATATAATTCCTCTTCGGATTATATAAATTACTATTATTATTATTACTGGTATACCGTTCTAGTGTGGAATAATAATTTTTACAATTTCGACAAAACATATTAAATATGAACGACCGATATCTAATGTCCACGATGTTGCTGATAGCGGGTAATTGTCTATAATACTTTAATTATTATATATATGTATAATATAAATTTATTAAAGATAGTTAACGCGTTTATTACGATCGTGGAATATTAATTAATTTTATAATTTAATTTTAAGAGCAAAAACCCCTTTCAGTCGTGGACAAATGTTGACGCAACATTGTATAAATTTCATACAAGGTGTTTATTACGTCTTAATGCGACGGTAGATAATTTTCAATTCGGTTTTTGTATAAAAATATGTTTACAATCGAGAACAGTTCATGGTCAACCGAAACGGATATAGGATGACCCAGACAAGACGGACGGATTCTAAAACTACAAGACGAACATTTTTGAATGTAATTTAATTTAAAAATAGCAAAATGGAACATTAGCTTACAATCGTTTGTTGAACACAATAATGACCGTCATTTGCAACAATACATTCATTCAGACTATACAAAATTTCTCGAGCATAGGTCGCTGTTTTTTCAAAATTCTTTCAGAAATTCGAGTTTTCAGGTCTTCCAGATCTCGCAGACGTGTTTTGTAAAAGCCGGTTCTTAAGGTATCAAAAATCGCGTAACTTTTAATTCTTTTCGAAACTCTGCACTGTCGCGATCGATTCAAGCCGAAAATAACGTTCCATTCGATACGCGCGCTCCTTCAACCCTATAGGATGCTAACTGAAATTATAAAAAAAAAAAAAAACTAAACTCTCGCGTGTACAATAAACTTAAGCACGCGGTTTGCGTTGCAGCAGTCTTACTAACTGGGCTACTCGAAAAACAAACCGTTCGTCTTCTCTGGATTACGCTATACAATTTCGTTAGTATTTGCAAAAAATCAATATACCATATAGGTAACATCGTGATTGAATGGGTTTTAAAAATAAAAAAAAAATCCGAGATATTATGAAAAAAAAACACTCATATATAAATACAATTTACAACTATATAGTTGTTCTAATATTAAAAATTATAAAAATTAAACTAGCGATTTAAATATAAATAAATAAATAATAAAAAGGAATGCGACTAATATACATGGGATTGATGTAGTTAATATTTTAAATAAGATCGTAAATAATAGGATATTCATTTAAATCTAATAAAAATGATAGTCCCTTTGTGAACGACCGACATTTGCTGGGAAATTATATTCGGATACGATTAAAAACAATTACGTAAATAACTACAACTGCTTTAACTGTCTTGTAAAATTTCGTTTTATAAATTTGGGCGCAGTTGTATTTAATTTAATTTTTCTACTACTGAGGGTATTACGGCACTGATGACTTGTAGTAAATGAGGTTGAAGGAGGAAAGGAATTGTATAATTGAGAAAATAGTTGGACCGTGCGAGAGGAAACTAGATAGAGTACGCGGACGGATATGCGGGGTCGATAGCGATGGAGTGTGTAGGGAAGTGTAGTAAAATATGGTTAATAAGTTATTTCCCCTAAGTTAATATCGTTGCAAAATAAACATCATAAGTAATTTTAACATTAATTCATTTATATTTCTTTCATATTATTAGAAATATAAACGTGCCCGTTCTCTTATTGATTATAATCAGTAGAAGCAAGAAAAAATTAGGAAATTTTTTTTTGAAATTTCGATTTTTTCACATTTTGTCCGAAAGTAAACTGACTCATTTTTCATTCTTCGTACGATGAAACGTAAAATTTGTCTGCGATGGTACGCAATAGGAGATTATTGACGTTGCAAATAATTTCAGGAAGATCGATCTTGTGTCTCGATTGTTTGTTGTAAATTTTATTGGCAAGCGAATAGGCGTGTCTCCAGGATCGATATACGTATTAATAATATATCGAAACAGATTTATGTATTGAATCGCGAAAAATGTTAATGAACTTTCGTTATATTAATAATCATCAGATAGCGTCCTTGCTCGTCGCGGATTGCACGCACCGACGTGTTTATTCACTCGCGTACTACTTAAACGTTCTTCTATTCTATCCGACGTTAATTAAGTCTTGCGGTTTTTTTTTTTTTATTATGCAAATCCTGTTTTATCATCCATTTCCAATCTTCGTACAAAAATTATTTCATTACGAATAAAGATATCAAACAATATAAACCAACGGGGGAGTTTGAAAGATAAAATAAGTAATTAAGCTGCTGTTACAGGGACGACGAAACTATATATAGCGTTATAATGTTACTAAGGGGACGAACTTTATCGATAGTGTGTACACAACCTTAGTTTAGAAGTTCATTCGTTCAAACAATTTCTTCAATTAGTTTTTCATTATATAAAAATATTTCACATTGAAGAAAGGACGCCCCGTTGTGAAATCAGTATTATAATATATATGTATATATATATATATATATATATATATATATATATATATATATATATATATATATATATATGTAAATATGCAGTAGTAATAATAATAATCACAAACAATAATAATTATAATAATAATTAATAATAATAAGTAATATTAATAAATATTCATAATGATTATAACAAATCAATTCAAATGAAATCAAAGTTTATTGCTTCTGTTCCATGTAAAAAGTATATTAACATAACTTCTCAATTTCTGATGTGCAGCCTTGCAGGAATACAGGACACAACATAATATACTGGAAATTCTCCGCTTGGAGGACCGGTATATCATGTATATAAGTTAAATAAAATTGGCGCCAACACTGAACCTTGTGGAAGGCGATTATTTATGGTGCGCCACCGGCTATGATCTGCTCCCGTATACACCGCGAATCTTCTGTCAGCCAACATATTTCCAAGTAGAGTCACGATTTTACGACTAGGAACTGCCTGGGCTATTTTTAGGAGCAACCCATCGCACCAGACTCTGTGTCGTAGGCAGCAGTAAGATCGATAAAGACTGCTGATGTCTTCAAGCATTTTTGGAAACCAGATTCGATGTACGAAGTTAAAGCCATGACCTGATCGCAGCATGATGTTCCTGGACGAAAGCCTGATTGAAATTGTGGAAGTACTTTATCTATTAAAGGGGCGATTCTTTGATGTATTAGTCGTTCGAGTAGCTTGTACATTGTACTTAGTAGCGATATTGGTCTATAGTCTGCTGGATCTGTTCCTTCCTTACCAGGCTTCTTGATGGCGATAACCTTAGTTTTTTTGAAGATCGCAGGCAGTTGACCAGTCTCGAGTATTTGGTTAAACAGTTTTAGTACGAAAGTCCTAGTGTTTGTTCCAAAATGTTTGATAAATTCCGGATATATATTGTCTAGTCCTGCGGATTTTCTATTTTTGATTGATTTAATCGCGCTTTAATTCGGACGTATCGAACGGACTTGATGATACATCGTTCTGTAATTCGTTTTTCGTTTTTCGTAGTTTGCGTTTTATTTCTAATGACACTTGTTTATCGGATTTAACTTTGCTTATTTTTAGGAGTCTTTCTGCTATTTGTCTGGTTTGATTTTGTCATTTTTATCGATTTCCGCACTGTCTGTGCCAAGTCTTCTCAGTAGCTGCCACGCTTTCCTGCTCGAATGCGTGAAATTTAGGCCTTCGACTGTAGCTACCCATTTCTTGTGACGTTGACTATTCAGTTGGTGCATAAGTTCGCTTGCGGTATCTAGATTGCCTGTCTTTTCGAAATTGTTATATAGGTCTTCACATAACTTGTTCCAGCCTGGAACGTACTTCTTTCTGAAACCTCTTGGAATATTTTTCTTGGCACACTGAATTACGGTTTTTGTAAACTGGCCGTAATTTGTTACTTCTGGTTTAATGTGTATTATCTCCTTCTCTAGCTCATCGGAGAAGTTTTCCCAGTTAGCTTTAGCAAAATTCCATCTTGGTTTATTTATGGACTTCACAAAGGGAATCTTCACTCCCGTAGTTACTAACACTGGAACATGTTGACTATTCGGGAATCTGGATTCGACCTGTCTATTTATGTTGTATATATCAGTTGTAGGTTTTGAGTGAATGCAAAGGTCTGTGGTATACGATCTGTTTAAAACGTGCCCGGATCTTTGGCGTTATATACGAGCACAAAATCGTTTGCTTCCATCCATTCAGTTAATTTACGTCCATTTTCGTCTTCTGCGTTATATCCCCAGCGCTGGGAATGATTGTTGAAATCTCCGAGGTATAGTGTCAGGCAGATGTGATACATATTTATACTTAACGAACACATTACATATATACAAGGCATATACGAAAATACAACCTCTATTAGACATACGTTATTCTTCTTGTACCATATCTTCAATAGATGTCGGCGATGATCCGTTTGGCTTTTGATCTATCCGATAGTGTTCGCATTAAGGCTTTTGTGACCTATCCATTCCTTAACGTTTTTAAACCAGGTTTTCCTTCTTCTACCTGTTCACCATTTTCCTGTGACTTTTCTTTCGACGATCACATGGAGTAGGTTATCTCCCATTTCTCAAGATATGACCTAGATAAGCTACTTTCCGACCAGTTCTATATTTTTTTATTGAGGTGCTGCAAAATTGTGGTATTTCTTATCCGTCCATGATAACCGCAACACCCTTCGGTAAAGCCGTATTTCGAAGGCATTCAGTTATCATCTTTTTAATTGTCCAGGTTTCTATTTCATATAACAGTACGGACCATACATATTACATTTAACTAGTTTCCATTTTGTTGAAATTTAGATACCAAGTGTATAATTATAGACGCAGTATCTAATTCGACTGTATATGCGAGCATTATACGCTTTTACCGCCATATACACGCTGTACATATTCAGATACATATATAATCTGCAAATAGAGATACGACAGATTACAATTAATCTGAAGTACATCGGATTAGGTTCTTAAACGAATGAATTTTTATACGATATTCACACAGACAGTCTACATCTTCAGCCAACACACACAAACACACACGTTTAAAACGCAGATCAATAAAGATTATGGTTCAGCCCAATATGTAGCGACGTAGACAGCTTTATTGTTTGCTGCAGTTAGAATCATAGTTCTAATCCATCAATGAATCAAAAGTTTGTGTTTGCCCGCAGTTGCATAGAGTTTTATTCGATGTCCCATTTTTTCAGGTTAACTTTACATCGCGTGGTTCGAGTTCTCAGTCTGTTGAGATGACAAGTTATGGCCAAGTGGCAAAATTTCCTGTAACATGGCTGAACTGTTTAATGCTGGTGCAGCTTCGTTCGACATTTTAGCTGCTTTTAGTTTCGGGTGAGCCAATAGCATTTGAGTTGATTTAAGGAAACTGTTCCTTGATTTCAGTTGATAGCGGGAAATAACACAATTACTTTAAATAGTCAGAAAAATGAAAACTTCGGCCCATTATAGAAATTGATTACTTCTTAAAAAACTTTGTTGAAATTTATCGTCGAATTTAATAAATTCCTTTTATAATTTCCATTTTTTTTTCTAATAGTTTTATTTTTTTTACAATGTTTTTCTGTACGTAAAATTTGCTAATTTCGGTACTACTTTTCACAAAACATACCTTATCGCATTAAATTAATCACTAAATGACCTGTAGAGTTTGTCAGTTGTAATGAAAAATATATTTAAAAAAATTATTGATTTTCTATTTTAATTCTTTACAATGTTTATCAAATCATGATTTTTAATCGTTGTTCATGTGCGAATATTTAAATGTTCTTTTTAAATCTTATTTCGAATTGTCAGTCCTATTTCTCCGTGTATCGTTTTTCGCATCGATTAAAGTTTATATACTCCCGACTTTTTAACATATATTTCTATTTTCTATTTTGTTGGATACTAATCGATTTCGATAATACGTTATTATTTATTATTGCAGAAACTATATTTGTCGCGTATTTTTATTATTTTATACGTGCGATTTCCTAGATAATTTATTGAAGCTAAATAATCCTTTTTATAGCTTCTCTTTTGTGCGGGGTTAGGGGATTTTTTTTAGCCATTTAAAATATATAATTTCGGTGTGTAAAAAATCGATATCAAAAGGGTAAAAATATCTTCTTTCCCTAATGAATTTAGTTAGTTCTACTAAATAACACTTTATGACGTGCATAACTTACGGATTTCGTTTACGCTTAAGTCTATCTTCCTCTCATAAGAAAATCCATGGATAAATTAATTTTTTTAAAACGGATATTATCGAAGGACAGGATATATTATTGTCATCCGACACTTGCGACTATAATTGTAGTCTCTACATGTCCGCAAATTAATTTTATTTTGACGGTTCATCATCGATTGTTTTCAAATATTCAAAAATCTGATATCATATTTATATATTCTCGTTTATACGTGTATACACGTGTATTAATATAAATATGTATGTACGTTGCTTATTAACACAATATATCGTACGTATTGTATCCGATTAAATTAACGAACCTCCAATAATTTGTCGAATATTTCTACTACATCGACTGATTATTTTTGGACAAATGACAATACAGCTTACGTTGACTATAAAAAAGCGTATGATTCAGTTCATCATAGTTGGTTAATTCAAGCGCTACAGTTATACAAGGTTGACAGCGGAATAATTAAAACGTTACATCATGGCAAAATGGAAAACAACCTTAATTGCTAAAACTAAAGAGAATAATTATACAGAGATAAATGTTAAAATTATACAATATACCAGGGCGATAGCCCCATTGTAGTTTTGTTTAGCATTAAATCCTTTAACTAGCATACTTAACTCTACGAAGTATATAATATAAGAACGGAAAAATAGTAAATTACAACTTAACACATTTAAGTTATATGGATGATATGAAGTTATACTCGGGTACAAAAAACCGTATTAATAATTTATTGAAATGAACAGAGAATTTTTCAAGAGACATTAAAATGAAATTTTGCATAGAAAAGTGTAGATAACAAAATGTATATAAAGGAAAGATAGTAAAACACTTCGCAACAACCGAACAAGAATATATAAGATCGACGAATGAGACAGATTAATACAAATATCTCGGAATAGTGTAAACGAATTGATCATAACACTATGAAGGAGCAATCAGATATATAAATAGAATGAAAAAAGCTGACAAAAACACAATTAAATAGTAGGTCTCGTTATTTCAAGCTATTACATACGCTGTCCCAATTCTAACGTACTCGTTCGGTGTGATACAATGGAGTAAAACTGATATTGAAAAAAGTAATATCACAACGCGCAAATGTTTAATCAATATAGATGCATCATCCGAAAACGTCAATTGACTGTACATCAAAAGGAACGTAGGATGAAGAGGATTAATACACTCGGAGAATTTACTAAATAATCAAATATAGAAAATGAGAAAATACTTTATCGATAGAAGTAACGACTCAGCTTCACACGCAGCGATAAATCTGATAAAAGTTACACTCCATCAAATCTAAGTAGTGAAACTTTCATTAATAATAGACTAGACTTAAAAGAAACGTGGAAAAAGCTAAAGCACTACACGGAAAGTTTCCACAAGAACTACGAAATACAAACGCGGACATTCTTATCAAATAAATGGCCGATACGTGTAGAATTATTGAAACAGAAGGATTTTTGGTGGCGATTCAGGATCAGGCGATAACAACCAGAAATTATAGGAAATACATCATTAAGGAATCAGATATCTCCCCGATAAATGTCGAAAATGTGGCAAAGTAAACACATTTTAAGTGGGTGTCAACAATTAACATCGAGATTTTATGTTAAAAGATAACGTACATCGAGAAATAGGAATAAAATATGGATTAATTAAAGATAAACAGCCGTAATATTATAAATGTACACACACAAAAAAATCTTAGAACAGTATAAATTATACTGGGACAGAACTATATTGACTGATAAAACAATAGAATATAATTGATATCGTTTTAATAGATAACATAAATAAATTATGTTAATAGATATAGCTCTGTACCGGTTTAAATATTGATAAAGTGTATGCGGGGAAAAAAAATAAATATGAAAAACTTACAGAGCAAATGAAACGAATGATCGATGTTGTAAAGATTGTACCATTGGTAATTGGAAACGATGGAATAATATCGATCAGTTTAGGTAACAGCGTAAAGAACCTAGGACTATCGCCATATACGATCGAACAAATTCAAAAATCAGTATTATTGAATACAGACTATTGGATAGAGGCACAGAGGTAGTATACGAAAAGTTCAATATCCTGTCTGGACAGCGTAGAAACACGTTGTTATCAAGGACTGGCTGCAAGGAAGATAAAAGCCATCTCTGCAGGCTATACATTCTATTAGTATATGTTGGGCCGGTAGCGTACATGAGTTACTGATCTGTTAAGAAGATATAAGTGTATAAGTACATCCCTTTTCATAGTTTTCGAAAGTGTTTATCATAGTAGTTTTAAACGGTACACAGATTACATTTCATTTTACGCGTATATAGGCATAAGCTGAGTATGCGTAAGTATTTAGCATTTATCTATATAGAATGTACTTACTCGTGCAGCATATGTATATCGTATAATATATATTTGCTATCTGATATACATAATACGTAATAATTGCGTATCTTTCATGTTTTCAGGCGTTTTTTTACTTACTGATTCGGTGGTGCAATCGTTATCTTTGCCGGTGAATGATGTTCAGGTTCGTTTTGTGGTTTACATTAAAAAAAAAACACGAAAATTAATTCGAATTTATATTTAATTTTTTGCCGAAATTTAACGATATATTTGGTGAAAACGAATACTTTACGAAAGCGACTAAACAAATCGAATTAATTTGTCTAATTTATTTAAGCCGGAACAGAGGAATTTAGTTAAAATTTTTTCGATGAGGACAATTTTTTAAAAATAAAATTCCTTTCTTTAACTCGCTAAAATACCTTGCCGTTGCAGCCATCGTCATATAGTCAGTATTGTGATATTTACTTTATATTCGGCTCGTACATAAAGGTTGCGTGGTGGTTGCACATCCACCAGAAATATCCGGAACAGCGTAAAAATTGATAATGAAATAAAATAGTTAAAAGTACTAATTATTTTATGGAGATTAAACAAAATAAGTGAATTTTAATTATATTTTTCTTAGAATATATTATAAAAAATAAAAAAAATCGTTAAAAAATGTCTAGTTACAACGGTCGGTTGTTGCACGCTAGATGCAATCTGAAGAAGCCGCAGAGTCATATACAGCGTTATATGGTGATACGGATGTAGAGTTTACCTAAGGGCTGGATTAGCAACTGCTGGTTGGTTTTGCAACCTTTGCAACCAGAGTTCTTGAAGTACACGCTTTTCTCATTGTGTTATTCATAACACATGGGTGCGGTTGCGTGCGCATATTACCGGCCACCAAACGAACAAGTTTACAAGACTTATATTTCATCTCTTTCCAAGATTAGTTTTTCTTCTTCGAATTGGTGTTTCTTTCTTTTACTTGTGTACATTTCCGAGTGTGAATTGTTTCATTTCTTCTCTCCAATTGGATGTTGTTCATATTATTACTGACCTATATACCTAGAATTTTTTCCATACCGAAGCTTTTTATTAACTTAGGCAATTGATCGTTTGATTTTCAGAGGATTGTTTTGTGTAAATTGTGAACAATAAGAATACTTAACTATTATACGGTAGTTTATCGAATTGTTTATTTTTTTTATATTTTAAAATTTTTTATACTTTTCTAATTGAATAAATTTTGTACTTATTCACCCGGAAATAAATTTTTAATATATTTCGGTTTAATGCGATACAATTTTAGTGCTCGTATTTGTATTGCACTTTGCTGACTTTGATATTATTAATGTAATTTTATAATATTGTGTGAAAAACTTTTTGTGTGTGTATGTTTGGAAGGGGGAAAGTGTAATTGAAACCGCTAAATTTAAAACCAGGAGCCGCCACTGTATTCGAGCGATCGTATACCCACTATTCATTAATAGACGTTCTCTGTTTTCGTCTCGAACATTTTCCTACGTAACTTTGAACCCTATTGTAATTTTTATAAAGTTATTACATCTTACTACATGTCCTAACAGTTTTATTTACTGATTTTTTTCTTCGTATATTCCTTAAATTCGTTTATTTTCATTTCTTTCCGAGACGTTTTTTCGTTATGCCGTTGTTCCAGATACGTCAAAATCGGCTTATTTATTTCCCGCTCTGTTAAGTACCAATTTTCACATTCACAATCGAGCACCAGGTTTTAAATTGTTAATATAAAAATCTTAATTTTTTTTCAAAAAAGGGAAAAATACGTTATATTGGAAGCAAACGAAGTTTAAAGATAAGCTCGTATTTTTCTTTTAGAAACGTCTGAAATTTACTTAACCATTTCAGTCAGGATGTCCACTATATGGTACATAAAATTTTAACGCTTACGACATTTTTTTTAATTTTCTGATTGACGTGAAATGTCCCGATTGTGAAAATATTTAATAAATACGTTGAAAATTATCTAAGTATTGTATAATAAACGCCTGTATAAAATTTAAAATTTCGCGTCAAAATTGTATACTGTATGATTGAATGACATTTATATACATACATACATACATACATATATATATATATATATATATATATATATATATATATATATATATATATATATATATATATATACGTACAAGTGTTCAAGTAAAGAACAAAGTAGAATAATCTTAAAGCGTTTACGTTTAAATTCGGCACTTATTCCTAAAGTTGATACCGAAAGTCAGCTCCGCGAAGGATGAGTCAGCTTCGGCTGGTGGCAACTTGGTTTCTGGTTATCAAGAAATGGTGACGAACGCTATTAGTCCGGAAAATGTGCAACAAGTTGGTCAACAAATGGGTCAGTTCGCAGTTACGGAAGGAACTCATGTGGTTGAAGCTGAGCTGCAATACGGTTTACATAAAGTTGGTGATAATATCGAGAAACGAGTAGATAAATATGTCAACAAAGTCGAAGAGAGCATAATTAGTTGATTAATATACGTATTATATATATATATATATATATATAGCATACATTGAACGGAAATACATATTTATTCGCAACTTTTATTCTATATTTGGATATTTTTTTAAGCAGACGATACTTTGTTTATTTTTTTTTTAGAATACCATTCATATATATAGGGCAAGAAAGATTATATAAATGGGATTATTAGAATTATTGTTTCATTGCGCTTGCAGAGGTTGTTGTAGTTAGTCGTCATTCGTAAAAATGCTTAGGATCCTTTCGATCGACCATTTTCTGATACTGTGTTATTATTTTCTTTTATTTATTTTTAGATAATATCTTGGAGATTACGGTGTGTAGGTTTGAGAATTTTAAGTATTTTTAAAATATACGAATCGATGTTCGAATCTAAATTTTTGATACGAGAATGGCGAGATAGAAGTAGCGAATTCTGCCAGTATGATGCGCATGTGTAGTGACCATGATGAGACGAGGTTGAGAACAAGCTTATGATCACTTGCCGCTATCTTCGATGATAAAACACATAATCTTCTCTTCTTTTGCTCAATCCGTAGATTGGTGGATAACCTTTATGAGACTCATAGTGAGTTCAACCAACATTGTCTTTTTTCTACGCTTCTTTTAAGATTTTCATAACTCGTTGCTCCCGTGTCTTCTATTATTCGATCCATATATTTTTACTCCTTCACCTTGCTTCTGTATCGTTTTCCTTCCGTTTCAATTAGTTGTACTAATATCTCTAATTTTTAATTTCCCACAAAAATCTCGTTACGATTAGTGATCACATAAAATTTCGATACACGCTCAAAAAACATGTCGGAGCCGGAAAAATTTATTACGATATTTATGCGATTCGTAACTAAACATTTTTTAAATTTATCGGAAATTTTAATAAATCGGTTCCGGCTTTGAATAAAATAATAGTTCCTCTCCGTAAAGCTTTGATGATTTTTAACAAACTTTCCGGTCAATTTAGAAAAAAAAAAGTACACTGACATAAAAATAAAGATTTTTTTTTTATTTTTTACGACTAGTTAACGCCTCGTGCCTATTACTCGATGTATTCGTTATTTATAATACTTAAAATGTGCTATTAATATTGTTAGTCCCGATGAGAAAGTCTGTGAGAATTTCCAGGTTGTAAACGTCCGGGATAGCTGAACTTATCTTCATTAGTACGATATCGAGCGTGTTTTTGGCAAGCCTCGAGTATATGATGGACGGTTAATGGTGCTTGGCACACATCGCATACAGGTGTGTAGCTGATTACCAAGTACGTACCAGTGGGTGAGATTAGTGTCCAAGATACACTCTATTTACCGCTGTTTCCAATACAGGTAGACAGATTTTGCCAATGAGTATGGTTAATATCGTTGTTTAACGCACGAACATTACTTTTTTTTAAACATCGCACCAGCGTTAATTGCTACAAACAACGGTGATCACATAAGTAGAAAATTATTATTAGTTTGCTGACTCCAGTGAGACACTATGCGAAACGGAAAGGAATAACTTGATGAGAATGGAATGTATGCAGGAATAATATAGAAATGATCGAATGCAATAATTAGAAAAAAGGAAACGTGTTATCTTTTGAATAAGGTGTCCTTTAAAACTAGATTCAACACCGATAGTTCGAAGAATTTAATATCACTTTTTTTAACATCATAACATTAATTACTACAAACAAAAAATTATAATTAGTCTAGTGACTCCAGTGAGACACTATGAAGAAGAGGAAGGAATAACTTGATGAGAATGGAATGTCATGGGAATGATCAAATTCAATAATTAGAGAGGGTTCTTTTTCGTATAAAATGTTATTTAGACAGTTCGACGAATTTAATATTGGGATAAAAATAGAATTTTAACTACAAAAGGAAAAGTAAGTTTTATACACTCGCACAATCGTTATTAAAAAGTCTACTACGCGTTTATCGGGTAAAAATCATTAATAACGATTTATATATAAATAAATTTATATGTTATGTATATATCTTAATGAAATAAAGCTTCTTCCTCTTCTATATGTAATTTTATACGCGGATAATAATATTCACGCATTAGCAAAGTAAAATTTCGAGAAACAAAAAAATTCTTTAATAAGTCAAAAACGAGATAGACTTCTCTACTTGTCGAAGTTAAACGTCGGTACTCTGTCAGATAATTTAATTTTCTGTTACATCTAAAGCAGTTCTGTGAAATTGATAAATGAGTGTTTGTCGAAAATTATTTTCTTCTAACCGTAGCTTTCGGTGGATAGATGAATCAACTAAATCGAATAAGTTGTTAACAAAACAACAGATACAATTTTTAATTAAATAAATAGACGGAATTATTAATTAAATAAATAGACGGAATTATTAATTAAATAAATAGACGGAATTATTAATTAAATAAATAGACGGAATTATTAATTAATATTTTATTGAAAACCGCAACTGATTGAAATTTAAATAATGCGATCGAGATATTTATAAAAATTACGGAATACAAAGAAATTCATTCAAACGAAAATATTAATTTAATAACGTAAGATATTATATTTGCACGGTGTACAATACCTGTTTAAACTTATACTAGTCGACCTTAGCATATATATATATATATATATATATGTATACGGCATAGATATGTAGCCGTAAAAACTTATAGCACGCTCTCTAATTGAATTAAGGAAACGGTTCAGATTGAGTCGGAAAAAGGAGGTTTTTGAATCAACATGCATGACTGAGCAATTGATCAGCGAGCCATCGCTATTGAGCGATTTTTCCAAATAATTATTGGCTTATCGACTGAATGATTGATAAATCTAATCGCTTGTAGATGGCAAACTTCACAACTTATCGAATGTATTGAAATAATCGGACAGAACGCGTAAGGCAAACAGTTCCTTGAAATCTGTACTAAACACGATGTACATGTAATTGTTCTTAGCCATCTAACGATTGTTATCCGCCGATCGCTGCATGGATTAGCGTTCGGACAGAGGATATTAGGGAATATCGAACCCAAAGAAAGCTTGTATTTAGTATTGATTCTTCTTCTTCTGTCTCATCCCAATGGAGTTAAGAGATCATCATGCCCTGATTTCTAGTAATATCCGCTTAATTTTATGTCTGTTTTGGGCTATCCTAAACAATTCTTCCGTCGTATATCCTGTCCAGTCCTTTAAGTCATGCAAGTCTTCTTGGTCGTCCTCTGTCTTTTTTTCCATTGATTATTCCGTGCATAAATCTTTTTATTATTTCATATTTTCCTCCTTTTATTACACGGGCAATGTATTGAAACTTCCTTCTTTTTATCGTGTCTGTATTATTTCTGGACTACTGACATTTACTTTTTTTAGTACTTCTACGTTTTTGGCCTTTTCTGTCCTTGTTAGTATTGATAGCGTGTTTAAATTTAGGCTGAATGCAGATTGTGCCGGCCAAGCTGATGTAAAGTTGGAGTCATCGTGCTGTGTCACAAAAAGTTGGATAGTAGCTACATTTGACAGATCGTGATGGCCCATTCTGATGTTTTTATATGTAAGCTGTTGATAGTTGTTGGACGGAGTGCTCCAATGGCTAGTCGAAGTTCAGTATATACATATTGATATTATATATATATATTCTTCTTCTTGAATTTTGTCACCTATGGACCACGTGAGTACAATAAACTTTTTCTTTTTCTTTCTTCCCACTATTTCTTCATACACTATGCTTGTCTATTCTTTCGTCCGGTTCTATTAATTTTACTTCCTTTAAATCCATTTGAGTTTTTTGTTTCTAAATTCTATTCCGATATCGATCGTTGCGTCATTATCTGTTTGCATTTCATCGAGATCTTTTTTCCGTGCTGAAGAACCACTGCTTAATTTTCAACTTATTGGAATTCTGAAACATTCGTTTTGTTAGTCTGTTATTACTCATTCTTTGAATACGCGCATTGTCAATTATCGTTCGTAATTTTAAATTATTAAAACGAACGATGGTTTGAGTATTTACGGTGAACATCGAAAAATAACGATTGTAACTTGGCACTACACGTTCCAAGCAAAGAGCGGTTATATATTTTTTTTTTTTTTAAAAAAAAAAGTTTACAAATCGTTTATGATTAAGTTTAATTTTGAATCGACAGATCGAACTATTCGATTCAAACGACACTGATTTGATCGAAGATTTGTTGCTGAAAGGAAGCGAACAAATAGACGGTTTCGAAGATACGAGCAACGAACTAGAAGTAGACGATTTAAAAAACACATTACACGCGTTAACAACTTGGGCGCAGTACGAAATGGAAAATAGCGAAAACTACGACGATTACGTGAAGCAGTTGATTTAACATTGTTATTATTTTTTTTTATTTTTTATTTTGGATATTTGATTTTTGATTATTATTAAAATGAATAATTATATACGATAAATACGCACGTATGTGTATAATAAGTACTTGCGTCAAGAAATTTTATTGAAAGGTCATTTAAATTATAATTTTTAGAAATTATTACAAAGAAAAACATTATTTTCCTTTAAATTACAGATTAGTTTTTACACTTAGCCACGCGTTACTTTGTACATATATATCTATCTATCACGATATCACGATATGCCTATATGGACCGACTGCGGGGTGTTGGTATTTCCCAAATGTTTCTAACGATTTTTGTCTTGTGAGGCTTGGATCTAATTGATTAAAAATATCGTCTCGTCACCTCGCCATAGGCTTCCCTGCTTACCCCGGCTGCTAACTAGTCCACACTGTAATATCCGCCTAGTCCATCTTTCATCCTCTAGTCTTGCCAAATGTTCAGTCCATTCCCATTTAAGCCTGGCGATCCGTTCAACTACGTCTACAATTTTGTCTGTTCCCTAATTCGTGTAACCGTCTTGCTATCTTTGAACTTGATTCCAAGGGTGATCTAGTGGTGCTATCGAAGATTTTTAACAATATTATGGAAAACATAACCTCTTAATAGGAGAAAATCAGCGATATTAAAAACAAGAAAATGAAAAATGTAGCGCATAAAATCCGAGAAGGTGGCATCTTCATACTCGCGATACAAATAAGAATTCAAGGAAAACCAACAAGAGAAAGGAAGAAGGCGACTGGAATTCATGACAACGAATCTACCGAACAAGTCGGCACTTTGTAAGAACCTCAAACAACTTATTACCGATAGGTATGAATGGAAGTGGATGTAAGCAATCTTCTATAAGCGGAAACGATCATGATGAAAATAATGATGTATATATAGTACAACTTCATCTGATATGAATTTTATATAGTACAATTCGCCGTCAAATTTTTATTGAAAGGTTTTTTAATGTAGATATAAGTTAATTTTTTTTCTACGAGACGCTCTTGGCCCTTCCAGTCGAATATTATCAATTTTTTACATAAAATTATACATTACGGTTTATGAAAGAATTAAAGCGTGATAATATAGAGCAATGTTTTATATATAATATTGCTATATAATTTTTAATGCGTTATATATAAAAAAATAGGAAAAATTAAATCGCAGAATAAAAAGTGCGCAAGTACTCGGAGTCATCAAAGAAAAGACATGATTAATGAACATAATAATAGATTGGAAATGTGACCGAATTTAAAAATAACGAATTCCCGTCGACAATAACAAAAGTACCAACTGAAGAATGGCTTCCGTTTTTAAGAAGAAAATACCTTATTGAAAAATTTTATATACACCTACAAACACTTTCCCAACTTCCTGATAACTTTCCTATTCCAGAATTTCCCGATTTAATTTATAAAAATTACTCGCAATATTCTCCCTGGCATTCTTTTCCCATCCAACTCGACACATCTCTAACTCCTTCCATAGTAAATTCACTCTCTACAGATCAAATAAATATCCGCATTGAACAATCTATAAAGAAATACAGAGGATGTAAACAAATTTATACCGACGCATCAAAATTTAATAAATATTGTGGTTGTGCGGTGGTTTTAGAGGTTGATCTTCTTCGTTGCAGCTTATCTCCACAATACTCGGTATTTTTCGCTAAATTATACGCAATCTACCTCGCTATACCTACCGCTGTCACTGAAGACCACAATGATCTTCTAGTATGTTCCGATTCATTCTCTTCCATTACGTGTTTCAGCTTTAATTCTTCCAAATTTCATCCTATTGCTATAAAAATATGTTATACCAACATCCTACTCTAAAAATAACTCTAATACGGATTCCAACTCCCACAGATTTTACATTTAATGATTTAGCTGATAAAGCAGCTAAAGAGGCAGCTCGAATTCAACCTTATCCTTTAATCCCTATATCCGAAACAGATGCAATCGCCTTCATCAAATATATAATAAATAAAAAGTTATGTGATCTGTGGAATGCAATTCCCTCAACAAATCATCTTAGATCTATACGCTCCTCTCCTCTTCCTTGGAAGTATTCTGTGCATATCAGAAAGGAACAGGTAGTACTGTCCCGTATCCGTATTGTCCACACCGCACTGACTCATGGTCATATTTTAAATAAAATTGTGCGATCATCATTGGGTCCGAACGCCCATAACACTCCAACACTTATTTTTTGACTGCCCACAATATTTACCGCCCCCAAAACTTCCGTTGTAATTAATTCAAAACAGTTTTATCTATTATCCAACTGCTGTGGAAGTAACACTTCAGTTTGTTTAAACTATAAATATGATTAATCTCATCTAACATCAGTACCAAAAAAAAAAAAAGAGAAAAAGGCAAAAAATTACTTCAAACGGAATAACGGAATAATTAGTAACAAAGTGCGACAATAATCTACTTGCGTTTTTTTTTTCACAGCACACGCTTCTAAAAGTTAAATGATCGTTAATTTTAATGAAGTGAAGTAAAATACACGTGAGGTCATTTGCTACAATAACCGAAGTCTCTTTAAGCAAAAGCAGCTACAATTTCGAGGTTTAGAAGGCTTTAAACGGCGTATATTTATGGGCCTGCTGACGCTTGTGCATACTCTGATCGTCAACGATATTTTCGCAAGTGTTCAGAAGTTTAAGAGCTTCAACGAAATCTCTTCTGATGGATGGGCAATTGAATAGTCTCTAAACACTCGATTAATCACTTTCACTCCCCGGTCTGGATGAATATCATCATTACGAGAATTATGCTTTGTTGTACCTGTATCTTGTTGCGATTGAACTTTTTAGCCCGACGGTGGAATTCTGTATGTCCAAACGGTTTTTATTATTTGCTGATAGAAAATGTGTTTGCAGTATATATCAAGCCGCGTGTAGTTCCATCCTAGGAGCCAATATAATTCGGAAAATTTCTTCTGCTTGCGGTTTCTGTGTCTCGTCAGCGATTTTAAAAAATATATATAAATTTTGTTCCGTATGTTTACTATATAACGCAGATTTTTAGATGGACTAGATAATTTTCGACGTGTTTATATAAATATTTTTAGAATTGAGAAGTTTAATATCAACGAGAAAATTTAGAATTTTATTAGCAATAAATTTTCCAGTACATGCGACTAAAAAGTGCTAGTCCATTTTTTTTTTAAATTTGAAAGTTTAATCAATCTTGTAGAAACATCTGACAAGAAATTAAAAAATTAAATATATATATATATATATATATATATATATCGTTACAGGTTACTAAATCTATTTCCGTATCGATTGTTCATTGTCCATTTTTTCTTAGTTAAATCGTTCAAGTATAACACACACGTACGTAATTGACTTTTTTTTCTACTTCTGCCAATTCATTCCTAGCCATGTTGGCTGTCTATGAAGGGTGTCATCGTCTTCTCTTGTATGGGGCATACATCCATTGATGCATTCAGCCCTTCTTTTAAACTAGGTCGCGAATTCTAGTTCTTTTCAATCGTCGGGTTGTCGTGACGTCTGGAAGCGCAGCGACTAGTGCTCGCTGCTTTATTGCTTCGTCGACCATACAGACGCCAAGTTCACGATGAATTGCTTCATTGGTAACGTACCACGGCATTCGCCTTAAAGTTTTATTTTGAAAGCGCTGTATTATATTTCTGCTAGTATGTTTCGCACATCCCCACATTGCTGCAGCATAAGTCCATATTGGCTTTATTATTGCATTGTATATTAATAATTTATTGGCTAAGGAGAGGTTCGAATGATATTAGCCAAAAAAAAACTTTACGTATTAAGCGATATTATTATTCGTGAATTAAATCAATTACACTCTGCTTGAACGTTTACCATCTACGTGAATTTCGTTTGCAAGAATGTTTGATTAATAATTTTGCGGCAATTTATCCCACTTCAAGTGTGGGTATTAAATAATTTTCGACAGTTAAAGTTAATATATTAACATATTCGAAACACTATTTTCAATACGCTCCACAAATTTCGAATTAGTAATAATTTTAACGGCACATCTGATAAACGGTCTCGCGATACATGTGCATTGTTTCCGCGGTCTGTTCTCAAGATCTGAATTCGAATCGCACTTGCAATAGGAATTTTATGATCTATCCGTCAAATTGGTCGGTGGGAGTAAAGAAAATGAGGGAGGGAACATTTTAATGTTGACTCGTCCAAAATTAGTTACTTACTATCAATCGTAGGATCGTTTAGGCGATACTCCGTAGATAAATTATAGCGGATCTTCTTTTTTTATTATTATGTAGTACCCAGAAGACAGATATGTGCTCGGTATTTTTTTTTGTTATAAAATCGCGTTTTTTGTAAAATATATTTACATCAAAATCGCGTACTATTAAAAACTATTACGTAACTATTTTAATCGCGTAGAATTTCTTCTGGTAAATTTCTTGAGTTGTAATCAAAAATTTCAGTTTTGACTAATATCAAGAGAATAATTTTTTTTTTTTTTGGGGGGGGGATGAATTTTGGAATTGTTTTATGGGATTTTTTCCTTAAACTATATGGAATTGCGTACTTATTTAGAATACAGCAACTATCGAAAATACTTCGTATTATCGTATCTGTGTCGAAATATGCGTCCAATTTAACTCTCCACGATGGCCTAAATATACGGTATGTTAATAAAGTACGTATAAATCGATATTGGAAATTTCTTGGATAAAATTTAATTCACTACAAACTCGAATATCCGAAGAACGCACTAGACTACCACTTACTAACAATTCCACAAGACGATTAAAACAGTCATGATCTAGAGATGCTCTTCTAACAAGTTGCAAATTAAATAGTTTAAATTACAAAGGCATGCGCTTATAATAATTCGAAATATCGCTTAAAATTGTCAAAAATAAACTACGTCACTCTGAAATAATCTAATTGTCTCGTTGTAGGTGTTAGATTAATCGCAATTTTCTTTAACTTATCATTACCGTTGTTTACGCTACACCGGTAAATGGGAACAAAATTATAAAATGTTTAAAAAGAATGAAGACAAAACGTTTAACAAAACGAATTTTCCGGTATTTCCATAGAAACCCTAGAACCTAAATCGCGTAGCACCGAGATGTTAAGGAAGACGCAGAGAAAATTAATATTACGAACGATGATATTACGAGTAGAAAGAGATTTAAAACTGAAAATTAACACATTCGGGAGTTTTGAAGAAAATGTGAAGAAGAAAGTCGATTATGGACAGATGAGGAGAAGAAAGACGCAGCGAAGCAATGAGGAAATACAAAAGTAAGAGAGAGCCATCGTGAAAATAGTTTACGCGGTTTGTAGTCGGTCAATTCGAATGAAATAGAAGAATAATAAAAATTAAGATAATATAAATATACATATATACAGTGGCGCACCCACGGGGGGGCTACCGGGCATAAGCACTCAGAGGGCTTAGAAAAGTATAAAATACATATCAAGAAGACGCGTAAGCTCCAAACAATTTCCCAGCTAAAATAATAGTTGAAACAGGAGAGAATATTTGAAAGATTTCGCGTTATCACTAATAAAACCTCATCTTGAAGAGCTTGCAAAACAGCCTAGATTGCTAAAAGTACTGTTAGAAAATATTCCTTACATTCTGTCAGCTAATGACATTGAAAATCCAGCTGACTGTGTAACACAAAGGAAAAAATGATAGTTGGTTGAGCCGATCGGCATTTGAATCTGACCCAGGTTGTGACCAGTGCGTTTTTTTTATTGTTGCTATTACTTGTTTCATTGTTGGTCGTGATCGTTTATAGTTATTTTGTTACACATTCCATTTTATATATTTTATTCATTTTTATTACGAATTTTTTTAGTGGGGAAGGGGGAGGTGGAAGTTTGAGCCACCCCTGATACAAATCCTGGTTGCGCCACTGCATATATATATATATATATATATATATATATATATATATAATAAAACATATTATATATATATATATATATATAAGCTGTTTATTAAATTTAATTGATAGAGTTTGATGAACTAAAAAATCGGTATTAGTTTAAATTCTTTAACAAACTTAAGATTTAGTGAAATCACTCAGCTTACTTTTTTTAAATAGTGAAATTGCTTAGCTGTCCTTTACAGAGTTTCGAGCCGATGAAACGGAGTCTGTCTCCTTCGCTTTAATCGATAATACTTTTTGTTTTTCGAGACGTCGAAAAATTATTTTACTCTGCAACAAATAAGAGTGCTCGTAAACGGTTAATTCTGCGCGTGACGACTGACCAAACTAAAGTTCTGAAGATCATATAATGGAGGACAGAGAGCTGATAAAGAAACGATCGACTTAAACGTATCGATAATTGCTAATTTCTGAAAGGCTAAAAACGATTAAAAAATTTTCGTTACAGCGCGCTAAAAGGTCGAAACTAACGGACGACGATGTCGTTAAAAAGGAAAACGCTTCTCCGTTCGATCTGCTAGCGACGAATCCGATTAACAATACCTCCTCATCGATAACGTCGTTACCTCAACTACTACCGGGATTCGGGTCGAATTTAAATTCCCCATCGACGTACCCGCCTACGTTGATATTCGGAGGATTTTCGTTAATGGTGATTCCGTTAACTGGACAAAATACAGCGAACTTCCTACAAGCAGCCGGTCAGTTACCTAACGGTGTCGGCTTTAATAATCCGTTAAGCGCCGGTTTGAATTCGTTTCCAACAGCGGCCGGTACGAATCAACTTTTTAATACGTTAACGACGAATGTCCCTACAGCCGGATGAACGGCGAATTAAATTATAAAATTTTGATTGTGAAATTTTTATTATAAAATTTTAATTATAAAAATTGATACTCAAAAATACGCGAACGTTTGTTTTTATACGGTTGTATATGGGGAGTTTACCCGTAAAACGAGCAAGCGAACGAAGGCGTTATACATAGGCACGATATTTTAAAAAACCGAATAATGAATAACTAGATGATAAAAAAAATCGGATGATTATTCAGATGATTTTCGTCTGATACTAAATACTATCTGTTCTCTTCTGTTTCTTTGTACAGTGTTGTCTATTTTATAAAACGTGTATTAACGTTTCTTGTTTGCAGTTGTGTACATTCCCGGTTTGTTTTTTGTTGTATTTTATTGTTAAAATTTTTATATCAGATATTTTTTATGTGTGTAATAATTGTTTTTACTAAGTTTTGTAAAAATATGTAGGGTAAATACACTAAATATGAAACGGATTCCGAAGTACTTTTGTACACATTTTTTGTCATATGTTAATAAAAAACGATTATTTTAAAATTCATTTTCTATATATCGATTAATACTGAGAAATTAATTTGAATGATTTTAATTCGTAAACCAACTTTGCGACTTAAATAATTAATCATCCGAATCAAATCATTCAAATACATATTTAATAATATTAACTTGATGAAAATGTTAACACAATTTTCTAAATCTAAATAAAAAAAAGTGGCAATAACCTCAAAATTAAAAAAAACAAAAATAAATAAAAATACGATATAGAAAACAGTAAAGTGTACGCGCATTTCAGATAATTTCATTCGATATTCGATACTTAACGGTAATTTATTATCTATTTATAAACATCGGATACTGATTACAGTTTTATTACTCGGTATTAGTTATTCATCGTTATTCGTTATTCATTATATAACCATACTTGTTACGGATAGTTTTTTTTTTTTTCAAAAACCGAATAATCGGTTATTTTTCATTCAGATGATTCCATCATTAATAGGCGCACATAGGTAGGGCTATTCTCACAGTGTAGTCTACCTTCTGCTTTCTTTACCGCATGCTGCACTCATATATTCAGTTCACATACATACATACAAACACGTACAGAAATTATAACATACATATACATATTAAAAATTTTTTGGCGTTCGTATTCTTTTTCTTGCGCATGCGCGCACGGGTATGCTATTTGAGTCATCGCCAAGTCGTGTTTAGCATAAAAGTGCATTTTTTTTCTTTGTGAAATTCGTACGAAATCGTGAGTTTATATTAAATGACTTTTCGGGAAAACGTCTTAAGTTTCACTTTTTCCCTTCGCCCGGAGACGCAGAATTGTTTTTTTAGCGTTAAAAAGTTTGCGTACCGTATAATGGACGCTGCGATTGAAGGGGTCAGTATTTTCAGTAATATTGATTACACGATTGATAATAAAGCAATCCGTCAGATACTTTCGATAATCTTTAAAATCGACCATCGTATTTATCTGTCGTTGAGATTATCATATACACGTATATTATTTAACCTACGCATTCTATCAGTTTCAAACAGTGCACTTAAAAAAAATTACAACTGATTCAAAATTGCAGAATTATACTAAACCGTCACAGGTATACAAAAATTATCGATACGCACTCAGAATTAAAACACCATATATCTTATTATATCAGTAAATTATCGAAAAAGTTTTACGATAGGTGTAGAATAATCAAAATAGATTAATTTCGTATTAAGCCTCACCGTGTGCCTTTTTATATGCAAACATTGTTGAATTAAGCGTGATTTTTTTAATTCCGTGCCATTTCGTTTAGTTAAGACGGTGTTTTTGCATGTATTTTTCATAATGTATATGTGTGTATGTTGTGGTCTTATTTTTTACCCCAATTCGTCAAAACGATGGGGTAAATATGTTGTGTAAGTACAAGTACAGTAAAAATAACAGATTGTTCAGAACGCGTCCTATTAAGTTTATGGAATTCTGAACAAACTGTTTTACAATATTATAATAATAATTTGTATACATAAGTTTAAACTAGTTGAGACGATATAATTAGTTTATAAATTAAGATGCAATTATTATACTTAAATATGTTTAGTATTTAATTGCATAAATAAGTTTAAGCTAAATGTACATATTTTTTACGGTGATTTTTAGTTCAGCAATCGCGAAAGTGTTAAAAATTATAAATAGTTTGGTTACCAGTTGATCAGTGCTAATATCGTTGAAATCAGTGTTACTATGATTATAGCCGCTAAGTATACGCTTAACAGTGTCAGTACTGTTACACGTCGCGTAATTTTCGGCGTATGCAATTTTATATTTATATAAATAGGCCATAAGTAATGAATTGTATGTTAAAAAAAAATTTGGTACGACAGATGTGTTGCTTAGTCTGTTTTCTATATTCCGGAAATAATTTTTAGCAATACACCGTTATATTCATTCCATTGTGTTTGAAATTTATTATTATCGTACTTATCTATTTTTTTTTTCTTGTACAGTTTTTTTTATTTTTTCCTACAGCCTTAACAACACATTTGTTTCATTAATTTCCTAGATTTAATAATAGTATTTAAGTTAACTGTCGAGGTATAATTTAACACTTTACGAGAACACCTTATTACGTGTATATCATTATGAAATAAAGCTTCTGTCTTCTTATTTTTAAGTTTGTTTTTAATTTGAAAAGTAATTCGTATATCGTCGTGGAAGTTCATTTTATATTATCCGAAAAAAGACGTCAAAAATAAATTTCGAGAGTGTCGTGTATTATTTCCGTTATAATATAAATCGTTAAATTATATATATATATATATATATATATATATATATATATATATATATATATATATATATGCTTTGTGTAAATTGGACGCGGATATATTACGATGTAAACAAATTTACATACGATTCAAACCGGCGTTAATCATAAAATCGATACCGAATGGACTTAAAATATTGGCCAACGAAATTCTATGATTAAAATTACGACATATCCTGTACGATTCATCTTCGCCGTCCGGACAATCTTGTTGATCGTCGCAAATCCAAGATCGCGGAATACATTTTCTATTGAAAAAGGTATCGGCCGACGAAATCGATTTGTAACACTGCGTGAAAATCGTTATTAGATCAAAAAATCAATATTATCGATAACCTTAAAACGACCTTCAAAAAATAAATCTAAAATTTCGTTATGTTTGCAAGTATGTGTACATGCTTGCAGTATATGCAAAATTACACGCTATGCAACTTCCTGTATACGTTAAAAACCAGATATTTTTTAAAACTGCCAAATTAATTAATTGCGTATTATAAAAATTAGGACCAGAACGATTATTACGGAGAGTCTCATTCGAATTGGAAAAATATCGTTTATCCGTTATATATATTCCAAACGATTTGATATCGTTCTAAATAATATTTATTCTTTGAGCTCTCAGAAATTGAGTTTTTTTTTAATTTTTTTTTTTTATTTTTTGTAACAACGACAATATATTTGTATAAGTGTTTTTTTTTTTTTTTTGTATACTAACATCTCCAGTGAGATAAGTTAGATCGAGGATGAGATTAAGTACAACGAGTCTATTGCATTTAAATTAAGTTGATACGTAAGTAGTACTATTTGGCAAAAATTAACTATTTCTTCAAGTGATCAAAAATTTTTCAATAAACTACAGTTCAACTCAAATCCAAATATCAATCGAATGTATACTGGACAGCCCTTCCAAGCGATTTGAGAAAAATGCTGTCGTGATGCCTAAGTTATAAACGTAAAAGAAAATATAACACGGCTTACAAACATTTATTGTATACCGGGGATTACCATAAAATAATGCAGTAAGAATATAAAGAATAAAAGGAAATAAAACGTGAAATGCTGCAGGAAAAAAAGCAAATAAAAGACTACAAAATAAACAAGTTTTCTAATTACTAACAATACATGTTATAATATAGGTACTTAAGTCAGAATTGTTTAGGATAACCCAAGACAGACATAAAACTAAGCGGATATTATTAGAAATCAGGCTATGATGAAGTCTTAACTCCATGTGGGAAGAGACAGAAGAAGAAAAAAAGTCTAAACTGCTAAAATATATTGTTTAGGTAGATGTGAATTTTTTCGATTTTTTAACATTACGCAGCAAATGCCAGTGGCGAGTCGTTAATAAAGGTTACATCATGGTTGCGCGACCACCACAAATATAGGGAACAACGTAAAACTTGATGATGTAATGAAATAAAGAATAAACTATTTATACGTATTAAATTGTTTCGTTTAAGTAAAAAATTTTATACTTTTCCAATTGAATAAATTTTGTATTTATTCGTGCGGAAATAAATTTTGTAATAAATTTTGTTTTGATGTAATACAATTTTTTAACTTGGGATTACTTCGTAATTTTTAATTTTCTCGATCAAGGTTTTTAAAAGGTTCTCTTGCGCTTGTATTACACACTTTGTTGACTTTGATATTATTCGTGTTATTTTGTGATGTTGTGTGAAATAGAAAACAATTTTTTTTTGCGTTCGTATGCTGGATAGAGGGGACGAGTTAGATTTTTTAACCAGGAACCGTCGCTGATAAATGCTACCGCGACTGAAAAGATTAAAAACGAAATAGACTTCTACAGTGTCGCATGCAAATCTGAACGCCGCCCGCCTTATCATTTTATTTTTATATATTTACATATAAAAAAAAAAAGGAATATATGTATATATATTCCGATTGCGAGGAAATAGACTGTGTCTATACATCCCCGTATTCTGTAAATGACTATTTATTATTATCGATACCATTGCATCTGAGTAAGAGCGATTAGACTTATAAAAAATTGCCGGTATCGAAACTACATAGAAGATGTTAAACATTTATCGATAAAAATTGTTTAACCTTTATATCGTTACATAAAAGCTTCAATCAGACACGCGGATGATATAGCGCTGGTTGCGAATATCGAAGCGAAATTGCAAGAATCAATGGAACAGATTGTTGAAGACCAAATATTTAATGAAAATCAATGAAAAGAAAACCGAAGTATTAAAGTACGATAAAAAGGGAAATAATATGGTAAATAGGAAAACGGTACAACCAATAAAAGAATTTGAATACCTAGACAGTCTAATAACAAATGACGGCAGATCAGAACCGGAAGAAGAATAGCCCAAATAAATAAGTCTCCTCTCGGAATACAGTTTACAAACCATTTGGAGCATTGCACTACTTTACGGATCATGAAAAAAGAGAAATACTAAGGACGATAGAAAGAAGAATAAATTCCGCAATAGGACATATTATACGCCATTCAACGTGAATTACCAACGTAATAGAAGGAAAAACAGTAGGTAAAACCCATAAAGAAGAATGCACCTTTAAGGAGTTTCATGGATGAAATCAAAGAGAAAAGGCCGTATGCTAAAATTAAAGACTTATCCAGAGCGTGATAAGATCAGAAGAAGATATAAAAGCGACGTATTTTAAAATATCGACGTCCGAATCAATTATTATTGTTGATATTAATTTTTTTTTAGTAACGGGATTATAAAGAAAGATGTCCGGGTAAAAGCTACTAAATGGTCGTTAGGAGTACGAGAAAGATAGAAAATAGTTATACGGCAATTAAAAAACCAAATAATATTAATAAAAATTAATAAACGCTTACTCTGAATTCGAAGCCTAAATCGCAGTTTTTACTCCAGTTGTCGCAAATTTTCTCGTCGGATCCGTCCAAACAATCTTCGCGACCGTCACAAACTAACCTCGGCCCGACACATTCGTTACTGTCCCAACATCGAAAACGATTCTGGTTGCTACACTCGACCAACGGATGATCTCTTTCCGATATAAAACCAGGACGCGCTGTGTTATAGGACCGAAAACAATTACCCTCGTCTTCGTCCCATCTATATATGCGTATCGCAATTGAAAATTATATGTACATTTTTTTTTTTTTTTTTTTGTGTGGAACTGTAAAATGTTAACGTATAGAACATAATTTATGCTAATAAACTAAAGTAAAACTAAAGCGTAGTGATCGTGCAAACAGCAGCAGCCGGGTACTTTATAAGCTAGGATTGCGAGTAAATGCGTATATGTAGGAACGTTGATTATAACGGCCAAAAAAAAAATTGAAGATAAATTTTGTATATTTAAAGACTCACACTACAAACGATGATGACCCGACCGAAGAAATTGAATAATATCAAAGCAAAAGGCTGTTAACGAAAATACAGAAGAACCGCGGTATAACAAACGTCCGTTCCATTAAGTGTTCTTCGTTTTTCTCTAAACGTGTCAGAATGCTGTACTTTAAAAAAGAACGAACGAGTTAATTTGTTCCAGATGCAGTGGGAGATAGGGTTTCGATAGACTCGGAAAAGAAGGTGATCGTGAAAACCGCGGCCTATACCGGGACGAGCTAGAAAAACTTGTCACGACAAATAAATACGAACGATTGGGGACACGCTCGTTTACGGTAATGCATAGTGGAAGGATATATATATATATATATATATATGGAAATAGTTGACCGTTGCCCTATGGTTGACCATCGCCGGAATAATGCCACAAAATAAGAGCCGTTCAGTGAAGTTGGTAATGCTGGTTGCTGGATTTAATCAAGTTAAAATAATGTTCTATTAATAAACTGAATGCGGTATGTGTTGTTAAGTGTTTTTGTTCTGTTAACTGTGAGTTCAATTTTTACATCCGTCTCTATAGATTACATTCATCATTTTCTTGCTACAGAAGTTAGGCTACGTACACATATTTAATTCCCTATTATTACTTAAAAAGAAATATAGTACTACAAAGTTTTATAAGTCTATAATTACTTTTTTTTTGTACCTAATAGGTATGTTTTAACTAATTCTAATATTCGCGCGATGAACTATGGTGGGGTCAATTATAGGGAGCATAAGTGATTGAAAATTATATTAGTCGACTACGTGTGTCAATTAATGGGTAAATGGAATTTTCTTCATGTTGTAAATAAAATATTTAAAAAAATCATTATTAGTATGTGTAATAAATATTGTGCTGTAATTGATTTGATCGAAATATCATATATTACGAATGGTGTGTGAATTCGTTTAGTGAAAATAATCATATCAACTACTGACTGTATATAATATATATATATATATATATATATATATAAAATTAGTAGGGCTTTGAGTTGAAAGAGTAGAAATTTGATGGATCTCTACGACTTTTTTTCAAATTAAAATCAAATCAGATTTATTGTACATTTACATTTAGTCTCGTTAACAATTAATAATTATAAATACCTGCGAAAAGCCTGCAAGAATGCACGAATAACAGGCTTATAGCGTATATAAAAACATAAAACAATTGGAAAATGACGGCTCTATACTAATTAAAAATAATATCACCGGTACTCAGTAAGCACATAGAAAAATATAACGCACATACTCTACATACTTAGGTATATAAAAAGAAAATAAAAAAGAAAAGATATACATGGAACAAAAAAAAAAAAGTATTTTTGCTTAGGCAAGATTGAAGGAAACCCGTCAATATGAAGAAGAAGACTGGAAATGATAACGACCGGATTAAACGGCAACCGAACGAAATAAGAAGAAATACGATTTGGTTTGATTGACAGTTGTTGTACGTCTTATATTTTGTCCAAAAAAAGGTGCCACCATTATGATGATGATGATGCATACTCGTAACGAAAAATATACATACAAGTACATATATATCCACCCCGATGTATTATTCAGGACTGGTTGATATAATAAAGTAAACATTTGGAAGAAAAATTTAAATAATAAATTTTATCTCTAAGGCGTAACGTTGACAACTTTTTCATAAATTTTTCCGCGATTATTAAGTAGAGAGATTGATCCGAAGGAAGTTCATACAATTTTCCCGAAATATACGATTGTTATTTAAAACAAATAATAATTCAATTCAATTCAATTCAATTCAATTCAATTTATTGCTTCAATCAAATATGTTTACAAACAGCATGTATATATACATATAATCGTAATAAACAATAATGATAGTAAACCATGCTTCGGTAGTAAAAATAAATGGAAGCAAACCTCGGCTATGCGCATGAATGCGCGAGCGCCAGGTATTTATACTATACTGAAAATTAATGTTGTACGAGGTTACTCGAAGAAGAAGAAACTTAAACAATATCTAACATAAAAACATAAAATTCTATAATAATAAAAAAACAAAAACTTCTGTAACTATAAAAGGACAACGTAGTATAGATAAATAAAGATTAAGAATTAAAAGTAGATGTAAAACTATAACAAGAACGTTTTAATTTAAAAATTAATGATTAAAAATTAAAAATAAAATTATTCCTATTGACGCTTACTGCGTGCGGCGGTAGTAAGGAAAATAACTTAAAAACTGTCTTGCTATATAGAAGTAAAATAAGGTAAATAACATAAAAACAAAAAAACAAAAAAAAAACAAACGCAAATAAAAATTCATAATCAACGGTAAACTGCATTTTCAGTTTCTGAGAAGTCCTTTTTTAAAATATTATAAGAAACCAACGTTTTGCGCCGATGACGCTTATAGTTCATTAAATATTGCTTCATAGTTTCGGGGATTAAATTATAGGCTACAGCAATAAACGGCCTGCATGCGACAGTGAGTCTTATTAAAATTTGGTACTTTTGCTCTCTCAGCGCCAGAAGTTCTTGTTATCCCACTTGCGATTTGTATATTGAAATAATTCTTATGTTTTACTACAAAATCCAAAATATTGAGTACATACAGTTGATGTACACTTAAGAGTGGTTTATTTGGATCATTGCTAAATATATTCTTTATAACTGAATTCTGTAGTGAAAACAATGGTTTCTGAAGATATTCAGCTGCCCCGCCCCAATGGACAATACCATATGTCAAGACGGGTTGGTATAAAATAATAATAATAATAATAATAATAATAATAATAATAGTAATAATAGAAACAACATAGTAACGCTAAAGAAGGAACACAATAGCTGCAGCCATTCGATCTCCTAGTAAAATCCAACTAATATCTCTAGTGGTTAGTTAAGCTTAGACGACTGGCTGGACTTGCACGATAAATGTAAGATTAAAGATAGTGATATAAAGAAGAAGGATAGTAATAAGAAAAAAGGACGAAAGAAAGGAAATTAGAGAAGGAGGTTATCATTTTCCGTCAAATTTTGTTACCCCCCTGGCTAAAAACTTCTAAACACGAGTCAACGGATGGTACTGAGGAGCTAGTCGGTATGACGTTTTAACAGCGACTAAACCCGGCTGAGGGTGAGACGGTCGTAGGAATTTTTTCGAACTTTTAATAGACAAATCCATTGTCTCATTGCTCTGTCACTATATATATATATATATATATATATATATATATATATATATATATATATATATATATATATATATATAATATAATGTATGTACATGTATTCCGAAATTTAAACAAATCCCTTTAACCTACCCGTCGGTACAATCGACACGACCGTCACACAGCCAAGAATTCGGTAGACAAACCGATTGACCTCTTGAACGACATCGGAATTCGTACTTTCTGCAATTTCCGCGATATTCGCTATAGCCGTTAAAGTCGTCGTCATCGCATCCGCGTTCGTCGTCCCGTCCTGAACAAAAAAAAAATAAATAAAATAAATGAAATAAATAAAATTAAAAAGAAATAAATAAAAAATAAGTCGACGAAATACGAATAACCCGAATAAATGTCGTTCGTTCGAAAGTTGCGGTTATAATTGTAAGGTATTTTTTCGCGCTGGTAAATTTTGTTAGAAGCTCTTTTAAAATGTTCTCGTTGTACATTTTTATTTTGATCTTTCGTTCATTCAGTAATGTAGAAGAGAAATATTCTTAGACTCGTACCTGAAATAGATTTCTCAGTAAACTTTCACGTAGCTTTTCAACGAGCACGTCATATAATCGTCTGAATACAACCAGGGGCGTATTACCCCCAATGCCAAGAATGCCATGGCATAGGGCGGCAAATTTTGGGAGGGCGGCATGTAGGACCAAAAATAAATTTTGTTAACAAAAAAATTAATTTTTTTAGTTTTAAATCAGATATATTTATCACAAAAAATACAAGTAATTATTTTATAGTACAATTTTTCTTGACTTTCTTAAGGCGAATTCTTCGATCAAATTTTCAAAATTTATTCGTCGATTCAAATCATTTTCGATGCATAACAATGCTAATTGGACGGACATCATTAACTTTGCTAATAAACATCATGACTCTTTTCTATCAACTATAATTATTGAAACAGTGTAAAGTTTTCAAATGTAAATTATTTATTATACAGTAAATACAAAAATGGATTATTTTTAAAAAGTTTTTATTTTACTCATACCATAGACGTTAAATTTTTTATTTTTGTGTTTAAGAATAGTAAAACACTTTTCAGAAAATAAAATTTTGTAACCGAACCAACATATTTGAGTAACAAAATTTTGGAAAATCGATGGCCTTACATGGGGCGGCACCACTTGTGTGGCGTAGGGGCGACAAAAGTTGAAATACGCCCCTGAATACAACCGCAGTCATCCGCAGTTTTAAATACCAACAACTGATAATACGACTTAAGTCGAATGCGATGTTTACCACGTTCACCATTTCGTAAACACGATCATTTGAGAAGCTTCTAGTATGGAACTAGACGTATACCGTTTAAGTTGTTTATAGTTAAGAATTACGTTTATTATATTGCACGTATATATGTATTTATAATTTTTTATCGTGATAATTCTTTATTTTATGCGATTATTTTTGATTTTATTCCATTAATTTATTTTTATTCTGCAGATGGCGCGACTATTTTAGTGTTTAAATCCAATTATTGATTTCAGTCATCGCCTTTGTTGTTTGATTTCTTCTTTTTAAAATCATTACGTCTATCATCTACCATCTGCCCGTATGGAGAATATCTGAATCACCTTCGCGGATGACGCGATTCGAATCAGTCGTATACAACAACAACGGATGATTCTAGACCTAAATTAAATAAATCTAAGGAAGACAAAAATAATGACCAAGTCCGATTAAAACGTACATATAGCGATAAACGAGGTGTCTATCGAAAATATTCTGTCGCATGAGATTAAATCAGTTTTACTTCCGGTATCGATTCGTTTAACCATTTCCGTCACTATGTCCATTATAAGGTACAAAAAAAATTTTAACGCTAACAACATTGTTTATTTTCTGGATGTCGTGAAATGTCTCAATTTTTTGAAAATATTTATTTAAACGCGGCGAAAATTATCTAGTATCGTCTAAGAAGCTGCATTATTGTATAATAAACAAACTGTATAAAATTTCTAATTTTGTGCCAAAATTTCACGCGCGAGATCGCCAATTAACTGCTCCGAAATGCGAAACTTATTTTCAGTATCAACAACCGTCATTATCGTTAATTAGGATTTTAGAAAATTTTAAACTTTTTTTCAAAATTAGGTTCCCGCTGCTCTATTCGGTTTATACGTCTAAAAATAACGAAAATATTCGTAGTTATTCACACACCGCGACAATCGGCTTCACCATCACAAACCCAATCCTGCGGAATACAAATATCCGAATTACGACATGGATAGCCGGAAAATACGTCGTCATCGGTATAACAGCGAACAGAACGTCGGCCGCTTTCGCCTGTAGCAGAAGTAAAATTGATAGTCGATTAATAAATCGCATATATCGACTAATTAGTTAATTAACTATTTATTTTAGTTAGTTAATTGATCAGTTAATTATGCATATAATTAATTAATTGAATTGTTGATAAATTAATTACATAATTAACTGATTAATTATTAATTATTCAATTAGTTAATTATATAATGAGTTAAATTAATAAACTGTAACGACAAATTGACACACAAGTATATTAGTTCGCAGTACAGCGACTTGCAGACGTGTTTAGGTTTTCGAAGTACTATATATATATATATATATATATATATATATATATATATATATATATATTATGTATATATTATATATATTATATATATATATATGTATGTATACAATATCCTATTTCATTTTTTTTTCAATAGATAATCTCAATGCCAGTATAGCTTCCCTGGTGCCCTTTTCTCTTCTAAAACCAAACTGATCGTTATTTATTGATTCCTCTATCTATTGCCTTATTCCTTTTATTATTATTTTTTATGTATGTGGTATTAAGCTTATGGTTCTGTATTGTGAACATTCTTTTGCATTAATATTTTATATAACCTTCATTTATATAGAGAAGGCATTTGACTAATTAACGTGGGGTATTCTCAAAAATTAGAAGAAATAGGATTAGACTATGGGGACAGAAAAATAATATGGGAATCATATAAAGAACAAACCGCAGAAATAACAATTAGCGATTCAAGAGAAAAATCAAAAAATACGAAATAAGGCAGGACTGCCCGCCCATGCTCTTTAATTTGATAATAGAAGAGCCAATTAATAAGATGAAAGAGAGCGCTAAAGGAGTACAAATAAATGGAGTAGATAAGATTTACGAATGATATTGCTTTAATAGTAGCGTAGAATGGACAACAGCTTTAAAAACAAGTATCAACATTACACAATTTTTTAGAAGAAATAAAATTAAAAATAAATAAAAGAAAAACAAGAAATATTAGTAGCCGCAAACAGGGAATAGAAATAGACAACGAAACTCTAGAACAAGTAACACACTTCAAATATCTAAGATGTACAGTAACACATAAAGGTAGAAGTGATATCGAAATAAAATGTTTCGAAAACATGGGTGATAACAGGAAATCTTAAGGACCGTTTGGAAGCCTTCGAAATGTGAGGTTGGCGCCGTTTAATGCACATCTCGTGGATGCAGAAGAAAACAGATGTGGAAATACTACAAATGGTAGAAGAAGAAACGAAGCTGTTGAAAACAACAGAACAAAGAAGAAATCGATCTTTGGGATACATGCTACGCTACAATACCTTCACGGCTACGATGATTGAAGGGGAATTAAAAAGGAAGAGGAAGATAGGAAGACCTGGAGTCAGATGGTTAGGCTAGATGAAAAAAAACAAAAACGCAAATGAATCATCAACATATTAAGAATGCAGCTCAAGATAGACAAACATGGGAAAGAATAGTAGGATAAGCTACAAAAAAACAAGAGCAAGGCTCTTAATAGCAATATATAATTTTTAAAAGTGAACCCATGCCAGTTAATATGTTTAGTTATTGACAAATTTTGAAAATAGATTGTAGTAGACAACCTTTGGATATTAAGCGTTTATAGAATGTGTGTGTGTGTTTTGACGCAAAATTCCAAAACGAAAAATATTTTAATAATTTACAAGGCCAGTAGATCGGACTGTTACGTATTGTTAAGTATACAAGAGATAAAAGGATCGAGTGAAATTTATTTCGAAAGTCATTCGCCTCATCTGAGAATAAAATTATTTTTTTTTTTTTAAAATTTGAGTTAAATATATTTATTGTTTATTTTTTTAATCGTAAACACAAGTAGAAATAATAAAAAATCCAATTTATTAGAAAATCGAATAGTTTTTCATATAGTACAATTATAAATTAAGGAACAATTCTTGAAAGCATTCTGTTATAGCGTTAAAACAGTTCAGTGCTGTTCAGCGGAACTAAATGCATGCATCTTATAAGCTTTAATAATGAATAAAAAATCCAATTTATTGTTTTAATCTGTTCGATGATCGCAGTGTTCTTTCACACTATAAATTGACTCTAACGAATTTTTGTATTTTCATAATAATGGTCATTTCGTCGATATGAAACGTCTCAACTCTAAAAAGGATTATATTCGTCGTATAAAAGTACACATTTGCGCCGTAACGCTTTTAATAAAGTCATAAAGAGGGGGAGAAATTAGAAAAAAAAAAAAGGAAAGACATAGGACAGCGTGGATCGATCAAATAAAAAGAAACAGGACGTATAAAAAGATGAAGAACATGGCAAGCAACCGGAAGAAATGGAAGAATATGGTTAACAAGTCACAAGACAAGGCTCATAATAAAACATGATGATAATTATGATAATAATAATTATCATAATAATAATTATGATGATAATAATTATGATGATGATATAATGATAAGTATGTTAAAAATTATTTAAATTTGTCTAAGATGCGGTATTATTAAACCTGTATCTCGAAAACGGAATTATCTATCAAAAGTGGTTAATTATTACGAATTACTTCGTGAACGAAAAACTTGTAATGAAATTTATAAAATTTCTTTTTTGTCAAAATTTATGAGAAAAACAGCATACTTAGGGCATGTAATCAGAAATACGAGATATTACAAACAATATTAAAAGGGAAGATAGGAGGCCAGCGATCCAGAAGACGGATGTTATGGCAAAAAAAAACCTTAGAGCAATGGACTGGAAAATCGGCAGTTGAACTGATACATTTGTTAACTGGATGATGACACTCGAAGAAGAAGTCAAAATTGATATTTTAAAAATTGCTACGTATAAAAAAAAAATTTGCTTCTCTTTTATTACCGTTAAATTGATCCATAAGCGGAGCGGCAGTTCCATTTTGAATACTGGTAATAATCGAAGAATTACTACGATGGACGCCATTTTCAGCGGCATTTTCTGCGTCGTCTAATAGTCGACTCAAATTCGTCGATCCGAGTTTATAAGCGCTTCCGGTGAACACGTTTACACTGTGTATCGTTTCGTAGCACAGCTTGTCGTTATCTTTGGAGTTATCGCTATTGCTAATGTTCTTTACCGTTTTCAAAGAAATTTTCAACAGTTCGTGCGGTCTTTGACCGGTTAAAGTGACACCTTTAACCGGCGGTATTAACTGAATCGTTTGTTCGGTTTCACCGATATCGGTCCCATTCGGCTTAAGTCGGTATCGCGATACGTCGACGATATAACCGAATTTATCTATTTTCGGGAAAATTAAATTAATGTCTACGTGTCTAACCGTGACGGATGGCATATCGTTTAAAAATTTCTGCTCTAATATTTCTTTGGTTTCCAAAATGTTTCTTACATTAGCATCTGAAAAAATAAAATAAAATAAAATAAAAAAATTTATAATTTAGATTATTTCTTTCTAATCCGCGGTATTCGTTAAAATGTAGGATATAAAATACTTTTATCCTATGCCTGATATATATATATATATATATATATATATATATATATATATATATATATATATATATATATATATACACTATAACTGTGATTTGCGAATATTTTCATTATATTCACTGCATCGGGCTATTTTTATAACACATAAATGGAACGTGTATTTTTTTAAATTTTGTCTGTCTATCTGTTTGCCTATCTGTTTCGATTTAACTCAAAAACTAATAAAGCAATATTCTAAGCTTTGTTTCACAATGATATCGCAAATAGGACAGAAATTACAATAATTTAAAGTTTTCAAAAGTTCTAAACAGCGATATATCTCCGCCAGATCGTTTAAAATTTGTTTCCGGTTCGAATATACACCTTCATTACCAACACACGCAATACAAACCGCGTTTTGTTGCGTTAGGGGCGTGGCCGAAATAACGGACGGAATACGTGTACTATTGAACCTGTTAGAAAAAGACACAGCGCTATTGTATTTAAAAAAATAATTACACAGAGGAAGCCGTGTGTAACTTCTAGTATATATATATATATATATATATATATATATATATATATATATATATATAAATATATATATTTATGTATTTCTTTTGATTATAATTATCGTCAGGCAGTATATAAAAATTAATGGAAAAGTCAAAGTCCGTCGAATGTAAGAGCTGTTAGGAAGAAATTCACAACTCGATCTCTACGATAAACGAGTCGATCATCGAGGATTTATAGCGCAAGGTCGTCTAGCGGTTATTCAGCGTAGTCGAAATAAAATTATTCGTGCAATTATCAATGCATGTAAAGAAAATAATTTACCTTTCAATTATGACAAATGCGTCCACATGAGTTTCTGTAGAAATAGAAATAGGTACTCGTTCACTTACACGATGAATGGTAAGCAGATAATTAAAAAATCTGTGGCGCGGGATAGTTAATATTGATGACAATTTAAAATTTTCAATACATGTAAGCGATGTTGTTAATCGCTCTTATAAAATGCTAGGTTTTATTATAAGAAATTCATATGTGTTTAGAGATCCATGGACGCTATTGTCGCTTTATAATGCATTAGTAGTCCTTTAGAATACTGTTCAATTATTTAGGATCCGTATTATAATAAATACATTAGGTTAATTGACAAAGTTCAGTGTAAATTTTTAAAATATCTATATTACCGTATATCAGGTATTTACCCTAAATATATGTGAATTACGATATATTAATAAATATAATAGATGTGAGGTCTTTATTACACTACAGAAGGAAAATAGCCAAATTAAGGTTTCTTCACGATGTGTAGAGTTAATAGTGCGTATTTAACATCAACCGTCTCCTATATTATAGACCAAATAGGCGATCGAATGGTTTTTTTTGGTGAGCCGCGTGCACGAACAAACCTCGGTTTAAGTTCTCCGTTGCCGTCAGTTTTCCGCTTGTATAAAATTCTCTTTTGAACATATTTCCCTGTATTATAGATATATACTTTGATAACAGATATTTCTTTAATAAGTTACTTCCCGAACGAATTTGGCGTGAGGAGTTTCGCTGTTGTCTATTCTAATGGTTCTAGATTGTTATTATGTGGTGTGTGTTTGGCATATGTGTTCTTTTACTAAATGTAGTATATACGTTAAGGTTTATATTGTATTTATTAATTTGTTGAAGATTATTCGTCCGTTTATTTCGAGTAAGATTGTGTGAATAGGGGTGTGAGACTTGTGAATGCGTGTAGTTTTTCCGGTGTGTTTAATAGGTGTGGGACTGGTGAATGTGTTCAATGTATTTTTTTCGTATTTTTTTTTTTTTTTTACTTTTAATTTTATAATTCAGGAAAAAAATTATTCATTGTATTATTTTATTTATAAGCCTACACTATAATTGGCTGTTAGCTGTTGTGTGGCTTCATTAAATAAATAAATAAATGTCAGAGAAACGAGGAGATGTGTAAATCCGAAGTGCGTAGACGAGATCTTTTGTGTCGAGCACGAAAAGCGACTTTATACACGTACGAATATCGAGACAACCTATTTGCTGGACATACTGACAGATGTTAGACGCCTTAAACGACCGAAGCCAAACGATATAAATAATAGAAGTTAGTGAATGAACTAATATTTTACATAATGTTTAACTAATTAGTATATATATATATATATATATATATATATATATATATATATATATATATATATATATATATATATAATATTGATTATTTAAACATTAGTTCAAGATTGCATAAAAAAAAAAAAGATTTCAATACACCATATATATGATAAAATAATAAATAAATAAATAAATAAATAAGAAAAAGATAATTATTTAGGATCAATTAAATGTACAAATTCTTTAAAATCTTTAAAAAGTACAATATTGCGATATCAATAAATAATGAACTTTATTTACATCAATTTACAACGATAAAATGTATTCCATGTGACTGTGTTTATGTATACATGTGTGTGCGGTTGTATAATTGATCTTCGTTTCATATTACTTTAATAATTTAATTTAAACTTAATTTTTTCATTTTTTTTTTGAAATTTTTCTGGTTTAATCGGTCCTATAATTAAATTATTTACTTCCCGGTTTTCGCATTTTAATCGGCATCCGCTGTTATGTGAACAGTATTTAGTGTAAATAAATAAATAATAAATAAATAAATAAATAAATAAATAAATATCGTAATAAATCTATTTTTCGAGGAAGTGCCGAATAAAGTAAATCGTCGGTTGAGGGGAAATCAGTTATTTTTCTATAGTCTAAAATTCTATCGAACGTACGTATGTGTAGGGCGACCCAGAGAAGAGTGACGGTTTTGTTTTTTGAGTAGCGCAGTTGGTATGATTGCTACAACGCAAGCCACGTGTCCCGCGTTAAGTGCACACTCGAGAGATTTGTTTTTATCTAGTTTCGGTTATTTTATAATGAGAAGAAGCGTGCGTTTTGCGTGGAATTTTCGGCGTGAAGAAGTTTTAAAAAGAATTTAAAAGTTACACAATTTTTTTTTTCTGGTAATACCTTAAGGATCGCGTTAAACATGTCCACGCAATTTGGAAGACCCGAAAACTCGGATTTTTGAAGTGCAAAAATTCAGAGACCTATGCTCGAAAAAGTCTTCGAAAGAATGAATTGCAAATAGAGGTCATCTACATTGTTATGTTGTAAAAAGGGATTGTAATCTCTCGTTTTTCCTTATTTTTGAAAAAAATTTCGTTGAAAAATTTTAGTGGTTTTTGAGTTGTTCAAAAAGTAACAAAAACAGACCGGTTTTCTTTTTCTCCGGGTCACTCTATATAATTATACGGGTAACGTCCGTCTCAGATTATAACGAATATTTACCGGACACAATAAACGGCGTGGTTAATTCGAATTTGCCGACGACCGGTTCGTTACTATCGACGGTCGTTAATTCGTCTCGGAAAAAATTCTTCAATTCTTCCGGACGCGTGGAAAATTTCACGTTTCCTCTATAAATACGATCTTGTTCCAATCCGGTTATCGTGTAGTAATTTTGACAATCTGCCGCCGTATTCGTCAAATGCGCAACCGGCTCCGTACCGTCGTACAACGTCAACGTCGTACCGACGATCGGACCTACGGTCGATTTGAAATTTTTCGCGTAATTCGACCAGTCTAAACACACGCTGACCGATCTGGCGGATAATTTCGGCGTTAGGATAATTTTCAATTTAGTCAACACGGTCGTAGCGTTAACTAACAATTTTTTAGTACGTCGTCTCTTTCCATAATAATCCGGTCCGTTCGCGTTATGGACGACAAGCGGTTCGATTCGAATACGATTCTGATTCGATTCTTTGTTAGAAATTTCGAATTTCGAGTTATTCGCGAACGACGATAAGCGAATCGATTTCGAAGAAGTATCGTTCGGCGATAAATAATTCGCGGTCGTAATCGAAAATAAAAAGAGCAAGAACGTTACGCGCGGGAAGACGGCAGTCGTCGGACGAATCATCTCGGAGAAAAACGGATCGAATATTTTTACGTCTTCTTACCGGCGAAGTGGCTTAAGTACGAATGGAAAGATGTCGTATTAACTTATTAGAATAAAGTCTATATTGGGGAGCCCTGTTATCGATAAGAAACACACACTCATGCACATACGTATATATATATATATATATATATATATATATATATATATATATATATATATATATATATATATATATACGTACAAGTATTATAACGTGAATGTAAATACGTAGAGGATGAAACTGGGAAGTGTAATCTTGATTCTAATAACTCGGCGTGATATCGTCAAACTTCTCCGGGGACTCTTTCAAGTGTCACGTATTAAGAAATTGACGTTTCTCCTATTCCGTTTATTTTTTGTATAATCATTATTGTCTCCTTATCGGAGGTAGGCGACTACTTACCTATATACATATGTTGTAAGTAGCGTACATAATATGACATTAGCGTAGATAGACACACGCACATCCGGTGGAACTGATTGTAATCGCTTTGTTATCACGACACAATACAGCCCTGGGTGTTTTTGTTCTGTAATATATTATTATTAGCGCGCATTGCCCTCCACGCGATAATACTATTAGGATTATTCGTAAGGCTTTTGCGTCCCCGATCGTATTCGAACTCACGCTATCTTCCGTATAGAAGTCCGTGCTCTAAAACATCCCCGGCAATACGTGCTGTCGATATTATTACTCGCATATCAACGTACGCATATATTTATCTATATATGTATATATATATATATATATATATATATATATATAATACATATATATATACATATAGGTATAAAGCGTGTTGATTGAATTATATCATAATGCAGATACGTGCTATTGTTCCGGTGCAAGCGAAACTAAAAAGTAGGGTAATTTAATCGTAAATATGAAAATAACCCTTTTGTTGTTGACGTGATTTTATACATTTTATACGTGTAAAGATGATTATTGCACGTGTAAATACGTATGCATACTCAAGGGTATTGCCCCTGATCAACGCGCTTTAAACAATGAAAATTATAAATTGAACTTAAATTTTTTAGGCTTTGTTGCTTTTTAATTAGCACGTTCGTAATAATTACATTTTCTCTATATAGAAGAAAAATGTCTACTAATCAAATGGGCGGAAAATGCGGAACGTAGCGATATTTAAAAAATAAACGACGGATAGTAAAAAGTATTATAACTAAAATGCTCTTTATGAAAACCGCAAAGCTTTTCGGCTGTTAAGCCATTATCAATCGAAAACAAAATATAAAATAAAAAATATAGACGATATATATTAAATTTGAAAAATATTAATTTTCATTACAATGTAAGAATATTAGCAAAAAGTAAAAAAAAAAAAAACGGAATTTAATAAAATAATCCGATAAACCGAAAAACTTTTCGGCTGTTAAGACATTATCAAGCGAGAATAAAATGTAAAAATATAAACTATTTATAAGTAATATAGAATTTGAAAAATATTAATTTCGATTACAATTTACGAAAATGAAAAAAATAAAATAATCCGATAGCGAATATGTTCGTTTGATAACTGCTTAACAGACTATAAAAGCTTTGGGATTTTCATAAAGAAAATTATATGGTGATTTTACCTTCTTTCTTGTTGGTTATAATCAAAAGTTTGTACGTAAATTTGTGTATTCGTATATACGTATATATTCATTTGCTATATAAGTTATGCTATTTATTCCATTGTTCTTCTGCAGAACTATTATTTTCTTCGTTTATTTATTTGTTTTTTCTTTAAATTCTTAACTTAAATGATTATTATCTAGTAGCCGTATGTTTTGGAAGGAATGGTATACGGGAAAAAACCCAGACGAAGACCTTGCCACGAATATTGACGCAGATTGTAGAAGACCATGAATATGACAACTATACAGGACTGAAGAGGTTGTCAGGAAATAGAGAAAAATGACAGGCATATATATGTATATGTATATACCCTATATATATATATATATATATATATATATATATACGTCTATTTTATTTGTATATATACAAATAAAAGACAATTGCGATGTGAATATAACGTTTGAAAGAATAAAAAGTACCTTAGAAAGTAAAATTTGTCCAGCAAACCGAGCTGAACTTTTTAATCGATAATACAAGTGATGAGCTACAGAGCGAAAACTCTGAATCTCGAACAAGGAATTGGTGGATGATATTAGAAATGCAAAAAACTGCAAATAAAACGTTCGTTGCTGGAAAATCTTAAAGACGGGCTCTAGAATTCCGACATGTGGGAAAACTACAAGTTTTGAGAATATTTCGGTGGACTTTGCAATACACAAAAATAAAATCGGTAGATGTTGCACAACAAACAGACGGATGATGGACAAAATAAACGAGCGACCATTGATACAGGAAAACGTGTTTATTTGATCGCGTATCGATTTTGCATAATTGCAGAACAAATTGAGTCGGCCTATTATTTACTTCTAATAGCTTTCCGTGGTCAATTTTTTTGGGAGAATTTGCAAATGATACAAATGTATCATAACAGCATTTCGAAGCCTTAACAAATTTTGAATCATGATCATAGTGCCACACTCGTTTTAACGACCAAGAAGGAGGGTGAATATTTAAATATAAAATTTCATTAATAACGGCATCCTCGGCTATGCAAATCGCAAAACAAAAATCATATTATTAGCGTCGGCTATAGTTCCCGCATACACAGGACAGTATACAAATACAGTAAGATTGATAGAGTACAAATGGCTAGGAAGGAATTGTGGTTGGAACAAAGTCTGACCAGGATTGAAAAGGAAAGTGGACCTGGGAGGTTTTTAGAATGCATAAGTGCGAGAATGGATGTGGTAGGGAAATTAGGTTGGATAGATCTATAAAAGTTAAGCCGTCTTTTACAGAACATATACTACGTCTGCTCGAGCGGATGCAACTAAAAAGGAAGAAGAATCCTCGGAATGAGAATGCCTTCCGATGGCCCAAGGACTGCAGCCCGATCGCATACTTCATTTCCCTGGATTCCCTCATGGGCTGGAACCCAAACGAAAGATACAAGGACGTGGTTATTGGACAAATAAAATAAATTTTCTACAATAATTAACACAATGTAGTCCCTATGGTAGGGTAGCATAGGTTTCTTCAGGGCTTTAAGAACACTGAAGAGAGTCACCTGCTATTAATATTTTCCCTCTGACCGCATTACATTTGATATACCGAATAGCTTTGAGAATGGCGAAAGCCTCTGATGTAAACATGCTACACAAAATTTCGGGAATCTAAACAGTTTGGTGCAATTTAGACGAGGAATATAAAATGTTGCTTTGCAATAAAAAACTTACCAGTGATTAAACTGTGTTCTGATTTTGTTTGGTTTATAATTTATAAAATCACTACTCTCCGATATATTCAACATATATAGTTCTATTTTATGAATTTTAAAGAAAGCCATATTAATCCTAAAGCAGGTGAGTAAAGAAGTCATTTTTCTTATGATAGGGTTAACCGCGTACATACCGACATAGCGATAGCCGAAATATTTATAACAGAAGTCTGCAACAAATTACAAATAAAAATGTGGCTTGCTACTAAAGCAAATTCGAACTTTTATCAAAATAAAAAATAATTTCTCTACCGTATGAACCTACACGGTTTTAGACGTATAAATATTTGCGGTAAACAATATACAACGATAATTATTAACACTCGTATCGAGTGGGATTTCGTGTAGTTAATTCGAATATACATAAAAAAATGAAATATTTTTGTTTTCCCTGCATATTGGTACGCAATCAATTACAGCCTAAATATAGATATTAAATTCCGTATATTAAGGACGAACTTAAGAACCGCCTAGAGAAAATATACGAGCAGGCCGAGAATTATATAACAATGTGACACAGCCTGGAGGAAGAATCAATTTATTTATAATACATTGTCACAGTAACTGATCTCAACTTTGATTGCATTCGAAAAATGACCTAAAGGCTTTTCCAGCCACCAGCACAGCTGAGAGGTCTTTTCCTCCTTTTCGCAGACTTAAGACGTACTTACGAGGTTCCATAGGTGAAAACCGTCTAAGTGGATTAGCAATGCTGAATGTTAATCGCGAAATTACTATTAACAGTGATGAGTACGTCGTCTCATTTATTTACACTTTAAAATTCGAACAACGGTCTAGAAAAAATATTAACATAAAATATTAAAAACATTATGAAATTTTTTCTATATAAAATCTAATTTTTGAATGTTCATCGCGAAATTACTATTAACAGTGATGAGTACGTCGTCTCATTTATTTACACGTTAAAATTCGAACAACGGTCTAGAAAAAATGTTAACATAAAATATTAAAAACATTATGAAATTTTTTCTATATAAAATCTAATTTTTTCATTTTTTTTTCGGTATATATTTACGAAATTAAATGTAAACGACGACCGAGATAGGAAGTCATCTCTAAACCTAGCTTGACGACGTTAAACGAATTTAACCTATCGTCGATGATTACACGTGCTAAGCGACATTTTGAATAATTTGTAATGTAGTGATTTTTATTAAAATAAACAAAAAACAATGAATTAAAATCACTGAAATTTTTCATAAAGAAAAAAAATTTAGCGATTTTAAATTCTTTTTCGTTATTTATTTTAATCAATATTTTTTAATAATGCACAAAACGGACTTAATCTTGAACAAAGTGTGTAAATAGTCAGGAATGAAAAAATACAGAACATTTCGATAAATTTTCCGAATTAAATACAACATTAAGACCGACAAGAGAAAAGTAGTGGTGTGTACGTTTGGAAGAAACGAATTTCGAGAAATAAAATTCGAAAAAACTGAAAATTACTACGACAATTGTAATTATACACTCTACAAATTACGCGGATGGGATATTTGTATTTTACAGAGAATTTAATATCTAATTCCAAGTCCGCGAACCATTTTTGTAGGTTAGATTGTGGATAGTTTTGATAAGAAAATAAAAAATTGCTATTGTAAAATAAATACTTGTATCAATTTATTTTTTTGTGTCCAAATTTTATAACGTGTGACTGAAAGGGTTCCAACGAAGTGTACAGCATAAACGTCTAAAGGTATTTCAGAATTTTCATTCAATTATTAAAATTTTAAAAGGAAATGTGTATCCATTTAAAAATACATTTTCAATCATTATAATATTTTTTTCTATACGTCACTGAAATAATTATGTATATATATATGTATATATATATATATATATATATATATATATATATATATATATATATATATATATATAATTCTAACATGTGACTAATTATAACCGAAACCTAGTATACTTATACCACTGCATTACACATTGTGCATATTTCATTAGTATGTTCTTCGCTTACGAATCTCGTACGTTATATACAAGTTTTTCCCGCTGATTTTTTTTTAGTTTGTTCCCCAATTCGGTTTACCCGGTGGGGCTAATTTATTGCTTAAAATCTAGATGTTATTATAAAGAACAGGGGACTGGTGTGCTTAAAACTAAATAATTATAGAAGTGCATATAAGTAGTGTATAGCTGAAAAGTAAGTAAAAGCATGTGCTCTGCTTGTGTACTAAATGAATTTCGACGAATTCTGGGGGTCGTATTGAAAGAGCCGGAACGTGTAATTCGACTTTTTTTTTAGCAATGATAGAATCGTCGTCCTAAATTAAATTTGCAGTAATACGTTTTCACAAGAAAACTAGTAAAATTGTTTGTTTAATGAGATGTCTATATGATGATGAAAAAAAATCCATAAAATGAACAAGCTACGAGAATGATCGCTCGGCCTACACAATTGTAGACCACTTAAAGGGTTCGGAAGTCTCTACAGACGCTATAAAAGGAAGACATATATATTGTTAATTATAGACATAGCTGTTCGATAAAAAATCAGTTTGAAATGTCGACAGTCTACAACCGTAAGAATAGCTAACGGTTATCGAGCAGATTAATAATAGATAGTTTCAGAAAGATAACGAAACATTTTTAAAATATCCCCCCCCCCCTATACATAAAACGTACGACATTTAATCAAAACAGAAATACATATAAAAGTGATTCCGAGATTTATTATTAAACTTTTAAAATTTCTCATCGAATTCTTCTAAATAATTATAAATTTATTTAAAAGTACAATTACCTATTATTCAACGGGTTCATTAATTTATTTTGATGAGTTACAACTCAATTTGTTCCGTTATAAACAACGCTGCGCTTATTTTTCAGAATGAATTAAAGATGACTTGCGATATTAAACATCGAAACACTAGATGTCAATGTCCCGGTTTTTTTCTATATACAACCGATTTATATATATATATATATATATATATATATATATATATATATATATATATATATATATATATATATATATATATATATAATATTTATACATATATATATTTATGTAGTGTCAACATCATTCTACTATTATTTAGTACCGTGTACTTTTAACAAAGAATCTACGTGATAACATTTCACAGCACGTGTGTTAACCCTTAGTCATTTGTTAAACCAATCGCAAAATTAAAATCTCGCTACGAAACTTGAAATTTTCAATTAAATTCTCGTTTTTATTAAGTTAACCTCCGCACGATGATTTATCATACGAAGAGGTAAGATGATTATCTGGATATATACTTTAATAACAGATATTTCTTTAATAAGTTGCTTCCCGAACATATTTTGCGATGAGAACAGGAGTTTCGCTGTTGTCTATTCCAATGGTTCTAGATTGTTATGTGGTGTGTGTTTGGTATATGTGTTCCTTTACTAATGTACATGTAGTATATACGTTAAGGTTTATATTGTATTTATTAATTTGTCGAAGATTATTCGTCCGTTTATTTCGAGTAAGATTGTGTGAATGGGGTGTGAATGATGTACGTTTTAATGAGTGTGAGACTTGTGAATGCGTGTAGTTTTTCTGGTGTGTTGAATGGGTGTGAGGAATGTGTTCAATGTATTTTTCTCGTATTTTATTTTTTTTTTTACTCTTAATTTTATAATTAAGAAAAAATTATTCATTGTATTATTTTATTTATAAGCTTACACTATAATTGGCTGTTAGCTGTTGTGTGACTTCATTAAATAAATAAATAAATAAATTTTACATTCTTCTATAACTGTTATCATCATCGTCAAACACTAAATTTTTTAATCCATTTTTTTTCTTTTAAATATACCGTCAGCGATAAAAATTAAATACAGACGGACTAAATATATTTTCTTCGGACGATATTTACAATACCATAGTAAAAATTAATCGAACCAGTATCGTTTCTTTTTAATATTCGATATAATAATTTTTCGATTTGAGTGATGTGGAATGTAGTGATTTTTAACAAATAAACAGCAAAATGGCAAAGCTATTATCAAAAATGTATACAATTTATAAAAAAATACAAAGAACATAAAATAAAATTAAATGTAAGAAAATACTTAATTTAGACGCGCAATGTACGCAAAATATCAAAATGAAAAAGCAGATTTTATTCTAAAATAATCACTCACCATCATATTATTTTATAATCGGATATTTGGTTTTACTTTGGTATTTTTTTATAACATTGTACGTCTGAATTAATTATTTTATTACATTTTAATTTTTGTTTTTCGTTCTATTTTTCATAAAATGTATTTATATATATATAATATTTTTTTTTTACATTTTTTCATAGGCCTAATAGTCTTTTTTTTTTACATATGAGTGAGTTAAAATACTTTTTTGTCATGTATTTAATAATTTTTTTTCGGTGTTCCGTTATACGATACTAATGTACGATACATACCCTCCGATTATCGAAATAAAGGTCACTCAAGACTCCGAATCAGTTTTCCACACTAAAAGCTACACTAAAAGAAATTTTGGAACGCTAGAAAAAAATGTTAGAATTTTTTTTTTAAATGTGTTTATAAACAACGAAATCCACTATTATCACTAGACAAATTTAATGGCGGTGGATAACCCGTCATATAATAGTCATAAAAAAAAGTACACGAATATCTCGGAAAAACAGATCACGTACGTGAATTATCAAATTACTAACGTATGTTGTAATAGAAAAATATTGCAGCAATTATATCGCTTTTTTATCGCAACGAACTTAGTTGATTGTTCATATACACCCATTCTAATTTCAGAAAATTAGACAGTATCCTTCAGCAAGTCATTTAGCAACAAGTGTACAGGCAATCAAGTCAATGCCCCGAGTCTATTGAAAGCTAATAGACCTCGTCGTGTAATATATCGACGAATGATTCAAACTAAAAATCTTCTAGGTTTTCCTTCGACTTTATTAAACACGTGTAACTTTTATTTGACAGACGAGGGAAAGGTTTGCCCGAAAGAATTGAAGACAATATCTAGATTTCCTATACTACGAATTGGTACGATCAGTATCACCGTAATATCACCAGTTCAAACGATTGACCGAGTTAATACGTACACTCCGAGTGCTTCAGACATTCCAAACAGCGATGTCGAAATAGATTATACTATTACAGAGCGAAAATAGCAAGGCGCAGTTTTCTATTTTCCGAATGTACGACTTAGAACTACTGCTTCGTTTCTTAACTGTCACTCTTGACGGTGTTAAAAGAAATATAGCGAACACGTACAGCATATCGCAAACATACGAATTATATTTAACGCCAAAACCAGCGCTGTACCAAAAATCTACGACATCTTGGAAGAAATACATTCTAGAGGATATTCATATACACGGATTCCTAGTCATAGAGGAATGTGGATCAATTAAATCGTTCTTCTCAAATTGGCCAAAGAAGCGAATTAGTTATTCATATTAACGGTGGAACTACAAAAGTTAAATTACACCGAAACGAATGGATAATGGAAACCATCCTCAAAAAGTACAGACGAAAAAGTTGAGAAATGGAGCACATTCACCAGCACGAAATGAAGGAATATTAACTAAACTCTCGGTAATTTTATTTTAATTCGATCGCATTTATGTAATAAGTGTTGATGATGAGCATACACATCGAGTGTCGTCAATAATCATTATAGTCTTCGTGTATAATCTAGGGACCTAATATTCATTTTTATGTATACACGGGTCTATTAGTTTATGATTTTGCCAACCCATTAGCTTTTTCGTATATAATAAATTTATATAATAAAATATATTCATTTACGTTCGTATTAACGATATTTAAAAAGTGTCAATTTTATCTCGAATTATATTAACTAAACACCTTTTAGTATCTTGGTTAGCCGCGTACATACATATAGTAATCTTTAATAGTGATTCAAAATTTTGATTATATGATTTCCAAATATTTTCAGCTTTTTTATCATGTTTATAATTGTTATTTGTTTACCTTGAATTAATAATACATTTTATTTCGAACGTACAAATAATTGGTCACAGACGTTTATTTTACGTACTCATTTTAGACAACCTTTACAATTTTCGTTCGAAATGACGTTCTCTAATTTTCATCACGTTTTTAATAAGGACGAAATACTCTGTTCGTAATTACTTATGTTCGACATTTTATAATTAATTAATAACGCATAATTTACGCTCTAACGACCGCAACATATTCATCCACGACACGCGGACACACAATCGCATGCGTTTATTTATTTATACCGTACAATGTAATACTATTTACCGTAATAATTGGCCGCCAATTGTAGTATATATACCAAAAAAAAAAATAATTAAAAATTTAATAATAAAGTTACATACTAGAAAACATACACGTGGACTCAATATGCGTAATAATATATTTAAAAAGGATTAAGTTACGCATTATAATATGACGTAGTATAGATATTATTTCGTGTGTTGATAACTACAAGTGCAAGTATAAAGTAGGCAATAACAAAGAGAAAGGACATTGCCGTAAAAAAAAACTTAAAAAAGTTTATTGAATATATTTCCTGTGAAAGGAATAACCACTTTTAAACGATATTTAATCCTTTCAGTCGTACATTATTAAATCTTGACACAAAATTACAAATTTTATATTCTACATTGCCGATTCTTAGATGACTCTAGATAATTTTCAACATGTTCAAATAAATATTTTTAAAATTCCGATATTTCGTATAAAGCATAAAAATTAAAAATTAAAATAAATTAGCTTCAACACGCTTCGTCATTTAGCTGCGGAGCTCAGAAGCTGTCAATTGTTATTTCACCTCCAAGTAGTGGACATCTGAACAAGTGTTTATTTGTTCTAGCCCGCATTCGCATCTTAAATCAGTATCTAGTCCCGAATCTATTTAGGGTTTCTTATTTTTTCCACTTGATCTGTAGCAATATGCCCTCGTTACCAACCACGTCCAGTTGTTGTCATAGCTCCTTGCGGTGTTTTGCTGGCTCGTGAAAAAGTGTTGTGGTGAAGTTCCAAAAGTCTCTTTTCTAGATTTAAGTCTTTCTTTAGGCGGTGATTGTCCATAGAGCATGTGGCGCTGGTCTGTAAGCGCTAGTGTTTTCGTCCTCATTTCTGCTACTTTCCTACGTATTGATGGAGTTGAGACAACTGTCTGTGTACAGATCTCCAATTGCTGTTATTTTTGTTAGTACTAAATTTTCATATACTATATATATATATAAGGGGGACATCGTGTGAGTGGAACGTTAGATAGGAGTGGCGAATTGTAACGTAGGTTTGTGCAAAACTCCGTGCTTGTATAATAGACGATAAAATCTAATAATAAATATAAAGGACGACAGCAGATAACGTATGTGCCATCGGTTTAGGTGTGTAGGATCGTTAATGTTAAGTTAGAAAGGTTTATCGAATATTTGACCCTTTCGTGCATTTGTTGAATTTGAAAAAATTAAATAAAACAATATTCGTAAAATGAGTTCCTTTTTTTTTCCGCATTATAAAAGGTAGATGGTACCAATTTTCATGTGCTTCGCTTTAAACGGGAGAAATTTCAAAAAAATTGGTGGTTACCGTGGCTAATCACCGTACACATGTGCAAAGTAAATAAACGTGTACATTTGAAAATATGTTTTTAATATAGATTGCAACGCGTTAATAATACGATTGCTGAAATTCCTCATAGTTTATTAAAATACATTTAAAATGCTGTAAACAATCATACAAACTTATAAAATATATATATATATATATATAAATAATATATTAACATTTATATATACATATATATATATATATATATATTTATATTTGTACAAGCAATGTGTACAATCGCTCAAACTTGATAATTAATAGTTCTAAAATAATTACATAAAGAAATAATATGATTAAAATATTTCAATTTTTTTAGGAAAATATTTGAAAACAATCTTTATCTTTTCGTAAGCTACGTTGCAAGTTGAACATTCCCGGATTGTACGAACAGCGCGACGTTTCGAACTTCCTTGTTTTTTTGTTGATGATTGAACGACTGCAATCTAACACTTTTACTAACGAAAGCCTCATGTCCTTTCACTTTCATTTCAGTTGTTTCAGACCGGACTTGACAAGTAGAATTCCTTATTGAACCTTCGTATAAGTCTCTCCGAAAGTCCATATTACTTAAGTAGATTTCTTTATGAATTACGTATGACTTTGTGATCGCGGCTTCTCTTAGATGAAAAAATATTCGTAAATACCGTTTCTTACTTTTGTTGTCAATTCGATAATCACACGTTTTCTTCGTTAAAATCCGGATGTAATGATCGTTCTGAGATATATTACTTCATTTTGGTAGGGTTTTAATTTTAATAAGTCTCATATCGACTATATATGAATGTACTTGACTATTTACGATACAAATATTTTCATCGTCACTATCGGAAATAGAAATACAAATATCTGTTTCTTTTTTATCCAGAATAAAAGTAGGATCTTCATCTGAATCGTCGAAAGATTCGAATTCAGAATCCGAACGAGAATCATTTTTTGTTTTTGGGCTTCCACAGCTGTTCATCCATTAAACTTTATAACATGGTTTTAACGAAATAAAATTATTCATATTTTAAATATATGCGAGTATGTTACAATTAACAATAAACCTATATAGACAGATGTATATGTGCATGTTATAGAGAGTAATAAAGGAATATTGGCAGGCGTGTAGCGATTCAGGTGTTTACGTCACGAGAGGAGCTGTAGTGTGAACATTCCAGGAAAATGTGATTTGCGTCTGCGATATAATGGATATCTGAAGGTTGTGAACAGGACGATGCTTCTGAAAAAGTGTAGCCGGTAGATAGTCTGCATAAATTGACAAAAAACCACCGAGCAGACCCACTTGTATTTTGATATTCTATAACCAGAGTAGGGAAGATCAGGCTGAAGCAGTTTACATTGTGTAACATTATCGGGATTATTCCAAGTAGCATTCCATTACATATATTTTATATCATTATTGGAAACATTATTTACAGAAAAATACAAAACAGCTAAAAAAAGCAGCATAAAGTTACTGACATGCTTCAAAGAGTTAAGAAGTACACAACGCTTGCTTCTTATTGTCGTGAACGTCTCGACCGGTGTCGATGATCACCTTTCGGATGCACTCCCGATTGAATTAAATGTGTGTATTGTCGCGTTATGATATTCGCATTAAAATTCAAGGGTTATGACATTCTACTTAATAATTCCTCTGTACGGACATTGACCGACATAATAGTTCGAGGCTCGAGAGAACAAGAAATCAGAAAATTGGTACGTTCTTCAATGATAAGTAAGCTCGCCGAGCATGCTGTAGATAATGGCTTTAAAAAAGGTCGCAAACCGAGTAATTGCTTAAAAAATTTCACAACGTTGGGCGATTATATATTAAAAAAAAATTCGTTATTTATGTATGCATAGCCTATCGAAATAGCTAAACTGAACAATTAGTTAAAAACGCGATGTTATGCTGTGTGAATTGCAGAAGTAAGTTTAAAATATAACAATTTTAAGAAAAGTTGAAAAGTAAGCAACTGTTTTGTTAATATGAATTATTCAATTTTTTTTTTTGAATATCTTTAATTTTTAAGAAAAATATCATCAAATATGCGTGAACGGTTAAATAATATTATACACAAATGCATATTAAAAATAAAAACATCGAAGATGAAGATTGAACACGTTACAAAAGAAACAATGTTAATCAACAGGTCGAACTATCGATAGTAACAACGCGTTTGAACGAAAAAGTTTATGATAATTCAAATAGCTCTCCTCAGTAGCGAATATAGATTATATCTTTGGAGGGACCGAGATGGCGCTCGTATTATACTTGGGACCCATTCGAAAACACTTATCCGAGCTAAAAAATAGTCAAATATGCAATATGCTTGACAATGTAAAAAAAATCATTTTATTTTAATGTATCAAACTAATTAAATTAAATATATAGAGTGAACCAGAGGAGACGGGCTGTTTTGTTGTTTTTCGAATAACTCAAAAACTACCTTTACCAAAATATTTAAAAATAGTTAAATCAGAGATTAGCTTACAATCATTTATTGAACATAATATCGTTCAGATGACCTACGTTTGCAACAATACATTTATTTAGCCTTTATAAAATTTTCGAAGACTTTTTCGAGCATAGGTCGCTGAATTTGGGAATCTACTATAATTCAGATTACGGTACTTTATTATTTCTTTATTTCCTCTTTTCGGGGGAGGGGTGCCCGGGACCATCAGGCCCCCCTTATATTCGCCCTTGGCTTCCCTAGATAAAGCGAGAACTATAATTGTTTATTAATATCACGACTACCCGAAAACGCAGGTTACATTATTACCTGACGGTAGGTACATAATTATTATTAATAACAATAGAGAACGTAATAGAACAACAACAAAGTATATTTGCATAAGTAATAAACATAAAAGAAAATATAACGCAAGGGGTTACAAACATTGTGTACCAGGAATTGGCACAATAACACAGTAAGAATATAAATAATAAAGCAAAACAAAACGTTAAATGCAGCAGGAAAAAAGCAAATAAAAGACTAGAAAATAAACACGTTTTCCAATTACAAGTAATACATGATAAAATAGAAACTTAAGTCTAAGCTACAAAAATATATTGTTTAGGTTGTAAGTTCTTAAATAAATACTATGTATATACGCACATATATATATATATATATATATATATATATATATATATATATATATATACATACACATATAAAAAGTGGATGACACGTGTGTCAAAGGTGCTTACTAAGTGAAGGGTTTAAATTATAATTAAAAAATTTAAATTAATTACTACATAATGTTATGTTTAAGTCGCCTGTGTTTATATTTGGAATATACATGAAACGAAGTTGCTTAGAATCGTAATTGGCAATCGAGGAGACGAGTACATTGTTTCGGTATGAGCATTTAATAAAAAAGTCAGTCGATAGCTTTAGAACAAAATCTCTAATATAGGGCATCGTGCATACTGTCGATTCTGGCATATCGAGGTGCATTCAGAATACATCTGAGGCATCTGTTTTGAATGACTTGTAACTTGTTAAAGGAGGTTTTTGATATAGAATTTATATTAGAATTTATAAAAAAATTTACTCATTATATAGGTCCATTACTCTAGGCCATCAATTTTGAATTCTTATTTCAAAATTTGCGTCTCGTTTGAGCTGTTCTTAGTTTTATTTGTTCCATTCAGGTTACCGATATATTTAAACAGCAACCTAGTGGCGATGAGGAAACGCTAGGGCGCCCATTTTAATTTCAAAATGTTTTGTTTCATTAGGTACGGTTATTACTTTCATTTGTGCCACTTTCGTTTTCACCATATTAGGGGTCAACCTCAGACCCTTCCATTTCGAATTTTGATTTGAAAATCTGTTTTTGCCTAGTTTTGTTTGCGCCATTTACGAAATATTAAAAAAAAACAAACAAAAAACAATTGATGTATTTCTATAGGTTAGAATGTCCAGTAGTTGAACCGAGTATAAGACTACGGATTAACTACGGTGCCGGTCTAAACCAAGATGTAAAATGTGTTATGAGGAACATGCATCAAAGTCATGTACTGCTCCTAATAATTCCGGGACATCAGATTATAAGTTGCGTCAATTGTTAAAGCAATCATTCCACTATCGATTGAAATTAACCTTTCTATATCGAGTAACTAAGTATCCAGGAAACAATAGCCTACGACAATATATAACTCGAGTCGAAGGGATCCAGAAAAAATATTCGCTATTGTAATCGACGCTTTTTCTTACCATGATGTAAAAACGCTCAAATAATGGGAATCCATCTTTTCCCTATCCCAATAAATGTTACACCTTTAACCTCGCATAATTTTTTCACTTTATTTACCAATTTACAACTAGCTCTGTAGGCTATTAAGCATATTTAACATTTGCTAAAGCATCCTGTCCAGTGACATGTCCTCATTCAATATGTACACAGAATGTATACTTTATACTAGATCTGTAAATTTCGTTCTCTTCAATCTCCGAATGTCGGCAGGGTTATCTAACAGTGCAAGCGCCGTATTATTTGGATGTGACTAGCCCTACAGAATGATTTCAACTTCATCCTTTATGTAATTTATCTTCAGGTCGGTGTACAGAGTTTGATTCGCCTCATACTATAGCGCACTCGCAATGATTCTTATAACTTTACTTTGTAATCTTTGTATAATCGCTATCATGTCATTAGTCCGATAATTTGTTAATCGCTAGTTGTAGACACGTATTTATTTTTATTGGGCACTTACTGAACAAAGAATAACCGTTCTACAAAAGTAGCAATTCCAACGTTAGGAAGAGTGGTAATATAAGCAGCTATATATATGAGGTATAATAGCGGCCCCGTACGCTATCCTGAGACACTTCTGCTTCTATTGGATATATTTGTGATTCTTCATTGCTGTATTTTTCGGGAAAGAATCTTTCGCTGAGATATGATTCAAAGATTATGGATATTTGAAGAGGAAACTGACATTTTATTTTATGTAACAAGTCCTCATGCCAAAGTTTATCGAACGCTTAACTAACGTCCAAGAATACAACGTCGCAGACTTTTTCAGTTCTAATGATGTTTCTATCATTGTTCGATGGTACCGTGTTTAGCTCTAAAACCGAATTAGTGTCCAAGTATGATTATTTTAGTTTCACCTATAGGTCGTTTGACTATGGTTTTTTTCAAACAGCTTTAAACGTATTGATAACAAAGAAATTGGCCTATATGAGGACTGTTCAGTTGATGGTTTTGATGGTTTCCTCGCATAGTTTGCGAAAATTTTAGTTGGATGGTGACGTACTCAAGCCGTATTAAATAATGTATGTTAATAAAACTAAACTTTTCTTTAGCAATTCTTTCAGTAGTTTCACTGAAATTTGATCATAGTCAGAATTCTGCCGGAGATGTGTGACCTTATTTGTTTTGATGTATCAAAATTTCTTGACGTAGAAAGAGTATTCAAATTGCCCGAATTAGGTTTGAAGGTATTGGCTAAATGTTTTCAAAATAGGTCTTTTTTAAAAAAAGATTTGTTCGTGCCCAGTTGCCATTAGATTTTCTAATTGGATGTGCTGTTTCTTTAGGTTTTCTCAACGTACGTACTGCTTGCCGAAAAGAGTAGTCACTTTGCTTTAGTGGTGATAGATTAGATATTCCTTAGATGATTTATTTTTTAAGTTTCGTAATAATTGTTTTACCCTTTTTGTCTAATTCAGCGCTGCTTTATCGGAACTATATGCTTGTCACACTTTTCTTGTCTTTTGAAATTTACTTCATGCTTTATTTCTGGTGGTTTGTATATACTTTTGTTCTTCTTTGGTGTAGCTATCCAAGCAGCTGCAGTATAAGATCGTTGAAGTATTCAATAGATGCTTCAATCTGTTCTTTACTTTTTAATTATTTTTTTATTAACCTTTTCTTCTAGTTGGTTGCGAAAATATTTTGTAAAGATTTCTAGTTTACATAATTTTCTAATATTCCTGCCTATTATCAATATCATTGGTGAATGATTTAGCGTCAATGAAATCCGATATTTTTATTGGATCAGTTGGCCAGTAAGTAGGAGTACCCGCTGATATAACGGCGATTTTGTTATAATCAAATGCTAAATTTAACAACTCACTTCTTAGCAAAGTAAGCCTAGATCCCCAATAAAAATTCTAGGCGTTAAAGTTATCATAAATTATGTACGTCAGTTCCAGGATTTAAAAAAAAAAAAAAACACTAAATTGTTTTTGCATTATATAATGTTTCGGTGGATGATAAACTGTAAAAAACACAACAACGGTTTTGTTTAAGATACAATTTATACAGTAGTTATTTAAATTAAATTGTGTACATTCGGTTATCTTTTTAATTTATTAGAAAAAATAAAACGATTTCTCTTACACGGCTGTTAATTCAAATCAAAATCATCCGAATTATGATACCATCGTTTGAAGATTTTTTTCCAATATTTTCCGATAAAAAGATTAGGAGAAAAACTGTAAGGAATTGAAGTGGTATTGCATATATTTGACTAATTCATGATGTTTTATATTTCTTTTTATGACGAATCGTGTTCCTCCGTGTGCTGTTATAATTAATTTACTATAAGTAATAACAAACAAATATGACGAAGCCATTGAATGTTTGACTAACGCTCAAGAATACAGCGTCCCCAGATTTTTTTCCGTTCTAAAGATGTTTCTATCATATTAATAATGCGATGTACTTGTTCGATGGTACCATGTTTAGTTCGGTATGATTTTTTTTTGTCTTGAACTATAGGCATTAGACGTTTGACCATGATTTTTTTAAACAACTTTGAAAGTATTGGTAATAAGGAGATTGGCCTGTATGATGTCACTTGAGTTGGTGGCTTTGATGGTTTCTTCACAATTATAATTTTAGTTAGATGGGAGCATACTCAAACCGTATTATAGCATTAATAATGTATGTTAGTAAAACTAATCCTTTCTTTGACAATTCTTTCAGTATTCTCGCTGAAATTTATTCATAGCCGGGGGATTTATGAGGATTCATTAGATTAATTATTTTTTTAATTTCGCCGGAGATGTTGGGCTTATTGGTTTTGATGTATCAGAATTGCTTGACGTAGACAGAGTATTCAAATTGCCTGCATTGAGTTTGAAAGTATTGGCTAAATGTTTGTCAACTTCCTCAGCTTTATCAAGGTCTGTTCGAGCACAGTTTCCGTTAAATTTCCTAATTAGATGCGATGTTTCTTTGTTTTTTCAAGTTACGTACTGCTTGTCAAAGAAAGTAATCACTTTGCTTCAGTAGTGATAGATTTGCTTAAATGATTTATTTTTTGTTTTGTAATAATTTTTCTCTTTTTGTCTCATAATTCAGCTCTATATCTTTGTCGCCTTTTTCTTAATTGTCCGTTAAGATTTAATTCATGCTTTATTTCTGCTGGATAGTAAATGGATGGTTTGTATTCACTTTTATTCTTGTTTGGTGTAGCTATCTAAGCAGCCTGTTGCATAAGATTATTGAAGTATTCAATAGAAGCTGCAATCTGTTCCCTACTTTTTAATGATATTTTTAAATTAATTTTTTTCTCCACTTGGTTACGAAAAGTATCTCAGTTTTTAAAATGTTCTTTAGTTTACATAATTTTCTAATATTACTGCCTATTGCCAATATCATCAGATGATAGATCGTTTTTAACATCAATGAAATTTTCCCTACTTATAAAAAAGTCGTAACAAATCTGGTATTTGTATTGGATCAGTTAGCCAATAAGTAGGAGCGCCAGATGATATAATGACGCGTTTGTTGTCAATTGCTAATTTTAACTGCTTACTTCTTGGCAAAGTAAACCTAAATCCCCAATAGATATTTTTGCCATTAAAGTCACTACCAATTATATGTTTTTAAAAAAGTACTAAATTATTTTTGCATTGTATGACGCTTTGGTGGACAATAAACTGCAGAAACAACAATGAAAGATACAATTTATCGCCACACTAGTTGCCTGTATGTGGTTTTGCATATATTTTCCTAATTCAGGATGTTTTATATTTCTTTTTATGACGACTACTATACCTCCATGTGCTGTACCACCAGGATGATTAGTGTAGTATGAGTCGCCAACAAATGTGACACGTCGTGTAGTTTCAGATAACGGAAGTATGTCATTATTTAGTATTAGATACATTTATATTCTTGGGTATGGTTATACCATTAGTATTTCGAGTTACAATTTTTAAGTAGCTCATTAAGTGTGTTGCTGATTACTTTCACTCAATGACCGAGAGATACATTATCATTATCGTTTTCCGGATCACCGCAGGAGGTCTTTTAACAACAGGATTATTTCTGAGGGGGAGTTGTGAACATAATTAAATATTAAACCCACACTCCAGCGAGCGCTGGTTCTTAATATTATTCAGTATACATTATAACTACTACAAATCAAAGAGAAACAAATAAATAAAAAAAACGAACGCAAGGAAACACACGCGTCCGGTTAAGAAGAGGTACTGTTAGGAGCTCGCTCCACCCGTGTCAGAGTCGACCTGGTATTGCAGTACAGCGTGTAAAGAAAATTTATTATAAACGAACGTAGGGGATCATGACAATTTCATACAGCGCTTTGTACTTCCATTGATTTTCTTATGCTAAGTAGGTGTGTTGTAATCAAAAACTCCGACTTCTTAATGAACAGTGAATAGAAGGAACGAACATCATAATCTCAAAATTAAATTTAAATTCTTCGGTGAAATTAGAACTCAAATTTTTGCTCTGAAAAATTTAAAAGACTCTATTCAAAAATTTGGCAAAAAAGATGGGAAGAATGCGATACTGGGCGACACAACTACAGCTCAATCCCAAGAGTATTACATAGACAGAAACTCAAAATTACCTGTCTACACTATCAAATTATTAACGGGAGGGTAGAGAAAATTTGGATCTTATCTATTTTACTTTAATTTAAATAAAGATGACGAGTGCAAATATGTCGCAGTAGAAACTACTTGTATGTCCTATCTCAGACCACATAAGTACAATAAATATAAATTCAACTTAGAATACGAATGAACTGTCGGACAATGTAAATTATTTACTTTTGATGTACTACACAAGAAATTCCAGGGTTACTAAAGTTTTCTACTAGAACTTATGATAAAACTTTTGATCACAAAATAAAATTATACGTATATAGGCTAAATATATTTCTTTATGTGTGCGTATGTATATGTGTTTACGTGAACTTTCTGTGTTTAATTGTTCACACGACAACTGGTATATGTTTGCACATACATGTGTATGTGTATATGTACCATAGATAATATTGTCGATGCATGCAGTATTTATGTTTAAATTATAGTATAAATATTACCTCATATAAGAGTTGTAAGTGCACGATATTCGATGAGAAATAAAACCGTAAAACAAATTTTAATAATAATAATATATATATATATATACAAACTTATTAATATAGTAAATTACAGTCTTAAATACGAAAACAACACGTACTGCAATGATATACTACATATTATTTAAATTTTAAGTCCGAAATTACATCAAATTATAAACTTCTACATATATATATATACATATATATACATATATATATATACACATATATATATATACACACATATATATATATACACACACACACACATATATATATATATATATATATATATATATATATATATATATATAAAACAACGGTTCGTGATATACAATTACATTCGCCCACGGAATTTCGACTATAATTGAAATTTAAACCGTGTTAGAAAAATTTATCGTGGAAGATTTTGTGGGCTCTTGACCGATTGGGAACCGAGTAGATATTATTATATAAAAAACTAACAACGATAAAGACGATTATGTGCGTCATATTTTGAGTTAGAATTTTTGTTTAAATTACAGTCGGTGGTTGACTACCTCCACCCTCGGCTTTACTTTCTAACGAAAATGGCGGAATTCTACAATCGAACGCGTAACCGTCTTCTCGTTCCAATCTGAATGTGCCCCTATTTAAAAAATAATAATAATAATGATATATGAATGTGTATATATATATATATAATCGGTGTGTATGTTGTTCGCCGTCGAACATCTTGTTTTTACGTACAAAATGAGCTAACATGCAAGCTAATAATTATATGGAACGCGGGTGAGCGCCATATTATGTTATACGGAGTGGGATGCCACTATCTTCTCTGTGTTAATTAAGAGTTAGACGATGATAAAAACTTTATCAAATTAATGAACACTTGATCGTCGAATTGGCGGTATATATTAAAATAATATTAAACAACGTACGTGTAATTATTTTATTACAGGTTAATTTATTTGACGAACACCTTTTTCGCTCAAATGAATAATCAACAGTTAGGCTAAATTGTTTTTTAAACACAATACAATAGTAATCGTTCAGATTAAATAAGTATTCTCATTTATAGGATGCTCATTTAGTACACAAAAGAGCGTATACATACTAAATGCGAGCGGGATAGATTCTGTAGCCGTTTTAAAATTTAATATTTAACTTATTCACACGGCGGGATAGTGCGGATGTCGACTTTTAATCGTCTGATACCGTCATTGTTATTCAACTGCTTCACAATCTCAGCATGTACAAATTGCTGCAAACGATCTTCATGCATTAATGCGAAATCCTTAATAATTCCCCGAACAAAAGTAACGGAGACATATATGTGTATATAATCATGGGGAGAATAACGATATACGTAAATTATTGCTCGCAGGATCAAATTATTTGTCTACCTTGTAGTATAGGATTTTCTGGCGCATGCACATAGTAGTTTACCATATATATATATATATATATATATATATATATATATATATATATTGGCTTATAAATAATATCCGCTTGTGGATGGTGACCAGTGATGATCCACGATCGACGAGTCGATATAATTCTTTTGTCATAATATTTGTCTAACATACACCTTCCATGTAAATCGTTTGTCCGAACATACATCAAGATATTTAGCAGATCATGCATTGTAGAATAATTTGGTTATCAAAGGATACACGAACTGTGAACCTGTGTGTGGATATATAAATATGATCTGCTCGGATTTTATTATTAAGCTTTATTTTCTAGATTATCGCCCATTTATAAGTGCGGCAGACTGCAATTTTGCCGTTACTGCAAGTTGACTATCACTGACTGAAGTAACGCTATATCATCTGCAAATGTTCGAGTTACTGTTGTTTTATCCACTGACAAATCTTTTGTATATAACACATATAGAAAAGGTTCCAGTACGCACCTCTCCTGCATGTATACAATGAAGGTTTCGTACAGCATTCTGAAGTGTTATACAAAATTGTCGATCGTCCAGATATGATTCCAACAGTTGACAAAGATTATCTGGTAATAGTTTCCTCAACTTGGGGGTATTTGAGCCACTGACGTTAAACTTTGTCACTGTATTTTTTCTATTTAAAAAGCTTTTAGTTGATCGATCGTAGAGCGCAGTTTTCTAAAACCAACTTGGTGGAACGGAAGATCGCCTACAGCAAATGGTAACTAGCTTTCGTGAAGTTTATAAATTGCCGATAACAGTGATATCGAATGATAAAACGTAATTTCCTGTTCAGGCTTATCTGTTTTGCTTCGGCATTATAATTTAAGTTGTTGTAAAACACATAAAGACCGTGTTTTAGACGCATACAAAACGCTGAAAATATATGTTAGCATAACAATGCTCTCCTTTCATAAACTTTCAGTATTCTGGCCGAATTTCATTTATAGCGATAAAACAATAAACTATTTACCAGGTTTTCCCCGTACAAAAGTTTATTTTTCAAGATCGTCCTCCGTCATTATAAAATTTAGTCAATTTATTCCGTTTTTGTTTCAATATGATGAATTACGCTGTAAATTTAATTTATATAAATTTTTCGTTTTTATTTATAGAAAAAACATCAGTAATATTAGGTAGTTAATTCGCTACTTTAATTTTATTGTTACAATTAATCACGAATATAAATTTGTCCACGTTGAGTTATCAACTTCGATTCGTAAATTGATTAAAATTAATATCATCGTTGTCGTGGACGTTACTCATTATGACCTGATTATTTTTTTTTAGCTTTCATAGCAAAAATAAAATATACGCCAGAAACAGGGAAAAAAATATTGTACCACACGTTATAGAACAATGTAATCTTCAAACGTTTCTGTAATTTTCTTGTACAACACGCAGTTAAAAAATTAAAAATAGAACTTGCCACATGTGTCCACTCGGAGCTTGTAAGCTGACGTGACTACTGTATTGAAAAGCGGGTAATGAAGGCGATAGAACAGGTTCTTGACCTACAACGCCACGTCCTCGGACTGTTTCCAACGTCCCGGATAGGCTAAATATTCTCCAGTGTCTTTCTCTTAATTGAACCGATAATTCACCAAGATTTTCCAGTCTAACGCAATATCTCCACTATAATATATAATTTCATAAACGCAACATTATTCGATGACATGGAAAATATTATTTATTTCGGTAAATCAAAACCAGGCACATTTAAAATTGCAATAAAACTAGTTTACCTGAACCGATTGAAAAAGTCACTGCACGAAATGAAAGTCTAAAGATGGAGGGTTGTTACCATTCAGTTTCAAAAAAGATATTATTTTCACATTTTAATAAGATTAAGAGAATTTTTTATTAAACACAATCGTAAGCTATATTGTTTATCTCTATAATTACAAATATTAATTCGACGTTTAAACGAATGTGAAATCAATAATTCCGTCTTAATAGTAACTTTTACAAAATAAAACACGTGTATCAAAAATAATTCAAGTACGAACGTACTTGATTATTATAAAGTATAAAGTTAACGAGATTAAAATTAAATCTATTAAACATTAGATTTATGACAAATTTAATTATATCTAACGTTTCTTATCAAAGGAAAAACAAGTTGTTACTTACCCAGTAAATAGTGTTGTTCGTAGTGTCTCTCGAACCCATATAAAATGGCGTTACAGTGACACGTATATTTTCCGTCGTTTCTTTATGTACATCCGACAATTCCAACCAAGGATGGTTCTTTTTTTGCCACACTCTTAAAGTTTCTTGAGCTCCAAATGGGGGATCTATATGAGAAGATAAATTGTTAGCAACACAATAAAAATAATGAATGAAGATCTTTTTTCAATTCTATTAAATTAGAAAATTTAATATCATTATTTTTTTTTTTTAAATATCTAAATGTGCAATTCTGTAAATTGAACAGTAACAGAGGTTAGTAAATGCAGCATCGGAAATTCGTATAAATTTGAAATTCAAAGAGCGCCGTTACGGATGAGTACCATATTCATCGTTAGTTACCAATTACAGAACAAATTCCAACTTCGAGCTCCGAGCAATCTTTCTATTCATCAACATTTGACAATTATAACGTAAATTTCTATGACACAACTTATTACATCTATTACTGATTTTGCATGAACTTTCGATTATTCAGTATCATCATTACGACATAAACGTAGATTTATTTATAACGTAGGATTGAAAATAAAATTATTAACCTTTTTCGGGATAATACATCAAAAACTTCTCAAACAGCTCGTGTTGTATCGGTTGTTTCTCAGTAGTTGTATATGGCAATATATCCTCATGCGCAATATAATCCAATCCCGGAACAGCGTATAAACTCCGATTTGTTTCTTGATTTGCAAGAAAGGTAACTGATTCGGACTGAGCTCTCTGCTTTAAACAATTATACGCACAACCGCAAATATAAATATAAACGTTTTGTTTTAATACGAATATTAAATACTATTATAAAATTTCAAATTTTCAACAAAATATAAGTTCGCAGTATTTTAGTACATTGTATAATTTACATCATTAAGTTACATTATGAATTAAAAACTTTTGTAGTGAAAAATCAATTTTAATCTATTAGTTTAACTACACATTCTATTTTTAAGGAATTTAAAATATTGAGAAATCGTTATAAAATGGTACCAATATGTTCACGTATTTTAAATCTTGCATTAAAATTGGAAAAAGTAAATATATTTTTAATAAATAAACAAAAATCAAAGTTTTAATATAAAAATCAACCATATAACTGATAAACAATCAGGTTAACATACAACACACACTAACCTCTATATAACGAATATGAAAAATACTTATAAAACTTGGAGAGGTACGTAAATAATTGTGATAAAAATCATTTAAAACTTAAACTAAATTATAAGCAATTTATAAAAATTGACAAGAAGTAAACACGATTTTAAAAAAATGAACATGACACAGTACTTGATATCAGCTGGTATAATGGTTATATATTCAAATAAGTTAGAGGAAATATTACGCTACATTAATTAAATTAAAACTGTACCATTTCAATAAAATAATGATTTATTTTTAAACAATATTGTAATTGTTTTGTTAAAATAATGGAACAGCATTTTTGAAAATTACGAAACTGATGAAAGTAAGAATTTAAATTTACTTACAATAAATGGACAATCTCTGGAATCAATTAACGCTTGATAAAATGTATGAATTTTTCCTTTGACTTCTTTTCCAACATTCCTTCATCAGAGCTAACATCGTTGTGCAAAACACATTCATTTTAAAATAATTAAATATATGCTTACAAGTTTTCGAGTAAACAAGTTTCAGAAAATAAACTGCATATTTTAAATAAGTTTTATTTCTATTTAGTTTTCACAACTACGTAATTCAGGACGTAAACGATATAAAATTAACATTTTCTTTTATTGGTATCAATCAGCGTAAGCTGTTTCATAATTACTAATTATTTTTAAAAAGGTAATTCATATTAATTAGTTTTTGTTACCTTCCTTTTTTATTTGGCATATCGCGATCATAAACCCTAGCCAACCAAGGAAAAAGTATAACTCCCCTATAACCGAATACTCTATGAAGAAATAATTGACCGGTATCATATTTTCCTTGTAACTTAGGCGTATCTAAACGTCCAACTTCAGCCAATCTATTAATAATATAAATTATTTGATGATTATGAACCTTAGTTACACCCAATTCCATACAAATAAAAATTTTTCAATTCGTAGATATTAAAATAATATAGCTTATAGCGTACGTATAATCAACAACCAAAAAGTGCAAAAATGCCTATACTAAGGTTAAAATGTTTATTTAACGGTTCAATGTAATACTAAACCATAAAAAACTTAACAGTTTACAAAATGCAACTGAAAAAATTCAAACCTAGTAAAATAAACTTTTAAACTGAAAAAAACATTCAGGAATTAATCGTAAAGAATGTTTACAACAAAGTGTCGTTGACATATTAACTTTATGCAAATATTGAAGAATCTTCGTTAAAAAAAGTTATTAAAATATAATATATGTACATATAATATGCGTTTTAATATGAAATCAGGTATAACTCCTATTCGCTATTTTACACAATTTAAACAAATTAATGATTTAATACTTTTAATCACGAAATTCCAATTACACAAAACAATGAAAACCAAAAAAAAGAGCACTCTCCTTGTATATTTTCATATTTTCTTTATATAAAAAAACAAAGCCGAATACAACCTAAAAAACATAGCATACCGCACGAGGATATTCACTGTTTGACTTCCAATAAGTTTTGTTCTTTTTCTGACAAATTCTGCTCGAAAGTGCTGGATTTTGTTTTAAAAAAGTGTATAACCATATATTTAACGTTCAATTTTCAGTTTTTTTTTTACTGTGTTATTATTTAGATAAAAGTGGAAAATTATGATTTTTATTTCCCAACAGTGTTGGGAATGCAACTTTATACCAAAATTGATGAATATGATTATTGAAACTGACAACTTCCACAATAGTGGGTCCTTAGTGAGATATATCGAGAAGCTAATAATTATTTTATTCAAAAATACCCTATAACTATAATGCAAGCGATTATAAATTTTGTTAAACCGGGTTCCATCTTATATTCCGATTCATAGCATTGGAAGAACCTGTAGTACAGTATTTTAGAGTGTGTCGTCTACGAAATTTCGTCGGCAACGTGACTAGTGTTCAATAGGGAAAATAGAAATGATATAAGTAAACGTTAAATAGTAAAATAAACAGTAACTGAGTACAGCATGATAAAATTTAAATTCTTACTTTACAGAGTTCACAAATCCATTGTTGGAAATTTTGAAGAAAAGACGAACCTGTGGTATTCATGAAAATGTAGACAACGAGCATACACAGCGTATGAATAAAAAATATAGGTTTGTTTTTCCAACGTTATACAATTTCAAAAAATATTTGAGTAAAGAAACATTACAAATGGTATATAATGCCAATCTGATATGGAGTATTTGTTTTAAAACAGGTGGGAGTTAGGTTATAAAGGAATGCATTATTTACAAAGTAGCTTAAGAATAATTTTTAATAAAAACAAAAATTAATTTATATATATGAAAATTTTTTGGAGAAATTAGATACATTATAGCTGAAAATTTTATATAGGAAATTGTTATAGTGTAAAATTAATAAAATGAAATTAGTAGAAAGTAGAAAATAAGAAAAATGTAATATCAGAGAATAGAGACAATATAAAAAACACTGAATAAAAGAAAAAATTATGTACGTCTGATGATCTAGTACCAATATTATATAACAAAAAACCAGTTGAAACATTGAATTCAAAAAGATTAGAGATTTGAAAAAAAAAATAAAAATGTGGTTAAGAGCGAAAGAATAATAATACCATAAAAGAAAAGCCTAATATATGGGTAAATATCAAATTGGGTGGATTGCAGTTTAGGCCATTATAGGACACATATTTTTATCATATAAAAACTAGTAAAAAGTTACTTTTAAATAGGTAAATAAAATCAGATGTGCGAACAATTGTGATATTTCGTAAAAAACGATTTTAAACTTAATGACGTACTTTTAAAATTTTATTTATTTGTATGTTTACATTGTTACAAACATGACTAAGAGTGAAATTTGGGCTTTGTATGGGGTAGTGTGGCTGTCAACTTGTATGTCGATTAATTAATATTTTATTTAGATAATTATTAGTCAAAAATTATTTAAAATTATGTTGTTAAAATAAAAACAAAATTATGTTATTAAAATCAAAAACAAAATTATAATTTTTAAAAGTTATTTTGTTAATAAACCTTTAAATTCTATTATTTTAGTTTGAACATTATTCCTAAATGGTAACTCCATGGATGGTTGTTTGAAATCATGCTTGCCGCGTTGCGTTCATATTTTCGTTTGTGTTGTACGTTATTGGGTTTTGTTTTTATCATTTGTAAATTTATTGTTTTTATAGTTTGTAGATTTATTTAATATATTTTTTGTGAATTTATTATTTACTTAACTTATGTGTGTTTTTAATATATATTGTATATCGGGTTTATGTGTTGATAAAGTAAAGTTATTAAGTTGATGGATTTGGGATTTGTTTCTAATGAGGATGAAGATTATAAATGTCCGAAATGTCATGAAACCTATGCTGAAGACACGGTGAGGAATATCGTGTTCATGTAAGTTATTTTATATTATATTCATTCGATTCAAAAATTTCGTTTTTTTAATTTTGACTTGGAATGAAACATTTCTCTCTAGAACGTAACATTTTTATGTATGAATAAACTTCGTTTGTTGGTTAAGTGATGTTACATTTCGGTTAGGTTTGTTTCGGCTAGTTAAAAGTATGATTATATGAAAAAATGAGAATAGCAAAAATACCGGCTAGTTTTTTTTTTCTGCATACAATCTATTCGAACAATTTGAATAATTACTTTGGCTTATCTTAAGAAGAATAAGTAATGTATTTCCTACGGAAAACCTAATGGTGTATTTTCTTATTTTTTCAAATCAGTTTTTCCTACTTGTATTAAAATTATTTTGACATACAAATGATTTACTATTTTCTCAACATTACTTTTTCCTACTCTTGGTGTATTAAATTATTTGTAAAATACGTTCAAATTTTAAACTAATATCTGTAACTAGATGCATTGTTGTACTGTTTTGTTGTGGATATACACCGCATGATGTGCATTAATTTATTTCACGGATAGATTACTAAAGAGGCAAAACATTTATTTTTCGAAGAATTTACAAGGATCATTTTTACTTAATTCATATACATGATTTGTGTTTGATTTTCCCTTCTACGTAAGTTACATATAAATATTGCTTAATCTCAGATGAGTAAATTATGTTCACAGATTTTTAGTTATTAACTTTTACACTGAATATTTTAAGTTTTCACATCAGCCAATTTAGGCCATCCGTCGCAAAACGAAAATACTTCCTTCTAAGATGTCTAAAGTAATTTTATGTGAAACAAAAGATTATTCTAATTTCCTTTTATTTGTGTTCATTCATGAAAAAATTGCAATAAATAAGTTGCACGTTTTATTAAAGGTGCAGTGAAGTATAGATACGGAAACCGTGGTAATTGTTACAAATATAGAAGGGGAGTAAGATAAAAGTTTGGTCCGAAGTGAGGATAAATAAGATGTATTAATGAGAAAAAACAGTAATAAATAAGATGTGTCAATGATAAAAAGTCAGAACAATCAGATTATAAAAATAATTTTTAAGAGAAGCATAGTTTGAACATTAAGATGGGCATACTCCACTGGCGTGCATTCCAGGTAAGCGAGGTAAGCGCCGCTTACCCAGAAAAATCCCGAGAAAATATATTTTTTTTAAATCTTAACTTATAAAGGTATTAAAATAGGAAGCGATCACATTTCCGCTTATTGCTTCAACAATTGCACGGAACGCGTGGCGCTACATACAGTTGCTGGTTGACACACATATACAGTTAAAACAGAATGTTAGTATTATTACGAAGTGTTCTGTTTATCCAAATGCAGCCGCGTCATGTTAGTTGGTTGCACATACACACAGAAGGATTTGTTCAATACGTGTTGCAAACGGTTCTGAAAACTGTAGAGGGGCGAGGTCCGTCAAACTGGTCGAACAGGGCAGCGATTAGAACATCGCTTATTACTTACTACCTCCCTTCTGCGGATAATTTACCAACACAAAGACATACTAGCAAACGTAAACGTGATGAAAACGTGCCTATGGTAAGCGACTGTAATATCGCTTTTCGCTGGATAGTTTAATAACTAATAACGCGGTTTTTGTGTATCTACTGCGTGTGCTCCGATCTTTTTTGAAAGCAAAATGCGTGTTCGGTAATTGATTGAAAAACCTTTTTCGCGATTTAGTTTTAAAGAAGCAGTTAGAAATTATAAATTGTGGTAAGCCAAAACCAGAATTACCTTCTTTAAAAACTGAACAAAAAAATGTGGTACGACTTTTACCAGAAATTTCAATATATCGCAATATGAAAAAATTTTGTGGTTAACTGGTTATGAAGATGGTGGAAAATTGTTTTGTTGGCCGTGTCTATTATTTGGTTACTGAAAAAGAAAAATGCGTGTGGAATGAATGCGGTTAAAAAACATGAATGTTCCCAGATTCATATTTTCTCCTCCATGAAGCTAAAAAAATTTGGTAAGTCACGCATAGATTTACAATTAAACGATAACGTACGAATTAAAGTGATAAAACATAATGAAGTTGTACTACAAAATAGGAACATTTTAAAAAGATTAATCGATGCAGTATGTTATCTCGGTGTTCACGAGCTTGCTTTCTGTGGTCACTCTGAAAATACTGATTCGGATAATCGTGGGAATTATGTAGACCTTCTTCAATTACTTTCTAAATATGATATAATTCTAAAAACACACCTAGAAACATCTACAACGTTCCGTGGGTCCTCAAATCGTATTCAGAATGATTTAATTTCTTCGGTACACGCTGTTGTTTAAGGTAAGATAAAAGAAGAAATCAAAAACGCGAAGTACGTTGCTATATAACTGGATGAAACGTCGGACGTTTCAAATAAATCGCAGCTGTCTGTAGTTTTACGTTATATATGCAGTCACACTGCAAAAGCTCGAGAGAGATTTATTAAATTTATTGATGTTAGTGCAGATCGATCTGCTGATGGTATACTTGAGTATGTTAAAAGTATCATCGAAGAATACGATTTAGCTAAGAAACTCGTGGCGCAAACATACGATGGGGCAGCGGTGATGGCAGGACAAGTAGGAGGTTTACGCACAAAACTCCAAAAATTGTATCCGAAAGCACTATTTGTCCATTGTTTTAGTCATTCGTTGAATTTAGTTTTATCACAATCTGCTTCAAATATAAAAGAATGTAGAATTTTTTTTCAGACATTATCTGGATTGGGTGTTTTTTTTAGCAAATCAACCAAACGCGCACATGCACTTAGTGAATTTACTACTAAGAAAATGCCAAGAAACGCACCAACCAGATGGAATTTCTCTTCCAGATTGATAAGCACGGTTAAAGAATATCATCATTGTTTCACTGAGTTTTTTCAAACTGTTATTGAAAATTCGGAACAGTGGGATACTGAAACCGTAATATCAGCCCAAGGATTCCTAAAATTTTTCAGCGAAGTTCGAACTTTATTCTTCATCGAAATTTTTTCCTAAATATTTGCGCTAACTTATGTCTTATACGATATTTTGCAAAAAAAAAACAACTAGATATTTTATGTTGTATGAAGAAAATTCAAGAAACTCAAATGGAAATCCAAAAATATAGGAACGACGCGATCTTCAAAAGCATATGGAATTATGCAAAGTCAAAAGAAAACGAAGAATTTGTTGTGAGAAAAAGACGAAAACTATCAGAACCAAAAGATGAAGAAACACACGCACGTGCACTGTTCAACGAAATCTTTGACAATGTTCTAACTCAGCTGAGTGAACGTTTTGGAAATCTTGATCAATTGAAATTTTTATCGCTTCTAGATACAAGTAAATACGAAGAGTATAAAAAAAAATTTCCAAACGAAATTTTTTCAAATTTAAAAGAATGCTATGGGGAGTTTTTCGACGATGTAAAGCTGAAAAATCAATTACTCTCGGTGTATATGGATGACGTCCTTAATAAAATGAATCCGCATGAATTAGTGGAAGCAATGAAGGCGCCTGAGTTCGATGAGATCTTGTCCGAAGTTTATAAATTAGGTCAATTAATATTGACAATACCTAGTACAACTGCTAGTGTAGAGAGGTCGTTTTCAGCATTGAAACGAATAAAATCATACCAGAGATCGACACAGGGACAGGAACGATTAAGTGGCTTATCTTTGATATCCATTGAAAAACCGTTGTTAAATCAGCTCCAAAATGAACCTATGAGTACATTTTACGATCTTGTTATAACCGACTTTATTAAATTAGATCGCCGAATGGATTTTGTATTTAAATAAGTATTAAATAAACGTATTATCACGTGTTTCTTGTAAATAAATTTTCGTTTGATGTAGTATTACACTTCATATGGTCATCGCTTACCCTCTAGAAAAACTCACCTCACGCCACTGGCATACTCGGCTGCTACCATAATTCGATAGATGAGTTATCTACGTTACGAATATTAAATTATAAATATTTAAAGATTGCGAGATATTTTTTTAAATGAAGAAGAATAAGAACTTTCTGTAGGTTGAATACTTACGCGATATATAAGAAAGATCAAGTCTTCTGTAAAGTTGAGAAAAATAAAATTATTTATTTTTAAATAATACTTTAAATTTAAAAAAAAAACTGCCCCGCTTGTACGTTAATTAATAACAACGCAATTTTTTTTTCAGACCGGCTGTATTTTTTTACTTCATTTATTATATTTTCGAATATTGTTTTCTAGTTTGATCAAAACTTTGTTTATTTGGCTACAATTTTATTGTTGGTTTAAAGTTACTAACTTCGAGATGTAAGATTTCGATTCTGTTTGAAATTTGTACTTCTGTCAATGTAGCTTCATGAATTTTACATATTATTTTTACGTCCTTTCGATGTTAACAAAATAGGAAATGAAGATCCTTGCTTATATTACAGGACTCAACAATTTTGTATAATCAACTTTAAATTCTTCAATGCGAGTATCACTGTCTGTACGTTTTACCTTGTTACGATTAAACATATTCGTGCATATTTTAGTTTTACAATATAACCGTTTAATTAATATTTCTGTTTGACCGGTTCTTACTGTTAAATGAATACATTGAAATGGTTTGAAATCGTGTTCTCCACCAAAGTAAATGGACGAGCAAACTTAAGTTTGTGTTTCTCGTACATTGATAGGAAAACATGAATATTCACAATTCGATTTTAATCGACTATTTCAAAGATAAATAAAATAAAATTAAACAGTTTAATCTGGACTTCAGAGATTAAGAATCATTTTAAGGTAAACGTGTTTTGTGCAGACGCGTGAAACTATTTTTTAATTTTTGGCAAGATTCTCGTTAATATAAATTAAGTCGATGATTAATTTACCTGTTTTCATGTATTGTTCGTTTTATACTATAATTACGTATATACTTCTTTAATTTTAAATAATTCAGATATGAAAATAGGAAACTGCTGTAATAATATAATTTCATTTTATTTAAACGCACTGTTAATCTTATACATCTGTCGCAGGTGAATATATTTACTGCAGTTATATATTATATGTTGAACGCTTTCTATTTCATTACTTTCACAATTACATGTGCTATCATTAATAATTTGAAATTTATTTAGATAATAGGCAATAGAACCATGACCAGTAAGTATCTGTGTCATGTGATAATTTACGATAATGTTTTTATTTTTAAAACGTTCTAATACGTTAAGAAAGCACTTATATATCAATTTATCCTTTGCTAGAGTATCGTATCGTATTTTAAACTCGTTGTAAATTCGCAAATTAATTGATTTAAGAGTATCTTTGTTGATATCACAACTGTTTATTTTTTTAACATTAAAGATTAAAGATCTTTTCTTAATATGAAGATCAATAGGTAAAATCCGTGATATGGTCTGGATCGCGATGTTAGCTGCAGTTATATACGAAGAAGTTACATCAATTAGGAACTTCCGACAATTATAGTTTACGTTATGTATTTGTTGTTTAGTCATATAAGTATAATAGACACCTGCGCAGTATGAGTACAATGATTGCACTAACCCTTTGTAGAGTATTACCTTGGATTTGTAGTCTAATCCACACTGTTTTCCACAAAGAGACTTAAAGATATAGTAATATTTATTGACCTTATTATTTATGTATTCTATGTGCTTATTGCATTTTAACTTATTGTCTATAATGAAACGAAATATTTAATATGGTCAGAAGAACTGATCGTACAATTATCAATTATTATCGTATAAAATTCGGTCAAAATTTTTACCACAACCTGATACCACCATGATTTGAGATTTATTAATCTGGAGGTTTAAAACATTTACTATTACTCTGAGTTTATTAATGATATCATTACAATTAGTGATATGAGAAGATAAAGTTAAAGTTCTACATAAATATGCGTTATAAACTAAAAGTAAATCATCAGCATAGCTGTATAAACGTAACATAAATATTATTTAACTTAGAGTGAATATTAGAAAATAAAATATTCCACAGGACTGGTCCAAGAACCGACCCCTGAGGAACACCAAAATCATTCTTAGCAAATATAATATCCTTCTGATATGATCACATTACTGACCTATTTGTTAAGTAATCATGAATCAAGTTAATTACGTTAAAGCTGAAACTGTTGACAATTAATGTATCAATTATTACTTGTCGATCACAATTATTGAAAGCCTCTTCAATATCAAAGGAGATAACAAGCGACAAGTTATTACATACGTTGTTTTGAACTAAATTGTTCATTACATCTGCAATAGCAAGTTCTGTTGAAAAATATTTTCTAAAAGCATATTGGTATGGATTAAGCACAGATGTTGAAATAATTTCACTGTTTAAAAATTTGAGGATAATTTTTTCATATACTTTACTAAATGAATTTAATAAACATATTGGCCTGTAGCTATTTACTTTGCTCAAATCCTTTTTAGGCTTCTTTAACAGAGTTATATTAGCATGTTTCCGGATGTCGGGAAACATATTAAGCTGTAATAGTTTGTTATAAAGCGTAACTAACAAATTTGGGTAATAAAAGAATATAATTTTAATAACCTTATTAGTTATACCATTCGAGAATTGCGTTTTTTTTTTTTTTAAAGACGCTGTATGATTAGTTTAAGTTCCAGATATGTCACTTAAAGCTGCATATTTTTATTAATATCTGTGATTTTCCTAATTGAAATGGGATCAGTTTCTTTAAAATTAAAAAATGACTTCATTAATAAACTCATTTTCTCCCTATTGTCAGCTATGAGGGAACAATTATCATTATCACCATTAATTTTTAAATCTGGAAACTTGAACTGATCTAAGTTCGTTAAAAATTTATATGGTTTACCCCAGGCCCTGGATGAACTACGTAAGGTTCTCCAACCTGTTGTTTAAAAAATTTAATTTTGTTTTTATACAATTTTAAGGTTACTTCATATATAAGATTATTTATAAAATTTTTATTCTTAATTTTAATAATTCTCCTAACAAGTAATTTTAAAAATTCCAAGTCTTTATTCCACCATGATGTGTTTATTTTAGGTCGTTCAACTTTTGAGTTGTTTACGACCTAAAATGAACAAATCATGGTGGAATAAAGACTTGGAATTTTTAATGTATATGTGTGAATGAATGAATAATAAGTATATTTAAATTGTTCACAAATGAAAGCGGATACATAATAAAATGCATATAGCGAACATACGCTTCTCACTTGGTTACTTAGATTTAGTGAACGAGTCTTAAAGTTAGGTTATAACTATTAAGTAGACGATTTTACAGGGGAAAATACAATAAAAACCCTGTATAGCGGTAAGAAGATTATGCTAAATATTAATAATAATTGTATGCGTTAAATACTATACATAACATATACTAATATGTACAATATAAAATAAAGGAAGTGAGAAAACGTAATGAGTATGCTTATAACTATAGAAGTACAAGTGTGTAGTTATATCGTACTTATATGATTAAAAATAAATATTGTAAGCCTTATAAATAGCGATAACGTATGATAAATTGGTTGTATAGTAAATTAAAGTAGTATGCTATTATATAAAATTTTATTTGTAAGTCTAGGGTGTGTGAAGCAAATGCTTAATTCTTTTATGTTTGTATCGTAATTGAAGGGTATGGTAAGTGTAGTTAGCAATTTGTTGTACAAGTTTATATTGACTTGTGGGCACTTACGATAAAATTTAGCAGCTTGCTTGTCGAAAAGTTGATATATGTACGGGCGATTTAATGAGAAGTGCATGTGAGAAATTTCTGTATGAAAAGGAGCATTAAGGATAATTCGTAGGCATTTATTCTGAAGAATTTGTAGTTTATTGATCGTGGAGTTGCTTATACAACAAGCATAAATGATGATTGGTAAAATGAGACTTGTGTATATAAATAATTTGTTTTGTATATTTAATTTTGATCATTTGTTGAATATTGGGAATAACTGATGCAAACGAGCATGAGTTTTATCAATACTCTGGTTGATGTGATTACTGGATGTTAACCGTCTGTATAGGGTGAGACCGAGGTATTTAACAGCAGATTTCCACTCCATGTTGTCTATTGTAATAAACTGTAGGACCTGAGGCCTACATCTGAAAAATAATATAGCTTCAGTTTTTTCCATGTTAATTTTGTATTTGTGTATTTTATTGTAACTGTTTGTGAGTTTGCAGCTAATAGTATCAACTCTATATGAGGATGTGTAGATTGCAGTATTGTCAGTATAGAGGGAAGTGGTGATATTTTGTAATCGTGGCAAATCATTAATGTATAGAATGTAGAGAAAGGGCCCGATGATGCTACCTTGCGGAACACCAACAGGCAGAAATCTAGGATCAGGATAAGTGTCACCCAGCCTAACTATGAAGGATCTAGCAGACAGATAGGATTTGATTAGTATTATGAGTTGGCTAGGGAAGCTATAGCGTATGCCGTTATGCCAAGTTGTATCAAAGGCTTTTTCAATGTCTAATAATAGTAATCCTGTATGTTTATTTAGATTAAATTGGTCAGTCATAGGATCAGTAAATCTAACTAATTGCATGACGATAGATAATTGTGATCTAAATTCGAACTGTGTTTGTTTTAGAATGTTATGTTTATTGGAATACACTTTTAGGCGTAGTAGAATAACTTTTTCTGATATTTTACTTATGTTACTAATTAGACTAATTAGACGTATGTTTTGCACAGAAGAAGAGTCTTTCCCTACTTTTGGAATAGGGATTATAATCGATTTTTTCCTTAATGATTGGTAATAACCAGTGAGTAATATTAAATTTTTTATGTTTGTTAAGTATACTATAGCTTTTTTGGGCAAGTTTTTTGTCATAATAGTGTGAATTAGGTATTTTCCAGTGTAAGTTTTATATTTTAGGTGTTTTATGTGGGTATGTATTTCATTCGGAATAACCAGAGAAATTTTTGAAGCGAGTGTTGGCAGTTGTACACTATTTTTGAACAATAGTGTCGACATGTTTTGTGTGATGTGCTGTAGATAATGTTGAATTTTGAGAGTGTACTAGCGTGTAATAGTTGGCTATTTTTATCAGAATATTCAGTGTCATTATTATGTTTGAGGGGTGCAATATTGGTGTATGTGTAAACTTTTTGGTAATGTTCCAAAAATTATTGCCCTTGACAGATATTGACCTAAATTTGTTATTCCAGTTATGCTTATGGTGTTCAAGAAGCTTGGCTTCGACTGCACGTGTGAAAAAGTTACACAGTTTTTTAAACTGGTTAGTTCTGTTTTTCTGATATTTTGTTTACGATTTTTAATTTAATTAAAACTTTTAAATGATATGGAATGGAACCACAGTGAGGGGTTACTTTTCTTTTTGGGATGTTCAGCTGAGATGATGTTAGAATGGTATCTGTAAGAAAGATAATATATCCATTTATTTGATCAGTAGTAAGAGGGCGTTTTTGAATTTTTATTGTGTTACTTATATGGCTCCTATACAGAGACCAGTCAAAGTTTTTGAAGTCATACATTATCTTGTGTGGAATTGAATGAAAATTTTTGTTTATTTCGAAATAGATAGGTTATGATTCGAGCTTGAAGATTGTAAAGATATAGATGTAGTAATGTAGGGAAATACGGCTTGATGTTGGAATATAAGTAGGATACTTAGGGAAAAGTATGGTTAATTTCTTTTTAAATGAGAGGTCAAGTAGAATTCTACTTGATTTATTATTTATAAAACAGTTCCAAGCTGTGTTCCTGGTATTGAAATCACCAGCTATGACAACTTTGTTGGCGGAACCCAAGAGTAGTGAGATATTGGACTCAAAATGGAGGTAGTGTGGTGGGGAATATACTGAGTACCAATGAACAGGTTCATCACCAACATGTAAGGCGATACCAACTGACCACTGCACAGGGTAACTAGAAGCACACGACAAGGTTCACGCGTATGCTCGAAGTAAATGACCTGCCACGTGGTACCCACTTAACCAAACGCAGACTACACAATATACACACGATACACCGAATATAAATGATATATTTTTATTTAGTTTACTTGTAAATTTTGTTCACGTATTTATAAATTTAGTTCTATTTTTTCCTACATTTTTTTGAAATTTTGTACTCCATGTACGAAAATAGGAAGTGGTTTAGGAATAGATGGAGTAGGAATATTTGTTGAATTTGTTTCGGTATCATTTTCATCGTCAGTTGGGAGTGCCTCGTATATATTGCGTGTCATTTTAGCATGATTATCATCCTTAACAATAGCTGACTGCCGTTTTCCCCCTTTTCACTTGAACTTTTTTGCCAATCCTTCTCGTTGATTATTCTCACTCATAACGATTTCTTCGCCACTGGCATTTTCACTTTCCCCTTTGGAACTGTTTTCGGGGAGGGAAATATTGGTTGTTGATACTATTTTGATTATCTACGTAATTATAACTTGGCTGTAAGTATTGTAAATTTTTGTCAGACTGTGTGATAACAAATACGGGCTGCGCGGTGGGAATACCCGTTGATGGCCCTGCCATATCGTGCGATAAATGCGTAGCTACCGTCGTCTTCATATCGACAACAGTAGCCCGCGCTTGTATATATGTGTAAATATATATATATAGATTATACTTTAATAAACCTGAACGTAGCGTAATAGAGAAAATTATGATACGGAATAATATAGTAATAGTAACGACAACAACAATAATATGTAATAAAGATAAAGATAAATAAAATGGTATTATCTCACCGATCTTGATATGATTCGATGAAAAAACGACACCTCCGAGTATATCTACATATATTACGAGACAAATATATTACCGATTTAATGAATAATTACGGAACACAAAACACGAACGTCGACGACTAATATACGATTCATTGATGCTGCATTGAGTAAAGACTTTCATAATAGTGATTGGTTAAGATCATAAAATCGACCTAAACCCCGAATTAATGAAATATAGGATTTTAAAAATATCTCGATTACATCTTGCAGTGATTATGTATGAAAATCATTCCAAACTTAATTCAGCATACATCACTTGTAAGCGAATCGATAAATCCTAGCCCAGGATAAGATAACACACATACATATGTTTCCTGATATCTGGTGAAGGTTGAGGATATTAAGCTTATCAACAAATCTAATAAATATTACACGAAATTTAACTCTTACAGACCGATAACGTTGTTAAATTCAGTTGGTAGATTATATGAAAAGATCATTAAAATTATTAAATGAAATCGAATATAAAAATATTTTGCATAGAAATCAGTTTGGGTTTTACGCAAATATTCTTCTGAGATGGCTATTATTAGAAAACGTTAGGACTTTATTGTTTTTGCAAAAGACAATAACTCGATAAGTGTAGTAATAACTTTTGATGTCAAGGGTTCGTTTGACAATTGTAAGCGCTGTAAAATTATCGAAATTCTATGTCAATCCTTACTTAATAACTACTATTATTAATTATTTAACCAATAGGAAAGTTAGAATATCGTCCGATAAATTTACTGTATACAAAAACATTTCCTGTACCTCGAGTTTCTATTATAGGGCCGACTCTGTGGAATCTTACATAATAATTTACAAATCTTTACTGTTGAAAATGGATATAATGCCGAATTTACGAGTTTTGCGGACGACCTGCGCGCCGTAATTAATCTTAAAAGACCTTTAGAAATTTATAATATCACAAATATTTATAACAAGCTTAAAATTACTTTTGATCAACTTGGCCTCGAATTTTCTGTCGATAAATCGGAAATTACGATAATTAGTATAACAGATAGGTTTCTAAATTTAAAAGTGAACCTATGAAAATCAATTTAATTTATAATAAACCATTACCCGCGGTTAAATCCTTTAAATATCTAGGAATTATTCTGGATGATAAATTAAAATTTGATAAACATGTAAAATTCCTTCCGGATAAAGATAATAAAAGATTTTTCATACTCCCCTTAACATTTAGTCTAATTTAGGTGGAGTTAAATATAAAGGAAGTACGAAGAAGTAATAGAATCGATGTTTAATTATTGCTCAAGCATAATTATGCGCGTAAACTAAATTCAAATATGTTTAATAAAATTCTAGCTAAAGAAAGGAAACTTTTGTTCATCGTTGGTTCGTTATATAGAACTGTGTCCACTACGGGCAGCTCCAGTTATTACTGGGATTCCGCCTATTAACTTTTGTCTTTTTAAATTAGCTTTAATTTCTGAATTAAAAATGTTTTAAATATATTAAACTTAACTTAGTTAAAACTAACGTATTAGAATATTTTATATATCAATTTTTAGTATTGAAACTATAACATATATTTAATAGCGAGAATTCTGATTTCACGATAGTGTATAGGTGATACGGGAGATGTTATTTAAGCTTGTATAATAATCCTGTAAGGCACACCTTATCGAACGCCTGACTGATATCCAGGAACAATGCAGCGCAATAACTTTTTTTTTCAAACGTTTTGTCGATGGCATTCACTACTCTGTGGTCTATCGTTGATTTTCGAAAACCAAATTGGTGATCTGGAATAAGACCTTTTTCCTCGATTACATCCATTAATCGTTTTAATAATATTTTTTCTAGTATTTTTGACATGACCGGTAGAAGACTAATGGGTCGATACGAGGTGGGTTCATTAAATGGTTTTCCAGCCTTTGGTATAAGTATAACTTCTGATATTTTCCACTGAACAGAGAAGTATGACAACCTTAATACGGCATTATTCAACATACACGTAGATTGAAAAGGAAAATATCATTGACAATTAAGGTTGAGTCTCATTGAAGAACACCTTACTACTAAATGAATAGATATATATACTATGCCGTACATGATGTTTAATGCTAACTTTAGCAGATTAGCTAAAAAAATTAATTAATCAAATTAATGTAGATTTTTTTTTTTAAATCAGTAAATATACGAAAATGTGATTTTAATAAATTTTGAACTTAAATTAAAACCGAGAACAATTTTAAATTCACACAGACGATACGTTTAATAGTAGACTCGCTCGGTAAAGTAAAATTATAAATTTATAATCTTAAACGTTTATTTCTACAAAATAATGATTTATCATTGAAGTATAAAATTATGTATAAGAATGTTACATATGAGGTGAGGACGGCTAAAAAACGTTAAATAAACAGAAAAATTACCGGTCTGCGATTAATAAGATTTTAGGGAACCAGAATTCCGTTATTAAAGAAATTACGGTCAATGATAGTAAAATATCTGTTCGTGGTAATGAATATTTAGTCGCCCCGACATTTTAATAAATATTTCCGCGATAGTGTTGTAAACTTGTTGAACGAATTTTGTCCCGATCTAAACTCTACGGACAATGTTTCCCCAGGTGAAATAACATTAAGTTGCATTTATAGATTTTGTGGATGAGGATATTAGGTCAGCTATTTCATCATTAGCTAATAAACCTTCATTCGGTTCTGATAGTTTATCGATAACATTGATTAAAGATAATATTAATTTTTTTTTATAAAATCTCTAACATATTTGTTCAATGAATCGATAAAATCTGGTGTATTTCCGGAAGTTTTAAAATCAGGTATATTGACGCTAGTCTTTAAATCCGGGATTATTAAATCAGACGTCTCAAACTATAGAACAATTTGTATATTGCTAACGGTTTCAAAAATTTTTTTGAGAAGTGTGTAATTGAATGATTTGGGTAAGAACGGCTACTTCAGTGCGAACCAGTATGGCTTCTTAAAATTTAAGGTATCGCGCTATTTGATCATATTTCTTACATTACCGAATGTTTAAGTGATGGAGAAAGTCTGCGGTTGCAGTTTGATATACGTAAAGCCTTCGATACTGTGAATCATTCTATTTTATTAAATAAATTACATGCTTGCCGAGTGCGAGGATTTTTGTATAGTGGGTTTAATTTCTTATCTTAGTAATAGATCCTACATAATGAAGTTGAATAATGTATGCAGCGATAGTCTAGTTTCACAATATGGAATCCCTCAGGGTAGTGTTCTCAATCCGTATTTATTTTTAGTTTATATTAAAAATGATTTATCTACTTTGAAACTCTACAGTAGAATTTTCAGTTATGCGGATGACACCGTGTTAGTGGCGGATTCCCATTATGCGCATATTTTAGAAAACTTAATTCAAAAAGATTTCGATTGTATCGCCAAATGGTCGAATAATAATGGATTAGTTTTAAAAATGAGTAAGACTAAATATATGATTTACATATTTCAGCCATATTACACTGATAATACTTTATCTATGTTCATAACTAGAGGCTACCTATTGGGGGGGGGGTTAAGTATTTATAGGATGATTACGTACAAAACCAAAAAACGTTTGCCAAAATCAAATCAATATCCGCAGACTTATCCATGAATATATCCATCCATATGTACTTTATCTGCGGAAAAGCGCGCCAAACGATTTTTGCTGCATACCTAAAACAATGTAGGCGCCAAGGTATATGTAACGCGAAAGGACCACCGAAAGTGATTTGGTCGAAAAGTTGGGTGTATCGTACTACGTTTGACTAAAGGGCATAAAAGATAGCCTATAGACTTTAATATGGTCAGGCCGATTTTTGAGTTAGGCCTTAGTTTTTTTTAAATCGCGATTTATGTTTTAAAAAGTTCATTTTTGAACTATTTTGGTGGGCATAATTTTCAAGATGGATCAAAACGGTTCTCACTGTTGGAAATCTCCCGTATTAGTAAATGCCGCAAATCTCTGACGATGGTCATAACACTGGATGTTTTTGCACCCTGTTTTTCAACCCTGGATGAGGGATTTTAAGGGTGGTTTTAGGCTAGATTTTGTAGCGACAATTTCAAATCTACATAGGGGTCGAAGAGATTAAGACAAATTTTATATATATATATATACATATATATTAAAAAAGTACAATTTTTTCGTTTGAAAACTTTTTCAATCCTCCAACTAATGCATTATCCAACTATCATCAACATATCGATCAAACGTTAATGGACTACCCAACATGATAATCGGGAGTATTCCTTTAGAAATTTTTGGATTCTGTTTGAAATTTTTTTTACGGTGTTTTCGCCTTATACGATAGATATTATATAGGGATGACTATTTCCGCAGTCGAAATCGTTTAAAAATGTTTACGTCGTGTGCTATGACCTGCCAAAGGTGGCAAGTCGGCAATTTTTATTTCAGCTAACCGATTTTCAACACTTAATAATTCGGCGATTGTTGAAGATAAGATTGAAATTTGCACCACGGTTCAAATTTACTGGCTGTTGTAGAATTTACTATTTAAATTATTAGCTACTATAAAGTTTTTCATATAAAATTTGCATTGTGTTTTGTTCTAATTACAAATTTCCCGCTCTCGCGATAAAAATACAATGTACTAAAAACTGCAAGATGTGTATAAGAAGGGGGTACCATATGGAACAGTTGAATTTTTTTTTCGTTTTTTTTAAATTTATACGATACATTTCATATAGTAGTAGGCGTCTATAGAGTTCGAATGTTCTATAAGTAGATGAACCCCCGACATTTTTAATTCAAACTTGGGAAAACAGTGACGTTATTACTCGACGAGTATCTGTAAGATTCATTTAATAGGCCACAGCATAGGGATTAAAATCCAATTTAGAAATTATGGAAAAAGAAAATTTTTGGAGTTTTGAAAATATTCAACTCGCTCTAAAAACATCATTTTCAATTTCAGCGGTAAGATTCGGTCGGTATATTAATTTAAACTTTTTCTAGTAGATAAATCCTGATTTTCGAGACGATTATATAAATTTTGTATTTTTAACGACGATTTTTCGAAAATAAATCTGAAAGCACTCTAACCAAATCTAGACCATCCAAATATCTTAAATATAAAAGGGAAAAATATCCGACCTACAACTACCATAATATCGGAGAAAAACCGGCGACTTTCCATTTTGACACTTTACAACTCCATACCCACACGCCAGAACTACATTTGATAGCTTAGCTTGTATATTATTATTCACTGTATAGTATAAAACTACCAACAAACAATCCGATCATCCGTCGATTTAATAAGGTGGTTTATTTTTATATATATATTTTTTACATGTAAATATAGAGGTCCATGAAGAAATGCAAAGGTTTATTTAATTAAGTAAAAACAAATCGAGATTTTCGACAAATTTTCAACCCTTAGTAATTCGACCAGGGTTGACGATGAGTTGGAACTATTTATTACACGGTCCAAATTATCCTACTTTGCATAGTAAAAGTCTGAAAACGCCGCAAGGGGTCCAAACACTTTATCAAAGATATTTTCCAACCCTTTATCAAAACTCTTTAGTTTTTTTCACCCCTTTACTACCCGTTAAACGGTTTTTAGTGGTTGCGCGAGGGGGGAGTTAGTAGTTAGATTTGTAGCGACAATTCGGAGACGATTTTTTCGTTTGAAAACATTTTCAATCCGACTACCGGGAGAAAAGTTATCTAGGGTTGAAGAGAAAGTGGCAAATTTCCTTATAGTTATATGTATGTATAAATGTATAAATGTAAATTATAAATAATAATCCGGTAGACAGTGTTCATGAAATAAAGTATCTTGGATTGGTTTTTAATAGTAAATTGGCATGGCGTAAGTAGTTAAGAAAGCGAGGAAGTTAAATTTATTATTTAAATCGGTATAAATAAAGATATCGATAATTTATTTTCCGTAATTAATTTTTATTCGATATAAATAATTGAAAATTAGACTTTTTATAAATACAACCAGTGGCGAATCCTCCATGTTGCCGGTGTTTCCGGCGGAAACATGAGGAAAATGGAGTATGAACTAGTTACAAGTTTGTCTTTTTAAAATTCATTAAACAAATCAAAAATAATAATTTTTCTATGCCCGATAATGGCGCAATCTTTTGGTGAAGATTTTTTCTCCAATTATTACAGAAGATAGCGCTGTTACGCTTCGTTGTGAAAGATCGGTAGCTGTAAATTAACGCTGGCTAGTTTTGTACCGGTTTCAATTTCGGAAACAATACCTGTTGTATGTATTTGATCTTGCGTATACATCGTTACGTATATACGGCTATCATGTTCACTATACATGAAAATCTACACCAGCTAATTAGAATTGACTGTTTCCTGTTGGCGTATCGGAAACAGATACATACAGCGCATGCGCACTACCAATGTAACTAGAGGTCAACCTGTCTAGTAATTCAGTAAGTAGGCAAGCGATTTTTTTCCGTGTCGTGTAGGGTTATCATTGAAATTAATGAACTTTGAATTCAATTTTTTGCTCGAAGAATTTTCCTTAATTCTTCCCAAGGCTGATATTTTATTTAATATTTTACAGAAGAAGATTTGTGATATCGGATACTGTAGAAAACAAATCAACGATTTTCTAAATTATTTAGATGAAATGCGTAAAAACTTCGATGTATTTTGGTGCAAAGTGGAAAAATTGGATAATTTAGAAGAAGCATCGTGTTCGAAAAGAATCCGGACAAATGACACGTTTGTCCTCGATAAAAAATCATCGTACAAGCGTCTCTTTTGTGAGATAATCGACACTTTAAAAGGGCAGATTATTGACAAGTTTTCTCATATTGATAAACTTGAATTTTTGTCACTTTTGGATTTTGAAAAGTATTCTTTAAGTTATTTCATAGTCAATTTTTGTATATAATTTCTTTAATTTAATCGACACATAATATTGACAATTTTATTTGTTAGACCAGGGCACATTACCCACATAATTTTCGATATAAAATATAATATTTGCGTTAATTTTTGTAAATGTGTTTGTATAAGGGAAAGGTCTACCGGAAACAAATTGTAATGAACCACGCTTCGCCACTGAATACAACGTAATGATGTCATCGGAATTCCGGATATTTTCCATTTATTATTATTTTCTGTTGACTTATTGAAAATATGTTTTCAAATGATTTTTAGATTTTAATGATAAAATTTTTGTCATTCTGTAAATCCTTTAAACGTTTTTTATTGTTTTTTTTTTTTTTTTTTTTTTTAAAGAATAATTTTCTCTTCTTAGCTGATAAATTTTGTTTAGACTTGTCAACTATCGCTGGAATATGTTTAAAATAAAAAATTGCTAAAGAAAATTATCAAATTTTGTTGGCGTATATTATAATTAAAATCATGGGACGGTGTGTTAAATAAGTGGTAAAAATAAATGCGCTATGAGAAATATGAGATGGCCGGTATATGGTACCGATGACGGTCATGAAATACTGCGCGCATCTACATCGTGAACCTTGCCGTCTACTTCCAATAATTTCCGAGCTACTGCTACTACTACTACTACTACTACACTACTATATTATTGCCAGGCTACTATTACTACTAATACTACAAAACTACTGCTTTTTTTAAAATGTATATTTTATATACATTTTTTTACACAGCCTGTGTCAATGCACAACCATATATCCGAACACATAAAGCGGAATACCTGCCGACATACGTACGCACCCCCGTGAACGTGCACATACACCGATTCCCATGCCTAAACGTACATATAGAGGCACCCTCTACCAAGGACATATTTACTTATCCCGTCAAATTTTGACTTACCACTACTACTACATCTACTACTATTACTACACTGTTGCTACTAGTTCTACTAGCATCACGTAACGCAAAAAGGGAATAGTTTTTTTCTAAGATGCTGTTCAACCGTTGCTAGGTGTTTTTTTTTTCTAGGGAGTTTGACTGATGTTCTTTCGACGATGTTGTCCGCCCCTCTCCTATTTAACCGGGTACGTCGCGGTCAACGACCGTGGTGACCGGTAAATTTCCAGCTACACGTGCTCGTCGAAATTGTCGACGTTATTATTATTATTATTGTCGTCGTTTATTATTATTATTATTATTATTACGAACGATACGTATCGATTTTCCTTGTGGCTCGTCATCGAATAGCGTCAGCGTCGCGTTGATTTATAGACGTCTGTCTCGTTTCATTTCTCACTTATTCCTCCAGTTCCACTAATTCGCACTGAGCACTATTCATTCCGCTCGTAGGGACGTTACCCCTCCCACTCCTATAACATCACCCGATTTTCGCTTAGCGAGAACAACCGTTAGCTCAAGCCTCAAGCTCATATTTCGGTTAGACGAGTTTGTCGGAGGTTGTTGGTTTTCTCGTTCTTAATCTTTAATATTTCATACTATTTTCTTGCCGCGTTTTTTTTGCGCGCTCGTGCTTTTTCTTAAAGAGATGGCAAAGGCCAAACGATCTCGCTGTCGCAAAATACCGCCGCCGGCTACCCTTTGGGACAGAGTTACCGATGGAGTAATAAAATTTGTCGGCGACGCAATACAATTTACAATACAAAAACTCACACCGTCTCGTAAGACGCTAATATGGGGAATTGGAGGTAAGTAAAATTTTACCGGACTAAATTATTCCAATTTTTTTTTTAACGCCCAATTGATTTTTTTTTTATTAATTCCGAGATTAATCCTTTTAACCGTAATGTCCGCTATACGCGAAATTTTAACGCTAACGAAATTTTTTATTTTCCGCTTACGTCTAATTTTTTTTTTTAATAAGTACGTTGAAAATTATCTACAGTTCTCACCTAACGGATTATACAATAAAACCCGGCGTGGAAAATTTATAATTTCAAAATTTTATAATGTATGACATGAGACTGGTTAAAAAAGAATATATATATATATATATATCGATAAAATTATGTCCGGATACTTATATTCAGTTGGATGGCGTACTAGCGGTTGTGAATAAGGTAAAGATATCTAATAGAAACACGAAGCGAATTTTTCAGTGTCGTAACGTCTGCTACATGTGGGACGTGTATTAAACGAATTTTTTTATATATTAAAATGTCTCCCATTTTATTTATTTATTTATTTATTTAATGAAGTCACACAACAGCTAACAGCCAATTATAGTGGAGGCTTATAAATAAAATAATACAATTAATAATTTTTCTGAATTATAAAATTAAAAGTAAAAAAAAATAAAATACAAAAAAAAATACATTGAACACATTCACCAGCCTCACACCCATTAAACACAACAAAAAACTACACTCATTCACAAGTCTCACACTCATTAAAACATACATCATTCACACCCCATTCACACAATCTTACTCGAAATAAACGGATGAATAATCTTCAACAAATTAATAAATACAATATAAACCTTAACATATATACTACATGTACATTAGTAAAGGAACACATATACCAAACACACACCACATAATAACAATCTAGAACCATTAGAATAGACAACAGTGAAAGTCCTGTTCTCATCGCAAAATATGTTCGGGAAGCAACTTATTAATGAAATATCTGTTATCAAAGTATATATCTATAATACAGGGAATTATGTTCAAAAGAGAATTATATAAGCGGATAGCTGACGGCAACGGAGAACTTAAAGCGAGATTTGTTCGTGCACGCGGCTCACTAAAAAACCCATTCGATCGCCTATTTGGTCTTGGTACAACGTAGGAGATGGTTGATGTTAAATACTCACTATTAATTCTACCGTTGCATACATCATGAAGAAACCTTAATTTGGCTATTTTCCTTCTGTACTGTAAAGACCTCACATCCATTATATTTCTTAATATATCGTAACTCATATATTTAGGGTAAATACCTGATATACGGTAATATAGATATTTTAAAAATTTACACTGAACTTTGTCAATTAACCTAATGTATTTATTATAATACGGATCCCAAATAATTGAACAATATTCTAAAGGACTACTCACTAATGCATTATAAAGTGAGCGTCCATGGATCTCTAAACACATATGAATTTCTTATAATAAAACCTAGCATTTTATAAAAGCGATTAACAACATCGCTTACATGTATTGAAAATTTTAAATTGTCATCAATATTAACTTCGAGATCCCGCACCACAGATTTTTTAATTATCTGCTTACCATTCATCGTGTAAGTGAACGAGTATCTATTTCTATTTCTACAGAAACTCATGTGGACGCATTTATCATAATTGAAAGGTAAATGATTTTCTTTGCTCCACAGAACCAGCTTATCTAGATCCGTTTGTAAAGATTCACAGTCAGCTAGTGAAGATATAGGAGCATAAATTTTGAGATCATCAGCAAATAAAAGAAATTTTGAGCAAAGGTTCTTTCCAATATCATTGATAAAAATTAGAAATAGAAGGGGACCCAAATTCGAACCTTGCGGAACCCCTGTAGTAGGTGAATATGTATTAGAATGGTAGCCATTATACACAACATAGCTCTTATGGTTACATAAATAGGATTCTAATAATATTATAAAATCTTTTGACAGTCCAAGCAACTTTAGTTTATTCAGTAGATGTGAATGACTAACTGTGTCAAATGCTTTACTAAAATCAGTGAAAATACTATCAACTTGCAAACCACATTCCATGAATCTAGAAATCTGATCAGTGTATGTAACTAGATTTGTCACAGTGTGCTTCATAAATCCGTGTTGCTCAGGCATAATTTTAGTCAGTAAATAACTGTTCAACCTAATGTATATTATAGATTCTAATAATTTAGCAGGTGTACAGAGTATAGAGATATGTCGATAATTGGTGATCAGCTGACGATCACCCGATTTATATACCGGTATTATTTTAGATGTTTTAAGAGAATTAGGCCAAGTGCACTGTTTTAATATTAGATTAAACAGATACACTAAAGGCTTTTCTAATAAATCAGAACACAATTTAAATATAAACGGTGGCAAGTTGTCAGGACCAGTAGCTAAAATTTAGGTTTCAAGTTCTTGATGGCTTCATCATATTCACAAGAAGAAATAGAGTTGAGTTTAAGAATACTAGCTGCAGTTTCAGTGTCACCATTATCTAATGTGTGTCCACACAAATGCACTGAAGCAAAATAATCAGCAAAAGATTTACATATATCCTCACTGATTTCAAGATTTCTGCCATTGTACTTCATAAATGTAGGTAAAACACGAGAGTCTCTTGTTTTGCACAAATGACCAAAATCTACTGGGATTGATTTGTATATTTTTTCAACGTTACTAACATAATTTCTGAATGATAGCCGAATCAACTTTTTAATCTCAGCCCTTACTCTACTGAACTTTATGTAATCAGTATGGTCAGCTGTTCTGCGATATGACTTCCTACATTTCATTTTGAATCTAAGTTTGCGTTTTATTTCTTGTGCAAACCATGGGGGATACTTAGATCTAAAAATTGATTTCTTAGGTACAACTCTATCAAGCGCACCATAAATTTTAGTATAAAAGAAATGTGCTACCTCATTTGTATTAGTAATATTATAAATCTCAGTCCAGTCTATTCTTGAAACTTCACTTCTAACAGTAGAAAAATTGTTAAGTTTCCCAAACCTATACACCGGATAAGTAGTAACATAATCAGGTTTAATTAATGAGCATCGTTGAACAGTCATTTCTAAAGCCGGATGATACTTATCTTCCGATACCAAGGGATCAATTGCTTTGCTAATGCTAGTTGAGAGTGCAGAATTTATCAGCACCAAATCCAGTGTTTTGCCCTGGAAGTTCAGTATATTATTCACCAAACTACTGATTTCTACAAAATTTGAAAGCTTAGCCAGCTTGTCATCTTGAATATTTAAAGAAGTACTTCCGTCAACAGACAAATTAAAGTCACTCATAATAAGAACCTTAGAGTGCATGAACTTGTACAACAGCAGTTCATACAATGAACGATAAAGCTGTTTATAAATAATAACCGAGGTACTAGGAGGTATGTATATACACGCCACACAATTAGGTTGTACTCAGAAATTTTTAAACAGATTGACTCGACTCCAGAAATAGCGGTTAATGTTATTCTTTCCACGTGCAAAGAATTCCTCGCAGCTATTAAGGATCCGCCGCCTCTCCTACCTTCTCTATCATTTCGGTAAATTTCATAACCATATTGAATGAGCTCATTATTTTGTACACCGTTATACAACCATGTTTCCGTCAATCCGATCACATCGTAATTATGACTATGAATATTTAAATTAAATTGATTTAATTTGGTGTTTAAGCCCCGTACATTTTGATAGCATACATTAAGACCCATTGTAATTTTTTAATAAAATAATAATAATAATAATAATTAAAAATAGGGGAAAAGTATAGAAAATATAGTAAACGCAGCTTCAATTTTAGTTTACAACAAGGTTCCGCGAATTATGTGTAAACAATATAAATAATTTTAAACATATACATAAATGCATCGAAAATTATTCACCGAAAAATTGTATATAATAAACACCGGTATAGAATTTATTTAATTTTTAAAATTTTATATACGACTGAAACGGGTTATATAAACGAGTATACTTAATGTTAACGACGTCGATGATTGAAAAAAAAATCCGCACGATTACAAAATAAAAAAGGGAATCTCCGAATCATTACGCCTATACGGTCCTTTACCTAGTATAAATGGTATTTTTGATGTTGCTTTTCCGCTTGTTTGGAATTGTGAAATACAAGTCACAGATAAATTAGCCCCCGCTGTTTCAATTTTAGATTTTTTTATTCTTTTTTCTCAGTCCGCTGTTTTATATTCTTGTCTTGGACTTGGACCCCGTGATGTAACAAACGTAATACAATTTTCCCGCGCATCGTTTCGAAGGACACGTTTTCCCGCCGAAATTTGTTTATTCGTTTCGTTTGTTTTAAATGTTTCGTGTTTGCATCGATTTAATCGGAATTCAATCGATTTGGAGGTTTTTAATAAATGAAAATAATAATTTTTTGTGGTTTTTTTATTTAAATTGACGTAAATGTGAAAGAAAAAACTAATTTTATAAAATATCGGTTACACCGAAATTTTATTATATACTCGCCAAGTTGGATTTTGAAAAATGATTTATCATAGGTGTAGTAAACTCGAGACATTTTAGGTACGGATGGGAATAATATTCGAGCGGTATATCAAATTTTGCGATATCGATCCGATCGTCGAAATTTAATAATAACGTGTGGTTTTTTTTTAGTTACCTTTTCATTTTTTTACTTATAATTTTATACATTTAGGTGTAGGAAAAAAAACGACGACACGAACATATTAAACATATTAAGTTTTATACATAGTAATGTTTTAACGCGTTATCTATAAATATTTTTAGAATGCAAACGTATCAACTCGTGAAAATACATATTTTCGTTTTTTTTTTCTTTCGAATTTTATGGTAACGTCAGCAATGTTGAATATCCGGCCTATATTTAAGATAAAAGCTACTTGCAATTACTGTATAGCGAATGTGTTTCATTTTAATGTAGCGCCCGGTATAATGTTTCTGTTTTTAATACTTCATTTTTCATCGTATTTAAGAGTTGTTTCTGTAAGGTGGTAAACAGTCTTTTATAGTATGTATAAATTTGTGTAAATAAAAATTCCGAAAATAAAAAATGAGTAAACTCGAATACGTTGACCTAGTAACGGCGTCTTAAAATAACGGCCGATTTTAACGGAGTTTTAATTAATTTTTTGTTTTCGACGATTTTTATTCGACAAAAATTTTTGTCGTACTAAATTATTATTAAAATAATTTCGTATAATAAACTTTTGCGATTAAAATCAGGAAGCATAAGTGCAAGTGATTCCGTTTCGATTAATGTTTCAAACGAAAAATTAATAACTATCTTTACAAGGATCGGTATTAATGCTTATGTTTGCCCATTCAGTCGAACAAAAAGAAAATTATATGGCCCGGAAAATGTTATGAGAAAATTGATTAAATCTCGGAAGATTTATTAATGATAGAAATACGACCGACGTCGCTAAAAGTAATTTTTAGAGTGTGGAATGCGACTTTTTATTAATTTAATTACAAACATCAGAAATCACTAAACGTTTATTTTCTTCGGAAAATCACAAAGCTTTTCGGCAATTACGCCATTATCGAGTGATATTTAAAATAAAGATTTAAAAAACCGCAAAATATAAATTTAAGATCACAAATTTACAAGTATAAAATGAAGAATCTTGAAAACAATCTGACAGTGACTAACAACACGATCGACTATAATATAAAAAATATATCTACAAAGCGGTAATCAGAAAATAATTATTTAAAAAAAAAACAAAAAAAAAAAACACGGTCGAACAGTGAAAAAATATATTTTATAATAATCAAAAATCGATAGCCAGAAAATAATATACATTTTTTACAATGTACTTTTTAGAAATTAATTCTTCCTCAAAATTTACCGTTGAATTTAATTATTTTTATACCTTTCTTTTATTATTTCTTTGAGGAAGAATTAAGTTTAAAAAAGTATAAAAAATTTGTATTATTTTCTTAAACTGATTTATACCGTCTATTGTATATAGAAATTGTGAGAAATCTCTATTTTCGAAAATTAGTTACTGAGCGTTTTTAAGATGAAAAATAAAACATTAATATAAGCTGTAAATGTAGAGTACGAAATTAAACCCGTGTTTTTCCGTTTATTTATTAATTTAAACATTAATCGACCTCCGAAATTTAATAATTTACTAAATTTAAAATCTAACGAAATAGTAATTTTTTCAAAATCGTTAATTCGGTTATAATATTATCGAATCTTTAAACGAAATAGTATTCATAATAATAATTTCAATTTCAATTTATTTCGATTACACTAAATTACAAGGTTATATAAAACATAAAGTGTTTACATATCGGTAATCACTGGCTATGTGCATTATTGCACGAGCGCCGTCTTAAATTAAAAAAAAAAAAAACAAAAAAAAACAGTTTAATAAACCTTATTATTACCGCCTTGACATGTAACTCGATTTTTCATATAATTTATTCCCAATCCACCAATAACAATTCGAAGAATAATTAAATTAAACTTAAAATAAACTTTAAAAAACATAAACACAGGAATAGGTATACACACACACACATACACACATATGTTTACCATTATGTCTCCCTCTCTCTGTCTACATACAAGCCCACACTAATGCAATTCCATACGTTCGTAACATTCCCATGAAACAGTAACTTTAGAATGATCATCTTACCGCCATCTATTTCCATTAAGAGCCTGTGATTCACTAGTTAAGAATGACGTTAAAAGTTTCCTTCGTCGACGCTTGTAATTCAATAAATGAATCTTCAGTTCAGAAGGTAGAATATTATAGATCTTAGGTCCCATATAACAAGACTGTATCCTCATACGCGTTTTACTAAAATTCGGTGTAGTCGCTTTAGGAACTCCTTTAGATCTCGTTTTCCCTTCACAAATATACTATATTAAATTTAGATCGATTTTTCAAAACAAAACTTAAAAGCTGCAACACATATAACTCTTGCAACCTTAAAATTCTGACTTCCGATGCCACTTTATTATTATGAATGCATTTAAGTACGGATGTTTGCAACACTTCGATAGGTTTAATGTAATACTTGGCCATACCACCCCAATGTATTAGACCGTATGAGAGAATCGGTTGATACAACGCCAAGTATAACCGTCTCAATTGGCGAAAAGAACTGTTTCATGTAATAAAACGTGTAATTCAATTTCCTTAATTTTTCAGTTATGTAACCTGATTGCCCAATTTAACTTATCATCTATGATAACTCCGAGATATTTAACTTTACCCTTGTTATAATCTTATCATCCAACACTATTAAAAACCTGTCCCAATCTACTGCATTCTGATTGGTAGAGATTACATATCTTGTTTTGCTACTATTTACAATTAATTTATTATTATTTAGCCATCGTGATATCTCATTGACATCGTTTTGAAGTAAATTCTGTAATAAAGTTGGGTACCTTGAGTCGACTGTTAAAACCGTGTCATCAGCATAGCTGAATAAACGTCCGTTAATATGTAAATTACACACATCATTGATATAGATCAAGAAAAGATACGGCCCTAAAACACTACCTTGAGGTGAACCCGAATTTCGTCACAATCACTATAGTAACCGTTTATTTTCACTACATATTCTTCTAAATAACTCTTGAACCAGTCGTTTATACTACCTCTAAAACCATAACTTCTTAATTGTTCAAGTAATATACCGTGATTTATCGTGTCAAAAGCCTTACTTAGGTCGAAGTAAACTGAAGTTACCGATCTACCTTCGTCAAGACATTTTGCAATATATGACACATGTTCGAACACAGCGTCATCAGTCCCCTGACCTGGCAAGAAACCGAATTGACTTTCACTAAAGAAGTTTAATTTACGCAAATAATTTATGACAGTATTTTTCATACATTTCTCAAAAATGTTGGAAATAATAATAATAATAATAATAAGGTATTTCTGTAACGCTTACTCGGTGATGAATATTTTTAATTTAACCGTTTTTTTATTTATTTTGTTTTCGAATATAGTTGGAAACAGAACTAACCTAAACATCGAAATAAAGTAAGGATGATATATATATATAGCTATTAAAAATTTCACCGATTTAAAAGTATATATTAACAAAGCAATGAAATGAAAACAGCGTTAATCGCTATAAAATTTATTTTCTTTTCGCCAAGCTTTTCGATTTTTACATCATTTTCAAGCGATACAAAAACTTTACAAAAATAAATTAACAAATATATTAATAAGAACTTTATATAATATATATATCTCGATTCATATTGATTAGCAATTAATTTAAATTGTAATAAAAACAAGCTTAATGTGGAAAAGAATATCATTAAGCAAATTGCCATAGGTAAATACAATCCGAACATAGTAGATTAATTATGGAACAAACAACAAAAAAAATAACAGTCCTGTACGAAAGAATAAAATAAAAAAATAATTATTTAGGATCAATTAAATTTATATAGGAAAATACGCGTATAAGTTTTTTAAAATCTTCAAAAAGTACAATATCACGATAGCGATAAATAATAATAAAACATTATTTAAAATCAATTTGCAACAATCAAATAGAGGAGGAAAATCGGGAGTATACAGAATAAAGTACGTAAAATGTAATAAGTTTTATATAGGTGCGAAACAGGATGTTAAATAAATAACAGACTAAGTGAATACTTTTATAAAAATGAAAATGATGATAAGTCATTTTATGGAAAACACCGTGAAGAAGAAAAACATAGTGTATAGAAAACATTACATGTAACAATTTTACACATAGAATATAAATTTAAAAAACGGAAATTATTAGAAAAACTACAAATTATGAAACATAGAAATAGTTTATTAAATAATACGATCAATTTCGACGAAGAATTAATTTTAAAATCGGTTTTATAATTAAAAGTTATTGTAAATATAAATTTTTTTAGTAAATTAAATTACATCCGGCTAATCAATATGAATCGATATATATATATATATATATATATATATATATATATATATATATATATAAGTTCTTATTAATATCTCTGTTAATTTAATACTTAATTGACTGGTACAACAAGTTTTGGTTTACAAGTTGGACGAACTTAAACTGGTGGGGTAATAAACACAACTAAACTCATAATAACAACCTTAACCTGCTTAAAATACTGATAATTCAACGTAAAATACGCAGGCATAAAGAGACTTGCAAAATAAACTGGAAGTATGGGATACCAAAATTTTTTTAACACACTAATTCTTGAGATATTACTCTGAAATGGAAATAACCTTTGAATACCTATTAATACTAATAATAATAATAATAATACAAATAAATTCTTCCTATGAAACAAAATAAATATATTGTTTTATACTGTATAACAGTATATTTAATAAACATATACTTCTAATTTCACCGGCTACAGCACTTTGTAGATCTAACGTAACTAATAAGGTAAACATCGGTAAATTATAATGTACGTAACAAAATAAGCTAATGAAAACGGATTAAACCACTTTAAAAAAATGTATATATGTGCGTGTATTTATATGCACTGACAATAGCGTATGTATATTTTTTCTTCATATAATTTATATATATATATATATATTATATATTTCATTTATGTTGAGTAAAGGGTTAATTTTGCACGAGGGAGTGAGAATAAAGGTAGTTGAATTTTCCGCTAGAGTAGAAAAATGAAAGTTAAGTTTGTGCAACGAACGAATAACCGTTGTTACCTTCAGTGGGGTCTCATCAACCTAGGATGAGTAGAGGGAATAAGTTGTTCAGAGTTGGTTCTGACACCATCTTGATGACGATGAGGTTGGACCGTCGCTAACTCCATTAGCGATTAAGTTTACGCGTGTGCGTTTCTTGCGTCTGAATGAAAGGCAGAATATTACCGTAAAGGCTTATGGGAGCTATAAGAGAAGTTTTCTTGAAAATTGTGTTTGGCTTGTGTTACTGAGTAACATTACACTAACGTCGTTGTTTTATGTTTGAGTTAGGTCATCTGAGACGACAGTTGTGTGTGTGTCTATATATATATATACAATATTCAAATACTTACTCATTTCAGTATGCTGGTTCAATTATATATATATATATATATATACAAAATATGTGTGCATAAAGTTTTTGTATCGCTTGAAAATGATGTAAAAATCGAAAAGCTTCGCGAAAATAAAATAAATTTTATAATCATTTATTTTGTTAATTCATAAAATCACTACCGTCAAATATATTCAACATTTAATAGTATATGTTTGATATTACCGGCAAATGATCGTGCAACATTTATTCCGATTGAAATAAGACAGCCGATAAAGAAGACACCGCGAGCAAGGAAACAGCGTAATATCTTCGATACACGATATTAAAAAATATGCTGAAAATTAAAATCAATATAAAAATGAGAAGGTATCATCAATGAATACGTCAGTCTTGCGGTTTAATTAAAAAAAGGCGAAACAGGTTAAACGTAAAAAACTAAATAATGATTGACCGGAACCGATGAAGAAAAATCAAACGCTTTCATCTCAGTTCAGTTTTTATACTTCGCATCCTGATATCGAAAACTCGGAATATACTCAAAATAACACCTTGTTCATCAGAGAAAATAAAAATTTTTACTCCGAAAGAAGTATTCGAATGCTTATACGTAAAGTACGAAAAAGCTCTAGAGTTGATAACATCATCGGGCCTCAGTTTGTAACAATTAATAATTATAATTAATAATTAGACTAATAATAACGATAAAAAATAAATCAGAAATAACTAGTTGAGCGATTATGTGCACTTCTTAGAATTCGTTATTAGACATTCCTAGATTATGTTATACGGTCGACATAACGCTTATTATGTGTGCGTGCAGCTTTCAGTAATCCGGTCGTGTTCTTAAATTTCTATTGAAACAATAGAGCGAGGTTAATCTATTAATTTAAAATCTTTCGCGAAATTTGTCTTAAAAGGGAAACATTAAAGAGAATCGCCCAATAGTGAACTGACAGGCGTATCTCTTATTACATTACTTATATGCGACGCGCTGATGGAGGTGCAAAAAAAAAAGGATTAATAAAATATACACATAGTTCTCTCTCCGAAGTAAGAACAATAAACAATTGGCGTCTAAATATTTTTTTGAAATTTTATAAAAATTCGAAACTGTACATTGGCGACGGATATTGTTAGTATTGGAATATTTCCTTAATGTGATTAGAATAATTTTCTTTTTTCTACGATTTTAATTAAGTTGCTAAGTAAACTAAATTGGCCGAACGTTGTAAATCTGAGATCTGTCCTTGCCCCTGGTTTAGTAACGTTTACACTGCGAAAAATAAAAAAACGCGGTTTAATATATTTCGTAAAAATTCTACGATAATCTTTGACGGGAGCTTCTTAATTAGTATAGACGAAATTTTATTACAGAATGTTTATACTTAATTGATTTAATAGTAACATAAATACCTTTCGGAGTGACAAAAATTATTTTTTATCAGACAGCTTGAACATGTTTATTGACTGTAGATATTCGAATTTTATTTGTGTCCGATAATTGTAAGCAAGGTGCAAATTTTGACCACTTGATCATATTCGTATGCAAGTAGTTCAGATTTTTCATCATCATTATAAACGTAATCGCTTCGAAATACATCGTAGAATGATGACCAGAACAGTGTGCTGCCCAATTACTTTTCGCTATTATCTTTCGTGTTAAGAACGATTTCAATTTATAAGTCGCAAAAGTTTGATTAATAGATTTAAGATTCGTTTTAATATTCGAACGCGGGGAAAGTATAATATTTTTTATTATTATACCGTCTTCTAATATCGTATTTTAAACGGTAAATTGAAATAAGAAAATTAGTAAAACTATAAAGACCAGAATTTCAGCATTGTGTAATTTAACACGATATGATCGGCTATATTCTCGAATTGAATCGCGTATAATGCGGATTATTTCTGTTCAACTAACATAAATATTAATTTCAATCGTCTCGCTTACACCTACATTTGCTCTTTCATTTTCACTCCCACATTGTTATCTGAAAATTTTCATTTACCGTAGTAGGTCATTTTGTTTTCTTATACTTAAAGCCTCGTAGGACATATTTTTTTCCAATTTCATATTTCGAATTTGCTTCAATTATGATTTCGATATTTGTAATGTTTTTCAACATTACTTTTACCTTATTCAACTCTTACCCCTTATGTTTTCCTCCACTATATAATCCGGTAACCGGTTTAATAATTAACGTATATCGATTAGTTCGTCAAATTTTGACCTCACTACTGGTAATCTATATTTTAGCGGTTTTTCTCAACTCGTAATTTTTTTTCTATATTTTCCACAATTTGTAGAACATTTTTGTTCGTTATATGTTCCTAAATCTTTACAGTAACGTTTTTAATTCGTTATGTTCTTTTAATAAATCTTTCAATGATTTTTCCGTATTTCTATCTTTATTTATTAAATTTTTAAACATCTTCATTGTAACCGGTTTAATTTCTCGACAATACACACTTTTGTCGCTAGCCCCCAAGTTTGAATTCCGTATCTCAATCTAGATTCAACCAACGCTAAGTATACACTTCAGTGTTTCACGACTGACGTAATTTCTTAATGTGTACAATTTTGATTTTGCATTTTTTTTTTCAACATTTTCTATATGTAGATTCCATCTAAGGTTATTATTATACCGATATATATCTATGTTTGATTATCAGTTTTATTCTTTTGCCCCGTTAGTGATTTGAAAAATCATTTTGATATCTATCATATAACGCGCGCATTCGATGGAATGCATTGTTATTTTTGGTTTATACACATCATCCCCCGGGGTTTCTATACTTTTAGTTTTAGTTGTATTAATATTTAACCTATCGTCACGGGAAGGCCATTTACTTGTTTCTATCGGATCCGTTTGCATGAACTTGTCCGCTGTTTGTGTATCTGTGTGTGCTATCATTAGCGCCCCGATCATTTGCAAAAGCGAATACTTTACTATACTTCATCATATATTTCTTGCGTATATTATATACAATAATAGGTGCCGAAATACAACCTCTTGGACTGGTATCTCTACACAGACTATTCTACTATTTTGTAAATAATTTTTTTTTTTAATGCGAATTTTGCAATATCAGGTGATAATTGTCATTTCTAACTTCCGAAATAATAAATAAAATATATTATATCGTCTCTTCTCCCAGTGGATAGGAGACAACCAATAGATAAACGGATTGTTACTTCGTAAGTATATAATTAAAATTAAACGTATGTTTTAGTAAGAGTAGAAAATGAACGGTTATTGAAGTTATAGCCGCTTATCTTTCGGATACTTGCAAGCATGTAAACTATATATATATGCTACCTCACTAATCGTTGGCTACATGATGGTCGACGCATGCTTGACATCTTGACATCGTTATAGACGCAGTACGTTTATCTTGGCGGATGATGTGTACTGATTGTAGGAAGAGCGTCCCGACACATTTTCTTTTTCGTCTTCTTCCAGGATAGCAGCGTGTAACATATCGGAAGTATATTCAGATTAGTAGGCGAAGTTTGTTAAAGAATCTGCGGTATTGTTGCACTTAACAAATGGAATATCAAGATGCTTGTGAAGAGTGTGCTTCGAGACATATCGAGAAATCGCTACTATCGTACGAAGAATTTTTAATTGCTTTCTTCGCATTAGTGCTAGACTACTTGCTTTAGTATTGCCGTATCAACTCTATCCCGTATTTCCAGATTGGAGCACGTGAGGTATATCCGCCTTTTAAGATCTAGACTTAAAGCGGATCTTCTTTCTATTAACGGGTAAAGCATAATTGGCACGTAGATTCGTTTAGAAATTTGCTCAACACGAGTATAATTTTTAAACCAGCTTTGTTCCCTACCCGTTATCTTTATTATAATTTATTTAACAGGATATTAACCGTAAGCTTTCTTGAAATCTACGAAATATTACTATCACCTTATTTACAATTTCAGCGTTTAACTTCCTCCGCGCGAAGTATGCCGTTGATGTTGATCGTTTGAAATCCATTACTGTTCTTTTTGTATTTCTTCGAAATATTTAATTAACCTTTTCGTTACATATTTTTCCGCGGCATTTATTGCAATAGTTTGCGAGATCATAATGGTTTCCATTTTTATATACCGACCTAATTAATGATCGAGCTTGATGGTGTATTTTAACGGTGTATTTTAACCTATTCTCGAATGTTCTATTTATTATTACCGTTATAACCGCGGAAATATTTTCTTCTATATTTTTTATATCCTTCATTCTGATATCGTCATAACCGTGCGTTTTTCAACAATCAGTTAATTTCTTCAATAATATCAGCTTTTGTTGCTTTTGCTATATATTCGTACTTATTACTTTTCTTCGTTAATGTTATTACGATTGTATACAATTTTTTGTATCTCGCGTTCCGAATTATATACAAATTCCTTAATTACTTCTTTTATTTCAACCCCAAAAACCTTATTACGATATCATCGATATTTTATTTTTTCTCTTTTATTTTATTGATGTTATTCCAAGTTTTTCTTACATCACCTTCTTCCGCTTGCCTAATACTACTTATCGAGAACGCATGTTGTTGTGTTTGTATTTTATCGTTTACACTTTATTGCTGATGTTTACATATCGCTTAGTACTGGATTAGTTGTATTTTGTTTATTTTTATTTTATTTTTTTTAATAGTTTATCATCGCGTTCTTTTAACATTTCTAATATATACATATTGTTATCATCCAGTATTTGATATGAACTCCTGTTTTTCCTATAATTTTGTTTTATACATTCTTTACAAGTTTGCCTAAAATTCTGCATTAAATCGGAGTATATTTCTGTAGCGGTTTTATTAATCGCATTATTTTCCTCCTGATCTATCGATTTTAATTTATCGATATACTTTTTGTTTGAACTTTGTTGTGACAACCGTCATGTAGTTTTTTTCCGGTAATTCCACGTCGCAATAATTGCGATATGAAATTTTTATTTTCGTCTTTATATACTTCTACGTTTCCTATTTACCTGTTTTGTATAAACATAACCTGTGTTTTGCGTAAACAGGTTTCCTTTTCATTTCTCTCGTGTATTTCCTCTCAAATTACATAATCCATCTCAGTGCCATTGTTGTTTTATAATACGGCACCTTAGGTATAATTCTTTTGGCATTTACATCACCTATAACCTTTTTGTTTTTTGTTTTCTTTAATAATTGCACATCGATAATCTCTTTTACATATTCCTCTATATCCCTCGATGGACATATATATATATATATATATATATATATATATATATATATATATATATATATATATATATATATATATATATATATATATATATATAGATATAGTGTCGTCCGTATGTAGAATATAATTTTTCCCAATTTAACTTTTAATAAGATGCACTGCGCGCGATATGTACTTATTATTATTTCGATATCCGTATCAGTACTATATATTTAATAAACACAATTATACCACACGCTTCTGCCTCGTCTCATCTGAGTTATCTATCCGTTCATAGTTTTATTTTTATTGCATACGTCACACTGCCTTATATTTATCTCGCTTAATATCGATATGTCAGGTTTTCTTACTATCAATAGCATTTTAAATACCGGACAGTTTGCATACACTATCAGCTTGACTTAGGCAGAATACTTTTAAATGCGGTTTCACCAGTAGTGCAACTCCACTCGTTCTACGATTCTCGACAGATCTAAATACATAATAACCGGAAAATTTAATTTCTTTATTCAGCTTCGTTCACGACAACGCTACAATATTAATTTAATTATAACAAATAAAATAGTTAGCGTTCACTGCATTTGGGAATTAAGGAATTTTCCGTGCAATTAATCGTAAACTAGCGCTATTATACGCTAACTCGACTATAGTTTCAAGTATAACTTGTAGCATAGTCAAAAAACATCTCTATTACTAATATTCCTTAAACGATTAATTATAGTAAAGTTCAAAAAAGTAATTTAATATACTGAATTAAATTTCAAAAGAATGAGAAAGGAAAATCATTTACTGGAAACTGTGTAGTATTTAGTGTATCGAGTGTCTTGTATTATATATTTTCGCAATAAAAACAAAACTGCATTCATTTTACGATAACACATTAAACATTCGCCCTTAGATGTTTGACGCTCCGTAAGATGACACGTGCATTCATCGTTATGAACACTTTCAGTCACGATGTTCGTTATATATTATTAAATGAAATTTCGACGCTAACAACATTTTTTATTTTCTGGGTAATCTCTCAAAAGGTTCCTACTCTACTTACGACCAAATGTTATCGGCATCAGTGAAAAATTGTTATCGATTTATTTTGAATATCGTTCCTATAATATTTTTCGTATATAGAATATATAAAAGCGGATTGAGAAAACTCTCTCGTACTAGATGCTTTCCAAGCATATAGCGCGACATATTGCCTGCCTTTGTATCTTACTGTTAGCTTTCTACCATTGAAATAGTGTAGAATCTAAATGCAAACTTTTTTTTATTAATCCCCGAATCTAACACTAGCTAAAGTGAAAGAAATCGATGTTATCGTAAGCAGCCTGAACATCGATGAAAACAGATCGGACACTCTGTTTATTATTCGGAATATGAGCTTTACATTAAAAAAAAAAAACAAAAAAACAGTTTTCATTATCAAACTGAAAGTGGTTATGAATGTGTATTTATAGAATTATGCTTAGTGAAATCTAAATTTTGTGATAAATAAGCGGCCTGCTGTGTGCACATAAATGTTTCTGTCATTATGCGTGTGAGAATGGATTTGTTTACTCGACTGACACTTGTTTTTATTATAACTCCGTTTTTTTTCATTGCAGCCGATTTGAATTAAGCTGATATCCGTCGTCTTTGTTAAAATTTGGATGTTTGAAAATTTCAATTGCTTCTCGAACAATTCTCTAGCTATATTTATCCATTCTTGATTAGATATCAAAATCGTCAAATTGTATTTACTGATGCGAAGCCACTGCGCAGATGAATCTTTTCTCTTATGATTACAATCTGATTTGTTTTTTTAATCTCTGATCGATGCTTAGTTTGTCGTAAACAATGAATTTTATATACACCAGCAACGTGTCCTTTGGGGAAGTTGATCCTTGACGCTTTGTAAATATTGTTTTATTTTATTTTTTATTTTTTAAAACACTAGTCTAACTTTATTTTTTTGAAAAATTCTGCCTGTATCGAGTTGTTTTTAATTGTATATACATTTATATAATTAGATATAATAATTAAAGGAAAAAAAAAACAACGAAATAAACGCGAAACAATATATTAATAAACCTTTACGTTTCAGGCAACATGCTCATCATCAGAGCTAAAGGAGTTTTTAAAATGTTATTAATCACCAGTAAAGAGTGTTCAACGAGGAAAGTTTAGTTAACTGAACAGTATAGAGCAAGTGATTGTAACGGGTGGTGCGGTAAGAAGGAAGCAAACTTTTCTGGTTAAAAAGTTTAGCGGAAAAAAGGTGAACATAAATAATTCTAGTTTGGACAGCCATTTGTAAAGGGCATTACGGATCGTTTGGCCGAAATATTATACAGGAATAATATTTGGCCGCGGTGTTTGGCACCTGCGTAAAATTGTGTAATATATTGAAAAAATAGAATGTTCTACCAGAGATGGAAGTAGCGGACGTGTACAGAAAACCATGCTTCTTAGCTACGTGGGACAAACAGGCAGAACTGTTACTGTAAAGATTAAGGAACACGTAGCGGACTATAAGTACGGACGCGTGGAAAAGTCAGCTGTGGCGGAGCATCAAGCGATTAAATGGAATAAAGTCAGGATACAAAAGTTCTGCTCAAAATAGATCGGTTAGGTGAAAGAATTGTTAGAGAAGCTTTAGAAATTGAAAAATTCGAGAACTTCGACAGAAAGGATGACTTCCGACTAGATCTAGCGTGGTAATTGGCCAATTGAGAACCAATCAGATGTAGTATTATTAATATAGTTAAGTAGCTATGTCGGAGTTACTTTAGTTCTGATGATGGATACGGTGTGTTGTTTGAAACGTAAACTCGAGTTTATTAATATATTGTTTTACTTTAATTAATAAATCGTTATTCTCATTTCATACGCGCTTGTTCCGAAATGATGGTATCTAATTTTGAATATCGACCGTGAAAATAGTTTTAAAAATTATGCATATATATTTTTCGAATACCGGACGGTATCTAACTACAGAGATATAAACAGCAGCCACAACGTTGAATACTCCAGTTAATACTAACAAAAAAAAAAAAAAAATTAATAATTATATCAGTGCGGAAGCTAGTATTCGAAAAGAGAAAGTTTAGACGAAGGTGGTTCCAAACAGGGAATCCACGCGATAAAAAATTGTTCAACAATAAAGTAAAAGAATTAAAAAAATTATTAGCAGAAATTAAAAACAAAACCCTTAATAGCTATTTAACTAAACTCTCACCCCTAGCAATAGAATTCCATTAAACAGTCCAGTACACATATTCCTCCGATAAAACATGGTAACGGATCATGGGCGAGAGATGATAAACAGAAGTCAGATTTATTTGCTGAGTACCCCTGGCAACCGTGTTTCAACCGAATATAACGGCTAGCACGGACAGGGAAATATACGACTATATAAATAGTCCGTATGAATCATCTACTTCGATTAAGTCAGCGTCAACTTCTGAGATGAAATGTTTACTTAAAACGTTGAAAAAGAAGAAAAGTCCGGTTTCGATTTAATATCCGCGAAAAGCTATAGTATTGCCGACTTATATATGTAATGTGATATTTCGCGTAGAATATTTTCCAGTACAGTGGAAATTTGGGCAAATTATAATGATTCCGAAACCTGGTAAAGATCCGTATTCGGTTTCATCTTATCGTCCAATCTCTTTGTTGCCTGTTTTGTCGAAGGTAGTAGAAAAATTAATATTAATACAGCCTTACATATAATCCAGTGATATAATTCCGCAACATCAATTCGGTTTTATAGAACACCATTCCACCGCTGATCAATTACATAGGGTGGTTAGTGTAATTAAAAATAGCTTAGAAACCAAAAAAAAGTATGTACCGCGGCATTTCTCGATGTTCAACAAGCTTTTGATAAAATTTGGCACGATGGTCTATTATATAAATTGAAATGCCTATTGCCGAAAAATTTTTACCCGTTGTTGAAATCAGACATAGAAAATCGGCATTTTCAAGTTACAAGCATACCTATTCAGAAATACATCCTGTTTTAGCAGACGTTTCCCAAGGTTCTGTGCTGGCCCCTACGCTGTACTGCACGGCCGATTTCCCTACAATGGAAAACTAACGGGTGGTTATATTTGCGGATGACACTGCACTGCTCTCAACACATATTTATCTGGAGATAGCAGTAACCTATCGAAAGGCTCTTACTAAGGCGGAGATATGTTTAGAAAATTGAAATCAATGAAAACAAATCTGTGACCATCCATTTTACGAACAGAAAAGTTACACCCCTACCCGTCGGGATTAATGATGATCTGTCTGCGCGATCAACGGTCAAGTACTTAGGATTACACCTGGATATTAACATGGAAACATCGCATACAGATGGAAAAGAATTAAGATATTCGCGTTAAAAACATCTACTGGCTGATGGGAAGTGTACCGACACACAGATAATAAACGCTTAATATATACAGCGATTTTAAAGCCTGTCTGGACCTATGGGGTGCAACTTTTGGGTTTATGCTAGACCATCAAAATTCTTCGGATAATAACCGAGGCACCCTGGTATGTAACAAATCTAACGTTGCATTTACGTATAGATTATGTGGCCGAGGTTATAAAAGTTCACGCTAAAAAGACACGCAAGAAGACCCGATAGCCAGCCGAATACTCTTGCTAGAGGATTGCTTGATACCACCGGTGACATAAGGAGACTGAAACGTCAGAAACCGCAAGATCTCGTCTAGAGTCGAGGTAATCGGATAGGTATCGTTGGATACTTGTCCCCTCATATTCAATTCTCCTAAACGTACTGCTAAATGTCCTTGGTCGACGGCTCGCAGTATTATAATAAAAAAAAAAATTAAAAAAAATATATATATATTTTTTTCAATTTTCTATTTTCAGCTACATTCGTTGCGATGCTGGCGATAATGTTTCACGTGTACGTTTTTGATAAAAGTGAAGAAATTTTCGCGAAACCGCGCGATAATTTACCGATAAAGGATGGAATTAATTCGAAGGTTTTTACACAGCCACAAGTGATCGATTTAGATCGTTGCAACAAGCCTGTGTTAGTGCCGCTATGGAGTTCGGCTATAGGATTATTTTCGTCGGTAACTGACATTCAAAAAGTGGCGAACGTAGTTAATGATACGGAAGATTTTTACATTGGTTTTGGACGTGGTATGTTTAGGTTTTTGTTTTTAATTAGCATTCACGCATTCAGTTATGTATTTTGTTAAGCTTGTTATTATAGGCAATATAAATAATTTTGAAACGATACAATTTCATTTTTTTCACTTGTGAGTATTAATATATATTTTTTCACTGTCGTTCAAGTTGCGCTCAATAAGATAACTGTGAGCGTATTTAAGTAAAAAAAAATACGTTAATGTATACGCTTGTTTATATAAACCATGCATAATTTATATTTCGAATATTACACACCGATTATTAATTTAAGGACACTACAAAAAAAGTAATTAAAATCACTAAATTTTTATATATATATATATATATATATACATAACTAGGGACTACCCATTAAGCTATGGTATAATTAGGGGATGATTAGGAACAAAACAAAAAAGGTTTGCCAAAATCCGGCTAAAATTCGCCGAGTTATCCACGAATATCCATCCCCATGTACTTTATCTGCTAAAAAGCGCGCCAAACGTTTTTAATTGCGTACTGAACAATAAAAAATCACCTGTTTACGACCTCATCGCTGCGCGAATAGTAAAAGAATCGCCAAAAAAAAAAGCACTGGTACTTATTACGTACATGTACAACGCCATGTTACGTGTTCGGTATTTTCCTCTTCTGCGGTAATTTGCTAATATGATCGTGGTACGAAAATCTGGTAAATCAGCTGAAAACATATAGTACAGACCAATCTTATTTCCGACTCTCGGGAAAATGAAAAGCTTTTTCATAAAATAGTTTAAACAGTTATAAATAAATCATCAATGCGTCTTTCTAATTGGTCATTTCACAGTGAAGCAAGTACGCAGGTTCGTGATTAATATAGAGAAGATCCTAGAAAGTAAAAATATCCCTCTTTCTCGACGTGAAGTAATAAGCCTTGCATAAGTTTTTGCTTTTGGTTACGTTATAAAATGCAAGCTTTCGGATCAGTGCTCGAACATCATCCATAAATATTTGACAGAGCTTTCGAAGATGACTCAGACTTCCTATTAATCGTTATTAACGCTCTCAGTCACGCTGTCCGTTATGTATTATTAAATGAAATTTTGACGCTAACAACATTTTTTATTTTTTGGTTAACGTGAATCGTTCCAGTATTATTTTATTTAGAAGATAGCAACTTTCGAGTCATTTTCAACGGCGAATTTTCATCTATTCACAAAATATAGGCACAAGTTCTAGGGGGCAGTGTGCTGGGATTAATTTTATATCGAATATTTACTGCTGATATCCCATAGACTAATGAAACTTTACGGATGATACAATGGTAATGCCCTATATGTCCTGAAACGACGAATCGATACTTATAGACCGCTATTGATGAGATAATTCTGTGGACAGATAAATGGAAAATAGTTGTAAATGGAACTAAAAGCAGTCACGTCATTTTTATCAGAATACACCGCAAAAAAAAATAAATAAATATAGTAAAAGTAAATAGCGTAGCAGTAGAACAAACACCAGTTATGTATACATTAAAGCGAAGAAATGACCTTGAAGCCCCAGTATGGCCTTATACTATTGAGTTATGGATATAGTTCGAACAGCAACGTAAAAGCAATCCAAATATATCAAAACAAAGTATTACGAATTGTATATCCGGAGCTTCCTGGTATGTTTCCTACAATTCTCTACACAAGGATTTTAACATTAAATTAAAAGAGTTATCAAACGTTAGTCAAACATTTATCTAAGCTACGAAATCATAATAATCCCCTGGCAATCGGAATAGTTCAAAAACAGATAGAAGACTCAAATGCAAAACGATCATAAACTATATACATATATATATATATATATATATATATATATATATATATATATATATATATATATATATATATATATATATATATATATATATATAAATTCTTTCTAAATCAGCTACTTCACGAGTCTGTTGTTGGGCAGCTCGGATTTCCATGCTTCTTATCCTCTTCACACCATCTGGTTTCTTATCGGTTCCAGATTTGAAGCGAAAAATCATTAGAAAAACCATTTACGTAAATCTAGATTAATTAAGAATTCTTCATTATACATACGACTAGTTTTACACCCTTCGTAATGTTCACGTTGTTAGATGTGTTATAAATGTCAAATTATAAGTTTGTTAATCGCGTTGTAGAATTTCGCATGTATTGCACAGCGATAAGACGGTTAATTTTTATTCACGATTTTTATAAAACAGATTGGAACGATATGCCGACAGAATCAAAACAATATCAAAGAATGGCTTGTACGCATCCGTACACTAAGGAGGCTATTGATTGCGCTGGATATGTGGTTTCTATTGATGGAAATACCGGTGCCAAGAAATGGGATAAATGGTTACCGGAGTCTGTTACTCAGCTACTTTGCAAAGAAAATTTGAATGAAGATCAGCAGCCGGATTGCGTGATATCTGGGAAAACGGGGGTTCGTTACCGACATGACTTGATGCTCTCTTTTTATAATAGTTACTATTACTTTTATGTAATATTCCGACCATGAACGATTGTAATTTTGAAAAAATTGAAAATACTGGAATAAGTATATATATATATATACATATATGTATGTGTGTGTGTGTAAGATTTTTTTAATTTTATATCCAAAAATATTCAAAATCTGCAACTGATTTTCTCTAATGATAATTACTGCTCGAACGTAATAAAAATTTACAAATGTATGTTTTATACACGTTCTTAATGTAGATGCTTCTGGCTGTCGACGGACTAAGCGGCGATACTATATGGGCATTTAAAGATCAGAAAATGTTCGTAGGATATATGAACGTGTACAATATTTATATGACGCACAGTGCTGGTAGAGATAGCGATTGCCCGACTATAGTGGTGTTACATAGTGTGGGCAATGAAAGTAAGTTCCCCCCCCATATATATATATATATATATATATATATATATATATATATATATACACAGTAAGGATGCGAGTTAGAATTTAACTTACGTTTAAAATTATGTGAATATAAAATATAATTTATGTTAAATTTTATATTTATCGCCATCATATCAATTTTAATAGGCTATTACAAAATAAAACTAAATTTATCTTACATATTTATTCTTATATATATATATATATATATATATGTACATCATCATTACGTTTGCGTTTTTGGTTTCCAAAGATTTTATACACCAACATTTGTATACAGTTAAATCGAATGGCTTTAGAAATAAACATTCGCCTATAGATCAATTGTATAGGGTTACATCTGTAATAGAAAATTCGTTTGAAAGAAAACAGCAGTATTGTTCTACGATATTTCTCGACATATCACAAGCGTTTGATCGTGTATGACACGAAAGTTTTGTACTTCAAATGAGTAATCTACTTCCAAGTAACTACTGCAGACTTATGGAATCATATTTGGTTAATCGTCAATATTCTACAATATAAAGGCAAGAGTTCCTCAAGGTAGTCTCCTCGGACCAACAGTGTATCTTTGGTACACACTGGATCTACCTACGAATAATGAAACAATAACCGCGACATTTGTAGATGATACTGCTATACGTTCGGTTAATGGTAGTCAGGTTGTGAAGCTACAGAAAAACTTCAACGCGCGCTCAATCGTGTCGCAAAATGGACAACCGATTAGAAAATAAATATTAAAAATCTGTCTACGTTACTTATGCTTATCGCAAGCTGATGTGTGACATAAAGTCTACCTAGGTGATCTAGCAGTGTCTCAAGCTGTCTGCTAGATACCTAGAAATGCGCACTTAGATAAACGATTAACTTGGAAAATTCACATTAGAACGAAAATTAAACAAATTAAAACGTGCCTTTTATCGGTCGGAACTCTACATTAGACGTATCCTAAAACGTTTACCATATCTGCAAATAATAAACCGAATTGGACCTATGGCATTCGACTTTGGGGATGTGCCACCGCTATATAACGAAATGTCACACTCTACGTGCCGTATTCGATGCATATTTACCTAATGGCGACGTGCACGTGATCTGCAGATACAATTTGTTGATGGTGTCATCAAAGATTTCACACAAAAAAAACTAAAAACTAAAAACGAGAAGCAGCTATATTACATCGTGTCAATACAGAAGCAATTAAACTTCCGGATACCGAATTAATCCGACGCCTTAAACGCAATAAATCTGAAAATTTAATTTATAAATAGTATTTATTAAGGAAACATTCGTATTTTCTTTTTCTATCGCCTTACGAAGCAAGTTTTGTGTTAGGCGATAGACTTATTATTGATATAGTTACTTATTTAACGTTAAGTTAAACTGTAACATGTTAGATATCTAGATGTAATATTAGATAAAGGACTTACCTTCTCGAAACATATTGAATACGTATCAAATAAAATTCATGCATCCCTATTCAAATTATATCCGGTCTTTAATAAACGTTGTCACGTTATTTCAGTTAACAAACTAATTATTTATAAAAGTATTATTATGCCGAAAATGTTATATGCGTGTCCCGTATGGTCTTATGCAAGTAGTTCTAATGTAGGTAAATTACAAAAACTTCAAAATAAGTGCTGTAGAATAATACTTAAAGCCCCTCTGTACAATAGAATTGATAGTATGCATGACACATTGAAATTATCGTATGTCGAGGATATTATAATCCAACACACAAAGAGGTTTTTTGAAGGTTGTAAACTCAATCAAGATCCCATTATTAATAATATTGGCGATTATAATCGTACTAGTTTGCAATTAAAATATAAACGGTACAAACATAAGAGTATAAAGCCTTACTAGTACCAGCGTTTTTTATTCTATTTTTATTTTATTTTTATTTTTATTTTTATTATTACTTTATTTAGTTTTTAGCATTCTAATAATAATAATTATTATTCTTATTTAAGAGGCCGATATAATGTGTATTCAGGTTTTGGTGGTGGTTTTTCCTGAAATTATATTTTGTTTTGTTTGATAAAAAAAAATTGTATAATTATCTATTTTATTATATGCACGTGGTATGGGATGTAATTTTTCGATACACGTAGGTATAGTAAGTTTGTTGTTCATGTAAATTTAATTATTGAATACACTTTTTACTTACTTACTTACTGTAACAATAATAAATAACGAATAAAAAAAAATTTAAATAAAATTTAAATGTGTGTGTTTGCTAGTTAATATAAATAATATTATAGAACATACACACACACACACACATATATATATATATATATATATATATATATATATATATATACAGTAACGGCCCAATAGTTGACACTTTAAGGATTATTTTCACTAAATGAATTCATATATCACACGCAATACAACATATTTCAATCAAATCAATTACAACACAATATTTGGATATTATTTAACATTGTTATTTATTTTCATTGATTTTGAACAATTTTTACATGAGTAATAAATTATTTTGTAAATGTTTACAAATTCCCAATAATTGACCCTTCAAAAATGAAAAATTCCAAAAGTTGACCACCCAATAATTGACCGTCTTAAAAATTTAAAAAATATATATATTATTTAGTTATAACTAATTTTACAATGATCCACAATTTAAACACACAAAACCAGGACCCAGCTGACGTCCGTCACAGTATTCATGTGCCCAGAGTCGACAATGAATACATTGAATCCAACTTTCGCCATGCTGATCATTAGAATATAATCCTATAGAACAAAGTAATATTACGTTATATATATATTATTTTACTAAGCCCTATCAATTAACTCGACTTATATTCGATTCTATAAAATTAATATTACATACCTGAGCAATATAAGCACTGGGCATCTTCATTATCAGATACGCCGGAAGATTTTTCTGACATTTGTTTATCACTTTCTGAATCAGATGAAATCGCTGTACGTGACTGCTGTTTCTTCCTCCTTTTTACCGCTTTCTTTCTTGCTTGTAGTGTCAATCTTTTCTCTTCCCGTTTTTTTCTCATTTCCACCTTTTTAGTTTCAATTTCCAACTTTTTCTTTTCTTTATTAACATGGTAGTTTTGCCATGCTTCCGATGTGATGACGCTAGGAATCTTTTCTTTAATTTTTTTAGTACATTTTTTTACTACTGGTTCCGGCCAAAATAATGCTATTTTAAAAGGGGATGGAATAGTTTGTTCACCATTTTTTGATGTTCCAATGAAACCTGAAACATGTTGTTCACATTCTGTTGTTGATGTTTCAGCGATAACATGTTGTTCACTTCCTGCTGCTGATACTGACGTTTCGGCAATATCATGTTGTTCACTTGCTGGTGTTATTGATGTTTCAATAATACCATGTTGTTTGCTTCCACATGTTTCAGCTGAAAAAGGAAGATAATCTTCACTTTCTGATATTTTTGACATTTCTGTATTATTGTCTTCATCGTTTTTTATTTCTTTTCGTAGTTCAGTCCAAATTTCATAGAGCGAAGTATCTTCAATGGAGAATCGATTATTTCTGAAGAAATTCAACTTCTCATTTCCAATTTTACTTTCTAATAATTCAATTAAAGGCCTTGTATTTTTAATTTGATTTGAGGTATTAGATGGTGTATTACAAACGGCTTCAGCTGTGTTTTCATTAATATCGAAATCAAACGCAAGATTCTTTAAATCGAATGGAAATAAGCCGCATGCTCGGAAACCATTTATGATTGTTTCTGATTTCAGTTCGTGTATAATTTTATTTAATATCGGAGCAAAACAATCTTTTCGTATTTTCTCTCCATTATGCTCCATTATTCTCCAATTAAACACAGCGTCCTTCCATTTCAATTTTAAGACGTGAAAGACTGCGACATCCATGGGTTGAATTATGTGCGTTGCATTTGGCGGTAGTGCTATTATAATAATACCATTTTCCGAACAATATTTTGACAAGTGATATGTTAAATGTGATGTGTGACCATCAATGAAAAGAGCAATCGGTTTTTCTATTTCATTTTTATTCAACCACGGATTAAATATATTAGTAACGTATTCGTAAAAAGTATTTGCGCACATCCACCCAGACTCAGACTTTCCAACTCCCCAGTCAGCTGGAATACTTGCAGCTATATTAGAAGGTATTTTATCGTATTTAAATATTATCATAGGAGGAATAATAGTTCCAGCTGCATTTCCACCAAATAATACTGTAAGATTTTCCTTTTCATCATTACCGCTTACACTGTATACCGTCTTATCACCTTTACACGATAATACTTTTTTGCCTTTTGGAGACATAAAAAAAGCCGTTTCGTCACAATTATATATACGCATTGGATTTTTGAAAATTTCTCCTATATTATTATCATAAATATACTTCTGAACTTCATAAAACCATTTTTCCAGGTCATCTTTTTTTACCTTGTATCTAACGGTTGTTATGTTCTGAGACATACGAATAACTATATCTGGATGCCTTTTCATAAATAGTCTTACCCATTTTACACCCGGCCTGTTGTTCTTAAATCTGGTAGTGAGTCCAGATTCGCTTATCAGCTTCTCAGCGCTAACTAAGAGTTGTTCTTTCGATACAGGGAAACCCAATCCTTTACATGTTTTTATCCACTGAACTAACATATCTTCGTATTCGACTGGAAAATTTGTTTCAGGTCCTTTAGTACTCTTTTTAATTTTTCCTTCAAACTTATATTTTAATGTGGTTTTTGGAACATCATACTTTTTGGCTGCTGTCCTATACGGCATACCGTGTGCCACATCAAATAGTGCTTTTTCCAAACGATCTTGTGTATACCTCTTAGACATATTGATCAATTAACTGAAATTAAAATAAGCAAACAATGAAAACTTTAGGAAAAATAAGGAAAATATAGTTTGCCATGTGGGGAAAGGAAAAAAAAAACATTTTTTTTTGTTTAGAAACAATAAAAATGGTTTCTATAAATTTGATTCCAATAGTTGACACAGGGAGGAATCCTGTAATTGACCATGGGGTCACTTATTGGTAAAAACATTTATTTAACATTGAGATTTTTTATATGCACTATTACACATACTAATAATGATTTTTTTTATGTTTTATTTACAACATGAAGAAAATTCCTTTGCCCATTAACTGACACACATGGTCAACTAATGGAATTTTCAATCATTTAAGTTCCCTATAATTGACCCCACCATAATTCATCGTGTGAATATTAGAATTAGTTAAAACATACTTATTAGGTACAAAAAAAGTAATTATAAACTTATAAAACTTTGTAGTACTATATTTCCTTTTAAAGAAGTAATAATAAGGAAACAAATATGTGTACTTACCTTAACTTCTATAGCAAGAAAATGATGAATGTAATCTATAGAGATGGATTTAAAAATTGAACTCACAGTTAACAGAACAAAAACGCTTAACAACACATACCACACTAGCTTATTAGTAGACATAATGTTAACTTGATTGAATCCAGCAACCAGCGTTGCCAATTTGACTAAACAGCTGTTATTTTATGGCATTATTCTGGCGACGGTCAACTATTGGGCCGTTGCTGTATATATATATATATATATATATATATATATATATATATATATATATATATATATATATATACTTAAATGTTATTTATTTAACTAACGAATTACACACATTTAAATTTTATTTATATTATTTATTATCTGATATCTATACCACTCCGGTTATCCTGCGTTTTAAAGAAAATATTAATTTACGTTTTCTTTTGCTGGTAATCTTATATCAATTTTTCTAAATTTATATAATTCAGGAATTTTCCATTTTTATTTTAGTATTTTTTTATAGCATATTTTTGTATCCTTATTTATAGCAAATTTCATTCAAAAAAAATTAAGATAGTGGATAAATTTAATTATACGTATAATCGTTTTTAATTGTTTATTTATTTATTTTGACCATTTATTTATAACGACTTGTTTGATTTTTATTTATTTATTTTTAATGTTTTTTTTTGACTTTATATTAATTCTTTCGTACGTGTAAACGCAACTAAATTTCATGGTATTTTGTTCACAAAGAAAGATCATTATGTATCCTCCTTTAACACTTTCGGTCATACATTATAAAGTTTTGGAAAACAAAATTATAAATTTACAATACTTCTTCTGAGGTGAACTTTAGATAATTTTCAACGTATTTACATAAATATTTTCAAAATTGAGACAAATCTTCTTGAAGATAAAGAATTTTGTTGATATTAAAATTTCACGTACCATATAGAGGATATTATTACTTAAAGCGTTAAATGACGGAAACAAATTTCCTGACGTTTCTTTAACAGGATGATAACGCCATGTTATTTTTCCGTTTGTGTATATATATATATATATATATAAAACTATATAACTATATAAGCTCATATATTTTTATTTCTGTTTTTTTTATTGATGACTTTTTCTACTTTCACATGATCATATTTTTTTTTTTTTTTTTGTCTGGCGTTATCGGCAAAATTTTGTTGATCGTGTCTTCCTTCTTTCTCTAACATTGTTACTTTCTCGTCCGAATACTTTTTAAATATTTATCCGAATACCCGTCTTTCTTTCGGAGACTTCGAATTTTTAATCTGTACACTTTTTTTTTTCTCTTCGATTTGTTATTTAAATTCTACAGTTTCTCTTCTAGTTATGTCGTTAATATTAACGGTATTTCGTTAATTAATTATACCACGTATGTATCTTGTTATCCTATTAAAAACTAAACGATTGCCATAATTTATCTATAATTTTCAATCGTTATATCGGTAAGCGATATGTCTTAAATTTAAATTCTGCGTAATGATTTTTTTCTTTTAAATATGTTCAGAGACGTCTGTTGTAAATATCTCGTTATTATTTCGTGATAATATTTTTTAATTCGATTACAGCTATCGAAATGTCGGGTAGACTGTTGATGGTAAACTCGTGTAACGGTGCTATATTACGGTCGGGTCGTATGCCGAGTCTGTACGGTTTAAGTATAGATTTTCTATTAACTCCTCCGTTGTTAATAGACTTCTCGGACGGTGAACAGCAGCTGTTGGTTACAACTGGTACTAGTGAATTACCGGGCGGAATTTTTTCTATGTCTTTACGAAATATCGAAGATGAAGATAAATTTAAAAATTCGGTAAGAATACGCGCGCATTCTTAAGTAAGATAACGAGTTATAGATGAAATTATACGTGTTCGTTTTTGGGATTTCCTATATTATATTTTTGACTTATTGTTAAATTGTACTACGGTATTAAAATTAAAAAAAAAAAAAAAAAAAAAAAACACAAAAACCTTTTTCCGTGGATACCATATCGTTATTTTGAAAAATCGACATTTCGCACATATTTACACAGTCCATTATCGAGGCAGAACATCGGCTGACTGAACTGTAACGTCTGTTATTATTTAATAATTTAATTCTAGTAAACAATCTCCTAATAATTCGACAAATAAAATCAACCTAACTTCTCCACGCGAAATTAATGGGATAATAAAGACGTTAAGCAATAAGAAGTCACCCGGTTATGATCTCGTAACTGGACGTATTTTAAAAGAATTACCAAGAAAAGCGTTAGTCTAACCTATATTTTTAATGCTATTTTACGAATTCAATATGTCCCAATATTGTGGAAATTTGCTAATGTAACAATGGTCCTAAAACCAGGTATCACAAAATGTCTCCTCTTATCGGCCGATTTCACTCCTTTCAATTTTAGCTAAAGTACTTGAAAAACTTCTAGAAAAAAAAATACATACGTGTTTAAGCAGGAAAGATCCGAATCATCAATTCGGTTTTCGAGCTGGCCACTCAACCGTGCAACAAGTGTACCGACTGGTTAACGAGATTGAAGAAACGTTTCAAAATAAAACAGTAACCTCGGCTGCCTTCCTTGATGTGCATCAGGCTTTTGACAAAGTTTGACATCCAGGAATTCTTTACAAGTGTAAAAAACTATTGCCGACTCGGTATTTCAATATCTTGAAATCTTATTTAACAGACTGGTATTTCCGAGTGGTAGTAAACGGAACTGAATCACAAATACAAAAAATCGAGCCCGGTGTACCGCAGGGAACTCGGTCCACTATTGTATCTACTGTTTACCTATGATATGCCAGATGCTGATGATGCACTAACAGCAACGTTTGCTGATGATATGGCAATTATGTCAACACATGCGAACCCACAAAAGTCCACAGAAAATCTACAAAATAATTTAAATAATATCCTGACATGGTTGAATAAGTGTTGAAAATTTCAATAAATGAAAATAAAAGCGGTCACATCATTTTCACAAAGAAGAAAATTGAACGTAATAATTATCATATAACTATAAATAGCAAACAAATAAACACATGTTCATCTGTTAAATATCACGGAGTACACCTAGAGGAAACACTTACATGGCTGCAGCATATTAAGACCAAATTAACAGAGCTCAATCTAAAAACAAAGCAACTCCATTGGCTGCTTGGACCGCGCTCTCAATTACAGGTTGCAAACAAAGTATTGGTATATCGCATGGTGCTAAAACCAATATGGTTGTACGCAGCCGAACTATGGGGATGTGCGTCCAAAAGTAATATTAGTAGAATTCAACGCTACCAAAACAAGACGCTGAGGTCGCTGGTGGGAGCACCTTGGTATGTATCCAATTATACGTTACATCAAGATTTACAAATCAAGTACGTTACAGAAGAAATAAAATTAGCTGCCGCCAATCATTTGTCGAGATTGGAAGGACATGAAAACGTGTCCTTGCACTAAACCTTTTACATCAACCAGTAGGACGCAAGAGATTGAAAAGAAGAAACGTTGTTGATCTGGTGTGAATGATTCAATTAATGAGATCGTGCTGATGGGCTGATCTTGATAATCATGATCCTGTCATCACTACTATCTAGTAAATGACTATATTAGTCAGTTCTAGATGTGAAGAATTTAAAAAAAAAAAAAGCAATCATAAGAATTTTTGGCAACATTAAAACTAGAGCTTAAATCAAACTGGCGAATTAATGCTACAAAACCGGAAAGTGAAAAATCATTAGACACGTTGTTGCTATTATTTTGAAGAGTAAGTTCTTGGTCCGGACTTAGGTATACATTAACAGTTATGTTAGGCCTTGAACTATTTGTGGTGGAATGTTGTCGAGAGCGGGTAGATTCCGTGTCATGGAGGAAAACTGGAGATCTACGACGACGCTTAGAATTAAGTACTTTCTTAGCAATATTGATATTCTTCCCAATTAGCCGGGTGATCACCGTCGCAGTTGGCGTACATTTAAATGTATCATTCTCGGGAAACGCAACAATTGTATGTGTGTTGATATATTTACTTAAATTACATAATGTCGAATCGGTAATTGGTATTATCGGTTTACTTATAGAAGTATACGTATAACGAGGAATTTAATTATGGTACTACCTTGTAATAATGCGAACGTTAACGATATTCCGAATTTGCTATATTAATTTATAATTGTTTTTGCAAACTAGAAGGCCATCCTAACATGTTGACTAAATACACGTTTTTAATTCGATAACGTGAGAAGATTAACGCGCAGTAAACCACTGGATCTAATTTAAGGTAACAACTATCCACTGGGGGGGGGCGTTTAGTCCTTTTATTAAAGATTAAGGAACACCAATAAATTTGGGAATAAAATAAAACATAAAAAAAAAAACACATCATTTTAAAATATATACGTATATAGAATAAAAATATAAAAATATTAATTAGAACATTTAAAAATTGTTTTTATCACTCGTAAAAATAATTGTCGCGTTCTATATCGCAACGTTTTCTGGAACTTATTATATATAAATCGTTTTCTGGAACTTTTTTTTATATAAGTTTGATATTTAACCAAAAGGTTATTATAGTTTTATTTTTTTTTAGTTTCGCTCTTTTATCACAGCTAACCAACCACGCTAGTCCAATCGTGTCCTTGCGCTTAATCCTATTATCGGCGTTTTTTTAAATACTCTATGTATAGCCCTATTCTAACGTTACTACTAGTACAACTAGGATAAGGTTTTACAACAAACTGTCCATTCGATTTTCAACGTATTCGCTTATTATATATATTATATATATATATATATATATACATATATATATATATCGTCGTCTAGCATACTTGTTTCCGAGTTTTGCCGTCGTCTCTATTTATGTTTGTGTCGATTATGCGATACCTGTTTTGTGACTTGTTACAAAGCTACACAATGAACATTTGAAAACCGTTTGGGACACACGGTACTATTGTTATCCGCTGCTATCGGTTTCAATTTTCTTCTTTTAATGCATCTTCTTCCTTGCATTACTTGCCGGACTTTTCAAATCTTCAGAAATAACATCTTTGTAGCGCCAACGAGGACGGCCTAGCGGCCTCTTTCCATTTTTTAATACGCCGTATAAAATCTTTCTCGGTATCCGATCCTCGTTCATTCTAAGTACGCGCCCTATTCATTCGACTCGTTTTTCAGCTATCATTCGCCCTGCTGAACCGATGTTGTTTTCAGTATGTATTCGTTTGAGAGACCATCCAATTAAACCTCAAAAGGTTTCTGAGGAATCTCAAGTGCAGGTTTTCCGGTCGTTTTTCTTGTTTTTTCATTATTGACCACGTCTCGCTTCCGTATAGTGCTCTGTATACTGCCATTTTTGTTGATACTGATAGATCTTTATTCTTGAATACTCTCCGCGATAATCTATTATACGCCGCGCGCTAACATTCATTATGAGAGACAAATCTTTGCCGACAACACTTTCCAGGTATTTAAATGTGCTGACTGAGTGAAGATTGCAGTCATTCAGTTTGAAATCAGCTGTTTCACTATTGATTTGAATTACTTACGTTTTATTTTGATTTATTACGAAATCTGCATATGTCTCTGTCAAACGATGTAATGTTGTAGCTCTTCCGCTTTACCTCTGGTTTGAATTCGCGATGTATAATACCCATGTAGAAGTTTAAAAAGTATTGGCGCGAGAACACAGCCTTGCTTTACTCCATACCAAATTTCTCTCTACATCCAGAGTCACATAGCACAGTTCCTGTTGTCCGCTCGTGCAATAGCTTCACCTGTAGCAGTAAATATATATATATATATATTACTTATTACGTAATACACCTTGTTATACACTTTCAAAACGTTTAAAATAATAATCGATATTAACATCGAACGCAAATTATCATACGGAAATTTAGTTTTTAAAGTTTCGTTCTTTAAGATCGTTTGGTGTACGTTTTTTTCTTTCCAGGTGCAGAAATTATTTTACGACAACAGAGGTATTTCAGTGCCTCCGACGTTGATCGATTTTAATATGGACGGCATAAGCGAAGTACTATTCGCCAGTTCCGATACATTGCACGTTTTATCGGGAATTCCGTTATCGAAAAAGTGGGAATTCAGGTTACGCAGCACGATAATAACCGCTTATCACGTAACTATAAGTAGGTTAGTGTCGATCGAAAATATAATTTAATACTAACGCGAAATTATAAAAATGCGCCTTTAAACCTTTTTGGGGGTATATATTTTTTTTTGTATAATTTTTTAAAATTGTCGTGGTTCTTTTTTTTTGTACTCGAAAATTTATTTTCGGAGAAACTAGAGAGAGAGAGAGAGAGAGAGAGAGAGAGAGAGAAAATAGAAACCGAAGAAACTATAACGATAATTTATTTTAATTTTTTATAATGCGGAATAGATTATCAGATTTTTAATATTTATTTTCATTTTACTTGTAAAATTGTGTTTTTTAAAGAATTTTGTGGTTGTATATTTTTATATTTTATATTTTACTTTTGGACATCATACATCGCAATAGTAAATGAAAAATTTAAAATTCCACCAGTATACAACTTTTACAGAATCCGGAAAATAGTATTGAAGAAAAAATTAATATAAAAAAACAAAATTAATAAACAAATATATCGATATTAAATTTCAACAAATCAAAAAATAGACAGAACAGAAGCAGACAGCATTTTTGGATCATATTTTCACAATTACCATCACATATTTTAAGTAATTATATTTAATTTATATTTTTAAAATTATGATGTTTTAAAAATTTTTCACTTGATAATGGCGTAAATACCGAAAAGCTTTGTGTTTTCTTTAAGAAAATAAATATTAGTGATTTAACTAATTTTCAATTAATTTTTTGATAATTTATTTGTTTATTTATTGATTTACTTATTCGTTTATTTATATATTCTTTTATTGATTTATCTGTTGGTTTATTTATTTGCTCATTCGTTAATTTATTATTTTATTTATTTTATTTATTTACATTAACGACGTCAGTGGCAACTTTTAAAACGATTTATTTGTTTCAGTTTTAAAACTGGCTATTTCAACGACGACGATATTCTAGATGTGGCGGTCATGTTTCACGTCGGTTATAATTTTCCTTCCTATCATTATGCCGGGGTATAATATTTCTTTTATTATTGTTTTTTTTTTCTTGGTAAATATCGAATAACGTTTTTAAAATTACGGAAATCTGATAATTTTTTATATTACATATTGTACTTATAGTTCTGTGTTGTGTTTGACTGAATTAAAAGTTTTCAACATTCGATGAAATATATATAATATAATTTATACATAAAATATATATAATATATTTATATATAAGTCTCTTGGAATAATGATAATGCATTTCTAACTTTTTTTTTTCTCTATAGCGTTTACAATTTAAGTTGATTATATCTTGATTTGGTTTTTGTTTTATTTTTTTTTTTTTTTACACGTTCAGCTAGTTCTCTTTAACGATATTCTCGTTTTTGGTATCCGTATAAATCGAAGTCGATGATATATATATATATCGAATACAAACGGCAATCGATTATGCCGGACTTTTTTAACGTCGAAAATAAAAATTTTAAGAAAAAACAAAAAACATGTAAATGTCTTGATAAAACCGTGGAAGAATTTCGAAAATGTCGTTATTTCAAATAAGAATCAAATTGGAAATTATTGAATTTTAAAGTCAAGAAAGGTTGGCTGATATTTCCGCGGATATAATTAATATAATATGACGTTTAATTTGTTAAATTTAAATTTATTTTTGTTTTTTTTTTTCTTCTTTTTTCTAGCTATTAATGATCGACGGTAATAACGGTGATGTGTTAGCTCCTGCCGTTATTCATTCGGATATAACGAATTTAGTCGGTGTAATTAGAGTGAGAAACAATCCGAAATTAGATTTACTTTTATATTGGGCTTTGTCTTGCGAAGGATACGAAATGTCTAACGACTCGTTTATACTGGCGAGCATCGACAATGCGGACGAAATTAAAATTCAATATTCGGCCGATTTGTGCGCCATCCGTTTCAACGCTACCACTAAATCGTTCCTATACGGAATTAATCCGCTCATTAAATCACCCGGAATTATTATTCACGGTCTGTATCGTTGTAATTAATAAAGGAACATGTGATATATATATATATATATATATATTTATTTTAAATTACCGTTTTTATAATCGAACAACGATGATTATATTCTTAAGAGCAAGCAGTAAGCGCGAGTGTTACCATTACTTTATACAACACCGTTCCTTACAGTGTCCTAGTCAGAGGGTGGTTTTGGGGGTCTGAACCCCATCTTGGAATCAATGTGATAATAAGAAAATATGTACTCGTTGTTAAATGCCGTTTTGCATTTGTTAAACCTATTTTTTTTTTTTAATTTATTTTATTTAAATTTCGTTATTTCCGAAGTAAATAGTTAATGTAGAAAGGTACTAGAAGAATTTTGTAGAAAAACCGCGAAGAGTAGATTTTAAATTTTTAAATTTCAAAAATTACTACGTATTATTATAAAATCATTATTTATCGTTTATTTTTTCGCGGAATTTATTCTACTTTGTAACCATCTTGTTTTTTTTTTTGTTTTTTTTTTATTTACTTTTTATAATGGGGGTGCCTTCATAGCTTACCCAACGTGATATTTTGGGACTATCTACATCTTAATCAAGCTTGCTGACTTCTCTAAAAACGTCGCTATATGGGGGAACAATTGTAGGTTATCCAGATGTAAAAGGGACGATACATTATACGGAGGTATAATACTCGAAGAACGCAACAAGATAAGGTAAAGCCCCGAGACGGTGCTACAGCAGAACATTCAAAAAAGACATGATCGGGCCTGCAGACTACCTGTTCAGAATGGAGGAGACAGAAGGGACTTTCTCTAAGTTGCATACGGAAAAGACGGTCAGGCAACAAATGACATCCAAATCGCAATTTACCGATGAGTACAATTCCCTTACTACTAATCTTCTTAAAGAAATAGAACCGCGGAAATTTCGTAAGAGACGGTTGAAGTTGATAGTAATAAGTGAGAAGTGATTGACTAATGCTCTAAGTGTACATTAGCTCCCATTGATCCCTATAGCTGAATAAAGTGAATGTGATATCTTTGTGAGTTATTAAGGAGAATAACATACTATTAGTGTGGTCCAGCGACGTTAAATATTTCTGCCGTCTATTGCTTCTAATAGAATTACATATTCGACGTGTAATAAGTATAAAAATAACTCCGGTGAGTTGGATTGCTTATTGGAGTTTAACCTACTTGAGTTTTAGTTATTTACTTAAAGTTCAATTTAACTCGGGTTTACCGTTATAATTTAGTTTTGTTTGAACCCCCACCCCCTCTTCAACCAAGTCTGGCTACGCCGTATTTTTTTTTTAAAGATTTAGTTAATATATCGGCTATTTTCTATTCCTTTCTTTTTGAGTTATTTATCGCTTCCTCAAAAGTACTAGGCGCATCAAGATTATTACGGTAAATTACATACGCAATGTGTTACTTTCCTCTACCTAAATCTTAAATTATTCACTTTAGCGCGCGAAATAATTAAAAATTATCGAAGAAAGTAAAAATACATATATATATATATATGTATAAAGTAATATAACTAGATAAATTTTTACGGTGTTATATAATTATTTTTAGGAACATTTTATTTCAATCGAATGCTCTTTATTAAGAAAATAGACAATTATTTTGAGCATTAAAAGTTTACGTTCGTGTCGTTTAAAAAGCGCTTTTTGTCCACGAAAAATTATTTTTCATTTCACATTCTCGAATAATTTTCTAACGTATGTGGAAAACCTTACCATTTTAAAAGCAAAAGTACGTATCAAGTTACCGATTTAGTGTATTTTACTTCATTGGTCGTTAGTTATTTAACTTGTACACCGAAATTTCTAAGTTTTGCGTGACCGAAATGGTATTTTGAAATAAGTTTTTCATATTTATCTTATAAATAAAAGGTAAAAATATATTACGACGAAGAAATTGTGACAGCTGATTTGATGAAAAATCGAACATTCCGAGTTAGTCCATGGACGACTACGTTTCCAAATCGTCGAGATAATCATCAGTAGACTGCCTCTGAGTTATACGCGACTCGCTCGTGCATATTTTATCAATAGAATTTCGGTTTCAGTGTATATTCCGTATGTGGCGTTATCGTCCCCCTAAGTTCTAATCCGTTTTCACTCATATTTCTCACAAAAAAAAACGTCACTTAATCTTACGCTTTGTTCCTTCACTTCCACACTTCTTCAAACAGGACCGTCATTTTCCATTCGACATTAATTATTTTCCTTCATCATTCAGCTTCTATTCCTCGATCTAACTCTCTTTTATTGATGCCATAACAAAACTTCAATCTGAACTTCTTCGAATTAGCTATTGGGCATCAATGTTAATGAATTGAAGTCGGCCCATATTACATTTACTAACCGAATTGTTGATCCAAATTATAGAGTATATTTATTTAGGCTGACGGTGTCCCACAGGCATCTTTTGTAAAGTACCTTGGAAACTTTTTCTACCGTATCGCTAGCCTTAATTGCTTCTCACGATACGTTAATTTAATTTAATGTTAATAATAATAATATTCACGCGAATAAATATTATTCGTCGTAGTTTTTAAGAGCGCGTGCTAGAATTTTATTAGACAATTTTTTCGAAAATATTTTTATGTTCGTTGTTCTGTTTTCGAAATAATCGTATCGACTAATTTAGAATAAAAAAAAATTAACCTTAAATAAATAAATATAATATAAATAAAATAGTTTTTAATTTGTACGTTTATTTAGTTCGTTTTATACATGCTCGTAAAGATTTATAATGAAGTTGTAACGTCAATATAATTTTACAGGACCATTAAATATGGATATTGATCCGGAAGATATGGAGGACGAACTGATTGATAAATATAACCCAGAGAAGTAATTATTCGGAATTTTAATTTTTATGATTTGTTTTTTTTTTTTTTTATATAATTTTCATTATTTCAGTTCTATACAAATATTGTATATACATAAAAAAAAAAGCATCAAAATGGTATAAATATAAAATTATTTTATAATTTTTATTCATATATGCATACATTATATATATATATATATATATATATATATATATATATATATATATATATATATCTAATAATCATAAAAAATAAGACTAACAATATCATTTGAAAAAACCAAATATTATATGACTGATGTAAAAGAACGCACCTCGATTTGCACGGACGTATAAAAAGAGTCCGCATATTCAAATATCCGAGGGGGGATTTATACAAAGAAAAATGCGTTGGATGAAATAGTTAACTCGAGAAAGAATATGATTAAATCGACTATATATATATATATATATATATATATAATATATATAATAAAAATCATCCTCAATAACATCTAGGATAGACGTTATAGTGTTTAAACCGTAATGTCGGTACGCGTGTGAATGTTTAGCGACGAATGTAAGCGTAAGGAAAATGGAAAAAATCGAAATGAAGGAAAAAGGAATAAATACTCGAAATTCTGGAATCAAAATTTGATCATGAAATATATATATAAAAAACAAAAGAAGGGTGATAGAAAGTAATAAGAGCATACTGAAGATATTTTCGGGTGCTTCGGAAAAAAAGGAATTTAAGTTATTTATACGGTTACTTGAAAAGAACGAAGATAAAACATTTTAACAAAAGGAGAATTTTTCAGTATTAGGATAGCGTTGAGAAAATTTAATATTACAGAGGAGGATGACATTGCGCATATAGAAACCATTGTTTTAAAAGTAAAATTAATTTATTCGGGAGCAGTTTCGAAGGAAAAATGAGTAAGAAACGTCGACAAACTTGAAGAAGAAAATATGGAAACGATGAAGAAATATCGAAATGAAAAAAAGAGGAATCGTGAAGATATTTTACGCGTGGTCCGTAGACGGCGTTTTTTTCCTTTTGATTTATTTTTTGTTTTTGCGATAATATTTATATTGCGTAAGATTGTAGATCAAATAATTAGATCGATGGTTAATAGTTAAAAATTATCATATTTCCGCTAGATCATTTCGTTTATTGTATTAATATGTTATTTAATTATTCGTCATAATTATTTTGCATTAATATTTATTTTTATTATTTTTTTTATTTATTATTATAATTTTTTTTTTTTTTTTGGCCTATATCAAGCTGAACTTTTATTTAAGTGTTATATATTAAAGTTTAATTAATAATAATATTGCGCCTTAAAATGAAAAGAAAAATAAGAAATAATACTTTATAATCGCAGCTTAATAGAGATAACGCAGTGAATATACAGCGAAAGATATTTATTAAAAAGTATTCGTCTATAGGACAATTTTAACGAGAAATTTCTGGAAATACATCTTATACATCGTTACTGATTATTTCGATTTGAAAAATTTATACGGGTAATTGCGTAACATCCAAATTATGTTGTAACAAATCTGTTGACGAGTAGGCGATTAATATTGGGATACGAGCATACAAATATCCGATGGCAGTGGAATACAAGGAAGCCTGTTTAGGCAGTAACATTCGCCGCTTTATTAAGTTTAAATCCGGAGTGACTAGGAATCCGATACTAAATGAATTTTTAGACATTTGTCCGATATATGGAATGTCAAGAACTGACAATCAAAAATGGACAGTTCCGTATAGCTAGGAACGAACTAACACTATCACTATACACAACGTACTGTACTACCGAAGCACGTTAAGGAGATAATCGCGAGATTTTTAACAATAGTCATTAATTCGACCGTGAAATCGGAAGCGTTCCGAGCAAGTTTGAACTTTTGGACTATTACATTTTCAATGACAAAGGCCGCACCGATGATGAATCGAGTCGCGTAGTTAGTTTTACATATATACGAAATATGTTCGAAGTAGAATTATTATTATTTGATTTTTCGTTTGATTTGAATATTATTTTACAGAATCGTTACTGAAAGACTTTTTAAAGTGCACGATGAATTTTCCGATGGAAAAAATATCGAAAGAACCGTCGAATACGATAATGTCGATAATAATTTGGCGGCCGAATTTTCATCGAGCGAACGTGAGCCTTTGATCGATTTATCTGAACAGGATCGTCAAAATAATTGACGCTATTAATTCCGGTAATAACGAAGAATATTTACGCTAGATTCTGAGATTTGTAATTCAACTTAACCCTGACGTATTACGGGAGAGAGTCGTAAATTCTGCGAGAGAATATCCCATTTTTTTCCCAAAAACCACATTTCGATAAAAATAACTAGTAATGTTTTTTTTTTTTCGAGAAAATTTTGAAAAACTAGATTCTAACTGTAAATTTCGCTACTATTTATACCTATGCAGAAAATATTTATCACACTCATTCGAGTAATGCGCTGTTCTTGTTTTTTTTAAGATCAAAATGTAATATCTGTTCTTATCAGTTTAATATCTGATACACTTCGCAATGCAGAGTCAGCATATTAAACTCATCTTGTTTTTTGTTTTTTTTTTTAAAAGGGATGAACCTAATCTAGCCAGGTATTGTGCCAGTCTCGCTTTTCCCTTTAATTCTAATTCCAACTAGCCGAAACAAAAACGAATGTAGCCTAGCCTAACCGAATAACCTAACCGACAAACGAGGCTTATTAATTAGATACAATAATTTCGGAATAATATTAATAAAAGTGGATATACGAATAAACCCGAGTTTACGTTTTAAGCAACATGCCGTGTCCGTCATCGGAACTAAACTAATTCTGACATAGCTACTACCTTAACTACATTGATAAAATTACGTCTGATTGGTTCTCAATTAACCGATCACCGTTCTCCACGCTCGATCAAGTAGCCATCTTCTCTGTTGAAGTTCTTGAATTTTTCAATATCTAAGGCTTCGCTAACAAATCTCAACGTCTCTGTTTAATATTCGATGTTGCAACGCACGGTCGGTATATTAAACTAATTTTTGTAAAGGGATGAATCTTAGCCAGGTATCGTGCCGTTCACGGTTTTTTTCCGTTAATTCTAATTCTTAACTGGCCGAAACAAACTTAAACGAAATGTGTAACCTAACCGAACCTAATGAACAAACTAGATTTCTATTAATAACAACAAAATATTTACATTCCGCAAAGTAATGTTTCATTCCGAGAGGCGAAATGATAAAAACGTGATTTTTAAATAGAATGAATTACATATATAATATAAAATAACTTACGGTAAACATCTTTTTAGATTTTACATTTCGCGCATTAACACAATTGTCGTTTAGGAATAAACATTCCCTTAACTTAATAAGTTTTCTTTATTAGCGCGTAAAGTATAAACGTAACAGATATTAATGATACGCATATTTAAATGTAACTAAAATAATGGATGAATTTAAAGAAATATAATGAATAAATTAAAAACGCGTAAAAACGATTAATTTACAAATAACAAAAAGTACGAACAAAACACGGGAAAGGTAATTTCGAACAAACCGTCTCTCCATCGAGTAATACGAATAATTTTTAAACCAAAAATTAATACAATTTAAAGGTTTATTATCGAAATAACGTTTAAAATTAATAGTTTCGTTTTTATTTCGATAAAATAATTTTAAATCATTTTTAAACGGCGTTCAAAATAAAATAAACTATTCGAATAAAATAATTATCAATACTATCGATATAGCCGGGAAAGTCAGAAATTGACCGTTACAATGCCGAAATTTCTCTCTCGCGTTTGTAAATATAGAAATGTATAAAATTTCAAAATGGTGATTTATTTTGAAATCGTTTTTTTTTTCGAAAAATTAAATATTCTGACGTAGTTAAAAAAAAAAAAAAAGCGACTGATGTGAAGATAATAACATTTCGCGTATAATACAGTTTTTTTATAGACGATTAGATAATTTATAATGCGTTACATAAAAATATTTTTATAATTTAAACGTTCTATCTTAATCAAATATACGTTTTATCATAAAATTGGGAATAAAAAAAAAAAAATTGAAAATATTTAAACTATATTATTAACGTAAATATATTAAAGCGGATTATTATTGTTATTATTATTTTTTTGTGCAGATGTTAATCCGATAATACCTTTGTACCGAGAAATGGAGGCAGAAATGAAAGAACGAGCCGATAAAGAACAACCGGCTGATGATAGAGAACAAAGTAATGCGGACAAAAAAGATAACGAGGAAAGAAAAGAGTAAACATAATTTTGAGCTTAATTTTATACTTTTTTTTTTTTTTTTTTTTTGGACTAGGGCTAAACCTTTGTGGCCAGTAGATTCTAATTTAAGGATTACATAACAAATTATAATTTTAAATTCAAATAAAAAGAGAAATTAGGAATAGTACTTTATAGTCGGCAGCTTAACAGATAATGTATGGAATAATGAATTTCGTACTTGTTCGACTGTGAATCGAATGTATCTTTTTTTTTTTTTTTTGCGAAGATTTTCCCCTTTTTGTAAATTTAATAAAGTTTTCAATATGTACATTTTTATATCGGACATCATTATAAATTGACCCACGTACATCCGAACAATGAATTTACTAGATTATTTGCGCAATATTTAACTGCAGAGATCTTCATGTTGGTAATGTTATTTTTTAATCTTCTTTCATTCTTGATCGAATTTGTCACATTGTCACATGTGTAATCAGTAAAATTATACTAGCCAATAAGTAGGAGCGCCAGATGATATAATGACGCGTTTGTTGTCAATTGCTAATTTTAACTGCTTACTTCTTGGCAAAGTAAACCTAAATCCCCAATAGATATTTTTGCCATTAAAGTCACTACCAATTATATAGTTAGGCTCTAGTTTTTAAAAAAGTACTAAATTATTTTTGCATTGTATGACGCTTTGATGGACAATAAACTGCAGACACAACAATGATTTTGTTTAAGATACAATTTATCGCCAAACTTTTCTCTCCTCATTATCTTCTTTGTCCGCATTACTTTGTTCTCTATCATCAGCCGGTTGTTCTTTATCGGCTCGTTCTTTCATTTCTGACTTCAACTCTCGGTACAAAGGTATTATCGGATTAACATCTGCACAAAAAAATAATAATAACAATAATAATCCGCTTTAATATATTTACGTTAATAATATAGTTTAAATATTTCTAATTTTTTTTTTATTCCCAATTTTATGATAAAACGTATATTTGATTTAGATAGAACGTTTAAATTATAAAAATATTTTTATGTAACGCATTATAAATTATCTAATTGTCTATAAAAAACGGTATTATACGCGAAATGTTATTATCTTCACAATTCAGGATGTTTTATATTTCTTTTTATGACAACTCCTGTACCTCCATGTGCTGTACCACCAGGATGATTAGTGTAGTATGAGTCGCCAACAAATGTGACACGTCGTGTAGTTTCAGATAACGGAAGTATGTCATTATTTAGTGTTAGATACATTTATATTCTTGGGTATGGTTATACCATTAGTATTTCGAGTTACAATTTTTAAGTAGCTCATTAAGTGTGTTGCTGATTACTTTCACTCAATGACCGAGAGATACATTATCATTATCGTTTTCCGGATCGCCGCAGATTATTTCTGAGGGGGAGTTGTGAACATAATTAAATATTGAACCCACACTCCAGCGAGCGCTGGTTCTTAATATTATTCAGTATACATTATAACTACTACAAATCAAAGAGAAACAAATAAATAAAAAACCGAACGCAAGGAAACACACGCGTTCGGTTAAGAAGAGGTACTGTTAGGAGCTCGCTCCACCTGTGTCAGAGTCGACCTGGTATTGCAGTACAGCGTGCGAAGAAAATTTATTATAAACGAACGTAGGGGATACATGACAATTTCATACAGCGCTCTGTACTTCCCGTTGATTTTCTTATGTTAAGTAGGTGTGTTGTAATCAAAAACTCCGACTTCTTTCCATTCTAATGAACAGTGAATAGAAGGAACGAACATCATAATCTCAAAATTAAATTTAAATTCTTCGGTGAAATTAGAACTCAAATTTTTGCTCTGAAAAAATTAAAAGACACTATTCAAAAATTTGTCAAAAAAAAAGATGGGAAGAATGCGATACTGGGCGACACAACTACAGCTCAATCCCAAGAGTATTACATAGACAGAAACTCAAAATTACCTGTCTACACTATCAAATTATTAACGGGAAGGTAGAGAAAATTTGGATCTTATCTATTTTACTTTAATTTAAATAAAGATGACGAGTGCAAATATGTCGCAGTAGAAACTACTTGTATGTCTTATCTCATGCCACATAAGTACAATAAATATAACGAATAAACTGTCGGACAATGTAAATTATTCGATTTTGATGTACTACACAAGAAATTCCAGGGTTACTAAAGTTTTCTACTAGAACTTATGATAAAACTTTTGATCACAAAATAAAATTATACGTATATAGGCTAAATATATTTCTTTATGTGTGCGTATGTATATGTGTTTACGTGAACTTTCTGTGTTTAATTGTTCACACGACAACTGGTATATGTTTGCACATACATGTGTATGTGTATATGTACCATAGATAATATTGTCGATGCATGCAGTATTTATGTTTAAATTATAGTATAAATATTACCTACCTCATATAAGAGTTGTAAGTGCACGATATTCGATGAGAAATAAAACCGTAAAACAAATTTTAATAATAATAAAGTATTAATGAAAAAAAATATTATATATTTTTTATAAAACACACACACACATACAAAATACAACGCAAACTTTTATAATATGTATACAAGTTATTAATGAGTAGTTTCCCGAAAACTAAAATATTTCGTTCAAAAATTAAAAACATAATAACATTACATACAAAACAACAACGCTCACATAGACACACACACATATATATATACAAACTTATTAATATAGTAAATTACAGTCTTAAATACGAAAATAACACGTACTGCAATGATATACTACATATTATTTAAATTTTAAGTCCGAAATTACAACAAATTATAAACGTCTACATATATATATATATATATATATATATATATATATATATATATATATATACACATATATAACAACGGTTCGTGATATACAATTACATTCGCCCACGTAATTTCGACTATAATTGAAATTTAAATCGTGTTAGAAAAATTTATCGTGGAAGATTTTGTGGGCTCTTGACCGATTGGGAACCGAGATGACACGAAAAGAACGGGGTATTATTGATAGATGTAACTGCGGCGATATTCAAACGTCTGCTCATATGCTATGCTGTCCACTAATGGACAAACAACGTCATATACATACTGGGATGATTAGTGATTTTTTAGGACACGGAAAGTAACTAAGTAAGTGTTAGAAAAAGGACACAACATAAATTAACTAATTAATATATCTGTTCGACAATAATCTCACTTCCTATATCGATGTAAATATAATACGTACATACGAATGAGCGTAACTAGTAGATATTATTATATAAAAAACTAACAACGATAAAGACGATTATGTGCGTCATATTTTGAGTTAGAATTTTTGTTTAAAGTACAGTCGGTGGTTGACTACCTCCACCCTCGGCTTTACTTTCTAACGAAAATGGCGGAATTCTACAATCGAACGCGTAACCGTCTTCTCGTTCCAATCTGAATGTGCCCCTATTTAAAAAATAATAATAGTAATGATATATGAATGTGTATATATATATATATAATCGGTGTGTATGTTGTTCGCCATCGAACATCTTGTTTTTACGTACAAAATGAGCTAACATGCAAGCTAATAATTATATAGATCGCGGGTGAGCGCCATATTATGTTATACGGAGTGGGATGCCACTATCTTCTCTGTGTTAATTAAGAGTTAGACGATGATAAAAACTTTATCAAATTAATGAACACTTGATCGTCGAATTAGCGGTATATATTAAAATAATATTAAACAACGTACGTATACAGGTTAATTTATTTGACGAACACCTTTTTCGCTCAAATGAATAATCAACAGTTAGGCTAAATTGTTTTTTAAACACAATACAATAGTAATCGTTCAGATTAAATAAGTATTCTCATTTATAGGATGCTCATTTAGAACACAAAAGAGCGTATACATACTAAATGCGAGCGGGATAGATTCTGTAGCCGTTTTAAAATTTAATATTTATCTTATTCACACGGCGGGATAGTGCGGATGTCGACTTTTAATCGTCTGATACCGTCATTGTTATTCAACTGCTTCACAATCTCAGCATGTACAAATTGCTGCAAACGATCTTCATGCATTAATGCGAAATCCTTAATAATTCCCCGAACAAAAGTAACGGAGACATATATGTGTATATAATCATGGGGAGAATAACGATATACGTAAATTATTGCTCGCAGGATCAAATTATTTGTCTACCTTGTAGTATAGGATTTTCTGGCGCATGCACATAGTAGTTTACCATATATATATATATATATATATATATATATATATATATATATATATATATATATATATATATATATATATATATATAGGCTTATAAATAATATCCGCTTGTGGATGGTGACCAGTGATGATCCACGATCGACGAGTCGATATAATTCTTTTGTCATAATATTTGTCTAACATACCCCTTCCATGTAAATCGTTTGTCCGAACATACATCAAGATATTTAGCAGATCATGCATTGTAGAATAATTTGGTTATCAAAGGATACACGAACTGTGAACCTGTGTGTGGATATATAAATATGATCTGCACGAATTTTATTATTAAGCTTTATTTTCTAGATTATCGCCCATTTATAAGTGCGGCAGACTGCAATTTTGCCGTTACTGCAAGTTGACTATCACTGACTGAAGTAACGCTATATCATCTGCAAATGTTCGAGTTACTGTTGTTTTATCCAATGACAAATCTTTTGTATATAACACATATAGAAAAGGTTCCAGTACGCACCTCTCCTACATGTATACAATGAAGGTTTCGTACAGCATTCTGAAGTGTTATACAAAATTGTCGATCGTCCAGATATGATTCCAACAGTTGACAAAGATTATCTGGTAATAGTTTCCTCAACTTGGGGGTATTTGAGCCATTGACGTTAAACTTTGTCACTGTATTTTTTCTATTTAAAAAGCTTTTAGTTGATCGATCGTAGAGCGCAGTTTTCTAAAACCAACTTGGTGGAACGGAACATCGCCTACAGCAAATGGTAACTAGCTTTCGTGAAGTTTATAAATTGCCGATAACAGTGATATCGAATGATAAAACGTAATTTCCTGTTCAGGCTTACCTGTTTGCTTCGGCATTATAATTTAAGTTGTTGTAAAACACATAAAGGCCGTGTTTTAGACGCATACAAAACGCTGAAAATATATGTTAGCATAACAATGCTCTCCTTTCATAATTCTTTCAGTATTCTGGCCGAATTTCATTTATAGCGATAAAACAATAAACTATTTACCAGATTTTCCCCGTACAAAAGTTTATTTTTCAAGATCGTCCTCCGTCATTATAAAATTTAGTCAATTTATTCCGTTTTTGTTTCAATATGATGAATTACGCTGTAAATTTAATTTATATAAATTTTTCGTTTTTATTTATAGAAAAAACATCAGTAATATTAGGTAGTTAATTCGCTACTTTAATTTTATTGTTACAATTAATCACGAATATAAATTTGTCCACGTTGAGTTATCAACTTCGATTCGTAAATTGATTAAAATTAATATCATCGTTGTCGTGGACGTTACTCATTATGACCTGATTATTTTTTTTTAGCTTTCATAGCAAAAATAAAATATACGCCAGAAACAGGGGAAAAAATATTGTACCACACGTTATAGAACAATGTAATCAAACGTTTCTGTAATTTTCTTGTACAACACGCAGTTAAAAAATTAAAAATAGAACTTGCCACATGTGTCCACTCGGAGCTTGTAAGCTGACGTGACTACTGTATTGAAAAGCGGGTAATGAAGGCGATAGAACAGGTTCTTGACCTACAACGCCACGTCCTCGGACTGTTTCCAACGTCCCGGATAGGCTAAATATTCTCCAGTGTCTTTCTCTTAATTGAACCGATAATTCACCAAGATTTTCCAGTCTAACGCAATATCTCCACTATAATATATAATTTCATAAACGCAACATTATTCGATGACATGGAAAATATTATTTATTTCGGTAAATCAAAACCTGGCACATTTAAAATTGCAATAAAACTAGTTTACCTGAACCGATTAAAAAAGTCACTGCACGAAATGAAAGTATAAAGATGGAGGGTTGTTATCATTCAGTTTCAAAAAAGATATTATTTTCACATTTTAATAAGATTAAGAGAATTTTTTATTAAACACAATCGTAAGCTATATTGTTTATCTCTATAATTACAAATATTAATTCGACGTTTAAACGAGTGTGAAATCAATAATTCCGTCTTAATAGTAACTTTTACAAAATAAAACACGTGTATCAAAAATAATTCAAGTACGAACGTACTTGATTATTATAAAGTATAAAGTTAACGAGATTAAAATTAAATCTATTAAACATTAGATTTATGACAAATTTAATTATATCTAACGTTTCTTATCAAAGGAGAAACAAGTTGTTACTTACCCAGTAAATAGTGTTGTTCGTAGTGTCTCTCGAACCCATATAAAATGGCGTTACAGTGACACGTATATTTTCCGTCGTTTCTTTATGTACATCCGACAATTCCAACCAAGGATGGTTCTTTTTTTGCCACACTCTTAAAGTTTCTTGAGCTCCAAATGGGGGATCTATATGAGAAGATAAATTGTTAGCAACACAATAAAAATAATGAATGAAGATCCTTTTTCAATTCGATTAAATTAGAAAATTTAATATCATTATTTTTTTTTTAAATATCTAAATGTGCAATTCTGTAAATTGAACAGTAACAGAGGTTAGTAAATGCAGCATCGGAAATTCGTATAAATTTGAAATTCAAAGAGCGCCGTTACGGATGAGTACCATATTCATCGTTAGTTACCAATTACAGAACAAATTCCAACTTCGAGCTCCGAGCAGCAATCTTTCTATTCATCAACATTTGACAATTATAACGTAAATTTCTATGACACAACTTATTACATCTATTACTGATTTTGCATGAACTTTCGATTATTCAGTATCATCATTACGACATAAACGTAGATTTATTTATAACGTAGGATTGAAAATAAAATTATTAACCTTTTTCGGGATAATACATCAAAAACTTCTCAAACAGCTCGTGTTGTATCGGTTGTTTCTCAGTAGTTGTATATGGCAATATATCCTCATGCGCAATATAATCCAATCCCGGAACAGCGTATAAACTCCGATTTGTTTCTTGATTTGCAAGAAAGGTAACTGATTCGGACTGAGCTCTCTGCTTTAAACAATTATACGCACAACCGCAAATATAAATATAAACGTTTTGTTTTAATACGAATATTAAATACTATTATAAAATTTCAAATTTTCAACAAAATATAAGTTCGCAGTATTTTAGTACATTGTATAATTTACATCATTAAGTTACATTATGAATTAAAAACTTTTGTAGTGAAAAATCAATTTTAATCTATTAGTTTAACTACACATTCTATTTTTAAGGAATTTAAAATATTGAGAAATCGTTATAAAATGGTACCAATATGTTCACGTATTTTAAATCTTGCATTAAAATTGGAAAAAGTAAATATATTTTTAATAAATAAACAAAAATCAAAGTTTTAATATAAAAATCAACCATATAACTGATAAACAATCAGGTTAACATACAGCACACACTAACCTCTATATAACGAATATGAAAAATACTTATAAAACTTGGAGAGGTACGTAAATAATTGTGATAAAAATCATTTAAAACTTAAACTAAATTATAAGCAATTTATAAAAATTGACAAGAAGTAAACACGATTTTAAAAAAATGAACATGACACAGTACTTGATATCAGCTGGTATAATGGTTATATATTCAAATAAGTTAGAGGAAATATTACGCTACATTAATTAAATTAAAACTGTACCATTTCAATAAAATAATGATTTATTTTTAAACAATATTGTAATTGTTTTGTTAAAATAATGGAACAGCATTTTTGAAAATTACGAAACTGATGAAAGTAAGAATTTAAATTTACTTACAATAAATGGACAATCTCTGGAATCAATTAACGCTTGATAAAATGTATGAATTTTTCCTTTGACTTCTTTTCCAACATTCCTTCATCAGAGCTAACATCGTTGTGCAAAACACATTCATTTTAAAATAATTAAATATATGCTTACAAGTTTTCGAGTAAACAAGTTTCAGAAAATAAACTGCATATTTTAAATAAGTTTTATTTCTATTTAGTTTTCACAACTACGTAATTCAGGACGTAAACGATATAAAATTAACATTTTCTTTTATTGGTATCAATCAGCGTAAGCTGTTTCATAATTACTAATTATTTTTAAAAAGGTAATTCATATTAATTAGTTTTTGTTACCTTCCTTTTTTATTTGGCATATCGCGATCATAAACCCTAGCCAACCAAGGAAAAAGTATAACTCCCCTATAACCGAATACTCTATGAAGAAATAATTGACCGGTATCATATTTTCCTTGTAACTTAGGCGTATCTAAACGTCCAACTTCAGCCAATCTATTAATAATATAAATTATTTGATGATTATGAACCTTAGTTACACCCAATTCCATACAAATAAAAATTTTTCAATTCGTAGATATTAAAATAATATAGCTTATAGCGTACGTATAATCAACAACCAAAAGTGCAAAAATGCCTATACTAAGGTTAAAATGTTTATTTAACGGTTCAATGTAATACTAAACCATAAAAAACTTAACAGTTTACAAAATGCAACTGAAAAAATTCAAACCTAGTAAAATAAACTTTTAAACTGAAAAAAACATTCAGGAATTAATCGTAAAGAATGTTTACAACAAAGTGTCGTTGACATATTAACTTTATGCAAATATTGAAGAATCTTCGTTAAAAAAAGTTATTAAAATATAATATATGTACATATAATATGCGTTTTAATATGAAATCAGGTATAACTCCTATTCGCTATTTTACACAATTTAAACAAATTAATGATTTAATACTTTTAATCACGAAATTCCAATTACACAAAACAATGAAAACCAAAAAAAAGAGCACTCTCCTTGTATATTTTCATATTTTCTTTATATAAAAAAACAAAGCCGAATACAACCTAAAAAACATAGCATACCGCACGAGGATATTCACTGTTTGACTTCCAATAAGTTTTGTTCTTTTTCTGACAAATTCTGCTCGAAAGTGCTGGATTTTGTTTTAAAAAAGTGTATAACCATATATTTAACGTTCAATTTTCAGTTTTTTTTTTTACTGTGTTATTATTTAGATAAAAGTGGAAAATTATGATTTTTATTTCCCAACAGTGTTGGGAATGCAACTTTATACCAAAATTGATGAATATGATTATTGAAACTGACAACTTCCACAATAGTGGGTCCTTAGTGAGATATATCGAGAAGCTAATAATTATTTTATTCAAAAATACCCTATAACTATAATGCAAGCGATTATAAATTTTGTTAAACCGGGTTCCATCTTATATTCCGATTCATAGCATTGGAAGAACCTGTAGTACAGTATTTTAGAGTGTGTCGTCTACGAAATTTCGTCGGCAACGTGACTAGTGTTCAATAGGGAAAATAGAAATGATATAAGTAAACGTTAAATAGTAAAATAAACAGTAACTGAGTACAGCATGATAAAATTTAAATTCTTACTTTACAGAGTTCACAAATCCATTGTTGGAAATTTTGAAGAAAAGACGAACCTGTGGTATTCATGAAAATGTAGACAACGAGCATACACAGCGTATGTATAAAAAATATAGGTTTGTTTTTCCAACGTTATACAATTTCAAAAAATATTTGAGTAAAGAAACATTACAAATGGTATATAATGCCAATCTGATATGGAGTATTTGTTTTAAAACAGGTGGGAGTTAGGTTATAAAGGAATGCATTATTTACAAAGTAGCTTAAGAATAATTTTTAATAAAAACAAAAATTAATTTATATATATGAAAATTTTTTGGAGAAATTAGATACATTATAGCTGAAAATTTTATATAGGAAATTGTTATAGTGTAAAATTAATAAAATGAAATTAGTAGAAAGTAGAAAATAAGAAAAATGTAATATCAGAGAATAGAGACAATATAAAAAACACTGAATAAAAGAAAAAATTATGTACGTCTGATGATCTAGTACCAATATTATATAACAAAAAACCAGTTGAAACATTGAATTCAAAAAGATTAGAGATTTGAAAAAAAAAATAAAAATGTGGTTAAGAGCGAAAGAATAATAATACCATAAAAGAAAAGCCTAATATATGGGTAAATATCAAATTGGGTGGATTGCAGTTTAGGCCATTATAGGACACATATTTTTATCATATAAAAACTAGTAAAAAGTTACTTTTAAATAGGTAAATAAAATCAGATGTGCGAACAATTGTGATATTTCGTAAAAAACGATTTTAAACTTAATGACGTACTTTTAAAATTTTATTTATTTGTATGTTTACATTGTTACAAACATGACTAAGAGTGAAATTTGGGCTTTGTATGGGGTAGTGTGGCTGTCAACTTGTATGTCGATTAATTAATATTTTATTTAGATAATTATTAGTCAAAAATTATTTAAAATTATGTTGTTAAAATAAAAACAAAATTATGTTATTAAAATCAAAAACAAAATTATAATTTTTAAAAGTTATTTTGTTAATAAACCTTTAAATTCTATTATTTTAGTTTGAACATTATTCCTAAATGGTAACTCCATGGATGGTTGTTTGAAATCATGCTTGCCGCGTTGCGTTCATATTTTCGTTTGTGTTGTACGTTATTGGGTTTTGTTTTTATCATTTGTAAATTTATTGTTTTTATAGTTTGTAGATTTATTTAATATATTTTTTGTGAATTTATTATTTACTTAACTTATGTGTGTTTTTAATATATATTGTATATCGGGTTTATGTGTTGATAAAGTAAAGTTATTAAGTTGATGGATTTGGGATTTGTTTCTAATGAGGATGAAGATTATAAATGTCCGAAATGTCATGAAACCTATGCTGAAGACACGGTGAGGAATATCGTGTTCATGTAAGTTATTTTATATTATATTCATTCGATTCAAAAATTTCGTTTTTTTAATTTTGACTTGGAATGAAACATTTCTCTCTAGAACGTAACATTTTTATGTATGAATAAACTTCGTTTGTTGGTTAAGTGATGTTACATTTCGGTTAGGTTTGTTTCGGCTAGTTAAAAGTATGATTATATGAAAAAATGAGAATAGCAAAAATACCGGCTAGTTTTTTTTTTCTGCATACAATCTATTCGAACAATTTGAATAATTACTTTGGCTTATCTTAAGAAGAATAAGTAATGTATTTCCTACGGAAAACCTAATGGTGTATTTTCTTATTTTTTCAAATCAGTTTTTCCTACTTGTATTAAAATTATTTTGACATACAAATGATTTACTATTTTCTCAACATTACTTTTTCCTACTCTTGGTGTATTAAATTATTTGTAAAATACGTTCAAATTTTAAACTAATATCTGTAACTAGATGCATTTGTTGTACTGTTTTGTTGTGGATATACACCGCATGATGTGCATTAATTTATTTCACGGATAGATTACTAAAGAGGCAAAACATTTATTTTTCGAAGAATTTACAAGGATCATTTTTACTTAATTCATATACATGATTTGTGTTTGATTTTCCCTTCTACGTAAGTTACATATAAATATTGCTTAATCTCAGATGAGTAAATTATGTTCACAGATTTTTAGTTATTAACTTTTACACTGAATATTTTAAGTTTTCACATCAGCCAATTTAGGCCATCCGTCGCAAAACGAAAATACTTCCTTCTAAGATGTCTAAAGTAATTTTATGTGAAACAAAAGATTATTCTAATTTCCTTTTATTTGTGTTCATTCATGAAAAAATTGCAATAAATAAGTTGCACGTTTTATTAAAGGTGCAGTGAAGTATAGATACGGAAACCGTGGTAATTGTTACAAATATAGAAGGGGAGTAAGATAAAAGTTTGGTCCGAAGTGAGGATAAATAAGATGTATTAATGAGAAAAAACAGTAATAAATAAGATGTGTCAATGATAAAAAGTCAGAACAATCAGATTATAAAAATAATTTTTAAGAGAAGCATAGTTTGAACATTAAGATGGGCATACTCCACTGGCGTGCATTCCAGGTAAGCGAGGTAAGCGCCGCTTACACAGAAAAATCCCGAGAAAATATATTTTTTTTAAATCTTAACTTATAAAGGTATTAAAATAGGAAGCGATCACATTTCCGCTTATTGCTTCAACAATTGCACGGAACGCGTGGCGCTACATACAGTTGCTGGTTGACACACATATACAGTTAAAACAGAATGTTAGTATTATTACGAAGTGTTCTGTTTATCCAAATGCAGCCGCGTCATGTTAGTTGGTTGCACATACACACAGAAGGATTTGTTCAATACGTGTTGCAAACGGTTCTGAAAACTGTAGAGGGGCGAGGTCCGTCAAACTGGTCGAACAGGGCAGCGATTAGAACATCGCTTATTACTTACTACCTCCCTTCTGCGGATAATTTACCAACACAAAGACATACTAGCAAACGTAAACGTGATGAAAACGTGCCTATGGTAAGCGACTGTAATATCGCTTTTCGCTGGATAGTTTAATAACTAATAACGCGGTTTTTGTGTATCTACTGCGTGTGCTCCGATCTTTTTTGAAAGCAAAATGCGTGTTCGGTAATTGATTGAAAAACCTTTTTCGCGATTTAGTTTTAAAGAAGCAGTTAGAAATTATAAATTGTGGTAAGCCAAAACCAGAATTACCTTCTTTAAAAACTGAACAAAAAAATGTGGTACGACTTTTACCAGAAATTTCAATATATCGCAATATGAAAAAATTTTGTGGTTAACTGGTTATGAAGATGGTGGAAAATTGTTTTGTTGGCCGTGTCTATTATTTGGTTACTGAAAAAGAAAAATGCGTGTGGAATGAATGCGGTTAAAAAACATGAATGTTCCCAGATTCATATTTTCTCCTCCATGAAGCTAAAAAAATTTGGTAAGTCACGCATAGATTTACAATTAAACGATAACGTACGAATTAAAGTGATAAAACATAATGAAGTTGTACTACAAAATAGGAACATTTTAAAAAGATTAATCGATGCAGTATGTTATCTCGGTGTTCACGAGCTTGCTTTCTGTGGTCACTCTGAAAATACTGATTCGGATAATCGTGGGAATTATGTAGACCTTCTTCAATTACTTTCTAAATATGATATAATTCTAAAAACACACCTAGAAACATCTACAACGTTCCGTGGGTCCTCAAATCGTATTCAGAATGATTTAATTTCTTCGGTACACGCTGTTGTTTAAGGTAAGATAAAAGAAGAAATCAAAAACGCGAAGTACGTTGCTATATAACTGGATGAAACGTCGGACGTTTCAAATAAATCGCAGCTGTCTGTAGTTTTACGTTATATATGCAGTCACACTGCAAAAGCTCGAGAGAGATTTATTAAATTTATTGATGTTAGTGCAGATCGATCTGCTGATGGTATACTTGAGTATGTTAAAAGTATCATCGAAGAATACGATTTAGCTAAGAAACTCGTGGCGCAAACATACGATGGGGCAGCGGTGATGGCAGGACAAGTAGGAGGTTTACGCACAAAACTCCAAAAATTGTATCCGAAAGCACTATTTGTCCATTGTTTTAGTCATTCGTTGAATTTAGTTTTATCACAATCTGCTTCAAATATAAAAGAATGTAGAATTTTTTTTCAGACATTATCTGGATTGGGTGTTTTTTTTAGCAAATCAACCAAACGCGCACATGCACTTAGTGAATTTACTACTAAGAAAATGCCAAGAAACGCACCAACCAGATGGAATTTCTCTTCCAGATTGATAAGCACGGTTAAAGAATATCATCATTGTTTCACTGAGTTTTTTCAAACTGTTATTGAAAATTCGGAACAGTGGGATACTGAAACCGTAATATCAGCCCAAGGATTCCTAAAATTTTTCAGCGAAGTTCGAACTTTATTCTTCATCGAAATTTTTTCCTAAATATTTGCGCTAACTTATGTCTTATACGATATTTTGCAAAAAAAAAACAACTAGATATTTTATGTTGTATGAAGAAAATTCAAGAAACTCAAATGGAAATCCAAAAATATAGGAACGACGCGATCTTCAAAAGCATATGGAATTATGCAAAGTCAAAAGAAAACGAAGAATTTGTTGTGAGAAAAAGACGAAAACTATCAGAACCAAAAGATGAAGAAACACACGCACGTGCACTGTTCAACGAAATCTTTGACAATGTTCTAACTCAGCTGAGTGAACGTTTTGGAAATCTTGATCAATTGAAATTTTTATCGCTTCTAGATACAAGTAAATACGAAGAGTATAAAAAAAAATTTCCAAACGAAATTTTTTCAAATTTAAAAGAATGCTATGGGGAGTTTTTCGACGATGTAAAGCTGAAAAATCAATTACTCTCGGTGTATATGGATGACGTCCTTAATAAAATGAATCCGCATGAATTAGTGGAAGCAATGAAGGCGCCTGAGTTCGATGAGATCTTGTCCGAAGTTTATAAATTAGGTCAATTAATATTGACAATACCTAGTACAACTGCTAGTGTAGAGAGGTCGTTTTCAGCATTGAAACGAATAAAATCATACCAGAGATCGACACAGGGACAGGAACGATTAAGTGGCTTATCTTTGATATCCATTGAAAAACCGTTGTTAAATCAGCTCCAAAATGAACCTATGAGTACATTTTACGATCTTGTTATAACCGACTTTATTAAATTAGATCGCCGAATGGATTTTGTATTTAAATAAGTATTAAATAAACGTATTATCACGTGTTTCTTGTAAATAAATTTTCGTTTGATGTAGTATTACACTTCATATGGTCATCGCTTACCCTCTAGAAAAACTCACCTCACGCCACTGGCATACTCGGCTGCTACCATAATTCGATAGATGAGTTATCTACGTTACGAATATTAAATTATAAATATTTAAAGATTGCGAGATATTTTTTTAAATGAAGAAGAATAAGAACTTTCTGTAGGTTGAATACTTACGCGATATATAAGAAAGATCAAGTCTTCTGTAAAGTTGAGAAAAATAAAATTATTTATTTTTAAATAATACTTTAAATTTTAAAAAAAAACTGCCCCGCTTGTACGTTAATTAATAACAACGCAATTTTTTTTTCAGACCGGCTGTATTTTTTTACTTCATTTATTATATTTTCGAATATTGTTTTCTAGTTTGATCAAAACTTTGTTTATTTGGCTACAATTTTATTGTTGGTTTAAAGTTACTAACTTCGAGATGTAAGATTTCGATTCTGTTTGAAATTTGTACTTCTGTCAATGTAGCTTCATGAATTTTACATATTATTTTTACGTCCTTTCGATGTTAACAAAATAGGAAATGAAGATCCTTGCTTATATTACAGGACTCAACAATTTTGTATAATCAACTTTAAATTCTTCAATGCGAGTATCACTGTCTGTACGTTTTACCTTGTTACGATTAAACATATTCGTGCATATTTTAGTTTTACAATATAACCGTTTAATTAATATTTCTGTTTGACCGGTTCTTACTGTTAAATGAATACATTGAAATGGTTTGAAATCGTGTTCTCCACCAAAGTAAATGGACGAGCAAACTTAAGTTTGTGTTTCTCGTACATTGATAGGAAAACATGAATATTCACAATTCGATTTTAATCGACTATTTCAAAGATAAATAAAATAAAATTAAACAGTTTAATCTGGACTTAAGAGATTAAGAATCATTTTAAGGTAAACGTGTTTTGTGCAGACGCGTGAAACTATTTTTTAATTTTTGGCAAGATTCTCGTTAATATAAATTAAGTCGATGATTAATTTACCTGTTTTCATGTATTGTTCGTTTTATACTATAATTACGTATATACTTCTTTAATTTTAAATAATTCAGATATGAAAATAGGAAACTGCTGTAATAATATAATTTCATTTTATTTAAACGCACTGTTAATCTTATACATCTGTCGCAGGTGAATATATTTACTGCAGTTATATATTATATGTTGAACGCTTTCTATTTCATTACTTTCACAATTACATGTGCTATCATTAATAATTTGAAATTTATTTAGATAATAGGCAATAGAACCATGACCAGTAAGTATCTGTGTCATGTGATAATTTACGATAATGTTTTTATTTTTAAAACGTTCTAATACGTTAAGAAAGCACTTATATATCAATTTATCCTTTGCTAGAGTATCGTATCGTATTTTAAACTCGTTGTAAATTCGCAAATTAATTGATTTAAGAGTATCTTTGTTGATATCACAACTGTTTATTTTTTTAACATTAAAGATTAAAGATCTTTTCTTAATATGAAGATCAATAGGTAAAATCCGTGATATGGTCTGGATCGCGATGTTAGCTGCAGTTATATACGAAGAAGTTACATCAATTAGGAACTTCCGACAATTATAGTTTACGTTATGTATTTGTTGTTTAGTCATATAAGTATAATAGACACCTGCGCAGTATGAGTACAATGATTGCACTAACCCTTTGTAGAGTATTACCTTGGATTTGTAGTCTAATCCACACTGTTTTCCACAAAGAGACTTAAAGATATAGTAATATTTATTGACCTTATTATTTATGTATTCTATGTGCTTATTGCATTTTAACTTATTGTCTATAATGAAACGAAATATTTAATATGGTCAGAAGAACTGATCGTACAATTATCAATTATTATCGTATAAAATTCGGTCAAAATTTTTACCACAACCTGATACCACCATGATTTGAGATTTATTAATCTGGAGGTTTAAAACATTTACTATTACTCTGAGTTTATTAATGATATCATTACAATTAGTGATATGAGAAGATAAAGTTAAAGTTCTACATAAATATGCGTTATAAACTAAAAGTAAATCATCAGCATAGCTGTATAAACGTAACATAAATATTATTTAACTTAGAGTGAATATTAGAAAATAAAATATTCCACAGGACTGGTCCAAGAACCGACCCCTGAGGAACACCAAAATCATTCTTAGCAAATATAATATCCTTCTGATATGATCACATTACTGACCTATTTGTTAAGTAATCATGAATCAAGTTAATTACGTTAAAGCTGAAACTGTTGACAATTAATGTATCAATTATTACTTGTCGATCACAATTATTGAAAGCCTCTTCAATATCAAAGGAGATAACAAGCGACAAGTTATTACATACGTTGTTTTGAACTAAATTGTTCATTACATCTGCAATAGCAAGTTCTGTTGAAAAATATTTTCTAAAAGCATATTGGTATGGATTAAGCACAGATGTTGAAATAATTTCACTGTTTAAAAATTTGAGGATAATTTTTTCATATACTTTACTAAATGAATTTAATAAACATATTGGCCTGTAGCTATTTACTTTGCTCAAATCCTTTTTAGGCTTCTTTAACAGAGTTATATTAGCATGTTTCCGGATGTCGGGAAACATATTAAGCTGTAATAGTTTGTTATAAAGCGTAACTAACAAATTTGGGTAATAAAAGAATATAATTTTAATAACCTTATTAGTTATACCATTCGAGAATTGCGTTTTTTTTTTTTTTAAAGACGCTGTATGATTAGTTTAAGTTCCAGATATGTCACTTAAAGCTGCATATTTTTATTAATATCTGTGATTTTCCTAATTGAAATGGGATCAGTTTCTTTAAAATTAAAAAATGACTTCATTAATAAACTCATTTTCTCCCTATTGTCAGCTATGAGGGAACAATTATCATTATCACCATTAATTTTTAAATCTGGAAACTTGAACTGATCTAAGTTCGTTAAAAATTTATATGGTTTACCCCAGGCCCTGGATGAACTACGTAAGGTTCTCCAACCTGTTGTTTAAAAAATTTAATTTTGTTTTTATACAATTTTAAGGTTACTTCATATATAAGATTATTTATAAAATTTTTATTCTTAATTTTAATAATTCTCCTAACAAGTAATTTTAAAAATTCCAAGTCTTTATTCCACCATGATGTGTTTATTTTAGGTCGTTCAACTTTTGAGTTGTTTACGACCTAAAATGAACAAATCATGGTGGAATAAAGACTTGGAATTTTTAATGTATATGTGTGAATGAATGAATAATAAGTATATTTAAATTGTTCACAAATGAAAGCGGATACATAATAAAATGCATATAGCGAACATACGCTTCTCACTTGGTTACTTAGATTTAGTGAACGAGTCTTAAAGTTAGGTTATAACTATTAAGTAGACGATTTTACAGGGGAAAATACAATAAAAACCCTGTATAGCGGTAAGAAGATTATGCTAAATATTAATAATAATTGTATGCGTTAAATACTATACATAACATATACTAATATGTACAATATAAAATAAAGGAAGTGAGAAAACGTAATGAGTATGCTTATAACTATAGAAGTACAAGTGTGTAGTTATATCGTACTTATATGATTAAAAATAAATATTGTAAGCCTTATAAATAGCGATAACGTATGATAAATTGGTTGTATAGTAAATTAAAGTAGTATGCTATTATATAAAATTTTATTTGTAAGTCTAGGGTGTGTGAAGCAAATGCTTAATTCTTTTATGTTTGTATCGTAATTGAAGGGTATGGTAAGTGTAGTTAGCAATTTGTTGTACAAGTTTATATTGACTTGTGGGCACTTACGATAAAATTTAGCAGCTTGCTTGTCGAAAAGTTGATATATGTACGGGCGATTTAATGAGAAGTGCATGTGAGAAATTTCTGTATGAAAAGGAGCATTAAGGATAATTCGTAGGCATTTATTCTGAAGAATTTGTAGTTTATTGATCGTGGAGTTGCTTATACAACAAGCATAAATGATGATTGGTAAAATGAGACTTGTGTATATAAATAATTTGTTTTGTATATTTAATTTTGATCATTTGTTGAATATTGGGAATAACTGATGCAAACGAGCATGAGTTTTATCAATACTCTGGTTGATGTGATTACTGGATGTTAACCGTCTGTATAGGGTGAGACCGAGGTATTTAACAGCAGATTTCCACTCCATGTTGTCTATTGTAATAAACTGTAGGACCTGAGGCCTACATCTGAAAAATAATATAGCTTCAGTTTTTTCCATGTTAATTTTGTATTTGTGTATTTTATTGTAACTGTTTGTGAGTTTGCAGCTAATAGTATCAACTCTATATGAGGATGTGTAGATTGCAGTATTGTCAGTATAGAGGGAAGTGGTGATATTTTGTAATCGTGGCAAATCATTAATGTATAGAATGTAGAGAAAGGGCCCGATGATGCTACCTTGCGGAACACCAACAGGCAGAAATCTAGGATCAGGATAAGTGTCACCCAGCCTAACTATGAAGGATCTAGCAGACAGATAGGATTTGATTAGTATTATGAGTTGGCTAGGGAAGCTATAGCGTATGCCGTTATGCCAAGTTGTATCAAAGGCTTTTTCAATGTCTAATAATAGTAATCCTGTATGTTTATTTAGATTAAATTGGTCAGTCATAGGATCAGTAAATCTAACTAATTGCATGACGATAGATAATTGTGATCTAAATTCGAACTGTGTTTGTTTTAGAATGTTATGTTTATTGGAATACACTTTTAGGCGTAGTAGAATAACTTTTTCTGATATTTTACTTATGTTACTAATTAGACTAATTAGACGTATGTTTTGCACAGAAGAAGAGTCTTTCCCTACTTTTGGAATAGGGATTATAATCGATTTTTTCCTTAATGATTGGTAATAACCAGTGAGTAATATTAAATTTTTTATGTTTGTTAAGTATACTATAGCTTTTTTGGGCAAGTTTTTTGTCATAATAGTGTGAATTAGGTATTTTCCAGTGTAAGTTTTATATTTTAGGTGTTTTATGTGGATATGTATTTCATTCGGAATAACCAGAGAAATTTTTGAAGCGAGTGTTGGCAGTTGTACACTATTTTTGAACAATAGTGTCGACATGTTTTGTGTGATGTGCTGTAGATAATGTTGAATTTTGAGAGTGTACTAGCGTGTAATAGTTGGCTATTTTTATCAGAATATTCAGTGTCATTATTATGTTTGAGGGGTGCAATATTGGTGTATGTGTAAACTTTTTGGTAATGTTCCAAAAATTATTGCCCTTGACAGATATTGACCTAAATTTGTTATTCCAGTTATGCTTATGGTGTTCAAGAAGCTTGGCTTCGACTGCACGTGTGAAAAAGTTACACAGTTTTTTAAACTGGTTAGTTCTGTTTTTCTGATATTTTGTTTACGATTTTTAATTTAATTAAAACTTTTAAATGATATGGAATGGAACCACAGTGAGGGGTTACTTTTCTTTTTGGGATGTTCAGCTGAGATGATGTTAGAATGGTATCTGTAAGAAAGATAATATATCCATTTATTTGATCAGTAGTAAGAGGGCGTTTTTGAATTTTTATTGTGTTACTTATATGGCTCCTATACAGAGACCAGTCAAAGTTTTTGAAGTCATACATTATCTTGTGTGGAATTGAATGAAAATTTTTGTTTATTTCGAAATAGATAGGTTATGATTCGAGCTTGAAGATTGTAAAGATATAGATGTAGTAATGTAGGGAAATACGGCTTGATGTTGGAATATAAGTAGGATACTTAGGGAAAAGTATGGTTAATTTCTTTTTAAATGAGAGGTCAAGTAGAATTCTACTTGATTTATTATTTATAAAACAGTTCCAAGCTGTGTTCCTGGTATTGAAATCACCAGCTATGACAACTTTGTTGGCGGAACCCAAGAGTAGTGAGATATTGGACTCAAAATGGAGGTAGTGTGGTGGGGAATATACTGAGTACCAATGAACAGGTTCATCACCAACATGTAAGGCGATACCAACTGACCACTGCACAGGGTAACTAGAAGCACACGACAAGGTTCACGCGTATGCTCGAAGTAAATGACCTGCCACGTGGTACCCACTTAACCAAACGCAGACTACACAATATACACACGATACACCGAATATAAATGATATATTTTTATTTAGTTTACTTGTAAATTTTGTTCACGTATTTATAAATTTAGTTCTATTTTTTCCTACATTTTTTTGAAATTTTGTACTCCATGTACGAAAATAGGAAGTGGTTTAGGAATAGATGGAGTAGGAATATTTGTTGAATTTGTTTCGGTATCATTTTCATCGTCAGTTGGGAGTGCCTCGTATATATTGCGTGTCATTTTAGCATGATTATCATCCTTAACAATAGCTGACTGCCGTTTTCCCCCTTTTCACTTGAACTTTTTTGCCAATCCTTCTCGTTGATTATTCTCACTCATAACGATTTCTTCGCCACTGGCATTTTCACTTTCCCCTTTGGAACTGTTTTCGGGGAGGGAAATATTGGTTGTTGATACTATTTTGATTATCTACGTAATTATAACTTGGCTGTAAGTATTGTAAATTTTTGTCAGACTGTGTGATAACAAATACGGGCTGCGCGGTGGGAATACCCGTTGATGGCCCTGCCATATCGTGCGATAAATGCGTAGCTACCGTCGTCTTCATATCGACAACAGTAGCCCGCGCTTGTATATATGTGTAAATATATATATATAGATTATACTTTAATAAACCTGAACGTAGCGTAATAGAGAAAATTATGATACGGAATAATATAGTAATAGTAACGACAACAACAATAATATGTAATAAAGATAAAGATAAATAAAATGGTATTATCTCACCGATCTTGATATGATTCGATGAAAAAACGACACCTCCGAGTATATCTACATATATTACGAGACAAATATATTACCGATTTAATGAATAATTACGGAACACAAAACACGAACGTCGACGACTAATATACGATTCATTGATGCTGCATTGAGTAAAGACTTTCATAATAGTGATTGGTTAAGATCATAAAATCGACCTAAACCCCGAATTAATGAAATATAGGATTTTAAAAATATCTCGATTACATCTTGCAGTGATTATGTATGAAAATCCTTCCAAACTTAATTCAGCATACATCACTTGTAAGCGAATCGATAAATCCTAGCCCAGGATAAGATAACACACATACATATGTTTCCTGATATCTGGTGAAGGTTGAGGATATTAAGCTTATCAACAAATCTAATAAATATTACACGAAATTTAACTCTTACAGACCGATAACGTTGTTAAATTCAGTTGGTAGATTATATGAAAAGATCATTAAAATTATTAAATGAAATCGAATATAAAAATATTTTGCATAGAAATCAGTTTGGGTTTTACGCAAATATTCTTCTGAGATGGCTATTATTAGAAAACGTTAGGACTTTATTGTTTTTGCAAAAGACAATAACTCGATAAGTGTAGTAATAACTTTTGATGTCAAGGGTTCGTTTGACAATTGTAAGCGCTGTAAAATTATCGAAATTCTATGTCAATCCTTACTTAATAAGTACTATTATTAATTATTTAACCAATAGGAAAGTTAGAATATCGTCCGATAAATTTACTGTATACAAAAACATTTCCTGTACCTCGAGTTTCTATTATAGGGCCGACTCTGTGGAATCTTACATAATAATTTACAAATCTTTACTGTTGAAAATGGATATAATGCCGAATTTACGAGTTTTGCGGACGACCTGCGCGCCGTAATTAATCTTAAAAGACCTTTAGAAATTTATAATATCACAAATATTTATAACAAGCTTAAAATTACTTTTGATCAACTTGGCCTCGAATTTTCTGTCGATAAATCGGAAATTACGATAATTAGTATAACAGATAGGTTTCTAAATTTAAAAGTGAACCTATGAAAATCAATTTAATTTATAATAAACCATTACCCGCGGTTAAATCCTTTAAATATCTAGGAATTATTCTGGATGATAAATTAAAATTTGATAAACATGTAAAATTCCTTCCGGATAAAGATAATAAAAGATTTTTCATACTCCCCTTAACATTTAGTCTAATTTAGGTGGAGTTAAATATAAAGGAAGTACGAAGAAGTAATAGAATCGATGTTTAATTATTGCTCAAGCATAATTATGCGCGTAAACTAAATTCAAATATGTTTAATAAAATTCTAGCTAAAGAAAGGAAACTTTTGTTCATCGTTGGTTCGTTATATAGAACTGTGTCCACTACGGGCAGCTCCAGTTATTACTGGGATTCCGCCTATTAACTTTTGTCTTTTTAAATTAGCTTTAATTTCTGAATTAAAAATGTTTTAAATATATTAAACTTAACTTAGTTAAAACTAACGTATTAGAATATTTTATATATCAATTTTTAGTATTGAAACTATAACATATATTTAATAGCGAGAATTCTGATTTCACGATAGTGTATAGGTGATACGGGAGATGTTATTTAAGCTTGTATAATAATCCTGTAAGGCACACCTTATCGAACGCCTGACTGATATCCAGGAACAATGCAGCGCAATAACTTTTTTTTTTCAAACGTTTTGTCGATGGCATTCACTACTCTGTGGTCTATCGTTGATTTTCGAAAACCAAATTGGTGATCTGGAATAAGACCTTTTTCCTCGATTACATCCATTAATCGTTTTAATAATATTTTTTCTAGTATTTTTGACATGACCGGTAGAAGACTAATGGGTCGATACGAGGTGGGTTCATTAAATGGTTTTCCAGCCTTTGGTATAAGTATAACTTCTGATATTTTCCACTGAACAGAGAAGTATGACAACCTTAATACGGCATTATTCAACATACACGTAGATTGAAAAGGAAAATATCATTGACAATTAAGGTTGAGTCTCATTGAAGAACACCTTACTACTAAATGAATAGATATATATACTATGCCGTACATGATGTTTAATGCTAACTTTAGCAGATTAGCTAAAAAAATTAATTAATCAAATTAATGTAGATTTTTTTTTTTAAATCAGTAAATATACGAAAATGTGATTTTAATAAATTTTGAACTTAAATTAAAACCGAGAACAATTTTAAATTCACACAGACGATACGTTTAATAGTAGACTCGCTCGGTAAAGTAAAATTATAAATTTATAATCTTAAACGTTTATTTCTACAAAATAATGATTTATCATTGAAGTATAAAATTATGTATAAGAATGTTACATATGAGGTGAGGACGGCTAAAAAACGTTAAATAAACAGAAAAATTACCGGTCTGCGATTAATAAGATTTTAGGGAACCAGAATTCCGTTATTAAAGAAATTACGGTCAATGATAGTAAAATATCTGTTCGTGGTAATGAATATTTAGTCGCCCCGACATTTTAATAAATATTTCCGCGATAGTGTTGTAAACTTGTTGAACGAATTTTGTCCCGATCTAAACTCTACGGACAATGTTTCCCCAGGTGAAATAACATTAAGTTGCATTTATAGATTTTGTGGATGAGGATATTAGGTCAGCTATTTCATCATTAGCTAATAAACCTTCATTCGGTTCTGATAGTTTATCGATAACATTGATTAAAGATAATATTAATTTTTTTTTATAAAATCTCTAACATATTTGTTCAATGAATCGATAAAATCTGGTGTATTTCCGGAAGTTTTAAAATCAGGTATATTGACGCTAGTCTTTAAATCCGGGATTATTAAATCAGACGTCTCAAACTATAGAACAATTTGTATATTGCTAACGGTTTCAAAAATTTTTTTGAGAAGTGTGTAATTGAATGATTTGGGTAAGAACGGCTACTTCAGTGCGAACCAGTATGGCTTCTTAAAATTTAAGGTATCGCGCTATTTGATCATATTTCTTACATTACCGAATGTTTAAGTGATGGAGAAAGTCTGCGGTTGCAGTTTGATATACGTAAAGCCTTCGATACTGTGAATCATTCTATTTTATTAAATAAATTACATGCTTGCCGAGTGCGAGGATTTTTGTATAGTGGGTTTAATTTCTTATCTTAGTAATAGATCCTACATAATGAAGTTGAATAATGTATGCAGCGATAGTCTAGTTTCACAATATGGAATCCCTCAGGGTAGTGTTCTCAATCCGTATTTATTTTTAGTTTATATTAAAAATGATTTATCTACTTTGAAACTCTACAGTAGAATTTTCAGTTATGCGGATGACACCGTGTTAGTGGCGGATTCCCATTATGCGCATATTTTAGAAAACTTAATTCAAAAAGATTTCGATTGTATCGCCAAATGGTCGAATAATAATGGATTAGTTTTAAAAATGAGTAAGACTAAATATATGATTTACATATTTCAGCCATATTACACTGATAATACTTTATCTATGTTCATAACTAGAGGCTACCTATTGGGGGGGGGGGGGTTAAGTATTTATAGGATGATTACGTACAAAACCAAAAAACGTTTGCCAAAATCAAATCAATATCCGCAGACTTATCCATGAATATATCCATCCATATGTACTTTATCTGCGGAAAAGCGCGCCAAACGATTTTTGCTGCATACCTAAAACAATGTAGGCGCCAAGGTATATGTAACGCGAAAGGACCACCGAAAGTGATTTGGTCGAAAAGTTGGGTGTATCGTACTACGTTTGACTAAAGGGCATAAAAGATAGCCTATAGACTTTAATATGGTCAGGCCGATTTTTGAGTTAGGCCTTAGTTTTTTTTAAATCGCGATTTATGTTTTAAAAAGTTCATTTTTGAACTATTTTGGTGGGCATAATTTTCAAGATGGATCAAAACGGTTCTCACTGTTGGAAATCTCCCGTATTAGTAAATGCCGCAAATCTCTGACGATGGTCATAACACTGGATGTTTTTGCACCCTGTTTTTCAACCCTGGATGAGGGATTTTAAGGGTGGTTTTAGGCTAGATTTTGTAGCGACAATTTCAAATCTACATAGGGGTCGAAGAGATTAAGACAAATTTTATATATATATATATACATATATATTAAAAAAGTACAATTTTTTCGTTTGAAAACTTTTTCAATCCTCCAACTAATGCATTATCCAACTATCATCAACATATCGATCAAACGTTAATGGACTACCCAACATGATAATCGGGAGTATTCCTTTAGAAATTTTTGGATTCTGTTTGAAATTTTTTTTACGGTGTTTTCGCCTTATACGATAGATATTATATAGGGATGACTATTTCCGCAGTCGAAATCGTTTAAAAATGTTTACGTCGTGTGCTATGACCTGCCAAAGGTGGCAAGTCGGCAATTTTTATTTCAGCTAACCGATTTTCAACACTTAATAATTCGGCGATTGTTGAAGATAAGATTGAAATTTGCACCACGGTTCAAATTTACTGGCTGTTGTAGAATTTACTATTTAAATTATTAGCTACTATAAAGTTTTTCATATAAAATTTGCATTGTGTTTTGTTCTAATTACAAATTTCCCGCTCTCGCGATAAAAATACAATGTACTAAAAACTGCAAGATGTGTATAAGAAGGGGGTACCATATGGAACAGTTGAATTTTTTTTTCGTTTTTTTTAAATTTATACGATACATTTCATATAGTAGTAGGCGTCTATAGAGTTCGAATGTTCTATAAGTAGATGAACCCCCGACATTTTTAATTCAAACTTGGGAAAACAGTGACGTTATTACTCGACGAGTATCTGTAAGATTCATTTAATAGGCCACAGCATAGGGATTAAAATCCAATTTAGAAATTATGGAAAAAGAAAATTTTTGGAGTTTTGAAAATATTCAACTCGCTCTAAAAACATCATTTTCAATTTCAGCGGTAAGATTCGGTCGGTATATTAATTTAAACTTTTTCTAGTAGATAAATCCTGATTTTCGAGACGATTATATAAATTTTGTATTTTTAACGACGATTTTTCGAAAATAAATCTGAAAGCACTCTAACCAAATCTAGACCATCCAAATATCTTAAATATAAAAGGGAAAAATATCCGACCTACAACTACCATAATATCGGAGAAAAACCGGCGACTTTCCATTTTGACACTTTACAACTCCATACCCACACGCCAGAACTACATTTGATAGCTTAGCTTGTATATTATTATTCACTGTATAGTATAAAACTACCAACAAACAATCCGATCATCCGTCGATTTAATAAGGTGGTTTATTTTTATATATATATTTTTTACATGTAAATATAGAGGTCCATGAAGAAATGCAAAGGTTTATTTAATTAAGTAAAAACAAATCGAGATTTTCGACAAATTTTCAACCCTTAGTAATTCGACCAGGGTTGACGATGAGTTGGAACTATTTATTACACGGTCCAAATTATCCTACTTTGCATAGTAAAAGTCTGAAAACGCCGCAAGGGGTCCAAACACTTTATCAAAGATATTTTCCAACCCTTTATCAAAACTCTTTAGTTTTTTTCACCCCTTTACTACCCGTTAAACGGTTTTTAGTGGTTGCGCGAGGGGGGAGTTAGTAGTTAGATTTGTAGCGACAATTCGGAGACGATTTTTTCGTTTGAAAACATTTTCAATCCGACTACCGGGAGAAAAGTTATCTAGGGTTGAAGAGAAAGTGGCAAATTTCCTTATAGTTATATGTATGTATAAATGTATAAATGTAAATTATAAATAATAATCCGGTAGACAGTGTTCATGAAATAAAGTATCTTGGATTGGTTTTTAATAGTAAATTGGCATGGCGTAAGTAGTTAAGAAAGCGAGGAAGTTAAATTTATTATTTAAATCGGTATAAATAAAGATATCGATAATTTATTTTCCGTAATTAATTTTTATTCGATATAAATAATTGAAAATTAGACTTTTTATAAATACAACCAGTGGCGAATCCTCCATGTTGCCGGTGTTTCCGGCGGAAACATGAGGAAAATGGAGTATGAACTAGTTACAAGTTTGTCTTTTTAAAATTCATTAAACAAATCAAAAATAATAATTTTTCTATGCCCGATAATGGCGCAATCTTTTGGTGAAGATTTTTTCTCCAATTATTACAGAAGATAGCGCTGTTACGCTTCGTTGTGAAAGATCGGTAGCTGTAAATTAACGCTGGCTAGTTTTGTACCGGTTTCAATTTCGGAAACAATACCTGTTGTATGTATTTGATCTTGCGTATACATCGTTACGTATATACGGCTATCATGTTCACTATACATGAAAATCTACACCAGCTAATTAGAATTGACTGTTTCCTGTTGGCGTATCGGAAACAGATACATACAGCGCATGCGCACTACCAATGTAACTAGAGGTCAACCTGTCTAGTAATTCAGTAAGTAGGCAAGCGATTTTTTTCCGTGTCGTGTAGGGTTATCATTGAAATTAATGAACTTTGAATTCAATTTTTTGCTCGAAGAATTTTCCTTAATTCTTCCCAAGGCTGATATTTTATTTAATATTTTACAGAAGAAGATTTGTGATATCGGATACTGTAGAAAACAAATCAACGATTTTCTAAATTATTTAGATGAAATGCGTAAAAACTTCGATGTATTTTGGTGCAAAGTGGAAAAATTGGATAATTTAGAAGAAGCATCGTGTTCGAAAAGAATCCGGACAAATGACACGTTTGTCCTCGATAAAAAATCATCGTACAAGCGTCTCTTTTGTGAGATAATCGACACTTTAAAAGGGCAGATTATTGACAAGTTTTCTCATATTGATAAACTTGAATTTTTGTCACTTTTGGATTTTGAAAAGTATTCTTTAAGTTATTTCATAGTCAATTTTTGTATATAATTTCTTTAATTTAATCGACACATAATATTGACAATTTTATTTGTTAGACCAGGGCACATTACCCACATAATTTTCGATATAAAATATAATATTTGCGTTAATTTTTGTAAATGTGTTTGTATAAGGGAAAGGTCTACCGGAAACAAATTGTAATGAACCACGCTTCGCCACTGAATACAACGTAATGATGTCATCGGAATTCCGGATATTTTCCATTTATTATTATTTTCTGTTGACTTATTGAAAATATGTTTTCAAATGATTTTTAGATTTTAATGATAAAATTTTTGTCATTCTGTAAATCCTTTAAACGTTTTTTATTGTTTTTTTTTTTTTTTTTTTTTTAAAGAATAATTTTCTCTTCTTAGCTGATAAATTTTGTTTAGACTTGTCAACTATCGCTGGAATATGTTTAAAATAAAAAATTGCTAAAGAAAATTATCAAATTTTGTTGGCGTATATTATAATTAAAATCATGGGACGGTGTGTTAAATAAGTGGTAAAAATAAATGCGCTATGAGAAATATGAGATGGCCGGTATATGGTACCGATGACGGTCATGAAATACTGCGCGCATCTACATCGTGAACCTTGCCGTCTACTTCCAATAATTTCCGAGCTACTGCTACTACTACTACTACTACTACACTACTATATTATTGCCAGGCTACTATTACTACTAATACTACAAAACTACTGCTTTTTTTAAAATGTATATTTTATATACATTTTTTTACACAGCCTGTGTCAATGCACAACCATATATCCGCACACATAAAGCGGAATACCTGCCGACATACGTACGCACCCCCGTGAACGTGCACATACACCGATTCCCATGCCTAAACGTACATATAGAGGCACCCTCTACCAAGGACATATTTACTTATCCCGTCAAATTTTGACTTACCACTACTACTACATCTACTACTATTACTACACTGTTGCTACTAGTTCTACTAGCATCACGTAACGCAAAAAGGGAATAGTTTTTTTCTAAGATGCTGTTCAACCGTTGCTAGGTGTTTTTTTTTTCTAGGGAGTTTGACTGATGTTCTTTCGACGATGTTGTCCGCCCCTCTCCTATTTAACCGGGTACGTCGCGGTCAACGACCGTGGTGACCGGTAAATTTCCAGCTACACGTGCTCGTCGAAATTGTCGACGTTATTATTATTATTATTGTCGTCGTTTATTATTATTATTATTATTATTACGAACGATACGTATCGATTTTCCTTGTGGCTCGTCATCGAATAGCGTCAGCGTCGCGTTGATTTATAGACGTCTGTCTCGTTTCATTTCTCACTTATTCCTCCAGTTCCACTAATTCGCACTGAGCACTATTCATTCCGCTCGTAGGGACGTTACCCCTCCCACTCCTATAACATCACCCGATTTTCGCTTAGCGAGAACAACCGTTAGCTCAAGCCTCAAGCTCATATTTCGGTTAGACGAGTTTGTCGGAGGTTGTTGGTTTTCTCGTTCTTAATCTTTAATATTTCATACTATTTTCTTGCCGCGTTTTTTTTGCGCGCTCGTGCTTTTTCTTAAAGAGATGGCAAAGGCCAAACGATCTCGCTGTCGCAAAATACCGCCGCCGGCTACCCTTTGGGACAGAGTTACCGATGGAGTAATAAAATTTGTCGGCGACGCAATACAATTTACAATACAAAAACTCACACCGTCTCGTAAGACGCTAATATGGGGAATTGGAGGTAAGTAAAATTTTACCGGACTAAATTATTCCAATTTTTTTTTTAACGCCCAATTGATTTTTTTTTTATTAATTCCGAGATTAATCCTTTTAACCGTAATGTCCGCTATACGCGAAATTTTAACGCTAACGAAATTTTTTATTTTCCGCTTACGTCTAATTTTTTTTTTTAATAAGTACGTTGAAAATTATCTACAGTTCTCACCTAACGGATTATACAATAAAACCCGGCGTGGAAAATTTATAATTTCAAAATTTTATAATGTATGACATGAGACTGGTTAAAAAAGAATATATATATATATATATATATCGATAAAATTATGTCCGGATACTTATATTCAGTTGGATGGCGTACTAGCGGTTGTGAATAAGGTAAAGATATCTAATAGAAACACGAAGCGAATTTTTCAGTGTCGTAACGTCTGCTACATGTGGGACGTGTATTAAACGAATTTTTTTATATATTAAAATGTCTCCCATTTTATTTATTTATTTATTTATTTAATGAAGTCACACAACAGCTAACAGCCAATTATAGTGGAGGCTTATAAATAAAATAATACAATTAATAATTTTTCTGAATTATAAAATTAAAAGTAAAAAAAAATAAAATACAAAAAAAAATACATTGAACACATTCACCAGCCTCACACCCATTAAACACAACAAAAAACTACACTCATTCACAAGTCTCACACTCATTAAAACATACATCATTCACACCCCATTCACACAATCTTACTCGAAATAAACGGATGAATAATCTTCAACAAATTAATAAATACAATATAAACCTTAACATATATACTACATGTACATTAGTAAAGGAACACATATACCAAACACACACCACATAATAACAATCTAGAACCATTAGAATAGACAACAGTGAAAGTCCTGTTCTCATCGCAAAATATGTTCGGGAAGCAACTTATTAATGAAATATCTGTTATCAAAGTATATATCTATAATACAGGGAATTATGTTCAAAAGAGAATTATATAAGCGGATAGCTGACGGCAACGGAGAACTTAAAGCGAGATTTGTTCGTGCACGCGGCTCACTAAAAAACCCATTCGATCGCCTATTTGGTCTTGGTACAACGTAGGAGATGGTTGATGTTAAATACTCACTATTAATTCTACCGTTGCATACATCATGAAGAAACCTTAATTTGGCTATTTTCCTTCTGTACTGTAAAGACCTCACATCCATTATATTTCTTAATATATCGTAACTCATATATTTAGGGTAAATACCTGATATACGGTAATATAGATATTTTAAAAATTTACACTGAACTTTGTCAATTAACCTAATGTATTTATTATAATACGGATCCCAAATAATTGAACAATATTCTAAAGGACTACTCACTAATGCATTATAAAGTGAGCGTCCATGGATCTCTAAACACATATGAATTTCTTATAATAAAACCTAGCATTTTATAAAAGCGATTAACAACATCGCTTACATGTATTGAAAATTTTAAATTGTCATCAATATTAACTTCGAGATCCCGCACCACAGATTTTTTAATTATCTGCTTACCATTCATCGTGTAAGTGAACGAGTATCTATTTCTATTTCTACAGAAACTCATGTGGACGCATTTATCATAATTGAAAGGTAAATGATTTTCTTTGCTCCACAGAACCAGCTTATCTAGATCCGTTTGTAAAGATTCACAGTCAGCTAGTGAAGATATAGGAGCATAAATTTTGAGATCATCAGCAAATAAAAGAAATTTTGAGCAAAGGTTCTTTCCAATATCATTGATAAAAATTAGAAATAGAAGGGGACCCAAATTCGAACCTTGCGGAACCCCTGTAGTAGGTGAATATGTATTAGAATGGTAGCCATTATACACAACATAGCTCTTATGGTTACATAAATAGGATTCTAATAATATTATAAAATCTTTTGACAGTCCAAGCAACTTTAGTTTATTCAGTAGATGTGAATGACTAACTGTGTCAAATGCTTTACTAAAATCAGTGAAAATACTATCAACTTGCAAACCACATTCCATGAATCTAGAAATCTGATCAGTGTATGTAACTAGATTTGTCACAGTGTGCTTCATAAATCCGTGTTGCTCAGGCATAATTTTAGTCAGTAAATAACTGTTCAACCTAATGTATATTATAGATTCTAATAATTTAGCAGGTGTACAGAGTATAGAGATATGTCGATAATTGGTGATCAGCTGACGATCACCCGATTTATATACCGGTATTATTTTAGATGTTTTAAGAGAATTAGGCCAAGTGCACTGTTTTAATATTAGATTAAACAGATACACTAAAGGCTTTTCTAATAAATCAGAACACAATTTAAATATAAACGGTGGCAAGTTGTCAGGACCAGTAGCTAAAATTTAGGTTTCAAGTTCTTGATGGCTTCATCATATTCACAAGAAGAAATAGAGTTGAGTTTAAGAATACTAGCTGCAGTTTCAGTGTCACCATTATCTAATGTGTGTCCACACAAATGCACTGAAGCAAAATAATCAGCAAAAGATTTACATATATCCTCACTGATTTCAAGATTTCTGCCATTGTACTTCATAAATGTAGGTAAAACACGAGAGTCTCTTGTTTTGCACAAATGACCAAAATCTACTGGGATTGATTTGTATATTTTTTCAACGTTACTAACATAATTTCTGAATGATAGCCGAATCAACTTTTTAATCTCAGCCCTTACTCTACTGAACTTTATGTAATCAGTATGGTCAGCTGTTCTGCGATATGACTTCCTACATTTCATTTTGAATCTAAGTTTGCGTTTTATTTCTTGTGCAAACCATGGGGGATACTTAGATCTAAAAATTGATTTCTTAGGTACAACTCTATCAAGCGCACCATAAATTTTAGTATAAAAGAAATGTGCTACCTCATTTGTATTAGTAATATTATAAATCTCAGTCCAGTCTATTCTTGAAACTTCACTTCTAACAGTAGAAAAATTGTTAAGTTTCCCAAACCTATACACCGGATAAGTAGTAACATAATCAGGTTTAATTAATGAGCATCGTTGAACAGTCATTTCTAAAGCCGGATGATACTTATCTTCCGATACCAAGGGATCAATTGCTTTGCTAATGCTAGTTGAGAGTGCAGAATTTATCAGCACCAAATCCAGTGTTTTGCCCTGGAAGTTCAGTATATTATTCACCAAACTACTGATTTCTACAAAATTTGAAAGCTTAGCCAGCTTGTCATCTTGAATATTTAAAGAAGTACTTCCGTCAACAGACAAATTAAAGTCACTCATAATAAGAACCTTAGAGTGCATGAACTTGTACAACAGCAGTTCATACAATGAACGATAAAGCTGTTTATAAATAATAACCGAGGTACTAGGAGGTATGTATATACACGCCACACAATTAGGTTGTACTCAGAAATTTTTAAACAGATTGACTCGACTCCAGAAATAGCGGTTAATGTTATTCTTTCCACGTGCAAAGAATTCCTCGCAGCTATTAAGGATCCGCCGCCTCTCCTACCTTCTCTATCATTTCGGTAAATTTCATAACCATATTGAATGAGCTCATTATTTTGTACACCGTTATACAACCATGTTTCCGTCAATCCGATCACATCGTAATTATGACTATGAATATTTAAATTAAATTGATTTAATTTGGTGTTTAAGCCCCGTACATTTTGATAGCATACATTAAGACCCATTGTAATTTTTTAATAAAATAATAATAATAATAATAATTAAAAATAGGGGAAAAGTATAGAAAATATAGTAAACGCAGCTTCAATTTTAGTTTACAACAAGGTTCCGCGAATTATGTGTAAACAATATAAATAATTTTAAACATATACATAAATGCATCGAAAATTATTCACCGAAAAATTGTATATAATAAACACCGGTATAGAATTTATTTAATTTTTAAAATTTTATATACGACTGAAACGGGTTATATAAACGAGTATACTTAATGTTAACGACGTCGATGATTGAAAAAAAAATCCGCACGATTACAAAATAAAAAAGGGAATCTCCGAATCATTACGCCTATACGGTCCTTTACCTAGTATAAATGGTATTTTTGATGTTGCTTTTCCGCTTGTTTGGAATTGTGAAATACAAGTCACAGATAAATTAGCCCCCGCTGTTTCAATTTTAGATTTTTTTATTCTTTTTTCTCAGTCCGCTGTTTTATATTCTTGTCTTGGACTTGGACCCCGTGATGTAACAAACGTAATACAATTTTCCCGCGCATCGTTTCGAAGGACACGTTTTCCCGCCGAAATTTGTTTATTCGTTTCGTTTGTTTTAAATGTTTCGTGTTTGCATCGATTTAATCGGAATTCAATCGATTTGGAGGTTTTTAATAAATGAAAATAATAATTTTTTGTGGTTTTTTTATTTAAATTGACGTAAATGTGAAAGAAAAAACTAATTTTATAAAATATCGGTTACACCGAAATTTTATTATATACTCGCCAAGTTGGATTTTGAAAAATGATTTATCATAGGTGTAGTAAACTCGAGACATTTTAGGTACGGATGGGAATAATATTCGAGCGGTATATCAAATTTTGCGATATCGATCCGATCGTCGAAATTTAATAATAACGTGTGGTTTTTTTTTAGTTACCTTTTCATTTTTTTACTTATAATTTTATACATTTAGGTGTAGGAAAAAAAACGACGACACGAACATATTAAACATATTAAGTTTTATACATAGTAATGTTTTAACGCGTTATCTATAAATATTTTTAGAATGCAAACGTATCAACTCGTGAAAATACATATTTTCGTTTTTTTTTTCTTTCGAATTTTATGGTAACGTCAGCAATGTTGAATATCCGGCCTATATTTAAGATAAAAGCTACTTGCAATTACTGTATAGCGAATGTGTTTCATTTTAATGTAGCGCCCGGTATAATGTTTCTGTTTTTAATACTTCATTTTTCATCGTATTTAAGAGTTGTTTCTGTAAGGTGGTAAACAGTCTTTTATAGTATGTATAAATTTGTGTAAATAAAAATTCCGAAAATAAAAAATGAGTAAACTCGAATACGTTGACCTAGTAACGGCGTCTTAAAATAACGGCCGATTTTAACGGAGTTTTAATTAATTTTTTGTTTTCGACGATTTTTATTCGACAAAAATTTTTGTCGTACTAAATTATTATTAAAATAATTTCGTATAATAAACTTTTGCGATTAAAATCAGGAAGCATAAGTGCAAGTGATTCCGTTTCGATTAATGTTTCAAACGAAAAATTAATAACTATCTTTACAAGGATCGGTATTAATGCTTATGTTTGCCCATTCAGTCGAACAAAAAGAAAATTATATGGCCCGGAAAATGTTATGAGAAAATTGATTAAATCTCGGAAGATTTATTAATGATAGAAATACGACCGACGTCGCTAAAAGTAATTTTTAGAGTGTGGAATGCGACTTTTTATTAATTTAATTACAAACATCAGAAATCACTAAACGTTTATTTTCTTCGGAAAATCACAAAGCTTTTCGGCAATTACGCCATTATCGAGTGATATTTAAAATAAAGATTTAAAAAACCGCAAAATATAAATTTAAGATCACAAATTTACAAGTATAAAATGAATCTTGAAAACAATCTGACAGTGACTAACAACACGATCGACTATAATATAAAAAATATATCTACAAAGCGGTAATCAGAAAATAATTATTTAAAAAAAAAAACAAAAAAAAAAAACACGGTCGAACAGTGAAAAAATATATTTTATAATAATCAAAAATCGATAGCCAGAAAATAATATACATTTTTTACAATGTACTTTTTAGAAATTAATTCTTCCTCAAAATTTACCGTTGAATTTAATTATTTTTATACCTTTCTTTTATTATTTCTTTGAGGAAGAATTAAGTTTAAAAAAGTATAAAAAATTTGTATTATTTTCTTAAACTGATTTATACCGTCTATTGTATATAGAAATTGTGAGAAATCTCTATTTTCGAAAATTAGTTACTGAGCGTTTTTAAGATGAAAAATAAAACATTAATATAAGCTGTAAATGTAGAGTACGAAATTAAACCCGTGTTTTTCCGTTTATTTATTAATTTAAACATTAATCGACCTCCGAAATTTAATAATTTACTAAATTTAAAATCTAACGAAATAGTAATTTTTTCAAAATCGTTAATTCGGTTATAATATTATCGAATCTTTAAACGAAATAGTATTCATAATAATAATTTCAATTTCAATTTATTTCGATTACACTAAATTACAAGGTTATATAAAACATAAAGTGTTTACATATCGGTAATCACTGGCTATGTGCATTATTGCACGAGCGCCGTCTTAAATTAAAAAAAAAAAAAAACAAAAAAAAACAGTTTAATAAACCTTATTATTACCGCCTTGACATGTAACTCGATTTTTCATATAATTTATTCCCAATCCACCAATAACAATTCGAAGAATAATTAAATTAAACTTAAAATAAAATTTAAAAAACATAAACACAGGAATAGGTATACACACACACACATTTGTTTACCATTATGTCTCCCTCTCTCTCTGTCTACAACAAGCCCACACTAATGCAATTCCATACGTTCGTAACATTCCCATGAAACAGTAACTTTAGAATGATCATCTTACCGCCATCTATTTCCATTAAGAGCCTGTGATTCACTAGTTAAGAATGACGTTAAAAGTTTCCTTCGTCGACGCTTGTAATTCAATAAATGAATCTTCAGTTCAGAAGGTAGAATATTATAGATCTTAGGTCCCATATAACAAGACTGTATCCTCATACGCGTTTTACTAAAATTCGGTGTAGTCGCTTTAGGAACTCCTTTAGATCTCGTTTTCCCTTCACAAATATACTATAATAAATTTAGATCGATTTTTCAAAACAAAACTTAAAAGCTGCAACACATATAACTCTTGCAACCTTAAAATTCTGACTTCCGATGTCATTTTATTATTATTAATGCATTTCAGTACGGATGTTTGCAACATTTCGATAGGTTTAATGTAATACATGGCCATACCACCCCAATGTATTAGGCCGTATGAGAGAGAATCGGTTGATACAATGCCAAGTATAACCGTCTCAATTGGCGAAAAGAACTGTTTCATGTAATAAAACGTGTAATTCAATTTCCTTAATTTTTCAGTTATGTAACCTGATTGCCCAATTTAACTTATCATCTATGATAACTCCGAGATATTTAACTTTACCCTTGTTATAATCTTATCATCCAACACTATTAAAAACCTGTCCCAATCTACTGCATTCTGATTGGTAGAGATTACATATCTTGTTTTGCTACTATTTACAATTAATTTATTATTATTTAGCCATCGTGATATCTCATTGACATCGTTTTGAAGTAAATTCTGTAATAAAGTTGGGTACCTTGAGTCGACTGTTAAAACCGTGTCATCAGCATAGCTGAATAAACGTCCGTTAATATGTAAATTACACACATCATTGATATAGATCAAGAAAAGATACGGCCCTAAAACACTACCTTGAGGTGAACCCGAATTTCGTCACAATCACTATAGTAACCGTTTATTTTCACTACATATTCTTCTAAATAACTCTTGAACCAGTCGTTTATACTACCTCTAAAACCATAACTTCTTAATTTTTCAAGTAATATACCGTGATTTATCGTGTCAAAAGCCTTACTTAGGTCGAAGTAAACTGAAGTTACCGATCTACCTTCGTCAAGACATTTTGCAATATATGACACATGTTCGAACACAGCGTCATCAGTCCCCTGACCTGGCAAGAAACCGAATTGACTTTCACTAAAGAAGTTTAATTTACGCAAATAATTTATGACAGTATTTTTCATACATTTCTCAAAAATGTTGGAAATAATAATAATAATAATAATAATAAGGTATTTCTGTAACGCTTACTCGGTGATGAATATTTTTAATTTAACCGTTTTTTTATTTATTTTGTTTTCGAATATAGTTGGAAACAGAACTAACCTAAACATCGAAATAAAGTAAGGATGATATATATATATAGCTATTAAAAATTTCACCGATTTAAAAGTATATATTAACAAAGCAATGAAATGAAAACAGCGTTAATCGCTATAAAATTTATTTTCTTTTCGCCAAGCTTTTCGATTTTTACATCATTTTCAAGCGATACAAAAACTTTACAAAAATAAATTAACAAATATATTAATAAGAACTTTATATAATATATATATCTCGATTCATATTGATTAGCAATTAATTTAAATTGTAATAAAAACAAGCTTAATGTGGAAAAGAATATCATTAAGCAAATTGCCATAGGTAAATACAATCCGAACATAGTAGATTAATTATGGAACAAACAACAAAAAAAATAACAGTCCTGTACGAAAGAATAAAATAAAAAAATAATTATTTAGGATCAATTAAATTTATATAGGAAAATACGCGTATAAGTTTTTTAAAATCTTCAAAAAGTACAATATCACGATAGCGATAAATAATAATAAAACATTATTTAAAATCAATTTGCAACAATCAAATAGAGGAGGAAAATCGGGAGTATACAGAATAAAGTACGTAAAATGTAATAAGTTTTATATAGGTGCGAAACAGGATGTTAAATAAATAACAGACTAAGTGAATACTTTTATAAAAATGAAAATGATGATAAGTCATTTTATGGAAAACACCGTGAAGAAGAAAAACATAGTGTATAGAAAACATTACATGTAACAATTTTACACATAGAATATAAATTTAAAAAACGGAAATTATTAGAAAAACTACAAATTATGAAACATAGAAATAGTTTATTAAATAATACGATCAATTTCGACGAAGAATTAATTTTAAAATCGGTTTTATAATTAAAAGTTATTGTAAATATAAATTTTTTTAGTAAATTAAATTACATCCGGCTAATCAATATGAATCGATATATATATATATATATATATATATATATATATATATATATATATATATATATAAGTTCTTATTAATATCTCTGTTAATTTAATACTTAATTGACTGGTACAACAAGTTTTGGTTTACAAGTTGGACGAACTTAAACTGGTGGGGTAATAAACACAACTAAACTCATAATAACAACCTTAACCTGCTTAAAATACTGATAATTCAACGTAAAATACGCAGGCATAAAGAGACTTGCAAAATAAACTGGAAGTATGGGATACCAAAATTTTTTTAACACACTAATTCTTGAGATATTACTCTGAAATGGAAATAACCTTTGAATACCTATTAATACTAATAATAATAATAATAATACAAATAAATTCTTCCTATGAAACAAAATAAATATATTGTTTTATACTGTATAACAGTATATTTAATAAACACATACTTCTAATTTCACCGGCTACAGCACTTTGTAGATCTAACGTAACTAATAAGGTAAACATCGGTAAATTATAATGTACGTAACAAAATAAGCTAATGAAAACGGATTAAACCACTTTAAAAAAATGTATATATGTGCGTGTATTTATATGCACTGACAATAGCGTATGTATATTTTTTCTTCATATAATTTATATATATATATATATATTATATATTTCATTTATGTTGAGTAAAGGGTTAATTTTGCACGAGGGAGTGAGAATAAAGGTAGTTGAATTTTCCGCTAGAGTAGAAAAATGAAAGTTAAGTTTGTGCAACGAACGAATAACCGTTGTTACCTTCAGTGGGGTCTCATCAACCTAGGATGAGTAGAGGGAATAAGTTGTTCAGAGTTGGTTCTGACACCATCTTGATGACGATGAGGTTGGACCGTCGCTAACTCCATTAGCGATTAAGTTTACGCGTGTGCGTTTCTTGCGTCTGAATGAAAGGCAGAATATTACCGTAAAGGCTTATGGGAGCTATAAGAGAAGTTTTCTTGAAAATTGTGTTTGGCTTGTGTTACTGAGTAACATTACACTAACGTCGTTGTTTTATGTTTGAGTTAGGTCATCTGAGACGACAGTTGTGTGTGTGTCTATATATATATATACAATATTCAAATACTTACTCATTTCAGTATGCTGGTTCAATTATATATATATATATATATATACAAAATATGTGTGCATAAAGTTTTTGTATCGCTTGAAAATGATGTAAAAATCGAAAAGCTTCGCGAAAATAAAATAAATTTTATAATCATTTATTTTGTTAATTCATAAAATCACTACCGTCAAATATATTCAACATTTAATAGTATATGTTTGATATTACCGGCAAATGATCGTGCAACATTTATTCCGATTGAAATAAGACAGCCGATAAAGAAGACACCGCGAGCAAGGAAACAGCGTAATATCTTCGATACACGATATTAAAAAATATGCTGAAAATTAAAATCAATATAAAAATGAGAAGGTATCATCAATGAATACGTCAGTCTTGCGGTTTAATTAAAAAAAGGCGAAACAGGTTAAACGTAAAAAACTAAATAATGATTGACCGGAACCGATGAAGAAAAATCAAACGCTTTCATCTCAGTTCAGTTTTTATACTTCGCATCCTGATATCGAAAACTCGGAATATACTCAAAATAACACCTTGTTCATCAGAGAAAATAAAAATTTTTACTCCGAAAGAAGTATTCGAATGCTTATACGTAAAGTACGAAAAAGCTCTAGAGTTGATAACATCATCGGGCCTCAGTTTGTAACAATTAATAATTATAATTAATAATTAGACTAATAATAACGATAAAAAATAAATCAGAAATAACTAGTTGAGCGATTATGTGCACTTCTTAGAATTCGTTATTAGACATTCCTAGATTATGTTATACGGTCGACATAACGCTTATTATGTGTGCGTGCAGCTTTCAGTAATCCGGTCGTGTTCTTAAATTTCTATTGAAACAATAGAGCGAGGTTAATCTATTAATTTAAAATCTTTCGCGAAATTTGTCTTAAAAGGGAAACATTAAAGAGAATCGCCCAATAGTGAACTGACAGGCGTATCTCTTATTACATTACTTATATGCGACGCGCTGATGGAGGTGCAAAAAAAAAAGGATTAATAAAATATACACATAGTTCTCTCTCCGAAGTAAGAACAATAAACAATTGGCGTCTAAATATTTTTTTGAAATTTTATAAAAATTCGAAACTGTACATTGGCGACGGATATTGTTAGTATTGGAATATTTCCTTAATGTGATTAGAATAATTTTCTTTTTTCTACGATTTTAATTAAGTTGCTAAGTAAACTAAATTGGCCGAACGTTGTAAATCTGAGATCTGTCCTTGCCCCTGGTTTAGTAACGTTTACACTGCGAAAAATAAAAAAACGCGGTTTAATATATTTCGTAAAAATTCTACGATAATCTTTGACGGGAGCTTCTTAATTAGTATAGACGAAATTTTATTACAGAATGTTTATACTTAATTGATTTAATAGTAACATAAATACCTTTCGGAGTGACAAAAATTATTTTTTATCAGACAGCTTGAACATGTTTATTGACTGTAGATATTCGAATTTTATTTGTGTCCGATAATTGTAAGCAAGGTGCAAATTTTGACCACTTGATCATATTCGTATGCAAGTAGTTCAGATTTTTCATCATCATTATAAACGTAATCGCTTCGAAATACATCGTAGAATGATGACTAGAACAGTGTGCTGCCCAATTACTTTTCGCTATTATCTTTCGTGTTAAGAACGATTTCAATTTATAAGTCGCAAAAGTTTGATTAATAGATTTAAGATTCGTTTTAATATTCGAACGCGGGGAAAGTATAATATTTTTTATTATTATACCGTCTTCTAATATCGTATTTTAAACGGTAAATTGAAATAAGAAAATTAGTAAAACTATAAAGACCAGAATTTCAGCATTGTGTAATTTAACACGATATGATCGGCTATATTCTCGAATTGAATCGCGTATAATGCGGATTATTTCTGTTCAACTAACATAAATATTAATTTCAATCGTCTCGCTTACACCTACATTTGCTCTTTCATTTTCACTCCCACATTGTTATCTGAAAATTTTCATTTACCGTAGTAGGTCATTTTGTTTTCTTATACTTAAAGCCTCGTAGGACATATTTTTTTCCAATTTCATATTTCGAATTTGCTTCAATTATGATTTCGATATTTGTAATGTTTTTCAACATTACTTTTACCTTATTCAACTCTTACCCCTTATGTTTTCCTCCACTATATAATCCGGTAACCGGTTTAATAATTAACGTATATCGATTAGTTCGTCAAATTTTGACCTCACTACTGGTAATCTATATTTTAGCGGTTTTTCTCAACTCGTAATTTTTTTTCTATATTTTCCACAATTTGTAGAACATTTTTGTTCGTTATATGTTCCTAAATCTTTACAGTAACGTTTTTAATTCGTTATGTTCTTTTAATAAATCTTTCAATGATTTTTCCGTATTTCTATCTTTATTTATTAAATTTTTAAACATCTTCATTGTAACCGGTTTAATTTCTCGACAATACACACTTTTGTCGCTAGCCCCCAAGTTTGAATTCCGTATCTCAATCTAGATTCAACCAACGCTAAGTATACACTTCAGTGTTTCACGACTGACGTAATTTCTTAATGTGTACAATTTTGATTTTGCATTTTTTTTTTCAACATTTTCTATATGTAGATTCCATCTAAGGTTATTATTATACCGATATATATCTATGTTTGATTATCAGTTTTATTCTTTTGCCCCGTTAGTGATTTGAAAAATCATTTTGATATCTATCATATAACGCGCGCATTCGATGGAATGCATTGTTATTTTTGGTTTATACACATCATCCCCCGGGGTTTCTATACTTTTAGTTTTAGTTGTATTAATATTTAATCTATCGTCACGGGAAGGCCATTTACTTGTTTCTATCGGATCCGTTTGCATGAACTTGTCCGCTGTTTGTGTATCTGTGTGTGCTATCATTAGCGCCCCGATCATTTGCAAAAGCGAATACTTTACTATACTTCATCATATATTTCTTGCGTATATTATATACAATAATAGGTGCCGAAATACAACCTCTTGGACTGGTATCTCTACACAGACTATTCTACTATTTTGTAAATAATTTTTTTTTTTAATGCGAATTTTGCAATATCAGGTGATAATTGTCATTTCTAACTTCCGAAATAATAAATAAAATATATTATATCGTCTCTTCTCCCAGTGGATAGGAGACAACCAATAGATAAACGGATTGTTACTTCGTAAGTATATAATTAAAATTAAACGTATGTTTTAGTAAGAGTAGAAAATGAACGGTTATTGAAGTTATAGCCGCTTATCTTTCGGATACTTGCAAGCATGTAAACTATATATATATGCTACCTCACTAATCGTTGGCTACATGATGGTCGACGCATGCTTGACATCTTGACATCGTTATAGACGCAGTACGTTTATCTTGGAGGATGATGTGTACTGATTGTAGGAAGAGCGTCCCGACACATTTTCTTTTTCGTCTTCTTCCAGGATAGCAGCGTGTAACATATCGGAAGTATATTCAGATTAGTAGGCGAAGTTTGTTAAAGAATCTGCGGTATTGTTGCACTTAACAAATGGAATATCAAGATGCTTGTGAAGAGTGTGCTTCGAGACATATCGAGAAATCGCTACTATCGTACGAAGAATTTTTAATTGCTTTCTTCGCATTAGTGCTAGACTACTTGCTTTAGTATTGCCGTATCAACTCTATCCCGTATTTCCAGATTGGAGCACGTGAGGTATATCCGCCTTTTAAGATCTAGACTTAAAGCGGATCTTCTTTCTATTAACGGGTAAAGCATAATTGGCACGTAGATTCGTTTAGAAATTTGCTCAACACGAGTATAATTTTTAAACCAGCTTTGTTCCCTACCCGTTATCTTTATTATAATTTATTTAACAGGATATTAACCGTAAGCTTTCTTGAAATCTACGAAATATTACTATCACCTTATTTACAATTTCAGCGTTTAACTTCCTCCGCGCGAAGTATGCCGTTGATGTTGATCGTTTGAAATCCATTACTGTTCTTTTTGTATTTCTTCGAAATATTTAATTAACCTTTTCGTTACATATTTTTCCGCGGCATTTATTGCAATAGTTTGCGAGATCATAATGGTTTCCATTTTTATATACCGACCTAATTAATGATCGAGCTTGATGGTGTATTTTAACGGTGTATTTTAACCTATTCTCGAATGTTCTATTTATTATTACCGTTATAACCGCGGAAATATTTTCTTCTATATTTTTTATATCCTTCATTCTGATATCGTCATAACCGTGCGTTTTTCAACAATCAGTTAATTTCTTCAATAATATCAGCTTTTGTTGCTTTTGCTATATATTCGTACTTATTACTTTTCTTCGTTAATGTTATTACGATTGTATACAATTTTTTGTATCTCGCGTTCCGAATTATATACAAATTCCTTAATTACTTCTTTTATTTCAACCCCAAAAACCTTATTACGATATCATCGATATTTTATTTTTTCTCTTTTATTTTATTGATGTTATTCCAAGTTTTTCTTACATCACCTTCTTCCGCTTGCCTAATACTACTTATCGAGAACGCATGTTGTTGTGTTTGTATTTTATCGTTTACACTTTATTGCTGATGTTTACATATCGCTTAGTACTGGATTAGTTGTATTTTGTTTATTTTTATTTTATTTTTTTTAATAGTTTATCATCGCGTTCTTTTAACATTTCTAATATATACATATTGTTATCATCCAGTATTTGATATGAACTCCTGTTTTTCCTATAATTTTGTTTTATACATTCTTTACAAGTTTGCCTAAAATTCTGCATTAAATCGGAGTATATTTCTGTAGCGGTTTTATTAATCGCATTATTTTCCTCCTGATCTATCGATTTTAATTTATCGATATACTTTTTGTTTGAACTTTGTTGTGACAACCGTCATGTAGTTTTTTTCCGGTAATTCCACGTCGCAATAATTGCGATATGAAATTTTTATTTTCGTCTTTATATACTTCTACGTTTCCTATTTACCTGTTTTGTATAAACATAACCTGTGTTTTGCGTAAACAGGTTTCCTTTTCATTTCTCTCGTGTATTTCCTCTCAAATTACATAATCCATCTCAGTGCCATTGTTGTTTTATAATACGGCACCTTAGGTATAATTCTTTTGGCATTTACATCACCTATAACCTTTTTGTTTTTTGTTTTCTTTAATAATTGCACATCGATAATCTCTTTTACATATTCCTCTATATCCCTCGATGGACATATATATATATATATATATATATATATATATATATATATATAGATATATATATATATATATATATATATATATATATATATATATAGATATAGTGTCGTCCGTATGTAGAATATAATTTTTCCCAATTTAACTTTTAATAAGATGCACTGCGCGCGATATGTACTTATTATTATTTCGATATCCGTATCAGTACTATATATTTAATAAACACAATTATACCACACGCTTCTGCCTCGTCTCATCTGAGTTATCTATCCGTTCATAGTTTTATTTTTATTGCATACGTCACACTGCCTTATATTTATCTCGCTTAATATCGATATGTCAGGTTTTCTTACTATCAATAGCATTTTAAATACCGGACAGTTTGCATACACTATCAGCTTGACTTAGGCAGAATACTTTTAAATGCGGTTTCACCAGTAGTGCAACTCCACTCGTTCTACGATTCTCGACAGATCTAAATACATAATAACCGGAAAATTTAATTTCTTTATTCAGCTTCGTTCACGACAACGCTACAATATTAATTTAATTATAACAAATAAAATAGTTAGCGTTCACTGCATTTGGGAATTAAGGAATTTTCCGTGCAATTAATCGTAAACTAGCGCTATTATACGCTAACTCGACTATAGTTTCAAGTATAACTTGTAGCATAGTCAAAAAACATCTCTATTACTAATATTCCTTAAACGATTAATTATAGTAAAGTTCAAAAAAGTAATTTAATATACTGAATTAAATTTCAAAAGAATGAGAAAGGAAAATCATTTACTGGAAACTGTGTAGTATTTAGTGTATCGAGTGTCTTGTATTATATATTTTCGCAATAAAAACAAAACTGCATTCATTTTACGATAACACATTAAACATTCGCCCTTAGATGTTTGACGCTCCGTAAGATGACACGTGCATTCATCGTTATGAACACTTTCAGTCACGATGTTCGTTATATATTATTAAATGAAATTTCGACGCTAACAACATTTTTTATTTTCTGGGTAATCTCTCAAAAGGTTCCTACTCTACTTACGACCAAATGTTATCGGCATCAGTGAAAAATTGTTATCGATTTATTTTGAATATCGTTCCTATAATATTTTTCGTATATAGAATATATAAAAGCGGATTGAGAAAACTCTCTCGTACTAGATGCTTTCCAAGCATATAGCGCGACATATTGCCTGCCTTTGTATCTTACTGTTAGCTTTCTACCATTGAAATAGTGTAGAATCTAAATGCAAACTTTTTTTTATTAATCCCCGAATCTAACACTAGCTAAAGTGAAAGAAATCGATGTTATCGTAAGCAGCCTGAACATCGATGAAAACAGATCGGACACTCTGTTTATTATTCGGAATATGAGCTTTACATTAAAAAAAAAAACAAAAAAACAGTTTTCATTATCAAACTGAAAGTGGTTATGAATGTGTATTTATAGAATTATGCTTAGTGAAATCTAAATTTTGTGATAAATAAGCGGCCTGCTGTGTGCACATAAATGTTTCTGTCATTATGCGTGTGAGAATGGATTTGTTTACTCGACTGACACTTGTTTTTATTATAACTCCGTTTTTTTTCATTGCAGCCGATTTGAATTAAGCTGATATCCGTCGTCTTTGTTAAAATTTGGATGTTTGAAAATTTCAATTGCTTCTCGAACAATTCTCTAGCTATATTTATCCATTCTTGATTAGATATCAAAATCGTCAAATTGTATTTACTGATGCGAAGCCACTGCGCAGATGAATCTTTTCTCTTATGATTACAATCTGATTTGTTTTTTTAATCTCTGATCGATGCTTAGTTTGTCGTAAACAATGAATTTTATATACACCAGCAACGTGTCCTTTGGGGAAGTTGATCCTTGACGCTTTGTAAATATTGTTTTATTTTATTTTTTATTTTTTAAAACACTAGTCTAACTTTATTTTTTTGAAAAATTCTGCCTGTATCGAGTTGTTTTTAATTGTATATACATTTATATAATTAGATATAATAATTAAAGGAAAAAAAAACAACGAAATAAACGCGAAACAATATATTAATAAACCTTTACGTTTCAGGCAACATGCTCATCATCAGAGCTAAAGGAGTTTTTAAAATGTTATTAATCACCAGTAAAGAGTGTTCAACGAGGAAAGTTTAGTTAACTGAACAGTATAGAGCAAGTGATTGTAACGGGTGGTGCGGTAAGAAGGAAGCAAACTTTTCTGGTTAAAAAGTTTAGCGGAAAAAAGGTGAACATAAATAATTCTAGTTTGGACAGCCATTTGTAAAGGGCATTACGGATCGTTTGGCCGAAATATTATACAGGAATAATATTGGGCCGCGGTGTTTGGCACCTGCGTAAAATTGTGTAATATATTGAAAAATAGAATGTTCTACCAGAGATGGAAGTAGCGGACGTGTACAGAAAACCATGCTTCTTAGCTACGTGGGACAAACAGGCAGAACTGTTACTGTAAAGATTAAGGAACACGTAGCGGACTATAAGTACGGACGCGTGGAAAAGTCAGCTGTGGCGGAGCATCAAGCGATTAAATGGAATAAAGTCAGGATACAAAAGTTCTGCTCAAAATAGATCGGTTAGGTGAAAGAATTGTTAGAGAAGCTTTAGAAATTGAAAAATTCGAGAACTTCGACAGAAAGGATGACTTCCGACTAGATCTAGCGTGGTAATTGGCCAATTGAGAACCAATCAGATGTAGTATTATTAATATAGTTAAGTAGCTATGTCGGAGTTACTTTAGTTCTGATGATGGATACGGTGTGTTGTTTGAAACGTAAACTCGATTTTATTAATATATTGTTTTACTTTAATTAATAAATCGTTATTCTCATTTCATACGCGCTTGTTCCGAAATGATGGTATCTAATTTTGAATATCGACCGTGAAAATAGTTTTAAAAATTATGCATATATATTTTTCGAATACCGGACGGTATCTAACTACAGAGATATAAACAGCAGCCACAACGTTGAATACTCCAGTTAATACTAACAAAAAAAAAAAAAAAAATTAATAATTATATCAGTGCGGAAGCTAGTATTCGAAAAGAGAAAGTTTAGACGAAGGTGGTTCCAAACAGGGAATCCACGCGATAAAAAATTGTTCAACAATAAAGTAAAAGAATTAAAAAAATTATTAGCAGAAATTAAAAACAAAACCCTTAATAGCTATTTAACTAAACTCTCACCCCTAGCAATAGAATTCCATTAAACAGTCCAGTACACATATTCCTCCGATAAAACATGGTAACGGATCATGGGCGAGAGATGATAAACAGAAGTCAGATTTATTTGCTGAGTACCCCTGGCAACCGTGTTTCAACCGAATATAACGGCTAGCACGGACAGGGAAATATACGACTATATAAATAGTCCGTATGAATCATCTACTTCGATTAAGTCAGCGTCAACTTCTGAGATGAAATGTTTACTTAAAACGTTGAAAAAGAAGAAAAGTCCGGTTTCGATTTAATATCCGCGAAAAGCTATAGTATTGCCGACTTATATATGTAATGTGATATTTCGCGTAGAATATTTTCCAGTACAGTGGAAATTTGGGCAAATTATAATGATTCCGAAACCTGGTAAAGATCCGTATTCGGTTTCATCTTATCGTCCAATCTCTTTGTTGCCTGTTTTGTCGAAGGTAGTAGAAAAATTAATATTAATACAGCCTTACATATAATCCAGTGATATAATTCCGCAACATCAATTCGGTTTTATAGAACACCATTCCACCGCTGATCAATTACATAGGGTGGTTAGTGTAATTAAAAATAGCTTAGAAACCAAAAAAAAGTATGTACCGCGGCATTTCTCGATGTTCAACAAGCTTTTGATAAAATTTGGCACGATGGTCTATTATATAAATTGAAATGCCTATTGCCGAAAAATTTTTACCCGTTGTTGAAATCAGACATAGAAAATCGGCATTTTCAAGTTACAAGCATACCTATTCAGAAATACATCCTGTTTTAGCAGACGTTTCCCAAGGTTCTGTGCTGGCCCCTACGCTGTACTGCACGGCCGATTTCCCTACAATGGAAAACTAACGGGTGGTTATATTTGCGGATGACACTGCACTGCTCTCAACACATATTTATCTGGAGATAGCAGTAACCTATCGAAAGGCTCTTACTAAGGCGGAGATATGTTTAGAAAATTGAAATCAATGAAAACAAATCTGTGACCATCCATTTTACGAACAGAAAAGTTACACCCCTACCCGTCGGGATTAATGATGATCTGTCTGCGCGATCAACGGTCAAGTACTTAGGATTACACCTGGATATTAACATGGAAACATCGCATACAGATGGAAAAGAATTAAGATATTCGCGTTAAAAACATCTACTGGCTGATGGGAAGTGTACCGACACACAGATAATAAACGCTTAATATATACAGCGATTTTAAAGCCTGTCTGGACCTATGGGGTGCAACTTTTGGGTTTATGCTAGACCATCAAAATTCTTCGGATAATAACCGAGGCACCCTGGTATGTAACAAATCTAACGTTGCATTTACGTATAGATTATGTGGCCGAGGTTATAAAAGTTCACGCTAAAAAGACACGCAAGAAGACCCGATAGCCAGCCGAATACTCTTGCTAGAGGATTGCTTGATACCACCGGTGACATAAGGAGACTGAAACGTCAGAAACCGCAAGATCTCGTCTAGAGTCGAGGTAATCGGATAGGTATCGTTGGATACTTGTCCCCTCATATTCAATTCTCCTAAACGTACTGCTAAATGTCCTTGGTCGACGGCTCGCAGTATTATAATAAAAAAAAAAATTAAAAAAAATATATATATATTTTTTTCAATTTTCTATTTTCAGCTACATTCGTTGCGATGCTGGCGATAATGTTTCACGTGTACGTTTTTGATAAAAGTGAAGAAATTTTCGCGAAACCGCGCGATAATTTACCGATAAAGGATGGAATTAATTCGAAGGTTTTTACACAGCCACAAGTGATCGATTTAGATCGTTGCAACAAGCCTGTGTTAGTGCCGCTATGGAGTTCGGCTATAGGATTATTTTCGTCGGTAACTGACATTCAAAAAGTGGCGAACGTAGTTAATGATACGGAAGATTTTTACATTGGTTTTGGACGTGGTATGTTTAGGTTTTTGTTTTTAATTAGCATTCACGCATTCAGTTATGTATTTTGTTAAGCTTGTTATTATAGGCAATATAAATAATTTTGAAACGATACAATTTCATTTTTTTCACTTGTGAGTATTAATATATATTTTTTCACTGTCGTTCAAGTTGCGCTCAATAAGATAACTGTGAGCGTATTTAAGTAAAAAAAAATACGTTAATGTATACGCTTGTTTATATAAACCATGCATAATTTATATTTCGAATATTACACACCGATTATTAATTTAAGGACACTACAAAAAAAGTAATTAAAATCACTAAATTTTTATATATATATATATATATATATACATAACTAGGGACTACCCATTAAGCTATGGTATAATTAGGGGATGATTAGGAACAAAACAAAAAAGGTTTGCCAAAATCCGGCTAAAATTCGCCGAGTTATCCACGAATATCCATCCCCATGTACTTTATCTGCTAAAAAGCGCGCCAAACGTTTTTAATTGCGTACTGAACAATAAAAAATCACCTGTTTACGACCTCATCGCTGCGCGAATAGTAAAAGAATCGCCAAAAAAAAAAGCACTGGTACTTATTACGTACATGTACAACGCCATGTTACGTGTTCGGTATTTTCCTCTTCTGCGGTAATTTGCTAATATGATCGTGGTACGAAAATCTGGTAAATCAGCTGAAAACATATAGTACAGACCAATCTTATTTCCGACTCTCGGGAAAATGAAAAGCTTTTTCATAAAATAGTTTAAACAGTTATAAATAAATCATCAATGCGTCTTTCTAATTGGTCATTTCACAGTGAAGCAAGTACGCAGGTTCGTGATTAATATAGAGAAGATCCTAGAAAGTAAAAATATCCCTCTTTCTCGACGTGAAGTAATAAGCCTTGCATAAGTTTTTGCTTTTGGTTACGTTATAAAATGCAAGCTTTCGGATCAGTGCTCGAACATCATCCATAAATATTTGACAGAGCTTTCGAAGATGACTCAGACTTCCTATTAATCGTTATTAACGCTCTCAGTCACGCTGTCCGTTATGTATTATTAAATGAAATTTTGACGCTAACAACATTTTTTATTTTTTGGTTAACGTGAATCGTTCCAGTATTATTTTATTTAGAAGATAGCAACTTTCGAGTCATTTTCAACGGCGAATTTTCATCTATTCACAAAATATAGGCACAAGTTCTAGGGGGCAGTGTGCTGGGATTAATTTTATATCGAATATTTACTGCTGATATCCCATAGACTAATGAAACTTTACGGATGATACAATGGTAATGCCCTATATGTCCTGAAACGACGAATCGATACTTATAGACCGCTATTGATGAGATAATTCTGTGGACAGATAAATGGAAAATAGTTGTAAATGGAACTAAAAGCAGTCACGTCATTTTTATCAGAATACACCGCAAAAAAAAATAAATAAATATAGTAAAAGTAAATAGCGTAGCAGTAGAACAAACACCAGTTATGTATACATTAAAGCGAAGAAATGACCTTGAAGCCCCAGTATGGCCTTATACTATTGAGTTATGGATATAGTTCGAACAGCAACGTAAAAGCAATCCAAATATATCAAAACAAAGTATTACGAATTGTATATCCGGAGCTTCCTGGTATGTTTCCTACAATTCTCTACACAAGGATTTTAACATTAAATTAAAAGAGTTATCAAACGTTAGTCAAACATTTATCTAAGCTACGAAATCATAATAATCCCCTGGCAATCGGAATAGTTCAAAAACAGATAGAAGACTCAAATGCAAAACGATCATAAACTATATACATATATATATATATATATACATATATATATATATATATATATATATATATATATATATATATATATATATATATAAATTCTTTCTAAATCAGCTACTTCACGAGTCTGTTGTTGGGCAGCTCGGATTTCCATGCTTCTTATCCTCTTCACACCATCTGGTTTCTTATCGGTTCCAGATTTGAAGCGAAAAATCATTAGAAAAACCATTTACGTAAATCTAGATTAATTAAGAATTCTTCATTATACATACGACTAGTTTTACACCCTTCGTAATGTTCACGTTGTTAGATGTGTTATAAATGTCAAATTATAAGTTTGTTAATCGCGTTGTAGAATTTCGCATGTATTGCACAGCGATAAGACGGTTAATTTTTATTCACGATTTTTATAAAACAGATTGGAACGATATGCCGACAGAATCAAAACAATATCAAAGAATGGCTTGTACGCATCCGTACACTAAGGAGGCTATTGATTGCGCTGGATATGTGGTTTCTATTGATGGAAATACCGGTGCCAAGAAATGGGATAAATGGTTACCGGAGTCTGTTACTCAGCTACTTTGCAAAGAAAATTTGAATGAAGATCAGCAGCCGGATTGCGTGATATCTGGGAAAACGGGGGTTCGTTACCGACATGACTTGATGCTCTCTTTTTATAATAGTTACTATTACTTTTATGTAATATTCCGACCATGAACGATTGTAATTTTGAAAAAATTGAAAATACTGGAATAAGTATATATATATATATACATATATGTATGTGTGTGTGTGTAAGATTTTTTTAATTTTATATCCAAAAATATTCAAAATCTGCAACTGATTTTCTCTAATGATAATTACTGCTCGAACGTAATAAAAATTTACAAATGTATGTTTTATACACGTTCTTAATGTAGATGCTTCTGGCTGTCGACGGACTAAGCGGCGATACTATATGGGCATTTAAAGATCAGAAAATGTTCGTAGGATATATGAACGTGTACAATATTTATATGACGCACAGTGCTGGTAGAGATAGCGATTGCCCGACTATAGTGGTGTTACATAGTGTGGGCAATGAAAGTAAGTTCCCCCCCCCATATATATATATATATATATATATATATATATATATATATATATATATATACACAGTAAGGATGCGAGTTAGAATTTAACTTACGTTTAAAATTATGTGAATATAAAATATAATTTATGTTAAATTTTATATTTATCGCCATCATATCAATTTTAATAGGCTATTACAAAATAAAACTAAATTTATCTTACATATTTATTCTTATATATATATATATATATATATGTACATCATCATTACGTTTGCGTTTTTGGTTTCCAAAGATTTTATACACCAACATTTGTATACAGTTAAATCGAATGGCTTTAGAAATAAACATTCGCCTATAGATCAATTGTATAGGGTTACATCTGTAATAGAAAATTCGTTTGAAAGAAAACAGCAGTATTGTTCTACGATATTTCTCGACATATCACAAGCGTTTGATCGTGTATGACACGAAAGTTTTGTACTTCAAATGAGTAATCTACTTCCAAGTAACTACTGCAGACTTATGGAATCATATTTGGTTAATCGTCAATATTCTACAATATAAAGGCAAGAGTTCCTCAAGGTAGTCTCCTCGGACCAACAGTGTATCTTTGGTACACACTGGATCTACCTACGAATAATGAAACAATAACCGCGACATTTGTAGATGATACTGCTATACGTTCGGTTAATGGTAGTCAGGTTGTGAAGCTACAGAAAAACTTCAACGCGCGCTCAATCGTGTCGCAAAATGGACAACCGATTAGAAAATAAATATTAAAAATCTGTCTACGTTACTTATGCTTATCGCAAGCTGATGTGTGACATAAAGTCTACCTAGGTGATCTAGCAGTGTCTCAAGCTGTCTGCTAGATACCTAGAAATGCGCACTTAGATAAACGATTAACTTGGAAAATTCACATTAGAACGAAAATTAAACAAATTAAAACGTGCCTTTTATCGGTCGGAACTCTACATTAGACGTATCCTAAAACGTTTACCATATCTGCAAATAATAAACCGAATTGGACCTATGGCATTCGACTTTGGGGATGTGCCACCGCTATATAACGAAATGTCACACTCTACGTGCCGTATTCGATGCATATTTACCTAATGGCGACGTGCACGTGATCTGCAGATACAATTTGTTGATGGTGTCATCAAAGATTTCACACAAAAAAAACTAAAAACTAAAAACGAGAAGCAGCTATATTACATCGTGTCAATACAGAAGCAATTAAACTTCCGGATACCGAATTAATCCGACGCCTTAAACGCAATAAATCTGAAAATTTAATTTATAAATAGTATTTATTAAGGAAACATTCGTATTTTCTTTTTCTATCGCCTTACGAAGCAAGTTTTGTGTTAGGCGATAGACTTATTATTGATATAGTTACTTATTTAACGTTAAGTTAAACTGTAACATGTTAGATATCTAGATGTAATATTAGATAAAGGACTTACCTTCTCGAAACATATTGAATACGTATCAAATAAAATTCATGCATCCCTATTCAAATTATATCCGGTCTTTAATAAACGTTGTCACGTTATTTCAGTTAACAAACTAATTATTTATAAAAGTATTATTATGCCGAAAATGTTATATGCGTGTCCCGTATGGTCTTATGCAAGTAGTTCTAATGTAGGTAAATTACAAAAACTTCAAAATAAGTGCTGTAGAATAATACTTAAAGCCCCTCTGTACAATAGAATTGATAGTATGCATGACACATTGAAATTATCGTATGTCGAGGATATTATAATCCAACACACAAAGAGGTTTTTTGAAGGTTGTAAACTCAATCAAGATCCCATTATTAATAATATTGGCGATTATAATCGTACTAGTTTGCAATTAAAATATAAACGGTACAAACATAAGAGTATAAAGCCTTACTAGTACCAGCGTTTTTTATTCTATTTTTATTTTATTTTTATTTTTATTTTTATTATTACTTTATTTAGTTTTTAGCATTCTAATAATAATAATTATTATTCTTATTTAAGAGGCCGATATAATGTGTATTCAGGTTTTGGTGGTGGTTTTTCCTGAAATTATATTTTGTTTTGTTTGATAAAAAAAAATTGTATAATTATCTATTTTATTATATGCACGTGGTATGGGATGTAATTTTTCGATACACGTAGGTATAGTAAGTTTGTTGTTCATGTAAATTTAATTATTGAATACACTTTTTACTTACTTACTTACTGTAACAATAATAAATAACGAATAAAAAAAAATTTAAATAAAATTTAAATGTGTGTGTTTGCTAGTTAATATAAATAATATTATAGAACATACACACACACACACACATATATATATATATATATATATATATATATATATATATATATATATACAGTAACGGCCCAATAGTTGACACTTTAAGGATTATTTTCACTAAATGAATTCATATATCACACGCAATACAACATATTTCAATCAAATCAATTACAACACAATATTTGGATATTATTTAACATTGTTATTTATTTTCATTGATTTTGAACAATTTTTACATGAGTAATAAATTATTTTGTAAATGTTTACAAATTCCCAATAATTGACCCTTCAAAAATGAAAAATTCCAAAAGTTGACCACCCAATAATTGACCGTCTTAAAAATTTAAAAAATATATATATTATTTAGTTATAACTAATTTTACAATGATCCACAATTTAAACACACAAAACCAGGACCCAGCTGACGTCCGTCACAGTATTCATGTGCCCAGAGTCGACAATGAATACATTGAATCCAACTTTCGCCATGCTGATCATTAGAATATAATCCTATAGAACAAAGTAATATTACGTTATATATATATTATTTTACTAAGCCCTATCAATTAACTCGACTTATATTCGATTCTATAAAATTAATATTACATACCTGAGCAATATAAGCACTGGGCATCTTCATTATCAGATACGCCGGAAGATTTTTCTGACATTTGTTTATCACTTTCTGAATCAGATGAAATCGCTGTACGTGACTGCTGTTTCTTCCTCCTTTTTACCGCTTTCTTTCTTGCTTGTAGTGTCAATCTTTTCTCTTCCCGTTTTTTTCTCATTTCCACCTTTTTAGTTTCAATTTCCAACTTTTTCTTTTCTTTATTAACATGGTAGTTTTGCCATGCTTCCGATGTGATGACGCTAGGAATCTTTTCTTTAATTTTTTTAGTACATTTTTTTACTACTGGTTCCGGCCAAAATAATGCTATTTTAAAAGGGGATGGAATAGTTTGTTCACCATTTTTTGATGTTCCAATGAAACCTGAAACATGTTGTTCACATTCTGTTGTTGATGTTTCAGCGATAACATGTTGTTCACTTCCTGCTGCTGATACTGACGTTTCGGCAATATCATGTTGTTCACTTGCTGGTGTTATTGATGTTTCAATAATACCATGTTGTTTGCTTCCACATGTTTCAGCTGAAAAAGGAAGATAATCTTCACTTTCTGATATTTTTGACATTTCTGTATTATTGTCTTCATCGTTTTTTATTTCTTTTCGTAGTTCAGTCCAAATTTCATAGAGCGAAGTATCTTCAATGGAGAATCGATTATTTCTGAAGAAATTCAACTTCTCATTTCCAATTTTACTTTCTAATAATTCAATTAAAGGCCTTGTATTTTTAATTTGATTTGAGGTATTAGATGGTGTATTACAAACGGCTTCAGCTGTGTTTTCATTAATATCGAAATCAAACGCAAGATTCTTTAAATCGAATGGAAATAAGCCGCATGCTCGGAAACCATTTATGATTGTTTCTGATTTCAGTTCGTGTATAATTTTATTTAATATCGGAGCAAAACAATCTTTTCGTATTTTCTCTCCATTATGCTCCATTATTCTCCAATTAAACACAGCGTCCTTCCATTTCAATTTTAAGACGTGAAAGACTGCGACATCCATGGGTTGAATTATGTGCGTTGCATTTGGCGGTAGTGCTATTATAATAATACCATTTTCCGAACAATATTTTGACAAGTGATATGTTAAATGTGATGTGTGACCATCAATGAAAAGAGCAATCGGTTTTTCTATTTCATTTTTATTCAACCACGGATTAAATATATTAGTAACGTATTCGTAAAAAGTATTTGCGCACATCCACCCAGACTCAGACTTTCCAACTCCCCAGTCAGCTGGAATACTTGCAGCTATATTAGAAGGTATTTTATCGTATTTAAATATTATCATAGGAGGAATAATAGTTCCAGCTGCATTTCCACCAAATAATACTGTAAGATTTTCCTTTTCATCATTACCGCTTACACTGTATACCGTCTTATCACCTTTACACGATAATACTTTTTTGCCTTTTGGAGACATAAAAAAAGCCGTTTCGTCACAATTATATATACGCATTGGATTTTTGAAAATTTCTCCTATATTATTATCATAAATATACTTCTGAACTTCATAAAACCATTTTTCCAGGTCATCTTTTTTTACCTTGTATCTAACGGTTGTTATGTTCTGAGACATACGAATAACTATATCTGGATGCCTTTTCATAAATAGTCTTACCCATTTTACACCCGGCCTGTTGTTCTTAAATCTGGTAGTGAGTCCAGATTCGCTTATCAGCTTCTCAGCGCTAACTAAGAGTTGTTCTTTCGATACAGGGAAACCCAATCCTTTACATGTTTTTATCCACTGAACTAACATATCTTCGTATTCGACTGGAAAATTTGTTTCAGGTCCTTTAGTACTCTTTTTAATTTTTCCTTCAAACTTATATTTTAATGTGGTTTTTGGAACATCATACTTTTTGGCTGCTGTCCTATACGGCATACCGTGTGCCACATCAAATAGTGCTTTTTCCAAACGATCTTGTGTATACCTCTTAGACATATTGATCAATTAACTGAAATTAAAATAAGCAAACAATGAAAACTTTAGGAAAAATAAGGAAAATATAGTTTGCCATGTGGGGAAAGGAAAAAAAAAACATTTTTTTTTGTTTAGAAACAATAAAAATGGTTTCTATAAATTTGATTCCAATAGTTGACACAGGGAGGAATCCTGTAATTGACCATGGGGTCACTTATTGGTAAAAACATTTATTTAACATTGAGATTTTTTATATGCACTATTACACATACTAATAATGATTTTTTTTATGTTTTATTTACAACATGAAGAAAATTCCTTTGCCCATTAACTGACACACATGGTCAACTAATGGAATTTTCAATCATTTAAGTTCCCTATAATTGACCCCACCATAATTCATCGTGTGAATATTAGAATTAGTTAAAACATACTTATTAGGTACAAAAAAAGTAATTATAAACTTATAAAACTTTGTAGTACTATATTTCCTTTTAAAGAAGTAATAATAAGGAAACAAATATGTGTACTTACCTTAACTTCTATAGCAAGAAAATGATGAATGTAATCTATAGAGATGGATTTAAAAATTGAACTCACAGTTAACAGAACAAAAACGCTTAACAACACATACCACACTAGCTTATTAGTAGACATAATGTTAACTTGATTGAATCCAGCAACCAGCGTTGCCAATTTGACTAAACAGCTGTTATTTTATGGCATTATTCTGGCGACGGTCAACTATTGGGCCGTTGCTGTATATATATATATATATATATATATATATATATATATATATATATATATATACTTAAATGTTATTTATTTAACTAACGAATTACACACATTTAAATTTTATTTATATTATTTATTATCTGATATCTATACCACTCCGGTTATCCTGCGTTTTAAAGAAAATATTAATTTACGTTTTCTTTTGCTGGTAATCTTATATCAATTTTTCTAAATTTATATAATTCAGGAATTTTCCATTTTTATTTTAGTATTTTTTTATAGCATATTTTTGTATCCTTATTTATAGCAAATTTCATTCAAAAAAAATTAAGATAGTGGATAAATTTAATTATACGTATAATCGTTTTTAATTGTTTATTTATTTATTTTGACCATTTATTTATAACGACTTGTTTGATTTTTATTTATTTATTTTTAATGTTTTTTTTTGACTTTATATTAATTCTTTCGTACGTGTAAACGCAACTAAATTTCATGGTATTTTGTTCACAAAGAAAGATCATTATGTATCCTCCTTTAACACTTTCGGTCATACATTATAAAGTTTTGGAAAACAAAATTATAAATTTACAATACTTCTTCTGAGGTGAACTTTAGATAATTTTCAACGTATTTACATAAATATTTTCAAAATTGAGACAAATCTTCTTGAAGATAAAGAATTTTGTTGATATTAAAATTTCACGTACCATATAGAGGATATTATTACTTAAAGCGTTAAATGACGGAAACAAATTTCCTGACGTTTCTTTAACAGGATGATAACGCCATGTTATTTTTCCGTTTGTGTATATATATATATATATAAAACTATATAACTATATAAGCTCATATATTTTTATTTCTGTTTTTTTTTATTGATGACTTTTTCTACTTTCACATGATCATATTTTTTTTTTTTTTTTTGTCTGGCGTTATCGGCAAAATTTTGTTGATCGTGTCTTCCTTCTTTCTCTAACATTGTTACTTTCTCGTCCGAATACTTTTTAAATATTTATCCGAATACCCGTCTTTCTTTCGGAGACTTCGAATTTTTAATCTGTACACTTTTTTTTTTCTCTTCGATTTGTTATTTAAATTCTACAGTTTCTCTTCTAGTTATGTCGTTAATATTAACGGTATTTCGTTAATTAATTATACCACGTATGTATCTTGTTATCCTATTAAAAACTAAACGATTGCCATAATTTATCTATAATTTTCAATCGTTATATCGGTAAGCGATATGTCTTAAATTTAAATTCTGCGTAATGATTTTTTTCTTTTAAATATGTTCAGAGACGTCTGTTGTAAATATCTCGTTATTATTTCGTGATAATATTTTTTAATTCGATTACAGCTATCGAAATGTCGGGTAGACTGTTGATGGTAAACTCGTGTAACGGTGCTATATTACGGTCGGGTCGTATGCCGAGTCTGTACGGTTTAAGTATAGATTTTCTATTAACTCCTCCGTTGTTAATAGACTTCTCGGACGGTGAACAGCAGCTGTTGGTTACAACTGGTACTAGTGAATTACCGGGCGGAATTTTTTCTATGTCTTTACGAAATATCGAAGATGAAGATAAATTTAAAAATTCGGTAAGAATACGCGCGCATTCTTAAGTAAGATAACGAGTTATAGATGAAATTATACGTGTTCGTTTTTGGGATTTCCTATATTATATTTTTGACTTATTGTTAAATTGTACTACGGTATTAAAATTAAAAAAAAAAAAAAAAAAAAAACACAAAAACCTTTTTCCGTGGATACCATATCGTTATTTTGAAAAATCGACATTTCGCACATATTTACACAGTCCATTATCGAGGCAGAACATCGGCTGACTGAACTGTAACGTATGTTATTATTTAATAATTTAATTCTAGTAAACAATCTCCTAATAATTCGACAAATAAAATCAACCTAACTTCTCCACGCGAAATTAATGGGATAATAAAGACGTTAAGCAATAAGAAGTCACCCGGTTATGATCTCGTAACTGGACGTATTTTAAAAGAATTACCAAGAAAAGCGTTAGTCTAACCTATATTTTTAATGCTATTTTACGAATTCAATATGTCCCAATATTGTGGAAATTTGCTAATGTAACAATGGTCCTAAAACCAGGTATCACAAAATGTCTCCTCTTATCGGCCGATTTCACTCCTTTCAATTTTAGCTAAAGTACTTGAAAAACTTCTAGAAAAAAAAATACATACGTGTTTAAGCAGGAAAGATCCGAATCATCAATTCGGTTTTCGAGCTGGCCACTCAACCGTGCAACAAGTGTACCGACTGGTTAACGAGATTGAAGAAACGTTTCAAAATAAAACAGTAACCTCGGCTGCCTTCCTTGATGTGCATCAGGCTTTTGACAAAGTTTGACATCCAGGAATTCTTTACAAGTGTAAAAAACTATTGCCGACTCGGTATTTCAATATCTTGAAATCTTATTTAACAGACTGGTATTTCCGAGTGGTAGTAAACGGAACTGAATCACAAATACAAAAAATCGAGCCCGGTGTACCGCAGGGAACTCGGTCCACTATTGTATCTACTGTTTACCTATGATATGCCAGATGCTGATGATGCACTAACAGCAACGTTTGCTGATGATATGGCAATTATGTCAACACATGCGAACCCACAAAAGTCCACAGAAAATCTACAAAATAATTTAAATAATATCCTGACATGGTTGAATAAGTGTTGAAAATTTCAATAAATGAAAATAAAAGCGGTCACATCATTTTCACAAAGAAGAAAATTGAACGTAATAATTATCATATAACTATAAATAGCAAACAAATAAACACATGTTCATCTGTTAAATATCACGGAGTACACCTAGAGGAAACACTTACATGGCTGCAGCATATTAAGACCAAATTAACAGAGTTCAATCTAAAAACAAAGCAACTCCATTGGCTGCTTGGACCGCGCTCTCAATTACAGGTTGCAAACAAAGTATTGGTATATCGCATGGTGCTAAAACCAATATGGTTGTACGCAGCCGAACTATGGGGATGTGCGTCCAAAAGTAATATTAGTAGAATTCAACGCTACCAAAACAAGACGCTGAGGTCGCTGGTGGGAGCACCTTGGTATGTATCCAATTATACGTTACATCAAGATTTACAAATCAAGTACGTTACAGAAGAAATAAAATTAGCTGCCGCCAATCATTTGTCGAGATTGGAAGGACATGAAAACGTGTCCTTGCACTAAACCTTTTACATCAACCAGTAGGACGCAAGAGATTGAAAAGAAGAAACGTTGTTGATCTGGTGTGAATGATTCAATTAATGAGATCGTGCTGATGGGCTGATCTTGATAATCATGATCCTGTCATCACTACTATCTAGTAAATGACTATATTAGTCAGTTCTAGATGTGAAGAATTTAAAAAAAAAAAAGCAATCATAAGAATTTTTGGCAACATTAAAACTAGAGCTTAAATCAAACTGGCGAATTAATGCTACAAAACCGGAAAGTGAAAAATCATTAGACACGTTGTTGCTATTATTTTGAAGAGTAAGTTCTTGGTCCGGACTTAGGTATACATTAACAGTTATGTTAGGCCTTGAACTATTTGTGGTGGAATGTTGTCGAGAGCGGGTAGATTCCGTGTCATGGAGGAAAACTGGAGATCTACGACGACGCTTAGAATTAAGTACTTTCTTAGCAATATTGATATTCTTCCCAATTAGCCGGGTGATCACCGTCGCAGTTGGCGTACATTTAAATGTATCATTCTCGGGAAACGCAACAATTGTATGTGTGTTGATATATTTACTTAAATTACATAATGTCGAATCGGTAATTGGTATTATCGGTTTACTTATAGAAGTATACGTATAACGAGGAATTTAATTATGGTACTACCTTGTAATAATGCGAACGTTAACGATATTCCGAATTTGCTATATTAATTTATAATTGTTTTTGCAAACTAGAAGGCCATCCTAACATGTTGACTAAATACACGTTTTTAATTCGATAACGTGAGAAGATTAACGCGCAGTAAACCACTGGATCTAATTTAAGGTAACAACTATCCACTGGGGGGGGGGCGTTTAGTCCTTTTATTAAAGATTAAGGAACACCAATAAATTTGGGAATAAAATAAAACATAAAAAAAAAAACACATCATTTTAAAATATATACGTATATAGAATAAAAATATAAAAATATTAATTAGAACATTTAAAAATTGTTTTTATCACTCGTAAAAATAATTGTCGCGTTCTATATCGCAACGTTTTCTGGAACTTATTATATATAAATCGTTTTCTGGAACTTTTTTTTATATAAGTTTGATATTTAACCAAAAGGTTATTATAGTTTTATTTTTTTTTAGTTTCGCTCTTTTATCACAGCTAACCAACCACGCTAGTCCAATCGTGTCCTTGCGCTTAATCCTATTATCGGCGTTTTTTTAAATACTCTATGTATAGCCCTATTCTAACGTTACTACTAGTACAACTAGGATAAGGTTTTACAACAAACTGTCCATTCGATTTTCAACGTATTCGCTTATTATATATATTATATATATATATATATATATATATATATATATATATATATATATATATATATATATACATATATATATATATATACATATATATATATATCGTCGTCTAGCATACTTGTTTCCGAGTTTTGCCGTCGTCTCTATTTATGTTTGTGTCGATTATGCGATACCTGTTTTGTGACTTGTTACAAAGCTACACAATGAACATTTGAAAACCGTTTGGGACACACGGTACTATTGTTATCCGCTGCTATCGGTTTCAATTTTCTTCTTTTAATGCATCTTCTTCCTTGCATTACTTGCCGGACTTTTCAAATCTTCAGAAATAACATCTTTGTAGCGCCAACGAGGACGGCCTAGCGGCCTCTTTCCATTTTTTAATACGCCGTATAAAATCTTTCTCGGTATCCGATCCTCGTTCATTCTAAGTACGCGCCCTATTCATTCGACTCGTTTTTCAGCTATCATTCGCCCTGCTGAACCGATGTTGTTTTCAGTATGTATTCGTTTGAGAGACCATCCAATTAAACCTCAAAAGGTTTCTGAGGAATCTCAAGTGCAGGTTTTCCGGTCGTTTTTCTTGTTTTTTCATTATTGACCACGTCTCGCTTCCGTATAGTGCTCTGTATACTGCCATTTTTGTTGATACTGATAGATCTTTATTCTTGAATACTCTCCGCGATAATCTATTATACGCCGCGCGCTAACATTCATTATGAGAGACAAATCTTTGCCGACAACACTTTCCAGGTATTTAAATGTGCTGACTGAGTGAAGATTGCAGTCATTCAGTTTGAAATCAGCTGTTTCACTATTGATTTGAATTACTTACGTTTTATTTTGATTTATTACGAAATCTGCATATGTCTCTGTCAAACGATGTAATGTTGTAGCTCTTCCGCTTTACCTCTGGTTTGAATTCGCGATGTATAATACCCATGTAGAAGTTTAAAAAGTATTGGCGCGAGAACACAGCCTTGCTTTACTCCATACCAAATTTCTCTCTACATCCAGAGTCACATAGCACAGTTCCTGTTGTCCGCTCGTGCAATAGCTTCACCTGTAGCAGTAAATATATATATATATATATTACTTATTACGTAATACACCTTGTTATACACTTTCAAAACGTTTAAAATAATAATCGATATTAACATCGAACGCAAATTATCATACGGAAATTTAGTTTTTAAAGTTTCGTTCTTTAAGATCGTTTGGTGTACGTTTTTTTCTTTCCAGGTGCAGAAATTATTTTACGACAACAGAGGTATTTCAGTGCCTCCGACGTTGATCGATTTTAATATGGACGGCATAAGCGAAGTACTATTCGCCAGTTCCGATACATTGCACGTTTTATCGGGAATTCCGTTATCGAAAAAGTGGGAATTCAGGTTACGCAGCACGATAATAACCGCTTATCACGTAACTATAAGTAGGTTAGTGTCGATCGAAAATATAATTTAATACTAACGCGAAATTATAAAAATGCGCCTTTAAACCTTTTTGGGGGTATATATTTTTTTTTTGTATAATTTTTTAAAATTGTCGTGGTTCTTTTTTTTTGTACTCGAAAATTTATTTTCGGAGAAACTAGAGAGAGAGAGAGAGAGAGAGAGAGAGAGAGAGAAAATAGAAACCGAAGAAACTATAACGATAATTTATTTTAATTTTTTATAATGCGGAATAGATTATCAGATTTTTAATATTTATTTTCATTTTACTTGTAAAATTGTGTTTTTTAAAGAATTTTGTGGTTGTATATTTTTATATTTTATATTTTACTTTTGGACATCATACATCGCAATAGTAAATGAAAAATTTAAAATTCCACCAGTATACAACTTTTACAGAATCCGGAAAATAGTATTGAAGAAAAAATTAATATAAAAAAACAAAATTAATAAACAAATATATCGATATTAAATTTCAACAAATCAAAAAATAGACAGAACAGAAGCAGACAGCATTTTTGGATCATATTTTCACAATTACCATCACATATTTTAATTAATTATATTTAATTTATATTTTTAAAATTATGATGTTTTAAAAATTTTTCACTTGATAATGGCGTAAATACCGAAAAGCTTTGTGTTTTCTTTAAGAAAATAAATATTAGTGATTTAACTAATTTTCAATTAATTTTTTGATAATTTATTTGTTTATTTATTGATTTACTTATTCGTTTATTTATATATTCTTTTATTGATTTATCTGTTGGTTTATTTATTTGCTCATTCGTTAATTTATTATTTTATTTATTTTATTTATTTACATTAACGACGTCAGTGGCAACTTTTAAAACGATTTATTTGTTTCAGTTTTAAAACTGGCTATTTCAACGACGACGATATTCTAGATGTGGCGGTCATGTTTCACGTCGGTTATAATTTTCCTTCCTATCATTATGCCGGGGTATAATATTTCTTTTATTATTGTTTTTTTTTTCTTGGTAAATATCGAATAACGTTTTTAAAATTACGGAAATCTGATAATTTTTTATATTACATATTGTACTTATAGTTCTGTGTTGTGTTTGACTGAATTAAAAGTTTTCAACATTCGATGAAATATATATAATATAATTTATACATAAAATATATATAATATATTTATATATAAGTCTCTTGGAATAATGATAATGCATTTCTAACTTTTTTTTTTCTCTATAGCGTTTACAATTTAAGTTGATTATATCTTGATTTGGTTTTTGTTTTATTTTTTTTTTTTTTTACACGTTCAGCTAGTTCTCTTTAACGATATTCTCGTTTTTGGTATCCGTATAAATCGAAGTCGATGATATATATATATATCGAATACAAACGGCAATCGATTATGCCGGACTTTTTTAACGTCGAAAATAAAAATTTTAAGAAAAAACAAAAAACATGTAAATGTCTTGATAAAACCGTGGAAGAATTTCGAAAATGTCGTTATTTCAAATAAGAATCAAATTGGAAATTATTGAATTTTAAAGTCAAGAAAGGTTGGCTGATATTTCCGCGGATATAATTAATATAATATGACGTTTAATTTGTTAAATTTAAATTTATTTTTGTTTTTTTTTTTCTTCTTTTTTCTAGCTATTAATGATCGACGGTAATAACGGTGATGTGTTAGCTCCTGCCGTTATTCATTCGGATATAACGAATTTAGTCGGTGTAATTAGAGTGAGAAACAATCCGAAATTAGATTTACTTTTATATTGGGCTTTGTCTTGCGAAGGATACGAAATGTCTAACGACTCGTTTATACTGGCGAGCATCGACAATGCGGACGAAATTAAAATTCAATATTCGGCCGATTTGTGCGCCATCCGTTTCAACGCTACCACTAAATCGTTCCTATACGGAATTAATCCGCTCATTAAATCACCCGGAATTATTATTCACGGTCTGTATCGTTGTAATTAATAAAGGAACATGTGATATATATATATATATATATATATATATTTATTTTAAATTACCGTTTTTATAATCGAACAACGATGATTATATTCTTAAGAGCAAGCAGTAAGCGCGAGTGTTACCATTACTTTATACAACACCGTTCCTTACAGTGTCCTAGTCAGAGGGTGGTTTTGGGGGTCTGAACCCCATCTTGGAATCAATGTGATAATAAGAAAATATGTACTCGTTGTTAAATGCCGTTTTGCATTTGTTAAACCTATTTTTTTTTTTTAATTTATTTTATTTAAATTTCGTTATTTCCGAAGTAAATAGTTAATGTAGAAAGGTACTAGAAGAATTTTGTAGAAAAACCGCGAAGAGTAGATTTTAAATTTTTAAATTTCAAAAATTACTACGTATTATTATAAAATCATTATTTATCGTTTATTTTTTCGCGGAATTTATTCTACTTTGTAACCATCTTGTTTTTTTTTTTTGTTTTTTTTTTATTTACTTTTTATAATGGGGGTGCCTTCATAGCTTACCCAACGTGATATTTTGGGACTATCTACATCTTAATCAAGCTTGCTGACTTCTCTAAAAACGTCGCTATATGGGGGAACAATTGTAGGTTATCCAGATGTAAAAGGGACGATACATTATACGGAGGTATAATACTCGAAGAACGCAACAAGATAAGGTAAAGCCCCGAGACGGTGCTACAGCAGAACATTCAAAAAAGACATGATCGGGCCTGCAGACTACCTGTTCAGAATGGAGGAGACAGAAGGGACTTTCTCTAAGTTGCATACGGAAAAGACGGTCAGGCAACAAATGACATCCAAATCGCAATTTACCGATGAGTACAATTCCCTTACTACTAATCTTCTTAAAGAAATAGAACCGCGGAAATTTCGTAAGAGACGGTTGAAGTTGATAGTAATAAGTGAGAAGTGATTGACTAATGCTCTAAGTGTACATTAGCTCCCATTGATCCCTATAGCTGAATAAAGTGAATGTGATATCTTTGTGAGTTATTAAGGAGAATAACATACTATTAGTGTGGTCCAGCGACGTTAAATATTTCTGCCGTCTATTGCTTCTAATAGAATTACATATTCGACGTGTAATAAGTATAAAAATAACTCCGGTGAGTTGGATTGCTTATTGGAGTTTAACCTACTTGAGTTTTAGTTATTTACTTAAAGTTCAATTTAACTCGGGTTTACCGTTATAATTTAGTTTTGTTTGAACCCCCACCCCCTCTTCAACCAAGTCTGGCTACGCCGTATTTTTTTTTTTAAAGATTTAGTTAATATATCGGCTATTTTCTATTCCTTTCTTTTTGAGTTATTTATCGCTTCCTCAAAAGTACTAGGCGCATCAAGATTATTACGGTAAATTACATACGCAATGTGTTACTTTCCTCTACCTAAATCTTAAATTATTCACTTTAGCGCGCGAAATAATTAAAAATTATCGAAGAAAGTAAAAATACATATATATATATATATATATATATGTATAAAGTAATATAACTAGATAAATTTTTACGGTGTTATATAATTATTTTTAGGAACATTTTATTTCAATCGAATGCTCTTTATTAAGAAAATAGACAATTATTTTGAGCATTAAAAGTTTACGTTCGTGTCGTTTAAAAAGCGCTTTTTGTCCACGAAAAATTATTTTTCATTTCACATTCTCGAATAATTTTCTAACGTATGTGGAAAACCTTACCATTTTAAAAGCAAAAGTACGTATCAAGTTACCGATTTAGTGTATTTTACTTCATTGGTCGTTAGTTATTTAACTTGTACACCGAAATTTCTAAGTTTTGCGTGACCGAAATGGTATTTTGAAATAAGTTTTTCATATTTATCTTATAAATAAAAGGTAAAAATATATTACGACGAAGAAATTGTGACAGCTGATTTGATGAAAAATCGAACATTCCGAGTTAGTCCATGGACGACTACGTTTCCAAATCGTCGAGATAATCATCAGTAGACTGCCTCTGAGTTATACGCGACTCGCTCGTGCATATTTTATCAATAGAATTTCGGTTTCAGTGTATATTCCGTATGTGGCGTTATCGTCCCCCTAAGTTCTAATCCGTTTTCACTCATATTTCTCACAAAAAAAAACGTCACTTAATCTTACGCTTTGTTCCTTCACTTCCACACTTCTTCAAACAGGACCGTCATTTTCCATTCGACATTAATTATTTTCCTTCATCATTCAGCTTCTATTCCTCGATCTAACTCTCTTTTATTGATGCCATAACAAAACTTCAATCTGAACTTCTTCGAATTAGCTATTGGGCATCAATGTTAATGAATTGAAGTCGGCCCATATTACATTTACTAACCGAATTGTTGATCCAAATTATAGAGTATATTTATTTAGGCTGACGGTGTCCCACAGGCATCTTTTGTAAAGTACCTTGGAAACTTTTTCTACCGTATCGCTAGCCTTAATTGCTTCTCACGATACGTTAATTTAATTTAATGTTAATAATAATAATATTCACGCGAATAAATATTATTCGTCGTAGTTTTTAAGAGCGCGTGCTAGAATTTTATTAGACAATTTTTTCGAAAATATTTTTATGTTCGTTGTTCTGTTTTCGAAATAATCGTATCGACTAATTTAGAATAAAAAAAAATTAACCTTAAATAAATAAATATAATATAAATAAAATAGTTTTTAATTTGTACGTTTATTTAGTTCGTTTTATACATGCTCGTAAAGATTTATAATGAAGTTGTAACGTCAATATAATTTTACAGGACCATTAAATATGGATATTGATCCGGAAGATATGGAGGACGAACTGATTGATAAATATAACCCAGAGAAGTAATTATTCGGAATTTTAATTTTTATGATTTGTTTTTTTTTTTTTTTTATATAATTTTCATTATTTCAGTTCTATACAAATATTGTATATACATAAAAAAAAAAAGCATCAAAATGGTATAAATATAAAATTATTTTATAATTTTTATTCATATATGCATACATTATATATATATATATATATATATATATATATATATATATATATATATATATATATATATATATCTAATAATCATAAAAAATAAGACTAACAATATCATTTGAAAAAACCAAATATTATATGACTGATGTAAAAGAACGCACCTCGATTTGCACGGACGTATAAAAAGAGTCCGCATATTCAAATATCCGAGGGGGGATTTATACAAAGAAAAATGCGTTGGATGAAATAGTTAACTCGAGAAAGAATATGATTAAATCGACTATATATATATATATATATATATAATATATATAATAAAAATCATCCTCAATAACATCTAGGATAGACGTTATAGTGTTTAAACCGTAATGTCGGTACGCGTGTGAATGTTTAGCGACGAATGTAAGCGTAAGGAAAATGGAAAAAATCGAAATGAAGGAAAAAGGAATAAATACTCGAAATTCTGGAATCAAAATTTGATCATGAAATATATATATAAAAAACAAAAGAAGGGTGATAGAAAGTAATAAGAGCATACTGAAGATATTTTCGGGTGCTTCGGAAAAAAAGGAATTTAAGTTATTTATACGGTTACTTGAAAAGAACGAAGATAAAACATTTTAACAAAAGGAGAATTTTTCAGTATTAGGATAGCGTTGAGAAAATTTAATATTACAGAGGAGGATGACATTGCGCATATAGAAACCATTGTTTTAAAAGTAAAATTAATTTATTCGGGAGCAGTTTCGAAGGAAAAATGAGTAAGAAACGTCGACAAACTTGAAGAAGAAAATATGGAAACGATGAAGAAATATCGAAATGAAAAAAAGAGGAATCGTGAAGATATTTTACGCGTGGTCCGTAGACGGCGTTTTTTTCCTTTTGATTTATTTTTTGTTTTTGCGATAATATTTATATTGCGTAAGATTGTAGATCAAATAATTAGATCGATGGTTAATAGTTAAAAATTATCATATTTCCGCTAGATCATTTCGTTTATTGTATTAATATGTTATTTAATTATTCGTCATAATTATTTTGCATTAATATTTATTTTTATTATTTTTTTTATTTATTATTATAATTTTTTTTTTTTTTTTTGGCCTATATCAAGCTGAACTTTTATTTAAGTGTTATATATTAAAGTTTAATTAATAATAATATTGCGCCTTAAAATGAAAAGAAAAATAAGAAATAATACTTTATAATCGCAGCTTAATAGAGATAACGCAGTGAATATACAGCGAAAGATATTTATTAAAAAGTATTCGTCTATAGGACAATTTTAACGAGAAATTTCTGGAAATACATCTTATACATCGTTACTGATTATTTCGATTTGAAAAATTTATACGGGTAATTGCGTAACATCCAAATTATGTTGTAACAAATCTGTTGACGAGTAGGCGATTAATATTGGGATACGAGCATACAAATATCCGATGGCAGTGGAATACAAGGAAGCCTGTTTAGGCAGTAACATTCGCCGCTTTATTAAGTTTAAATCCGGAGTGACTAGGAATCCGATACTAAATGAATTTTTAGACATTTGTCCGATATATGGAATGTCAAGAACTGACAATCAAAAATGGACAGTTCCGTATAGCTAGGAACGAACTAACACTATCACTATACACAACGTACTGTACTACCGAAGCACGTTAAGGAGATAATCGCGAGATTTTTAACAATAGTCATTAATTCGACCGTGAAATCGGAAGCGTTCCGAGCAAGTTTGAACTTTTGGACTATTACATTTTCAATGACAAAGGCCGCACCGATGATGAATCGAGTCGCGTAGTTAGTTTTACATATATACGAAATATGTTCGAAGTAGAATTATTATTATTTGATTTTTCGTTTGATTTGAATATTATTTTACAGAATCGTTACTGAAAGACTTTTTAAAGTGCACGATGAATTTTCCGATGGAAAAAATATCGAAAGAACCGTCGAATACGATAATGTCGATAATAATTTGGCGGCCGAATTTTCATCGAGCGAACGTGAGCCTTTGATCGATTTATCTGAACAGGATCGTCAAAATAATTGACGCTATTAATTCCGGTAATAACGAAGAATATTTACGCTAGATTCTGAGATTTGTAATTCAACTTAACCCTGACGTATTACGGGAGAGAGTCGTAAATTCTGCGAGAGAATATCCCATTTTTTTCCCAAAAACCACATTTCGATAAAAATAACTAGTAATGTTTTTTTTTTTTCGAGAAAATTTTGAAAAACTAGATTCTAACTGTAAATTTCGCTACTATTTATACCTATGCAGAAAATATTTATCACACTCATTCGAGTAATGCGCTGTTCTTGTTTTTTTTAAGATCAAAATGTAATATCTGTTCTTATCAGTTTAATATCTGATACACTTCGCAATGCAGAGTCAGCATATTAAACTCATCTTGTTTTTTGTTTTTTTTTTTAAAAGGGATGAACCTAATCTAGCCAGGTATTGTGCCAGTCTCGCTTTTCCCTTTAATTCTAATTCCAACTAGCCGAAACAAAAACGAATGTAGCCTAGCCTAACCGAATAACCTAACCGACAAACGAGGCTTATTAATTAGATACAATAATTTCGGAATAATATTAATAAAAGTGGATATACGAATAAACCCGAGTTTACGTTTTAAGCAACATGCCGTGTCCGTCATCGGAACTAAACTAATTCTGACATAGCTACTACCTTAACTACATTGATAAAATTACGTCTGATTGGTTCTCAATTAACCGATCACCGTTCTCCACGCTCGATCAAGTAGCCATCTTCTCTGTTGAAGTTCTTGAATTTTTCAATATCTAAGGCTTCGCTAACAAATCTCAACGTCTCTGTTTAATATTCGATGTTGCAACGCACGGTCGGTATATTAAACTAATTTTTGTAAAGGGATGAATCTTAGCCAGGTATCGTGCCGTTCACGGTTTTTTTCCGTTAATTCTAATTCTTAACTGGCCGAAACAAACTTAAACGAAATGTGTAACCTAACCGAACCTAATGAACAAACTAGATTTCTATTAATAACAACAAAATATTTACATTCCGCAAAGTAATGTTTCATTCCGAGAGGCGAAATGATAAAAACGTGATTTTTAAATAGAATGAATTACATATATAATATAAAATAACTTACGGTAAACATCTTTTTAGATTTTACATTTCGCGCATTAACACAATTGTCGTTTAGGAATAAACATTCCCTTAACTTAATAAGTTTTCTTTATTAGCGCGTAAAGTATAAACGTAACAGATATTAATGATACGCATATTTAAATGTAACTAAAATAATGGATGAATTTAAAGAAATATAATGAATAAATTAAAAACGCGTAAAAACGATTAATTTACAAATAACAAAAAGTACGAACAAAACACGGGAAAGGTAATTTCGAACAAACCGTCTCTCCATCGAGTAATACGAATAATTTTTAAACCAAAAATTAATACAATTTAAAGGTTTATTATCGAAATAACGTTTAAAATTAATAGTTTCGTTTTTATTTCGATAAAATAATTTTAAATCATTTTTAAACGGCGTTCAAAATAAAATAAACTATTCGAATAAAATAATTATCAATACTATCGATATAGCCGGGAAAGTCAGAAATTGACCGTTACAATGCCGAAATTTCTCTCTCGCGTTTGTAAATATAGAAATGTATAAAATTTCAAAATGGTGATTTATTTTGAAATCGTTTTTTTTTTCGAAAAATTAAATATTCTGACGTAGTTAAAAAAAAAAAAAAAGCGACTGATGTGAAGATAATAACATTTCGCGTATAATACAGTTTTTTTATAGACGATTAGATAATTTATAATGCGTTACATAAAAATATTTTTATAATTTAAACGTTCTATCTTAATCAAATATACGTTTTATCATAAAATTGGGAATAAAAAAAAAAAAATTGAAAATATTTAAACTATATTATTAACGTAAATATATTAAAGCGGATTATTATTGTTATTATTATTTTTTTGTGCAGATGTTAATCCGATAATACCTTTGTACCGAGAAATGGAGGCAGAAATGAAAGAACGAGCCGATAAAGAACAACCGGCTGATGATAGAGAACAAAGTAATGCGGACAAAAAAGATAACGAGGAAAGAAAAGAGTAAACATAATTTTGAGCTTAATTTTATACTTTTTTTTTTTTTTTTTTTTTGGACTAGGGCTAAACCTTTGTGGCCAGTAGATTCTAATTTAAGGATTACATAACAAATTATAATTTTAAATTCAAATAAAAAGAGAAATTAGGAATAGTACTTTATAGTCGGCAGCTTAACAGATAATGTATGGAATAATGAATTTCGTACTTGTTCGACTGTGAATCGAATGTATCTTTTTTTTTTTTTTTTGCGAAGATTTTCCCCTTTTTGTAAATTTAATAAAGTTTTCAATATGTACATTTTTATATCGGACATCATTATAAATTGACCCACGTACATCCGAACAATGAATTTACTAGATTATTTGCGCAATATTTAACTGCAGAGATCTTCATGTTGGTAATGTTATTTTTTAATCTTCTTTCATTCTTGATCGAATTTGTCACATTGTCACATGTGTAATCAGTAAAATTATACTAGCCAATAAGTAGGAGCGCCAGATGATATAATGACGCGTTTGTTGTCAATTGCTAATTTTAACTGCTTACTTCTTGGCAAAGTAAACCTAAATCCCCAATAGATATTTTTGCCATTAAAGTCACTACCAATTATATAGTTAGGCTCTAGTTTTTAAAAAAGTACTAAATTATTTTTGCATTGTATGACGCTTTGATGGACAATAAACTGCAGACACAACAATGATTTTGTTTAAGATACAATTTATCGCCAAACTTTTCTCTCCTCATTATCTTCTTTGTCCGCATTACTTTGTTCTCTATCATCAGCCGGTTGTTCTTTATCGGCTCGTTCTTTCATTTCTGACTTCAACTCTCGGTACAAAGGTATTATCGGATTAACATCTGCACAAAAAAATAATAATAACAATAATAATCCGCTTTAATATATTTACGTTAATAATATAGTTTAAATATTTCTAATTTTTTTTTTATTCCCAATTTTATGATAAAACGTATATTTGATTTAGATAGAACGTTTAAATTATAAAAATATTTTTATGTAACGCATTATAAATTATCTAATTGTCTATAAAAAACGGTATTATACGCGAAATGTTATTATCTTCACAATTCAGGATGTTTTATATTTCTTTTTATGACAACTCCTGTACCTCCATGTGCTGTACCACCAGGATGATTAGTGTAGTATGAGTCGCCAACAAATGTGACACGTCGTGTAGTTTCAGATAACGGAAGTATGTCATTATTTAGTGTTAGATACATTTATATTCTTGGGTATGGTTATACCATTAGTATTTCGAGTTACAATTTTTAAGTAGCTCATTAAGTGTGTTGCTGATTACTTTCACTCAATGACCGAGAGATACATTATCATTATCGTTTTCCGGATCGCCGCAGATTATTTCTGAGGGGGAGTTGTGAACATAATTAAATATTGAACCCACACTCCAGCGAGCGCTGGTTCTTAATATTATTCAGTATACATTATAACTACTACAAATCAAAGAGAAACAAATAAATAAAAAACCGAACGCAAGGAAACACACGCGTTCGGTTAAGAAGAGGTACTGTTAGGAGCTCGCTCCACCTGTGTCAGAGTCGACCTGGTATTGCAGTACAGCGTGCGAAGAAAATTTATTATAAACGAACGTAGGGGATACATGACAATTTCATACAGCGCTCTGTACTTCCCGTTGATTTTCTTATGTTAAGTAGGTGTGTTGTAATCAAAAACTCCGACTTCTTTCCATTCTAATGAACAGTGAATAGAAGGAACGAACATCATAATCTCAAAATTAAATTTAAATTCTTCGGTGAAATTAGAACTCAAATTTTTGCTCTGAAAAAATTAAAAGACACTATTCAAAAATTTGTCAAAAAAAAAGATGGGAAGAATGCGATACTGGGCGACACAACTACAGCTCAATCCCAAGAGTATTACATAGACAGAAACTCAAAATTACCTGTCTACACTATCAAATTATTAACGGGAAGGTAGAGAAAATTTGGATCTTATCTATTTTACTTTAATTTAAATAAAGATGACGAGTGCAAATATGTCGCAGTAGAAACTACTTGTATGTCTTATCTCATGCCACATAAGTACAATAAATATAACGAATAAACTGTCGGACAATGTAAATTATTCGATTTTGATGTACTACACAAGAAATTCCAGGGTTACTAAAGTTTTCTACTAGAACTTATGATAAAACTTTTGATCACAAAATAAAATTATACGTATATAGGCTAAATATATTTCTTTATGTGTGCGTATGTATATGTGTTTACGTGAACTTTCTGTGTTTAATTGTTCACACGACAACTGGTATATGTTTGCACATACATGTGTATGTGTATATGTACCATAGATAATATTGTCGATGCATGCAGTATTTATGTTTAAATTATAGTATAAATATTACCTACCTCATATAAGAGTTGTAAGTGCACGATATTCGATGAGAAATAAAACCGTAAAACAAATTTTAATAATAATAAAGTATTAATGAAAAAAAATATTATATATTTTTTATAAAACACACACACACATACAAAATACAACGCAAACTTTTATAATATGTATACAAGTTATTAATGAGTAGTTTCCCGAAAACTAAAATATTTCGTTCAAAAATTAAAAACATAATAACATTACATACAAAACAACAACGCTCACATAGACACACACACATATATATATACAAACTTATTAATATAGTAAATTACAGTCTTAAATACGAAAATAACACGTACTGCAATGATATACTACATATTATTTAAATTTTAAGTCCGAAATTACAACAAATTATAAACGTCTACATATATATATATATATATATATATATATATATATATATATATATATATACACATATATAACAACGGTTCGTGATATACAATTACATTCGCCCACGTAATTTCGACTATAATTGAAATTTAAATCGTGTTAGAAAAATTTATCGTGGAAGATTTTGTGGGCTCTTGACCGATTGGGAACCGAGATGACACGAAAAGAACGGGGTATTATTGATAGATGTAACTGCGGCGATATTCAAACGTCTGCTCATATGCTATGCTGTCCACTAATGGACAAACAACGTCATATACATACTGGGATGATTAGTGATTTTTTAGGACACGGAAAGTAACTAAGTAAGTGTTAGAAAAAGGACACAACATAAATTAACTAATTAATATATCTGTTCGACAATAATCTCACTTCCTATATCGATGTAAATATAATACGTACATACGAATGAGCGTAACTAGTAGATATTATTATATAAAAAACTAACAACGATAAAGACGATTATGTGCGTCATATTTTGAGTTAGAATTTTTGTTTAAAGTACAGTCGGTGGTTGACTACCTCCACCCTCGGCTTTACTTTCTAACGAAAATGGCGGAATTCTACAATCGAACGCGTAACCGTCTTCTCGTTCCAATCTGAATGTGCCCCTATTTAAAAAATAATAATAGTAATGATATATGAATGTGTATATATATATATATAATCGGTGTGTATGTTGTTCGCCATCGAACATCTTGTTTTTACGTACAAAATGAGCTAACATGCAAGCTAATAATTATATAGATCGCGGGTGAGCGCCATATTATGTTATACGGAGTGGGATGCCACTATCTTCTCTGTGTTAATTAAGAGTTAGACGATGATAAAAACTTTATCAAATTAATGAACACTTGATCGTCGAATTAGCGGTATATATTAAAATAATATTAAACAACGTACGTATACAGGTTAATTTATTTGACGAACACCTTTTTCGCTCAAATGAATAATCAACAGTTAGGCTAAATTGTTTTTTAAACACAATACAATAGTAATCGTTCAGATTAAATAAGTATTCTCATTTATAGGATGCTCATTTAGAACACAAAAGAGCGTATACATACTAAATGCGAGCGGGATAGATTCTGTAGCCGTTTTAAAATTTAATATTTATCTTATTCACACGGCGGGATAGTGCGGATGTCGACTTTTAATCGTCTGATACCGTCATTGTTATTCAACTGCTTCACAATCTCAGCATGTACAAATTGCTGCAAACGATCTTCATGCATTAATGCGAAATCCTTAATAATTCCCCGAACAAAAGTAACGGAGACATATATGTGTATATAATCATGGGGAGAATAACGATATACGTAAATTATTGCTCGCAGGATCAAATTATTTGTCTACCTTGTAGTATAGGATTTTCTGGCGCATGCACATAGTAGTTTACCATATATATATACCATATATATATATATATATATATATATATATATATATATATATATATATATATATATATATATATATTGGCTTATAAATAATATCCGCTTGTGGATGGTGACCAGTGATGATCCACGATCGACGAGTCGATATAATTCTTTTGTCATAATATTTGTCTAACATACCCCTTCCATGTAAATCGTTTGTCCGAACATACATCAAGATATTTAGCAGATCATGCATTGTAGAATAATTTGGTTATCAAAGGATACACGAACTGTGAACCTGTGTGTGGATATATAAATATGATCTGCACGAATTTTATTATTAAGCTTTATTTTCTAGATTATCGCCCATTTATAAGTGCGGCAGACTGCAATTTTGCCGTTACTGCAAGTTGACTATCACTGACTGAAGTAACGCTATATCATCTGCAAATGTTCGAGTTACTGTTGTTTTATCCAATGACAAATCTTTTGTATATAACACATATAGAAAAGGTTCCAGTACGCACCTCTCCTACATGTATACAATGAAGGTTTCGTACAGCATTCTGAAGTGTTATACAAAATTGTCGATCGTCCAGATATGATTCCAACAGTTGACAAAGATTATCTGGTAATAGTTTCCTCAACTTGGGGGTATTTGAGCCATTGACGTTAAACTTTGTCACTGTATTTTTTCTATTTAAAAAGCTTTTAGTTGATCGATCGTAGAGCGCAGTTTTCTAAAACCAACTTGGTGGAACGGAACATCGCCTACAGCAAATGGTAACTAGCTTTCGTGAAGTTTATAAATTGCCGATAACAGTGATATCGAATGATAAAACGTAATTTCCTGTTCAGGCTTACCTGTTTGCTTCGGCATTATAATTTAAGTTGTTGTAAAACACATAAAGGCCGTGTTTTAGACGCATACAAAACGCTGAAAATATATGTTAGCATAACAATGCTCTCCTTTCATAATTCTTTCAGTATTCTGGCCGAATTTCATTTATAGCGATAAAACAATAAACTATTTACCAGATTTTCCCCGTACAAAAGTTTATTTTTCAAGATCGTCCTCCGTCATTATAAAATTTAGTCAATTTATTCCGTTTTTGTTTCAATATGATGAATTACGCTGTAAATTTAATTTATATAAATTTTTCGTTTTTATTTATAGAAAAAACATCAGTAATATTAGGTAGTTAATTCGCTACTTTAATTTTATTGTTACAATTAATCACGAATATAAATTTGTCCACGTTGAGTTATCAACTTCGATTCGTAAATTGATTAAAATTAATATCATCGTTGTCGTGGACGTTACTCATTATGACCTGATTATTTTTTTTTAGCTTTCATAGCAAAAATAAAATATACGCCAGAAACAGGGGAAAAAATATTGTACCACACGTTATAGAACAATGTAATCAAACGTTTCTGTAATTTTCTTGTACAACACGCAGTTAAAAAATTAAAAATAGAACTTGCCACATGTGTCCACTCGGAGCTTGTAAGCTGACGTGACTACTGTATTGAAAAGCGGGTAATGAAGGCGATAGAACAGGTTCTTGACCTACAACGCCACGTCCTCGGACTGTTTCCAACGTCCCGGATAGGCTAAATATTCTCCAGTGTCTTTCTCTTAATTGAACCGATAATTCACCAAGATTTTCCAGTCTAACGCAATATCTCCACTATAATATATAATTTCATAAACGCAACATTATTCGATGACATGGAAAATATTATTTATTTCGGTAAATCAAAACCTGGCACATTTAAAATTGCAATAAAACTAGTTTACCTGAACCGATTAAAAAAGTCACTGCACGAAATGAAAGTATAAAGATGGAGGGTTGTTATCATTCAGTTTCAAAAAAGATATTATTTTCACATTTTAATAAGATTAAGAGAATTTTTTATTAAACACAATCGTAAGCTATATTGTTTATCTCTATAATTACAAATATTAATTCGACGTTTAAACGAGTGTGAAATCAATAATTCCGTCTTAATAGTAACTTTTACAAAATAAAACACGTGTATCAAAAATAATTCAAGTACGAACGTACTTGATTATTATAAAGTATAAAGTTAACGAGATTAAAATTAAATCTATTAAACATTAGATTTATGACAAATTTAATTATATCTAACGTTTCTTATCAAAGGAGAAACAAGTTGTTACTTACCCAGTAAATAGTGTTGTTCGTAGTGTCTCTCGAACCCATATAAAATGGCGTTACAGTGACACGTATATTTTCCGTCGTTTCTTTATGTACATCCGACAATTCCAACCAAGGATGGTTCTTTTTTTGCCACACTCTTAAAGTTTCTTGAGCTCCAAATGGGGGATCTATATGAGAAGATAAATTGTTAGCAACACAATAAAAATAATGAATGAAGATCCTTTTTCAATTCGATTAAATTAGAAAATTTAATATCATTATTTTTTTTTTAAATATCTAAATGTGCAATTCTGTAAATTGAACAGTAACAGAGGTTAGTAAATGCAGCATCGGAAATTCGTATAAATTTGAAATTCAAAGAGCGCCGTTACGGATGAGTACCATATTCATCGTTAGTTACCAATTACAGAACAAATTCCAACTTCGAGCTCCGAGCAGCAATCTTTCTATTCATCAACATTTGACAATTATAACGTAAATTTCTATGACACAACTTATTACATCTATTACTGATTTTGCATGAACTTTCGATTATTCAGTATCATCATTACGACATAAACGTAGATTTATTTATAACGTAGGATTGAAAATAAAATTATTAACCTTTTTCGGGATAATACATCAAAAACTTCTCAAACAGCTCGTGTTGTATCGGTTGTTTCTCAGTAGTTGTATATGGCAATATATCCTCATGCGCAATATAATCCAATCCCGGAACAGCGTATAAACTCCGATTTGTTTCTTGATTTGCAAGAAAGGTAACTGATTCGGACTGAGCTCTCTGCTTTAAACAATTATACGCACAACCGCAAATATAAATATAAACGTTTTGTTTTAATACGAATATTAAATACTATTATAAAATTTCAAATTTTCAACAAAATATAAGTTCGCAGTATTTTAGTACATTGTATAATTTACATCATTAAGTTACATTATGAATTAAAAACTTTTGTAGTGAAAAATCAATTTTAATCTATTAGTTTAACTACACATTCTATTTTTAAGGAATTTAAAATATTGAGAAATCGTTATAAAATGGTACCAATATGTTCACGTATTTTAAATCTTGCATTAAAATTGGAAAAAGTAAATATATTTTTAATAAATAAACAAAAATCAAAGTTTTAATATAAAAATCAACCATATAACTGATAAACAATCAGGTTAACATACAACACACACTAACCTCTATATAACGAATATGAAAAATACTTATAAAACTTCGAGAGGTACGTAAATAATTGTGATAAAAATCATTTAAAACTTGAACTAAATTATAAGCAATTAATAAAAATTGACAAGAAGTAAACACGATTTTCAAAAAATGAACATGACACAGTACTCGATATCAGCCGGTATAATGGTTATATATTCAAATAAGTTAGAGGAAATATTACGCTACATTAATTAAATTAAAACTGTACCATTTTAATAAAATAATGGTTTATTTTTAAACAATATTGTAATTGTTTTGTTAAAATAATGGAACAGCATTTTTGAAAATTACGAAACTGATGAAAGTAAAAATTTAAATTTACTTACAATAAATGGACAATCTCTGGAATCAATTAACGCTTGATAAAATGTATGAATTTTTCCTTTGACTTCTTTTCCAACATTCCCTTCATCAGAGCTAACAACGTTGTGCAAAACACATTCATTTTAAAATAATTAAATATATGCTTACAAGTTTTCGAGTAAACAAGTTTCAGAAAATAAACTGCATATTTTAAATAAGTTTTATTTCTATTTAGTTTTCACAACTACGTAATTCAGGAAGTAAACGATGTAAAATTAACATTTTCTTTTATTATTCAGGAAGTAAACGATGTAAAATTAACATTTTCTTTTATTAGTTCAAGCTATTTCATAATTAATAATTATTTTTAAAAAGGTAATTCATATTAATTAGTTTTTGTTACCTTCCTTTTTTATTTGGCATATCGCGATCATAAACCCTAGCCAACCAAGGAAAAAGTATAACTCCCCTATAACCGAATACTCTATGAAGAAATAATTGACCGGTATCATATTTTCCTTGTAACTTAGGCGTATCTAAACGTCCAACTTCAGCCAATCTATTAATAATATAAATTATTTGATGATTATGAACCTTAGTTACACCCAATTCCATACAAATAAAAATTTTTCAATTCGTAGATATTAAAATAATATAGCTTATAGCGTACGTATAATCAACAACCAAAAAGTGCAAAAATGCCTATACTAAGGTTAAAATGTTTATTTAACGGTTCAATGTAATACTGAACCATACAAAACTTAATAATTTACAAAATGCAACTGAAAAAATTCAAACCTAGTAGAATAAACTTTTAAACTGAAAAGAACACATTCAGGAATTAATCGTAAAGGATGTTTACAACAAAGTGTCGTTGACATATTAACTTTATGCAAATATTGAAGAATCTTCGTTAAAAAAAGTTATTAAAATATAATATATGCACATATAATATGCGTTTTAATATGAAGTCAGGTATAACTCCTATTCGCTATTTTACACAATTTAAACAAATTAATGATTTAATACTTTTAATCATAAAATTCCAATTACACAAAACAACGAAAACTAAAAAAAAAGAGCACTCTCCTTGTATATTTTCATATTTTCTTTATATAAAAAAACAAAGCCGAATACAACCTAAAAAACATAGCATACCGCACGATGATATTCACTGTTTGACTTCCAATAAGTTTTGTTCTTTTTCTGACAAATTCTGCTCGAAAGTGCTGGATTTTGTTTAAAAAAAAGTGTACAACCATATATTTAATGTTTAACTTTCAGTTTTTTTTTTACTGTGTTATTATTTAGATAAAAGTGGAAAATTATGATTTTTATTGTTATATTTAATATATCTTTTCATATTTTAATTAATTTGAAAAGTAAAAAATTAGAACACATTTAAAAATAATGAAATACTGAATTCGAATTTTTATTATATCAAAGGTTATACTTTGCAATCATTATATCAATCCACAAAAATGTGACAGTTATGCGTAAAATAACGATTCTTATTTTTACTCAAAACGCAATACTGTAAAAATTTGGGGCGACAGAGATAGTATCACTATCACAATAAAAAAAAAATGTTTAGTACTTACTTATTAACTAAGATCATTATAGTAATACGTTAGTAATGTAATTCAAAAAGTTTATTGTTAGGTGTATTTTTCAAACAAGCATATGTGTTATTAACATAACTTTGAGAATAGCCATTTTTAGCTGAATTTTTGGTGCCCATAATTTGTTCATTAAAGAGAATACTCTTTCTAGCAGGTAAAAATATATTCTACTAAAATGCAAAAGTTATTATGTTTAAGTTTATTAGTATGGAAATGTTTAAATAATTCCACCCAACGATTTTGTTTCCGCCACTTTTTGAGGTGTACTGTAGTTAGAAATTAGTGAAAATTCATCGAATATTTCTGTATCTTGATTTCCATTAACGTATCCTTTTTCAATCAAAACATCTAATAACTTTTGAACATCTTCCCACACACTTTTATATTTACCAAATAAAAAGTCTTTAGGGAACATAGTCCAAGTGATCCAAATATTCATGACTTGTTTTGTAAAATTCTGTAACTATAGTTTTCGCAATTTCTTCGTCAATATCAAAGGTAACTTTCAAATTTTTCCATAAATCACAAACTGCGTATGGTAAGAATTGATTAGTATGTTTCTGAGCAAAAGTTTCTTTCAGTTGATTAATTTCATATGCAGCATCAATTGCTTAAATAAAGTGTCCTTCTATTTTCAACATAGCTTAATGAAAGCTCGTTGACTGAGAATGTATAAAAAAGCCACAGCTCTTAGTTTGTAGTTAATATAATAGGACATTTGTCGATGTTCAAAAAATATTCTTTGGCTGGAACATATTCAAAATTCTTTCGATGGCAGGCATTGCTGCAAGTCTTGTTATAGACCAGCAGTTTTTGATTTTTTTGGTGCTTCAACGAACAGTGTAAATATATTAAAAAAATTAATAAATCTTCATAATTATGCATTCGAAGTCTACAGGGAGATCATCTGCAATAGATTTCGTTGCATTGTGAATAATATGGGATTCGCATCCGATACGTATTAACAGTTTTTCAAGAGATAATTATAATTTTGCGTACATACCACTGACTCCTCGCCTAGCAACTCTGATAAAATTACAATTTGTGTTGTTACTACAAAACCACAATTTTTGCAGACAAATTATTTTCTGTCAATACTTGGACTAAATAATTCACAATAATATCTAAACTTTCACCAGGTTCATCTTGGAGATTTTAAATTTTTACCTATATATTTTCATGTGGTATAAAATATCGCACTAGAACAGGGAATATTTTCTTGTTGCCATAGTTTGAAGAATCGGTTAGCATTGCAATGCAATGAGAATTATCTAGTTCGGTTTTTAATTCTTCAATTGCTGTACAAGCTAAAATATTTACAAATTTGCTTCACTTTTTAATCGCGCACATGTAAATTTCTGTTCGAAACATGACTGAATTCATTTTGACCCACAATCATTAAAACGAAAACTATGATTCTCTTGTATCTCATACCGCTTCTGCTGCAGCGATTTCCAGATCACTTGAAGTTGGACACCTGATTTCTTTAAAAAAATTAACATTTAAGAACTTGAAACAGCCGCACGATCAGAATTTTTATGTTTTTCTGACTTTAAATGCGGCTCTGTATCACTGGCCCCACCATGAGAAATGATAAAATCTGTACATTTCTCACAGCTAACATCTGTGGGAGTACGTTGCTTTATGAAGCGGTATTTTGTTTGTAAATTAGCATTAAACGTACACTTCCGTTTCGGCATTATTAAAATTTTTCCATAAAACAGTATAAATTACAAATTAGCACTTTGAACAAATCACAATGTAAAAAAACTCAAGAACGCATTGAAATTTTAATGACAAAACAATCGCAGAAACGCGCGAATGAAATGAAGTAAATGACAGACAACAAGTCAATGATGGATCACGTTGACGATGACAAGTAGGGATAAATAATTATTGCCTGTGCACTTGGAATAAACAACTGTACTAAATACACGATAGTCGGATGCTTTTAGAGATGTTAAGATTTGGTCACTGTATTGATTTTTCGTATAAGTTTTACTTCAGCCAAATTAAACATAGTCTGTCGTTCAAACTAAAAATTGGACAATTCTGTGTGCCGAAACTATTATAGGGGACACTATGACGGAATACCGCAAAAAGGAAGAGGAAACGAGACGTATGGTCACGTTAGTTATGCGCAAATGCGTGTATAGATTCAAATAATCATATCACTGTCAATATGTTTATTTTTCTTGATTTTGTTTCCTATAAATTGATACTTTGTTTTTAAGATCGCTGTTCTTCTGGTAATTCTGTGTTAAATCGTAATAATAAGCACTAAAAATCTCTGAACTTTAAGAACTACTAAGAACGTGCGAATTTATTTTTTACAGTAATATGGAATAATTCCATTAAGCACACGGTTGAATAGAACATACCATCTTTTATCAATAAGAACTAGTTATGTAAAAAAATACAATGGTTTATTTTGAATAACAGTGTTGGGAATGCAACTTTATACTAAAATTGATGGAGAATATGATTTTGAAACTGATAACTTCCACAATAGTGGGTCCTTAGTGAGATATATCGAGAAGCTAATAATTATTTTATTCAAAAATACCCTATAACTATAATGCAAGCGATTATAAATTTTGTTAAACCGGGTTCCATCTTATATTCCGATTCATAGCATTGGAAGAACCTGTAGTACAGTATTTTAGAGTGTGTCGTCTACGAAATTTCGTCGGCAGCGTGACTAGTGTTCAATAGGGAAAATAGAAAGGATATAAGTAAACGTTAAATAGTAAAATAAACGGTAACTGAGTACAGCATGATAAAATTTAAATTCTTACTTTACAGAGTTCACAAAATAATTGTTGGAAATTTTGAAGAAAAGACGAGCCTGTGGTATTCATGAAAATGTAGACAACGAGCATACACAGCATATGTATAAAAAATAAAGGTTTGTTTTTTCAACGTCATACAATTAAAAATGGTATATAATGCCAATCTGATATGGAGTATTTGTTTTAAGACAGGTGGGAATTGGTTATGCATTATTTACAAAGGAGCTTAAGAATAATTTTTAATAAAAACAAAAATTAATTTATATATATGAAAATTTTTTGGAGAAATTAGATACATTATAGCTGAAAATTTTATATAGGAAATTGTTATACTGTGAAATGAATAAAATGAAATTAGTAGTAACTAGAAAATAAGAAAAATGTAATACCAGAGAATAGAGACAATATAAAAAACACTGAATAAAAGAAAAAATTATGTACGTCTGATGATGTAGTACCAATATTATATAACAAAAATCCAGTTGAAACATTGAATTGAAAAAGATTAGAGATTTGAAAAAAAAAATAAAAATGTGGTTAAGAGCGAAAGAATAATAAATACCATAAAAGAACAGCCTAAAATATGGGTAAATATCAAATTGGGTGGATTGCAGTTTAGGCCATTATAAGACACATATTTTTATCATATAAAAACTAGTAAAAAGTTACTTTTAAATAGGTAAATAAAATCAGATGTGCGAACAATTGTGATATTTCGTAGAAAACGATTTTAAACTTAGTGATTATTTTTATTGGGCACTTACTGAACAAAAAATAACCGTTCTACAAAAGTAGCAATTCCAACGTTAGGAAGAGTGGTAATATAAGCAGCTATATATATGAGGTATAATAGCGGCCCCGTACGCTATCCTGAGACACTTCTGCTTCTATTGGATATATTTGTGATTCTTCATTGCTGTATTTTTCGGGAAAGAATCTTTCGCTGAGATATGATTCAAAGATTATGGATATTTGAAAGGGAAACTGACATTTTATTTTATGTAACAAGTCCTCATGCCAAAGTTTATCGAACGCTTAACTAACGTCCAAGAATACAACGTCGCAGACTTTTTCAGTTCTAATGATGTTTCTATCATTGTTCGATGGTACCGTGTTTAGCTCTAAAACCGAATTAGTGTCCAAGTATGATTATTTTAGTTTCACCTATAGGTCGTTTGACTATGGTTTTTTTCAAACAGCTTTGAACGTATTGATAACAAAGAAATTGGCCTATATGAGGGCTGTTCAGTTGATGGTTTTGATGGTTTCCTCGCATAGTTTGCGAAAATTTTAGTTGGATGGTGACGTACTCAAGCCGTATTAAATAATGTATGTTAATAAAACTAAACTTTTCTTTAGCAATTCTTTCAGTAGTTTCACTGAAATTTGATCATAGTCAGAATTCTGCCGGAGATGTGTGACCTTATTTGTTTTGATGTATCAAAATTTCTTGACGTAGAAAGAGTATTCAAATTGCCCGAATTAGGTTTGAAGGTATTGGCTAAATGTTTTCAAAATAGGTCTTTTTTAAAAAAAGATTTGTTCGTGCCCAGTTGCCATTAGATTTTCTAATTGGATGTGCTGTTTCTTTAGGTTTTCTCAACGTACGTACTGCTTGCCGAAAAGAGTAGTCACTTTGCTTTAGTGGTGATAGATTAGATATTCCTTAGATGATTTATTTTTTAAGTTTCGTAATAATTGTTTTACCCTTTTTGTCTAATTCAGCGCTGCTTTATCGGAACTATATGCTTGTCACACTTTTCTTGTCTTTTGAAATTTACTTCATGCTTTATTTCTGGTGGTTTGTATATACTTTTGTTCTTCTTTGGTGTAGCTATCCAAGCAGCTGCAGTATAAGATCGTTGAAGTATTCAATAGATGCTTCAATCTGTTCTTTACTTTTTAATTATTTTTTTATTAACCTTTTCTTCTAGTTGGTTGCGAAAATATTTTGTAAAGATTTCTAGTTTACATAATTTTCTAATATTCCTGCCTATTATCAATATCATTGGTGAATGATTTAGCGTCAATGAAATCCGATATTTTTATTGGATCAGTTGGCCAGTAAGTAGGAGTACCCGCTGATATAACGGCGATTTTGTTATAATCAAATGCTAAATTTAACAACTCACTTCTTAGCAAAGTAAGCCTAGATCCCAAATAAAAATTCTAGGCGTTAAAGTTATCATAAATTATGTACGTCAGTTCCAGGATTAAAAAAAAAAAAAAACACTAAATTGTTTTTGCATTATATAATGTTTCGGTGGATGATAAACTGTAAAAAACACAACAACGGTTTTGTTTAAGATACAATTTATACAGTAGTTATTTAAATTAAATTGTGTACATTCGGTTATCTTTTTAATTTATTAGAAAAAATAAAACGATTTCTCTTACACGGCTGTTAATTCAAATCAAAATCATCCGAATTATGATACCATCGTTTGAAGATTTTTTTCCAATATTTTCCGATAAAAAGATTAGGAGAAAAACTGTAAGGAATTGAAGTGGTATTGCATATATTTGACTAATTCATGATGTTTTATATTTCTTTTTATGACGAATCGTGTTCCTCCGTGTGCTGTTATAATTAATTTACTATAAGTAATAACAAACAAATATGACGAAGCCATTGAATGTTTGACTAACGCTCAAGAATACAGCGTCCCCAGATTTTTTTCCGTTCTAAAGATGTTTCTATCATATTAATAATGCGATGTACTTGTTCGATGGTACCATGTTTAGTTCGGTATGATTTTTTTTTGTCTTGAACTATAGGCATTAGACGTTTGACCATGATTTTTTTAAACAACTTTGAAAGTATTGGTAATAAGGAGATTGGCCTGTATGATGTCACTTGAGTTGGTGGCTTTGATGGTTTCTTCACAATTATAATTTTAGTTAGATGGGAGCATACTCAAACCGTATTATAGCATTAATAATGTATGTTAGTAAAACTAATCCTTTCTTTGGCAATTCTTTCAGTATTCTCGCTGAAATTTATTCATAGCCGGGGGATTTATGAGGATTCATTAGATTAATTATTTTTTTAATTTCGCCGGAGATGTTGGGCTTATTGGTTTTGATGTATCAGAATTGCTTGACGTAGACAGAGTATTCAAATTGCCTGCATTGAGTTTGAAAGTATTGGCTAAATGTTTGTCAACTTCCTCAGCTTTATCAAGGTCTGTTCGAGCACAGTTTCCGTTAAATTTCCTAATTAGATGCGATGTTTCTTTGTTTTTTCAAGTTACGTACTGCTTGTCAAAGAAAGTAATCACTTTGCTTCAGTAGTGATAGATTTGCTTAAATGATTTATTTTTTGTTTTGTAATAATTTTTCTCTTTTTGTCTCATAATTCAGCTCTATATCTTTGTCGCCTTTGTCCGTTAAGATTTAATTCATGCTTTATATTTCTGCTGGATAGTAAATGGATGGTTTGTATTCACTTTTATTCTTGTTTGGTGTAGCTATCTAAGCAGCCTGTTGCATAAGATTATTGAAGTATTCAATAGAAGCTGCAATCTGTTCCCTACTTTTTAATGATATTTTTAAATTAATTTTTTTCTCCACTTGGTTACGAAAAGTATCTCAGTTTTTAAAATGTTCTTTAGTTTACATAATTTTCTAATATTACTGCCTATTGCCAATATCATCAGATGATAGATCGTTTTTAACATCAATGAAATTTTCCCTACTTATAAAAAAGTCGTAACAAATCTGGTATTTGTATTGGATCAGTTAGCCAATAAGTAGGAGCGCCAGATGATATAATGACGCGTTTGTTGTCAATTGCTAATTTTAACTGCTTACTTCTTGGCAAAGTAAACCTAAATCCCCAATAGATATTTTTGCCATTAAAGTCACTACCAATTATATGTTTTTAAAAAAGTACTAAATTATTTTTGCATTGTATGACGCTTTGGTGGACAATAAACTGCAGAAACAACAATGAAAGATACAATTTATCGCCACACTAGTTGCCTGTATGTGGTTTTGCATATATTTTCCTAATTCAGGATGTTTTATATTTCTTTTTATGACGACTACTATACCTCCATGTGCTGTACCACCAGGATAATTAGTGTAGTATGAGTCGCCAACAAATGTGACACGTCGTGTAGTTTCAGATAACGGAAGTATGTCATTATTTAGTATTAGATACATTTATATTCTTGGGTATGGTTATACCATTAGTATTTCGAGTTACAATTTTTAAGTAGCTCATTAAGTGTGTTGCTGATTACTTTCACTCAATGACCGAGAGATACATTATCATTATCGTTTTCCGGATCACCGCAGGAGGTCTTTTAACAACAGGATTATTTCTGAGGGGGAGTTGTGAACATAATTAAATATTAAACCCACACTCCAGCGAGCGCTGGTTCTTAATATTATTCAGTATACATTATAACTACTACAAATCAAAGAGAAACAAATAAATAAAAAAAACGAACGCAAGGAAACACACGCGTCCGGTTAAGAAGAGGTACTGTTAGGAGCTCGCTCCACCCGTGTCAGAGTCGACCTGGTATTGCAGTACAGCGTGTAAAGAAAATTTATTATAAACGAACGTAGGGGATCATGACAATTTCATACAGCGCTTTGTACTTCCATTGATTTTCTTATGCTAAGTAGGTGTGTTGTAATCAAAAACTCCGACTTCTTAATGAACAGTGAATAGAAGGAACGAACATCATAATCTCAAAATTAAATTTAAATTCTTCGGTGAAATTAGAACTCAAATTTTTGCTCTGAAAAATTTAAAAGACTCTATTCAAAAATTTGGCAAAAAAGATGGGAAGAATGCGATACTGGGCGACACAACTACAGCTCAATCCCAAGAGTATTACATAGACAGAAACTCAAAATTACCTGTCTACACTATCAAATTATTAACGGGAGGGTAGAGAAAATTTGGATCTTACCTATTTTACTTTAATTTAAATAAAGATGACGAGTGCAAATATGTCGCAGTAGAAACTACTTGTATGTCCTATCTCAGACCACATAAGTACAATAAATATAAATTCAACTTAGAATACGAATGAACTGTCGGACAATGTAAATTATTTACTTTTGATGTACTACACAAGAAATTCCAGGGTTACTAAAGTTTTCTACTAGAACTTATGATAAAAATTTTGAGCACAAAATAAAATTATACGTATATAGGCTAAAGATATTTCTTTATGTGTGCGTATGTATATGTGTTTACGTGAACTTTCTGTGTTTAATTGTTCACACGGCAACTGGTATATGTTTGCACATACATGTGTATGTGTATATGTACCATAGATAATATTGTCGATGCATGCAGTATTTATGTTTAAATTATAGTATAAATATTACCTCATATAAGAGTTGTAAGTGCACGATATTCGATGAGAAATAAAACCGTAAAACAAATTTTAATAATAATAAAGTATTAATGAAAAAAAATATTATATATTTTTATAAAACACACACACACATACAAAATACAACGCAAACTTTTATAATATGTATACAAGTTATTAATGAGTAGTTTCCCGAAAACTAAAATATTTCGTTCAAAAATTAAAAACATAATAATATTACATACAAAACAACAACGCTCACATAGACATATATATATATATATATATATATATATATATATATATATACACAAACTTATTAATATAGTAAATTACAGTCTTAAATACGAAAACAACACGTACTGCAATGATATACTACATATTATTTAAATTTTAAGTCCGAAATTACATCAAATTATAAACTTCTACATATATATATACACATATATATACATATATATATATATATACACATATATATATATACACACATATATATATACACACACACACACATATATATATATATATATATATATAACAACGGTTCGTGATATACAATTACATTCGCCCACGGAATTTCGACTATAATTGAAATTTAAACCGTGTTAGAAAAATTTATCGTGGAAGATTTTGTGGGCTCTTGACCGATTGGGAACCGAGTAGATATTATTATATAAAAAACTAACAACGATAAAGACGATTATGTGCGTCATATTTTGAGTTAGAATTTTTGTTTAAAGTACAGTCGGTGGTTGACTACCTCCACCCTCGGCTTTACTTTCTAACGAAAATGGCGGAATTCTACAATCGAACGCGTAACCGTCTTCTCGTTCCAATCTGAATGTGCCCCTATTTAAAAAATAATAATAATAATGATATATGAATGTGTATATATATATATAATCGGTGTGTATGTTGTTCGCCGTCGAACATCTTGTTTTTACGTACAAAATGAGCTAACATGCAAGCTAATAATTATATGGAACGCGGGTGAGCGCCATATTATGTTATACGGAGTGGGATGCCACTATCTTCTCTGTGTTAATTAAGAGTTAGACGATGATAAAAACTTTATCAAATTAATGAACACTTGATCGTCGAATTGGCGGTATATATTAAAATAATATTAAACAACGTACGTGTAATTATTTTATTACAGGTTAATTTATTTGACGAACACCTTTTTCGCTCAAATGAATAATCAACAGTTAGGCTAAATTGTTTTTTAAACACAATACAATAGTAATCGTTCAGATTAAATAAGTATTCTCATTTATAGGATGCTCATTTAGTACACAAAAGAGCGTATACATACTAAATGCGAGCGGGATAGATTCTGTAGCCGTTTTAAAATTTAATATTTAACTTATTCACACGGCGGGATAGTGCGGATGTCGACTTTTAATCGTCTGATACCGTCATTGTTATTCAACAGCTTCACAATCTCAGCATGTACAAATTGCTGCAAACGATCTTCATGCATTAATGCGAAATCCTTAATAATTCCCCGAACAAAAGTAACGGAGACATATATGTGTATATAATCATGGGGAGAATAACGATATACGTAAATTATTGCTCGCAGGATCAAATTATTTGTCTACCTTGTAGTATAGGATTTTCTGGCGCATGCACATAGTAGTTTACCATATATATATATATATATATATATATATATATATATATATATATATATATATATATATATATATATTGGCTTATAAATAATATCCGCTTGTGGATGGTGACCAGTGATGATCCACGATCGACGAGTCGATATAATTCTTTTGTCATAATATTTGTCTAACATACCCCTTCCATGTAAATCGTTTGTCCGAACATACATCAAGATATTTAGCAGATCATGCATTGTAGAATAATTTGGTTATCAAAGGATACACGAACTGTGAACCTGTGTGTGGATATATAAATATGATCTGCTCGGATTTTATTATTAAGCTTTATTTTCTAGATTATCGCCCATTTATAAGTGCGGCAGACTGCAATTTTGCCGTTACTGCAAGTTGACTATCACTGACTGAAGTAACGCTATATCATCTGCAAATGTTCGAGTTACTGTTGTTTTATCCACTGACAAATCTTTTGTATATAACACATATAGAAAAGGTTCCAGTACGCACCTCTCCTGCATGTATACAATGAAGGTTTCGTACAGCATTCTGAAGTGTTATACAAAATTGTCGATCGTCCAGATATGATTCCAACAGTTGACAAAGATTATCTGGTAATAGTTTCCTCAACTTGGGGGTATTTGAGCCACTGACGTTAAACTTTGTCACTGTATTTTTTCTATTTAAAAAGCTTTTAGTTGATCGATCGTAGAGCGCAGTTTTCTAAAACCAACTTGGTGGAACGGAAGATCGCCTACAGCAAATGGTAACTAGCTTTCGTGAAGTTTATAAATTGCCGATAACAGTGATATCGAATGATAAAACGTAATTTCCTGTTCAGGCTTATCTGTTTTGCTTCGGCATTATAATTTAAGTTGTTGTAAAACACATAAAGGCCGTGTTTTAGACGCATACAAAACGCTGAAAATATATGTTAGCATAACAATGCTCTCCTTTCATAAACTTTCAGTATTCTGGCCGAATTTCATTTATAGCGATAAAACAATAAACTATTTACCAGGTTTTCCCCGTACAAAAGTTTATTTTTCAAGATCGTCCTCCGTCATTATAAAATTTAGTCAATTTATTCCGTTTTTGTTTCAATATGATGAATTACGCTGTAAATTTAATTTATATAAATTTTTCGTTTTTATTTATAGAAAAAACATCAGTAATATTAGTTAGTTAATTCGCTACTTTAATTTTATTGTTACAATTAATCACGAATATAAATTTGTCCACGTTGAGTTATCAACTTCGATTCGTAAATTGATTAAAATTAATATCATCGTTGTCGTGGACGTTACTCATTATGACCTGATTATTTTTTTTTAGCTTTCATAGCAAAAATAAAATATACGCCAGAAACAGGGAAAAAAATATTGTACCACACGTTATAGAACAATGTAATCTTCAAACGTTTCTGTAATTTTCTTGTACAACACGCAGTTAAAAAATTAAAAATAGAACTTGCCACATGTGTCCACTCGGAGCTTGTAAGCTGACGTGACTACTGTATTGAAAAGCGGGTAATGAAGGCGATAGAACAGGTTCTTGACCTACAACGCCACGTCCTCGGACTGTTTCCAACGTCCCGGATAGGCTAAATATTCTCCAGTGTCTTTCTCTTAATTGAACCGATAATTCACCAAGATTTTCCAGTCTAACGCAATATCTCCACTATAATATATAATTTCATAAACGCAACATTATTCGATGACATGGAAAATATTATTTATTTCGGTAAATCAAAACCAGGCACATTTAAAATTGCAATAAAACTAGTTTACCTGAACCGATTGAAAAAGTCACTGCACGAAATGAAAGTCTAAAGATGGAGGGTTGTTACCATTCAGTTTCAAAAAAGATATTATTTTCACATTTTAATAAGATTAAGAGAATTTTTTATTAAACACAATCGTAAGCTATATTGTTTATCTCTATAATTACAAATATTAATTCGACGTTTAAACGAATGTGAAATCAATAATTCCGTCTTAATAGTAACTTTTACAAAATAAAACACGTGTATCAAAAATAATTCAAGTACGAACGTACTTGATTATTATAAAGTATAAAGTTAACGAGATTAAAATTAAATCTATTAAACATTAGATTTATGACAAATTTAATTATATCTAACGTTTCTTATCAAAGGAATTACAAGTTGTTACTTACCCAGTAAATAGTGTTGTTCGTAGTGTCTCTCGAACCCATATAAAATGGCGTTACAGTGACACGTATATTTTCCGTCGTTTCTTTATGTACATCCGACAATTCCAACCAAGGATGGTTCTTTTTTTGCCACACTCTTAAAGTTTCTTGAGCTCCAAATGGGGGATCTATATGAGAAGATAAATTGTTAGCAACACAATAAAAATAATGAATGAAGATCCTTTTTCAATTCGATTAAATTAGAAAATTTAATATCATTATTTTTTTTTTAAATATCTAAATGTGCAATTCTGTAAATTGAACAGTAACAGAGGTTAGTAAATGCAGCATCGGAAATTCGTATAAATTTGAAATTCAAAGAGCGCCGTTACGGATGAGTACCATATTCATCGTTAGTTACCAATTACAGAACAAATTCCAACTTCGAGCTCCGAGCAATCTTTCTATTCATCAACATTTGACAATTATAACGTAAATTTCTATGACACAACTTATTACATCTATTACTGATTTTGCATGAACTATTCGATTATTCAGTATCACCATTACGACATAAACGTAGATTTATTTATAACGTAGGATTGAAAATAAAATTATTAACCTTTTTCGGGATAATACATCAAAAACTTCTCAAACAGCTCGTGTTGTATCGGTTGTTTCTCAGTAGTTGTATATGGCAATATATCCTCATGCGCAATATAATCCAATCCCGGAACAGCGTATAAACTCCGATTTGTTTCTTGATTTGCAAGAAAGGTAACTGATTCGGACTGAGCTCTCTGCTTTAAACAATTATACGCACAACCGCAAATATAAATATAAACGTTTTGTTTTAATACGAATATTAAATACTATTATAAAATTTCAAATTTTCAACAAAATATAAGTTCGCAGTATTTTAGTACATTGTATAATTTACATCATTAAGTTACATTATGAATTAAAAACTTTTGTAGTGAAAAATCAATTTTAATCTATTAGTTTAACTACACATTCTATTTTTAAGGAATTTAAAATATTGAGAAATCGTTATAAAATGGTACCAATATGTTCACGTATTTTAAATCTTGCATTAAAATTGGAAAAAGTAAATATATTTTTAATAAATAAACAAAAATCAAAGTTTTAATATAAAAATCAACCATATAACTGATAAACAATCAGGTTAACATACAGCACACACTAACCTCTATATAACGAATATGAAAAATACTTATAAAACTTGGAGAGGTACGTAAATAATTGTGATAAAAATCATTTAAAACTTAAACTAAATTATAAGCAATTTATAAAAATTGACAAGAAGTAAACACGATTTTAAAAAAATGAACATGACACAGTACTTGATATCAGCTGGTATAATGGTTATATATTCAAATAAGTTAGAGGAAATATTACGCTACATTAATTAAATTAAAACTGTACCATTTCAATAAAATAATGATTTATTTTTAAACAATATTGTAATTGTTTTGTTAAAATAATGGAACAGCATTTTTGAAAATTACGAAACTGATGAAAGTAAGAATTTAAATTTACTTACAATAAATGGACAATCTCTGGAATCAATTAACGCTTGATAAAATGTATGAATTTTTCCTTTGACTTCTTTTCCAACATTCCTTCATCAGAGCTAACATCGTTGTGCAAAACACATTCATTTTAAAATAATTAAATATATGCTTACAAGTTTTCGAGTAAACAAGTTTCAGAAAATAAACTGCATATTTTAAATAAGTTTTATTTCTATTTAGTTTTCACAACTACGTAATTCAGGACGTAAACGATATAAAATTAACATTTTCTTTTATTGGTATCAATCAGCGTAAGCTGTTTCATAATTACTAATTATTTTTAAAAAGGTAATTCATATTAATTAGTTTTTGTTACCTTCCTTTTTTATTTGGCATATCGCGATCATAAACCCTAGCCAACCAAGGAAAAAGTATAACTCCCCTATAACCGAATACTCTATGAAGAAATAATTGACCGGTATCATATTTTCCTTGTAACTTAGGCGTATCTAAACGTCCAACTTCAGCCAATCTATTAATAATATAAATTATTTGATGATTATGAACCTTAGTTACACCCAATTCCATACAAATAAAAATTTTTCAATTCGTAGATATTAAAATAATATAGCTTATAGCGTACGTATAATCAACAACCAAAAGTGCAAAAATGCCTATACTAAGGTTAAAATGTTTATTTAACGGTTCAATGTAATACTAAACCATAAAAAACTTAACAGTTTACAAAATGCAACTGAAAAAATTCAAACCTAGTAAAATAAACTTTTAAACTGAAAAAAACATTCAGGAATTAATCGTAAAGAATGTTTACAACAAAGTGTCGTTGACATATTAACTTTATGCAAATATTGAAGAATCTTCGTTAAAAAAAGTTATTAAAATATAATATATGTACATATAATATGCGTTTTAATATGAAATCAGGTATAACTCCTATTCGCTATTTTACACAATTTAAACAAATTAATGATTTAATACTTTTAATCACGAAATTCCAATTACACAAAACAATGAAAACCAAAAAAAAAGAGCACTCTCCTTGTATATTTTCATATTTTCTTTATATAAAAAAACAAAGCCGAATACAACCTAAAAAACATAGCATACCGCACGAGGATATTCACTGTTTGACTTCCAATAAGTTTTGTTCTTTTTCTGACAAATTCTGCTCGAAAGTGCTGGATTTTGTTTTAAAAAAGTGTATAACCATATATTTAACGTTCAATTTTCAGTTTTTTTTTTACTGTGTTATTATTTAGATAAAAGTGGAAAATTATGATTTTTATTTCCCAACAGTGTTGGGAATGCAACTTTATACCAAAATTGATGAATATGATTATTGAAACTGACAACTTCCACAATAGTGGGTCCTTAGTGAGATATATCGAGAAGCTAATAATTATTTTATTCAAAAATACCCTATAACTATAATGCAAGCGATTATAAATTTTGTTAAACCGGGTTCCATCTTATATTCCGATTCATAGCATTGGAAGAACCTGTAGTACAGTATTTTAGAGTGTGTCGTCTACGAAATTTCGTCGGCAACGTGACTAGTGTTCAATAGGGAAAATAGAAATGATATAAGTAAACGTTAAATAGTAAAATAAACAGTAACTGAGTACAGCATGATAAAATTTAAATTCTTACTTTACAGAGTTCACAAATCCATTGTTGGAAATTTTGAAGAAAAGACGAACCTGTGGTATTCATGAAAATGTAGACAACGAGCATACACAGCGTATGTATAAAAAATATAGGTTTGTTTTTCCAACGTTATACAATTTCAAAAAATATTTGAGTAAAGAAACATTACAAATGGTATATAATGCCAATCTGATATGGAGTATTTGTTTTAAAACAGGTGGGAGTTAGGTTATAAAGGAATGCATTATTTACAAAGTAGCTTAAGAATAATTTTTAATAAAAACAAAAATTAATTTATAAATATGAAAATTTTTTGGAGAAATTAGATACATTATAGCTGAAAATTTTATATAGGAAATTGTTATAGTGTAAAATTAATAAAATGAAATTAGTAGAAAGTAGAAAATAAGAAAAATGTAATATCAGAGAATAGAGACAATATAAAAAACACTGAATAAAAGAAAAAATTATGTACGTCTGATGATCTAGTACCAATATTATATAACAAAAAACCAGTTGAAACATTGAATTCAAAAAGATTAGAGATTTGAAAAAAAAAATAAAAATGTGGTTAAGAGCGAAAGAATAATAATACCATAAAAGAAAAGCCTAATATATGGGTAAATATCAAATTGGGTGGATTGCAGTTTAGGCCATTATAGGACACATATTTTTATCATATAAAAACTAGTAAAAAGTTACTTTTAAATAGGTAAATAAAATCAGATGTGCGAACAATTGTGATATTTCGTAAAAAACGATTTTAAACTTAATGACGTACTTTTAAAATTTTATTTATTTGTATGTTTACATTGTTACAAACATGACTAAGAGTGAAATTTGGGCTTTGTATGGGGTAGTGTGGCTGTCAACTTGTATGTCGATTAATTAATATTTTATTTAGATAATTATTAGTCAAAAATTATTTAAAATTATGTTGTTAAAATAAAAACAAAATTATGTTATTAAAATCAAAAACAAAATTATAATTTTTAAAAGTTATTTTGTTAATAAACCTTTAAATTCTATTATTTTAGTTTAAACATTATTCCTAAATGGTAACTCCATGGATGGTTGTTTGAAATCATGCTTGCCGCGTTGCGTTCATATTTTCGTTTGTGTTTGTACGTTATTGGGTTTTGTTTCTATCATTTGTAAATTTATTGTTTTTATAGTTTGTAAATTTATTTAATATATTTTTTGTGAATTTATTTATTTAACTTATGTGTGTTATTAATATATATCGTATATCGGGTTTATGTGTTGATAAAGTAAAGTTATTAAGTTGATGGATTTGGGATTTGTTTCTAATGAGGATGAAGATTATAAATGTCCGAAATGTCATGGAACCTATGCTGAAGACACAGTGAGGAATATCGTGTTCACGTAAGTTATTTTATATTATATTCATTCGATTCAAAAATTTCGTTTTTCTAATTTTGACTTGGAATGAAACATTTCTTTCTAGAACGTAACATTTTTATGTATGAATAAACCTCGTTTGTTGGTTAAGTGATGTTACATTTCGGTTAGGTTTGTTTCGGCTAGTTAAAAGTATGATTATATGAAAAAATGAGAATAGCAAAAATACCGGCTAGTTTTTTTTTTCTGCATACAATCTATTCGAACAATTTGAATAATTACTTTGGCTTATCTTAAGAAGAATAAGTAATGTAGTTCCTACGGAAAACCTAATGGTGTATTTTCTTATTTTTTCAAATCAGTTTTTCCTACTTGTATAATTGATGATTGTATTAAAATTATTTTGACATTTACTATTTTTTCAACATTAATTTTTCCTACTTATGGTGTATTAAATTATTTGTAAAATACGTTCAAATTTTAAATTAATATCTGTAACTAGATGCATTGTTGCACTGTTTTGTTGTGGATATACACCGCATGATGTGCATTAATTTATTTCACGGATAGATTACTAAAGAGGCAAAACATTTATTTTTCGAAGAATTTTTTATTTATTTTTTTATTTATTTTTTTTTGCTTTTAAACATCATACCAGCATTAATTGCTGCAAACAACGGTGATCACGTAAGTAGGAAATTAATATTAGTCTAGTGACTCCAGTAAGACACTAGACTATGAGGAAGAGAAAAGAGTAACTTGATGGGAATTAAATATTTGTAGGAATAGTATAGGAATGGTCAAATACAATAATTAAAATGAAAAAAAAAACGTGTTGTCTTTTGAATAAGACCAGATTTATTAAGTGATTGCAATTGCATCTCGGCACCACTTCCTACGCAGAAGAATTTACAAGTATCATTTTTACTTAATTCATATACATGATTTGTCTTTGATTTTCCCTTCTACGTAAGTTACATATAAATATTGCTTAATCTCAGATGAGTAAATTATGTTCACAGATTTTTAGTTATTAACTTTTACACTGAATATTTTAGGTTTTCACATCAGCCAATTTAGGCCATCCGTCGCAAAACGAAAATACTTCCTTCTAAGATGTTTAAAGTAATTTTATGTGAAACAAAAGATTATTCTAATTTCCTTTTATTTGTGTTCATTCATGAAAAAATTGCAATAAATAAGTTGCACGTTTTATTAAAGGTGTAGTGAAGTATAGATACGGAAACCGGGGTAATTGTTACAAATATAGAAGGGGAGTAAGATAAAAGTTTGGTCCGAAGTGAGGATAAATAAGATGTATTAATGAGAAAAAACAGTAATAAATAAGATGTGTCAATGATAAAAAGTCAGAACAATCAGATTATAAAAATAATTTTTAAGAGAAGCATAGTTTGAACATTAAGATGGGCATACTCGGCTGTTACCATAATTCGATAGATGAGTTTTCTACGTTACGAGTATTAAATTATAAATATTTAAAGATTGCGAGATATTTTTTTAAATGAAGAAGAATAAGAACTTTCTGTAGGTTGAATACTTACGCGATATATAAGAAAGATCAAGTCTTCTGTAAAGTTGAGAAAAATAAAATTATTTATTTTTAAATAATACTTTAAATAAAAAAAAAAACTGCCCCGCTTGTACGTTAATTAATAACAACGCAATTTTTTTTTCAGACCGGCTGTATTTTGACTTCATTTATTATATTTTCGAATATTGTTTTCTAGTTTGATCAAAACTTTGTTTATTTGGCTACAATTTTATTGTTGGTTTAAAGTTACTAACTTCGAGATGTAAGATTTCGATTCTGTTTGAAATTTGTACTTCTGTCAGTGTAGCTTCATGAATTTTACATATTATTTTTACGTCCTTTCGATGTTAACAAAATAGGAAATGAAGATCCTTGCTTATATTACCGGACTCAACAATTTTGTATAATCAACTTTAAATTCTTCAATGCGAGTATCACTGTCTGTACGTTTTACCTTGTTACGATTAAACATATTCGTGTATATTTTAGTTTTACAATATAACCGTTTAATTAATATTTCTGTTTGACCAGTTCCTACTGTTAAATGAATACATTGAAATGGTTTGAAATCGTGTTCTCGACCAAAGTAAATGGACGAGCAAACTTAAGTTTGTGTTTCTCGTACATTAATAGGAAAACATGAATATTCACAATTCGATTTTAATCGACTATTTCAAAGATAAATAAAATAAAATTAAACAGTTTAATCTGGACTATAAGAGATTAAGAATCATTTTAAGGTAAACGTGTTTTGTGCAGACGCGTGAAACTATTTTTTAATTTTTGGCAAGATTCTCGTTAATATAAATTAGTCGATGATTAATTTACCTGTTTCATAGTTACTGTATTGTTCGTTTTATACTGTAATACATTATTGTTTAGTACATATGTACGTACGCTGTATATTATAAATATGGTATGTATCCATATATTGATAATAGTCAGTGTATGGTGTGTACATAATGTGTGTATATATATATATGTGTGTGTTTTTTTTATAAAGATTAAACAAAATAAGTAAATTTTAATTATACATTTTCGATAGAATATATTATAAAAAGTTAACAATCTTTTAAAAAACGATGCTACTATGTGTGTAGAGTTCGCATAGGGGACTACATTGGCGATTGCTAATAGCTTTGCAACCAAAGCCCTTGAAGTACACATGACGCGCCAGAACAGGTATTTCTCATTTCGTTGTTCATAACACGCGTGTGTGGTTGCGTGCGCATACTAACGAACGTGTCTACGACTAACATTTCATCTCTTTCCGAGATGAGTTTTTCTTCTTCGAATTTCTATTGACGTTTCGTTCTTTTACTGTGTACATTTCCACGTGTTTTTTCATTGCCTCTCTCCAGATGTTGTTCAGATTATTATTCACTTAATATATGTAGAATTTTTTCCTCGCTGAAATTTTATTATTTATACGGCGATTGATCATTTCATTTCCGGATGATTTTTTTAATGTAAATTGTGAAAAAATAAAAATACTTATAAGTAGAGTTTATCGAATTATTTCGTTTTAGTATTTTAAAATTTTTAATACTTTCCTAATTGTATAAATTTCGCACTTATTCGCGATGAAATAAATTTTTAATATATTTCGATTTAATATTGCAATTTTTCATCTTATGATTGGTAATCTAACTTCATAATTTTTAGTTTTTCTGATTACGATTTTAAACGGTTCTTGTATTTGTATTAAACTTTGTCGACTTTGACATTATTAATATTACTTTGTGCGATGTTCTATGTGAAATCAAAAAGATTGTTGCGTGTGAATATGTTTGGAAGAGGGGGAGGTGTAAACCGCTAGACTTTTTTTTAACCACGAGCCGTTTTTAATCTTAATTTATTCTAAATTAAACGATAAGGGAAAAAGATTATACTACTGATTAATAAAAAATTAACGCGTAAAAAAAAACGGGTTTATTGTATACGTACAAAGACAAACATTTAAAAAAAAAATCTAATAATACTAATAAGTAGAAATGACGAATATCATTTGTTGTACAATTGAAAAAATAAATCTATTTATTTAGTATACGCAAAAAAAAAGTGAAATAAAGGTGGTTTAAGAATATAACTAAGAATATATCGGCGAGATCTTACATATAAAATACGCGTCTGCATAAATTACGACTGCGAATTGTCACAAACGATTAAACGTGTGAAAAAATTTTCAATTAAAAGTTGCATACCTCCACACACATATACAAACATCGACGTATACTATATTATTAATTCGTGTACGGGTTAGAAATATGAATTAGTTAACCTCAATCTGAACCTCGAACTTTCTTGTTTTCAATTATTATATAAAAACATAAATTACTATAAGTTTTATAAACAACATAAAATACGTAAAACTTACATTATGAATTTTTCTTTTTCTCCGACACCGTATAAACGTTTTTAATCGCATTGCGCTCAAATAATAATAATTTTTTTTTCTCTCAAAAATTCGCAATCATCTGCAAAATAGAACGTTAATTTTCGATTTAATCAGTAACAAGGGGATTTAAAATTCTATACTTTAACGCCATATTAATTAAAATAGACTATATTTTCTTTAGTTTGAAACCAGCTTAGGATTTATTTCTTAAGCACGTAATTTGTACAGACGTCGTAATAATTATATTAATAATAATTTAAGAGCGGAAAGCTAAAATAAATATTCGTCGTTTGAATAGAATTAAATTATCGGTATAATAGCTACGAAATAAAAGTATATTGTAAATAATTACGAACGTAAACAATTAAACGAAATATATAAAAATCCTTAATAAATTTGTCATGGCTTTAAAAATACACAACATTCACGCACGCCTACAGAAATATTTACGGAAAAATTATCGAATAGGAAGTGTTGTCAAAACGACGACTTCGAACAATATATTTTACGAAATATTATATTTAAATAATTTATTACACATTTTAAATGATGTAGTAATTTTATAAATTTATAACTATGCCGTTTTATTCGACAATTCATTTTACATACACACACGTATATGTCATATATATATATATATATATATATATATATATATATATATATATATATTATGTAGGTTGGATTGTAGATTACTTCACCATCGAAAAAATACCACTTTTAAATGACTAATGAACTCACTGAGGTGTAAAGAAAATTTTAATACATTTCGTAAATAATGATTTTAAAATAAATTACACCTTTTTGAAATTTTACTTTGTTCTTTACAAACGTGAAAGAGAGCGAAGTTTCATCGTTATAGCGGTAGTATCGTTTAGGTTATTCTATAGTTATTGTTAATTATTTTATTAAAATAAGCAAAATTATGTATTTTAAAAATCATTGTTAAATAAACATTTTATAATAATAAATAATTGGGTTATTGAAAAAATTATTCTTATTCGAATTTTTCTTGTTTCGGGGTTGGTGAGACCGTTAAAATTCGTCATCATTGTCCTCCGGTTGTTTTGTATTTTGCGTTTTAATTTTTTTATTGTTTATTTATTTATTTATTATTTTATTTTAAAGTTTATTTATTAATTTAGTCGCTTAAAATAATTAATAAATCGTTTTAACTACTGAGTGAATAAACCTCGCTTGTTGGTCAGATTATTAGGTTAGTTACGAGAATATGTGATTAATGGAAAAAGGGAAAAGAGCGCATCGCCTGATCACGTTAAAAATTCCATATTTTGATAGAAATGACTAGTAGTAGCGAAAATCTTCTGCAGTCGATTGCATTTATAATCGTGACACAATTTCGAATTTATTATATAAACTATTTTAATCGCATTTTTTTTTAAATATTTTTGATAAAATCTTTGTTTCGGAATCGATCCTATATACATGTGTGTATATACGACGAAATATCTGTTCTTTAGAATAATTTTTTAATGATTCGATTTCGAATGTTCGACTATATTAATATAATATTTTTCCATCGGTTGATTTAATGTCCGGAGTCGTTCCAAATAAAAATATCGATTACAGTAGAACTGATTACAGTTATAACAATTGCGAATATTTCTGTTTACGATTAGTTACAAAAGTTACGTTTATTTCGTTTTTTTTTTTTTTTTATTATACGCATTTACATAAAAAACACACACACACATATAATAAATACCTTCGAAATATCGTTTTATAATATTCGATGATGGAGAAATTTCTGTTTAAACAGAAAATTTTTGACTATAAACGAAAAGAGGAATTCGATGGGAATTTTACTAAAGACTACGTAGTTAAAACAATAATAATAATAACAATATAAAAACAGGCACAATAGATTAATATGTTACCGACAGCCAACGTTAAAAATAAATCTAACGCATTACTGATTATAAACTGTTGGAAATTTATCGTTTCCTTCAGAGGTATTGATCGTTTTTTCTAATAATTCAAATAGTGCTATCGGATTTATTTGAAGCGGCGCCGTTCAACCTGTACACGAAAATTATCAATAAATTACACCGGGGGGTTAATAAAAAAAAAATCGATGTATAAATGATTAAAAACCAAAAAATAAAACGTACTTTAGAAAATCCGAGAATTATATACTAATAAAGAAATAAAAAAATAAATAAATATTAATTTAATACAATCACGAAATAATTTAATAAGTACATTATTTAAAGAAATATTCATATATAGTACACGAATTATTATTTTAACAACGCGACAATGTTAATTAGACAAAAGGAAATATTATTAGTCATTATTTACACATGGTACGGTTAATTTCAGTAGGAACGATTCTTAGGATACGATACGAGTAAATATTAATAGGCGAATTATTACGTTTATATATATATATATATATATTTTTTTTTTGATACGCTTTGTTATTATCAATGGCTAACAGGTTTTCAGATTGGTAATATTACCAGCACGTATGTTGTGCATCGAGATAGTTCGAAATGAATAACATCCGAATAGTTTTATTTAAATTTGCGATTGTTTATCGAAATTTTTAAAATACTCGATAATAAAAAAAACAAAACAAAAAAACAATAAACCGAAAATGTCATTTCGAATATTTTTGGATAAAAAACTTTTAAATTAATTTCAATAATAAAGGTATTATTATTTTTAATAATAATGATATGTATTTACCATTTATTGACTGCTGACGTTTGCGTTACGTACGATTGCAATGAATTATCCGAACTTAATGAATCATTATCGCTAGTAAAATAATAACAAATCGAGAAATTAAGAAGTTTTAAAAATTGTTCATACATAAGTTTGATAATAAGTATTTAGTTTTTCTTTTTGCATAAATGCGCATGTTTTTTGTTGTGTGATGTGTGTACCTAGTAAATGTATGCTAAATTTTATTCCGCTATTAGGTATAAATATGTACGCGAGTATGTAGGTTATGTACCCTTTTCTCTCATTATAAGTGTATGCTTTTCCCATGTGTAAATGAGTGTATGTGTTGTATATTTATATGTAAATGTGTACTATGTGTATCCAATACTGTGTAACATGAGTATTGTATAATGCATAATAAGACATTTCAGTATTTTTTTTTATTTTTATTTTTTTTTTAGCCCCCTAGTAATAATGTAAACAGTTAACGGTGCTACTATATAATCCGCGAAGAAATGCGCAAACGTGGAAATCCTGTGTACATTATTCTATATAATGTAATTTTGAAATAAATTAAAAATGAACATTATTGCATGGTAAAAGCATTAAACGCATATTTAAATTTAGTTACTGCATGCGCATATACATTCACATCCATATAAATAAATATATATACATACATGTGTGTCAATTAAATTTTACTAATTATAACAAAATTGATAATCGTTTATATTTTCTCGATAATTACGCACGCACGTTCACACACACACACACATACACGTGTATATACATATATATACACATATTTACACGCCACGCTTGTAACGTGTAATTATCTATTATTTTACTTTTTTTAAATTATTTTTAAAATCACGTCAATCTGTTTTAAATTCTCCTTAATCGTCGTCTTACCTATCCGAATGGTCGCCATTTTCATCATCATCATCGTCGTCGTCAACGTCTACATCGTGATCGTCTAATTCGCCTTGAATGGCGACTTGTAAATCGTCTATTCGTTGTAAAGCTAACTTTAAGTCGGCTTTCGCGGTCGACAATTCGATTTTAGTTTGTTCTAGTTGCTTTTCTAGTTCGCGTCTTTTGACTGTCGCGTTGGATTCTTTCATTTCGAGATCGGATTGTATTTCTTTGGCTTCTCGTAACGATTTTTGCAATTTACGCACATTATCTTGAGCTAAAGCTTCTTTACTACGCGACGTATTAGCTTCGTGTTGGAATTTTTCGGCCGCATCTTTCAGTCTATTAATCTGCACCTAAGTATCGAAATTACGACTATTATTACTGTTTAATTTTTTAAACGTATAACTGTAAAAATACGGTACGAAACAAAACGAAATAAAATATATTAATTTATAACGTAGATATTACAAAAAAAAAAAAATGATTTACGTGCGCACATATTTGCCATTCTATCTAATTATTAATAGTGATAAGATAAAAAAAAATAAAAAAATAACAATAATAATTGTAAGGATAGAAAATCATAAGGCACGGATACAAATACAGCGATACAGCGCGCCATACAAAAAGTCGATCTAGTGTAGAACAGGGATTTTAGCACGTATATATACTTACCCCTGTGTTCAACCCCCCGCAGTGACTTTTTTTACTTAGGACGTTATATATATATATATATATATATATATATATATATATATATTATAAGAAAAAACCGAGGCCTAAATCGAAAATCTGCCTCAAGAGAATTTTCGAAATGCCCTAACGAACATTTTCGGTCATAAATATCATCCCTCTATCTATCACCCAAGTTTAGGAAAAAGTTGATTTTAAAGGGGGTTGAAATTTTTGCAAATTACGCATTCAACTGTTTTTTTTTAATAGCCGTATAATTATTTGTCGGACCGTCTGAAGGTATTCGTCTTTTTTTACCTTATCCTTTAGAGGAAAATTTTAATTATATATACCGTAGTCTCTATATAGAATAGTAGCGTATACAGCCGTTTAGCTAAAGTATCTACCGTCTTTGTCTAACACACGCCAGGCATAATACAACCAGTTTAAAACGTTCTTACCTTATTAATACGCATACTATGTTACCGCTGAATTTATGGCGCACGATGTAAACGTTTTTAAACGATTTTGTCTTCGCCGATTTGATTGTGTACCGTAACTCTATCGTATAGATGTGAAAACCGCGTAAAAATCTCAATCCGAACCCGAAAATTTCAAAAGGGGTATTCTGTTTTTTCTCGACTATCGATTTTTTTTCTCAATAATTCGCGAACAGTTTGAGGTAGGAAAATATGACTTTTATACGAATGTCGTAGCAGGTTTTAAATACGCGTCAAAACACGTAATATTCACGTTTCGAAAGTGAATAGGTGAAGAGAAAACTGGGGTCTACATTTTTAAGGGGGTTTTCCTGGATATAATGTGGTTCTAGTATAGATTAGGGATCGAGTTTGAAGCCAAATGAAAAATATATATTTATATATATTTATTGTAGAAATAGAAAATAATTTATTCGAATGAATGGACAAGAATCAGTATTTTTCTTATACTCTATGTGACCAAGACGGAGAAAGCGCATTTTTTAAATAAACAGTTTGGTATTTCATCATTCGATGTTATAAATTTATCGTAGATTTTAGATCAATCAATATAATGTACAATTAACTTGATAAATTTATCTAATTGTAGATTTTATATTGATCAAAGATTAATTTGAATTAAAATTTTGAAGATTGATTGATACAGAAAAATCGAATGAAATCAAAATACCAAGTATCAAACGATTTACTCTTGGATAGATAGTGTATAAAAAAAACACTGATTCTTGTCCGTGTGCTTGATCGGGGATGGCAATAATATTACACAAGAGTAAGTGATAAACGAAGCAAATTTCTTATTTAATGTTCTCTTGTGTCGTGTGCTACTTTTCTGTGTGGGTCTGCATGATCCGGGATATATGTAATATTATTGCCATCCCAGATTATGTAAGTGCATGCAGGTAGGCCATGTTAACGAGAAAATACAGAAATTTATAATTGTTTTTTTTTTTGTTACGAACGAATGTTACTAACATTAAAAATATAAACGCTCTAGAAACGTTACTAAAATTAATAAAAGTAGGAATTAAAAAAAAAAAAATAATGCAAATAATAAATTTGTCGTACTTCGATTCGCGATCGTGTAGTCTGTTCCAACTCCAATCTGGATTCTAATTCTTTCGTTTTCAATTCTAAACGTTTCACCGTCAACGAACTGGAAGCGTCGCTATGAGTTTCGATATTTTCCAACCGAGACGTAATTTCCGCTATCTGTTCTTTAAGCGACGCCCGTTCGTTTTCTAATTCGACTATACGATTAGCTTGTTCGTGTAATGTTAACTGTTCGTTGGACAGCTGTTGAACGGTCGACCGATATTTTCTTAATACCTAATATAAACACGATCGGTAGTCGACAATTAACATTATCGTCTGTTTAAATTAATATTCGACGTATTTTATTTAATTATTATCAGTCTTATATTTGATATTTTTAAATTTCGTTTACAGTACGACATTTTTTAATTATCGATTTAACGATCCGATCTTTAAAAACGGGAACGTTGATGTAGCCCTAAACGAAATAGTATATAACAGAAACTGTATCAGGTCAACAAAAGTGGACAATTTATATTTACTAGATCGTATATTGCATCTGCAGATATAACAAGGAAAGATTTAAAGACGCTCGATACTCTACTCACGGACAATAAGCTGTAATTCCACGTTGAAATCTAGGAAAAGCTTTCTCATTTCGACCAGCAGTATACCCCATTTTAATCCGACTAATTTATGCATTTTTGGATGAATTTTTACGTATTATTGTGTCTGCTTGTGTAGTTTTCCTACACACACATACACACACACACACACACACATATATATATATATATATATATATGAATGATATTATATAACACCACATTCAGTACTTACTTTGATATTTTTTGAGAAATTATACGCCTAAATTAAGTATGTTATTACATTTTATTTTTGTCTTTTCCTTTGATAGTGTTTTATAAATTGTATGCATTTTTATATCCTTTTATATTTTATTTTTACATGTTCACTTGATAATAGCTTAATAGCTTTTTACGCATAAAGAATTTAGCGACTTTAACTAATTTTTTGTGGTTTGCCTTGTTTTCTTCTTAAATACCGACTATTATTTATATATAAACGTGTAGTGCGTAATATTGATGGAAAAGTTTTGCACGTTTACTTCGGCTAATTCTTCTTCGTTTTCATCCAACTGGGATTGCAACTGATTTTTTTCCCTCGCGTACATCGCTGCCCGTTCTTCGGCATCGTTACGAGCTTTTTGAACATCGTCTAAGCTGGCATTGGCGTCGGCTAATTCCGTTTCTAAAGCTTGACGAGCTTTAAAAGCTGCATTTCTAGCGCATTCCGCGTCTTCTAGCTGCAAAAATAACATTCGAAATATTTAATTTTTATCGGATCTATTGATCGAGAATATGAAATCAACGAAGCAATTCGATGGTCATTAAAGTTTCTCATTTACTACATATTAAAGGAATGTGATATAACAATAATAATAACAACAACAAATAAAAATAATAATAATAATTAATATTAATAATAATCAAATAAAATCAATTCAAATTTATTTAAAACCATCACACTATATAAATATACAAAATACAACCAAATAATAATTGTAGTAGAAATAATTACAATAAAAAAAACAGTTATAGTATATCAGGATATTTTTAAGAGAAATTACAGTTCAGAAGTATTCATACATATGAATTCCTACATGTGCGCAGAATTTGCGCGATCTGTAGGTTACAGAAATAAATAAAATAAAGGAAGAGGCAGTTTAAGAAAAAATATATAATAAGAACAGTAATGAAAATAAAATAATAATGTGAATAAAAATACATATATACACACATATATATATACATAAGCAAACATATACAAACAAATAAACATATATACACATGCACACATTCACCCATATATACATGCCATGCACATATATTAAATTTATAATCTTTGTTTAAAATTAATAATAAAGAAAAAAAATAAAAATAAAATAAAACAATCGCCCGTAATATAAAGATATATATATAAAGAAATAAAATGAGAAAAGTTAAAATTATAAAGGCACATTTATTTTAAATAACAATAAGAAAGAAAAAAATAAATAATAAAAAAATAAACATAACTTAAATGTGTCAACTGACCAATAATAACGAGATCGAATTAGAATAAATAAGATCCACCGAGGAAATTATGTGTATCGGTGTATTTTACACTAACGTGATGTTAACATTTCGATTGAAATAACAAATCGATAAAGTTTCACGGGTAGCATAAATTGAAATAAAATGTTCCGACCGTATCATAAAAACACATACATATACATTTGGGTATATACGCACGTATACGAGCATAGAAAGTTAATATACACGCAGATAAAAATTACATACATACATATATAAATACATTGACATATATATATACCCAAATACACATTCATGTACACACATCCTCGTACAAACGAATACTTATTTAATACTTTATACAAAAAAAAAAATATATTTACATGTTAACAAAAACATCCCTAAACATATACACACACGTCGCTATCGTGCGTGCATTACAAAATAAATATTCTATAATAAATAACTAAATAGAAAGCATAAAAAATTAAATACGACAATAGAAAGGTGTTAAAGAAATTTATTATTAATTTCTTAAATGTTCTCTATTAAACATATAGTCGCAATCGATTTAAATTGTTCCCGCGTGTTATATACTTTATTAAAGGCTCGCGACGACGTTTGTAATTTTTCAAATGTATTTTAAGCTCCACCGGTAGCTGGTTAAAGAGTTTCGGCTCCTCTATAAGCAGCTTGTGCTCTAGTGTGTTGTTAGTTATAAACAGGCAAAGTGGCTAAATCTTCTGATGCTAATCGTGTTTCACCAGTATGGGGTGCAATTCGAAATAATGAATGATTTTTAAATACAAAATCAGGAATTTGCACTTCATAAAGCTGGCTAATTGTGAGTGGGCTCTCCTGAATTATAATATTATTTCTAGATTGAAGAAGGTTGTGTTTAGTTTTGCTCTCCTATTTAGTGATTGTTTATTTTAGTGTTTTTGAAAATATTATTTTTATATCTCTCGCGAATATGATTATAATTCGACTAAATTTTTCATTTTGTGTAAATTGTTTTCGTTATCAGTATTACAACCGGAGATATCGGCTAATTTGATAATAAAAATAATGATTAATATTAATAATAATAATTAATAATAATACAAATAATAATTAATATTAATAATATTATAAACAGTCAAACTGTTTAGGTAGTAAATAAAATGTAATAGGAATTTTATAAAAAATATAATACAAAGTTCGACATAGAAGTACGAGAGACCGATTGAAGATATGGATATACCTTTAGACATTCACTGAAAATATAACTGTAGCGACAATTAATGATTAAAGGGAAACGAATATATTACTACGAGGAAATTAATTTTTATCAATAAAAACTTTCAAAGGTAAAAATGAAATTAAAAAAAAAATAATAATAATAACGTAAAAGATATTGAGATTGATAAAACGAATCCTTTTTTGATAAGTTTAAAACGCAGCCGCCGAGGTGATTCTTGAACATGAAAAAGTATCTGGATGAAATGCAAATAGATCATGTAACGATAGATAACGGAATAGAATTAAGAAATAAAATTTAAAAATTGGACGAATTTAAACAAATAAAAAGTAGGATGGACAGTCATGACAGGAAGAAAAAACATAACTACCAAAAAAAAAAATTCTGAGAAAAAAGGAAAAAAAAGTTCCGTAAAAGGCGAAATTCAAATTAGTTTAAAAACGTGTAAAATAATTCGATTATATTTTAAAAAATAAAGAGCAATATATATATTTTTTTAAATTTATAAACATATTACCTGATTTCGAAGTTGTCGTAATAGCGCCTTATTCGGAGCATCGGTCTTAGCGCGTTGCAGCATTAGCTGCGAATCGTGTAATAAAACTTTAGTCTTCTTTAAATCTCGTTTTAATCTATTTACTAAATCTTGATCGGCCGTACGACAGCTTCTTTCCCGTTCTTCGGATTCCGCCAAACGTCTTTCTAATTCGTGTCGTTCTCTCAATAATAAAGTTCGTTCTTCGTGTTCGTTTTCCAGCTGGCATTCCAAAGCTGTATAAAGTTAATTATCTTTTAAAAAATAGGTGGGTTTTATCACATATAAAATAAATTACGGCATTATACCGTCTTACGTTTTAAAAATATTATATATACTAGTGCGCGTACTCCGTTAGAATATTGCTCGATTGTTTGGGATCCGTATTATATCGTAAATACATTAGGTTACTTGAGAAAGTTCGGTGAAAATTTTTAAAATATCTATATTACTCCGTATATCGGATGTACATCCTAAATATACGAGTTATTTGCGAAATATAATAGATGTAAGGTCTTTACACTATAGAATAGCCGAATTAAAGTTTCTTCCCCATATAACGGTAAAGTGAGAAGCGAGTATTTAACATGTAGTATTTTCTGTATTTTATAATTTTTTAAATTATTCATTGTATCATTAAAATTATAAGCCAGCACTATAATTGGTAGCTGTTGCATGGCTTCATTACAATAAGTATATATGTTGAAAAGCGAACAATTTATTAAATTTCCATGAATGGACTCTCTAATATATTCAACATTAAATATTGTCGTCGGATTATGTAATAATTTAACAAATAATATACGTATACACACACACACATATTTATGTCCGATGTTGTTCGGTACTTTTATAATCGGTGAATAATATCGGAAATGCTAACGAGAAGATGGTGTGTCGAAATTGCAAAAAAAAAAAAACCAATTAATAATTTACAATACGCGGACGATACTGCAGTAATCGCTTAATTGAAACAAAAACTGGTTTTTGCCTTCGAACAAATTGTAAAATACAAGACAACGACGTGGTTTATATCAGTAAACAGAAAAAGAAAACCTAACGATCCTAGACATCAGTTACTAAGCATAGGAATCACGAAATAGAATAATCAAACGAAAATTGGAATATGGATGATATACAACAGTGAACAGAAAAATTCATCTCATTCATAGATCAGTGTTAGAAGTTTTTTTTTCACGGGTGTCCGAATGATGGATTCTAAAGATCGATATTTAGCGAATAACGCATTTGAAACACATTATTGCGGTGGATGCTAACGGTCTGATGGGCTATAAGAAAATAAGTAACTTGTCGAGATTAAATGAGAACAATGTAGACTCAAGACTGCAGCGTGTTATACAGAGACGAATACGTTCTTGGAATATATCATACGACAGAATGGTAAAAAGTCAGATATATAGATGGAATTAAAAAGGTAGTTGGCGCCGAATCGATGGACCTTGTGGGCGCTGGCCCCGCAGGTTTACGATAATTTATAGTGTGTCGATGTTAGAAAAGAGCAACAGACGACACACATATGTGTATAAAATAATAAATGAACTGTAAATCCATTCATTCATATATATATATATATATATATATATATATATATATATATATATATAATATATATATATATATAATATATATATATATATATATATATATATGTGTGTGTGTGGTTCACCGATCTGAATGAACATTACTAGCCTCCACATTAGTTCCATGTCGTGTATATAAATGAGTATACATGGCTACTATAAATGATACGCGAGTCCACAATCGTCGATATTTTTCTCATTCGTACGAGTACGATACCCTTAATGAATGCAAGTATTATAGAAATATATGCATACATAAATATACAACGTTATATAAAAATAACTGATGACATATCTAAAAAGAAACTATTTTCAAAGTAAAGCAAAAAAACTTCATCGGGCGGGAGAGATTTATTTATATATTTGCAGAAAATAATTTTTATTTTTTACATACCGCATTAGAAGAATCTTAAATTTTAACTGCATTTTCGTATTAAAATTATTTTTATCTTCTTTATACCTCAAGCCGACAACATCTAGAAATTTTTTCTTCTTCTGGGAATACGTTGTAGTCAATCAAAATCACCCACTAGCAGAGTCCCATTTTAAAATTGTTCTTTTTTATATATTGTTTTTTTATGTTTTCCGATTTCAATACTAAATTATCTGCGCAGAGAATTGTAATCGTGGAAGGTGCTTTAAACTAGTTGTATGCATACGCCATCAACATATTTAAATATTCGTTTAAAGTCCGATCTGAAATTTGCTATTTAAGAAATCATCAAGACGTCCTTACAGTTTAAACGTCTACTATTCGTATTAACGGTCAAAAAGTAAAGTTGTTTTAAGAACACGTCCGTATTTTAATTATGTATAATATTTGATTTTTTTTTTTTAAATTTAAATTTTGACGTAATTTTACAATATAAGAAATTCATATCCATATAGAGAAGTAAATTTTTCTTGGATTAGAACAATTTTATTTACCTGTATCAGTAGCGTTATTTAACTATAACTTATAGTTTTGAAAATTATTTTTTCTCAAATTCTGCTATTGTTTGACGAGTTTATGACGAATGTTTCTGTGAATTTGAATTTATAATTATTATCCGTTGCAACGTACGATAGAGTAACAGGAAAATTACCTTTGACTTTTTTCGTTGTATTGCAACGTATATCATCGGTTTCTTCATCGCGCTGCGACAACTCTTTTCTGTGCTCTTTGCGTTGTTGTTCAAGCGACATTTCTAATCGTACTTTACTTTGTTCTAGTAATTGCAGTTGACCCGCGAGATCGTCCAATTCTTCCTCCTGTAAGTAAACGTTTAGGTTAAAAAAGGTTTATGTTTTATTTCATTCAATAAATGGCTACAATCTTTAAATAAGTAATTTAATTAACGACATATGAATTTTATTAAACAATTAAGAAACATCAATGAACGCCGAGTATTTAATCCTGCGCTCGAGACTCCCTATCACACGATAACGATGCGTTTATATCAATTCACTGCTGGCGATTTTCCTTTTTAATCACTTGTATTATATAAAATAACTACATTTTTACATTTAAAAATACAGTACTTTTTCCTTTTGCGTTTAAGGCGATTACTAACATCTAGCTATCGGCAGAAAAGCCTTCTGGGAAAATGTATGAAACTTATTATAAGTAGATTTTTTTTCTGTTGGCATAATTTAACACATTATAAAATAACATCGACCAAGTTCTGGATATATGAGGGTTAGCGTAACAAAATTTAATCGAAAGTAATTGTTTACAAAACTATGCCTTAAACGAAGATAGAAATCCCAACGGACTAACAAAGAACGTGTATGAACAGTGCGTCCTTCCGGTGCTTACATGTGAAGCGGAGGAGCCCGACGAAATATGTAGTCAAGAAATTCAGAGATCACATGAAAGAGTAATGTTGGGAATTAACATGTCAGACAGGAAAGCCAATGTGTGGATAGGATAGTAGACTAAACTGTCGAATGCGATAGAGCGTTAAAAAGGTCGTATTCAACAGACAAAAATTGAACTTAAAATAATTTATTTTTTATAGCGCCGTCAGTAACTGCCGAGACTATTATGGCGCTTGAGTTGTTATATGTAGTAAATGAGGCTGTAGGAGGAAAAGAATTGTATAATTGAAGGAATAGTTGAAAAACTATTGGAGAGGAAACCAAATAGGATACGCTAACAGATACGAGGGAATAGACAAAATGGGCAAAAAGCAGGAAGCAGATGGTCATGAAATAGTGATATGTGATCAAGGCGGAGCCTACTCAGCGCTATATAGTTGAAACGAGACAAGTTAACAGGTGGTTTCCAAAAGTTAACATTGGGTTTAATAGCAAGAAGGAAGTTATGGTGCTATGAATTTTATTTTTGTTGCCAGTTGTGGTTATCGAAATATTTGAAGGCTGCGATTAGTACTGGAGATGGCGGGACCTTACAGGTTGTTGGGGAACACAGTATGCAATGGGCTTCTAAATCCATCATTTCGTTCTCTACGGTTTCTTTTACAATAATCAGTTATAAAATTTTACATTCTACATTAGTAACGTATTCTTATTTTTATATAAATTTTCATTTTTTTTTTTTCGTTAAAATTATTATTTATCAAACGCGTACTATAATTTGTTAACGTTACTCATCGCGAGCCTTTCTTTATACGTCAGCTCTTTTTGATACATTATTATTTTAATCTTCTTTGGTTCACGGAATTTTTAATAGCCTTCTTAGAAGCCATATTTTTGTAGCCTCTGAACGTCTAACAGTGCTGATATCAAAGATCCACGTTTCCACTCCATATAACTAACCGCAGTCTATAACATTTTACTGGAGTGGCAAATCATTACGTTTTTTATTTTTCTGAGAAGATTTCCTTCGCTATTCCGCATCTTGCTCTTATTGTATAATAGAAGATTTTCATCAAAAGATGTAAAATTTATATAATAAAAGTATCATATTTAACGAAAACAATTTAATATATTTATACGGGGTATAAAAAATAGGTATTTTAATTTAATTTTGTTAAATTAAATACGTGTCGCACCGAGTAAGCGCGAATACTTTTTATAAAAATTACACGAACCTGTTCGGCTACTTTATTCTCGAGATCGTGTTTGGCTTTTCTTAATTTAGCGACTTCTTCTTCTGTACTGCCGCCGTACGAAATTTCTTGTAATTCTTTCGTCAAGTTCGATATTTTCTGTTCTTTTAATTCGATGTCTAATTTAGCCGCCTAAATAATTTCGCGCGAGCTATTATTTTAATTCGCGTAAATAAAATCATTATACATTTTTACACGTTCGACGATTTTTATACATATTCTCTAGATATTTAATATTTTGTATTATAATAAAAATTAGGGCAGTTCACTCGATAAAATTACGAATTCGATTTATTTCGAAATTCATATCACATCAGCTGCTATACATACTGTTTGAAAACTTAATTCCGCCGAAAAATTTCATTTACATCAATTAAATGTCGAAAATTATAATTCTACCATTGGTTCAAACATTACAGACACTATTCGCGGAAAATTGTTTATAAATTCCGGGAAAGAATTAAATTCGATCAATTTTTTTAGGTACATTAACGCGGTTAGAAATTATAATTTTGAACGCGCGGGCACGAATAACCAATTATATTAAATAACTCCATGACGGTACTTACGAGGTTATTGACGTGACACTTTCGGTGTACTACATATTTCTCTTTTTTATCGAATATTTCTCACAAAAAAAAAAAAAAAAAAAAAAAATTGACGTTAACGTGGAGACGTATGTAGCAAATCTTGAATTTTTAAAAGACAATTTCCAGACCAGAACGTATTCAGAGAGATGCGTTATTTAAACGGAATAATTAAATTTTAATCCAAATCGTTATTTACGTTACGATAAAAAGAAAATAAGGAAAAAATATTATTAACTAAAGACAGTTTCTAGAATTGAATTAAATAACAATTCACGAGTTAATGGTAAGAAATTCGTAAATATCGGTATATTACGTTACAATTATTAAACATGTTAGTAACCGATCGATAATTTATTATATTAATAAAGAACATCGAGTCAAGTTAATTCGATACGGATTGAGTAACTATAAAAACAATTGAGCAGTTATACATGAAATTAATTGGTGAAATAAAAATCTCACGAGTTAATGATAAAAAAAATAAAATATCAAGGTTAGAGATATTTACGACTAATTTAACATAATAGGTAATAAAAGTTTACCTAAAATATTCAATGTTAAACTTTTAAGTAACCCACCGATATAGAACTTTTATTATTTAAATGTATTTTTTAACTCGTGAGATTTTTATTTAACTTCAGTTCCCAATTAATTTCATGTATACTCACTCTCAATCCATTTCGTAATAACCTGACTAGATTATTTAGCGTTCATGTTGAGGTATTATTTTATACAATTAAATAGTTTGGTAGACTATTTAGTTGTATAAAATAAAATCAAGTTCCGACCTTAATAAATATAAACTTACACTGAAATTTTGTTCGATGGTATACTTTTCGCTTAGTATCAAATCTTTCTCGCGATTGATACGTTCGCGTGTTTGTTTTTCTTGACGTAATTCGTCTTGCAATAACAATAATTCAGAATCAAACCTACAAGAATTAATAAAGTTCGTAAAAGAAGTAATTCATAATACATACATCACGAAAGTTTATGAAGTTATTTTCCTTCTATGTTCATCGGCTTAACCGGCGTAATGGTAATTTTTATGCGTTTCAGAATTCTAATTCCACCGAAAGTGACAATTTTCGATTATAAAAAGGCCTAGTCTACATCTATTCAGTTGACCGATAATTGAGTACCAGCTTTCTGGGAAGTAAAGTAAAACCGAGGGTAGTCAATGGTGAACCACCCCTAAATACTAATGTTGCAACGAATATTCTTTTAGGCAAGTGTACACACACATATATATATATATATGTATAGCTATCTCGTTAAGATGAAATTTTGTACATACAACTACAATTTATTAAATAATTAAAAATGACCTGTATGGAAATTAGGAATTTTGAAATTTTAGGCCCCAACCCCGAATACACCCCATAAAATTTTTGAAATTCGATTTTTTTCTCGTCATTTTTTCAACGATACTTATTTAAATATACGTCGAAAATTTGAGCTCGATCGCATTAACCGTTCGAATGGCATAAACTTAGAAATTTGCTTTTTACCGCATATGCGTTAGTAAATATAATTAATATTTCGGGTATAGCCTCGATTTAAGGCATTTCTCGAAATTTTTTTTACTGTATGAAAAATGTATTTTAAGGGAAAAAACTATCGAAAAATCCCGAAATTAATTTTTTTAAAAAAAAACAGTGTTCCGATATTTGTCAAAATAGTGACATTTTGGGTTATAATTCGGGAAACTTATTAAAAAATAATTATATAGTTATGTGAGTTATAGCTTTTTGCGGTGTGTGTGATTCGTACCTATGAAGGAACACACGATTTTATTAAAAAAATACAATATTTGCTGCTATAAGCCTATAATATGCAGATGATTGCGTACTAGTAAGAAAAAATGCAAATGACTAGGAAGCTGTGTATAAGGATTTTAGTCTCACCATAAATTTGAATAAAACTGAAATCTTACAGTTGAAAAACGATGGAAGGAATATTTGAACCGGATTAACTTACAGCCGGTATAAATTCATTCAACTACTTAGGCAACATTATGAATAAGAACGGAACTCTTTATGATGATATCTAATCTCGTTTGAAAAAGGCGAATGATGTGTATCGAGAACTATCTAAAAGATTGTTCGATATAATATAAATACTAGAACACCGGCGTATATGGTTCTAACGGTATTATTGTATGGTGTAGAAGTATGCTCTATAATGAGGAAACAGACCAAAAGACTAGACCAATGCAATCAGCGGTTCCTTCGAGGAATTCTTCGGATGAAATAGATGGACCACATATCGAACGCAGAAGTAAGAGCGTTAACTCCTTCCGTAGATCAACTGCTCGTTAAAAAGCGTTTGAAATGAACAGAGCATGTGCGATGAATTTAGAACGTATTCCGCAAAGAAAGATATATGGAATTTTAAAATATGGATGCAGGCGCATCGCATTCAGCTTGTGTCTCATATGCATTATAAACATGGGTGATTGTCAATCAAAGGTCCTCATACTCATGCGCGAGTAATGGGAAATGCTATATATATATATATATATATATATATATATATATATATATATATGAAATAAATTCTTAATATGACCCTAATACAGACACACACTTAGATCATCAAAATTTTATAGAAGTAACTATGACAAGAAAATGTAATTTTGTTTTCGTCGCACATTAATAAAAATTAATTTACAATTTATTTTACTACACTCACTTGCGTTGTTTCTTTTCCAAAAGATTATTTCGCGAATTACTTTCTTCCAATAATAGTCTCATATCGTTCATTTCGCCCGTCAATTTTTGTACTTTTCTCTTCCATTGCGAAACTACCTGTCGTTGTTCTTCGACTTCTTCGTACGCGTCAGACAACTGAAAAATACGCGTCCGTCCCAGTTAGAATAAAATTTTATAATTACGTTTTTTCTCGATTTTTAAACCGAAAAAATTCGCCGCTTAACGATATTGCGTAGTGTAAACACCTTCTTGAAAGATAAAACGAAAATGTGACAAAAACTGTTTGTAGAATAGTTGAAAAACCTGTTTGAAAACGACGACGACGAATCGCGAATTATTTATTAATATTATTATAAAAATTAATTTGTAAAGTTTAAATACCATTATAGCGAATAAGCTGTAGAAGTAGTTTTAGTTGCAGTTAATAGTTAATATACAAGCCGAAGCAATAATAAGGAATGCAGCACGCGAAGTACACTGTATCTAATTTATGCATAGAACGTTCTATTAGAGAATTAGATAATACGAACTGTAAAGGAATGGAAGATCGATGAATAAAATACGATAAGATCATATCGCTATAGTGGAAGATGCGAATGGATTAAAACATATCTTAAATGTAACCGATAAGTATAATATGAAGAATAAAAAAATAAAACGCGAATAAAAACTAGATTAGACGGTGACGTGTACGTATTTAGTCAGCGTAATTTTTCAGGATAGGAGATTCTAAACAGAGATGACGTATCAAATAGAATAAAGACAGCATAATTTAATTAAAAAAAAAAAAATCGATTTGGCCGTAGTAAAGAATTTTATAAAAACACTTGTGTAGTCAATTTTTCTGTACGGCGCTAAAATTTGTAGGGGCAGTAGTCAACGAAAAGAGGAAAAACCCGCGTTTTGGAGAGAAATGCTTAAAATAAAGTGGACGGAGAAGACTACGAACGAAGAAGTTTATAATCGAATTAATGAAGAGAAAAATATTATTAAAACTAACTCCAACAATGAAACAAACTTAGTCATGTGTTAAGACATAAAGAAATAATAGAAAGTTAAAGGCGAACACGCAAAAGGAAGACCGAAGAGATTAGTAGCAAGGAACAAGTAAAATAACTAATCAGAAAAAGAAAACGGAAGTATACTAACGAATTTGACCGTCTTCTATTATTTATGTCTAGTTATTCTGCGAAATTCGAGACCAGTCTATTATAAATGGAAATTGACAGTAAACGATATCCTCGTATCCGGATGTAAATAGAAATATACGAGTAAGTAACGGGAAGTAGTGGATAAACATGACCAGTATGTTGCTACCGTACCAAATTAATTCCGCAGTCCATCAGTCCAGCGATTAATACGGATCTTCTTCTTACCCCTAGGGACTTTAATAAGCGGTAATATTATTTTTCACCTCTTACAATATGCCCAAAAAATTGGTGGAGATTCGTCTTTCGCATAATCTGTGTAATTCTGTCAGTTCGTGTACACCTGTCCGTACTGAGAGATTTGTTATCGTTTTAGTCCATTGAATGGTTTCGTCGCCGGGCGCGGAACACGAGAACGAATATTTAATATACGAACGAGCATAGAAAAATATCGCGAGTATAACATTCCTGCGGTATGACGCTTTGTTGATTGCACGAATGAGTTCTTTAATAAATGCGTACGTATATAGGATAATTTTAAATTTTAGCGAATAAAGTATTACTGACTTTTTTCTCCAACTGTTTTCGTAGTCCGATCATTTGTTCCAAGTCGTCGTGATGCTGTTGTTGAAGACGTCTCTTAGTAAATTCCAATTCGCGAGCTACTCGTTCGTATCTCTGTTTATACACTCCTCCGCTATCGCTGCTAGTCGTTATTTCGTCTTCGTCGAAACTGCTGTTAATGATACCGTTTACATCGACAGCGTTTTTCAAACACAATTCCATTTCCAAACGTTCGGCTGATTCTTGTAACTTTTTGTTTTCATCCTAAATAAATAATCGTCGATCGATTTCGAAATGAGAATAAAAACGTACGATAAAATTTCAGTAAAAATCAATAACAATAATAAAAATAAAACTAAAAGTAAAATTTGTCTTTTGCGGCTATTTTAATTCCGGCAGTACTTTATGGAATAGTTCCAATTATAACAAAAATTGTAAAATCTCGTAAAAGGTTTTCTTAAATGGAAATCTTTCTCACCTACTAATTCGTTACAATTTATACAATCGCTCAAAACCGAACAGTGATTTGATTATCTGTTCATCTCAATTAATCAACACAACAGTGATTCATCGTCATAATGACCTAGCTGGAAACGACCATACGCCAATCATCATTTACCACAAATTTTTTAAACTTCAATCTAACGCTTTACAAAAAAAAAAAAATAAAACGGATTGGTCTAAATATCACAGTTTTTGCTTAGAAACATTCAATGCCATTACTGTTAATAAAACAATTCTTTCCATCGAAGAATTTACAAATTTACTCATTTCCAATGCATTTAATATGGCAAACTTCTCACCAAGATGTATCAAAGTCAATCTAAAATTTGTTCCTTAGTGATCTGATAAATGGTGTATTGCTATCAGAAACAGACGCACAGCATTAAAAAAAACTTCCGAAATGCCAAACATTCCTCATGGAAATTTTCTTTTCAACACTTACCGCAACAACTCCAACTTGTCGGGCAAAGAATTAGACAAATCGAGTGAAAAAATGCTTTTCACAATCATCCAGTCTATTATATATTTACAGATGAATCATCAATTAAACATATTCTTAGTAATTAACTTATTCTCAGATACCAATTTTCATACATAATTTCGAAGCATCAAAAACACCAATAACCATACGTGAATTTAAATCATCCATCAATGATACAAAACTGTTGAACCAGATAATTTCCACATTCATCTTTTATGCTCCAGATAAAACCATACATACACATAAACATAAAAGTTAAAAAATTTTTATTTTTCGGGTTTAACATTATTATTATTCTATAAAAATATTTAAATAACTCCAAATACTAACCTGAACATGTAACCATGTACACACATACATACACATACAAAAATAAAATGTGAAAAAATTGTATTTTTCCAGTTTACCGTTATTATTATTTTATAAAAATCTTGAAAGAACTCCCAAATACTAACCTGAACATGTTGCAGTTCATTTTCAATTCTAACTTTCTCCGCCATTTCGAGTTCCAATCGTTCGCTGGTAAGAGTAGCGGTTGATCGTTCTTCCGCTAAATCGACCGACATTTCGCTCAACTATAAAATAGTTAAATTTTTGAAGCAATGCGTTAAAATCAATATATATATATATATATATATATATATATATATATATATATATATATATATATTTAACAAAACAAATTTTATTATTTTTATCTAAGTTCTTTCTTTTTAGACGATACGAAGCGTAATTTTACGTTATTCTCGATTGTACAAAACACGATTAAGAAAGATTCGTTTTATAGTTTAATTACAAAAACAACGAAGTAAAAAAAAAAAGTTAAAATCACTAAAAATTGTTCTTTATGAAAAATCATAAAGCTTTTCGACTGTTAAGCTATTATCAAGTGAATATAAATAAATATAAATTATAAAAATATATGTAAATGTAAAAAAAAAATTACTTAGGAACACAATTTACAAAAATTATAGCGATAAAACAGTATTTTAAAATAATCCGATAGCCAATGTGGTAAATAATACAATCAATAATCAGCAATATAAAGTAGTAATTAAAATAAAAATAAAAACATTCCAACAATATAAAATTTATACATAAACAATAACATAATTTTAATTTTTGTTTTAACGTTTATATATATTTTTATAATTTCTATGTTTTTTTTTTAATATTCACTTATTAACGGCTCAACGGCCGAAAAGCTTCGAAAAAGTGATTTTAACTCCTTTTTGTTGTTCATTTGTACAAAAACAAAACACTACATTTCAAACTTTTCAAACGAAGTAGAAAAGATAAAAAATAACCGGATTTCGATTTTTCGCGTATTAAGAGTAGAACCGGTAACGAGAAATCGTTCCTTTTAATGGGAAATTAGTGTTATGCGAATAGATCGAATTATTTTTACCAATAATGATTAATGGGAGTTTTTTTTTAATTTTTAAAGTAAACTTTTAACGTGTTGCTTTCTATCTATCAAACGGCTACCGGACATAGGCAATATCTAAAGATTATTTATTACAAAGAATTTAAAAGCACGCAGGAGTAAGGTTGAAAGATAGGGGTTAAAATTAAAAATATCAAAACTCGAATAAATTAGGAAACAACACTTTATTTGGGTAATGAAGAGACGAGAATGGAATCGGGGCGGCACGTACATCGGAGGATAGAGAATGTAAGACGGACAAAGAAAATAACTGATTGGGTGATATGTGAATGAAGGAAAGAGGAAGACAAAAAATAAATAAATAAAAAATAAGATGAGATGATTTGAAATGCTGCACGTTAAAAAGTGACTTATGACGTGGCCTAAAGGGTAGGCCTTTGTCTGCTGTCACTAACTAGTACAACTTAATATATACGTCTAATATAAGCATTGTAGTAATAATAACGGTAATTATAAAATAGCAGTAACAATAATTCATAATTGCTATTGTTATTATCAATAGTTGCAATAGTGATATTTTATTTATTTATTTTAAATCGTATATTTGTATAATCAATAATGCATTAAAACACTGGTATACGATAATACGTAGCATACATGCACTACACACACTCGCACCTCCACGTAATTTATATATAATATACGTAATCTATATATTCAAGATTTGTCGACGAATATTTACATTATCTATATTTAATTTATATTAATGATTTTACAATGCTAAGACTTATAATCCACGAGCACTCACATATATACATAATCTCAATCATATCTCACTTCTATACACGCTTCACTCTTAATTACACTCTACAATATTCTTACTTACATATCTATCTTATTTGAATTACGTCCGTCAGTAGTAGTAGGCATCGTTAGAGTTATTCATTTAGCATCTCGCATTTCTATTTCTATTCAACTTACCATTATTATCATTTGTTCAAATTATTATTATTATTATTATTTTAAATTATACTCTTTACATTCTTTTCATTTTGCATCTATTGTTTTAATTCTCTCTTCGTAATATTCTTTTTTTTTTTTGCAATATACTTTACGGTATGCTGTTTGGCATTTTTGTAATTATGTATTTATTTGACTGTTCTCCATATTTTCTTCGCATTACAGGTAATCTATATTTCGGTATTTTTTTAAATTCATATTTCATCCGTATATTTTCTTCAATCTTTATATTTTTCTTTTACGCTAAATAGTTATAAAGTTTTATAAACATACGAAGACCAGATACGTGTTCGGATACATTGTGTTCCTGTACAAGCTCATTCAACTTTCTTCATCTTTAGCTTTATGTTTATTTATTAAATTCAAACTTCTTCTTTGTAGCATATTTATCGGATGCTAACTCCCAAGCTTGTATTCCATATCTTAATCTGGACTCTACTAAAATTACTATCACCATAAATTATCAGGAAATTTACACGAATTTATATTTTGATAAAGTAAGACACGACACAGGTAATAATCAAACTCCTCAAACAACTCAAGATTCTTCCAATAACGGTAGAAGAAATAAGAAAAACTATACAAAGCTGCAGAAATAATAAAGCGCCGGGTCCGGATATGATACGGAACGAGTTTATAAAGCTGGAAGGAACCAAATTGCAAGTAGCATTAGTAGAACTATTCAACGAATGTCTACAATAAAAACGAATACCAACCAATTAATACACACAAAAGGAGACATTTCCGACCTTAAAAACTACAGACCGATAAGCCTTATATCTAATCTTTATAAGCTATTTACTAAGTTATTAACAAATAGACTATCAACATTGCTGGATAACGACCAACCCGTCGAACAAGCGGGATTTGGATCACATACATTCAATAAAACAAGTCACAGGAAAATGTTACAGATTTAGACTACCTTTAGCTATGATGTTTATCGATTTTTTGAAAAAGCGTTCAACTCCGTAAAATTAAATTGAATATTAAAAGCTTTGAAAAATACATACATACAGCTTATAAAATATATTTATAATAACGCTAAGGCTAGTATAAAAACAAATCAGTATACAGAAACCATGTAGTTAAAGAAAGGAATCAAACAGGGGATGCACTTTCTCCAAAACTATTTAATGCCGCTTTTCAAGAAATAATGAAAAGTTTAAATTGGCAAGATATGGGAATCCGGATAGGGAACGATAGATTAACGCGCCTAAGACATGCTGATGATGTAGTACTCTTCGGAGCAAACGGCCATGAAATAGAGGAAACATGATGAATCACCTGCGAGAAATATGCGACAAGAGTGGTCTTAAAATAAATGCGGAAAAAACGAAAAGTTGCGTATAATAAATATGCGGAGATGACTGAAGAAATAAAAATAATGTAACGATCGAAACAGTGGATGAATTTATATACTTGGTCCATAATATAGTGGCTACGATATGAAAATGAAGTAAAAAGGCGCATACAATTGACATGGACCGCTTTTGGTAAATTAAAGAAGATATTAAAAGAAAAGAAAATACCTATGAGTTTAAAAAGTAAGATGTTTAATCAATGCGTCCTGCCAGTAAATACGCCACGGAAACATGGAAAATAACTAAAGGCACCTTAGAACGAATAAATAAAACACAAAGAGCAATTGAGCGGAAAATGTTGGGAATAACTTTACAAGATAAGATGAAAATATCTGAAATAAGGAAGAGAACTAAAGTAAAAGACATTGCCCGATAAGTCTTAAAAAACAAACGGAGATGGGCAGGACACACAGCTAGATCAGATGATAACAGATGGACGGCCAGATCAGCTAAATGGCATCCAATGAATAAAAGAGAAAGGGGTCGACCACGTTCACGGTGGGAAGACGATATTAAAAAGTTAGACAAGGACTGGTTGATCGATGCATCAGATAGAAATATATATGGAAACAAAAGGAAGAGGCCTACATCCTGCAGTGGCTTAAAAACGGATCATAAAGAAGAAGATATATATATATATATATTCCTGAAATATACAATTGTAATTATTATTATTATTATTTTTCTAAAGACTTATTAATGATTTTAGATACCAAACGAATTTTTCTTGCGCAGCCGTAATTAATATGTGTACATGTGTACTGGAATAGTTTCAGACACACGCATATACAACACATTTAATCATTTGTACAGTCGAGATTGTAGTCAAAACCCCGAAACATCGCGACTGATTCTATTTTAACTACGTGGAAAAAAATTAATTTAAACGATTTAATAAAATGTAGATTGCAAACGATCTCGAGTAAATTTAGTAGTTGAAAATCAGCAAAACAATTTGTTTCGTTTTACATTAGTATGCACACGTATGTACACATCGTCTCACGTTAAAATATAACGTCATATGATAGAAAATAACCTGAAAAGTGAACCAAATTTTATTTTAAAAGTAAACAACTTTATTATATAATAGGCGTTAATTATGTTATGAACGATTAAATAAAATTTAACATCTTTTAACGTTCGGATGAGGAGAATTTTAATAAAAAGTTTTCGTCGTTTAGAGTTACTTTTAAAACGATGAAATGTCGTTTGACAAAGAAGAAGCACTCTTTCAACGTTAAACACCATTTAATGCCGAATGTATAATTTTAGCTATAATATCTTACAAAAGATATAAACCCGATGTCGATTAAAATTGTTTTTATAAATAATTTCCCAATAATTTACTAATCGCATATGCCCCATTGTATACTTTTGGATATACTGTAATTTTTTTATTCACGTATTAAATCGATTAAAAAAAAACCCTAAAAATATTTTAATCGACTTCGATCATCTCTATAGTCCCGACAAATTATTTTATGTATGGTCTATGGGTGGCGTGAAAAAAGGTAATACAAATATTTTGCAGCGATTAAATAAAAAAACTCTAGAACTGATGACTATTATAAAGAGACGAAGCCTATCTCGGTCATTAGAGAAACGGAAGATATGACCTACTGCAAATGATCGTTGACGGAAATGTCGCAGGAAAATTGAAAATGGTAGAAGAAGGAAAATCTGGTTTGAAAACATGAAGGAATGGACAGGTCTCAGCACAGAAGCCTTACTGCGGACACTGACAGATCAGAATTGATAATCATCGACATCTATATTGAAGATAAGAAGTCTGAACGACGAAAACTTTTTAAAATTTTCTAATCCGAACTTTATCCGAGTTTTATATATACCTCAGTCGATACATCGTACGAGGATTCGTCGTTACTTCTTTGTCGGTTGAGTTCGTTAGGTTTTGTATAATCCGATTGTTTCTCCGTCGGACAATTTTCAACGGTCGACATCTCTTCCGAGACGTCAGCATGCTGTAAGGTCAGGTTCGAGTCGAATAAACTAGAAGATTTACTACTAGTTCGACGATAATAATATCCTAATCCTTTGATCAGGATATTAGTTCCTCGTTTACCTTCGCGTATTTCACACCGATCCATAGTAGTAGCAGACGATTTACCTATTCGTTTCCACTCGTCCGCAGTATGATCGGTACGTTGAAGAAATTCCGCTATTTTAATCGATAGAGACGAGCTCGTTTCCATTTTTCCGCACTGTTCTCGCGTAACATTCGAAATCGCCGGTCGAACATTAGACGATATTTCGGAATAAGCTTTCGTAGACGATCGTAATTTACTTAAACCGGTCTCTAGCACGTCGTTATAAGTTGTTCGCGAAGATGCAGATCGAATCGACGCGCTAGTACGATTACGATATTTATAATCGAGCACGTTGGAACTGGTAGACATTATTAAGTCCGAATCGACCGAAGACGATCTTGAACTAGTCGTCGCTGAAACTGCCGATGAAGAAGAGTAAGAATTAAGATTTTTCGACCGCACAGTTGTCAACGAAGTCGAATTCGGACGACGACTTTGATGATGATGTTGGGAATAATATGTCGAATAGAACATATTAAAAAAAGTTAAAAATTATAAATATCCGCGTAGTAGTAGTAGTAGCAGTAAACGGAACTAGACGAAGCCACAACAGAGAGTAGTTTTGTCGATCAGCATCGGATGTACGGAAAACAGGAAACGAACGTGTCTAAGGACTAAAAGTTTAAAATATCGACGATGACTAGATAGTAGTAACGATAAAATACAAGTTGTTCCGGGTCCAGCAAGACGATTTTTAAACGAAACTAACGATCCGTTAGTACTAGTAGCAGAACAAAATGGGACCGACCGACCGACCGAGTCTAGGATTAAAGGGCATCGTGCCAATAGGATAAAGAAAAAAAAAAATAGTAAATCGCGATAAATAGACGCGAACGTACACGTTAAAAAGAAACAAATAACCTACATAGGTGTTATACTGCATCTTCGATAACGCAGTCTCTCGCTACGTGGATTTATTTGTTTTATTTTATTTTGAAACTTCCGATTTAGATTTATTATTAAATACATACACGTATACACAAGCACATATTTATTTAGTCGAGAAAATATTACATATGTAAAAAATTAATCGTTTAAAAAATTGTTTATACTATTATAGCGTGATAACATTTATGTTTATTTATCGGTTATCGAAAATTGGCGTATCGAGCGAATTTACACCTTCGGTCATTATGTATAAACTATATTTAAAATAGGACTAGAGAAGAACTGAAAATACAATTTAAAAAATTACAAAAAAAATAATTTTATTATTTTTCGTACAACACTCTGCTTTTCTTTGTTATATATATATATATATATATATATATATATATATATATATATATATATATATATATATATATATATATATATAACCGCGTATGCTGCAGAATCCTGGAATTTGCCAAACGAATAGACGCGTTCGAGATGCGAGTGTGACACTCCGGACACAAACGAATCAATCATAAAATAAATTCAGTGATATTTTGATCATAAAACGTACAAATCTAAATATGGATTAATAAAAAATCAAGTACTACAATCTTCAGAATACGTCGAAATGCTTTCGATGTAATTATTTGTATCATTTTTCTTTTAAAAGGTATTTATTCAAATGTAAGAATTATAAAATACAAACCTGGGGGTTAGCACCCGACTCTTATATGGAAAAAAATAAATAGACTATAAAAAGCTGAAGCATGAATTTAATAAGTAACTATAGAGATACAGATAAAGAGAATGAGCTTGTACAGGAACACAATGTATTCAAACGTAGCTGGGGTATTTTATAAAAATTTGTAACTATTTAGTGAAAAAGAAAAATATAAGAATTGCAGAAAATATACGGATGAATTATAAATTAAGAAAAATACCGAGCTTTCGTAATATACTAAATTCCTACTGCGCTGCCTTAAATTTAGGATGCACTTCTTTAACCGAATCGTTTAAATTACATTCAGACACACATTCATCTAAACATGTAAGCACACTCACCTACACTATGTAATATATATATATATATATATATATATATATATATATATATATATATATATATATATATATATATATATATGAAAGAAGGAAGAAGGTATATTTCACATAAATTACACAAAATAATAAAACGAAAAATTTTACTACGTAATTATGTAAGTCAGGAAACAAAGCGAATGGCATACTTTGCATTAGTAGAGGTCAAAGATATGGAATACAAGCTTGGAGGTTAGCACCCGAGTCTTATACGGAAAAAATAAATAGGCTACAAAGAAGAAGCTTGAATTTAATAAATAAACATAAAGCTAAAGATGAAGAAAGTTGATTGAGCTTGTACAGGAACACAATGTATCCGAACACGTATCTGGTCTTCGTGTGTTTATAAAACTTTGTAACTATTTAGCGTAAAAGAAAAATATAAAGATTGAAGAAAATATACGGATGAAATATGAATTTAAAAAAATACCGAAATATAGATTACCTATAATGCGAAGAAAATATGGAGAACAGTCAGATAAATACATAATTACAAAAATGCTAAACAGCATACCGTAAAGTATATTGCAAAAAGAAAAGAATATTCTGAAGGGAGAATTAAAACAATAGATGCAAAATGAAAAGAATGTAAAGAGTATAATTTAAAATAATAATAATAATAATAATTTGAACAAATGATAATAATGGTAAGTTGAATAGAAATAGAAATGCGAGATGCTAAATGAATAACTCTAACGATGCCTACTACTACTGACGGACGTAATTCAAATAAGATAGATATGTAAGTAAGAATATTGTGAGAGTGTAATTAAAAGTGAAGATGTGTATAGAAGTGAGATATGATTGATTAATATAAATTAAATATAGATAATGTAGATAGATATTCGTCGACAATATATATATATATATATATATATATATATATATATATATATATATATATATATATATATATATATAACCGTACAGCGAAAAAGAAAAAATTACAGTAATAATAATATTAATGATAAAATAAAATAATCTGTTGGTCGGCCACAAAATTCGCGGATGAGGGACTTACGCAGCTAGTTCGACTGTTCGTCAGAGAAATTATTCCGGTCAACCGTTTCACGGCATAGCCTGTGAATCATCAACCTCCGTGTATGAGATGATGCATGGAGAATAAGTGCAGATATGTTATGTAATAATTGTGATTTTGTTAAAATTCATATTTGAAATAAAACTTCAAGCTGTATATAATTACTGGACGATTAAACGGTTTTATACAGATTTATTTTCTGATTAACATTAATAAAAGATTTTCCGTTAAATAACGTACATATATGTATGGCGGATAGATTTTTGGTTAGCTTTTGTACGTATAACTAACCCAGTATGCGGCTGTTTTGGTTCGCGTTAAATGCGTATTAAAATATCGAAATAAAGTACGTATTAAAGATAATTCGGGAGCAGCGAAAAAATTTCGCGATATTTTACATAATAATCACCGAATGAAGACAATTTGCGCAAATATCTAATTTTAAAGTTTTTTTAATTCGACTCGAATTTTTTTGCTAGACTATCGAAATGACCAATCAACGATTCTATAACCGACTAGTTACGAACGAATAATTAAGAGGCGTCGATCATTCTACGTCGACGTCTTACGAAATAAATCAGAAATGAACTCTTAAAACATCACGAGTCTCGATAAATCTAACGTAAAATTATCGAAATTTAACGAAGGGCGTGTTCAGGACATTTCACTATTATATTTTCTCCGATTAATGATTAACTAGCTGTTCAGCATACTAATTCGCGTTCATAAAATCAGTCATATTGCACCGAAGTCCGACCCAATAAGTGGCCCATCGACTGAATTTCTCCGCAATCGCAGCTTGGATTCTCTGTCAGTGACCACCTAGACATATTCTCTCTTGTTCGAGCACACGTGCCTCGTATTCTGTTCACTGTTCTCCATATTACCTATTCTTGATTGAAGTTTGGTGCACGGATGTCTTGTTTGAATACCCTTGTTTCTTCATCTAATAACGTTATGTCTTCGAGTATTTCTTTTGTGACCTTAAGGAAGTTATTCCTTGACTTTAAACGCGCCTTTGGTGCAGCTTGCTGATACGTTGGACGATGAGAATCGTGGATTTGTTTGCTTCTTTCTACATCAGCTGCTACTTTTTTTTTTTTAAATATCAGGTGGCGCTATTCCACTTAGAAGATATAAGCTGTCAACTTTTGCAGGTCTAAAGATAACCAGTAACTAAACTCACTGTATCGTTAATAGCCACATCAACTGTTTTTTGCATGTGTCGAATATGCCTGTACACGACGAGCATATTCCGCTGTCGAAATGCATAATGCCATTGCCGACGTTCGAACTATTTTTGGTTTTACTCTCCATGATCTACACATTGTATTGTACTTAAAAATAAAAAGAAACAAAATATATCGAGAAATTAGTTCGGTCGCCCAGGTACTGCTTATATAATAATAATAATAATCGAATATGCGTTTTACGATACGAGTGGACGCAATCGTAAATATGTAAAGAATAATTAAAAATATAAAAATGAATTTAACCCCCTCTGTCATTACTGATGTGTGTTTGACGATTTTTAATTTTTTTTTACGAATTAGCCAAAAGCAAAATACATTTGATGAAAATTATTGTATAAGTAATAACCGATAAACGAAGTAGAATTTTAAAACTCGGACTGACTGTAAAACACAATTCCAGTAAATACGGCGGATGTAAAAAGACAAAAAAAAAAAAAACCAAAAAACTACAAACTGAAGAGGTTTAAAAATACGTACGCAAGATTAAGAATTACGATAAAAGTCGCGTATAAAAATAAACTATATTAAAAGAAAATAGAGTCGCTAACTTCGACACGCAGGTAGTAAATGAAAAAATAGTAGTAAAACATAATATGCTACGAAATGTGGCAAAATTCCAAAAACGTGTAGAATGTCAAAGCGTTCATAATTTATGCATAGCCGTGCCTAATTTTTACGTATGTACACACGCATATATATATATATATATATATAATTTACTCGCTAATTTATAAAAATTAATAATTATAATTTTACTTACTTTCGAATCTAAACGCATATTTTCCTGTTTTAATAAATTTCTCTCTTGCTCCAGTTTTTGCACCGTTGAACGAAGGATTTCCAATTCTTCCTAGAAAAATTAATACACTATTATTATTATTATTATATATCGCGCTGCGTCGGCTGCACAAGCGGGATATGCGCTCTTTTTTTTTTTAGTGAAGAGACAGAAGGGGAGTTATAGGAGATACGAATGGGACGCCGGAAAATCCTAAGTTCGATCATCGTCATCATTTCTTCAGTCTTAGGACCGGTTGTTTCTTCATGATAATCCTTTTCTAGCTATCCCGGTCTTTAGCAGCTCGATTCAGTTCCGCATAATTTTCGATTGCGGCGCTTTATAAATGTTGCTACGAATGTGCTTTTCGGCTTACCACGAGTTCTTATAATTTTTCCTTCTAGTACGTCTCTAAGCAAACCACCATATTGCGAGGTACATATTCCATCCGGTTTAGGCGCGTTTTCTTTATTTCGTTCATAAGCGATCTTTCAATTTGTTGGTTCATTGGTTTTCTTCTAAGTTCGGTAAGAATGATATTTCTTCTGTTCGAACGGGTACGCTAGAGAGGCCGCGGGGGTTTCATAAAGAATGATTTGGTCGATTACACCTAGTCGTTTGCAGGATTTAATTATAAGGTATTTCAGGAAGAATGTCACATATCGATGGTGGAAAATAAGTACGAGAACGATGGGAGCAGCGTAGGTGAGCGTTGGTTAAATAATAATTCTTTTAATTTTTATTTACAGTCCATTTTTTCCGGACAAAAATTAAAGCAAAAATCGAGGAATTAGGAAATTAACGAAATTTTATTCGTTTATTTAGTTCAAACATTAGACAAAGAATTAAATTTATTAAATAAGTAAAGAAAATTTCGATATCGGAAAAAAATTTAAACGGACGAAAAAGAAACAAAATTCTACAGACGAAATAAATTGTAAACGGAATATACATCTCTTCTTTACGACAAGGAACAAAGTGAGAACAAAAAAACTAATTCATTCATTACAGTGTCGTGAACGTCATCGAATTGGCTAATACGCTGGCAACCCTACGTCGGTTTAAAATTACTCGGAACACAAACTTATCACTGTTAGTAAATTGTACTAATCCGACAGGTTCTTTAAATCATGGTTGTCTATTTTCTTCCGGTAGGTAATTTTTCCATGCATTAACACATTGCAGCAGGCTGTACAACTCCTCAATTGCGCCACCAGATCATCTGGCTGGAAAGCTGTCAAGGTCTTTGGAAGGAACGGGTCGGCCGTATAAACATAAAGGGACTCGTACCAAGTTTAGGTACGCCGGCTCGTGGAAGATGGAGCGTCTTTCAAAGGTGAAATAAATTCACTGTATCGTTCTGGATGTCGCATTACATGACCAAAATACTTCAGTTTACGATACTTGACTTCTTTCCTCGAATTTATCTGCTCGCTTATGCGAAATATATTCTACGCTACAACCATATTTCAAAGGTATCCAGTTTTTGCTGCGTCGCTTTCGTGATTACCCCCAACATTCAAAACCGTACAATAATACACCGAGAAAGTGTAGCATATTATTAATCTTATTTTCAAAAATCTAATTTTATATTTCTACTACATATACTACTTCCGTTAGTTTTAGGAATGCGCTTCTGGCATTTTTAATTATCTGTTTTCGCGTCAGGTACTGATAATTTATGTTGCAACCGCGGTAATCGGTACTTTTAATCTGCTTCACTTGTTTACCGAAAAAACTGATACAAGATTAAAATTCACTTCCTTATTATATATATATATATATATATATATATATATATATATATATATATATATATATATATATATATATATATTCGGACAATCTCGTTCGCCGTATAGAAAAAATGCTACTTCCGGTTAAATTATTATAAGGTATATGACGATTTATAATATTTGGAAACTTTTAACTTAAATATAATAATATATTATGTAGAATATGTTAGGAATTTATTATGCGAATCAAATTTTTATTTATCGTTAAATTTAAACGTATAATTTCGTACATATAACAACACGGTAAGTGAGTCGTTTATTAATACTTATGTATCGGAGAGTAGTGATTTTATGAATTAATAAAACAAAATAAAAACAAAATTATTATATATTTTTTTTTTTCATTAACACAGTACATATAAATTAACAGCCATAATTTATATGTAAGTTTTTTTTTGTATATGCTCGATAATGATGTGATTGTCGAAAAGCTTTCTATTGATAATAATTAATTAAAATTATAAACTTTGTTTTTATTTTGTTTTATTAATTTACTAATACGTTTAAATTATAAATAAAATATTAAATTATTACTACTATCTTTCGAACTAGGTCCACTTATTTCGATTAAGCGATTTGTGTACAATTTTCGACGCCGAATAATACGATATTTCGTACTGTCCACATCACATCTATCTATAGCTAAATCTCGGTCGAAGAAATTGCTTGTAATTACTAGACAGACTGAATTACTACCCTTTATTCCATACTTAGAACGCGAAACCCCAAACACCCATTAGTTAGTCGGATTTAACACATCATACGGTTAATCTAATGAAGTACAACCGCAAGATGAATAACTTATAGGTTTTCCCCGAATATATCAGGGTGCCTAACAACGAAACTTTATAATGATTAATCGCTCGAGAATCGGACCCATTTCACTGATTCATGTTTACATCTTCCGCAGGACATCGCCTCCAAGAATCTGCCCTTTGTGTTTCCAATCGTGTAATCCTTCGATCCACCGTACACTTTTAACGTATACCAAAATTTATAATATCCCGTTTGTGTCTCAATATATTTCTTTCTCTACAACAGATTCTCGCCAACGTCATTTTAGTAATCGCCAAACTCTGGCCTACACTGAATTAAATGAAATCGTACCTGTTATTTAACCATCAGTGTATGCCGTAATGACGTATGTAGTTATATAAGGCTCATAGTAATTAATATACATATATAATGTGACAAAATTGCATAAGATTTGCAGACGATATTGCATTATTGGCCGACAATGAACAACTGCAAAAACAAATAATAATATTGAAAAAACGTTTAAAGCAAGTGATAAATTTAAACATAAGCAAAAGTAAAACAAAAGTTCTAGTAGCAGCAAAATATGAAAAGAAAATAAGACCTTAGAGCAAGTAGAACAGTTCAAATATTTAGGTAGTATAATAAGGTATACAGGAAGAAGCGATACAGAAACAAAAATTGCAGTAGCCAAACAAGCGTTCGTGCAAAAAACAGATGTATTTAATAAAAACACGAAAAATACTTTTGAAATCGTACATATGGAATATATTAGTATATGGTTAACAAACGTGGGGTGTTAACGAAAAATTTAAAAGAACTCTTGGAAGCTGTCGAAATGTGACGTTGGCGAAGATTTCATGGGCGCAGAAGAAAAGGAATTCAGATGTTTTGAAAATGGTAAATGAAAAAAAAGGAAACTAGTGGAAACAATACAACAAGGACAAGAAAGTCTTACACAGACTGCGGCATGGTCATAATTGAAGGAAAATCGGAAAGAAGAAAATATAGAATAACACGGATAGATCGAATAAAGGAAAGAAGGCAAATGACGTATAAAGGGACGAAGAACATATCAGACAACAGGAATGAATAGAAGCTCTTAAATATTGATGATGATGATGATATGACAATAATGGGTTACCTTACAGGGGGTTTAGTTTTTAATTTTGTAATTATACGAGTAATTAATAATAGCGGCGCGTACAAGTTTACTTGTAAAAATTGTAACCACGTAGTCATACACACATGAAAAAATTGACGTAAGTTTTATGTATACAAATCAAGTACGTTACAGAAGAAATAAAATTAGCTGCCGCCAATCATTTGTCGAGACTGGAAGGACATGAAAACGTTCTTGCACTAAACCTTTTACATCAACCAGTAGGACGCAAGAGATTGAAAAGGAGAAACGTTGTTGATCTGGTGTAAATGATTCAATTAATAAAATCGAGATCGTGCTGATGGGCTGATCTTCATAATCATGAGCCTGTCATCACTACTATCTAGTAAATGACTATTATTAGTCAGTTCTAGATGTGAAGGAAGAAAAAAAAAAGATTTAAAGAAAATATTGTATTATATATAAAAAAAATGATCTAATTTTTTAATATGTAATGAGTGCCTCTTTGATCCCGCCTCAGATTTTCAAACTTAGAACGCGTTCAAAAAAATAATCGTCATCGATTCGCTGGAAACGTTGCAGTCAAAAACAAATATCATAATGATCGTTGCAGACTAAAGAAATAAACAGGGAGTAATCCCGAAATTCGGGGACCGATCTTTTTGCAGACGACTTAAACTTCAATTTGACATTTGTTGTTAGTTTTATATCGTGTCCCGACGATGTAGTACCAGCCAAACTAGTCGATTGTATTTATTAAATATAAATAATTTCTCGATATCGTATTAATCATAATAAATTAAGAATTGATTTTATTTATTTTTCTTCGACAAATGTGCAACACCGAACGAAGCATTGTTGATACACTTCCGCGGTATTTAACATTATTGTTAAGAAACTTTTACACAAATTTTTGAAGATTGATAGCGGACCAGTCAAACGACGTTATCTTGGGCAAGCCTAAAGATGGTGGTTTGTCAATCTTTACTTTCCCATCAAGTTTGTATTCATTTACCGACGGATTGGGTTCGCTATAAGTGTTTTTATCGCGAAAAAGTCTAATTCGTAATCAGATTCGAACTCAGGTCGTGCTAGTATAACGCTAAACCCAATATATATATATATATATATATATATATATATATATATATATATATATATATATATATATAAATTAAAAATCAAGATAATGAATAAGAATGTACGTACCGTCTTGATTTTCAACTCTTGTTCCGTTCGGTGAACATTTAACAACGGTGTAACTTTTACCAATAACCGCCACCACGGCCAATTACGAATCGACATAAATTTCCGGACGTTTCTTTGTATACATCTCACGGCTACATCTTCGATCTGCGCGAATATTAAAAAATAACATTGCCTAAAATATTCGCTACTCAAATAATAAGCGGACGAAAATCATTTCTGGACCGAATATACCAAAATAAGAAACTATCGAAAACGACGACGTATTTAAATAAGAAATAATAATAATTATTTTTTAAATGAATAAAAGAGACAGACACGAGATGAAAACAAATCGATATAATAATAATAATACCTTCAATTTTTCGAATCTTTTACGAGATAAACGTCCTCTACATCTGGCTTGAAGTCTGATAACAAGGTCGGTCAATTTATCATCGCGCTGAGCTTCTAACCGAGATAGAACGTTAGATCGGAAAAATATCTGAAACCAAATAATCTATTAGTAAAACGATAAATTACATATATATATATACTTCACGGTTTTATGGGATAATGCTACAGCGGTTTCCCGTTGTCTACTGCATGAGTTTCTGTTAGGGTTTACTCTGTTAGCTTTTGGGTAAATACCCGAACCGCAATTCGGTTTGTTACTGAGGAGGTAACAATGTAAGGTTTTTACGGCAACTCAAAAACCTGCGGAGTGAGAGACAGTCGTAAGATGTGTAGAGGCTTTTAATGGCCAGTTCTTCAAGCTAACCATTTGTATTTTCATGTCTCTTACCCTATCTCCAATTGAATTGTCTAAGATGTTCCACTAGGAGCTGCTCGTCTTATTCACAGCTGACCTACATATCGGTAGGCCGTTCCACTATGGACGCGGCCAATGGCAGTTAAAACTCCGGCTCCTAGAAGATACAAAGTACTCCTGTCGGATGGTTGCAAATAGGACAGTGACGTAAAGAAATTGGAAAGGCTACAGTGTAACGATCATGACATAACTCGCCATTTCACGATGACACTTATCCGACAGGTTCAATTGCCAACGACTGCGCTCCGTCTTTAATGAATTTTAGTCGACTGCTGCTTATTGCCATAGTACCGCAACTTCAGGGAATCGCGTAAACACACGATCTTGATGACAAATTCGTGTCTCATCGGTGAAAGATAATCGTGCCCTCAAATAGTTCGCGCGCGGAATATCCATCAGCGTAATCAAACTTGACCCGGTGATTCGGCATTTGTTACCGGAAAACAACATTTTCCGCCACAGGCAGTCAACATCGGCCGATCCCTATTGAAAACCCGATAGGTCACCACGTGTGGGTGACGAAGAAATTAGGTTAGACGATGAATATCGGTAAAAATCGCGTGAAATCATCTACTTCGTGAAGCCGAGGACAAAACGCAATGTAAGTTATTAACCCTTTCGGTCATAAATTATCAAACAGAATTAAACATTCCGACATATGAAATAAAGAAAATGACTCGTTAAGGTGTATAAAGTAATATATTGTATATAGTACCCATTTTTTTTTTATTTTTTTTTTTTAATGACTATAAATAATTTTTATCGCGTTACATAAAGTGTTTTAGAATCGAAACATCCTATATCAACCCAACACGTTTTATGATAAAAGTATGCAATTTTTTTAGCATTAAACCACAGAGGATCTTATGACACTGCGTTAAATCGTCCGGGTAATCCTAGCAGGAATATCATCGTGAATTCATCACCGCAATATGTAGCAGCGCACTTGATGATTTACACATATCAATGTAAAAACATACAAAACCGCGAGGGGGGTTTACAAATAGATAATATATGGGTAATTTTGCGCATATATTATAAAGGTGTCGTAATGGTTTTTCACCTTTCTTTCTTTTTCCAGTGCATATCCGTTAACGGATGTTCGCGATCAAATTAGCCCTTACGGTTTTGTCAATTACTGCTCTGAAGAGTTCTGTGGATGTTGCTACAAACCATGTTCTTAAATTCTCGACTCAAGATACTCTTCTCCATCCAATTATCTTGAATTGAAGAATTCTATGCAATATCTTTTTTCATTTCTCATTATGTGGCCAAATATTCTAATTTCCTGAATTTTATTACGTTCAGAATTTCCAGTTCTTTGTTAATCTTCGATAAAACATATTTGCACGTTTCTGCGCCCAGAGAATCTCCAGAATCCGACGATTAACCACATCTCAAAAGCACTTAGCTTTTACGGCATGCTTTTCGTCAAAGTTCACGATTACCCAATGTGATACTGTGGGGCTATATACATCTTAATCAAGGATACTAGAAATGTCGCTATATGGGGAATAATTGTAGATTATCTAGATGGAGAAGGAACGATACATTATACGCAAGTGTAATACTCGATGAACGTAGCAATACAATGTAAAGCTCCGAACACAACGGCGCCACAGCAGTGCATTAAAACAAAAAAACATGATCGGGAGTACAGACTGCCTGTTCAGAATGGAGGGGACAGAAGGGACTTTCTCTAAGCTGCACATGGAAAAGACAGTCAGGCAACAAATGACGTCCAAATCGCAATCTACCGATGAGTACAATTCCCTTACTACTAATCTTCTTAAAGAAATAGAACCGCGGAAATTTCGTAAGAGACGGTTGAAGTTGATAGTAATAAGTGAGAAGTGATTGACTAATGCTCTCAGTATACATTAGCTTCCATTAATCCCTATGCTCTAGCTGAATAAAGTAAATGATATCTTTGCGGGGGACGACTAAGGAGAGCTCTACACCATTACACGAGGCGTTTTTACCCAATGAGTCAATAAATCCGTTGTCTGGAATACCTCTATTACCTGGCACCCACAAGAAGGAAACAGATACTCCCACACGTTCCGAATTATTAATTTTTAGCAAAACTATACCAATTAATGTATCTGACACGTTACGTTTATTGTCTACAGCCGTCACCACGTTTTTTGAATCGGTAATAATAATATAATTTCCTCGGAAGATTTAAGTCCAGTAGAATTTACAAGGCTTATAGTACTGCTACACATTTTGCAGTAAATACTGAACATTCTTGGTATAATGTGTACATGTTACTAATATTGAAAGCTGGAATGAACACTGCTACTCCCGTTCCTCGAGTTGACTGGAGCAGCAGTGTTCACTCCAGCTTTCAATATTAGTAACATGTACTATGACAAGAGTGCTCAGTCTGCAGAATGTGTAGTAGTACTAAAAGCCTTGCCAATTCTACTGGACTTAAATCTTCGCGGAAATTACCAGTGCACGTATTAATTCTATATTGAAATAATTAGTCAAAGCTGCGAACGACCGATTTATATATAGTATTGGAAGGGATTATAGCGGAATTTACTACTGTATACGAAATGTCGTCTAATAATAGATAATCTTTTTAAACAGCAAAAAGTTCAATATCATATAATTTTATTTATATTTCATATAACCGTTTTAAGTAAAACTGAGATCATTAATTAATATTGATGGTAAGAGAAAAATCTTGAATGGATATCAATATTCCGCAGTAACGGTAAATAAATAATTTTACAAACGAGTATTTATATTATTCGTCAATTGCTGTACAAACTAAATAAAATGAACTTTCGAATCGAACGTGACAATTTGAAAAATAATACGTACTTACACACATATACATACATATATATATATATATATATATATAAACACAAATAACACGGAAGGAAGTCACCTACACCTGACGAGTGTTTACACACTATTTGATTTTGAAGTTTGTGTAGAGGCTGTTTGTAAATTTATTTTCATAAACAAAAGTATGCGGTGGTGTATGAGCTAATTCACAATATACGGCAAACTTCACGAGGAAGTATGCCTCCAACATATCAAGATGGTGCGATATTTTGATGAATTTTGAAAGGTGAATGCAAATATTAAAAACAAAACGCAAAACACTTGCTGATACGATATACGAGAAATAAGGAAAAAATATTCGTTACGCTATATAAAAAAAGCCCAACAACAAATCGTTCTCTCTTCTTATATATATGTATGTATGTATGTATCTATTTGTCTATATATAATGTATATATATATATATATATATATGCACGAGTGTGTCTATGTATTTAATAATATCGCGGCTTTAAACAACATACGTCGAAGAATAGTTGGGACAATAATAAGATCTTACATTTACACGGGTATGTGCCAAAAATAACGGTGCAACGGTTTTAGTTAATGGATTTAATTCATATGTATGCAAACGCGTTTTGACACGCACACAGTAATACACACACACACACACACATGTATATATGTATAAATAAAATATCCAAAAGCATACACGGAATTGTCTTTCTTACGTACACACATATGTATATCTATAATATAAAAATGAATCGCTAAATGTGTTGGTAAGCGTATAACTCAACAACGCTTGGACCAATTTGGCCAATTCTTTTTTTGCAATGTTCGTTGAAGTTCAAGGGTGGTTTTGACGGTGAGAAAAATTCGAATAGTTGCTGGAAAAGCCCTAAAAACAGCCCAGAGGTGTTATGGGGTGACTCATTAAAATTTCGATTTTGGAAAAATTTCAATTGAATCGATATGGATATGATAGATATTAAAATGAACAATTCAAAACAGAAAACCGATTTTCGTTACGATCGATAGGTCTCGAGCTACGAACTTTCGAAAATCGATGATTTGCCACCTTTGGCAAGGCATAGCGAGCGATGTAAATATTTTTAAACGATTCCGTTTCTCGAAATAGTCGTTACTATATAAGATCTATAGGATAAAGCAAAAAAACCGCGAAAAAAATTTTTAAGCCGAACCTAAAAATTTCAGTTTCGATTTTTTCGCAATAATTCGCGAACGATTCGAAATTTGAAAAAATTGTTTACACGAAAGTTATTTGTCATTAAAATACGCGTCTAACGATGGTATTGCAGTGTTTTTATATCGAATACTCGCCGAGAAAATTGGGCTTGAAGGGTTTTCGGGGTTTGGACCCTTTTTGAGGCCCCTATGATAGATCGGGGGTTCGGGTTGTGCTTAAAAGAAAGTAGACGTCGAGATCTATAATTTATGTTATGAGGTAAATGTTTAAAAAATTAACCGGTAACGAGAAATTCGCGAGTTGAAAATTTCATTTTCGATTTTTAAAAATTCTGCCGGCGATTTTTGGTCGGCCGATTCTAGAATGCATTTAAGTTCAATAAATGTACAAAAATTAAAAAGTATCGATATATCATTTAAATTTCGTTATAAATTTGTTTTTTAATTTTTTGTATAATTCCTAATTCTCCATCGGTATTTGTGCTTTATTTAATTCAGCTAATAAATTAATACATGCGATACGAAGTTCGCCGGGTCAGCTAGTGTATAAATAAATAAATAAATAAAATGGAACCATCACGGTAAGGCGCTAACCCCCATTTTACTCAGAGTTGTGTTGAATTAGGAAATTCATATTCAGTTGGAAACAGAGATGAAGATAAATTAAAAAGATTTTTTTTTTTTTTTTTGTTTTCGGTTAGTTGAAACTTTGCATCTTCTTCTTTTTCTGTCTCTTCCCACACGGAGTTAAGAGATCATCATGGCCTGATTTGTAGTAATACCTGCTTATTAACTGCATCACGCGATGTAAATATCACGCAGGAGTTGCTCTAACTGTACGGTAATGGATAAAAAAGCCAAGTACCGAATAATCCTAATCTTACATGGGCAGTTGTCAAATTTAAACTTTATTAAATAAGGCATTTTATGTGAAATTATCGCAATATTTTATTTATTTTTCTTAGTTTTCTTGTTTTCATCCCGGTTTTTCTTGTACAGCAATTAATATTCGCAAAATTTCGATTGTTTCAATACAGTACAACTAAAATTGTTATGCTATTAGATACATAACCGGTTAAGAATCTGTCGTATATGTGTTTTAGTGTATCGTACTATTTAAATATCATATTTATATTTCATTATATATACTCAGCAGCAGAATATGGATATTCAGAATATGGATATTCGTACGCATGTTAAGAAAGTGGACGTAGCATTAAACAATACTTGCCGGATTATAACGGCCTGTGTTAGACCTGCAAATACTGAATTATTATATTTATCATGCGCTATTGTTCCACACCATATATAAGAAGAAACGTCATTTCCAGCACTAAAAGAACTAAATTTGATACAGATTACCGTCGTCCTATGTTCGGACAGATTACAGTATACGAAAGGTTGAAATTGTGAAAATCTCGCACTGATAATAGCGTCGCTTTATCTGACAAGACCAGCACAACACGGATAGTATTCTGGTTCCGTATCACCGAAGGAAAAACTACGGCCAAACGATCAATTAAATTGGCTTCAGTGGAGAACATTGAACAGGTTACGCACCGGCCGTGGCAAAACAAACGCAAACCGTGTCAAATGGAAAATAAGCGCCGATGATAAATATGAATACGGTGAACCGACATATACTGAACACATACTAAGACTATTGCGGTTATGACAGATATGGAGTACAACCTGTAATGACGTATTTAAACTAATTAATGAATGCATATCTCATATATAGAAATAACGTCTCGGATCCGACAACTAACTAACTATACATATATTTGTGATAGACGGAAACAAGGAGATAAAAAAATATGGATAGATGATCTAATAGAACAGACAGGTCATACTTAAGACTCAGAACAGACAATGGTGGAATAATTTGGATGAGGCCTAGACCAAATATTGGATAAGCCGTTAAAAAAAGAATATATATATATATATATATATATTCTAATTAAACAGACGATTAATTCGTTTAATTTTAATATTATTAGTAATATTTCAAACCGGACTTCGTAGCGAGCAGCGATAATTAAATGTCCTATTATCCTACCTGACATCGGGCGGTGGTACATTCTATCGGACTAGCTGCTTCGGCGCCTATCGGAATACTAATAGTCAAATCTTCAGGCGGTCGTACTATCGACTTTTTCTTCTTATTATAATCATCGGCTTCGTTAAATTCGCTTTCCGAAGACGGACAAATTAACCGATGTTTATTACGATCGCGATAATTATCGCCGTCGTCGTAATCCGAAGGTAATGCGGTTTCCATAGACAGTTCGATTATCGGCGATAATTTCGACGGGTTTATCAACGAGCAATTATCGCGATCGTTCGATATATCGTTACTTTCATCGTCATTATCGTCGTTTACGAAATCGTTAATATTTTCGTTATCGAAATTAACGTAAAGATTTTCAGCGGTCGACTCGTAAGTATCGTATTTTTTATTAGTTTTTTCGGCGGCCGAACGATAACGATAACATTTTTTTGTTCGCATTTTTTTGCTATACCTATCCTTACCCGGACTATCCTCCGTCGTATTTTCTACCGTCGCTTCGTCGTTCGCGGCGATAACATTAATCGAACGACGAGGAGGCGTAACGGAGTCGTTATCATCGACGGCGATACCGTTATCGATTCCGGTCGACTTTGAACGAGGAACAGCAGCATTAGCGGCCGGCAAAGTTAACAACGGATCGATAACGGCTATCGGTACCGGTTTTAATTTATCTAAATTATTCGATTTAAGTATTCGTTTGACCGATGTCCAATTATAAGTTTTCTGATCGATTACGTTACACGTTAAAACTTGGTTCGGTAACGCGTTATTATTATTATTATTGTTGTTGTTATTATAATCGATACCATCTTCGTTATCGATATTACGCGACGAAGGTCGATGATATTTTTTCACGATACATTTTTTCGTATCGCCGAACGACGAACAGCGAATAATTTCTTCGACGTCGTCGTCAGCGACGACATTATTAAGAACGCGATCGAATTCCGAACGACATAAATCGTCGAATTTAGGTAGGCGATAGGTGCGATTCAAAAGACGATTATCGCCGAAAACCCACGAATAACAAAAAGCGCTATTATTGACAGGACGACGATCGGATTGTTTGTCGCCGATAGTAACAACGTTATCGGCGGGTGTAGTCGAATTTGCTTTACCCTTGGAATTATTTTGAAATTTTTCCAATATCGAAGATACTTTTCCGGGTTCGAATAACGATTTGTCTGCTTCTAACTGATTAAACGCACGTCTGTTGTTATCGATTATTATCATCTGGTCGATTTTATTATAGACTTTTTTCACTTTATCGGTTATCGCTTCGGACGATCCGTCGCGATAACGATCGGTCGATTTATTAATAATTTTATTATTATTCGTAATATTATCGCGATTAATAAAATTTTTTCTAACGGTTCGTCCGTTGAAAATAACGTTATCGTGATAATTATCGTTACCGTCATCGTTATCTTCCGGTAGTAATAATTTCGTTTCGGTAAACGATTTATCCAAATAGAAATTATTACCACGACGTTGTCGTTGTTCGTCGATTTTCGAACAAACCGTACTAGTAGCCGTCGGCATTTGAAGTCGATCACGTTGGAGATGATGATGATAATAAATTAGGATGGAAATTATTAGAACGACTAATAAAGGTCCTACCACCGATAACGTATTAGACCCTATTAGGAACGAATAGAGAAATATGAAGAACGACAACATGGAGATTTATTGGACTTTATTTTCGGTAAATGCTATATATATATATATATATATATATATATATATATATATATATATATATATATATAATTAAATCGGATATAATTAAAAACGAAATTAGGAAAATAAAATTAAAAAATATCCCTAAAATTAAAAATACATATATGGCACTACACTACATAGTATAAACTACGTTAATAATAACACGCGTTAATAAATGCGTACGACTCGATCGCGATGTTCTTCAGCGTCGATTGTTAACGGTCTCGCGTAGGCTTCATCTGGTCGACTACTACCAGAATTATATTACATTTCGAATTAATAATAATAATAATAACAATAATAGTAATAATAATGATAATATTAAAGAGGAGAATATTACGAATGCACTTAGATTGAAACGACGCTAGCGCGCGTACACAAAACGGAATTTCGAGGTCGCCATTGAAAACTACGGCAGGTATAGGAAAGCCGCAGGTACATTCCACCGTAGGCCGCTTCCGAATATACACACGAGTATGTAGTTAATATACGGTCAACGATTGAAAACGAGATTTCCGCTTGGCGGCCATCCCAAACGTCTCCGGAGAATATTATCGTGTTGTAAAACCTACGAGGTGGGGCTCAAATCGTTATCATACTATCGTAATATGACGCTATAACGGTAGCGAGCGTTTAACGAAGGTGTATGACAGATATAAATGTCGACTATTTAAAAAATAAATAATTTAGGCGTAAAATCGTCGGAGGCTTGTTTTCACAATTTTAATATATTGTACAGTTGGATTAAATGAGATGACAACGACCTATACTAAAATAGAATGTAACCTCCCCCCCGGAGGAATACTAGTTAATAAAATGCCAATTTCGTTATATCATCGCGTCCGTTTCTAAAGAGTAGAAGGAATTTCTTTTTTTTCAAATTTTCACCAGACACATTAATACTATTTATGTAAACGGAAGTGTATATTAATTGAGAAGATTAGCGCAGAAGCAGACGATATTTTTCACCGAGTTTAACAGGAGGATTAATATAATGCCGATAAGAAATTTAAAATAATACCGTACGATTATAATAGCATTTATTAAAGCCGAAGGTTGAGATACATAAGAAAGATTACAAAATGAAAAACTGATAAAAGTCATCGACAACTGGTTTTCCCCCAAGATCATCCGGTTTAGATATAAATCGCCGGAATTATTTATTTTTTTAAAGAGATTTATAAACGATTATTTCATCGGATCGCGATAGCTCTTCGACACGTATTAACGTTCGCGTGTGTGGTAACGTAATTATTATAAAGGATACTTTTATTTAACCACGCTCTTATATGCGTAACAATAATAATAATAATAATATCGCCATTATTATAATTATTATCAATAATAATAATTCAAATTCAAATTTATTTAATAATTGATAGAATGGAAAAATACAAAGTACTTAAATGCTACATATCTATACATAAGTCCACATATATACACATACATACATTATAAACACATATATACATAAAACATATGTATTACTCACATGTCTATGAATACACATAAACATTTTAGATACATACGCGCAAGTAATATATATATATATATATATATATATATATATATATATATATATATATATATAATATGATATTAATACTAATTATAATAATTCCGTTAAACAATAAATTCAATACACAGTAGATAAATAGAATACAATATAATGTTCGCTATGCGCATACACGCGCGAGTAGTGGGAATTTCAACACGAATAGAGCTACATGCGAACTATATTATGTAAATTAAAACTAGTAATATCGAATGATAATAGCGACACTGATTGTTGAGTACTGAATTATTAGCCTAGTTTTACACACGAACATTATGAATTAAATATGAAATAAGAAAAAATATATAAACATTTATACATGGACTCGGAACAATGACAACGGCGTACATAACAAAAATAAAATATTTAATATACTCGGTTAATTAGTACAAAAATTGTAGTTTAAAAGTGGAACAAACATAAAGCTGGAGGTAATAAACAGTGCTAAAGTCATATATAAATTAAAAACAAGATCGGGCAATAAACAGAATAACAATCTTCTCCTGCTTGAAATACTCATAATTCAGCGTAAAATATGCAGGTATAAAAGACTCGCAAAATAAATTGGACCTATGGGATATCTGACTTTTAGATATATATATTTTTTTTAATAAAACTAAAATTGTATAATTATACACATAACTATCGAAAACTGATTACATATAGACGAATAATAATAATCGTAATAATTAATTACATAAATATCGCGCACTACAAATTTCCCATTTTATTCATTTTTATTTATATTTCATCGGATTTTTTAATCTTTTTTTTTTTTAAAGTGAGTAGGCGCCCTAACGTTTAGGAATGAGTAAAATTCGAGATTTTATTCCCAAACTATCGACTGACTTTTTCGATAAGTGCTCAGATACCAAAACAACGAACTTGTCTCCTCGACTGCCAGTTACGATTCCAGGCAATTTACGCCAATCAAACATTTCCAAACTTATATAAAATCCTCAATACGTATGTAATGGAACCTCTAGTGGTCTACACTTCCGCTTACCAACAGACTTCGGTCGATTTGAGATTCAACATTCCTCCAGACCCCATCTCATTCAACAAACGGAAGAAATGATGTACTTGCTAGTCTGCGCCTAGATCACACTAACATCTCCGTACAGTTATATTCTAAAAATTTTCCTCCCTCTCCAGTATGTTCAACCTGTAATGTCCTCATTACCGCCCACCATATTCTCCTTGAATGTGTGCAATTCAATTCCCAACGTTCTATCCTCGACAAACACCCCAGCCTCCTAAACATTCTTTCCTACATGCACGATGCTTCCAATAACTTGTTAAATTTTCTTAAATCCTCAAATTTATACTAATTTAACAATCCGTCCTTCTCGTTTATTCTTCCAACTTTCAATTCATTCTCACTAACCACACGTTCTCTCCTTTCTCGTGCTTATGGCATAGGTGCAGTACATGGCACGTAAATCTACAGGTAAATATAAACACCGAAGACTTAAATATAATATATTTATCGTAGTGAACTATAATTAATTATTAATATTAACCCCTTTTACTAAGTACACTCGACATATATGTCACCTAGTTTCATATTGCTCTTTTTTACAGTATTAATATAAGAATATTTAGCAATTTAAACTTAAGTTCCGATATTAAATTTTATCGTTAGTAATTCGTAATTAAGTAAACTTGTTTATTCTTCTCTGCTATTGCATGTAGGTCTTCCAAATTTGGGATACATACATTCCTTCCATTATTGTTTTAGTAAGTGAATCGTGCCTCAAGACAATTAGTTCCTTACGCTGATGATCGTCTTTAAACAGATCTTATCCGTGCCTGCTGTTTTTGTGCATTCCCGATTAGTAATTTTATTTGTCCATCTGACATTCATTATGTTTTTGTAGACACTACATTTTAAAGGTTTTGCCGATGTCGATAACGTCCACATTTTACAATCATACAATGGGATTGTGGAAAGATTTTTTTTTCATCCATGGTCATCATGTTACTGAATTATTCTTGTTTTTATATTTTTCCCTATGTATATATATACACCGTTAATGCTATTCGCAGTTGAACGACTCAACTAGAAAATTGTTCGATATAGAATCCTTAAAACTGTTCTAATTTGGATGTTTATCAGTCCGAATTTTCCACTATCATCTCAGAGGAAAGCCGATATTTTTATTTAATCACGGCTGATATCTATCGTACGTTATCCAAATTAAGCCTATCATAACCGTGAAGTTGTTTCTTCTACCGGTACTCGATTATTATTCATTTGAACTGATCATGCGGATGCGGTTGTTTATAATAATATTACACTAAAGCATCGTTTATAATTGTATTATTTTATTTAACGTGTAGAACATTCAGTATAGAGTACATATATATATATATATATATATATATATATATATATATATATATATATATATATTCGGAAACCTGATTATTAACGAAAGAAATCATAAGAACATTTGAAAAAAACTTCGCATACCGCTTTGAAATAATAAATACGTCCAAAATAAAATTAAATCCCAACATATACGGACAAAAGCAGCATCGAACAAATTAGTTTTGGGCGGGTCATGTTGGTAAATAAATGGAAAATGGAAAGGAGACCATATACAGAAAAACGAACTCGACGAAAACTATCTACGCGATATATGGACAATATTACTTCAGTTGCAGGGAAACATATAACTGATGTAACACAGCTTATAAAAAAGTGGAATGATATACATACATATATATATATATATATATATATATATATATATATATATATATATTAGTTTAGTCCGTTTCTGATGATGAGTGGTGTAAGTCCATTCAAAACGTTAAATTATTTGAATAATCAGGACGTGGTTTTCACCGAAAATAATTCTAGACAAATGGAAAACAACCACGAAAGTTTTAATATATATATATATATATATATATATATATATATATATATATATATATATATATATATATAATATTGTACTTAAAGTACGATTTATCGAATATTATTAATAAAATACGAGTAGTAACTAGAGAATGTACAATTAAATACATCATAATGAAGTTCTGAAGATATCGATAGTTTTTTTTTTCTTGGCCCACCTTGAGCCATTTGGCCAGTTTATATTCAGTTAATGTATTTAAAATCTCAATGCCGCTACGTTTGATAAGATTATATAAACTAACTGAGACAGAGGACAATGGAGCGGAAACCATTAATTCAATACTGACAGGTAATGTATTGTAAAACACTAGACGTCTCATTTCTATGCTTTAGAAACTTCGAACAAATCCAAATTTGATGTTCGATACAAGTATACATGTCACATTAGAAATTATGCATAATTTAGAGCAAGATGCGAGGGGGAGAAATTATGCCCCGTACGTAGTCTAAATAAAGTTGATATATAATCCTCCGAAACGTTCCGGTATAATTGAAACCAAAGTTTACTGGAAACCGTATGCATCAAAGCGAAGTATTTTGTCCCTTTATTCTGACTTTCGGCGATGTAGTACTGTTGAAAATCTAATAGTACAGATTGTTTAATCTTTGATAAAATATCAGTCCAATTCCATATAATATTCTCGTAAGGGACACTTGAGAAAAGAAAGTGGAAGATATTTCGATCACACGCCAGTTAACGTTGAAATGTCGTAAACAGGCAACTATAATTTCGGCTAAAATCGTAACTTTAAATATAATTCCGAGAAAAATACAAGTCCAGTTGAAAAGTAGTAAATTTTCATCCGGATTATAAAAAAGTATATCTAAATAAAAAATTCATTAAACAAGTCTAGGACTGTGTGCCATTTACAACGAATATTAAATCTGATTTTTATACGGGGTATTATTCTTACAAGATATACACATATTATTACGTGAATGAAAACGTAGCTGCTGGCCACGTTACGTAAAATATGGCCGTCGATTTTGTTTCGACTTGAAATAATAATAAAATCGTTGTAGTCATTTTTTAAAATAAATATTTTAATATAATTAAAAATAAAACCAGCACAAATCTAGTCGTTACCAGTATTCGAGTTAATATTAGGTTAATCGCACGGATGTGTTCCATTATTTATGTTAATACGTACATGTTAAAATGGACTGGTTTCAATTTTTACGGACACGAATATGCTGAGAAAATTGACTCACACATCATTCGGACCGGATAACAAATCCTTACTAGATTTATTCAGATGTCTCATAAGATCAAAGCTGGACTACGGAAATATACGATCCAAACAACAAAACTGGATACCATCTTACAATAGCCATCGATGCTTTTCGTACAAGTCCGACTGACAGCCTTTATTTTTAAGAAGAAAATAGCTATTGAAAAATTTACAAACACTTTCTCAACTTCCTGATAACTTTCCTACTCCAGAAATTCCCGATTTCATTTATTACACGAAATATCCTCCCTGACAGTCTTTTTCCATCCAACTCGATACATCTCTAACTCCTTCCACAGTAAATTCACTCTTTACAGATCAAATAAACATCCGCATTGAACAATCTATAAAGAAATACAGAGGATGTAAGAACGTTTATACCGACGCATCCAAATTTAATAAATATCGAGGTTGTGCGGTGATTTCAGAGGATGACCTTCGTTACAGCTTACCTACACAATACTCGGTATTTTCCGCTGATTTATACACAATCTACCTCGCTATATCTATCAGTGAAAACCACAATAATCTTCTAGTATGTTCCGATTCATTCTCTTCCATTACGAAATTCTTCCAAATTTCATCCTATCGCTATAAAAATCTTAGGGCTAAAACACATTAAGCGGTTTCGACCGAAGCGTTTCCCGAAAGTAAAACCGAGTCGGTTTCAGATAAATACGTTTCTTATGGTGTAAACACACACACACAGCGGCGAAACCGCCTGTCGGTTTTAAAACCGACGCGTTTTGTGATTGTCTGGCGTGAAACGCGGCGTTTTATACATTAGAAGCGTTTCTCGTTTGCATTCATTCAGATGTATTAAACCAAACACGGCGTTTTTCGAAGCGGTTTTTGTTTCTGTATTCGTTCATTTTATATTCCGTGTTTCCCGGTAAATATATAAAACGCCAAGAAACCGACAGGCGGTTACCGCTTTAAAAACGCTAGAAAACCGACGAATGTGTTTTATAAACGCGGCGGTTAAACCGCTAAGTGTGTTTTTGCCCTTAAATACCAACATATCCTACTCTAAAGATAACTCTAATACGGATTTCAAGTCACACAGGTTTTACATTCAATGATTTAGCTGAGCGAATTCAACCTTATCCTTTAATCCCTATATCCGAAACAGATGTAATCGCCTCCATCAAATATATAACAAATAAAAAAAAAGTTTTGTGATCTGCGGAATGCAATTCCCTCAACAAATCATCTTAGATCTATTCGCTCCTTTCCTCTTCCTTGGAAATATTCTGTGCATAGCAGCAGGTTGTATCCATATTGGCCACACCGCACTGATACATGGTCATATTTTAAATAAAACAAATCCATCTTTGTGCGATTATTGCGTCCGGACGACCTTAACACTCCAACACTTATTTTTTGACTGCCCACAATATTATATCGTCCCCCGCAAAACTTCAGTTGTAATTCATTCGAAACAGTTTTATCTCATGAGGAAGCAACACTTCAGTTACTTCAGACTATAAATATTATCAATCTTATCTAACATCTCATATTTACTTTCGGGTGCTTATGGTTGCAGTACATAGTGCCCGACAAAAAAAAAAGAAAAAAATCACTATATCGATTTGATAATTCATGGTAATTTGTAAAATAAAAATAATCATAGATTTGATAATTAATAATAATTTGGAATGTAAAAATAGTCGCGACACCGATCTCCAATAACATATTTTCTGTCCACGTCTATGCCTGGGATGCGTATAAAAAGGTCTCAATTTTGACAATTTTCCCAAATCTTGTTCATTTTTTATCTTTCTCGTAATTTAGGTTCTTCGTCTATTTCGAATTCGCAGGCCCTTTTGTTCCGTATGAGCGATGGTAATACAACATTTTTCACCATTTCATAAACGAGTATCTTTTTGTGGAGTGGTATTATATTTCCTCGATCGATTATCAATATTTCGGTTTTATTTTTATTTATATTTAATTCGTATATATCAAATAATACCATCATATTACCTAATCATATTAACGCGAATAAAAACTAAAAGATTATTATATCGGAATATATTTCCTTATACACGAAGTCTTCAAAAATTAACATATTTCAGTTTTATTATTATTTGCACCCGGAAAGCTTTATTGACACAATTAAACGAGTCAGTTTTGCAGTTGCCTAAATACACACACTCACTCAAACAATTGCTTTTCATTAAAAAAAAAAAAAAAAAACCGTGACAGATGTTAAAATTTTAAGCAAAAGGCGGAGAAAAACAAGATCAGGGAAATGTATAATTTGAGAAGTGCGGAATGTAGTGATTATTTAAAAAATGAACAAAAAAAGAAGTTAAAATTAGTCAAATTTTTTAAACGGAAAATCATAAAACTTTTCGATTGTTTAAGCCATTATCAAATGAATCTGAATAAAATAAAATATCACAATATAACCAATTTATTAAAACATAAAATGCACAAAATACTACTTTAGATATACATATTCTACTGTAGTGTTTTTTTAACATTTTAATAAATTGCATTATATATATATATATTTATATTCACTTGATACTTAGCCGAAAAGCATCGTGATTTTTCATTTTAATTCATTTTTTGTTGTTTATTTTTTTAACATTTATAATGTAAAGTATACGACTGCTTGAATATAAGTGTAAATATCAAGAAATTCGGATACCGATTATCAATAGGGCATAAGCCTTCGCTAAATTATATATATATATATATACTTTATATAAATACACTCAACGGAATCAGAGGATGATTGAACACATAATATTTCGATGCAAAATTACGTTCTACGTTGTAGCGTGACTGTATAAAATCTCACGGATTGTGTCTTTAAAATGATAGTTGCCGATTAACTGGTTTACTATCAGGTTTTGGTTAATAGTATGAATGTATAGATATATCTATATCTATATCTATACATATACTAATATCTGAGCTTGTTTGGTATAAAACCGAGTAGGAATGCGTTATAAGGGCGTAATACCGTTATGAAACGAAATTAACACACTGTATATTTATCGAGGTAATCGGTTCATCGGTACGCACCTTATTGTCGTCTCAATTTTTAATTCGAAGAGCGTTTACGCATTTGTAGCGATAATGACATTCGGAACGGTATCTTCAGAAGATGTAATATATGTATATATAAATATGTAAACATATAACATATATACCGATATATATATATATGAATATGTAACAATATATATATAAATATATAAATATACGAACACACATGAGTATTCAAAAATATATAAATATCGCGACAAACATGATCCATTAAAAATGAACGAGATTTTAAGTAAACATCATTATTATTATTATTATTATTATTATTATAGTTATTAATTCCTTTCCCAATGCATCGATTGTTAGTTCGAAGTCTGTTTTTACCATAGTGTGGTCGACAAAATACGAGCATACCCCGTGATCGGACAATATATATATATATATATATATATATATACGAATTAATCGGTCGCGTCCGATATTCATAGGTCGATGATGTTTTAAGATTTTATCGTACGGACGTGCGATTTCGCGAAATTGGACGGTAATCAAGAATTTATCGAGTACAAGAATCATTATCGTTAGCGATAATACGGGAAATGCTTAATATATAACAAACACATATTACATGGCCGCCATTTGTTTAACCCGGTAAACTGAATTGATAATACCGCGTTTTAACACACATTAGAAGACAATACAGCACAGACGGAGGTCGATGTACCGTTTTCAGAAATTAAAAATAATCGTAAGAAATAAGAATAACTCTGACGACAAAGCAGAATCAAACGGCGGGATAGTCGGCGAATTAATTAAATTAATTATACATATATTTCATTATTACAATTAAAATCATCTTCACCGTAATGGATAAATAAACGGTCAAGCTGTATTAATAATTGAAAATGGTAAATTCGAACGAGATGTAAACCTTTATTAGCCGCAGCATCCTCTATACGGTACATAAATTATTAAATTGTCCGTTCTCGTAATTAGAGGGATATTTAATTGATATCGAATACTTTAATTCTAAAAATATTTATATAACACGTTAAAAATTATCTAGAGTTATCAAAAAAAAAAGTAAAAATAAAATAAATACGCAAAATATGATTTACCTTATACACACCTTAGTAAGTTATTTTTGAAAATTATTTCACACGTGAAAAGGTTTAATGCAAAAATTTGATATTATATGACTCAATCAGTCGCACATTATCAAATTTCGAAACAAAATTATAAATTTTATACCGTCTTTTTTTTTCAATTATAATACAATACCGCTTCTTGGACTTTAGTTAATTTTCAACATATTTATACGAATATTTAAGACATTTCACGTTAACCCGAAAATAAATAATAATTTTAGCACTAAAATTTCATGTACCATATAGTGGACATCTTGACTGAAAGGGTTAAAAAAATTAAGACCGATTCGTCATTATATTGGAATTATGTAGGAATAGAAGATGGCGTACGCTAAGAATCTGTTAAGTTAATTAATTAATTAACGCGAATATATTACCCGCGGTATATTATATAATAGACATATTTTTGTAAAATATATTATCCGTTCGATCTTTCGAACATGTTTCAATATTATTTATATATCTTCTTTTAAAATAAAATAAAATTAAAATGTCGTAGAATCAGTTTGCATTTAAAAATGGAATTGGGGAGGACACGTCATTAGATATTAAGATGATCGATGGACGAAGAAACTAGTGGAATGGTTCTTGGTATGTCGAAAGAGGAGAAAATCGAGACCGTGTATGCACGTTGGGACGACGACTTTAAGAAATTTATAGGAAATAGAAGAGCTCTGTATAGAATGGCCCGTCATAAACAATTGGGAGAGGCCTCCTCGTTCTTAAGGACCTACTATAACGATAAAAGAACAACAAAAAAACAATTTTGCTTCAATAATAATGACATCAATTAATATATATATATATAAAATTTGCCTTCGTTGCATAGTGGTGATGTGTTTAGCGTTATATTTGCACAACCCCAGTTTGAATTTTACCAGAAACGAAAATTTTTCATGGTAAAAAGACTTCTAGCCAACTTCAATCTGTCGGTAAATGAGTACATTGACAAACCACCATCTTTTGGCTTGCCACAGACAAGCGTAGTTTAACTAGTTCAACAATTTTAAAGCTGATGAATATATATATATATATATATATATATATATATATATATATATATATATATATATTCAACCAAAACGACCTTTCGATTATATCTGCTAAATATCTCTTATTTCTCATTACATGTGGTATCCAATTGCATCTTACTTTATTTACTGTCTTCATTAAGGGGCGTTCATTATGAATGTTCTGAAGTACTTCAATATTTTTTAAGCTATTGATTTTTTTTTACTACGCACTATCCAAAATCTTATTTTCTGATCACAAGTTCCATCTTGTGTTAGTATTTATATGAGATTTTAATATAATTGTGGTGACGATATATCGAGCTAATTTAATCAATGCATTTAAAAATGTTCTTTTCATCGTTTCAAACTACGTCATCCTTAATATAAAGATTTATTCTGGCTTTCTCTCGGATATATATATATATATATATCCCCTCCAGGGTACACAGATATGTATAACCAATGAACCTCCGACCTCAAGGAAAAGGTACGTCCACTTTGCGAACGAGTGTACATTTTTGGAAATGAGATAAATTAAAATTTATTTTTTGCAAAAATTCAGAATTTGAAAGCTACAAATGCAAATAATAAAGTGATGAATGCTCGCCATCTCGATCGTAATATACGAACACTGATTAGTGATTTAAGAAATTACAGTTCTGTTCACGAGACAAGCGATAATCTACATCATTCCGGATTTCCCGTATATCTATATCTAGCGCTATTAACTAATACACAAAATATAAGAAAGTATTATTCCACATACGCTAGTTTTATGATATGCACATTACGATACCTTTCGGTTATACGATACCCATTAACGTAGACCACATCCTGTTAATAATATAACAATAACTTCCCTAGCGGTTTTTTTTTCACATAATTGAAATATGAGATTTTAGAAATTAAAAGAAATCTAAATTTATATCTTCTATACGAATATTTAAATAACAGAATTAAATATCAAAACACGAAAATTCCATAACATGCATATAATTTTTAAAAATTTCGGCGTCAAAAACAAATTCAAAACAAAATCACTAATATTTAGTTCCATACATAGCGAAACATACTCGAGAATTATATATAAACAAATATTGAGAAATCTGTTAAAATAATAATAATAATGCGATTCAGCAATGTGTATGTAAACACGTCGAAAACAACACGATATCTTTGAACGTATGTTCATATTTTAAACTCATCGACACGCACTATTTATTAATAAGATGTATAAGAAATGAATTTTGTACGATGAACAAAATCTATACCGTAAAATTCAACTCAGTTGAGTAAAACTTTAACTGGCGAAGCGTAAAACTTTCTACACGCTTTACGTATAGATATTTCCAGTGTATGAAAAATTTTATTTACCAACTGTCGACGAATAAATCTGTATATGTTCCTTAATTCTAGAATCGTTCAGTTACAGCGTTTTCTATACGTGCACGTAGTCGATAACGATAATAAAATTGCTCATCTTTGTAACAGGTGTCACTCAGTTGACGTATACCTGGTCTCAACTTCAAAAATATTTATACAACTCGTTATAACAAATGTCTAAAGTTATCCAAAAAGCAGTACTGTACGGAAAATATTATTTTACTCTTTTTTTCATGCTCTCGATTCACGCTATATCGCATAAGCGACATTTAAAAAAAACTGAAGGAATCCGTCCTCATAATATACGGTTTAGGAGACTTTTTCGTATACAAAAATGTTTATTTTTGAGAATACAGTGACGATATATCGCATAAGGGACATTCAAAAAACTGAAGAAATCGTTCCTCAAAATAATCAATTAGTAGTAGACGTTTTCGTAGACAAAAATGTTTACTTTTGTGCCCACAAATTAGAAGATGTGCGTCTGAAAGGTTGAGTTTTTTTCCTTTAATTTATTACACGATCGCGATGCCAATTTGACTTTTTTCCCACCTTGAGCAATTCGGCCAGTTTAAACCTTTATCCAGTTAATGTATTTAAAATCTCAATGTCGCTACGTTTGATAAAATTATATACATCGACTGTGACAGAGGACAATGGGTCGGAAACAATTAATTCAATACTTACAGGTAATGTATGCCACTCTTGTAAAACACACTAGACAACATCTCATCTCTATACTTTAGAAACTTCGGACGAATCCAAACTTGATGTTCGATACAGTCGTCAACATGGCACATGTACCGTCAGAAATTATGCGTAATTTAGAAAGATGTGAGGGGCGAGAGATTATGCAGTTGATATACAATCGCTCGAAAAGTTCTGGTATAAATTATAATTGAAACCACGGATTACTGGAAACGGTATGTACAAAAGCGAAGTATTCTTTTCCTTTATTCTGATATTCGGCGGTATAGAACTGTTGAAAATCTAACAGCACAAATTGTTTAATCTTTGGTAAAATATCAGCCGAGTTCCATTTAATATATTCGTAAGGGACACTTGATAAATTATAACGCGTTAATTCATCGACCACCTCGTTTCCAGTAATACCATTATGAGAAGGGATCCACTTGAACTTTACTCTAGATCCACGATTATAAAACACAATGTCTCACACCAAATTCTAATTTGGACATTTTGAGTTCTGGGAACTTAGATAATTGTAATAGGACACTTAAGGAATTAGAGATGATTAGAATATTCTTTTTCCTCAAATCTGTATACTTTCGATACGCCTTTTTTCGATTAATATAAAGCCGAAGTATAATTTCCACGTATTTTATCGACCGATCCATCTGTAAATATAATTTCATAGTGGCTATATTTTCCATTAATTGCTTGCATAAATGCAGCGTTGTTAAAGCTAGAAAGGAGAGTTTTATCAATATTATTATCAAAGGAAATTAAGTCAACGTCTAACAAGAAAAATAAATCCTGAAAATAGAATCCTTAGAAGGGATGGGAAACATTTTGGATAATTTCAATTGTTTCCAATTTATTATGGCTGGAAAGAAGAGGTGGAAGACTTTAATTTAACCAGTATCTATTATGTCGCAGTATCAATAAACATCGAATTTGTTTATTAATCACATGGGTTTTTCTCTCTTTCACTTTGAGATAAAACTTGTTCGCTATATATTCATGCCTAAGTTTTAACGAAGGTTCAGCTATCTCAGCGTTTAAAGTCTGTAGGGGCGTGGAGGATATTGCTTCTAAGCATATGTCACTGTATCCGTGAAGTACAATCTTAAATGTGGATTAATATAATTTCCAATGCGCTTTCTCATAGGACGATTAACATAGTTAACGGACGACCTACAGTTAGATAAGTTTAAACCGTTTTCATCATTAATAATTAATTCAATATTATAACCATTTAACTTCTAGGGCATCAATAGTATAATGATATTCAAACAAGCAATTACAAGGTCGAGAGTTATTAAACTGCTTTTAACATTCATGGCGATAATTAAATTAGAACATTTAACTAATGTAGCTGTTTACGTTCCAAATAAAATTAAGAACATTTTACCAATACTGAAAATATATATATTTGTACAATAACATGAAACTATAACAACGTAAAGTTATGGCTTCTATAGCAAATTATATATATATCTCCGCTTTCTCTCTCTCTCTCTCTCTCTCTCTCTCTCTATATATATATATATATATATATATATATATATATATATATATATATATATATACACATGTATACATATATAAATAAAAAATACACACACATACATACATACATATACATACACAAAAAGTAGTTAAAATCACTACATTTTATATAAAAAGAGCGCAAAGTTTTGCGACTATGAAGCCAATTATGAAGTGAACGTATTAAAATATATATATATATATATATATATATATATATATATGTATATGTAAATAGACAAATTTATAAAAGTATAAAAGGAAAAATCACAAAAAATAAAATAAATGTTAATTTAGATGTACAATATTAGAAAGGATAACAAAATGAAAAAACAGTTATTCATAAAATAATACGATAGTGAATGTGGTAAATAGCATAATTACATTTATTATTATTATGTTTATGTCCACTTGCTAATTGTTTAATGGCGAACAGTTTTGTGGTCTCTTTATGTAAAATTTAAAGAATTTAACTACTTTTTGGTTGTTTATTTTTTTAAAATCAGTACGTTTCACATAGTTCAAGTTATGTACATATGTATATAGAAATGAAGAAACTATTGGAACGCGTGGAAGATGTCAGCAAACAGCACAGTCTTAATGTAAATAAAAGCAAGACAAAAATTATGATTATAGACAGAAAGAATGTAATACCACAAGACGAAAGAACATCTACCGGCTGTGAAAACGTCCCGAGTTTTCTATACCTAGAATCACTTCTTGAAGCAAAGGGCAGCTCAGAAGTAGAAATACGACGAAGAATAGAAATAGCTAGAAATTCTATGACAAAACTAAACCGAATTTGGAAAGATAATTCGATTACAAAACATGTAAAAATTAAATTAGTCGAAATGCTCATAATTTTCAATTCTACTATACGCAGCAGAAACGAGGACAATGAAAAAAGTCTGATAAAAAGAGAATTGACTCCTTCGAATTGTGGTGTTGGAGGCGGCTTCTCAGGATACCGTGGACAACAAAACGGACAAATGAGTCTGTTTTACGGGAAATTGGTACTACGCAAAGACTGTCAACCATTGTTTCCACAAGAGTGATGAAATTCTTTGGACATGTCATGCGGAGACCAGAAGGATTATAGAAGCTGATGATAGTGTTAATGGTAAACGACCACCAAGACGTGTACGGAAACGATGGACAGATGTTGTTCGACAAAGGTCAGGACTTTCAATTGTGGAATATGTACGACTGTCGGCAGATCGGTGTAATTGGCGAAAACTTATTGCTTCAGCAACGGACTAAGGATTAATCACGATACCCTAATTAGGGTGACGACTACTGATGATTATATATATATATATATATATATATATATATATATATATATATATACAAACACACAATCATAACAATACCGAATTCGACGAGATGTATTAAGGGAATATAGACTTTACTTTAAATATAGCAGCCCGCTGGCGAAAGAAATCCAATTATATTTCAACATAAGAGACGACTTCAAAGTATATATATATATATATTATATATATATATATATATATTATATATATATATATATACATACAAGTTTATATATATATATATATATATATATACATACAAGTTCCGATACATTTTGCAATGTATAAAGGTAATTCTTTGGGAACTTAAAAAACTCATTAAATTTAACAATCATCGTATGGTCTAAATAAAAAAATAACACGATGCGCGCGATTTTTAATTAAATTTACCCGGAGGAGAAAAATTAAAATTTGTTTAACGATTTCAGTCACAATTCTCTTCACATAAAATTATCCATTTTAGCGTGTGGAATAATTAAAAAATGTCCGGAGTAGAGAAATTTCAATTATTTGAGTAGAATGCCGTTTTTAAAATTCAAACATTTTATGTCGATTAACTAAAGGCGCAAAAAACCATTTCAAAGTTCGTGTACCGTACTGCAAGACATTGTGACTGAAAGGGTTAATACTTCATGAAAAATTAATTATCCAATTAAATATGAAAAGTAATCATAAATTGCGGGAAAAGTGAGGTTAAACGTGCTAGTTACGTCGAACAATATATATCCAAATAATTTTTGAAAACTCGTTGAATAAAATATATTCACTACCTAAAAGCTTGACGTGAAGCTAGAATGTGAACCTAATACAAAAACTGAGGAAAGATTTTAATAATTTTACCTCGTATCGTGACTTAAGAAGGCTTAAACGTTTCAAACCTATTAACTTGATTGTTACTAAGTAATATACGTAACAGAGCTTAACCATTGGGTTAAACCTTTGCACATGTTAAATAATCAATGATTGCTGCTTATTTAACCTAAAGTTTAAGATTGCAGAAAGGAAGTACCATTTCTAGGAGCTATATTTTAAAAAAATAAAAAAAAAAAAACACCGTATCTTCTAATTTGTCTTTAGAATACATTTGGTATAATTATTGAAAAGTTACTAAAAAATCAAAACTATGTATTAAATTTAGCCAAACAAACTTTCTACACACAATGCCAACTGAACACGCAGGAAACTACATGTATAATTATATATATATATATGTATAATTATATATATATATATATATATATATATATATATATATATGTGTAAAAAAAAAGTAAATACATTAATTATGGGATTTATATTGCGTAGTAGAGTTTTGCACGATCTAGAAAATTTAGTAGGTTGGAGAGGATAGTAAGGTTATCAGAGAGGATATCAGGCAAGGAGGAAGAAAGATTATGCAATAATCTAAGGGAACTAAACTGAGGATATTCTGTGAATATATATGGAGAAAGGAAAGATTGCAATTACATACGCTGTAAAATGAATCTCGTGTCTTTTGTAGTTGGTAGCCATGCGTAAATTGCGTATGTCCCAGCCGAAGTCTAATGATGATTACATAATCTCCTCTTCGGCATAGGTGCGACTTACGTAGTCAGATGTCCTGCTTAATTCAGTAAAGTTTGGACAGCCATCGTTAGTTCCATAATGAGTATAAAGCCAATCGAACAAAGTCTGAGCCTAGAACTAGAGTGTCCGGAATCGCTGCGGGTTCTTTGTCTACTTTATCAGTTAATTCATTTCCCTTGGGATCCAAAAAAATGTTGCAGGCTAGACGAGGCGGAGACCTCAAGTTTGACTTTCGCAATGGAGTAATATATATACAAGGTGCGTCCCATAAGTTCTGGGACTGGTGCTCCCAAACCCACAAAAAATTCAAAAATTTTTCAAACACGATTTTTATTCAAAGTTGGCGAAGCGCTGGAACTATTTTTTTGGCCAAAAAGTGGACGTTGAGGGCTGCTGTGTGCGCCGGCGCATTATCGTGCAGCAAGAAAAAACGAACGATCATTCCACAATTCCGGCCTGACGCGTGCGATTCTTTTACACAGGCGATCCAAAACACCATTACAGAATGCGGTATTTACAGTGGTGTCCTGAGGAACAAATTCTTTGTGGATAATACCTTTTGAATAAAAAAAAAACGATCAACATCACCTTGACTTTCGATTTTTGAAAACGAAGTTTCTTGGGTTGCGGCGAATCTTTGCCGCACTATTCCGCACTTTGACGTTTTGTTTCGGAGGTCATATGTAAGACACCAACTCTCGTCTCCCGTGATTATTTTCTGAAGAAAATTTGGATATTTTTCGAACATTTTAAAGACGTCCTCCGCATGAGAAACTCGTTGCTGTTTTTGGTCGTCTGTCAGCGAATGTGGAACAAAGCGCGCGTGCAGCTTCCTCTTCTTTAAATTGTTCGTTATAATTCGTTGAACAAACGTTTTCGGAATACCAGTGAGGTCTGCCAGCAACTTACAGCCAGCTGTTCGATGTTCGTTCAACACAGCAGCGACACGAGCGATGTTGTCAGACGTTTTTGTGGTGCAAGGCCGCCCGCTCCTCTCCCGTCATAAACGACTCCCTACCCGGCGCAAACGCACTACACCATAAAAATGCTGTAGTACGACCTACTGCAGACTCGCTATAAGCTAATTTTAACATATCATACGTTTCCGTCGCATTTTTCCAGCTTTAAAACAAAATTTAATCGCAGTACGTTGCTTGCTATTTTCGGCCATGACGCACGTAACCAACTATATATCGCATAAAGTAACACTAAACTGAAACTAATCTTCCGAACGATTTAAAAATTTAACCATATTTAGAAAAAAAGATATAGAAACAAATTCCAACATTTTCGTGAAGATCGCCCACTAGTTTTGATTTGACAGCACCAGTCCCAGAAATTATGGGTCGCAATGTGTTTATCATAATTTAATCATCAGCCTTAAGATGGGTTTCTTAATTTCTTCCGTAGTGGACGATATTCTATCTTTCTCTTCATGTTACCATATCCAATGTTTCCGATTTCTCACACCATTATCTGTTATAATATATATATATATATATATATATATATATATATATATATATATATATATATATATATATATATATATATATATATATATAATCAACAGAACAATGCCTGTAGAGCTGCGAAAATACATTATAAAAACATGTGTGTGGCTAGTAGCATTTTATGAATCGGATACGTGGACGTGTACAAAACGAGAAGAGGTTAGGATTGAAGCATTTGAAATGTGGTGCTGGAGGCGAATGAAATAAGCCGGACGTTGAAAACAACAAACCAAAAAGTTTTGAAACGAGTCAGTGAAAGGCGACAAGTACTGAACTAGATAAAAAACGGAAACTATTTTGGATGGGGCACGTGTTACGACATGGAGGATTACTGCAAGATGCAACTGAAGAATATGTCTCGCGAAAAGGAATAAGAGGTAGACCGCGATTAAGCTGGATTAACCTGAAGAGGGATTCCAGAATCTCCAGTTACTTGGAAATGAAAAGTACGAGTGGAAAAAGACAAGCATGGGGCGAACCAGTCCACGGACTGTTGCGCCAGATGATTATATATATATAATCATCATCATCATCGTCCTATTGTTCGTTACGTTTATTTTTACGTACAAAATGAGCTAGCATTCAAGGAACTATTTATATGCAACGCACATGCGCATGCATATGATGTTATACGGAGTGGGATGCCACTGTCTTCTCCGTGATAATTAATAATTAAATAATGATGAAAACGTTATATGTCGCGTGTTCGTTTCGAACCCCCGACCGTCAAATTGGCAGTCGAGCAGTCTAGCAACTACGCCACTGCCACAATTATATATATAAAATATAAGCGGTCCATTTTATACGGAGTGGGGTGCGACTGTCTTCTTCGTGATAATTAAGAATTAAATAATGATGAAAACTTTATATGTCGCGTTGAACCCCGATCGTCAAGTTGACAGTCGAGCACTCTAGCAACTACGCCACAGCGATAATTATATATATAATATAAACGGTCCTGCTTTTCTCGGTTTTCGATCTCATTTCTCTTATAATTATCTTTAATAGACAATTGCGCCGTAGAATGAATCCTATCGTATTGGTCACGCACGGTTCATTATTTTTCTTGCCACAACGATCTTTTTCCTAGAAGTTCTTTTTAACACCCAATTATTTGTTACTCTGTCGATTTATCCTGCTTTTTTTACCTATAATATTACCGTTCAAATGTTTCTAGATTTTCTGCTTTATCTTTGTCAATCGTCCAATATAAAAATAACTTATGTTTTTGGATCCGGATTCTCTTCTAAATATGCATTACATAATTAAATGAAAATTCGTAATTCATATTGGATTTCGCACTAAAACTTTTAAAATAATCTGCAATAAGTCAAGTTGTTATATATTATTAAATAACATTTTTAATTTCTTAATTGCAACTAAGTATACAATACATAGATAAAAAGTAATTCTACTCGAAACTCAAAGTTTTCGTATACATCACTCGTTTGCTGAAAATTTTGGATGTTTTTTCTCGTTCAATTTATATCTCTATTCTTCTACGAGACGTTTTTACCAGAGTGAGTCGGAGACCGTATCACATTTTTTTTTTTTTTTTTTTTTGGTGTAAGTGTAAAATATACATTTACCAAATAATCGCGCGATCTAACGACATCGTACAATTTTAAAAATTTTATTTTTGCGCCAGCTTGTTTTATTTAGTCTGTCGCGAATATTGCACGATTTCAGGTAATTTATTAGTATATTTCGGAATTTGTATTTTGTAAAATCGAAACTATCTGACTAGAAGATAGATTCACTACACATACGCACATATCAATAAAGTTAAGCGATTCAGAAGCAAAACGACAGACGTATATATCATACCGTTTCTAAATCCAGAAACCACCTAAAATAGAATGAAATTCAAAAGAATAACTCGAAGTTCGTTGAACTAATTGTATCCGGGCAATCAGACGGAAGATTTCCATAACACGAAGAATAGATTTACGCTATAAAAGGATCGAAAGTCAATGACGATTGAACAACGCATCAAGTCTCGAGCAGGATTGAGAGTAACGTCTCATATAGGCCGAAGTATTATTCGAAGTTAAACATTGTCGATAACAACAATTTTATTTCTATTACGGCACTAATAAAAAAACCAGATATTTATTACCGCGACAACTATAACGTGTGAACTACACATACACTTATGTACATACAAACACTCGTATATATTCAACTATGTAGGAGTAATCATTTACGCGACACGCAATCCGTTACAATTACAAATATATTTTTCTTTTGCTTTTTTATATTAAGTAAAAAACTAAACTTTCATGGGTCTTCTATAATTGTCGATACTCGTCTATAATAATTTTTAGTTGTTACATCTGTACGAGGTGCGAATACTAATTGACTAGTCTTGAAACTTGTCATCCATTATTGGTATTCATATATATATATATATATATATATCCTTATCATCAACGTTTACGGTTTCTTTAACGAGTGAAAAAAGTGGGATATATGATAATATGATAACAAAAGAAAACACATTATTAGTTTTACTTTTTAAAATCACATAAACAAATTTAAAAGTACAGCCCAGCTAATTTAATTGAATAAACTCTAATTCCTACATGCGTAGTAGTTAGCTCCATTCTTGTTCACCACGGCGTTAATTCTTTTTTCACAGTCTGCATTTATTGTTTAAGTTTCCACCGAACATATCTATATTATATATATATGTAAGATTTATAAGCGGAGAAAACATCGACATTAATGATTCATTTATTTGTACATTGAAAAATATATTTTGGCTAAACGATTAATTTCGAGGTTTGTTGGTAGATGAAATTTGTTTCCAATTATAATTTTCGAATCAACTAGAAATTGGTCTTCTTATTTTTACTTAGACGTACCACGAACTTCAAAGTTTTTGCATTCTCCCAAAGACTCATACAGCTTTCCAGTCATTAAACTGGCGGCACAATTAGGGATTTAGAAAGCAAATAGTAGATGGATCAGACCCGTGTGCTTTAATAAATAATCGTAATTCTACGTCATCGAATTTATTAATTCGCACGCCACTATGGAAGAACTGGTGTCGTACAAAGCTAGTAAATGCCGCACTGAATGGAACAGTACGAATAGTAACGGGATGTCTGAAACCCGTAAAAGTAGAGCAAATCTACCGACTGGCGGAAATAGCGCCGCGTAACATAAGACGTGAGGTTGCAGGAGCTTTAGAGCGCACATCACAAATGACGGATAATATAAACCCACTATTTGGCCATAACGTTCCCCCAGAGAAATAATAAGTGCAACTGCGGGGAAACACAAACTTTTGATCACCTGCTCCCATATAGAAAACTGTGATGCAGAATATTGGGCTGAAGCATAAAGTATCCGGATACGGAAGGTAAGTAATTTATTAAGTCTAAAACAGAAAGAGATGTAACGATCAAAAATCAGTATACAGGAATTTATGTGCAAATATTCGAGTTTGGAAAACATCTTACCGTTTACAATCAATTTATTACTTCCGCTTATCACATTTCTTACTACGCGGTAAATCGCCCCACTAGCACCGGAAAGAAATTGCGTGTAATGTTAATAAATGCATCGAGTAAATCACTGAATGGACTGTCTCTAAAAGACACAGTAATGATCGGGACCAAAAACTTGAATTGGTTACGTTCATACTGCATTGCATCTACAGCCGATATAACGAAAATGTATATAGAGGCATGTTAGTTCACCTTGAAAATCGAAAACGGCAGAAAATTAATTTAGCTTGAACATCATTACAAACGGAACCGTTTCCTCGATCTGTTTGGCGACTAAATGTCTCTAAGTTCTGGTTTCATCTCTATTGTTATTTTCAGCCATTAAGTTCGAAGTTGGACAAGAAAAAAGAAAAAAAAACAATCCGAATCGATGCTTCGACAAATCGAGAAGAGCTGATATTTAATAGACTGAACAAGGAAAACGCATCGAGTTCGGATTGAACGTAGATATTTCAAGAAGGTAAATCACAGGGAATGGTAAACATTTTTGTAACAAAATCTTGTCAATGAATTAGGAAATTATGGGAACGCTGAAAATTTATTGCGCTCAAATGGTGCTATTTTTTTAAATTGGATTTTACTCGACTATTTGACTATTGCTTGTTCTTAGTTTTTCTATTTTAAAGATTCGTTCATCTTGATGTATCTGCTCCGTTAATACTATCGAAATATCGATGGTAAATTATTAAATTATGATTCGCGTCAATCGTGTTTTTAATTAATTCATTTCTGTCTACAAAAAATTTTGCATTTTTGAAGGTCGTATCATGACATAACGATGACCATAAAATGCGACTAATTTAGTGTTCTTCGTATTCCTATATGCATCTGAGTGTTGAATTTTGAAAGAGACAGAAGTTCGAATATTGCTGGCGGTGAACGCTGAGAGTGCCGTGGGAAGCGATGACAAACGTGTGAATACTGGAAGAAGTTAATTGGGATGCTCGATTACGAGACTTAAAAAACGTATATTCACTTTCTTTGGCCATATCATGCGACGGAACAATCTAGGAAAACTGATAATGCACCACGGCAAATAGATGCGCACCCAGGACAAGGAACAGATAGTTATACATGCTCGGACCCCGCCCACGACTATGATGAAGATGATGATGTTTTATAAACGCTTCTTCTTCGCGTATGACGCATTCGCTATTCCTATTGATACGGCGTCAAGTTGTTTGAGTTGTATTAGAGTTTTATTTTATTTTTTTCCTCGGTCTCTATTTCGTGAAAATACAATGGGTTAATTTATAAATGCGATACGAGTAACTTAATAATAATGAACTGAAACCCATCCGATTAAGTTCACAGTGTTCTAACCAGCCCATTTTATAGTTAAAAATTATATACAATTTGTATTAATACGATATATGTAGGTGAATTTTACGGTATGTTATTTCGGATATTGTAAAATTATTAATTCAGGAGAACTTTTTATTCGATGCCGCTGATATAAATTCAGTGCTGCTGTAGAGTTACATTCTGTCAGGATATACTTTACGTTATCAGTTGTGTCGCATGTTACACATCTGTTCGAGTGTGCTATTCTGTACTTATATAAATAATCTTTAAATAATCCATGTCCGGTGATGAACTGTAAAATAATTCGGTGTAAATACGACGTTTAGTTGACTATCCATCGAGTAAAGAATTATTCCGTTAAAATACCATAATGCTGGTTAATTTCTGATAAAGTGATCTCATCCAGTATTGTTCTCAACTGTTTAAACGTTAATATTTTTTTTATCATTTAGATAATAGGGATGTATCATATGTAATTGTAGATAAATTCATGATTTATACTTATGTTATTCTTTATCGGGAAAGTGTAATTCTCTATTTCATATTTTAGTGCCTTAATATATCAGCAATGCCATATAGCTGACTGTTCTATATGACTTGTTTAATTTGATAGCGATAATTCTCCGAAATGTATTTAATCTATTTTAAAACCGTTTAATATATAGTAAAATTATACTTTTATAAAGTATTCGCCTCTTATTTAATTTATTCTAATATAATTCAAGCGGTTATAAAATTGCGTACGATTTACTTCGTTCATAACGAGTAAAACCGATATGTTCTGTGTTTTCAGCTAGTAATTCAATATATTATATATATATATAAGTTTCTCAAGATGACATTTCGAGATAAGTTATTAATTATATTATAGGAATCGTTAGCGTACTATGTAGAAAATTCTTTACTACAAGTTCGGTAGCGGGTCAACGATTAAAGATGCAAAATCTAGAAACTCTTGACAGCAGTAACAGTATTAGTAAAAATAGTAATTTGTTAGTAGTTTAGTGGTAGTAAAAGTATTATTATCATTATTATAATTATTGTTATTAACAGCGCCAGCCGTGGCATTTGTAGTAGTAATTTAATTAAATGCAGCGTGTCGGTTCCTCGTGAAAAGTCATTTTTTAACAACGAACTGGTTTCGAGTTGAACTAAAAATGCTTGACGCGCTTTAGTCCGACAATAGAAGCAGAATTTACGGCCGAACAGTAAATTAAACTTTAAATCAAAATATTTCGTACAGAGGATGATACCACACGAGTTGACAATGAGGAAAAAAGACATATATATATATATATATATATATATATATATATATATATATATATATCGTGTACTACATAAAAATAAACTAGAAAAAAGTAGTTAAAAATCATTAAATTTTTATAAATAAAAATACCTCGAAGCTTTTTCGACCATTAAGTCATTATCAGATGAACATAAAAAAAGATCTGATTATTTTTTAATTACATATTTTTTTTCAACACTTCACTATTTCTTGTAATATTGTACATCTAAATTAAATATTTTCTTACATTTTTTTTGTTTCTTTTATATTTTTACAAATTGTACATATTTTTATTCTTTTATTTTGTCTACTTGATAATGTCTTAATAGCTGAAAAATTTCTTGCGGTCATTTTTATATATAAAAATTTAGGGATTTTAACTACTTTTTGTTGTTTATCTATTTTTTAAAAATCACTATATATATATATATATATATATATATATATATATATATATATATGTATGTATATCATAAACCTCTCGTGGACATATCGAGATTATGAAAAATCTATCTGCTGTACAAGATACCGGTGATGTATCAGGGTGTAGTGGGGAAGCCCTGAAAGCGTTCCTTCAAAAATACCGCATAAATCCGTTAAAGGCATCGTATCAAAGCCAGTATGGCCCCTATAAGCCGAAATCTTAATGAAAATCCAATAGCGTCTGTATTCAAAGTTACGAACGGCTGTTGGTCAGCGTCTGTTCTACAGGTAAGAGCGCCTGTATTATAGGAGACAACCTGAACTCCTACAGTAAGCAAGGGGAGAGAAACTATTGTATTATATTCCAGCGTATATTATGAAATGTCTAGACAAGTAATTGATATACCATGTTATCCGGTTGGCAGCCGGCGTTTCGATTTTCGGACTCGAAATGTGAAATATATATATATATATATATATATATATATATATATATATATATATACATATATGCACATATATAATGTGTACGTGTTTATATAATGCGTGTATATATATATATATTTATTGTTACAATATTTTAATATGAAAACAAAAATTTACGCCAACGAATTATGGAAAACGTGTGTGATTTCTAATGGGTTTTTTCTTTATTCTATTTATGGCGCAAGGCGAAATTAACAGAACGCGAGGAATGAAGAAGATAAAATGCGATGTCTTGAGGCTAACAGAAATCTAGAATATTGAAGATCGTAAATTTTGTTCGTATATAATAAATTACACATTTCGACCAAAGACTCACATGGAAGGACTACGTTGTCTCAAAACGAAAGCAGCTTCAGTTAAAATTTGGATCCATCTCTCACTGCAAAACAAAGTCTTACTGTACAACATGTTATTGAAACCGGTGTGGACTACGGAGCTGAAATGTGGGGGCACTGTAATTCGATGCTGAGTATCATTCAGTGAGATGTTGCGAAATATTGTATCCGCGCCCTGGTATATATGTAACGATTACATACATTGTGATCTGCATGTACTAACGATAAAATAAACGATAAGAAGTTTAAGTGAAAAATAAATTCCCAGGCTTCGACAAGTTAATCCGCTAACCGTTAATTTACCGAACAACTGTATCTATTCTAAACGCCTCAAAAGGCTTAACCGAAATCGATTAGAAAATATGACGTAAATATTTAAAATTAACTCATAATTTATAATTAATTTATCGCATATTTCACAAGAATTTATCACCAGTGAGATCCATATTCCTTATTTATTTACTGTCAGCACTGTTGCTTATTGTCTTTCTTAGAAAGATTGTATGCAAAAAGAAATTTACAAGAAAGAAATATACTGAAAGTGCGAAGAACAGAGTTGTCGGTCTGTTCTCGGAATAAACGATTTAATTTTCTTCTTTTAATAGAGGACATTGTGTCGAGATAATTAACGTGCGCCGATCGAAACAAAAATTATAGAGTGACCCAGAGAAGACGGATGGTTTTGTTTTTTGAATAGCGCAGTTTGTAACACTGCTACAACGCAAACTGCGTGCTCCACGTTTATAGTACGCACGAGAGATTCGTTTTGGTCCAAGTTATCATGGTATCCTATAACGAGAAGAAGCGCGCGTTTTACGTAGAACGTTATTGCCGGCGTGAATCGATCACGACAGTGCAGAGTTATGAAAAGAATTCAAAGTTACGGTTTTTTATTTTGTAGGAACACTTCAAGAGCCGCTTTTACGAAATACATCCGCGAGAGCTGAACATCTGAAAACTCGGATTTCTGAAGAAATTTCAAAAATACCTATACTCGAAAAAGTGTTCGAAAATTATGTAAACATTTTATGAATGTACTGTGGCAAACGACGGTGATCTGAGCGATATTATCTTCCACAAATGATCGTAAATCACTCGTTTTCCTTTGTTTAAATAACATTTTGAAAAAACGAAAAAACCGTCCGTCTTCTCGGGGGTCACCCTATAGAATAGAACGATTATTATAAATAAAAATGGTAAAAGTACGAGAACGAGATATCTCATTTCCCGATTATAAATAAGAAAGTATACGGTTCGCTATACACGCTACAACGGTCGTCGCGTTATTATTACTAAGCTTTACCGGAGTGGAAAAACTGGGTTTTTAGAAAACAATCACGACTACCAACTATCACGGTCGAGGAAAATTTAACCGTATTAACTAACGACGTCGTCATGATCATCGACCAAAGAGTTTTCTATTTAAATATTAATTACGCGCATATAATTAACAAATAATTAATTATTAAATTTAATATTGTAGCCCATATTTATAGTATTTCCCGAATACAAAATGTACGAATTAATAATAACAATGATAAAAAATACGAAGGGATTATAAGAATTGTTAATGCAATCCCTCGGGAATCATTAATTTGTATAAACTATATATATATCACGCCATCTTTGTTTGCCATTCTCTCTCTCTTTATATATATATATATATATATATATATATATATATATATATATATATATATATATATATATATTACACGGCCGCGATGCCAATTTGGCTTAGTCACGGTATTCGTTGAGTGCAAATCTTAAAAGATTATATTATATTATTTCCAATACGCTTTCTGAAAGAACAATTAACATAAAGAAAGACCTACAATTAGACAAGTTTTTTGTTTTTGTTTTTTTTTTTTGCATACCGACTCTTAGGCCATTAACGCAATGGATAGTAATTCTATTCTCTGTTTGAGTAACGGCACATCCCAACAGATGAAGCCGCTTGGTTATACAACTTTACTTACTTTTTATTATTACTATTATTATCATTATTATTAAATTATAAGATAAGTTTAAACCGTTTCCATCATTAATAATTAATTCATTATGATGACTATAGCCATTTAACTTATATTGTGAACGCGCATCAATAGTATAAGGACAATCAGACAAGAAATGACTAACTGTATCGGGAATATTGTAATGCGCAGAATTTACAAATACTCGAGGATGTAAGTTTAAAAAAACACTCTAGATATATATATATACCGAAGCTACCGTGACTAGTTAAGACCTGACTTATATAAAAACGTTAATACTTCCTGTTTTAATTCTTTTCCTAATATCATTTAATAATTTATACGTTAATCTACCGTTACTCTGATTTTTCCACCTGTCTCGCTATATACCTAATATTTAAAATTAGGAAACTATGTTTGAACTTTAATCACGGTTCTGCTAATTCATCATATTCATGTAAGCTATCATTTTCAACTTTCGATCTTTCTTTCCTCGCAATCACTTCTCGTCTTATGTCCGAAACTAAAAGCTCATATAATTTCACCAAAGGTGTTGATCGCGAACAACCGGTTTTGCAAGCTTGATAACTTTTTTCCACGTGCTGAATGACTCTAAACAGGACACGCATACTCTCCCAATGGAGTAACAAAGTGCTAATGAGGATGTTCGTAGCAGGTGTGGATTAGCACCAAGTCATTGGGTTTATATCTGGAATAATTTTAAACACTTCCGTGTTATAATTGGTACTTATTTAATTTAAAAATGAACGAATTAACTATTAAACTAAGTTAATTTACAATATACTTCCCTCCGTTCCAAAAATTATTATAATCATCATGGTCGTATTATCCGTTGCCGAACGTCATAGCCGTTTATTTTTACTTACAAAATGGACTAGTATTCGAGACATGTAAATAAATATCTGAGTACACATACACACGTCCAAGCATACTTTAATATGCAAAGATTATAAAAAATTACTCATTCAAAAATATTCGCTTGTTAACAGACATTTACATTTTGCGCGACGTAGTGTCAATACACGTTACTAATATGTTTACATTAAATAGACAATTTAATTGATTTCTTTACAACTCATTTTCATATTCATTCGTTTCCTAATTTTTTTTCTCACGTACATTCTCATTTATGTACACTCGCACTTCATTATTTTCCTCGACACATTGTGGTATCCTTATCGCGTCTTTCTCTCTTTTTTAACTTTATTATTTTTAAATTTTGTTAACGTAAACTTCAAATTTCCTTGTTCCAGTATTTTCACGATGTTTCCCCATTCTGCAACCGCTGTTTTAATTCATCTTTTATCTACTCTTCACGCTGTTATCGATCGATGACTGATAATGCGTTGTTAAACATTTGAAGAAATATGTATTATTCATCTGTCTTCCATACTTAGTTCTAGGTATTTGTATTTGATACTTTAGCGTTTTTTTTTTAACGTATATTCGTTAAAAATTAATTCATTACAATGTCTATGCACATTCATACTCACACATATTCATTCATCGATTAAAGATCTGGTTCGTCAATATATTGATATCTTAAAATAATAAATAATCGATCTTAGTCTATCCCACAGCTAATTTTAGGTTATTTACACAAGAGTATTTTATAAAATTTTCAAAATTATTTTGCTCAATTACACTCGCACACACTCATTTATTCTTTCTCATTTGCTCACAATCTCGAATTTGCACTCTCACACTGCTCTCTCATCTACTTTACATACATATTTTTTATCTCAGTTTGAAGTAGAAGTGTATTGATGTTGCGTGTCTTTTTGACCGTTCCCCGTTTACATATTTTCCGCTTAAGTTATATCTTGAAGATTTTCTCCTCTTGTAATCGTCTTTTTCTCTTTTCAAGACAACTAGATCTTTTTTCGTTTAGTATCTCTTTTGGTGTATTATTTATTAATTTTGTCATTATATAACAGTCTATTTGTATATACCACATTTTGTTCTCATCGCCGGTAATTTAAATTTTTCTTAAACTATACTCGGTTATTGTGCTTTCTTCTAATTTAGTACATTATTGTTTTCGTTAAATGATCCCAGATCATAATAGATACATGCGCCTCTTATGTTTAAGGTCTTTTGTTCTTGTACGAGTTCATCTACCGTCTTGCGTTCTCCTTTTTCTATTAGTTTTAAGCACTTTTTGAATCTTATTTATTTTTTCCACATGCGATTTCTCTTACGTCTTACTCGACTACTTTACTTATAACTCAATACTACTTGATTTTCATTTTTTTTCACATAGTCCACACCAATCTCTGATCACATATTCGGCACATTTCCTTCCTTAGGAAGTCCATATTAGCGTAAAACAATCTTTTCCCGTCACTCGCTGTGGGACTTTTTTTTTCTGCTATCGTTCAATATGGATTGTATAAGATTTCTTTGCCAAACTCCAAGCTTGTACATCTTAATCCGGAACCTATCGTAGCGGAAAAAAAAACATTTTTTAAAGTTTTTCGACTAACCTAATTTGAACAGGCAATGTTATTAACATTTCTACGTTTAAATCTAGCCGGTCTGTTTCATTTCTGAACGTGAAGAAAAAAAAAATGAAAATGAAACGGATCGCGTGTGTAGGTAATAATAGGGGAAATCTTCTCAACCGGTTTACTATTAGGATAATTAATCTAGTATTACTATTAATACTATGATTATATTTATTGTTAAAAAATGTAAACTAATTATTATCATTATTACCATACTTCTTTTTGTTAGCATACTTTATTATTATTACACAGACGACTAATAATCTCATTGTACGCTAACGTTATGGGACCCTTATATTAAAAATATGCAAATGGAAAAATAACTACTACGCTACACCGTTACGGAACTCTAAGAGCAGTACTTATTTTAGTTCCCATAACCAAAATGAAAAAAAAAATAAATAAAAATAAAAAAAACCTACATTAATAAGGAAAAGTGGATAATGCTAATTTCACTTTCCAACGTAATAATCTAGAAAAATATACATATCCGCGATATAACTCGTACGATTATACTGAAATCAGCTGTATATCAAATCCGAGTATATTAGCCGTATAAAAACGATTATTATTCCACGATATTATATAACTTCCGCTTTAATTGGTAGAAACTTCTCGTTTGAATTACTAAAATCATTTTCGGTCAATCCGATGTTAAGAATTTCACTGTGTAATTGTTTAATCTTAAAAAGTGATCCGCGTAAATACTTCCCAAAACGATGTATAGCAATTGAAATACTAATTAGAGATTTAATTATTTCGATTACATCACGACGAAAAATATATTACACTTTGAGCATAATGCGCATAACATCTGTTTATATTGAATCGGAGTAAAGGGCGGGGAGTTGAAAAATATCACACTGTAAGATTTTACGAAGAAAAATACCGGTAAAAGTTAAAAGAGAAATATATATATATAAAATGCAGGAATGTGTCGTATTTCTAATATCAAGTACCGCGGGTTGTTGAAAGCTGCTTTTGTCATTACTTCTTTATTATCGTCTTCGTCCTCCCCTTCCGAGTGGACACTACGTTGTTGTGGGAAGTGTATTAGGGCCGCTTCTGTACCTTATTTATACAGCCGTATTGTGCTAAAATAATTGCCCGCACATAGATTAAAATCTGATGCCAAAAATGGAGGAGTAAAATTAATGAAACAACGAGTACTCATGTTATTTTCACAAATTTATAACACCTGTAACTATATATATAAATTACAAAAAAAAAGTCCCAACTAATGTGAGGAATAATAAAACGGACTATGACCGTGCGGAACGATCGCTCACTGGCGACATTCCGTACTATCAGTCCCAGTCAACAAATACGATGTGGAAGATCGAGGGGAGTTAGCTGATTCATTCGCCTGACTTCTTCACTATACAATAAATCTTTAACGACGTGGACGTAATATGATGATTTTTTTGTGTGTGTATATTAACTAATATAACACTTACGACATTTTAGAATGAAAATTGCATGTTTCATAAACGGAGTAATATTAGTAGAGAAATAATTTGCTATTTATAATTAGTGTCTTTAACTTTTTGTTCGTCATATTTTTATCAATATTGGAAAAGTCTGAGTATTGCAAAATAAAATAAGACAAAACTTCCAATAATTTAGCAATCAAGAACATACTCCGTCGCAATGTATTAACATTAACCGGGTTGCGTGATAATCACGACCAGATATTTGCTATCTCAAAAAGCCATTGTCCAGTTAACTAATTTGATTAACGCAATGTTTAAATTTGGGTACTTCCCTTCTAGTTGGAAAGTGGCTAAAATAATTCCAGTACCAAAACAGGTAAAGATTGCTCTCAGATAGATAATATCCGTCCAATCAGCTTGCTCAGTATAATCTTAGCAAAATCGCTGAAAAAATTATTCTGAAAAGATTATGTGACTTCACTAACTCTAATAATATAATACCTAGTAGTCAATTTGGATTTCAACCAAAGCATTCCACAACACAACAGATAGCAAGAGTTGCCGACTCTATCACAGATAATTTTAACTTCAATAAACATACTGGGATTGTATTATTTGATGTGGCAAAAGCTTTCGACACAACCTGGCACGACGGTATTATCTATAAAATGATTGTTACCAGGTTTCCCAATTATCTAATTAAACTGATTAATAGTTACTTAACTAATCGATCATTTTATACGATTATAAATAAAGTAGCAAATCCTGTTCTGCCGGCGTGCCTCAAGGTAGCGTACTGGGGCCATTCTTATTTACATTTTTCACGCATGATTTCCCGCATATAAATAACATTGAGGTTGCCTTATACGCTGATGACACAGCGTTGTACTGCAGTTCCTACAGGCCAAGTACTATGAGCAATAGGTTACAATCCGGTGTTGATCGTGTAATTAAGTATTTTTCTAAATGGCAAATTGCTCTTAATCCTTCCAAAACGAAAGCAATTTTGTTCACTTGTCGAAGACCGTTTTTACCGACCAGACTTCATGTCAGTGGCGTTGATATAGAATGGTCTGACTAAATACGCTACCTTGGTGTCATTTTAGACAAGAGACTAACGTTTTCTAAGCATATTGACCATGCATCATTGAAGACAAATAGAGCAATCTGTTCAATTTATCCCATTTTCAAACGTAAATCTCACTTAAATATTAATAATAAATTAATAATCTACAAGTCAATCATTAGGCCTATTTTAACATATTCTTGTCCAGTTTGGTCTTCAGTCTCAAATGCTAGTTTTAATAGACTGCAATTAGTCCAAAATCGATGTCTTAGATGTATCCTCAATGTCCCCGTATACACTAAAATTTCATATATGCATAATGCTCTGCAGATACCATATGTAAAAGACTATATCCTCGAACTATCCCCAAAAATTTTTCTCAGTTGTAGTGTGCACCGTAATAATTTACTTCCAGCAATAGGAAATTACGATTCCAGGGAACTAAGTATTAGATATACTAAGTATAAGCATCGACGCATTAAACATAATGTATTATTCTCATAACGTTATAATTTGCTTTCGTTTCCATTACTTATAAATGATCTTACATCTTCGTTATATAAACTTATATTTATTATACCGCTTTTCATTTGTGATGGTATTTTTTGTCTGATTTTTCCATCAATACTATTTTCATCTTGTATATTTATTATTTACCAGTTTATATTATTAGTTACTTTCATAAATGGAGAGGGCATTTGTTCCGGTACATTTATTAAATATTATTATAACTTTTTAATATAATGCCAAATATACGCATTTTACATTTACATTTACGAACAATAGATTTTTTAGATTAAAAAGTACGTAAGAGAATCGTTTTACATATCGAGTAAAAAATTATTCAGCTGTGTTACATCGTCATCAAATGAAGATACTAAAACAATATCGGCAAAACGATTTCATTGCTAATCCGTTAAAAAAACAACAACTCAACAACACGTGAGTAACTGTCTAACGACGACATAATAATTGAAATATATCCTCCTGGGAGGCAGTGGGAAACCACAACTGTATTGGTTTGCTCAATATCCTCTATCGATCTTCAGGTTTTGTGAAGGATCGTTCGGAGACGTCTTTATAGGAATGTATTTATAATCAAATAATTCAAATACATTCGACAATTTGTATCCGATATCGCTAGATAATTTTAATAAACTAACTTCTAAACTATTTGGCAAACATTGTTATAGGAATAAATAAGAACGAGAACGAAAATCAATACAAATTAAACGTATTAAATCATAGTAAAGTCTCGTCAAATTGAAAGTTGATAAAAGACGTACACTAAGTGATTTTTGTCAATCTGAGGATTGATAGACGTAAACGACGTTAAGCCAATACCGCGTGGTTTACCATTGTTATTGGGGTTTCTTTATCTTACAAAGCAAAACTGATATTCATTTATCGACAAGTTTGATGGATAGACGAGTTGAATAGAGATCTTTTTATCGCGCAAAATCTAACTCAGATGGTGTGAGAAGGACGCTAGGGCATTGCCGCCTCACTGAATTGCCTTCCTCCTATGCTTACTTGCTTATTGATGGACATAATGAACTAATGTTACCATATTACCTAAAACCAGCTCAGCCGTTACCACAACTACGCTATATCGCATACGTTAAGAAATACACTGAAACAAATTCATGTTCACGAGTATACTATACACTGCACGTCGAAGACTCAAAATAAAATGGCGCGGCGAGTATAAGAGATTTTTCATGGCGCAAATTAATTTATCCATTATAATTAAATTAATCGAACGCAAGATTTTTCGATCATTAAAAGGTATTTACTGAAATCGGTTTAATCCCCCCCCAAGTAAATCTAATTCTTGTTACAAGTCAAGGTAAAGGTAGAACAATTGAAGGAGGTTACAACCTACAGCTTCTATTTAGAAGTGAAATAAAAGTTAAAAGCCAATCACCAGCATCAATTAACAATTAAATTATTTTTTTAAGCAATTAATATCATTGTACCTTTTCTATGAACAACTATGGAACTCAAATTATATAATGGTAGTATGCCATGCAGTCCGACTAGCAATCGGCACTATCTGGGGTCCGGCCTGATAGTGTTAAATTAGTGACTGGCCACGATGATGTAGGAAACCAGACATCGCGTGGAAACTATGCGACTGGAATGAATATATGGAAGTATGTAAAGATCGGAACATGGAATGTTCGTGGTTTAAATGAAACTGAAAAACTGGCTATAGTTGAATATGAAACTTCGGAATTTAATATTGTTGGAATATCAGAAACACATTGGAAAGGCAAAGGATACTTCGTCAGTAACAATAACAATGCAGTCTACTATTCTGGACATGAAACCCGTCACAAAAGTGGAGTAGCAATCGTAATACACAATAGGGATCGTAACAAAGTGATTGCGTATGAAGCAGTAAACGACAGGATAATAGCAGTTAAAGTGAAAGCAAATCCCGTAAACTTAAACATTATTCAAGTCTATGCTCCAACTAACGAAGCGGAACAAGAAACTGTAGATAACTTTTATGCTGCTCTGGAAGAAACGATGGGAAAGATACCATCAAGGGAAATGACGGTGGTTCTTGGAGACTTTAATGCAAAAATTGGGGAAACATGATTCGGAGTTACGGAATGTTATAGGCAAGTATGGCCTCGGAACTAGGAATGAAAGAGGTGAACAATTAATTAACTTCTGCGCTAGTACAAGAATGTTCATATGTAACTCCAGTTTTAAGCATCACCCGAGACGTCTCTACACGTGGCGTTCCCCAGGTGATCGGTTTCGAAATCAAATTGATTACATATTAATCAACTCGAGATGGAGATCGTCAATTCGAAATGCAAAAACGTACCCAGGGAAAGAATGCGATAGTGATCACCAGCTGCTCGCAATAAAATTAAAAATCAAGCTACAAAATTGTAAAGCCGAAAAAATGTACCTAACAGATGGCATTTACGAAATAATAATTGTTATCAAAACCTAGCTATGCGAGAGCTACAAAGAAGGATTAACACGTCAATACGATGATGCCAATAGCATTTGGGAATACACAAAGTGTGCATTAGAAAGAGCAAACGAAGCTACCGGAAATGTTAATATGGTATCTCACAGTAGAAGGAAACCATGGATCACAGAGGAAACATGGGCAACGATAAAGATGCGTAAATATATTAAAAATAAAGGAATTAATTGTGAAGAAATGGCCCAGAAATACCGTGATATTAATAAACAAGTAAAGCAACAATGCAGAAATGATAAAAATAAATTCCTGAATAACATATGTAAGGATATTGTGCAAAATAAAAACACAAATGAAGTTAAAGATATGTTTAAAAAAATTAAAATAATAACGAGACGTTTCACCCCACAATACTTAGGAATAAAAAGTGAAAGCGGAGAAACACTATGTGAAGAAGACAAAATAAGATCTAGGTGGCGTCAATATTGCGAGGAACTGATGAAAGTACACGGAGAAGAAAAAGAAGCAAAGAAAATTTTCAGTAAAATAATGGAAATTGAACCTATGATACTAAAGGATGAGACGCGAAATGCGTTACAGAAACTTAAGGCATATAAGGCAGGAGAGGATCGAATTGTAACAGAAATGTTCAAATACTTAGGGGACTCAACGGTAGAAATTTTACATGTCATATGCAAAAAAATATGGATTACAGACATATGGCCAACAGACTGGACAACGTCAATTTATGTCCCGATTCATAAAAAAGGTCCTCGAGACATATGTCAGAATTACAGAACTGTAGCATTGATGTCACATGTTAGTAAAGTAATGTTGAATATTATCCTTGAGAGACTGAAACCTTATGTACTACCATAAATATCATGGCAACAAGCAGGGTTTATACCAGGAAAAGGCACAAGGGATCAAATTCTAAATATGCGACAGATAATTGAAAAATGTCGGGAATTCAATATTACAATTTACATATGCTTTATAGATTACGCAAAGGCGTTCGATTGTGTAAGATGGGTAAAATTATGGCAAGTTTTAGAGGAAGCTGGCGTACAACAACATTTGATAGAATTAATTAAATCATTATATAAAAACACAAGCGGAAAAGTGAAAATAAATAAGCTATCTAAGAAATTTCAGTCTGAAAAAGGAGTACGTCAGGGATGCATACTAAATCCTATTTTATTTAACATATACAATGAATGGATAATCAAAGAGACCATGAATGGATGGAAAGATGGAGTTAAAATAGGAGGAACATGCATTAACAACTTACGATACGCTGACGATACTGCCATATTTGCCTCAACTGAAGAGAATCTACAGATTTTACTCCGGAAGTTGGAAACCATAAGCAAAGCTGCAGGCTTAACAATAAATAAAGACAAAACTAAAATAATGATTATTAATCGAAACAATTCTGATAACATCCAGCAATGGCATGACTTCCAGGTAGTTTGATAAATTCGTATACTTAGGTTCAGTAATTACCAAAGATGGAGGATAGACCGATGAAATTAAAAGAATAGGAACTGCAAAAAATGCATTGGCTCAACTGACAAGAGTATGGAAGAGCCACGACATAACGAAGAATACAAAAAATTCGCCTCATGGACACCTTAGTCTTTTCGATTTTTCTGTATGCATCGAAATGTTGGACTTTAAAAAAAAAGGATGTCCGGCGAATAGATGCTTTCGAAATGTTCTGTTGGAGAAGGATGCTGCGGTTTCCCTGGACCGAAAAGAGAACAAACCTGTCGGTGTTAAAGGAAATCTGTCCAAAAATACGACTGCGAGATGTAGTAAGGCAGCGAATAGTAACTTACTTCGGTCATATCATACGTCAAAATAGTTAATTTTGGAGGGTATGGTCGAAGGTCGGCGAAAACAATGAAGAACGCCTACACGATATACGGATGGAATCAAAGAATTGCTAAACATTACATCATTCCAGCAAGCGGTTCGATATGTAGAGGACCGAAACATATGGCGGACGCAGTTGCATAAAATCAAGGTTTCATAGTATCACGATGCTCGGATCGAGCCTACGATGAAGAAGAAAGAAAGGAATTAAATAAGAATACTATTTCCATGGTTTTTAAACGAAGGAAGACTGTGGTCGCCTAATTTAAATATTATTCTTAATTAACGGCTAAATTTTATCATTATATCAAGGTAAATATGTCTTACATACATTATAGAACCATGACTATAACATTTTAAAAAAAAAGAATAAAGCATTAGGAATTGATTATACGTGCAGTTGTTTAAAAAAACATAGATGGATTACTAATACGTATTTTGTTGTATAGTGTAAGTAGCGTACAAAGCAATTATAAAATGGTGTTAGCGCAGTTTAGTTCTGTATATAATTTTGCAATATCGTCATATATATATATATATATATATATATATATATATATATATATATATTTTATCATAATCATTTATCCTCAACCGCTGGGTTGGTGGGCAATTTATGCGACTACTTACCTCATATTTTGTCGTATAGTGTAAGTAGCGTATAAAGCAATTGTAATATGGCGTTAGCGCAATTAAATACACGCACACACCCAGGAGAACTGATTGTAATCGCTTTGTTATTACGACACAATGTAGCTTTACATGTTTTTTTAGTGCACTATATTGTTACTAGCGCGCACATGGTGGGGGTTTGCGTTATTAGGATTATTTATATTTTTATTTTCTGATGATAATTTTTTCGTCGTCTATAGTATTCGAATTTGATACCTTCCATATAGAAGTCCGTGCTCCGGTCACTCGGCTATTCCGACGACGTATATATATCCACCTAGGGATAATTTGTACCTTCTGAGATCCGGAGCTTTAACCGGGACCGGGCGTGTCCACAGGTGGTGGAGTAATCATCAATAGACATACTGGTTAGCTGCGAATAACCAATAAGCATTCGCGAACCAAAATCAGCTACTGGTGGAAAGCCTCTTGCAGGTGATTCCAGTAGTGACAAGATAATTAGACACGTGGGTGTGGAGGGGCAGACTGTCTAATTACTACTCTACATAAACTTGCTGTCACGTCGTTGGCGAGTTTAGGCAGCCATAAAATCTAAACAATTCTACCTCACCAGTAGAACTTGCAATTGAGCAGCAGCAATTTTAGTACCAAATTAGAACATAAATGAAATGATCGTGGAGTGGCTTAATTTGGATCATCAGAAGTCCTAGACGAAAATCGTCAAATACGGCAACTGAACTGCGATGGAGAAGGGAAAAGAAAACCACCTCATTATTAGTTCTCAGGATTCCTATATGATGTGTTCCTCTGATGTAAAAATAAAATCCGGAGTAATAATTATTCATATCTCCGCATGGGGAGTACCTCGGAAGAACATGGTCGTTCAAGGAAATAAGACTAAAGAATTTGTAAAAATTGGAACATGGAATGTGATAAAACCTTAAACAAATGCGAGAAGTTGGAGAATTTAAAAGTGGAAATAAAATGAATGGAAATTGATATTGTAGGTCTTAGTGAAATAAGATGGTCCACTTGAGGTGATTTCTGGTCTGATGAATTAGAATAATTGCAAACAATGGAACAGCAGGAGTGGGTGTTGTAATGAAAAAACATATAGGTAAATTAGTCAAAACAACATGGGTGTACAATGAAAGGATAATATTGAGTAGAATTAACACTAAACCTAGGGACACGGTTATTGTGCGAGTATATATGCCTACTTCAATAGAAGAGATTGAAAAAGTATATGAACAATTGGAAAAAGTCATAGACAAAATCAAGGGTAATGAAAATCTAATTTTGCTGGTGGATTTGAACGCGATTGTAGGAGAGGAAACATTTAACACACACAACACTAAAGTAATGGGAAATTACGGATTAGGAGATCGAAATAACAGAGAGGAAAGATTATTAGAGTTTGCGAAAAACATCAGCTGTTATTGACGAATACGTGATTTAAATACCGTAGAAGAAGAAGATATACTTGGAAAATGCCTGGCGGGCTATTGGAAGATATCAGTTAGATTGCATAATAGTCAAGTAAAGGTTTAAAAATCAGGTAAAGGACAGTAAAGCTTATCCTGGAGCTGACATATATTCAGATCACAATATGGTAATGATGGAGTGTAGACTGAAATGGAAAATGTTGGGGAAACAAGAAACTGTACAATTAAATTTGCACAAGTTAGAAAATCCAATTATTGCTAGAAAATTTGAAGAACAACTGAATAAATCACTAAGACCAATAAGAGATAAATATATCGAAAAAGAGACTGAAATGTTTTTAAAATAAAAATCTCGATAACTGCAGAAAATAAGTTACAAACAGACAAAAATGCAAGAAAACGGTGAATCTACGAAGAAATAATACAAAAAATTGATAAAAGTCGAAAATACAAAGTTGGTAAATCGCCAGAAGATAAAATGAAGTACAATGCGATCAGAAACGAAATAAATCGAATATGTAAGTTAGCCAAGGAAAATTGGTTAAGTTAACGAATTAGAAAAAATCGACGAAGGAAGAATTGATATGGGATGTAAACTATTAAAACAAATATTTATAAATCCAGATATAAAAATATCTATATTATCGTATATCAGGTATTTACCCTAAATATATGAATTACGATATATTAAGAAATATAATGGATGTGAGGTCTTTACACTACAGAAGGAAAATAGCCAAATTAAGGTTTCTTCACGATGTGTAGAGTTAATAGTGAGTATTTAACATCAACCGTCTCCTATATTATAGACCAAATAGGCGATCGAATCGTTTTTTTAGTGAACCGCGTGCACGAACAAACCTCGGTTTAAGTTCTCCGTTGCCGTCAGCTTTCCGCTTATATAATTCTCTTTTGAACATATTTCCCTGTATTATAGATATATACTTTGATAACAGATATTTCTTTAATAAGTTGCTTCCCGAACATGTTTTGCGATGAGGAGTTTCGCTGTTGTCTATTCTAATGGTTCTAGATTGTTATTATGTGGTGTGTGTTTGGTATATATGTGTTCCTTTACTAATGTACATATATACGTTAAGGTTTATATTGTATTTATTAATTTGTTGAAGATTATTCATCCGTTTATTTCGAGTAAGATTGTGTGAATGATGTATGTTTTAATGAGTGTGAGACTTGTGAATGAGTGTAGTTTTTTTGGTGTTTTTAATGGGTGTGATTTGTATTTTATTTTTTTTTACTTTTAATTTTATAATTCAGAAAAAATTATTAATTGTATTATTTTATTTATAAGCCTACACTATAATTGCCTGTTAGCTGTTGCGTGGCTTCATTAAATAAATAAATAAATAAATAAACTTCTTTTATTAAAAAAAAAAAAAATAAAAAAAAATACTAAAGATATAAACGGTAAATTATTAATAGAAAATAACGAAAAAGCTCAAAGATGTAATATTTAGAAGAATCGTATAGTTCCTCTTTAGTAATTGTACAGATAAAAGATAATAAGCAAAGTCAAGAAAAAGAAATACTAAGAAGTGAATATGATAAAGCTCTAAAAGAAATCAGAAGTAATAAGTCAACAGGTGTAAACAATTTACAGATTGAACTAATAAAATCAGGAGGAATACAAGGGCAAATAATATTTTATACGAGTAAATAAGATGTAAAAGAACGAGACCGTGCCGACAGATTTTAAAAATAATTGCAATACCAAAAAGCACAAACTTAGATAGATGTAAAGACGTAAAAACATTAAACAAAATAAGTCACACATTAAAGATATTAGTCAAAATATTGCACAGAAGAATAGTAAATAAAGCAGAAACTATATTGGGAGATGATTAGTTTGGCTTTAGGAGAGGCGTGGAAACTCGCGAAGCAATCTTCGCATTGAGACTATCGATCAAAGAAAGATTCTAGAAAATTACCTTATATTGCATTTATTGATATACACAAAGCTTGTGATAACGTAAATTGGAACATACTGTTTAGAATATTACAGAATATGAAAATAAGCAAGAAGGATGTAAAATTAATATATAAATTATATGAGAATCGAAGATCAAGGATTCAGATTGGTAACGTAAGCAAAGAAATTAACATAATGAAAGGTGTTAGAAAGGGGTGGGCTCTATCACCGATACTGTTCAATCTATATATATGTATATGGAAGAAATAAAGAAATCAAAGAACAAACAAAGGAAAATAGTCTAAAAGTGCAAGATGAAGTAATAAGATTACGTTTTACCGATCATAAAGCTGTCCTAGCAGAAAATCAAAATCAACTGCAGGATACATTACAAGTAATGGAAGATCTGTTTAAGAAATACGGAACGAAAATAAATAAAAATAAATCAAAAATTATGGTATGCGACAAAAATAACAGTCGAAAGAAAATAAGCATACATATTGACGTTGTTGAAATACAAAAAGTTAATGAATTTCATTAATTGGGTAACAAAATCACTAGTGACGGAATACCATGGGGAAGATATTAACAACCGAATTAATCGAGCAAAGTTAGTATTTTACGATTGAAAAAATATATTAACGGATATAATCATAAATCTTAGGAAAAAATTGTTAACTTTACTTGTCTTGGAATGCGGCACTGTAAGGATGTAAAACATGGACGAACAGTGAAGCGGAAGAACAACTACTAGAAAGATTCGAAATGTGATGTTACAGGAGAAGGTTGAAAATACGGTGGACGGATAAACTAACGAAGGAGCCCTAAAGAAAATTGGGGAAGAAAGAACATTATGGAAAACAATAATAAAACGAACGATGAATATGATTGGGCATAAGGCACGATAGTCTACAACAGATAATTATAGAAGGAATAATGGATGGAAAATGAAGAAAGGCAAAACCTAGAAAACAATATATGCAACAGCTAATAGAAGACACTGGTAGCATTGGACATGCGGATATGAAGAGGAAAACAGCAAATCGTCAATTGTGGAGAAAATTTCAAACCAGTCTTAGGACTGATGACTATATATAATATTATATATATATATATATATGAAAAAATACAAATGTGAGATTAACAATAACGAAGACTTCTGAAGAACAAATTGAATTCATGAAAGTATTGAATTTAAGGCAAATAGTGGAAAAATATCGAGAATATGTGCCGAAAGTTCATTATGGTAGATTACGATACTATTAAGTGTAGTAAATTGCGGCGTGTTCTGGAACATATTGAACTAATGATTGAAAACAAGCATGGTAATAATAATAATAATGTAATCCGAATAGATAAAAACAGTAAAATGTACCAAATTTTACACATAGAAAGGTACGAGTGTATCATACCGCCCGTTTTATTTAAACTTTATGTAGAATATATTATAAGGATGGTAGTACTAGAAGGGTGGAATGGAGGAATATCCGTGCATGAGCGAAAGATCTCCAATTTACGATTACGCCGATGATACGAAACTTATTACATACGACTTGGACGAAATTAACCGAAAATACGAGCATAGAATTTGTACTTTAAATAAATAAGGTTAAAAGAAAAATTAGGATTATAGAAAGAGGGAGATGACTAAAATTCAGTGGTAATGTCCGCGCGGGATACAAAGTAGTAAATGGTTTCACATCAATAACGCATTGTGGAGCTTTAACTCTTTTAGTTACACATTATCTGTTTCTTACAAATGGTAGTTGAAATAATGAAATGAAATGATTCGAAATGAAAAGATAAAAGTAATATTTCGAGTACAGCTTTCTAGATAACTCTATATAATGTTTAATGTGTTATAATAAAATATTTATAAAATTTAAACATTCATAAAATATCCTTATTATGAAAATAAAAAAAAAAAGAAAACAAAACAAAATGAACAAACAGAATTACTGAATTAGGTTGCCACGTTACGGTTAAGCCGAATAAGATAAGAAAGAACGGATCCATTAGTAGAAATGTTAAATTAAAATTAGTAAGGGCGTTTGTGTTCTCCGTATTAATTATGCGGAAGCGATAAAACTAATCAGACTTGTAGAGTTTATGCGGTGTTAAAGAACAGTCGCATATCGTGGGACATGTGAAACGAACAAATGTATCCATATTACGAAGCCGGAAGCTGACGCAGTGGTTGGAAAATATAGCCATTATTCGGATGATGAAATATTTTGGCATACTGTACGTAACGAGTAAAAGTTGAAGTTGCTAACAGTAAAAGCCAAATAAGTAGACAGAAGAGTCGCCTTCCACAACACTGTATGGATATAGTAACAACATGCAAGGAGCGAATTAATATTGCATCAGTGCGTATGAGGAACGCATTATAGAAAATCGCAACGCGTTATATTCCGGTTACTGTATGATCAAGATAAAAGAATACAATATAAAATATCAAAATATGAATTTACCTGACTTATTCCTATTCTATAGTATGATGAATCAATATCGGCATCCAGTAGTATATTTTGCACTAGTGAATGATCGTCATCTGTGAAGGATGATGATTGTCGGTCTGTAGAATTGCCAGTATTAGTGCGGCATAACAAACTAAATCTTCTGCTAAATTCTGACAAAGGCATCATTTTTGGAAAACCTTGTTTATACATACGTACAACGGATAAAATTTCCGATCCTCTAAGCTAAATTGAAAAATAGAAACACACATTTGAATATATATATATATTTTTTCATAAAATATATTATATTATTATATTTGGGTAATAAGAGAAATTAAAAATTCGGAAAAATAAAATACTACATCACCGAATAAAAGTGTTTTAGATATGTTTCGAAATAAGTTGTATCACGGTAATTTTTAAGGAGCCTTCAAAGTAGATATACCGACAGAATCTTGATGCACGAAAACTTGAATTCAAATTGAAAATAAAGAAAAAAATCTTTAAATGTGTTGCACAATAAAAAACGTATAGAGAAAATTTGGAATTTTTCTTTGGAAAAGTATCGTCGAAAATAAAAATAAATGTCGAATTAATTATCGCCGCTACATTTTTTTTTTCTTTATGTCAGTTTAATAATTATTTATTCGTTTTTTTACTGTCATTATTAATTAATCGAAATAGTATCGTTTTTTAAAATAAGATGTTCGTCGCTTTATTAGTTTATATATAATAAATTACCTTTAATTATTTGCTATTGTTAATAATTAAATTAGGCTTGATTAAGATGCGCGTGACAAAAGTTCAAAAATATAGTTATAGTAGAAGAATGGCATTTATAATCAAATATACTACGAACAAGTTGAAAATATATATGTAAAGTATAGATCGTTCTTCAGATAACAGCGACGTTTGTCTGTTGTAACGTGAAGACTTAGTTTTAGTTTGGTAATTTCTCCGCGAGAGAGACGTTTATTTAATTTTTCGTTCGCAGATTCGAGTCTGTAATATCGTGTATTTTCGATTTCTTCTGTAGAGTTGCAATCAAATACAATATTAAATCCAAGCATGAATCTTACATGTATAATATATATATATATAGTCGCGGAACTGCAACTGGCATATTTTTACATTTACGGATTTTTGTTAAGCACAATGGGATTATTAATAGTAGCAAGTTCGATCTCCTAATTTTTTATTAAGAAATCTCTTTGACCAACAAATTCTTACTGTCTCTTGGTTTAGTAAATATCAATCTGCTTTAATTTAATTCGAAATTTCAATACTACAAAGATCGAGAACACTATTCGTTCGCCAATTCGACTACAATGATACAAAGTAGCCAGTTCTCACTAGATTGATTTTGAAAAAACTGACAACGCAGATCATATATTCCCGAAATTTTCGATATATTCCGCACATTTCAGCGATTTACACACACAATCGATTAGTTACTCTGAGAGTTCGCACTTTCCTATTAATTTCATTACTTTTCACGAATAATTATTAAGTTTATTTTACATTACTCGTGTTTGTAAAAGACACTAACCTCGATATAAAAAGTATAATTATCATAATAACTCGTATTATACGAACTTATTATGAACAAATTCCAAGTATATTTACAAAACAATATATAGAGTTCAATCTAAGTTTTTGAGGTATATACAGTCGAATCCGCTTATAAGGGACTCTGGATAAGAGGGACAGCCGTTTATTAGGGACAATCAGCAAAACCCCGAATCAAACGTATCAAATGAAGGTTGTTTTAGTTTGCTTTAGTGGTACAACACCTCGATTATAAGGAACAAAGATTAATATACTTTCAAGACAATAAATAGTGAGATGGTGATAAGCCAGCCGAAATGACACTTCGGTCGTAAAACGAAAATATTTACATAAACAAAAATTGAATAAAAATATTTTGGTCATTTTTACAATTCGTTTTTGTTTAAGTGAACATTTTTGTTTTTTCTTCGTTTTGTTTGAGATGTCGTTGTGTTGATATTCTTTTATTGACGCTATACTGTTTTTTGCTCTGTACGTTTAATGCACTCTCCGATAGCTTATTATGTTCTTAGTTTAGTTCTGCAAAAACTGTAGTCATCGTGTGGTTTTAATTTTTTTTTTTTTTTACGAAAATTTTCTTTTCTTTTTTTAGTTCTGGTGAATTTTTTGTATAAATAAAATGTCGCGTAAATGTTTATCATTAAAGGGAAAAATTTCTATTTTAGACAAAATCGAAATTCAACCTCCCAATATGCGCCTACTCGGAAGTTAGCAAAAATCATGGGCGTCTCCAAAAACACCATCTCCCGTTTAAAAACAGATGAACAGAACTTACTTAAAAAATGGAGTAGTACTGAAAAGGGCAGTCAGGTGGTGGAAAGGAAACGAAAAAGAGAAGGTAAAAACCCAGAGGTTGACGAAGCTCTTAATTTATGGTTTAGCACAGTAATTCAAAGAGGTGTTCATGTCATTGGGCCAATGTTGAAATTAAAATCTGAAGAGTTTGCGAAAAAAATGGGTTACGAAGACTTTGCAGCTACGAATGGTTGGCTTGCTCGGTGGAAAGGGAGACACGATATCAAATTCAAACAAACTCATGGAGAAAAGGCAAGCGCTGATTTGACAGGAGCTGAACCGTGGAGTTTAAGCAAAATTTCTAAATTCCTTCAAAGTTACAGCTTGAATGATATTTATAATGCGGATGAAACTGGTTTATTTTATGGAGCCACTCCAGATGGGTCATTAGTATACGAACACGAACAACTTGTTAGTTCGAAAAAAGCTATGGATCGTATCACTGTGCTATGTTATTGCAATGCAACTGGAAGTGACAAAAAAAACCTTTTAGTTATCGGTAAAACTAAAAAGCCACGTTGCTTTAAAAATCTCAATGTAAGTAATCTGCCAGTAACATGTTACGCAAATAAAAATGCATGGATGACTGCTACTATTTTTTCAAAATGGTTAGAAAACTGGGATATAGAATTACAGAGAGATTCTAGAAAAATTTTACTCCTTATTGACAATGCAACTTCGCACCACACTGTCGTTAAACTGAAGAATATTCAAATTGAATTCTTACCTCCAAACACTACTTCACTAATTCAGCCACTTGATATGGGTGTCATAAAAAATTTAAAAGTGCAATATAGGAAGATGTTGATACAGCCTATCTTAGAAGCTATTGAAGACGACCTGGTAACAGTTTCTACAATGGCAAAATATATCATTTCCACAATAACAATACTGCAGGCTATACAATGTGTTGCCGATAGCTGAAGAAAAGTCACTCTTATGACAATTCAGAACTGTTTTGCTCATTGTGGTTTCAAGGAGCCTGCTTATGAAATTGTTGAAATGGAAAGTAATGAAACACCGAATGAATTACTACGTGTGACCAACTGTGAACAATTTTCAGATATTGACGCCAATCTGCCATGCTGTGACAATAATATTGAAGATTTGGAATAACGAAATTATGGAAAATATCACAAAGAAGAAACAAATACGAGAATCAGAAAGTGATGATGACACGGATGACATTTCCTTACCTCCTGTGTCTACTGCAGAGACGAAAAAATGTATTGAAAAGCTCCGGCGGTATTTTATGTAACAGAATAATGAAGGTGCTCCTACGGCATCATTAGATGTGCAGATTCTGTTCAAACGCAGCAGATGAAGAATTTACACCAAACAACTATAGCGCATTTTTACAGTACATGAACAATTTTTACAAATATCAGGTCAGGTTCTTTTACCTTATGTATGCCTGCTGTATTTTTCTCTTAATTTCCATATAAATAAATATTACGCATTAATAAGGTTATTCGTATGTTAATTGTTTACTAAACTGTATATATTCTAACACCCACTCGCTTCAGTAAGAGATTTTAAAAAATTCGCTTAATAGGGACAACCGGTTATAAGGACAAATGACTTCCGCCCGATGTGTCCCTTATAAGCGGATTCGACTGTATATTAAATCGTTAAACAGGTGTCTATCCCACATTTACGAGTTGTAATATTTTAACCCTTGAGTGCTAGAAGATAGGTAAGTTGGGGTTCCTGTGTGATATCTTTGTAACGCTCCCGTAGCTGACGACTACTTTTATCTACTATTCTGTTTACGATCCCCGGTGTTAGCAGAAGGTCACATCGTGTTTTCGATTAACCACATATACTCGTACAAATCTAGGTTATAATTCGCAATTTTTATCCACCTTTTGCGTTTAAAATAATAACACATTAAACAGTCATCCACAGTTAGAGATGTTCGTTTTGACAGTAAATTTATATATGATATATTTTGTTTATTCTTTTTAATATATTCCTTTTCATTTCAGTTCTTACATTTCAGTAAGTTCGTTCTATGTGGTAAAATACATTTTGGTCATAAAAAGTCCCACGTTTTTCGTCAATAGTGTCATTACACGCGACTCGAGTAGCAGTTTCCTTGCATGGGAATATTATTCAGTCCTATTTTTTTGTGTTTGTCAAATAGCATGTGTGTGTCTCAAGGGAGAGCTTGATTACGTGAGGACGTAGGTATATTAATGATATTTGAATTTTTTATGTTTGAATATAAATACCGTATTTCATTAGAAACATGATTTTTCGTTGGTATTAGTAATTTGTTTTTCCGTTTTTTAAATACGATTTATGTTAATTAGCGTGTTGTGTGAACGTTATCTAATTTAATTATTGTTCGTACTTTTTTTTTTTTATATATAATTACTCTGTAAGTGCGTACACTGTAATTGGGTACGCAGTAATATACTGTAAATAAATAAACTACTCTAGTCTTTAAAAAAAATTATACCTGCGAACGTAATAGAGGAACGTTGATGAGACAATTATTTCGGGACGAAGACGACGTCATAATTCCAGTGACGTTTTTATTGTCGATTAATGCAGAATCGTGATGCGGTAAAAAACAGTGAACAAATTTGATTTTCGTTCTTCTGAGCGTTTCTACTAATCCATCCTGCGTAATTAAACAATAATTAATATAATCTATTCGCGTATAACGGCGTTATACGTATCACGTGTGTGCTGGTGTACGTGTTATTTACACCGTAGAATAGAGGAAATATAAGAACAAACCCAATTTAGTTTATAATTATAAATAAATAAGAAAAAACCCACAAAGATATCCACCATCATAATTCCTCAATTTCGTTAAGATTGGTGGTTTGCAGTTCCGGATAGCGTCATTTTTTCATATTACCATATCTCGTTGCTTGTACATCGTGTGTATTTGATATATTTCATTCTTAACTTTCCTCTTAATCTTCTGCCTTCTACGGCACGCAATTATTTGTGTTAAATGTTTATCGTGTCAGAAATTCGTTTGTATCTTCTTTCTTTTAATTTTCCCGATGGGTATCTATTTTCATTGATTACTCGAATTACTTCATTGTTAATTTTCTCCGTCCAATAGCATATTCTTTCCATTCTCTTCGAAAACAAGATTTCGAACGACTTAAACTGACTTTACTTCTTTTTATCTATCGTTCAACGCTTCCGAACTATAAAGTTAAAAGCTCCGTACGAATGTTTTGAATTTCTTCTCAATTCCTATATTTATGTGTCGCGATGTTAATAATCCTTGCCTTTTCATAAATGCCAATTTCTGTTCTTTATACTTCTTCCATTCTTTGTTATTACGCTTCCCAAATATCTTTGTCTTTTTATCTGTTTTATTAACGCTTTATCTATTTTTATGTCTATTTTCTGATTTATTTCTTTTTTATTGCATCTCATAACGTATGACTTCTTTTTGTTTATTCTCGTGTTGTAGGTTTTGAAAATTTGATTCATCTGGTTTACTAGGTGTTCTTCATTTTCTGCTGACATAGCAATATCGTCTGCAAACATGACGATGTATATTTTCTATCGGTCTATTGTAATTCCCGTATTACATTGTTTCATCCACTTGTTCTAGGTGTATACATTCAATAGGGTAGGTGGTGGCGGATTGCAATTGTGTTTTGCTACCTTTTTGATTTTTGCTTTTTTTTTTTTTTTATAGAAATATATTATTTAGTAGAATTTCATAAAATTAGTCGGAGTAATTTCCGTTAATAGTAATATTACATCGGTACAGGTAGATCGTGAACGTTTTAACGAATTTTAAAAATAATTCGTCTAATTATAATTTTTCTTTTACGTTTCATTAATTTATTATTTATAAAAAAAAAAGGACAAGTATACAATTTACTTATACAACCGATGGAGACATAATAATAAATTAAAATATTGTATTTTCACATTACGGCACACAGTCAAGTTTACAGTTTTATAATGTTATATTCAACCTCCGATTTACCCGTTCTATAAAGATTAGCCAACGATACAAATGAGGAAGTGAATGGAAGAGTATTAGACCTTATCGACTTTAGGGCACAAGTCCCATCTGCCCGATACGAGAGAAGAATATCTTATTCAATAATACTTTTACTATTTCCATATATCAAACGCGAAAATATGTTCCAAAAATTGAGCGTAATTCATTGCAAGTTGTTAAAGCGTTTTAATTATTTTTTTAAATCTCAAAAAAATTTAAAATAAAGCGTGTAATTGGAAAATAACCCCGCAAGATGCTGGACACCGTTTTTGAGTAATTCAAATATCGAATATAGACAAAGCTTTTGATGGTTTTCCCTCTTTGTAAAATAGATTTTTTTTTTTTTTTAAATACATTTAACATTCAGTTATACTTTATAAAATGTTGACACAAAATTATAAATTTTATACAGTTGTTTATTATATAATACCGCTTCTTAGATGAATTGTAAATAATTTTCAATGTTTTTATATACTTAAAATTAAGACATTTCACGTCAACCAGAAAAGAGGAAATGTTATTTTCGTCTGTGACTGAAATGGTCAGATAAGAATCACATTCCATTAATAACCATTATGTAACTATTTTAATTTTGTAGAATTTCGTTTCATAAATTTCTGGAGTTATAAGCCGAAAAATTTCATTTTTTTTTTTACCAATATCAGAGCGAGACCATACTTAATGTTTTTTTTAGAAATATATTTTGAAATTTTTCGATTGGATTTTTTCCTTAAAATATTCCTAAAAAGTATTTTGGAAGATTTGATACGTATAAGCGGAACGGTATCCGAGATATAAAATTTTAATTATACTTATTAACACATGTAATAAAAAACAAATTTTTAAAGTTTATAACATTAGAACGGCTAATGCGACCGAGCTTAAATTTTTAACGTACATTTAGATAAAATTAAAATCGAAATTATCAAAATATTATGGGTGTACTCATTTACGTAATTTTCATACAGGCCATTTTTAATTATTTAATAAATTACAGGTATATACGAAATTTTATCAAAATCGTTAGAGCCGTATACAAGAATTCCCGCATTATTGGTACAGGTACATTTCGTGGATTCAAGGAACCGGAGCTCTGCCGGTATCAAGGATGACGGATGGTAGAAAGGCCTATAGATATGTAGGTGAATTGCGAATAAAACAATTGTTATAATCCGCTAAGTCCTCATTAGCAACTAGGGCGTGACGGTCTTCATGTTAGGAGCTGCTCCCGACATCCGTTTTCCTACGTCGTAGCAGCTGTATAGCAGAAGGTACTGTACACCGGAACTTGGACAGGAGAATCCGAGTTGGACATTTTCTCACGACCACCATGATTAGCACAATTATCAATGAAGGATGTCATGTGTCCCATAACACGGCATTGATAATTCCAGACTGTCATATGTGAAATTTGCGACTGGTCATAAAATAGGAAGAAACCAGCTGCTGTATGGAAACTATGCCACTGGTCAACATAGTGAAGCCGTTATAAAACTTCGTAATCCGTGCATTGGTTACGATTTAGAAAACTGAAATATGGCCTGATAAGTGGAAATTCACGTACTTTATACCGTAAGAAAGGTTCAAAAACTAACTGTGGTAATTATCGAATTATAGCAACAATTTCGCATGCAAGTAAAGTATGCATTAATAACAGAATACCGTAGTTTGTTGTGAGATTTCTGCAGAGAAAAATGGATTCAAATTACTTTTTAACGTCTATAGCGAGCTCATTATTGGGAAAATTTTGAACAATCATGATTATTGATAAACAAAATAAAAATTGCTAAGCCTTAATCAATTACAAGTAGCCGATGTATATATTTGGATTCACGTTGGTTATCTCCATTTTCGAGTATAGCAGCGAATCGTGGACTATTCGCAAAAAAATAATAGAAAAGAATAGAAGCTTTCGAGTTATGGTGTTAGAACGAAGGATTTGAAAATATCCTGTATGGATAAAATTAGAATTCGCAAAGTTTTACAGAAGATAGGAGAGAAATTCAGGCTGGTATACGATTTAGTTACACTATTTCGAATATGTTACAAAACAAAACATCGACAAATTAGAAAAATCGATATTACAATGCGACAGATCTGATGCGACTAAAATAAATACGTTGATAGCTTGAAGCAGGGTGACAATGAACAGGCATAAATGGAGAAAAACTATTCGTGAAGTAGTTGGCTGATCATGAACATCACGTCTTGAGGGATTCAACGACATCTTTATACAAGAATTGCTCATTTAATATAAGATTTCGCGAGTATAACTTAAAAATCGGTTACTTCACGAAATTCGAAATTATTATACCATTTAACTCTTTCGGCATTTATTAGATTTTTTTTATTAAAATATAATATATTTTTGTGAATGAAAGAATTAAATAAAATTACTGGAACAGGTGAAAATATAAATTAACTATGATATCGACCTCGGATCATTAATAAGCAGCCGTGGCGGAAGCGAAGAGGAGATTAAATGCAGAGTGGGTGGTGTTAGTAAAATCTGCGACGAAGAGGCTAAATAAAATGTGAATAGATCATTCCATTACCCGTTCAACGAAAATATGGCCAGTAAATACTTTAATAGTTGCCATATTCGCATATGGAGCAGAAACCTAGACATTACATCAGCAAGATAAACAAAAAATTGAGATGCGTATATGGCGTGAAATGCTTGAAGTCCCACGGACGGCGAAGAAAACAAATATCTTAATTCTAAAAAAGCTAAACGTGGAACAACGCCTTTATCATACTAAAAAATCCTAAAATATTATGGACGTATCGTGCGAAAAAATGAAAACAACCTAGTAAACGACGTAGAAATTCGGCAGACAAAACATTAAAGCAGTAAAGTGTTATCACGATTCTTACCGGATTAACAAGAATTCAAGCTAGATTTCAAAGCGCTAGAATAGGGTCAGACGGAGAACAAATTTTATCAGATGCATTAAAGTAGAGGTCACGCTACTCAAATAACCGATTATGATAATGATGGTGATGATGATATATAATAATATTTTTTAAATAATTGTAGATAATTTTTAATGCGTTATTATATAAACATTTTTAGAATTGAAACATTCTACATCATCCAAATGGCCCTTTTTATGAAAATAATTAATCTAAGCGTTTATGTACAATATAGAGGACATTATTTTACTCGTTTTTTTTTTTTGTTTTAAATATATATATCCGTAATATTATCGTTGGACGTGGAAATTCGTACAGTTACTTACCGCGGTAAACTTCGCTTGCAAAGATACAGATTTTCGCTTGAATCCAGCCGTAAAATTTCTTCTAATACTGGAAATTCTACGAAGCGAATGAGTATTATCTAACGCAACTGAAGAACCGCTTAAGCCGACTACTGTTTTATTATTCAGAAACAGAGTGCTTATATCTTTGCTACGTAATAAAAAATGCATATATAAATATAATATCGTCGAAAATATATGCCGTGCATATTATTATGAATAATCTCCGGTATAAATAAGATTTTTTAAATCTCGAAAATTTTTCTACTCGATAGTATTTATCAACGTCGTACGGAAAAATCGACGACTTAACAATAGGCCGTATTTTTAGCGTAATATTCTATCGAATCATTGAAATAGAAGTTCAATCAATCAATAACGAGTACGAAGAGGTAAACCCCACATAAAAAATGATTTTTAAATTGAATATATATATATATTTAAAATATTCGAGTTTGATTCTTTTCGATGATATTGAATTGTTTTCCTACTCATTTTCTCTAAGCCCTTTTAACTCCTAAAAAAAACCCCGACAAAAATGCAACATAATGTATGATTATTTTATTTTTTTTTCAATATTTTCGATTTCACTTGCGGTGATTACGTTATTAACTGGACTAGAACGCAATCCAAAATAATATGTTAGCATCTTTCTAAGCTCACGCAAACTGAACGATGAAGAGTACTTATATTATGTATAATTTTCAGGTAAAACATAAATACATATTTACTTGTCAGAATCTTGAAGTACCGTAATGGCGATTTTTGTGAAAGAATTTTCGCGACACATCTTAATCCAACCGTCAGCTCGATACAAAACCGGATTTGTACCTTGACAATGTTGAATTATAAAATGATTGTTACCGGGAGCTTTTCGTATCGACATATGGTCGTCTGCAAACATTAACGGCATCGACAATAATCAAATGAACATTCCCATATATCGTTAATATTACGTATTTCATCATTTTATTTGGTTAATACAGGACCGAGCTTATTATTTCGATATCGTAAAATTAATTTCGAAACGAATAGTGTACCTACACGACGTTAAGTAACAGATCTTCCGGTAATCATAAATGTAATAGTATTTAGAAAATACGCGCTTTCCTCGCTCCTCACGGGAAGAATTGGTGAACTCTCAAGCACTTTCACTGCGCTAATGACGGGACACGGATACTCGTTATTTATATAATATTAAAATATTAGACAATAAAAAAATATCGATGTAATGTTATATATCCATAATTGAAGTAAGATATATTTTAAAATATTCGAGTTTGATTTTTCATTTTCGATGATATTGAATTGTTTTCCTACTCGTTTTCTCTAAGCCCTTAAAAAAATAACGACAAAAATGCGACAAAATGGATATTATTTTATTTCTTCAATATTCTCGATGTCACTTGCAGCGATTACGTTATTAACTGGACTAGAACGCAATCCAAAATGATTCTATTAAGGGGCAGCACTAGGTCCAAGTGTTATTATTTTTTTTTTAGTTTTCTCAACGTTAAACATCGATTATTTTCATCGAAAAAATATTTGTCATTTAACAAAAAAAATCTTTAGCCCATATATATACATATATATATATATATATATATATATATATATATATATATATATATAAATAATTATGGTGCCGATTCCAAAGATCAAAGTACCCAAAAATTGCGCAGATTACAGAACTATCAGCTTATTACCTCATGCGTCGAAAATCCTACTGAAAATAATAAAGAAACGACTCGAAACATTAATTGCAAAAAATCTGGGAGAAACGCAATATGGATTTAGAAAAGGTCGATCTACTGCGACTGCTAGGAGAGCGTATGATAAACCAAGGCAGGTGACTCTATGTAGCCTTTATTGACTACGAAAAAGCTTTCGACAAAGTACAGTGGAAAGACTTATTTACACTATTACGACGAATCGGATGTTCAGAAACCATAATAAGGATAATGTATAATTTATACAAGAAGCAAGAAGCAGTGGTTCGCTTCAATGGAATTGAATCGGAAAGAATAAATATAAGAAATGGAGTAAGGTAAGGTTGTTTGCTATCACCTGATCTTTTTAATGGTTTTGCAGATATGATTGTGGAAGAAACATTTGGTGAAAATAAATACAGATTAAAATGTGGCGGAAAGAGTATTAATTCGATAAAATTTGCAGACGATCAAGTGCTGCTAGCAGAAAGCTGGAAAGAATTGGTAACAATGATCAATAAATTGTACATAAATGTGAGCAAACGTGGGATGGATATAAACATACCCAAAACAAAAGTCATGGTCATAAGTAATAAGCAACATCAAATAAAGATTATGTTGAACAATGTAAATATAGAACAAGTAACATCTTTCAAATATTTGGGTCAGATAATAACATATAACTTCGATTGTACGCCAGAAATTCGTAAAAGAAATATGGGCAAAGCAGCATTTAAAGAAAAATATACATTCGCTCACCTCTTTCGTTATAAAAACTGAAAGTTTTTTCGAGAAACGCGTATTCGGACGGCGGCTGATACGTAGCGATATCGTCCAACAACCACAGTAAACCGGGTGCTTTTTTCTCGGAAGATGGACACTGTCTTAAGTCTAATTGTGAACTTCTGATAAAAGACGAAGACGAATTATCCAATAAATTAACTATCATTTCCGGCGAACTTTCTTCCTTATCGATAGTAACATCGATGCGTTCCTTTAAAGTAGATAATGTAAAAAAATAAATAAACTAAATGTTCGATATAGATTTCCCGGCGATAATATTGTCAAATTAAACCAAAAATGATACGCGTCGTTAAATATACGTAAAAAAAAAACAGATAATGAATATTTAATAAATTTTTTAAAAAAACCGAACCTGACTATATTTGTCCTTAGGTACGTCTAAATTTACATAATGAAATAGTAACTGCAGACGTTCGTGTAAATAGTTGTGACATAAATCGTTAAATGTAGCGCCCTCTTGATGGTGTCCGCAAGAAGCTGGATTCTGAAAACCGGGATAATCTAACAATAATATCGAACTGACCGTATTTATGGGGGCGGTGATATTCCTATTAATAATAAACGAAAATAATAAATCGTTAAATATCGAAGTTTAATTTGATTAAATCGTTAAAATAACGCAATTTTAAGGATCAGACGAAATTAAACAAAATAAAATCGCTCATTAACGGAAGAGTGAAATATTTCAAAATTGATCGGAGTTAAATCGATGTATCTCGCTAACACGATAAAAAATTAAAAAAAAAAAAAAAGCGCTGAAAATTTGTTTAATGTACAAGTTTTGTACATAATTTTAACTGTAGTTATAATCGATTTTATTAAATGAAATATGATAATAAAAATTCGAATTCAATAACGATGAAAATTCATTAATTCTTATAATATTGTCAAATTAAAATAAAGTCATAATTTACGAAATATTATAATAATATTTGATTTTAAATGGTTCTCGATTATTTTCAAATCGCCGCATTAATCTGCGCACTAAATGACCCAGAATGTTGTAAGTATGGATCGCGGAAGTTAATTTAGTAAATACATTCTGCTTTTAAATAAAATACGTCTAACCCTTGTTTCTCGTTTTTTCTAACGGAAGTTATTTTAAAGTTACCTTTATTCGAATATCTTAATCTATAATACATATCCACTTCCTTCGATTAAGAACTAAAAAAATATTTACATCGCATATAATTTACTCTTATGTTCCGGGGATATACATTTTATCCCAAATGATTTAATTTTCACAAATAAAATTCAAACTAAAATTATACCGTTAAAAAATATTATTTTGAATTTATTCAAAACTTAAAATTCGGATTATTTAGCTACATTTGTTTTCTAACAACAATATTTTTACGTATTTTTGTTGTCGCTTAATTTTATTTATTAATTCGTATAACAAATATTCCATTTAAAAATAAAATAATTTTTACAATCGACAAAAAATCAAGCAAACCTATGTCGGGAATATGAAGTAACTTCATCCTATTTACGGTGTTGATACATTGGTAAGCGAATATGTTTCTGTTAATACACGCGTTTTATACATACAGAAATAACGGTGCTAATGATAGCAAATAATTTTTTTTTTTTTATATACACGAGATTGATTAATAACACATTTTTTTAGACGAACGAACAAATAAAAATAAGGAGCAAGCTAAATTTTGTAAACAGATATTTTACTTCCAGAACGCAAATGCATACGAGTACTTTAGTGTATTGTAAGCTTTCTTCAATATTTCGATTCTAAAAATGACCGGATCTAATTTAAACATTAAGCTAAAAACTAATTTTACTTAAAACACGAAAATAATAATAATAAAAAAAAAAAAAACATCAAAAATGAACTTACCGATTTATAAGCGTACCGACCAGACTAAATACTTCCGTGTACAGTCCAACCACGAAACCTTCTAACGCATCTACCCCCGTTAAATCGTCCGTCACTCCTAAAGTTTTCTGAATTGCCCCGTTCGTCGGAGATAAACTGGAAGTCGGACGTATCGCTTTCGACGATGAAGTAGGAGTGGAAACACCCTGGACAAAAATTAAATGCGACAAATCTTCTACGGTGGTTCCTAAACATTTTGCAGCTCGCTGAGCTGCAGCAGGATTATTAAAATGCCAGCGGGCGTTGGTAGCGGCTATAAAATGAAAAATTATTTAATTAGATAATTTAGTATTAAGTAAATAAGGGACACCGTATGTAATTTTTACATTTTGACAATAGAAAATAATTTTCACAAAATTCCGGACAGTCACAGTGTGACACAGACCCGAGTTTACGATACGGTGAATAGGGTGATATAATAAAGTTTTACGTGTAAAAAAATTCGATATATATATAAGCAATAGATAGGAAAGGATGGAAACGTGCAGCTACAAATGGCCTACAATGTGCGGATAAAAAAGCTCAAAGCGTGGCAGATAAGAAAAAACGTAATCGCCTGCTCAGGGCAGGAACAATATGCAGCAACACTGGCACCTTCAAATGTAGCCTATGCAGCAAGGATTGTGCTGCGAGAATCAGGCTACTTAGTCACCTCAGGACTCATCAATAACGGATGATACTCCATACTCGGACACGAGCGGATAAAATGATATATATATATATATATATACACAATAGGTTACATTATTTGACTATTTTCTTACTATATATCGCAGAACTCTTTCGAAAATGTATATGTTCCCTATATTACAAAAATATACAGTATACAACACACGCAAAAGTAAACACACACATATATATATATATATATACGTCATTTTGTTATATCTCTTAAGATGGACGTTTTGTACATTAGGAACAGTTTCAAATGGGTTTTCCTCCCAAAAACTACTCGATCAAAATTTTTGAATGAATTTTATTTAGAAATAGGAAAAGCAGAGATTAGCAATCATTTGTGAAACACAATATAGTTTAGATGACCGCCGTTTACAATAATACGTTCATTCGGTTTTTTAAAACATTTTCCAGTATTGAACAGTGAATTTTTGTAATTTCTTCAGAAATCCGAGTTTTCAAGACTTCCAGATAAAAAATCGTGTAACTTTGAATTCTTTTCGAAACTTTCTACGCACTGTCGTGATCGATTCACGCCCAAAATAACGTTTCACGCAAAACGATCCTTCTGATTATAGGATGCCATGATAACTGAAACTAGACAAAAACGAATCTCTCGTGTGTACACTAAACGTGGGGTACATGGTTTGCATTGTAATAGTGTTATCTTACGCCAAAAACAAAACCGTCCGTCTTTTTTGGGTCACTCTGTATTAATTTACAAATGAAAAAAAAAAATGGTATCGAATACAAAACATATTCACATGCAAGGAAGCTGTTAATCGAGTCACGCATAGTGATAATACTTCACAATGACAATAAACAGGACTTTTTGCGACCAGAATGTATTTTATCGCATAAAACCAAACTTACTGAAATATATAGTTTCAGAAAAATTTATTACACATAAATTTACTATTAAAATGAATATATCTAGCTGTGGAAGAATGTCTTAGCACGTTATTATATTATCACCAGGTTATAGTTATTAACGTACCTTTACTGGCATCGGCGTATCCGAGGTGTATAATCGCGGCTAAAATCAAAAATACGACTTTTATTTCGGCGTCGGTAAAGTTTAAAACTTTCAAACACGCGCATACTCTGTTGAATTCCATTAAAGCTTTTTGCTTTTCGTCGTGCTGAATACCAACAACCAGGAATAAAATTAAAAACAAATGAAAACGAATTTATTTTCGAGCGTCGATACATTTTTAAGTAACTTTAATCGATATCATTTAAATTTGTATTCAACTTAAAAAAAAATAATGACGTTTTAGATAATTTTACGATTTATCATCATTGCGTAGCGATCTCGATTGCGCGTATCGACGTATTTCTTGATTCGCTCGAATATTTCATTCTATATTCTTCGGTTCCTCCAGGAATTAATTATAGGATTAAATTTTTTTTTCAAGTCCCGTTGTCATTATTTCCAATTTCATTCTTCTTCGCGACAGCTTCTCTTCGAACCTCAATTGTATAGCGAGTGTTAATAATCTTATCCATTTTTCGCGCTATACATTTCAATTTGGTTCTCTGTCCCCTACGAGGCTCCATTGTTTTCTCCATTCAGAGCATTCCTGAAACAGTTGTTTCTTGTCTATCATTCGCCTGAGGATCCACATCTAATTTCCACGTATCCGAGACGCAATTTATTATCGACATTAACGATTAATTTTCATTTTGGTTTTCGTCTTTGTAATCTTTCAATATCGTCCGCAGTTATCTTTCAATACACTTATTTAGCCACCTCAATTTAATATCACTTTTGTCATTAATTTTTTGACTATCTCCAGCCATTTCACCAACTAGTTTCATCTTAACCGGTTAATCGTCGTTGGGTAGGTTCGCGTGAATTTTATTACTTTATTTTTCTCAACACTTTAACATACTTCACAGAATTCTGCGACGTCGTTAAACAAAATAATGTTTTCCATAGTTATAAAATTTACTATACGCTGCTTAACAACTTTAAACGTTTCGAGAGAATTTGCACCACCAGTTATCGGAATCGAACTAAATTACATACTGTCTAGCGCGGAAGAAATATTACCCGGTGATGGAAATAGCTAATCACAGCACAACGGTAGGAGTGTCACCTGTTAAAGGAAGAACCAACTACAGCCTTGGGAATATAAAATTCCGATTAAAAATTGTCTACAAAAGAAACGGCTTGTGATTTAGTTAAACTCTGATGATTGATGATTGGAATGCAAGTCTGCTTGAAACGTTAAATGCTGTTAACTAGCACACGTCGTTGTTTTTTATAACTAATAACGTGTTGATAAAAAATTGTATCAGTATCAGCAAGGATACATTTTTTTTTAAAAAAAAAAATAACTATATCCATTTTATTAGCGTCGAAAATTTTATTTGAGTGATTCTAATTTATAAATAAAAAAACAATAAAGGACTTTAATTCAATTTTTATTTTAAAAATACTTTTATATTTTCACTTAAAATAAACGTTTTCTCGAAATTGACAACTGCATTGATGTCGACATATTCGCGCAAGTCGAATATAATATTACAGTTCGCTCAAAAAGTAAAATTTTTTAACGAGTTTTTAAATAAATGATCCCATTTTGCAAAAATTTTGATTCAAATTTCAGATATTTTTTCAAACTGAAACGGTTTATCATTGTCGTCATTTTACATTATTAATCGATTTTTCCTTAAAAATACAACATAATATTATTTTATTTGTAAATTATAATAGCCTTTTGAAAACGAAACATGTTTATCCTTCTGAAAGAGACAGGACACAATTTATAAAGTTAAAAGGCAACTGGTATTCGAACGTTAAGTACGGAGACGAATTAAATGTAAATATAAATTTTTATTACTTTATTTAAAGGCGTGAAAAACATATTTTGATCGGTCGGCGATATTTGATCTAATAACAATTCTCTACGCAACACGCCATCGACCCCCGCTAATAACCAGTGTACTATATGAAATGGATATTCGCCATCCGGTCTTTTTACAATACGCCATTTTTCGAATGACATTATCTACAGATGAAAAAAAAAAAAGAAAAATAATTAATATATTCATCGTAGGATCGCTTATAAATATTTCAAAGTTTAAATCTGATCGTTAAAATACAAGTAATATATGATGACCTAGAGAAGACGGACTGGTAATACTGCTACAATGTAAACCGCGTGCTCCACGTTTAGTGTACATACGAGAGATTCGTTTTTGTCCAGCCATCATGGCATCCTGTAACGAGAAGGAGCGCATGTTTTACGTGTAACGTTATTTTCCGCGCGAATCGATCACGACAGTGCAAAGAGAGTTTCGAAAAGAATTCAAAGTTACGTGATTTTTTTTATGAGGATATCTCAAGGGCCTTTACAAAACACATCCACGAAACCGGGAAGACATAAAAACTCGGATTTCTGAAGAAATTTCAAAAATTCAGCGACCTATGCTCGAAAAGTCTTCGAAAATTTCGTAAACACTGAATAAATGTATTGTTGCAAATTGCGGTCATATGAACGATATTGTGTCCCATAAATGAACCTTTCGTTTTCCTATTTTAAATAAAATTTCATTCAACAATTTTGATCAAGTAGTATTTGAGTTATTAAAAAACAAGACATAATAGATGTAAAAATTAATAGAAAAATATTAAAACATGGAAATTGGTATTATGTACGAAGCATAATCATTCAAGATGGAATAAGTATCAATTGTAATTAGTCTAGCAAAAATAGTTCTCGATACAAACAGATCTTTGCTAACTTCAAGAAGTTAAAGAGTAGAAACTAGGAAGTACTTTGTTAAATAATACGTACGGAGTATACTGATGTATGGATAACTTGGACCGATCAACAGTTAAATGTATAAAAAAAAAAAAAAATAGAAGCCTTTGAAACTTGATTCTGGCGTAGATTACAGAAAATTAGAAAGTGACAAACGAAAAGGTTTTAGAAGAAAATAAACGAATCGAGGAGTTACTATCCGAAGTTATAAAAAGAAGAAAGATTAAACGGATAGGTAACATATATCGACACAATGCTAGTTTTGTACAACTAATTGAAGGGAAAACGATACAGAGGAAGGCCAAAATATATAGATATGAAATAATAAAGGACACGGGAGCAAGAAATTATGAAAATTTTAAAAGAAACGTAGAACGAAGACAATTTTAGTTGAATTCACTAGGATCATGAGTCATAAAGCTTATCCACCAATCTACGGATTGATGAAAAAAGACGATTTACATCAATGAAAATAAAGCGCGCCTACTATACCAGTCAGAAATACGTTAACAAAACCTTACAGTTAACATAGAATGGAATATTTAGGAATATTAACGATATCATTTCTATTTAACGTATATGGTTATAATTTTCGAAAGAATTTTTTTTTTTTAAATCTATAATTTGCTATCATTAGATTGTACAGCAAAAGATCATGACGTGAAGGGTATATAAATAAATAGTCCATATATATTGGTATCGTATGTTTTAATAAATTACATAATTTTCATTCCTATGCCAGGTCTAATGGGGCTTAGTTCTCCTCAGCCTGGCGAATTTGCGTCTGTGGCGAGTTATCCAATAAGCTAATTGCAGACCGATTAGCGTGACTATGTAATCGCTTCTGATGTTTGATTAGCATCTTTTTAATTAGGTCAGCTATATACTCCATGCCGTATAGTAATTTATTTAATAGAGAAATTTTCTCGATAAGTAAAGAAAAATTAAACATAAAAATCGCATACGAGATTTTTAAGCTTATTGTTTATTATTATTACTTGCGATCTGTTCTTAGATGGAATAGAATTCTGTCCGACGACATACTACATGTGCAATATCATTGGGGGATCAGCTCCAGTGTATTTCTTTAGACGTATAACATTTTAAGCGGAATCCTCGTATATTTTTCGTTATGGACATACTAAGCGTTTTTTCATTTTTATTTTTTACAATTAATACACGAAGATTCTTCTGCGAATATAGACCATTATGAGGTTACGATTCTGCAGAGAACTATCATTTTCATATTGAAACTCATAGCTGAGTTCACCAAGTACCTCCTATCGTATAGGTTTCAGGAAAACATTGTACAATAGAAATTCATAGAATGGAGGGTCATGAATACGAACCTGATAGAGACTTTCCTGAAATGAAGATAATGTATCGGAAGTGAAACACAAATAAATCTAACTCGTACGGAGAAATTACGTAATTTAGATGTAGGCTATTACAAAAAAATAGCAAAGTGAAAAAACAGATTTGATTATAAACTAATCTGATAGCGAATGCGATAAACAACAGTCAACAAACCAGCAATATTCGTCTTTCCGTCTAATATTAAAATGGATTAAATTTATAATATACTTTTTAAAACTAATTCGTCATAAAAATTTATCGCCGAATTTAATAAATTATTTTTATCTCATTCCTTTATTATTTCCATTCTTTCTAGTAGTTTTTCCTTTTTATAATATTTTTCTTTATGTGTAATATTTTATAATTTTGATTATAATTGATTTTGTGTTTTAATTATTTGCAATGTTTTCCAAATAATGATTTTTCATCATTGTTCATATATATATAAATTTGAATGTTTTTAAAATATTATAGTGAGTTGTCTGCCTCTTTCTCTTATGTATTTTCTTTTTCGCATTGTTCGCAATTTAATTTATATACTCTCGAATTTTTTAATATGTTTGTATCGTCTATTTTTTAGTTCCTAATTTATTTCAATAATTGATTAAATTTAACGACAAATTTAGATTAGTTTTAAGAAGTATATTAGAAGTTTAATAAATTTTTATACTAGATAGAAAGTTTTTATTTCTCCGGCTATTTGATTCCCCCCCCCTCGGGGTACACAGATATGTGTAACCGAAGGACCACGAACTCAGGGGTAGGGTCGCGTCCATACGTAGTGAATAGTGAAACGGCCTTCAGATATGGAGTCTTCGACAAATAAGCAACTGTGAACCATGAACGGAGATGTACCAAGATGCGGTAGGAAAGTCTTGGGAAAGTTTTCCTTATAAAACTACTGCATAAACCCGTTGAAGGAATCGTGAAAAAGCGAGTATGGGCGTTATAAGCTTATCCCACCCCAAATCCAGAAGCGTCTGTTCCATAAGGCTTGCTGGTCAGCGTCTGTTTTTCATGTAGAAACGCCTGTTTAAATATGGCGGAAGGAAAGGAGAAACCACCGCTGTACCCTCAAGAACATCCAAGTGCTTAATAGATTGGGAAAAACTGTGAAATTAGGGATAATAGTTGGGACATATTATAAGAGAAACGAAATATACTGTACAAAAAAATGTTACTCGAGGGTAAAATATATTTATATATAAAAATTCATTGCTTCTTTTTTGTCGTTTATTATTTATGTATAATTTAGCTAATACACTTTGCGACTGTAAACCATTCTAATACTAACTTCAACAATATTATATCGTTGATAAATTAACAACTAAACAATTTAAAATTTTAAATATTTTCGCGATTTCTGATATAAACCACCGTAAAATATGCGTGTACACCTATCTTAACCGTATCAGTCACGATGTCCATTACATGGTAAATGAAATTTTAATGTTAACAAAATTTTTCATTATATAAATACACATATATCTATCGTTCAACTAAGAAGCAGTTGTATCAAATTTATCATCAAACTTTTATAATGTATGACTGAAAGGTTTAAATCATTATGTATACTATAAAAAATATTAAAATATTATAAGTCTGATTTTAAGGTTTCATAAACTTAAATGTACGCGCTTCGAAAAAAACTACGAGTTGTTAAAAAAAAAATACGTCGCAGTTTTGGAAACAGTTTTTCCGTGAAACGGATTTTCTCCGGTAAAAGGAAACTCGTTTAATTAATTACATATATGATGTAATAACAATTAATCATTGTTCTTTAAATGTGTTGAATTCGATACTCTACGGCTGAATGAAAATAACGATAATATATAATCGCAATTGTTTCGAAACAATATGGTTAATTTTATCGACCAACTAAAGAATAGGAATAGAAACGTTGAAAACCAACTTCGTAATTAGTAAAGGTTATCGTCGTAACGGACCTTATTTAAGAAGCTTAATACGTTCTTCCAGATAAGGTTAATAAACTTAGAAGTTCCGTTTTTTTATTAATATCATCAGGTTAAACTTTATATTGTAATTTTCAAAATACACATTTCTTTATTTATAGTCGAATGTTACGGCATGTAGTATATAATAATAAACATACCAGTTATAACAATCATAATAATAGTAATAATAAATAATTATTATTAATAATAACTATTTACCTGTAAAGAAGCTGAAGCAATTTGTCCGCTATTGTCGAAATCTAACGTGAATAAATGTGTAAATCTGGTAGCGTTGTGATTTAAAGCTGTTTTACAGTTACCGAATGATTCTAGTATGGTCCATATCGCGATCAGTTTTTCGTTACTTAGTACCTAAACACAAATATGGCTTTCATTTAATTATTTGTTATCAATTTCACACTCACACATACATACATACATACATACATACATACATACATACATACATACATACATACATACATACATACATACATACATACATACGCGAAGCCCGATAAAAAATAAATAAAATGAACGAAGAAATGTTTCCATTCAGTTTTAACATACATACACTGTTGTCATTATTATTATTATCATCATCATTTCTGTGAAAGTCAAATTATATTAAAAAATTATTATTCACAACGAATGAAAATTTATATAAAATAATACAAAAAACGGCGAAAAAACTAACACAAATTTCTTAAATTTGCTCATAAAGAATGTAAATAGGTTTAAAGATACGAATTTTAAAAAATAAACCGCAATAAGTATGTTAAAACAAAGTAAATCCAGAAGAATAACTGAGATAATGAAAAACATAAATTTAGGTGAATGGCGAAATTGTAATATTAAAAAAAAAAAATCATAATTACTAAATTTTTGAGTGTGTTAACGAATTTCAAAATTAGTACCCAATGTACAATTTAAAATGAAATTGCTATGATACATAATTACCCTTCTACGAGTCTCATACATGTATTAATCTATTTTTAAAAAAAGCCATACGCGGAATAGGCGATTTTTTAGAGGCGTTTGAATTTTATAGCCCAACTTTCAGCCCATCTGACGTGCCCATTATACCGTATGAGCGAAAACGGTTATCACCGTGAAAAGCCCTTAGTTGACTTAGTAAAAACCGCAAATCTCGGACAGTGGTCAAAATACTTTGCAGGTTTTTTCGACCCACTTAGGTGCCCATTTACAGCTATACGGATCAATGGGTTTTAGGCGGTTTTATGGGCTAAAATTGTAGCGACCGTTATAACGGAGGTTTTTCGTTTGAAAAGTTTTTCGATTCCATCTGTAGGGGAAAAGTTATTAAGCTTGTTAAAGAAAACGTGAAATTTGCTTATAGTAATATAGATTGCTATGATACATTATAATTTCGAAACTCGGTATTCAACTCGACTTTCAAATATAATAGAAGCACAAATCTCTTCTAATTAACCAGGTAGATTTTAAATGGAAAAAAACTGTTCAGCTATCCGCTGGTACATCAAAAGTTTAATGAGCAATTGCCCTGGCTAAGTTTGCTCAAGTACCTTCAGCCATATTTGTTTGTTCGTTTAATAACTGATTGATTGTATACGCCCCGTCTTCATATTTATGGGTATAACTCTTAATGACCGCGACAGAACAATGTTTCGAGGGCCCAGATAATATAAAAAATCAGCATATTTGCACTTCAATAATAAGGGAGCTTACCAAGTCTGTGACACAAAACTTCTTTACAAAGGACCACAAACCAAGTAGAACCATGTGTTAAAAGGATGGAATATGACGGTGCTGTAAAGACTCTACTGTCTAGTGTAATTGATCGTGTAAATTACGGATTTTTTGAGCTCTTTAGGGGGTTGACATGTTTTGGAATGCGTTATAGCTCGTTTGCATGTTACGAGGAGCGCTTCTATTTAAGAGAAACACAACGCTGGTGTGTTGGTGTAACTGGGGCGTGTATTATCAGTGATTTATTGAACGAACGAGTAGATATGCATGAAGATACTCTCCATCGAGCAAACCCAACCAGGGAAATTGCCTTCGGTCAGTATCAAGAAATTATTTGTGTGCCAGCAGAGATTTCCTGCGTTTCCATTAGGATAGCACTTAAAAGTGGAGATGAACTTTGCACTTAAAAGCCACAAATTCATCACCGGAAACGAAATCATTCAGTACCTCACAAAAGCAATTATGCTCCTTGTACTGAATGACAATTGTCATTTATTGTTGCAATGGTAGGTGATTAGTTTGGACAGTTAACAGCGCTTCAACTCGTCAGCTGCGCCACCAGCTTATTGGTTGAAAATCAGTCTAGGTCTTCGGGAAGAATGAAACGGCTGTGTAAAGTGAAGAGACAATTCGCTGGCTCGAGGAAGGTGGAGAGCCTTTCAAAAAAGTGAATAATTCACTGTTTCCCTAAAAGAAAAATGGTCTTCGTAAGCCCGCAAATGGGCCGCGACGTATTCCGTAACATGTCGATGCCTAGAGGCTACAAACCATACGAAATTTACACAGCCTTTTACAATATGCGGTAGAATATCAACAGTACCGTCATATTCAATTCTCTCGCAAGAACAACGGCATAAACTTTTTACGTAGAGAACTGCTACATTTTTCGGACCTTCGTATAGACGTTTTTTTCTTTGTTACAAGTCCGGTAAGTTTACATATTACTGGAGCACACTTATGAATTCAGTAAAATCTAAAAGTCTTAGTATAACGCATTTCGATCGAATATCATTTACATTCGCCATATCCATTAATCTTAAGAATAAAAAAAGCAATTAATAAAAGAAAAAAATTTAATAACAAAAGCGATATCCCCCCCAAGGGGTACTATGTACCTCCTGGGATCCGGAGTTCTAAACCGGAACGGGGCGCGTCCACGGGTGGTGGATAGTGGAATGACCAGTAGATATACTGGTCAGCTGCGAATAACCAATAAGTAGTTGCGAACCAAGAGCGGCTACTGGTGGAAAGTCTCTAGCAGACGATTCCAGTAGTGATAGGGTAAGGAGACACGAGAATGCAGATGGGCAGCTTGAGGACCTGTCCACTAAAAGTCTGCATAAATCCTATGACTGTCTCGCCCTCGGCGAGTTTGGGTCGCCGTAAAAACCCTAAACCGTTACCTCCTCAATCTGGTCAACGTCTGTTCTCCAGGTTAGGAGCGGTTGAATTTAAACTCTGGGACTTACAATCTCAGTTTTAACGCTGAATTGGTATTTGCTTAAATCAAGTACTGATTCCCTCCTATATTATTAAACAATGCATGATGGCAAATCCTTCTCATATACATACTCCAGGAGGTACTCCGAAAGGAAAATCCTCCACTGTGAATAACAGTGTTACCGGGCAATCATATTCTGGAGAGACTGGACCAACATGCAGTGTTAGGAATAGCAAAAAATTAAAATCTAAGAAGAAATATTTCTTTGGTACGTTGAATGTGAATTCGTTGTTAAGAGTAGGAAGATTAAAACAATTAATTAACGTTATGGAAGAAAATAAAATTCAAATACTGGCTGTACAAGAAACAAGATTTACGGATGAGGACATAATAGATTCAGAAGGTTATAGAATCTTTAAAGGTAAGAATGGGAAAAATCCAATAAAGGAATACCTCATCTCGGAACAGCTTTCATTGTTCACAGAGTAATTCTTGATTCAATAAAAGATTTTTACTCAGTTAATGAGAGACTATCAATTTTAACTTTCTGCTGTGCAAATAAAACATATACATTAATAAATTGCCATGCACCTATAAATGAAGACAATAGAAAAAATCCATCAAAAGTAGAAAATTTTTGGAAAATTGTAGATCAAGAGATGGTTAAAATTCCGGTTAAAAATGTGAAAATATTATTAGGTGATTTTAACGCTTAAGTTGGTAAGGAGAAAAAGTTCCAAAAAATGGTGAGAAAGTTCCCAGCCCATAAAAGAACTAATAAAAATGGTGAAATGTTCCTGGAAATATGTAATGCGTTTAATTTAAAACTAATGTCAACGACTTTTAAAAGATTGCCTAAGAGACAAATGACATGGAGATCACCTAACCCATGGTTAGGAGAGTTTCAAATTGATCATGTTATAATAATCGGAGGGAAATTATGAATGTCAAAGTTAAAAAAGGGGCAAATGTGGAAACGGATCATTATTTAACTACTATCAAAATGAATTTCATTCCTGAGAAAAAAATTCATCTGAGAATGAATATTAAACTTTCCAAGGTTGACGTAAATATGTTAATGTATAAGAAAAATGAATTTCAAAACAAACTGAATACAAAAATAAAGTCGGATAGCTGGGAAGAAATTAAAACGAAATTAATTGAAATATCTCATGAAATAGCCCCACTGAAAAAATCAATAAAACACAGATGGTGGAATCAACAATGTGATGAAGCTGCGGAGGCAAGGAACAAAACATGGAAAAAATGGTATTCGACGAAGAACGAAGACGATTATACTCAATTTAAAGATCAAAGATCGAAAACAGCTAAAATAATTAGGTCGACAAAAAGGAAATTTGAAAAAGAACAACTCGTTGAAATAGAAGAGAATTTTAAGAAAAATAATTTTCGGATCTTTTACAAAATATTCAATAAAAATCTCCGAAAATATCAGCCTCCTAATTTATGTTTTAAAAATGAGGAAGGTAAATTAGCTCTTAATGATAAAGAAAACTGTAGTATTTTAGCAACATATTTTAATAAGCTCCTTAATTGTGAAGAGCCAAAAGAAAAATTTCCAAGACAATTAACAACGTTTAAACATGAAGAATCTGTAGCCCCTAATTATCAAGAAATTGAAGAGATTGTGAAATAGTTAAGTAACAATAAGGCTTCTGGTGAAGATGGAATAATTGCTGAAATGCGGAAGAACGCAGGCCCAGAAATGATCGGAAAACTGCAAAGTGTAACAGAAAAAATTTGGAAAGAAGAAAAGGTGCCAGATGAGTGGAAAATAGCATTAATCCATCCACTGCATAAAAAAGGAAAAAAAGATGATATCAATAACTATAGAGGCATTTCACTATTGCCTGTGACATATAAAATCTTGTCTAAAGCACTTTTAAACCGGTTAGAAAGGCAAACAGAAAAATAAATAGGTGAATATCAAGCTGGATTCCGGAAAGGTCGATCTTGCGTTGAACAAATTATTAAATCGATAATTAGACATAAAAGAATAAGAGAAAGAACATAATCATCACTTGGTAGACTTTAAAAGATCATACGATTCTGTTGATAGGAAGTACTCAACACTTTGCAAGAATTCCATGTGGATAATAAGACTATTACATTAATAAAACAAACACCTTAACAAACACATCTAGAGTCAAGTTTCGAGGAGAAATATCCGAGGCTTTTAAAATTAAAACAGGAGTAAGACAGGGAGATTGTCTACCCCCGTGCTTTTTAACTGTGTTCTGGAGAAAGTTATAAGGGAGTGGAAGATACTGCTGGAAAATTGCGTAATTGAACCAATCAGATTGGGAAGGAAAAAATCTGGGATCGAGATTTCATGTCTTGCATTTGCGGATGATATTGCAATTTTAGCTGATAATTTGGAAGATGCAGTCATTCAGTTAAATTCGTTGAAAGAAGTAGCTGAAAAAGCTGGCCTGCAAATTTCATATGAAAAAATAGTTTATATAACCAATGAACCTTCGGCACCATGTTATTTATCAACAAAATACGGAAAGGTTAAAAAAGTCACCAAATTTAAATATCTAGGTGAAATAATTCAACCAAATGGTTTAGATAAAGAAGCGAATCTAACCAGAGTAAACTAGATGGAACAAGCATTCAATGTAACCAGAGAAATATATAAAAAGAAGTCATTATCTATAAATACGAAGATACGGCATTATGATACTGTAATTAAACCGCAATGTCTATATGCAGCAGAATGTCTGAATATGAATACAAGAAGAGAAATCGAGCTCATAGAGAAGAAGGAACGAAAAATTCTGGGACCGAACATTAAAGATGGACAACGGGTATTAAAAAGCAACAAGGAAATATATGAAAAAGTTGAAAAGATATACAATGAGAAAAAGAAGAATAAGATTTTACGGGCACCTAAAAAGAATGGAACCACATAGACAAACTAAAGCCACATTTGAATACTTTGAAAGCAATCCAAAGAATAAACTTATGTGGTTTATAGAAACCAAAAAAGATATATCAGAAATGAACATAAAAAGTGAGGACGTAAATAATAGAAATAAATTCCGAGAAAAAATTAACGCATTTAAAGGTTTTGCTGAAAACGTGAAGAAGAACACCAGTAGTTAGACGGAAGAAAGAAAAGCGCAGCACAGCTTGAAGATGAAAGAATATTGCAGAAGGAAAAATAAAATCTCATGATCATTGTTTTTCCATAGTTGGCCAAAATCGAAAATAATAAAAGCGACATTTTTAATCAAATTATGTTTTAAAAACACAATTACAAGTAGAGATCTCAAAATAATTAAAACCACAAGTACGGTCAACTAACTGTTATTAAAATTTATACGAAATGCAAATTTTTAAATTATGTAATTAAATTGCAATTTTATAACGATGTAAAAGTGAATAATGTCGATGGTAATTATTCGATCGTATGACGTCATAATAACAGGATTTCGTTTCAAGTTACGTCATTAAACTTTAACAAAGCCGCTACCGGATTGTCGATTTATTTCCGCGACAAAAGTTTTCAAGATTATCGTATTGACGATCATTTTCAGGGTATTTTATAAGGTAATACTCGATTTAAATAATATAGCCTGACCCAGAGAAGACGGACAGCTTTATTTTTTGAATAGCGCAGTTGGTCTGCTACAACGCAAACCGCGTACACGAGAGATTCGTTTTTGTCCAGGACAACATCCGGTTGATGAAATAAATTTGTCAGTACCTGATAAGAGGATTAAAAAGAAAAAAAGTTATTTTTATCTTTAGATAACGGAATAACGAGAAGTTATTGTCGCGAGGAGTTTTTTGTATTTTCATTTAAGAAGAACGACTATCGAGTATTAAAATTAACATAAAATCGTAATAATAATAATTATTATTATTATAATTATAATTATAATAATAATATATATTCGCGAAATGCAAAAATGTACGTACTTTACTGGACGAAGTAGCGGTCAAGGCGAAATAGTTTAAAACGTGTTTATAATTCACCGTTTTGCCGGAACCTGATCGACCTAGAAATAGTATAGAATGATCTTTTCTAGTTGATAACATTTCACGATAGGCCGATTGAGCAACGGAAAATATATGAGCCGGCATATCTTCTAGTTTACAACCGCGAAACATGCGGGCTACCTGTAAATATAATTAGCCGATTTTGAATGTTTACCAACATCGAAAAAACAAATCGATTGAAAAACAGAGATTTATCTATCGCAATGTTTTTTATATAGTATATATTTTTTTTTTTTTTATAATTTATATTTGCTAAACATTTTGCCAACATCTTTATTCTAAATCCTGGTGATGAACCATGGAATGAAACCAACTTTAATGTCTATCCTCCTATTAAGCCGACATCACCACGAAAGATTAAGAATACAATTAAATTCGTGAACCTTAAAAAAGCTCCGAGTTATAATTTAATAACCGTTAGAGTGTTAAAAGGAATTATAGCGTAAAGGTCTACTATTACTAACGTATATATATTCAACGCTATGTTGAGATTAACTTACTATTCTGCACAGCTAAAATTTTCGCAGATTGTAGTCATAACTAATAAGGAACCAACAAATGTTACCTCATACAGACATATTTCAGTATTACCAGTGATATCTAAATTATTCGAAATTCTGTTGCTAAAAAGAGTTTTTCTCTTGGTTGAAGAATACCGAATTATGCCATTTCATCAATATGGATTTACAGCTAAACACTCTACAGTTCAACAGGTACATAGGTGGCGTATAAAATTGAATCATATTTGATGTGAAAATTTAATGTACTAAATTAATTTGTAAAATTATATTATTATAATACTTATGGCGAGAAAAATGATTAGCGAAACCAGAATAAACAATCTGTGTACACTAAATGAAAGAGGCATGTAATCGCTATACTACATAATATTAATGAAATAAGGTTATATGTTGATTTCAATTTGTAAAAAATAGCTACTACAGCAACTATATATCGAGAGAACAAAGTTTGTTAGTGTTGAAATATTACTGAGGCAGCCTTCTTCCTAACCGGTGGTATGAAAACTAGGTAAAAACACAAATTCTTAACTCGATTTTCTGTGTGTTTTTATTACCGTGAATGAATAAAACAAAAAAATACATTTTGGTAACTCCGGATTTCTAATATATATATGTGTATAAAATTATGGACGTACGAGGAAGCTAATTAGCTCAGTGCTGTGCTCGCTCATTCGACTGTAAAATAATACACTTTGAGAAAGTATATCACTTCGTTGTTTTCACAATAAAATAAAAATCAATTTTTAAGGTTGGAAAAATAAAATATTAATTTAGACAAAATTTTTAATTTTCGAAAAAAATTTTTCTGAATAATTTAGATACGCACTGTGTAGCAACTGGGCTGTATAAGTATTTTGATTACTAGTTAATAAAATTTTCGTTATATAATTATGAAAATAGACGATTCTAAATTCGTTTTAAAGGGAACACAGCGACTGTAAAGAATTAAGCGGACAATTGGAATTACGGGAAGGTTTTACGTTCGAAAGCCATTCAATGAAACTTTAAAAAATTAAAAAGATCGAAGAATTGATAAATGCATTTAAAAAAAATTATATTGCAAATTAAAAAAAAAAAATGTAAATCCTTTCTCTCGGGATATTAACGTTTTTCCAATAAAGTATTTTATCTTCCGTAAAACGAATGCAGATAAGTGCAAAAAAAAAAAAAATTAATAGTAAATAAAATAACTTTAGGTTTCAGTTAAAATACCCATCAGGTACGTATTAGTCGATTAGTTCTATCATTTCGGATACATATATTAAGCTTTTGATAGAGTTGATGATCACGGGAAATTAATTGAAATATTAAAAAAATACGATATCGATAGTGGAGATATCCAAATAATAAAAAAGCTGTATTGGAGGTAAAAAGCAAAAACCGTAAAAACAGGGAGTAATTATTCTGAAAATCATTGCAATATAAAAAAGGGTGTCATTTGTCTCCTGAATTATTTAATGCATATGTAGAAGAAATCATGAAATCACCAAAAATAAATGTAATGGGTTTTAAAATTAACAGGCTTACAATAAACAATATTACTTACGTAGATGATAAAGTATTGATAGCCGAAACGGAGTAGCAGATGCAGAAAATTCTAGATACTATAAATAAAGAAGGAAGGAAATACAACATGAAAATAAATGTAAATAAAACAAAAATCATAACATTAGTAGACAGAAAACTAGAGGGACAAAACTGGAAATAGATGGACAACAATATTTAGAAGTTTTCATTACAGAAGATAGGCGTGATAACAAAGAAATAATTTCCAGAATAACAATGGCTAGCCAGGCATTTGGAAATCTAGAAAAAGTTCTGAAACAAAACTGTAACCAAATTGATCGCCGAGTTTCGTATGTAGATGGCGAATAAAGAATATATATATATACCTATATATATATTAGAAAAGAGAAGAAAATCGGGGCACAGTATGTAGTGTAAAAATAGACATGAACATAAGAGGGGCTGTTCGAATAGATCAAAGTTTAAGGAGGGACTAAGAAAAGAGTGCCTTTGTCGCTGGATAACACGATATGGAATCAGGGAGTTAAGCATTTCTGGTGAAATTTTATTATCCTATCGCCCACCAGGTTTCTTCTTGATTTGAATAGAACCCGTGTTATCCGAGTTTTAGATTATCTCAGGTACCTTCGGTTTACGTTAGCTCGGACAATCGAGGTTCTACTATATATATATATATATATATATATATATATATATATATATATATACTAGAAGTTTCCGACTAATGTGGGAGTTTTTTCATCATATTAAAGTTATGAAGGTGCAAACACTTTTAGTAATCATTAACAGTTTCAGTGGTTTCATGTAGATGGTGGTGATTTTTCATCGTGTTCAACATTCGTAAGTGGAAATCGTCCGTTAATCAATGTAAACCATCGTAATACTTTGTTTTCAATCGTACTTCAATAATTCCCAGTTTTAATATTTTATAGTTTTTGCAGCACGATATACGGAGCTCTATTACGTTCTGAAAGTTAAGTTAACGAGGAACAAAAGTATACTGATCGAGACGCGTCTAACTCACGAAAGTTCTTCAAAATCTCACTAATGATTCTTCCGTCTGATTGAGATCGATGTTGAACATAAATCCTTTTGATTTATATTCAGCTTAACCCAACCTAATCTAACCTAACCCACATCGTACAGTTTGTGTCGGATTAATTTTGAACACAGCCTCCGCGAATTTTGGAGTACGAAAGTTGCAGAAATATAGTTTATATAAAAAATCGTAAAATTCGAAAAATTAGATTAGAAAGTTTTCCATTTTATTCGGACCCGTATTTGATTAGCAATTTTACGCGTCATTCTGTGAAAACGTCAAATTTCCTATATATATATATATATATATATATATATATATATATATATATATATATATATATATATATATATATATATATATATATATATATATATATATATATATATATATATATATATATATATATATATATATATATATATATATATATATATACATTATTATATATATATATATATATATATATATATATATATATATATATATATATATATATATATATATATATATATATATATATATATATATATATATATATATATATATATATTAAAAAAATAAATAACGGTTATTACATAAGCGTTATAGGAAAAAAATATACGCCAGTTAATTAATTAATTAATCAATAAACGATAGCGAGATTTTGAATAACGTAAACGAGCAGGAAAAGCTAAACAAATAAAAAACAAATTAATTCTGGTTTTTCTATTAAAAAAAAAAACAAACGGTTTTTCGATCATTATCGTTATACGGCTATTAAAATATTTCTCCGAAACGAGTTTGGAAAATTCGATATTACCAGAACGTAATTCTTTCCTCGATGGCGCGTAACTTTCTATCGGTTTCCGTCGTATGAAATTTAATTACCATTCACGATAACCGGATGTTTTATAACTTGTTATTAATTATTAATAAGTAAAATAATTTTTAATTATTAATAATATAGCGAACAATAGTTCGATCGAGGACACTTAGGAAAACGTAATTTTCTACATCGGTTTAATTACGATACGAGGAAAAGGACGGGGGAAATACGTACTCACCCGAGCTTTTGTGTTGTACATTATTAACCACTATGAACATGAGATAACTTTGGATTATTCAGTTTAATAATAAAAAGAGAAAGTTCACGGGGGTTTCGATCAGACAGGATTGAGTCCAATTTTTTCGGCAATAACGACGTCAGAATTTGACACTTTCTCGATTTTCAAATCTATCTGAACGATTGAATAAATTAGACGCGAAATGGTAAAAAAAGGAATTTAAGTTAATTAATATATACATAGAGCGATACTATTTAACGAAAATGGAATATTATTTTAAAAAGATACACATAAATGTTACGATCTATAATATTAGCAAAACAAAACAAAGTTAATCATTATAAACATTATTTTATTAATTTAATGAAATAATCTTTATAGCGATTAAGTTTTTTTCTTTTTATTTTGTTTTGTTAACTCTTCAATACATCAACATTGATCTGTGATATGTAGTGAAAAACGAGGAAAATTGCGAGGAGGATCTATATAAAATAAAAAAATGTGAAACTGAACGTAAGCGATTTAAAAAAAAAAAAAATATAAAATTGGAAAAAACCAGAGAATAAGTGTTCACTACAGAAATCAAGTAATTGGAAATCACCTCCTAAGCTAGTATAACGAAAAATGATACCCCGAAAAAGAAAAACAAAAGAATCCTCATGCGTATCTATTAGAAAAGATTTTTTATAAAAAAGTTTCAGAAATACGGACGAAGCTCCTCTCGTTCGAAATGTGGTGTTTGAAGAAAGAAGAAGTAGAAATTTAATTATTGACATAAATTCATTAAAAGTACAAAAGTACAAAATAATAAGAATTACGCGTACCGGAACTATAATATCCTTACCGCTAATAAACAAAATTCTTTATGTAATAAATCTTATAGTATATTTACTAGATTACAGATATAAATATATAAAACGCGGGAAAAAATTTGAAAAAAAAAAACCCACTCCATAAAACACTTTGTATCACATTAAGCATACAAAAAGGAATATTATTCGATATAATAACAATTATAAAGATATATAATATAATACACATATACTTACCTATATATATATATATATATATATATATATATATACATACACACACATGTATATACACATATACACAGATACATTAAATATTAATCATTTACAGTAAATTATGTTTAAGGCGTCTATGCTTATACTTTGCGTACATAAACTGTAGCTGCCTGGAATCGTAATTTCCGATCATTGAGATGTACTGATTTTCATGCAATACGCAATTATCGCAGAACTTACCGAGTTATAGTAAGAATATAATCCCGAATAAAGGGTATATTTAATATCTCATGCATGTCCACTATTCTAGCATACCTTGGGGCACTTAATACGCATCTTAAACACCTATTTTGTACTAATTGCAATTTATTAAAGCTCGCCTTCGAGATAGAAGACCAGGCGGGACAAGCATAAGTCATCACAGGACGAATAAGCGCTTTATAAATGATGAGCTTATTATTAACGTTAAGGTACGATTTACGATTAAATAACGCATACACTGTACTTACTGCTTTATTTGTTTTTAGAGCTGCGTAATTTACATGCGCCGAGAAGGTTAATCGTTTATCTAATAAAACTCCCAAATAACGTATACTATCCGACCAATTTATAACTTTATCATCTACTAGAAGTTCAGATGGCAAAATTGGTCGACGACGAGTGAAAAAGATGGCCTCAGTTTTTAATGCGTTTATTTCGATTTGCCATTTGCGATAATACTTTAAAACGCGACGTACACCGTTTTCTAATTGATTTGTAATAGTAGTTGGTTTGTAAGAGCTGCAAAATATTGCTGTATCATCAGCGTATAAAGCAACTTGCATATTTGTCAATTTTGGGAAATCATAGAGAAACAATGTGAATAAAAACGGACCTAAAATACTATCTTGTGGAACACCTGCGGCACAAGTTTTCATAGTCGATTTCGAATCATCTACCATTACATAAAATGTTCTATTGCTTAAATAACTATGAATTAAAAATACCAAATAAGTAGGAAATTTACACTGTATCATTTTATACGTGGTACCTTTACACCAAGTTGTGTCGAATGCTTTAGCAACATCGAGCAAATCTAAACCAGTATGTTTATTACAATTAAAATTATGGCTGACAAATTCTATTATTGTAGATATTTGTTGCGTAGTAGAATATCTTGGGCGAAACCCAAACTGAATGTCAGGTAATAGTTTGTATTGTTCAGAGTGACAATGTAATCTAGACAAAATAATTTTTTCTGCGATTTTGCTCAAATTACTTAATATGTGGTGTTGGAGTCGGATGTTGAGGATACCTTTGACGAATAAAACAGTTAACGACGAAGTTTCGCATTGGATAAATGATGATCAGACATGTGGAATGCAAGATAACTTAAATGGAACGAATAATTCAACCCATTATCGTCAGTTCCTTATGATGTCTACAAATACAAATCTTTTCATCTCAGATGATTCCTTGATTTTATTCATACCCATTATTCCTATCAGACTAATATGATACAATAGTTTATTATAAATGTACACTACGTCTCGGTAGTGATCGGATTCCACCTTCACTATTTAAATAATAAACATTCTTTCTTCTTCGTTCTGTCTTCATCCAGTTGATGACGCGACAGGGTGGCGGTCATGTATTTCTGAAATGTTTATACTACCGCCTTGAACGTGTCGGAGTCTACAATCCGTCGATTTATTCACATATTTCTTTTCCTATTAATATATCCTTCTTACTTTCTTGTAATAATACTCGAATTCTCCTTATATTATATTATCTTACTTTAGATAGCGATATAGTTAATTAATACGCCCTCTCGTCATTTATCGCTACCGATATTACTATTTATATTTCAAAATGTTAATATATAACTTATCAACAGTGTCAATAGTATCAATCTTATGCTCGATGGGTGAACTAAGACTTTAAAAAAAAAAAAAAAACAAAAAAAAAACGAAGATTTAGGTACTAAAAAACGGAAAAGGCTTTCTCATCGTAAAATCACGTGACTGATGTTGAAGACGGATCTAACAGGACTGTGTTAATGTCTAACAACAATAAGTATATGTAAAAAAAGAAATATTACACATATTTATATTTATATATATGTATGTATGTATTTCAAACATTATTATGACTTAATTAACATATAATTGCGATAATATGTTTTAACCTTCGACATCCGTCGCGTGATACAACTGCTTGACATTTTCCTGTTGTGCTCTTCCATTGTCGTAATATTTCTTACAACGAAAACATTTCATTAAATTTGGTCCTCAATAAAACTTAGTAAATAATTTAGAACGATTGTAAAGAAAAATGTTGATGCTCAACTAGTTAATTATATATATATATATATATATACATCCCATTTAACGTGATGGATATATCACAAGGTGCACAATTCAGCTAATGCACTTCTTATTGTTCGCCATATTTGCTTATGGTTCCGACACATGCATAATAAATTTCTCGGACTAATAACATATAGATGAGCAAATAAATGAACCGTCAAATTATTAAACGGATTAATAAAGAAAAACTGCTTACACAAGGGCACACACGAAAAAAAAATACAAATTTTTCGGTCATATAGTATGCTCTAGGAGGAATGAACGAAAGCAGAAGAAAGCGAGTGGTCAATGACTCATCAGACTCGGCAAACATGTTGACGTTTGTCAATATGATACATTCAGTAGATGATAGAATATTTTGATCACAACGGTCAATCATGATCAATAAACACGAGACTATTTAATAATGATAATATATATATATATATATATATATATATATATACGTAATAACATATCCAAAAATTTAACCCGTTTTTGACACAAATTAGAAATTTGATACAGATTAAGTTATTATTATACAGTGTTGTTTTTTAAATTAATACATAATTTTCAGTGTGTTTATGTAAATATTTTAAAAATTGAGACATTTCACGTTAACTAGAAAATAAAAAAATTTGTTAGTGTTAAAAATTTCAAGTAAGAACATCATGACTGAAAAGGTTTTAAAAATAAAAAGTATAATCTACCTTATCGGAATATATCGGCAAAGCAACAGTAGGATTGATGATAATCATAGTCGGTCCAGCGTACGTATGAATCAAATTCGAACCAAATCTTTGCCTCAGCGTATGCAAAGCACCGCTTTCGTTTAAGTATGGGAGCTGGGCTAAATTTTCACACTGATCAAACTGCGAAGGATTAGCCTAAACAAAACGGATTGATAATTAAAAACGATAAGTTACGATTCTTCTTCTTATAATTATTATTATTATTATCGCTACGAGAAATAGAAAATATAAAACTTCACGCTAGATTATAAATATATGAATGTATCTACTATAACGATATCAGCTTAAGCTAAAGCATTATTGGACACTGGATATTAAAAATAAAACATTTGTTATGTAATCGTATCTTCGGTGAATATAGTAATCTACGAATGTCATTTTAATATTTTTATTTGCGCGCAATTTTTAGAGTTTGATTTTTTTTTTTATTTACAGTATCTTGTATAAGTTTAAATTTCATTAATATCACATTCATCTTTGAAATAATATATAATTAACCTTTGAATAAACAAATCGATTATAAGTTGTAATTATCGTTTATTACGTAATACATAATAATGCCGCCCTTGTAGCTGTTCAGATGCTTGACGCTTTTAAAGTTTATTTTCAGGGAACGGTGCGTTTGATTTTTATCTATTTTATATCATTGTAATCTACTTCGTTTGACGATTGCAGTGTTGTAAACTATTTACATTATTTTTAATTTCTTACACGATAATTATGATTTTAATTTTTTTTATTTTAATGATTTTCTCCACATTTTGAAACTACGGCACGATTAACACCCACGACAGCTAATCTTCCATAGTTTTCACAGTAGGGCGCTCGTAGTATTAAGTACGGAGTCGTCAGGTGATAAATGTGGGATATGCAACAAGCGGTTTTTTGGATCGCAAGAACATACATGCTTATGCAGATAGCGTGTTCACCGCACTTCGTACACAAGTAGGTTTACAAATAATATATGTTTATCAACGAATTTAAATTCCAAGGAAGTGACAAATATAAGAGACGTAGAGAAAGACGAATCAATTAACTATCTCCTAAAAGAAATGCTCGTACTAAAGGAAGAACTGATACAGCTGCGAAGAAAAATAGAGAAATTAAAGCAGGAAAATAAGAATTGAATAAGAAACGTGAATGTACGGATACAATCACTACTAGAAATTACAAAAATACAAACTTAATGCACACTAAGTGGGATATTGCTCATCGTTCAGCGACAAACATAGCAATGAAAGCTCAACCATTGCAATGTTTACTTATAAAAATTCACAACGGCACTGATAAAATATGTACCGAAACAATATTATAAAAAAAAAAAAAAATCAAATGTGAAAACTTTTAAAAAGTTAATCTCGGTAGACATCCTAATCGGATGTCAATAGAAAGATGATGTCACCAAAATTAAGCAAAAAATTCAAACAAGTGTCCAAATTTGGAGATAACAGGAAGAAATCAACGGAACCAAGAAGTAGTCATTACAGGCATTCCAGAGGGCTGCCATAGAGAAGAAATAGAAGAATCTCTTACCATTGCAACAGGAGACGATTGTCTACATACTAGATTCATTTTGGGCCATCACCGTCATGCAAATTGTGAAGTAAAACAGGAAAACTTTTGCAAGTTAATGCAAGTAAGGAGAGTCAACATTAGCTGGCCTTGATGCAACGTGTACGAAACCATATCGATTAAGCAATGTTTCCGATCTGATTTCCAAATAGAGGAATTTGTTAAACGCAAAGTCGGGTTGTGTACAAACTACATAGAAAATAAAAAAATAGCAATACTATTAATACATACCATCACCCACGAAGTCATGAGCGTTCATACTTAATGAAAATTAGAGAAAATATAAAATATATATATATAAATTATAATTATAATAATGAATAGTAATCTTAAATGTACGCTTAATAATGCGGACATTCTCTGATGGTGCAAAACAGGCTATATAATTATGCAAAAAAAAACAAAAACAAAAAAAAAACAGTCTAATATAGTGTTAATGATTGAAACTTATCTTCTAAAAAATAGATTAATCGGATTCGCAGAATTTAATATCATTAATAATAGTATCTCAGCTATTTGTATTTTAGATATTGTATGCCAAGAAACAACTGTAGACCATACTAATAATGTCATAACCTTACTAGTATCAAATTTACTTATTATCAATGTCTACTTCTCCACCAATAAGGCGTTTGAACCACACATAATAGCACTTAGTAATCTACTAACCTGTTTGCCCTATAAGCGTATCCTTATTGACTGGCGATCTGAATGTCTGTTTGGAGATATCGGATAGAAAAAATTCGGAGAAAAAATCTAAACTCCTTGTTATTTTAGCCCAGAACGAACTAATCAAATACAAATGGCGGTACTGTCATCAATTAGTAAAAACTTCAAAAAGTAGTTTTAATCATGTAACCGACCTCAGAGTATGTGATTAATTTTTGAATCATAAATACAAAACGTTTAACTACAAATTAACATTATCAATGCAAAAATTATCAAAAATATAAATTACAATACTCTTACGCAATTGACAAAGAATGCAGATGAAATAATCAACCACTGTACAGTCATTAGTGATCAAGAATTTTATGATCAGCGAATAGAAACCCTGAATCACTACATAAAACAATTAATGGAAACTGCTTTTCTAGAAAAATCAACGAGGTTTATGGTGGAATGATGAAATAAAATATTACAGCATTTTTACTAAAAAGCACCGTCGTCTTTATCAGCAACTTAAAAGCACCGTTGTCTTTATCAGCGAACAAAAAAAAGAAACATAATAAGGTCAGAATGTAAGCACAAATATAAAAATATTTTAAAATATAAAATAAAACAATCCAGCTTTTGGAAACATATCCGTTCAGAAAATATTAAACCTTCAGGTTTAAATTACAAAATCGTCTTCGGTTATCTTAAACGTACAAATAACATCCTATTATTTCCAAAAAGAACATGGTACACATATTAACAAAATTGCCGATAATTTTAACCACTACTTCTCGTCGCTATTTCACAACGATAATGCGCGATTATGGGCAACTCAAAACAAACAGTATTATGTTCGAATTTTAAAACTGAACCACAGAATTTGATATGGAACGAAAATACACAGCCCCTGCTTAAGCAACTTAAACATTATTACTAAAAAGAAAAAAAAAACTGAAAATACCAAAACAGTAGGCCCGATAAAATTATAAAAAAGCTGGTTAAATATTCGATAAACATTAATTTACAAGATGGCACACCTCACAAAAACATGGAAAGAGACCAAGGTAATTTTATTTAGAAAAACCTAATAAAGACCCGAATATTGTTAAATTCTATCGAGCATTTGCCTTCTAAATGCTTTCGGCAAAATTTACTAAAAATACAGATATCAAATCAAAATCAAAATACTTTTATCGATGAATTATGAATATAAATAAATTATTAAATATTTAACTTATAAACTAAATTTCCTCGGCCCATAAAGAGCAAAGGTTTCCTTTAACCGCTCCCATTCCTTAAAAATACAGATAACATATTACATAAATAAGAATAACTTTCTGGATAACAGACAATTTGGTTTCAGAAACGGTCTGTCAACAGAGCATGCACCAAATTATGTAATTTTCAAAAGTAGGAAAAAACTCAGGTAATCATCTTCTAATCAGCGGAATAGATGTAAAAGGCGCCTTCGATAATTGTTGGTATCTTGCTTTATTCCTCGACTTAAAAATATTACTAGGCGAATACGAAATTCTACCGCGTACTTAGACAACATAATGCCAAAAATGAGTGGGAAATATCACCAACTGCTAGTAGCATGTCAGAACACTCGGGGATTCGATTTTAATTACAGAATGATAATATACAAGTCGTTAGTTGAAAACACCGTTGAGCTCCGTAACAGCTAAATTCCGTGCACATCTAATAAGTCTGAATCTTTAGATAACTGAGTTACAACATCCGCCGTAGAAGAAGATTCGCTCGGTTAACATAGACTAATGGAATGGATATGAAAATTAGAAAAGCACCGTGACAGAAGAAGGTCAATAATAACGCTTATTACTTAAAGAACGATAAATCAAGAGAAACACTTTTATCGTTCGACTTAGAAAAGATCACATCCCGTTGACGCATGTACACATATTTGAAGATACGGAGCTTACGTGAAGTTTGCGATAAACTCAGTGCTGTACATCACATCTCAATCAAACGGTAAAAAGTGCGAAAATTATAAATTACAGAGGGGCATAGGAATATTGATAACACCGAAACTATACGTATACCAGTATTAGTATCGAGCTAATGATTATTTTTGAGATTAAATATTTAACTTAATATAATTAAGTAGTCAGAGCTGAAAGCTGTTGTACAAATATTTTTAAAAAAATATACATTTTCATCATTACGTACGTCGGTAGTTAAATTTTCTACACGTGTACATATATCATTCACGGTTTCAAAGTAACTTAAAAGCTTCACACAAACGAACTGTAAGATATTTTAATTTTTTAACTAATGAAATAAAATAAAAATTGTAATGCCTACCAGCTCGATGTCATCTTCATCTACGGTTGCTTGTTCACCGGTAGATTCCAAACAGATGCCGACTTTTCCTGTTTCATGACTACGTGATAAAATACGGACACTGGTAAAGCCGCCTTTATGCATTAACCAACATTTGTCGCAATCCAACCATTTTTTTTCATTTTGTAACTGTTCGTCAGATTTACCCTGAAAGTTAAAAAAAAAGAAACATTATGAAAGTTTTTTTTTTTTTTTTTTTGGCGAATTCCGAAAATTATTACTAAAGTAGTCGACACCGTTCAAAAAATTTTTTTGCAACTATAATTAAAGTAATATATAATTCACACTATAAATTTAATAGTCGAATAATAATTGCGATATAAATTAAAATAGAAATTACGCGCAACAAAAAATTAATCTACAATAAAGTTTTCAATTTCAATTAAATAAAGCGCGAGGAAGCGACAAATTATGAACAAGCGATACACTACCATAGATTATGAATTAGAAATATACGAACGATTTTAGAAAATAGATCAACTCAATTTTCTTATAATACTGACAAATGACAAAAATAGACAAATGAAAAAATTAAACTGACGTCGTCACGATAAATAGAGCGCAAATTTTACAAAAATCTCGAATGAATAAAATGTACGACAGTAAAAAATCAATTAAATCGAATATGATAATGGTCCTCGAAACTTAAGAATGTTTAAAAAGTATCATTATTAATAATTGAACACTGTCAGAATTTTTCTAGTATCCCAAATTTCTTAAATTTACCAACGGTGCAACTATACACAATTAATAAATAACGAAAAAGTAATTAAAACCACTAAATTTTTATATACGGCGACCCAGAGAAAACGGACGGATTTGTTTTCAGAAAATAGCGAAGTTGATGTAACACCGCTACAATTCAAGCCGCATGCTCCACGTTTAGTGCATACACGAGAGACTGTTTCATTTATAATGACGTCTTATAACAAGAAGTTTCAAAAGAATTCAAAGTTTACGCGGTGTAAACCTGTACCATCTCGCAATGAAATTTTAAGATAGATATAAATATTTTTGAGAGACAGCTTCTGCAACGGATAAAAAACGTTTTTACGAGACACGGCCACGAGATCTGGAAGACCTGAAAATTCTGATTTCTAAAGAAATTTCAAAATTTCAGCGACCTATGCACGGAAGTCTTCAAAAATTTTGTAAAAACTGAAGTGAATGTTGTTGCAAATGGCCGGTCATCTGAAAGATATAATGTTACACAAATGATTGTAAGCTAATATCTCGTTTTCATATTTTTAAATAAAATTTCATTCAACAATTTTGGTTGAGTAGTTTTTGAGTTATTCAGAGAACAATAAAACCGTCCGTCCTTCTCTGGGTCAGCCTATACTAAGCGCATAAATGTAAATAAACAATTTTTAAAAATGAAATATGCATCGTTGATCGATAATAATTAATCGTTTTCTTAATAAATCGATTAACGTGCGTTGCCAAAATAATTATATTATTTTCTTCGTTATTTTATTCTAATTTATTTATCATAATCGTGTACACACACATGCACATATATATTCAGACATTATAACAACTGTTGTTAGAACAGGTCAAAAATTACTGAAGCCGTAAATCCAGTGAACGTTTTTTTTTTTTTTTTTTTAATGGGGATGTTCTGGAAAAAGAGAAACAGTTTCTAACAGACAGCGGTATATTCGAAGCAGTACCTAATTGCATAAACTTAACCTAGCCGAAATAGAAAGCTACGAACCGCGCGTTATGGGACTGACGCATGACCATCGGATAAAGTAAAAATATACGAACAAGTTACTCGACCAGTTGATGTTTGGCGGTAGTGCTGACTAGTAACAAATCGCGAAGAACAAATGATATGCTACGGTGATCAATGGACATTAGTTTATCCGACCAGATCAAGAATGAATGTATTCGCTCCTAATGGTGGTGGAACTATCCTAGATCAATTCCGCCAAGAGCCGTTTAATCATGGATACGTATTGCACAATCACTATAGCGCATGTATTTTAAATTACAGGTAAAAGACTGTTTAAAAGTTGAATATATTGGAGAGTAGTGATTTTATTAATTAATTATAAACAAACAAAATATAACACAATCACTTAAAGTTTTTCATCGCGATGACGTAACTGTCGAAAAGCTTCGCGATGAAAAACTTTTAGTGATTGTGTTATATTTTGTTCGGTTTATAATTAAAAGACTGTTTAGAAGATAAATGAGTATGCAGACTTAATATCAATACAAATAGCAAGAACATATAGATTTCTGGTTAGGTTTATCTGTACATATAAAGCGAATGAGCTTAATGCAACTGCTATCCTATAACTTTTCTTAAAATCATACTGAGAAAGTGATAGTTTATTAAATTTATTTCCGGTGACTGTTGTAATATTTTATAGGAAATTAATATTTCAACGTTATATAATAAACCAGTAGGATTTGGTATTAATAAAAACATATATTCCTCTGTATATTTGAATACTTCAATGGGAGAAAGTAACAGTCAAATATAAAGGGAAAAAGTACAATTCGGTTTATTCGGATAAAGGTTTAACACAGGGATGTATTTTCAGTCCATTTTTGAAATAGAAAAAAAATCAAAATAAATCTGTTCGAGTGTTTCAGTTTGCCGATGACATAGCTATTTATGTCACCGCGGCTTCAGTGGAAACTGCGGTTAAGAAAGCTCACAAGGCTCTTCTTGACGTGGATGAGATTCTACAAGACATAGATCTGTCTATAAATATAGACAAATATAATGGAATATTGTTTACTAGAAAATTAAATCGTGCCTCCCCTTTACTTCGTCCGAAAAAAACTTTAAAATTTGATACGATAATTAAATACTTAGGAGTGGTAGTTGATAGTAAATTGTTATGGAATGCAGTGTTTTATAATCGTGGATCTAGAATAAAGTTCAAGTGGATCCCTTCTCGTAGTGGTATTACTGGAAACGAGGTGGTTGATGAATTAACGCGTTATAATTTATCAAGTGTCCATTACGAGAATATTACATGGAATTGGACTGATATTTTACCAAAGATTAAACAATATGTACTAATCGATGTTTCTAGTAAACCGTGATTTCAATTATACCAGAACGTTTCGAGGGATTATATATCAACTTTATTCCGACTACGTACTGGGCATAATCTCTCCTTCTCACATCTTGCTAAATTATGCATAATTTCTGATAGTACATGAGACATACTAAACTATAAGTCTAAGGTAATTCTGTTTCAAGGTTTAGTACAATCACTATACACATATTGCGCTCGTATCTACTTCAAGCATTTAACTAAACGACAAATGTACAATGTAATCTGCAACTGTCATACATTTCTAATTGATTTAACTTCTTCATGTATTACTGTTTCTAATATAACGTTATATACCATGACACGGATCTTACCTATTAATCTTTATATTAAAATGATATCTTTAATGCTAAAAAAAATATAATAGTATCCACAAGTAAAATAGTTGTCAAACAATTTTATATACGAATTTAAAATTAATTTAATGTAAAGATAGATGAATTAATAAATTCTTTCCTAACGTAATAAATCATTTTAAAAATAAAAAGATTACAGTAAATTACTACACGACTCAGATACTTTCTGGTCACGGTTCTATCGGATATTATTTAAATAAATTAAATATAATTAGAAATAATAAATGTAACAACTGCAAGAGTAATGATAGAACAAATGTTCAACACATAACATAAAAGTGTAACAAATATGATCACCCGTGGCAGTTGTATAGAATTGACTGTACACTTAAATTGGATGAAATTATTTTATCGAACCAATTTCCGTCTTTTATCACGGAATTATTTAAAATTAAATATATATATATGGTTAAGTTAAAATTTGCAGGCTACTATATTTTTGTTTCATTATTTTTGTAATACTACATTATATATATATATATATATATATATATATATATATATATATATATATATATATATATATGCGTGTGTTAACGTTATATAGCTAATTGTTAAGAAATAAAAACAAGATAAAGAAAATTATAATACCTTACCCTCCCTTATCGACTACAAATATTTCTGATATGTTTCAGTTCAACGATTATACATTAAGTTAATTATGTTACTTAACTAAACGGGGAATTACAAAGGAGAAAGCAGAATACTACGTTATAAAATATTTTATACCGACAATAATAACAGAACATGCATAAAAATATGGTGAAATTGTTTGTAATGATTTTCTGTATAAAGCCAATATCTCGATACATCTAAAAATTTTATTTTTTCCCGATTAATAACGATACAAAAATAAGAAAATATTTTCTGATTACTCGTGGTACGGTTGCCAGAATATCTGAGTATTATTGCAGAATGAACAATTTACGTAGTGACGTAAGATTTTATCATAATGTTTCTTATAATATATTAAATATAACAATACCGTTAATACTATCGATATTGTTTAATTAATTTTATATTCTTACATAAAATAATTTCAATTTCAATAAACGTTCAATAATAGTGTTAAATGTAAGATAATAATGACCATAATGAAAATTATCAGAATACATACGTGCAACTAAACACGTTCGTTTTTTTTTAAGATTATTAACATATACTACAAACATAAAGTGTAAAAGACGCCACTTATACACATGTTAGTACAATGAAATAAGCACACACACACACATATATATATATACATTATAATCCGATTTTAAATATGAACTGCCGGATATATCGTTCATTTAAAATAATGTAATCGGAAGTAAAGATCAATAATTTTTAATTGAAACGAATTAAGTTTTTCCGATATTAATCCATTCTTCCGGTTAACTATAATTAAATTGAAGATTACGTGTAAAAAATTATACATCCTACTAATATGTAACTTTAATAATATATCAGACTCTAAAATATTCGTTTATAGCTTACGTATAATTATCCGGAAAAAGATGGCGTCGTTTAAAACGCAATACGCGACTACTTTAATAAAAATGAAAACACCGTTTCGCTTAAACTCCATTAATATAAAACTTTCCCTAATTGATACAAAATTAACATCAGGCGATATTTGAATTTGTAGAAAAACAACACGTGATTGATTTATTTTGTGTCAAATTAAATTAATTCTAACTCTAAGGAAGTAATAATATTCATTATTCCGGTAATCTATCGTAACGATTAAAAATAAACACATTTACATAAAAATTACGAAGTGTATATATATATATATATATATATAGGTATATATATAAATAAAATCGTATGAACCCGAAAGTTTGTATGGAACGTTGCTTAACGGATCCTACTCAATCCAATAATTTTTGGATGAAAGGTCAAACAACGTATCCTGGACAAGTCAAAAAGGGATGGTTTGCCATTATTTTCCACGGCTTCTTTACCTTCCCATCAAGCTGGTAATCGCTTACCGAGCAATTAGATGAATAGCTAAGTTAGAGAACTTTTTACCATGAACAATTTTCGTCCACAATGAGATTCGAACCCACTTTATTTTAAGGTATCACTGCTACAACACAAGGTATATAAATATATATATATATATATATGGTGTGCATGAATGTATGAGTGTAGCGTGCACGCTTAGTATTGAATATTTTTACACACTCATATATGGGTGTGCACGTGTGAGAGAGAGAAAGAATGATAAGTAAAATTACTGTAATGATCTTAGCCTAAACATTTTTCAGATCGTAAATGTATGTCACCCATTATCAGTCGAATAAATCTGTGTTCATTCAGTGAAAGTATACATAAGAACAGGTGTATATAATATATGTATATATATATATATATATATATATATATATATATATATATATATATATATGCATATATATATAGAACACATACGTTAGTTTAAAGAAGCCTTAAAATTACTATTAAACCTTACCAGGTAAACTGGTCGTTGAAAGTTTAGTTACAAATAAAACATATCATGATAATAACATAGAAGTCGTATCAAATACAGACACACTGGTACACGCAACAAATAAGGATAAAATTGCATTCGCCAAACGCATCTTCGCATAACATGCGTATAAATAAATAATCGCCTATAAAGAATAAACGTCCGTTTTCCATAGTCAAAACCGGAATAACAACACATCTATCTGGTGATATTTATAATTCGGTCATCATTTCACGTCTACAACTATTTTACGATAACATTTGAAATAATGTTAGTAATAATACAACTGATAATGATGATAACAATATAAATGATGATAATGAAAAAATAATAGTATTCATAGTTGTTACATACCTTTTATATGTGAACGGCTATTTAACAAATAATAAGATCATAGTCATAGATCGTATATTAATAATAGAATAAACTTTATAGTTAATAAAAAAAGCTCTGGCATGAGTTATATAATCGTAGATATTTATCCAAAACCAAAATACATACTATATCTACGAAAATTGGTTAATTAAAAATAATCGCCATTTAAATATTAATCGGAGATTTTAATATTCGAATCTCTTCGTTAGAAAATAAAATCAAATACGATAATAACTCGATGACGTTTTTTGATTTAGTATTTAATAATGGTTTAGCGATCGTAATGATAACGTACCTACTTTTAATAGTCATAGTGGCAATAGTACAATTAATTCATTTGTTTCTTACAGAATTCTAAATATGAAGATACAGTATGCCTCACACAGCACATAGTCTCTTCGCTATTATCGTTAATAATATAAGTCGATGTACTATAAAATTAATCGAATGAAACTATTTCGAGTGATCGATAATACGTCGACTTAACAATTTCATTCGTAGTACCGATGAAATTTAACGATCCTACACTAAGCTCGATGCGAAATATTTTTTTTTTTTTTAAATAAATAAAGATACAATCTTAACCTACTAAGTTAAATAATCATCAACTGTAGCTTAATCTAAAAAAAACGAATTTTATTAGTAAAGCCTATGTGTTTAAAGTCAATGGCCCATCGACCATAACTTTGACATAATCATTTAAGGTATAATTGGTTTTATATAATTATACAATTAGATCCACTGACTGGCGTCGCTTAAGACGCCTAAATATAATTTAAATAAACATCTTACTGAAAAAAATTATTGTCGTAAACACATTATTCAATCCTCTACTGAATCTCAATGATTGGTGAACGTTTAAACTAAACCGGATAACGAGTAAAATAAACCAACTTAAGGGAAAAAGATGCAAAATTAAAGAACTTTCCAGTTTCGATACTTCAGTTTTTAATTATTAAAACCGAAATAAATTATTGGATCGGGTAAATCTTGTAAATTTATTTGTAAGAAGCAAACAAATTTTAATACTCCATATATTAATTATATCAATCAGGTGAAGAAAAGTGTAACTTGTTTCTAGAATACTCCTTCCCAAAATAAAATCTATAATACCATTATCTTAACAAAGTTCAAATTCTTTTCATAAAATGAAAAAAGTAAAGAATTAATTAACAATATTATTAGGAAGCTAAACAATAGAAGCGCTCTCATGCTCGTCGTATTCTCTCGATTTTTCTGTTATTTACCTGAGATTCAGAATTTGTTCTCTTGTTCCTCTACCCTGAAAAATCCTGCTTGATTCTGCGGTATAGCGGTAATAAATAATTTTTAGTAACACCTTGCTGCATGGGAGATCAGTCGTACGGTATTTTTGGCAATTTTTTGGAGATCATTTCTTATGTAGTGTTCACTCGATCCGAACATCGTGAGACTACGGATCTCGCTCGCATGCACCTTTAATGCGCTTCTATCTTTCGTCAATCTTATTGGTCTGTTTAAGTATCTTTACTTAATTGCTTTATTCTGTACATGTATATCTTTTGTTCATCGGTTTCCTTCTGCCTTCTAGAATCCTTTCCAGAATTAATAATTTTTCCATGATATATATATATATATGTACAGTAGAGGAAATAGCGTAAGTTATTAACAATTAAAATAAAATATCTAAATTTAGACAATCGGGAACGTCGAAAACGACTGACACCCGTTACAAAAAATAAAAGATAATGGAAATGTAAGTAAAACATTTGTTAAACACCGAATTATTCGTTCGAGTGCATAGTATGCGGTACTAAGAATGTACCAGTACCGTCTAAATGTAAATCTAACTTGACGTTTTTATATATTAAAAAAAAAACAACGAATTTTAATGCCTATCCGTTGGAAATTATAAAATTTTTTAAAAAATATATATACATTTTTTAAATATGTTGTTTTGTATAAAAATTGATAACGGAATATATAAATGCACATTTTCCTACTATTTTTATTCGTATTTCGAAAATATTTCGTTTTCGTGATTTTTTTATTATTATTAATCTTTTTTTTTTTCATTTTTATTTAGAAGATTTAATTATTCTCTAGGCGAAAGCAATGCTTACATATATGCAATTTGTGTAGTCAGGTATTTAACATTAGGAATATGCTGCACATGTATTATACGCATGTGGCATTATTTAAATAAAGTTAAAGAATTTCTTTTTTAGTACCATATTTTTTTTTATTGACGATTGTAAATAAATTTTAAATTACAAATGATAATAAAATACTAGAAATTGTTCGTATTAAAGCAAGATTCGGCATATTCTGCCCGCCCGCTCTAAGAACTTTCTAATAACAGTTTCCCTGAGGGTTAATATTTACTTGCGAGTTTATATAGCGAGACTTGTTTCTCTTTAGAATGTCACCTGTTCGTTTTTCCGTTTTAATGGTATTCAGTAAAATAAGCAGCACCGGTGAATTCTTTTTCAAAATAAATAAAACAAATAAAATCGAACAGACTGTAATTGTAAGTAAGTTTTCATTCGGAGAGCGAAATATAATGTCGAAGTCGTATGAACATTTTCTACGCCGGAATTATTGAATCCCACTAACAACTTTATACGTGGCAACGTAATATATGTATATATATATATGTATGTATGTATGTATGTATATATATATACTAGCTATCGTCACATTAATATTATCATTTTTTTTATAGTAGTGATAAATTTATTTATTTAATTTTTTTAGAAGATCCATGCAATTTTTTCCGCTGAATAATAAACAGCTTTTAAAGCTATAGCGGAATGCTTCCGAGCGGTCGCTATTACTTAATTTAGAGTTGTATTATATAAAGAAACTACTTGATCGTTAGGATCCTTTTTATGTTCTTTTTTTAAAAAATCAACTCAAAAACTTAATTTTTATATTTTTTTTTCTTAAAAATAATAAAAAAATAACCATAGCTCAAAAATAATTATTTTTTCTCTTTTATTTATTCCTCCAATTAATATTTACTTTTATAATCATATATATATATATATATATATATATATATATATATATATATATATATATATATATATATAAAGTTTAGATTGTGGAATGTAATGATTTTTATACTTGATTATAAAAAACAGTTAAAATCACTAAACTTTATTTATTAAGCAAAGCTTTTCGGCAACTACGCCATTATTAAGCTATATATAAATAAAATTAAATATATAAAAACATAAAATATTAATTTAAATCTAAGTTCACAATTTTTGCATAATAAATGAATTATAAATACTTAAAACTATCTGACAGTGACTGTGGTAAACAAAACAATCAAATATCAGTAATATAAAATTTACAGAACAGTAGCTAGAAAATAATTATTTTATAAAAATATGTATTTGAACAATGAAAAATATATTTTATGTAATCAAAAATCAATAGCTAGATATAATACAATTTTTTACAATTTTAAAATTAATTCTTCCTCAAAATTTACCATCGAATTTAATAAATTATTTTTATCCCTTTCTTTTATTATTTCCATTTTTTCAAGTAGTTTTCTTTTTTTTTAAATGTTTTTCTGTATGTAAAATTTTATAATTATGATTAATATTATTTATTTTGTGTTTTAATTCTATACAATGTTTTCCAAATAATGATTTTTCATCATTATTTGTATATGAGTTTAAATGTTCTTTAAATCTTATTATGAATTGTCTGCCTGTTTCTCCTATGTATTCTTTTTCACATTGATTACAATTTAATTTATAGACTCCTGAATTTTTTAATATATTTCTATCTTCTATTTTGTTATTACTGATTGATTTTAATTATTTCTTATTGATAACTCGATGTTATATTTGTTAAATATTTTAATTAAAAAAAAAATGGACGAAACAGTCAACTTACTAATATAATATTAGACACCTATAAGCATAGTTATAGTACTGTCGAAAATTTTGGAAGGACACAAACAGCTAACTGGAAAAAAATTACCCGATATCCGATCACCAATTTGTATTTGGGGAAAAAACATTCTAAAGTAAAACAATTATATCGCTTAGCCGATACGTTTATAAATGCTTTAGAGTATAAACAATTTTACAACATTTCTACATGATTCGAAAATAAAAACTATTATATAAAATTCAAAAATAACTACAATATAAATACTACGATTAACGAAGTTCTATTTAAAATATCAAACGATTATTGTCAAGCAAGTTGAGATTTATGCCATCGATACGGGAGATGAGACTAATCCTTTAGTCGGTATACACCGCTGATCTGCCAGCCGGAGAGGATTTTGCACGTTCGATGATGACAGGCTAATTTTTTCAAGGGATAACAGTAGCAATTACCACACGTAAATAAAAACAAGCGACAGAACTATATAGAAAATAGAATGATAAAAATCGAATAGAACTGAAATAAATCGATCATCTTTACACTAAAATATTTAGATGATGTTCTCTAGCGATATTAAGATAATTTCCCTCCAAAAAATGTGTTAAAATATCTCGAATTATATTTCGATACGTGAAATATGCAATAATAAAACCCATTTTAATATATCTAAATTTGAAATGAAAAAATGCAATTTAAAAATAAATTTAAAAAATTATAATAATATGTCATAAATGTAAAAAACATATAAAGTATACGGTGACCCAGAGAAGACAGACGAGTTTGTTGTTTTTTGAAAAGACTACTCGACCAAAATTTTTGAACGAAATTTGATTTAAAAATAGGAAAACGAGAAATTAGCTTACAATCAATTGTCGAACACAATATCGTTCAGATGACAGCCGTTTGCAACAGTACATTCATTCAATCTTTATAAAATTTTCGAATACTTTTTCGAGTATAGGTCGCTGAATTTTTTCAGAAATCCGAGTTTTCAGGTCTTCCAGATCTCGTGGAAATGTTTCGTAAACGCGGCTTTTAAGGTATTTTCACAAAAAAAAAAAGCAAACCGTGTGCTCTTTCTTGTTATAGGATGCTGTGATAACTGAAATTGGACAAAAACGAATCTCTCGTGTATACACTAAACGTGGAGCACGCGGTTTGCGTTGTGGCAGTCTTACCAACTGCGCTATTCGAAAAACAAATCCGTCCGTCTTCTCCCGGTTACCTTATATAAATCCTAATTATTATTATTATTTTTTTTTAATATTACAAAAGGAAAACAAATTAATTAAAACAAGAGTAAATAAAAGTTTTTAATTGCTCGTTGTCTGGAATTGTAATTTCCTGTAATACGTGGCACGGCTAGCAATCAGAAGAGCAGGTACTGTGATACGCAAAAAATATCGACAAAAACATAAATATTCTTAAATGCAGATCGACACACGAACGTCGATAACAACTATATACAAGAAGAATATTAAAAGTAATCATATCCTAGATGATATATTTAGACTTAGGCAATGAGTTCAGCGAGCACAAATTATCATTAGCTGAACTAGTTTTGACCTACCTCTCTATTCGTAGTAATTATAAGTGAATATTATATATATTAAATTAATTAATAATTACTAATTATAATAATATTATTAATACGAGTGCGAATAGTAATAATGATAGCAGTATCGATAATAATTAACAATAATGCAAATTATAATATTGTGAATAATAAGTGATGTAAATGATAATGGTAATAATACTAAACGTAATATAACAGAAGAAATAGTGACAGCAACGTTGATAATAGTGAATTTATATAGAAATAAACAGATATATTCACAAAAAATATTTCCGATGATAATTCAATTTCCCATCGTATCGTTCTGAGATCTACTGGTTGTTCTCTAACCTGTGCTGGAGTAGGTCGATGAGTCAGTGGGTATTTATGATTTCTCATAAACCATTTTTGTTTTTGACAATTGTAACTTCATCCCGTTCCTTATATACATACATATATATATATATATATATATATATATATATATATATATATATATATATACATATATATATACTTATCTTTCTTTTTTTATTTATGTGTATATTGTTCTTTCGAAGTCAAACTTCTCCTAGTTTATGAAACAGTATTATTGTTTCGCTTTCTTTCATAATGGAATATCGTTTTTCCGACGAATAATACTTCCGGTTACAACTGATCCAGTCAGGCAGTGCGACCTACGACAGTGTTTCTTCGCCAAATCCCGTGAAAACTGCGAGAGCCTCGCAATTGATGATATCCGTTAAGTTGGACGTTGCTCCGCTGTAGGAAGCTAATAATAACGTTTAATGATGGTAATTGAACCAAGAGAGATTCATTCTTGTCCAAGTCTATTTCTCGTTCCGTTTATCATAGTGGTCGCGTTACAATTATCTCTGTCATTACCGTTCTGTACGACATATACAACTTCTTATCTCCCTGTTTTCTTTTTAATGTTCTACATTTTCCCCCGTTTAAGCGTCGCCAATTGGGTACACGAAATTTATATATATATATATATATAAAGGCGGGCATGAAGTTTGTGTGCATCCATAAATGGGCGTGTTTGTATATGAACACATATATATATATATATATATATATATATATATATATAATGACGGTCCTATCAATTGCAAAGTTGGTAAAGGATTTCGCTTAAGTGATTGCCCTCAATCCAAAGGCGGCGTCCGGTAAAACCACCCAAGTGACATTTTCTGCACGAGGCGAAAAAAAGTAGTTTAGTAATTATTTTCCTAAATTTTGTTTACTATTTACCTGCGCATTAATTTATAGACAAAATTTAGAATATATTTCAGTATTGGTTCTAGTGTCCAACTGTATATATAGATAGGTCTGTGTTAGTTTCAAAGTTGTGATTGAAAATTTATCATATATTGATTATACTAAACAAATCCATCAGTGCTTCCAGGCGAGGCTAACAAATTTAGACATTAATTTACCATCGATTGCTATTGCTAACAATACAAATAAATAATAATAATCCTTTTATTAAACTTATTATCCGAAAAATGTTCTATTCATTTCTCATTCATACGATTTAGCACCTGATCTGATTTTTCAAGTGATTTAGAACCAACTAGTAATCTGCAGGTGGCCTCATCGTATCCGAGTGAGTCGAAAGTTGTTTCATATTTGTATGTCTAAATTCTTCTTATTGTTATTTTTCGTTTATATGCAAACTCATTATCACGTACGGGAAAACTCGCATTCAATTTTCTTCGAATTAGGCGCATACAGACAGTTTTCATTTAAATTTCCGTTTTTAGTGTCATTTTCGAACTGCGAGGAAACGATTATTAGTTCTTATTGAAGTATGTGCGTTACAAGGGCTTTATCGATTTAATTCCAGTTATGCATTTGTAAATAAATATATACTTATACATATACACACACACTTATATATATATATATATATATATATATATATATATATATATATATATACACGTATATAATTACTTGAAAATTATGTAGAATTTCGTTTCATAAATTTCCGAAGTTATCAGCAAAAATACCAGATTTGATAAATACCACGTGGATAGGACTTAATACTTTTTAGGAAACGAATTTTGAATTTAAAAAACAAAACCATTCTTTCATAGATTAAGAAATATTTCCGGAACATCGGATACCATAAATTGAAAGGGTACCCGAGATATACGAGTTTTAATCACATTTATTCAGTAGAAAGCAAATTTTTAAATTTATAACATTCGAATGGTTAATTCGATCAAGCTGGCGCGTATTTCTGACGCTCATTTCAAATAGCGTCGTACGATAAGATGAAACGCATTTAATGACGCATCATATCAAAACTACTATTCTAGACGCACGTTTTAATAAGTACATTATTGTACGCGCGTCTGAATGTGCGTCAATCAAATTATTCGTTCGCTTTGTAACTCGTACTAATTGTTCTACAGTAATGCTGCAGTCTTAATGTGCGCTAAAATTAACGCTCAAGTGACCCTACTCCCCGGTGTACCAGTAACGATACAGTGTATTTTTAATGACGAATAATGATTATAGAGAAAAGCAACAACTTGTGTGATTAATGATAATCCTATTAAAAAACCAATACAGATAGGTTTTCCCGATTTTATTTCTCCCGTGATACACACGTTCCATTACCTTTATCTATAGCGGATCGTTTCGTATTATCGGTTGACGCGCGGTAAACACGTATTGCGATTATAATGAACGCCTATTAAACACGCACCGGTTCTATATATATATCTTCTTAATATTTCAGATAAAAGCTGGTGGTACTCGGCTGAATATATTTAACCGAAATAATTGGAATTTCTTTTTAAACATTAACTTTCGGTATAATGATAAATTTTAACCGGTGTTTAATTTAATATGATTTATGTTAAAACGATAGGCTTTTTTTAAAAATTGATATTTAATAATTCTAATCGATGATTCAATTACGGATAAAGTTTCATTTATGCCTTGTAGAAAGTAAGGACTTGTAATTAATTTACGAATGTATTTATGCACATTTACGATTCAATAACTTTAACACGGCAAGAGAATAATGATTTACGTAAAATGATCGAGTTATTCACGTATAATGTTAATTTTCGGATAGAATACAAAGAGATGTCTAAAAAAATTCGGAGAATTATTAGGAAAATAAAAAGAGAATATTACACAAATTTATTACATGTATGTAAAAATAATCAAAAAAAAATACCGAGTTGTAAAATAAATGACAAGTACATGAAATTACAGAATTAAAGAAGTAATGATTAATAATGATTATCTTGCAATGGAAATGAAACGACAGTTACTAAACTTTTTAATGAATATTTTTAGCTTAGTAAATTCTGATCAGCACAGAATGCTTTTAATTATCGCTTTTGAACTTACTGAGAACCTCGATAAATCATATTTAGGTCATGACAGAATTTTCGATCAGTTTGATGTAAGAACATCAGTTTTTTTTTTCTCGTGAAACCGTTAATGTAATTACTTTGATAAATCGATTAAATCAAGTTACTCTTCAGAAACATTTAAAATAGGAATTATAACTCCTATATTTAAAAGTGGTTCGAAATTCGATATATTTAACTCTACAACTTTTTCAAAAATCTTCGAAAAACGTTTTGGACTATTTTCAGAAAATAAATTTCTTCAGCGGAAATCAATACGAATTTATTTCGAAAGAATTAACGAATGAAGTACCTTTTTCAACGTAATATGCACGTAAGAATAAATAATGAAGGCGGTATATTACTAGTTGCTGTTGATCTTTGTAAAGCTTTACGAATCAATGTAAACATATTGTTACATTAACACGTATATAAATATATAAATGATTTGATTTGATTTAATTATTATCGTTATTAAGTTTTTTTATTTGTAAACATTTTTTTCGTCGATTTTCCTCAAAACTATCTTCACATATATTCTTTCGATATAATGCTTATTTGTTCCTTAAATATATATATAAGTAAACATGTCTACGGAAGACTATAGACACCGACATCAGAACAGGAAGCTTCGTAGGAAAAGAACTGACTTCGGTTGCTATATTTATGGAGGAAATTATTCCTTCTCCAGTTATTTCAAAATGGTCATCATCAATACGTTGTCAGTTTTATTCATTTTGAGAAAGTACTATAACATTACTTTTTTATGGGGTTTTCCGTTCGCTATCGTCCAGCTTGCACATCAATGCACCGAAACATATCTATACATCCATACAACGGCGCACCTACATGGGGTTACCGGACTTAAAGAGGGCTTATAAAAGTATAAAATACATATCAAGAAGGTAACTTGTCAGCTCCAAACAATTTCGCAACGAAAATAATAGTTGAAACAGAAGAGAATATTTGAAAGAGCCCGCTAATCATTAATAAAACATCTTCTCGAAGAGCGTGCAAAATAGCCTAGATTGTAAAAAGTATTGTCAGAAAATATTCCTTACATTCTGTATAACACAAATGCCGCACAAAATATATCGATCACCCCGTCGTACAAGCTGCAATCATTTCTGCCCGACAGATTCTACCAGTTAATGCGATCATATACTTAAGCAACAGACAGTTACAGGTCAACCATGAGGACAATCTATCATATGTACATCCAATTCTGGCTGGAGTCCCATAGCGCAGTGTCCTGGTACCTCTGCTATACTATCTTTATACCAGATTTTGCGGCGATTGAAGCAACGTTTACAAATGATACTGTGATAATCACAAATTCTGAAATCGCCATTACGAAATTGCAGAATAGTATAGATATGGTTCATCAATGGGCACAACAGTGGAAATTAACTCAGATAAGTCATTGCACATCACTTTCTCGAACAGAAAACCACACAACAATCGGATGCTAATGTATAATAAAACGATTTCAAGGAGAAATGAAGAGTGAAATATCTAGGCGTTCAACTAGATTACCGATCGACATGGAGGTCGCATATCGCAAAAGAAAAGAATGGAACTCAACATCCGGACGAAACAACTTTATTGGCTATTAGATTACTACTCCAAACTGGCGTTGTAGAATCGTCTGTTAATATATAAAACTGTACTATGTCCACTATGGTCCTACGCAGCGCAACTCTGAAAAACATCAAACTGATTATCTAGCGTTTGTAGAAAGAGAGCGCTGCGCGTAACCGAACGCCACGGTACGTGTCGAACGAAGGCATACATCGGGATTTGAAAACTGACTTAGTGGATGTAATTACCCGGAAGCTGGCACAAGAATATCAGAATCCAAAATCAGCTGGTAGTCGAAATTTCAAACATAGAATTTTGAGCGGGTGTATCATTGGATACTTCTCCTACACGTGACTTTACGATATCAAATATTATGTATATATTTAATTTACGCACAAAAATATTTCCTGTTCTAAGCATAAATACAATTCTACCGAAAATTTCGATTCATGTATTTGAATACAATCGGAATTTGACTACACGAAAGCGAAATACAGTATGGACACGGGTGTGATTATCAATCGTTCCTGAAGGAATTTTATCAATTATTATATATCTCTATTTTTTAAGCCTAATATTACAGCCGATTTTTGATAGTTCCCTTATTGAAAAGAAAATCAGATGCGAAGATGATTTTATTTTATTATTTTCATTTTTCCTTTAACGAAATTATAAAGTTAGTGCACAAGTACGTACGCGTGATAACGACCGGTCATTTTATACATAAAACTAAAACAAGTTATCATTGGAGACTGTCTCGAATTGTAAGTTAGACAACAACCTTGAGACTGATTACTTAAAGTCGTCGACCAGATCGAATTGAATAATAATATTAGGTTTAGAATAAATGTCTCAACGACTGTTTTTTTTTCCCCTAAGTAATATTGAAAAAAAAAATGATAATAATAAAATTAAAAATACACCGTTATAATACTGAAAGATTTAAAAATTGCCGTCAACGACATAAACGGGTTATATCCAATCAGTTTTCGAAATATGGTCACAACATTAGCTAAATGTTTTTATTTTAAATGGCGATGAGAAAAAATTTATAATCGGAGATAATAAAGATCATAATTGTTCACAGTATTGAGTATTCGTTCTCTGACTCGGTTAGCTATAAATCTTCTAGTTGATAACAATCGTTTAAGCGACATCCCTTACCAAGTTATATACTCACATATATATATATAAAAATTCATGTTTTTAAACAAAAATTGATATTCACAGATTTTTAAAATTTTAGATTACTGCTACATTCTGAGAAAATGAATTAGTTATTATAACATTTGACAATCTTTCAAGAAGTCACTAAACCTCAATAACTGGTCAAAAAAAAATGTTTATCCTTTTCACACCCATTAAAACTAGACAAGTGCATTTTTACCGTATTCGCCATTGTGCTCATCAGCTTAATATTATCTTGGATAATAAAATATTACATTCTACGTCATCCACCAAAAATTTAATCTTGATATTGGACGAAAAATTAAACCTTGAAAATTGCATATTCTCGACGATTAAACCTTCTCAGGAAGATATTACACATAACATGTAGTGCAGACAAAACATCACTTTTCAGAATGCATCGTTCACTAATGAAATCTAAATGCGATTATGGCTTAAAAGTGTCAGCTAAACAATTACTACTAACACTATTAAACCTAATTTACCACTGAGCCCTGAGGTTAGTTTTAGGCGATATTCGGTCGACACCCGTAAACAATCTGTTTTATGAAGCAGAAGAATATCCCCCAGACCTATGACAATTCTATTACTCCTAAAATTCTCCATTCATATTTATACAACCCCTAACCCGCCCATGTACTCAAATTCTCTACCTTCTGATCCCACTCGACCACATTCAAAATCTATACTCCATTATCCAACCTAGACAATAAAATATGTACTTCTTTACCTATTTTCTGCAGCAACAGCCTTTTCCCAATACCGCCGGTCTCGCCGCATCCTATATTTTTTGACACCCTCTTGGAACTATGTTGTCCTACTTCTCAAAAGTCATTTATATTACTTTGAAGAATTAATGAAAAAATAAAATCATTACGATATTCTACACACGGACGGTATCAAACGAGACAACTATTGCGATTGTGCAGTTTTCAAATAATATTATTCGTTTCCCGGTCCCTCAAAACTTCAGCTTGTACGCAATTTAAATTGTTGTCGATTTGGTTATTGGAGAACTAAACATTAATGTTATTATCTGCGCCGATTTCATTAGCTCCGTTAGAAATCTTTAAAACAAACGTCCTTTAGGGAAATCCATATTAGTCAATGCATCAGAATTTTCGGGAAAAATGATTCTCCTCTGGATTCCGGGACGTAACGACGTGGGCTCTAATGACATTGCGCGTGCAGATGCAGCGGCAAAATAAGCGTGTCTAATATTGCCTATTTCGGCTATACTAATTGCAATAAAGGACTTCCTTCACAGCGTACGATCTAAATTGTCCGACAGAGCAAACGAAATATTCTCGAATCTGCAATAATACAACATCAACTGGATAAAGTCGACCGCATGTCATAACTCAAACAGAAGAAACTAAGTGGTCCTGTGCCGTGTCGAAATGTACTGCATGCGTCGTTCATTTAACTATTCCTGACTTGCAACTCCTCCGCCCGCTCTATTCATCCGAACGTACAATCGCAAACCTTCCAAATAATTTCTCAAATATTTTACCACATTCTCCACCATTCGAACTAGATTCCTTGCTTTCCTCAATTTATCCTACTCGTTAATGTAAATTCTGCGCGGTTACCGACGAAAAAGAAGAATAAAATGAAAAACTTTGTATAATTGTAATTTTATGAAAAATTGATAATTCTGTCGACTGCGTAGAAGATTAAATAAGTTTTTCTTTGATAAAATTATTAAAATTATTAGCACTTAAATCTCTCCGAATGTTCGAATTACTATACAATTTTTATTTTTTGAACCGGATGAGCAACTCGCCGTTATTTTATCGCACACTATCCAAATTATGGTGAAGATAGACTGTTCGGACGTCCTAGATTATTCCGGTTTAAAGTTTTATAAATAATAATAATAATGAAAAAAAAAAACTAAAAAAAACAAACGGATCCAATTTATGGAGAATACGGATAAATGTGCATGTATGCACATAAACACACATTGCGCTTTCATATATTTAGTAATAACTCATATATATATATATATATATATATATATATATATATATATATATATATATATATATATATATACTTGATTACTAAAAATAGTTAAAATCACTAAATTTATTTTTAATTATGCGAAGCTTTTCGGCAATTACGCCATTGTCAAGCTATATACAGTTAAAATTAATTAATATAAAATCATAACATATTAATTTAAAACTAAGTTTACAATTTTACACAAAATGAATTATGAATACTTTAGACTATCTGACCCTGACTGTGGTACACAACACAATCAATTGTCAGTAATATAAAATTACAGAACAGTAGCTAGAGAATAATTATTTTATAAAAATATGTGTTTGAACAATGAAAAATATATATTTATGTGATTAAAAACTTAATAGTTAGGAATAATATTTTTACAATACACTTTTTAAAATTAATTCTTCCTCAAACTTTACCATTGAATTTAATAAATTATTTTTATCCCTTTCTTTTATTATTTCCATTTTTTCGAGTAGTTTTCTTTTTTTAAAATGTTTTTCTGTATGTAGAATTTTATAATTTTGATTAATATTATTTATTTTGTGTTTTAATTCTATACAATGTTTTCCAAATAATGATTTTTCATCATTATTTGTGTATGAGTTTAAATGTTCTTTAAATCTTGTTATGAATTGTCTGCCTGTTTCTCCTATGTATTCTTTTTCACATTGGTTACAATTTAATTTATAGACTCCTGAATTTTTTAATATATTTTTATCTTCTATTTTGTTATTATTTATTGATTTTAATAATGTATTATTATTTCTTATTGCTAAATCAATGTTGTATTTGTTAAATATTTTAATTATTTTATATGTATGACTGCCTACATAATTTATTGAACCTAAATACTTCTTTTTTTCTTTTTCTATATTTATATTAACTTTAGTTTTGTTCCATATTTGATCAACTGTAGTAGGGTTATATTTGTTTCTTATTGCTATTTGTTTTATAATGTTTTTTTCCTTATTCAATTTATCCTTGTCTGTTAAAATTGATTTTGCTCTATTAATAAGACTTCTTAAACTTGCTAATTTCTGCATTTTTGGGTGAAATGAATCTTTTGGTATTAATGTATCTGTTTGTGTAGGCTTTCTGTATATATCTATATCAATATTTTGATTAATAATGTTGATTTTTAAATCTAGAAAATTTATTATTTTACCTCCTATTTCTAATGTAAATTGTATGTTTTTATTATAATTGTTTAAATTGGATACAAAACTATTCAACTTATGATCATTATCATCATTATTACTCCATATTATTAAAATATCATCAACATATCTTTTCCATAATTTAACATTATTTTTAAATATATTATTATTTTTAATGTTATTTTCTAATTTGTTCATATAAATATCAGCTAGAATGGGTGATAAAGGAGATCCCATAATTAAACCACTATTCTGTTTATAATATTTATTTTGAAACTGGAAATAATTTTGATTTAGTACTGTCTCCAATATTCTTATATAATGATCCTTATGAATATTATGATTTAAATTGTTATTCTTAATATATTCTATTACTTTGTCTGTAGGAATGTTGTTATACATGTTAACTACATCTAATGATATTAGTATATCATTGTTCTGAATCTTTATTTCTTTTAGACAATTTATTAATTCTATATTATTTTTTATACTAAATTTTTCTTCAAATTCATAATTTTCTTTTAAAAAATTTGCTATATTTCTTGAAATTTTATAAGCTGGTGTATTTATACAGTTTACTAATGGTCTAATTGGTTTATTTTCTTTGTGTAACTTTATTAGGCCTGTTAAAATTGGTGCTTCTGGATTCATTTCAGTTAGATTTTTGTGGAATAATTGCATACTTGCATTATTATTATGATAATTTGTTTAGTTAATATTAGATTCTAATTGATTGATGGATTTTAATTCTTTTTTGATAATTTCATTAAATCTAATTGTTGGATTTTTTATTTTCTTTAAATTATTATTATTTATGAAGTTATACATTTTTTCCAAATATTCATCTTTATTTATGATTATAACTGTGTTACCTTTGTCAGCTTTGCATATCATTAAATTATTATTTTTTTTTTTTTTTTTTTTTTTTAATTTTTGTTTTAATTCTATTATATCTTTTTTATTTTTGTTCTTATTATTTGTTTCTTTTTTAGTATTTGTTTGTTTTAATTTTATTAAGGCATTACTTATTTCTACTCTCAAATTATTTTTTACTACTTGATCAGTGTTTTGGATTATATTCTCACAATTTATAGCTAATTTCTCAATACTTTTTTGGTTTAAATGATTATTGTTATTTATATATTTTAATCCTTTGTTAAGTAACTTTTTATTATTTTCTGTTAAACTTACACTTGATAAATTAACTACTCTATCTGCAAAATTGTGATAATTATTTTTGATTTTAGGATTTTGGTGTTTTCTAGCTGATATTTATATGAACAAATTAGAAAATAACATTAAAAATAATAATATATTTAAAAATAATGTTAAATTATGGAAAAGATATGTTGATGATATTTTAATAATATGGAGTAATAATGATGATAATGATCATAAGTTGAATAGTTTTGTATCCAATTTAAACAATTATAATAAAAACATACAATTTACATTAGAAATAGGAGGTAAAATAATAAATTTTCTAGATTTAAAAATCAACATTATTAATCAAAATATTGATATAGATATATACAGAAAGCCTACACAAACAGATACATTAATACCAAAAGATTCATTTCACCCAAAAATGCAGAAATTAGCAAGTTTAAGAAGTCTTATTAATAGAGCAAAATCAATTTTAACAGACAAGGATAAATTGAATAAGGAAAAAAACATTATAAAACAAATAGCAATAAGAAACAAATATAACCCTACTACAGTTGATCAAATATGGAACAAAACTAAAGTTAATATAAATATAGAAAAAGAAAAAAAGAAGTATTTAGGTTCAATAAATTATGTAGGCAGTCATACATATAAAATAATTAAAATATTTAACAAATACAACATTGATTTAGCAATAAGAAATAATAATACATTATTAAAATCAATAAATAATAACAAAATAGAAGATAAAAATATATTAAAAAATTCAGGAGTCTATAAATTAAATTGTAACCAATGTGAAAAAGAATACATAGGAGAAACAGGCAGACAATTCATAACAAGATTTAAAGAACATTTAAACTCATACACAAATAATGATGAAAAATCATTATTTGGAAAACATTGTATAGAATTAAAACACAAAATAAATAATATTAATCAAAATTATAAAATTCTACATACAGAAAAACATTTTAAAAAAAGAAAACTACTCGAAAAAATGGAAATAATAAAAGAAAGGGATAAAAATAATTTATTAAATTCAATGGTAAAGTTTGAGGAAGAATTAATTTTAAAAAGTGTATTGTAAAAATATTATTCCTAACTATTAAGTTTTTAATCACATAAATATATATTTTTCATTGTTCAAACACATATTTTTATAAAATAATTATTCTCTAGCTACTGTTCTGTAATTTTATATTACTGACAATTGATTGTGTTGTGTACCACAGTCAGGGTCAGATAGTCTAAAGTATTCATAATTCATTTTGTGTAAAATTGTAAACTTAGTTTTAAATTAATATGTTATGATTTTATATTAATTAATTTTAACTGTATATAGCTTGACAATGGCGTAATTGCCGAAAAGCTTCGCATAATTAAAAATAAATTTAGTGATTTTAACTATTTTTAGTAATCAAGTATAAATAAAAATCACTACATTCCACAATCAATAACTTTATATATATATATATATATATATATATATATGCATATTTACAGTTCGTCTTTATTCATTTATTTGCAATAACTATCGCATTAGGTGATATGCAACTATCGTCGCCGCACACACACACTCACAAGTATATATATATATAAAAACATAAATAATAAAAGGTAACAATTAAACGGTGAGGGAATCCCGTAATTACAAAGTAAAATGATGCGCGCCCACATTTATAAAGAATTTCATTAACTACGTTTTCAACACACCCACGTGTCGTTCCAATTAAGTATCTTCACATAAAACTTAGTCACCTTTAAAGAATCTTGGCGATGAGTCGACTACAATAATTAAAAATTAAATCGGCTTATCCATTGATGAAGAATAGCGAATTGTTATGCTAGCAGCATCACTTTTGACACGGTGAAATAATTAAAATAAATTTTCGTAAATCGACTTTTTTTTCACATCTTCTATAATGCAATCCAGCTAAACTAGCTCGAGAAAAACCATTTCAGGGGTAAAAGGTAATAGTTTTATCGCATATTATTACGAAGTCTAATTTAATTCGCTTATTTAAATGAAATTCAGCTGACAAAGTAATACAACAATTTTATTACAATTCAAACATATATTCTTAGAAAATCGGCATAATTCACGATTCTGTTAACGATATAATGTTCTTAAAATAATCACGGCTTCGTAAATATTATCCATACGAGAAACTAATGACAGTGTTAACGAAATATATATATATATAAATATCATCGATAGATGTGTAAATAGAGGGCGGTGGGTACACCATTAGCCACTTCCTGACAACTGGTTATTCCATTTCCTTTAACTATATTTTCTAATATCCTCAGATTCGGCTTGTTCGTTATCCGAAGATAATGAGTACATATACGGTAAAGCTCAAAAAATCGTATATACGGTATTACTTGTGAACAATAAGGCAGTGAAGTATTCATTCGTTAATTATTTCGTACATAAAACGACGAGTATCAATAAAGCCTAAGCCACTAAATTACAAAGTTGACGTAATTATAAAATAAATATTAAAAATTATTCATCAGCCGCAGAAAAAATTACGAATAGAACTGCGCCATACAATAAAGTAAGTTGTAAAATCTCTCACTGGCGATAATATTAAATATCTAAATAGTAATACCATACAAAATTATTAATTAAATAACAGGAATTGAATAAACAAAGTAAACAACGCTTAAGACGACGATGTTTGTTTATTAAGGAACGAGTGAATATCTGGAAGGTTTAATCGTCTACGCATCTGTTGATTTTTCCTAGGAGCATTCGATATAATTTTGCAACACAATTTTTATATCAAATCAATGTACGAATTCAGAGGAATAAGACAAGTCTTATCAGTCCCTTATTATTATATAGACGCTATCTTGAAAGTTGAACTATGGAACAAAGAAAACATTCTATCGGTAAAATTTTATTTATTTTGTTTTTAAATATTATGTAAATCTCCATATGCCGTTTGTAACTACCAGGGTTATTTATTACAGCATAAGGAGACACGTGTCTAGTTTATATGTACGCTAGGAGTCGACTTTCATTCTGTGTAAAGGGCCCTGTATTTTGTGTTTTAACCTATGTGGTGTGTTTGGCAGTTGTAGATTAAGTGTGTGACTGTTGGTTCTGTTAAATGCCCACACAGGGGGAAGTTTGTTGGTGGAGGGCTTTTATATTAGTTGTAGAGAGGAGAGGGAGTATGTTATAACCAATGATTTTCGACGTTGAAGTAAAGCTGATCTGATGTACTGAATACAGCACATAATTCCATATAGCTCTGCATCCAGAGAAGTGCAGCCACCGTTTAGTCGGATTGAGTGTAGTGTATTATCGATTGCTGGCGAATTGTCACCGGCCGCTGTAGATTTTGCTCTGTCTGTGAATGCGTTTGTGTGTAGTCATCGTATTTTTGAAGGGTAACTAGTACCATTTCTTTTATATTTGTAAAGTGTGTAGATTTATTGCGTTGTGTGAGAGATAAATCTATTTTTATTTCGGAGGGGTCCTAAGGAGGTGTCATTATATTGTAATTCAATGTTGTTTTTGGAATGAATCTTATGTAATATATTGATAGTACGCTAAGTAGCTTTGGTATAAGGTCATTTGGAAAATGGGGGTTAGGGGAGGTACATTCTTTGGTATGTGCAAGTGTTTTATTGTAGCTAAGCAGACGGCTTAAATAGAGGTAAGTATAGTATTTTCGGTAGTATATAAGTGGAAAGGATCCTGCTAATGCACAAAAGCTCTTTGATGGTGATGAGGGATGTATTGCAAGGATGTATCGAAATCCAGCATCATGACTGAATGCTCTTAATATAGATTTACCGGCTGTTGAGTATACCTGACACTAATAGTTGATTCGTGATAGGATTATAGATTTATCGGTGAATTGAATAATAGTAAATACGATAAATAATAACGTCTCAGAATGCGAATAATCAACGAAAATAATGAATCTAAAATGAACGTAAATTATAAAATGAAACGACCGCGATTAGAAATTTACTTACATAAACCAATTAGTTATATAAATAATATTATTTACGGTATTAACGTCGCGATATAAATTTTAATTTATATACGAGGCATAATAATTATTAGGGGAATTACACGTAGAATGGCGGAAAGAATGAAGAAAATTAAGAAATTAAAATTTCCGAACCGACGACTGAGCTGTATTTCTAAAGAGAGAGCCCCAAAAAGTATAGTGTTCAGATTAGATTATGTTAAAAATTACTGACAAGGGAGTATTTAAAAATTATTAAACTGTTCAGTCGATGATAAATATCGATAGTTTGATATCACTCGCCCTCTTCTTATCCTATAGGTCAACATATATTCCTCCTCCATCGCCTTAATATTCAACAATATGAATTACCACGTCCGGGATTCGATTTATACTTGTCATATCTTCGATCCAGCATCTCAAAGGTAACAACGAGTAGGCTAGTAGATGCTCCGAATCTTTCGTCACATCTTTAATTTTCCTTAGATTCGTGTTCGTTATTTCTTGTCTTAGTTTTTATTCTATTGAAGGTTTTTCATACTGGCCATGGCCATTTATTACCGGAAGGTAAAGTGTTCGATCGCATAGTTGCAATCGATAGTCTTCTCTTCTATAATTCATCCGAGTAACTTCGGATGTTTGTGTCGAATAACCATTTTAAAAAAATATTCCTAGACTTCAGTCGATTTATTGCTGCATCTTTCGCACATAACGAATGTCTTACGTTCTGATCTTTGTTTAGTTTTTTTTTCATCACTTCCCGCCTTTCCTATATTGTAGATAGCATCATGTAATTATTCGATTGGTTTCATGTAGACTAGAGACATACACAATGAATATATATAATAGCTATAATTTAATTTTATATTTTTTTCGTAATTCAAGATTATTGAAATATTTGACGGATTTATTGAATCTGGTTAAAAGACATATGCATATATATCTATCAGCGTGTATATATATATATATATATATATATATATATATATATATATATATATATATATAGCCATGTTTAAATAGGCGTTTATTTCGGAGGTGTATAATGTGTATGTGCTTATGGTGAAAGCTTTTCGAATAAAATGAATATATGCGTTTGAATAAACAATTTGTACAAATGTGACTTATGGCGGTTCCGAGGTTTTTTCTATTACCGTTGATTTGAAAGTGAAAAAACGGGCTCAGTTTTATATGTAAATAAAGATGAGTTGATGGACGCGATTCAAACCATTTATAAAACGACGCAAGCGTGGTGAAGCAGTCGTTGTTCGTTATATCAGTGTGAAAGCAGACATATCCGTAGGATACGAGCTGCTACTGCAATACCAATATAGTTTGTTTAAACGTTCATTTCTTTTTAAGTAATTACAATGTTATTTTATATTGGAATTTATTTTATTGTACATGTCATTTTAAGTTGAAAGGAATAAGGCACCAAAATAATAATAATAATTATAATTATTATTATTATTATTATAAAGAAAGTAAATTTTCAACATTCTTTAGGTTACACTAGAAAATAAACATTTTTCCTGATGTGTAGCTCCGAAATCTACTTTAAAAATTCCTCCCTCTCTAACCAACTCTGTATTTCTAAATTATATATATATATATATATATATATACAAGCTTACATATGCTTTAAAATTAAACAAAGCTACAAAGAAACATATAATTAATATTTACGTGACATGTATATTTCTTTATTAATATTTTAACACGAAGGTAACACCGGCATATTTGGCGCCAGATATAAAGGTGTTATTTTTAAAATATACATAGCGTCGTTTTTTTATTTATTTTAATTATTTTACAAAGATAATGAACAGAACTTCAATGTTTATATATATATATATATATATATATATATATATATATATATATATATACATATATATATATATATAAATTACTACGAAACTAACAAACGTGCAAAAAAACTATAGTGTACGAAAGGAAGAGAAGCTACAGAACATTAATATTCTGGATCGCTTGTACGGTTATGAATCATGAGTAACAAATAAGTCGTCGCTAGAGAAATTAGAAGGAATAAAATTGGACACTTTAAGAAGAATATTAAGAATTCCACGAACGAATATTCCCCGATACTTCTGGTACTGAATATTCCGCTCAACCAAAGAATACTCATCGGAGAATGGAAAATTTCTTTTTTATTTGGACGTAAGAGTAGTCGTGCCAATAATATCGAAAAGTCGGTAATCGCGCGAAAATTCGAGACGTACCAGTACGATTCGTTGATCAAATGGAAAGAATAACGTGTGCAAAAATTCCAAAAACTCGCGCATTAGATCGAGAACAGAGAAGAGCAAATTTTCCGCGGTACAGTAAAATTGGTCACGATCCTCGAATATTTGTACCTATATTTTTCCAGTTAACGAAGTTGGGTAATTTTTTTTTTAACACTTATCTAAAGTAAGAATTTAAACAGCCCGATTTTCATTTAACATCGGAAAAACGGTTGATACTGAAACGATCAAGACATTCAACCGAATCATGTCGGAGGATAGATAATCTGTTTCAACAAATACACGATGCCCACGTCGATAATAATACCCATAGGTGTAAGAAAGGAACATTTTCTGACAATTACTAGTAGATTTCTTTGATTTATCAAGACAGAAAAATTATGTGATACAACATAGATCAGCAAGGTACAGGTTAGTAGGAGCCTGTTGATAAACGAAAGAAAGAACGACCAGTAATAAGGATATCCGCCGGATTAAATTTGAAACCGGTAGATATTAGGTCAGTAGTCAGTACACTTAATCGATACACAGATGCATGGAAAAGTGTAATAGTCACACTTAATTTAGGTGTACAGTATCACAAAAATTGGCAAAGTATTAACCCGAATTATAAAAACAGAAATAAAACATTTTAAAACTACTCGAAAAAATGGAAATAACAGAAGAAAAATATAAAAACAATTTCAAAAATTCGATGATTAAGAAATATTGTTATAAAATTAATCACTTTTTTTGTTTGACATAAATTTTTTATTTTTTCGGCTATTTAGTGTAATTGTTTACGGTGAATTGTATATATATATTTTTTCTTTGTCGTAATATTGTACATCTAAATTGTTTTCTTACACTTTATTTAATTTTTTTTTTCTTGTTTTATATTTTTCATAAATTGCATATATTTTTATATTTTATTATTTTACGTCCGCTTAATAATGGCTTATGGCTGAAAAACTTTATAAAAACTTAGCGATTTTAACTACACTTTATCGTTTATTCTTTAAAAATTACAATACACACTGTCAAATTTATATAATGCATATATATACCTTATTAGAAATATGATGGGATATCCAATGCGGAAGTTTTCAGTAGAGTGAAAGAAGAAAAAAATATCACTCTTGAAAACTTCGAGGAAAATAAGGCTAAAATGGATAGGTTACGTGTTAAGACATAATAGCCTACTAAAATACATTATTATTATTTTAAATATGTCGTTATGTACGATCTTAATACTACTATTAAATAAGTACATATGTTAGTAACAAAGAAAAATATAAGTGAACATGTGTGGGATTATACACCAGCGTGTAGAACTCCTTGAATTACTAAATTAGTAGCGCTGTTACTAGACAAGATCACTTGGATCGTGACGTTTAAGTCGTCTGACATTCATTTTTTGGTATCTAAAACTTGACGAACTTCCGCATTTACACGTTTCAACAGTCGCTTTTCATGTGCTCTGCAGCAAACTCTTGTATAACATCACCGACAAACTTCATATTTGTAAATCGCGATGTATGTCTTCATTTCGCGAATACCGGTAAGCATCCACAATTGCACGTAAAATGATGTTCTGCCGCTTCTGTACAAGATTAGACTTGGCAGCGCGTCCCCACAATGAAAGCCAATACGTCCATATAGGCTTTATAATCTGATTATAGAGCAATAGTTTGCATTGTACATCCAATACAGAGCGCCTACCGATGAGCCAGTACAATGATTTGTAACACTTTTATAGAAAGAAAAATACCCATGCACAGACGAAAAGGAAAACCAAGGTACACAGTGGTAAATACAATAAAAAAAAAACAAAAAATGTGGAGTACTTGGACTTATAGGGGCGTACTAGTCAGACGGCTGAAACACCCATTGTTGATATATATATACATTTATATGTAATGTGTGTGTCTGTTTAATTGCAATTATTATTCAAATCGAAATTTTCTATTCGTCATATTTCATTAGTAATTCGACTTGATAAGTAATTAAACTTTAATCGGTTTCGAAGGAGAGGTAACTTAAATAGCAAGTTTTATTACATATATATAGTTATCGTCGAATTAATCAGAACTTCCAATTAACCACGCTCGCTAAATGTCCATTAATCGACTAAAAATTTGAAAAATATTTGCCGTCATTTAGTGATTTTTTATTCACCTTATTCAGACGACACAGATTTTAGTTCGCTACTTTTAATTACGATTTTATTTTGATATTTCGGATGATATCTATTTATTCCACGTTTACAGCTTAGGTAAAAAAATAAACCCAGTTTACGAAAAATGCGAATCTGTCATTACGATATAATCGCAATCTTATCGATTTATTAAAAAAATTTTCGATTACTTTTAACTTCTAAGAGATTTGGGTGATTTTTTATAAATACGTTATTACGTTATTTCCGGCGGTGATTACAATATATAAAAAATAATAATAAATAATTTTAATCTTTCGGTTATTTATCCTTAAATAAATTACATTCGACACAAAGCTCGGTTATTTCCGGTCTTTGTAAGAATGCACGTCCCTCGCAATATAAAGAATTTTACAAAACTTTATATATGGATACATAATCATATACACATACATTCACACTCGTATATATATATATATATACATTATATACATATACATAGTTATTATTTCGGAATATGCATGTAATGTTGAAAAATATAAAAAATATTTGTAATGAAATTGGAAAATACTAAAAATAAAGAAATAAAATCAAACTGATGGAATCCCGTCATAGTCAAAATCAAAAAATTTATGATCCTATGTATTAGGGGAAAAATCATCAGTATAATAATCCGAATGAAATATAGAAGACAACGGAAAAACGACGATTCAACGGAACAAATAATAAATATGAACACCATTATACATGACATACACACATATATACGCAACATATATATATATATATATAATGCATACTCATGTAACATACACACATACACACATATATATATATATATAAATAAAATACACATATCCCTACGTACACACATATATATATATAAATATTATATATAATCATCATTAATATATACACATGAATACATACATATATATATATATATGTATATATATATATATATATATATATATAAAAAATACACGCGAACACGCACATTCTCCTATGTTCAGAATTATCAAAGCGCAACCCAGTTAACCAAACGACGATGCGTCATATTAGCAAAACAAAGCTTTCTTCTAACTGGAATTATTTCACCGAAATTTTCTTATATTCCTTAATTTCTTTATATTACTTCCTTATTATTCTGCGTTATCACAGGCGCACACAAACATATATATTATTTAATTATTGTTTACAATTGCAAAGCCCCAATTAGCCACTTACGTTAAAAGCAGTACAAGTGTTAATTACATTTCGGGATAATTGCGATATTGAGTAATGATTTTATCTATATTTACAACCTATTGTACGCAAGTTTTATTGAACCTAAACAACATCTAAGACTGTTTCATAAAAGGCGTTTATAAAAAAAAAAACAAACAAACTAGATAGTTAAGTTCTCGAAATAATTCCGTTTGAAAGGATGTTATCCTCATCGACAATTTAATTCAAGTTTTGCGGGTGATTATCCGTATATAAGTTATTTATTTATGTATACGAGCAAAAAGAATATATCTATATATATATCAATTTAATACATAAATGTATGTGTGCGCGAATTATAAAGACGTTCATAAAATGATAACAAAAAATTTAAATTTTCACTAAAATACGTACATACACAAACACAGATAACTTAAATTCGAATGTAAATGGCATTTAAGGAAATGTTTGTTATCACCAGAAAAATTCGCAAGAAACACAACACACACATATATATATATATATATACACACGAAAATATTACGTTACGCAACTTATACACAAGGTATTCACTCGTGAAAAACGACATAAATGTTATAAAAAAACCTACAAAAAAATGACGACACTTGCGCAATATTATAAATAAAATTGATGAAAACAAAATAGTAATATAATAAAAGTGTAAAAAATTGTATCCATCAGAGAATAAAATCAAATACGTTATAATATTAATAATATCGGTTTGTCGTTCTACAGATCTTGTTTAGGAATTATAAATTCTAGATGATTTTGACGTCCAATATTTTACTTTCTCTTTATTTATTTTTTTTTGTCAATCATGAGTCTGTCTGCTTTATTATCTCCAAATGTAACAAACTGTAGCTTAATGTAATAAAATATAATTCTATTAGTTAAGGCAATGGGTTTAAACCGATCGACCATAACTTTTGACATATTCTTTTACTGTACACGTGGATTTACATAATTATATAACTAGATCTGCTGGATGGTGTCGCTTGAGACGCCTGACGTCTTCTCTGGTATCGAGTAATTGGATTGCTTCCACGTTGACGTGTTGCTGCAGCTGCTTTTTATGAGCAGTTGCGTATCTTCCAATCTCGTTTACGAATGGAATTCGTAGATTTCGGTGCACATCGTCATTACTAGAATAGCGGTACGTATCGATTATTGCTCTTAGTATTATATTTTGTCCGTCCTGAATCTTTGCTCTGTTAGACTTACTGGCACAGCCTCATAAGTGCAGATCACAGGTCCATATTGGTTTTGTAATCTACCGATCCAGTAGGTCAGCTTTGATGCTTATTTAACTTAGTAAGTTAAGATTGTATCTTTATTTATATATATAAAAAAAAATATATCTTCGAATCTGTATATTTGTATATAATTTGTTTTTTCTACGTTTATTCGAATACCCACCTGTTTCTTTATCGCTTTATTGTACACGTCGCTAACTAGTTCCTTTAGTCCCTCTCGGGAGTTAGCTACGAGGACAGTATCGTCATCGAACACGATGTTATTTATCAACAACCCATTGATCCGTACGTTTTCTTTTAATTCAGCTATGGCTAGTTGGAGTATCTTTTCCGAGTATGTATTAAAAAAAAAACCACGGGTGGTGGTGATGATGATATCGTATGTCTTCGGGTAGCTTAGATATCCACGTCCAGATTTCGTAGCCATATTATTGCCGCGTCTGATACTGCTCGAATATCCTTCCAAACGCCCTTAAGGTCTCTAGGGCTCTACGTGGGCATACGTTGAGAATGTGATCCATTGTCCCGTATCACGTTCTCGTCGTGCGCCTGGTAACGTTGGCTGTATAAACAATGGCTAAGAATACGGAAAACAATCGGCGAACTGTGCTGTGCACTTCACGCCACATGGGTAGCAATATGTCAAACAACGGGTGATAAGATGCAACCTCGTCTTACATTAATCCAATATTTATTTTTATATTTTGTTTATTCTGTTACTACCTGTAATCTAAACTTCTGATATTAGTAGAGGTTCCAAATGCATATCAAGTCCTTTTTCATATATTAAGGTATTCCATAATATGCTTAGCACGTTAGTGTGCTCAACTTTAACGAACGCCTATTCAAAATCTACAAAACAAAGTCATGTTTCGATTTTGGTCTTAACATTTTTTCGCCAGAATCTATATACCTAATATTGTTTTCCGTGTGGTCATACTATTAGCAAATTTAAATTAGGTTCCCTCTGTATGATTTGTTCATTTTACGATAAATTCAGTACTCATTATTAGTCGAAAAGTTTCTTACGTAGATTAAAGGTTCCATGTTTCCTTTCTAATTCTTCCAGTTCCCTAAATTTCACATTTAACCACAATCTCTTATTTTGTCGTATTTTTCCTCTTATTATATTCAACAATATCGATTTTTTTTTTTAAAGGAAATATATATGATTGCATAAATTATAGAATAATTTCGCTGTTATTCCCGGATTTAACGATTTTATTGAACATTTTTAAAAACTCAGTAAAAGGGGAAATTGAAGAAAATCTCGCAGAAGATTAATGTAGATTTAGAAAGCGAAAAGGAACCAGATGAACAATAATAGCCTTTAAACTGTAACTGAAAGTCTACATGTAAAGATATATATGTAGTTTTCACAGATATAGATTAAAACCCTTCGACAACGTCATTTGGAAAATATTGTTTAAAACGTTAAAAGAAAAGAATATAGACTACAAAGATAGAAGATGCTAAATTTAAGTCGCAAATAACGGTAATAGATACTGATGAATACAAATTAAATACTAAATATTTCGCCGTGTTTATTTAATATAACGAACTATAAATCAAAAGAAATCAAAATAAACACAACACAAATTCATTACATACCTTCGCTGATGGTACCGATCTATTAGCGGAATCAAAAAAAAATATATAAATCAAATATTATTACCTTCGTCAAAATAATTAGACAAATTAAACATAAATATTAACAAAAAAAAAAACGGGAAAATAATAAAGTGTTCAGCATCACAATGACAAAAAAGCAAATAAACATAAAATATAAGATATTTCTTTGGAACGAGTAACAGAAATATTATATTTAGGAAGCATATTAACGGAACATAATAAGAACTGGTGTTATAAGATAGGACGAGCGAAATACGTATTTAACAACAAAAAGTCAATAATAATAAAAACAAAAAGATTTAGTAAAGTCATATGTTCGGAGTGTACTGAATTATGGTTGTGAAAACTATAACCTTACAGCGCTGGAAAAAAATAAACTCAGTTCACGAAAGATGTGAATCTGACATCGAATGAGAAAAACATCACGGATTGGAAAAGAAAACGAACGATACCAGACGAAATACAGGAAAAAAATAATAACTCATATTGAATAATGTAAAATAAAACTTTCAGGACACATATTGAGAAGTAACAATCTTAAAAAAAAAACATAATAGAAGGAAAAATCGTATTTGTTATTTCATCTGTCTCATCTTCCATCCCGCTGGTCTAATATGAATTTTTCGGCTACATTCAGTACTTTGTCTTTTATAATTTCTGCATTGAATTCCCACGTGATTATGTTCATTTCGTGGTTCTTCGTGAATGTGAAAGTTGTCTTCGGGGTCACGATGAAAGGTTTCTATTTCCAACTCACCCTTGTCTGTTTGTCCAACATGCGAATTATAATTATTCTACCTTTAGTTTATACGTGATCAATCACATGTTTGTTTATCTCTTTCCACAGTAGTATCCCGAATTCGAGAATAGTAAAACATTTCTTCATCCGTAATACAATTTCCACATCTTGGCCACGTTATTTCACCGATGTCAAGTGCATAAATATTTAGTCTCTTTATTTCCGTAGCCGCGTTTTTCAGTTTACCTGCTTTATATAGACTTTGAAGTTCCACGCTTCAATTTGAAATATGCTTTTTTTGCTAAGTTATTTATCGGAATTATCTTCTCCAGCCGTTCATTTTCCACGCCTGACTTGGGATCCGTCACTCAGGGCTCATTTATATATTTCACATTTAGGACCTTCATAATGTCCGCGCTAATCGGATTACATGATACAATATTCCCATTGCTGTTATTTAACACGATTGGTTGTCACGAGAAGCTTGTTCCCCTTGTCTGCCATAAAAAAAAAAATTGTCAAGGTTATTTCCCTTAATCGTTCGATAAAATCCCACACTCACAAAGCAGGAGTGGGAAGTAGCGGAGTTTGACTTTTCTGGTGTAAGAGTCATAGGATTTTTGTAGAGTTTAGGTGGTCAGTTTCTTATGCTGATCCTCCACGTTCTCGTGTCTTAATTGTCGCTACTGGAAACACTTTCTACAGACTTTCCGCCAGTAGCAGCTCTTAATATGAAAATAGATATATTATAAAAAAAGGTATCCGCGCACACACCGGCAATTCATGTTCTTTCTATACAGATATAAATATTATACACAGATATTATACATATATAAACACGAGGTGTGTCAATTTAATTCCAAGACCTGCTCGATTGTTTAAAATATTGCCAGTCGCGTTCGAAAACAGACTTAATTCCCCAGTATCATGCAAATTTTCAACTCGGTAGTTCGATTTGTTTGCGTTTTATAGCGTCTCAAAGTTGTCACATGCGCGTTGAGAAAAAAATGTGCATGCGACTATAGAGCAACGTATTGTTATCAATTTTTTCGTGAAATTTCGAAAGAAACTTGCTGAAATTCTCCGAATACTTCAAGCCGTGTTTAAGGACGAATGCCTATCAAAAGCGCGCATTTTCGAATGGGCCAAGTGATATACAGAGGAGCGCGAATCGGTTGAGGACGATCCACGGCCTGGCAATCACACCACCTTCATTACGAATACGTTCCAGCTGGACAGACGGCGACTAAGACCTTCTACGTATAAGTTTTAGATCGATTAAGAGCACGAGTGTTGCGCGTACGGTCGGAAGTTGCACAAAACGGTTGGGTGTTACATCATTACCATGCACCGGCTCATTCATTATTCGTTAATATTTGGTTCGTCTCAACATCGCAACGTTGCAGCAACCGCTGTACAGATCTGAGACTTTTTCTATCTCCATAACCTAAAAAACTTGCCTGAAAGGAAATCACTACGACGGAGTTACGGTGGTTCAAAGTGTCACGACACGTGTTTTGAGGTAGCTATCTTTAGAGTGGTTTGAACGCCGTACAGAAAAATGGGTAATGCGGTGGAATCGGTGCATTCAAGTCGAGGTATACTACTATGAAGGCGTATAATGTAATTTGTTTGTAACGTTATTTTTATTTGTGTTATAATAAAAGTCTTCGAATTATTTTGACACACCTCGTAATATATATAATACGATTATTAATGAAATTACACCTCGGATATATATATATATATATGTAATACGATTATTAATGGAATTATTATGACGCTCCTCGCGTATATATAATATATATATATATATAAATTTATTATTAATGTATCATATTCATATCTACGTCTATTTATTCCTTGGTAATACGATATATTTCAATAATAATTACTACGTTACAAAAATACAAAAAATAAAAATATATTTTATTTTAATATGGTATTCTGTAAAAAGTATTTTTTCAAGTTAATACTAAATTACAAAGCTGAAAATACAAAAACTACTTTTAGAACATTTATATAGCTATGTCACGTCTCGTCTCGTGCTAATAATTTAATCAAAATAATTAGACCAAGAAAAGCACAATAAAAATATACATCTCAAGAGAGAAATCCGTTTAACGTTATGCGATCGAACTGAAATGTAAATTCGATTAAGCTAATCTGTTTCAAAACATATTTGACTGAAACTCTACTTCTAGTGTTCACATGTCGAATATATATATATATATATATATATGATATATACATATATGTGATATATATATATGGGGACCTTCCCCATGAAGAGTGATGCGTAATATAGAGTCTTCAAGCAGACTCCATTAGCCTCTCCTCTTCTACTCTACGCTCGCCTTCACGAGGTGCCCCTGTTACGCTGAGCAACCTAAAAGAAGAATGGGTAACCAAACCCATTTGAACTTTAGGTCAGCAAACAAAAGAGCGATAGGGGTCTAATGGGAACAGAGGTAGGTTCGCCACCTTAAGATACGGCATTATTTCCCAATAGTGGCGTACCAAGCTTGAGTTTGCAGAGTTACTACCCACCCCTTTACTAGACGAATTAGGTCCTCGTGGAAAGGTAAGACCTAACCCCATTAATATACCAAATGAATCACAACAAAACGAAGCACCCTCAGTACCCTGCGTTGAAGGGCCTTAAAATAAAAGGGTACCCTAGGTCGATGTGCCAGAGGCATCGATCCGGGCATGCTACTCTAAAACATAAGAATACATTATCGATAGCGACATATAACATACGATCATTTGCAACGAAAAACAGTTTGCAACAATTGCTTTATGAAATAGAGAAAATCAAATGGAACATAATTAAACTAAGCGAAGTAAAAACGCATAGATGAAGAAATATTCGTATTAAAAGATTGCGGTCATGTAATGTATTGAAAAGGTACTGATCAAAAGCAGCACGGAGTTGGATTTTTAGTACATAAAGACATTAAAGGAAATATAGCCAAATATAAAGGGGTATCGGAACGATTAGCCTACTTCATATAAATAAGTCCACAACGTTAAAAATTATACAGATCTACGCGCCCACTACTTCATATAACCAAGATGAAGTTGGCGAATTGTACCAAAATATTGAAAGAATATTATACGAAGAAAAAACAACGTACACAATACAAATGGGTGACTTTAACGCGCGACTAGGTATCCATCATAATGACTAATACATAGGATCTCAAGGGTATGGAATTCGAAATGAACGTGGAAACAGTTTAGCCGAGTTTGAGCAGAAAAATAAATTATACGCAGTAAACACGTCCTTTAAGAAAATATGGATTGGACCAAACAGAACTACTAAAGCTGAAATTGACTATATTCTGGTGTTCAACAAAGCTGTAGTAAAAATTTATGATGTTTTAAACAAAAGTCCAGACCGAAAGCGATCATAGAATGATACGATGTGAAATTAGGCTGAATAAAAAACTGAAAAGATATCAACAATTTGCTAAGTATAAAAATATACCATCAGCTGACAATCTAAAACAATGTTCAACAACATACTCAAATATGGTAACAACGTTAATTGAGGAACAGGTAGCAGAGCAAACAAATGAAACATTGGATGAAATGGAGTCGAGATTAAAATACATAATGAAAACTGCAGCTAGTAAATGTGTTCTTAAAGAAAAGAAATGGAAACGAAAATTATCGGAGAATACAAAAAACAGGAAGACAATCGGTACAACATGTTGAAATAAACAAATTAATAAGGAAATGTATAAAGAATGATTTAAAAATAAACGAAGACCAAAAAATACAAGAGTCTGTGGAAGCCAACAAAGGACCAAAGATATTAAGTCGTAAATTATCGCGAGGCAAAAAATAAATCATATAATGAATCGTAGGAAGAAATAACTGACATAGACGAAATAATTCGAACTGTATATAGATTCTATAAATCGTTGTATACGGACAATACAAACACTCGTACAGATCATTGCTCTACTGCACCGTGTTCGGTCAGTACAAATGATTTATCTGAAATATTAGAAAGTGAAACAATAATTGCAATAAAGCAAATGAAATGCGATAAAGCATCAGAGGACGATGAAGTAATACCCGAAATGTTGAAATATGGTGATAGATAAAACAGCTGGCGTATATGTTCAATCGTTGTATACAGGAACAAAAAATACCAACGTCATGGAACAATGCAATAATAGTCTTATTACATAAAAAAGGAGATAAAAAAGATCTAAAAAATTATAGACCAATTAGTCTACTATCAGCCGTATACAAGTTGTTTACAAGGATAATAATTGGAGAAAAAAACTAGATGAACAACAACCAGTCGAACAAGCGGGATTCAGGCGCAAATATAACACATTAGATTCAAACGCTTACACTATTAATCCAGAAATGTAAAGAATACAACCTGCCTTTGTACGTAGGATTTGTAGACTTTGAGAAAGCGTTCGACTCAGTATATATACATTCTATAGTGCAAGCACTGAAAAAAATCGGCATAGACAAAGCGTATATTGATCTTTTAATTAATATATACAACTATATGAAAAAAAACAACACCATTTTCAGTACTAAAAGGTGTAAGACAGGGAGACACTATATCCCCGAAACTGTTTACAGCAGTGCTAGATTATGCAATGAACTCATTAAATTGGAATAGAAAGGATATAAATATCAATGGAAAATATCTACACCATTTACGTTTTGCAGACGATATAGTAATTGTAACTCAAGATAAGAACAAACTACAAGACATGTTACAGGAATTGGATATGGCAGTAAAACCGGTAGAATTAAAGATAAATACACAAAAAACGAAATACATGAAATATGATCAAAATAGAAAACTCGGCGATTGACTGATAAAATAAAATTACATATAGGCGATATAGAAGAAGTAGACAAATTTGTGTATTTGGACAAAGTTTTCGCAACGATGAAAGAACAAACAAGCCCCGACATAGCTAGAAAAATAACAAATGGATGGATCGCTTATCATAAAATAAAACACATGCTCAAAAACAGAATTATGAAAAAAATAGAGCAAAATTATTTAATCAATGTGTAATACCAGTAATGACATATGCTACAGAAACATGCCCACTCACAAAAGAAGTAATGGAAAGCATGAGGAAAACAAAAAGAAGAATAGAACTCGCATTTTTAAGTATTAAACTTCAAGATAAAGTAAGATCTGAAACTATTAGAAGACAAACGGTGTTCGAAGATATCGGTAAAAGGATAGAAATGAACAAGTGGTCATGGGCCGGACATATTGGAAGACAACCTGATGGAAGGTGGACAAAAGATTTGGTAGTATGGAGACCATACAAGTGGAGAAGAAATATAGGACGTCCAAACAGAAGATGGACGGATGATATTGTTAGAACCGCGGGAAAACAGTGGCTTCGGAAAACTCAAGATAGAGGAAGATGTAAAATATTAATGGAGGCCTACATCAAATCAATGATGTAATACGGGCAAAGAAGAAGATATATATATATCTACAGTCGTATATTGATCATAATTGACCGTCGTGACCATTATGTAGCAATCAAATTCCTCCACAGTTGTCGATCATCTGCCGAGTGTACCAAATCTGGTATTGACAGTTTAACACGTCGGCATATTTGTTTCGTCCATCGGGTCATTGGCCGACCTTTTCTTCTATGTCCGTTCATTCTTCCTAGTGTGACTGTCCTGTCTAAGTCTCGTGCACGCATTATATGACCGAAAAATTTGTTCATTTTATCGTATCCTATCGCCACTTTTATATAACATATACTCTGAATATATAATGCGACGTACTCTTGTCGCAGAGGAAGGAGGCATTTCAATTGGTGGAGCAAAAATTAATAATTTGAGATATGCCGATGACACGGCAATTTTTGCATCATCTATGGAAGAATTAAGTACAACTTTAAATAAACTGACGACAGTAAGCCATGAATTCGGAATGCGTATAAACATATATATATATATATATACATCTCCATATATTATAAACAATAAAACAGTACTTCTAATTACTAATAAATTCGTCTAAAAATTTAATACAAATTTAGCAATTGTAACTACTTTCATATTGTTTATTTTTTGAAATAATCACTCTACATTCCACACCGATTCAAATTATATATATATATATATATATATATAGCAATCAATAATCATAGGTGAACAAAATGCAAAGATAGGCAAAGGAGTACGTCAAGGCTGTAATTTCTCATTCATTTTTTAACAGTTACATTGAAGATAAAAAATAAAAATAATAATGGAATAAATATTAATGGTAAAATATATAAAACAATTAGATTCGCTGATGATATAGCAATAATAGCAGAAATAGAGAAGGTACTACAAGAGTCTTTAAATGAGTTCAAAGCACTAGAACAAAAATGTAAAATGAAAATAAATACTGCGAGAACTAAAGTGATGGTATTTTCAAAAAAATGTAAATCAAAGATTAAATATTGTCTTAAATCAAAAGAGTTTAGATCAAGTAACGGAGTTCCCCTACTTAGGAAGCATAATATCCTCAGACGCTAGAAGTATGAAAGATATCAGGAGAAGAATAGCTAGCGAAAAACGCGTTTATGAAAAAACCGTTCCTCGTATCGAAAAATATATCAATGAATACTAGAAAACATTTCGTAAAAAACGTTACCTGGAGTATGGTATTGCATGGATCGGAGACATGGACGGTTTTAAAAAGAGAAAACGATAAGCTCAGGTGTTCGAAATGTGGTGTTGGCGCCGAATATTAAGAATACCTTGGACGAGTAAAATATCTAATAACGAAGTTTTACAACTGATAAACGAACGTCGCGAAATACGAAATGGTCGGGCATTGCATCAGACATTCGGAATGGATGACAACATTAATTGAAGGAATGATGAACGGAAGACGAAGTAAAGGTAGACAACGAATTGGATATATATGGACCAAATAAAAAATGACGAAAATTATGTCGTTATAAAAGCACGAGCATGCTCCCGCAGAAGGATCTAATGTGCTATATGTTACTCACCAACCAACCGCAAGGTTGAGCAGAGAAAGAATATGTATATATATATACCGCTAATAAACTAAATTATATGAACAGCGATTTGTAACTTCCAATTTTTTTTGCGCGTATCCGGTCGATTTATATACCAATACTTTACCAATAATCTATAAATTTTAATGTGTCTTCTCCGAAATCACTATAAAGTTTTGATGGATCAAATGCTCCAATTAATTTACAATTGAATAAATGGTTCCCATCTTGTCTTTCACCACATTGACATTGATCATCTTCTGCCAAACCCCATTTAAATAGATTGTATTTCGTCCGCGCGGTACCACTTCGTAATCTATTTAGTGTTCTTCAGGGTGAATAATTCAGGTGACAACCTGTGGAAATGATTTTGCTGCCTGGTTGTTGTCAGCTTTTGGAGTCTTTCTGCGTGGTCTGTATTTTTTAGTTCCTCCACTGTTCCAAGGAAGCTGCGTCTGGATTTTAATCGGCTTTTGGCTACTTCCATATAACAGTGTAATGGATGGCTCTCAATGAATTGTCTTCCATCTTTCCTTCTTCGCTGCCACGTGTCTTCTAATTTCTGGCGGTGCTATGCCAGCAAGTTCATATAATTTGGATAGAAGCGTTGATCTTAAACAGCCAGTTACTGCTCTGCATGCTTCATTAAAAGCAACGTTAACTTTCTTCGCATGTACGGAACGGTTCCGAACTGGACATGCATACTCTCCCTACAGAGTAACAAAGAGACAAGGCCGATGCTTGTAATAGATGCGGTTTAGCTCCCCATCTACTACCGATCAATCTTCAGATCAAGTTCGTTCTTGTCATCACTTTCATCTTTGTGGCTTCACAGTTCTGCTTGAATGTCAATGATCTATCAAGTAAGATACCTAGATATTTAGGATTATCAGTGTGTTTTAGTTTTGTGCCACGCCATTTTATGCTTAGCTTGCGTCTTGCTTCCCTATTTCGAAGATGGAAAGCGCAGGTTTGAGTCTTCATTAGATTCAGTTGCAGCTGATTTTTTTTATAGTATTCATCCAATTCCATGATCATTTTATTTAAAATTTCTTCGACTTGTTCAAATGTGTTATTTTGAGCTGTTACTACTAGATAATCCGCATACAGAAAGTGTTTTGTATCGATTCCTATCGGTTGATCATTAGTATAAATATTAAAAATAACAGGAGCTAGCACACTGCCCTGCGGTAGTCCATTTTTTTGTTTTCTCCATGTACTATCTTTACCATTTAAGGACACGTAATAACGTCTATCTTTTAGCAGTATTGATGTTATCTGAGTAAATTTAAAATCTTTGGTTGTTTCATACACTTTATTAGCCAAAATTCGGTGCAACACTGTATCAAATACTGCAGTACAGCTCCAGTAATTTTACGATTTTCGAAACCATCATCTATGTGCTGCGTTAAATGTATAATTTGTCCAGAGCAGGATTTCCCTGACCTGAATCCTGCCTGTTGAGGAATAAGCTTAGAATCAATTGTTGATGCCATTCGACTTAGAACGACTGTTTCAAATATTTTGTATAGATGACATAGTAATGATGTCGGACGGTAGCTTTTAGAGTCCTCAACATCTTTCCCCGGCTTCAGTAGGGCAATAACATGTGCCTTTCTCCAAATTTTTGGTATGGTTAATCTATTGATGCAATCATTAAACATATCCTGAATCCAGGCTCTGGTTGCTTTTCCAAAGTGTTTTATTTGCTCTATATACATGCCATCTATCCCGGCTGCTTTTCTATTTTTTGCTGTTTTTATAGCGTTTACGATCTCTGTAATTGGTTCGTTAAAGTGGTTTGACTCTAAAGATGGGTACCTTGTAATAGATTTCTTTTTCATTTCAACTTTTTGTTCTGCTTTCCCATTTAGGAGGAGTTGATGAGCAACTTGATTTGCGGTAACGTTTGCAATACTATTTTGTCGTATGCTATCGCCGTTTAGTTTCTTCATTAACTGCCACGCCTTGCGGCTATCTTTGTTAAGGTCAAGATTTTCTACCAGGTCCTGCCAATTTTTACACCTTTCGTTTGCTATCTTTTCGGAAATTTCGAAACCTATTCTTGTTTGTTCGTTGAAGGGATTTAAATTAAATTTCTTTATATAAACTTCATATTGATTTTGGATATCTTTTTTCATACCCGGAATATATGTTTTACATACTCCGCGTGGTATATATATTTTTTTAAGTATTTCTTACTTCTGCAACAAAGGTTTCATATTCTTCGGCCACTGCAGGTATGTTTATTACCGTCATATCAAGTTCGTTTGTAAAGTTAGTCCAATTCGCTTTTCTAAAGTTGTACCGTAACTTTGTATCATTAGTATGGGTCGATTTGACAGCTGCATGTATTTCACATATTATTGGCCTGTGTTGAGTGCACAAATTTATGATGTTTTCGGTGACAAATATATTATCTGGATTATAACCACGTTTCCATCTACCGTTGTTAAAGGATGCGGGCAATTTTGAGTCGAACACCAAATTTAGCTTATGTCTCCCTGCCCAATCTTCTACGAGATCACCGTTCGAATCATTTGCAGCATATCCCCCAATTGACGCTGTGGCTGTTAAAATCTCCAATAATAATGTCAGTTTTTTGTATAACGTTTGGATAGTTAAATACATTTTTACACAGATGTCACTGTACACTTTCCTGTATCAATAGATAAAATTTCTATATTATCAGCATCAGTTTTTGTTGTTTTAATAACATCGATATCATGTTTTACTAGAATTGCGCTACCATATTTTTCATGTGATCTGTCAATTGGCAGTTTCATGCCATATACTTTGGGCTTCCGTTTTGTCCCTGAGCAATGTGTTTCTTGAAGTAGAAGTATGTCAATGTATTTACGTGTAATTAAATCAGCCAATATATATTCCTTGGTAGTTGCTAGACCTTCTATATTTGTGGACATTATTCTAAAAGATTTTGGCTTAATCACTGTTTGTAGTGATGAAGGTGGCCCTGAAAAGGGCCGTTTCATTTTTGACTGGGTATCGGATGATTGGCCAAAACCAAAATTGGTGACGTTTCCAGGGGGCGCAGGCTGCTTCAAATAAATTTTTAACAATAAACATTTTGAAAAAATAACTATAAAATATTAGCATGGAAAGATTAAAGGATACTTTTGCTTTTTAACTGCCGCCAAAATTTTATTTATATACAGATATTTTATGTTATTGTATTATATTTTACTTTCGGGATAAAAGTATTTTAATTTTATAATACATTACGAGATTATATACGACGAACAGTTTTAAATGTTCAAATCCCCGTGTAAAATTTCAGATTTTATTTCCAATAAATAAGAATATTATTTTACAAATTTGGAGGGCAAATAATATATATATATATATATATATATATATATATATATATATATATATATATATATATATATATATATATATATATAACGAACAAAATGATAAATAAATAAAAAGTGAGTAGATAGAGACGTGCAAAAAATTAACAAAACAAGCAAACCACAAATTGCATTACATAGAAAGCATAATTTTATTATTATTTTTTGATAGTATGGATGCCGGCTGCAATAACGGTCCATGTATAGTACTAGATATCATTTAAAAGGTTCAGTGAATCCAGGAGCAGGAAAAAATTATGAATAATGTCGATAGATTCAGATAACAGTTGAAGTAAGGAAGGAGGAAGGCTGTGCTGGATTTTAAGTGTTGTGAGAACATAACAAGATGTTAGTATGTGTAGTAGTTGTGACATTTAACAAGAGGGACAAATTGGAGGGTTTGTGCCTTGAAGAAGGTAGAAATAGGTAATATTTGAGTGGGATATTCGAAGTCTGGTAAGGATAACAATTTTCTTTCTTATTCGGGAGGGAAATGGCAATTGAGATAGTGGATTAGGTTTGATAGAAAGGAGGTGGTTTTGTTGATTAGACTTCCACACACGATTCCAGGATTTATTTATAAGAGATTTCAGGGAAACTTTTATATCGCTAGAGAGAAAAAAGCGGAAATGTGTGGAAGCAAGGATACTGGCAGCTCGGTCAATAGATTATTTTCAGAGAGACCGATGTAGCTGGTAATCCAAATGAAAACGTTGAAACTTGAGATCTAATAAGAACGTCATGGAGAAGCAGTATGTGTTGTAAAAGTGCATTGTCTGTACAAACGTTGTGGAGAGAGTTCAAAACATTAAGTGAATCAGAGAAAGGATAAGGAATTTAGAAGACACTTGAAAATAGCAAAGGATTTAGCTGAGAATTTGGAGCACGATTTACGAAGTCGAAATCCATGACGCACAAGCGGTAGAGAAGGCAGATCGCACACGTCCTCCAGAGATTATTATTATTATTATCGATATCGTTATTATTATTAGCATTTTCTTTATACAGTTATTTCGTGTGTAGACTATAATTACAAGAATCCATTTCGACATCCAAATAAAGTAATGGAGGAGAGACTTGAACGTTCGCATATATTACATATTTGTAAAACCAGGCAGGATGCCGAAAATAATTTATAGTTGAATTTTTCTGTTTTCCTCACCATACACACACACACACATATATATATATAAATATATATATAATAGGCTTTTAAATGCACGAATCCCAAAAAGTGTGTCACTTGAAGATGGATACGTTAATACATACACACAGAAACACAGGAAAAATAATATAATTATATATCCAATAATGCCGTGCAACTGATTAACAAACTAATTTTTCTCTTATTCTGTTAATAAAGACATAGTTTAATTTAAATAACACGGAGTTGGTACGTTGTAATGAGTTAATCATTTACGATAATTTTGCAGGTCTTGGGATGGTAACATTGTCTCATTGATATATATATATATATATATATATATATATATATATATATATATATATATAAATAATATAATACATAAATATGCAGCGCACGAAACTTACCCGTTGTTCAATATTCAATGATGTTTCATTAAATTCGGTTGACGCTAATTGCGTAATTTCTCGATTAGGGCGCGAATTGAAAATATCGTTCAAATTTTTAAGATCATGCTCGTGGAAATGATTATTTCGAGATATTCCATTTACGATTTTCGAATTATTTCGACAAAGTTCTGTACCGTTGTACAGCGATTTATCGACGTTAGATTCGCACCAAGAACTCGATTTCGGACTATTATTGTTACTAGTACCACTACTATTATTATAATTATTATTATTATTAATATTATCACTACTAAGATTATTATGAAATTTTTTATTAATATCGTTAAAACCGATCGTAGCCGATTTTTTCTGTACGGCGAAATCTTTCCATTTTCCGTTCGAAATCGGTATTGATAATGGTTTTCTTTCTGTCGAAGGAGTAGTTGGTTGTTTGACGCATCTAGGAATCGGAGATTTCGAAGGTCCAATCGCGTTTACCGTTGATTGAGGTGCAATCGCGTTTACCGTTGATTGAGGTGCAATCGCGTTTACTGGAGATTTTCTGTTTTTAAATTTCGCGACGTCAACTTTATCGGCTAACGATACCGATTTTATCACACCTAAGACTTTCTGCCGATTTTCTGCGTGTTCGGATACTCTTTGAACGCGCTTTTTCCTCCAATTCGCATCGACGAGCGGTTTCTTTTTCAGACACGTCGAGGGGCCTAGATTAGTATCAGTATTATTATCATTACAACTACAATTACTACTATCACTGTTAGCGATAACAGCGGTAGTAGTGGTAGTATCACTACTAAAAGTCGAAGTTTGCTTACGAAGATGATAGTGATTTCCGATCATTAGATCTTTCGTCATAATTAACGAAGTTAAATTTAAGGCGTTATTCAAAAGATCTTTTTCTTGACCATTTGTCAACAGTTGAGGTGGACAAGAAGATGTCTTCAGTACATCCCTTTTCAATAGTTCCGCAACCACCTTTACCTTCGGTGGAGATGATATCTTTTCGGATATATCATTCGACGACGCTGACTTTTCGGATTCGATCGTTTCGTGTTTTGCACAGTTATTAATATCGTTGCTACGAAGGTCGCGGCCGCGAGATGACGAATAAGTTTTCGTAGTCGGGTCTAAATTTTGCGGCGGTCGTATTTTCAACATTTCGAATTATATTCGCATTATAAATTACGACGAAAATAATACGCGATAAACGTTTAAAAAAAAAACAACAAACTAATATAACGACTATAAAGACCGTACGACGGCGGTACACTAAAATCGGGTATCACCGGTTGTCTATAAAGCTGAATCGTTCAACGCGTAGTACAAACCCGACTTAACGATAAGCGTATCCAACGAGGTGATGGGGAGCAATTCGATCCGAGGGAGCGGCACAGCGCGACGTACTCTCTCTTTTTTATTTCACGTTGTTGTAACGCTCGGTTTATGTTTTTTTTTTTGTTTTGTTATCACACCGTAAACGACTAATGAGAAACATAAATAAGTAATCGGGCGTTATCAATAAAATAATAATAATAACTCGCTAATACATTAATAACGGTCAACATGATGATGATAATGACGACCATGTTATAGTGTTGTGTAGAGGTGCGTAGCGATTACACTGAACCGGTTAAAAACTTGCGATTTTAATGGAAACGGTTATACGAACAGAACAACGCGAACCGTATAGAAGGATAAAAACCGTAAGAAATGCGGAGCAGCAGAATTCTACAAAAAATGGTACGAATTTTTTTTGCCTTGTTCGTAATAATTTTTTTTTTTTTTTTTATAAACCCCATCGGTAGACCCCATAGCTATTATAATTATGATTATTATTATTATTACTACAAAGAGGTGACTGAAACTACTTAAAAATCGATCAATAAAATTATCTAAACGAAAAAATTAATAAAGATTTATAGCGGCTATTCGTAAATATAATAATTCGATCCCTAAAATAAGATGCGACTAAATATGTACACGTACATATCACATATAGTTACATATATATATATATATATATATATATATATATATATATATATATATATATATATATATCTCTTTCACACACACACACATGTATATATATATATATAATTTTAAAAAATTTAAACGTTATTCAAGCGAAAGATGATAAACAATTATACGATAAACATTCCAAAGAATTAAATAATGTCAAATGTCGCTATAGCATTGTTTACTTCTAGAGAGAGCAGTGACGTAGCCAGGGGTTAGTTTTGGGGTTTGACCCCCTCCCGTTTGGAATCAATCTGATAATATACTCGTTGTTAAATGCAGTCTTGCATTTGTTAAACCTATTTTGTTTTTTTTTATTTTCATTTATTTTATTTAAATTTCGTTGTTTTTAAAGTAAATAAATAGTTTTGTAATATGGTTGGTACTAGAAGAATTGTGTCGAAAAACAAATGTGAAGAATAGATTTTAAATTTTAAATTTAGTTAAATATTACTATGTATTATTCCTTCAAAAAATATATAATCATTATTTTTCGTTTATTTTTTCGCGGAATTTATTGTAACCATCTCCCTCTGTCCTCAATAACATACTATTAGTGTGTTCCAGTGACGTTAAATATTTCCGCCGTCTATTGCTTCTAGTAGAATTACATATTCGACGTCTAATAAGTATAAAAATAACTCTGGTGAGTTATATTAGGGCTTGAGGTTTAACCTACTTAAGTTTTGGTTATTTACTTAAAGTTCAATTTAACTTGAGTTTACTGTTATCTCTTCAACCAAGTCTGGCTACGAGAGAGAAAAAGGATAAAAAAATAAAATGAAAATAATAATTTATTAAACACATTAATGACGTTCGATGATAATTAATTTCGAAGGCGGCCTAATACACATATTTTTAGTCCTTAATAATTAGATCGTATAGATAACCATAGTTCGAATAATTGTGCTTTTTTTTTTAGAAGAATGATCGTAATCGATTAGATATATTGTCTACACACATTTGCCAACTTCTGTAGATGATTCGTCGATAATCGTGCATTATAAAATCAAATACGCTACAATTAAGTTGTCTTTCAGTTTGTAGATTATATTATTTATTTTAACGACCTGAAGATGGCGTGACTAGTAAAAAAATGTATTGAAGTTTAATGAAATATAATTAAAGTGATTTGTACCCGTAACTTTATTTTTTTTTTAAAGAAATTCAAGCATCCCATATTACATGCATATATATATGCACGCAGTTATACGCAATATGTACTTATGTATGCATCAATAATCAATCATGTGTACACACACATATATACATAAAAACACACACATACACATATATATATTACGTACGCCTCGACACAACTAATTGGATTTAAGCAAAGAAAATTTACAAACGGAGACAAATAAGTAAAGATCGATTTTGATTCTAACCTGCGATATGCGATCATTTAGCCGCCATTTAAAAATATTTATTGTACTTCGTCCTTGTACAGTCATCATCATCATTTGCACAGTCCTAAGATTTGTCCATTGTCATAATAGTAAGCTTCCAACTTCCATGTTTCCCGGTATTCCGCAGCTCATTTTAATTCAGCGCAGTTCTTTAACCCGGTGTCTTTTAACAGGGTTGTCGTCATAAATGTGTTTCTCGGTTTTCCGCGGGTTTTTTTACTTTGGATTTTATCTTTGACAATATTTGAAAATAATCCTCCATGCTGAAGTACATGACCCAGCCAACTTAATCATGATTTCCTTATCCGATTTAATAACGATCTTTTCTCTTCAATTTATAAACTGTTCATGTTTGATTTTTTCTACTCAGCTTATCTGGTTCATTTTCCATTAAACCCACGTCTCGAACGTTTGTAACTTATTCGTATTAATTTTATTAAATGCCCAGGTTTCAGCACCATAAAAGCAAATGAACCCTTTTTATTTCTTAGATTCAACGGCACCGAATTTCGCCTTAATATTGTTTTTCTCGAAACGCATATTTTGCTAGTCTAATTCTGTAATTATTTTCAATATCATAATAAAGGTCGTCTGTTATAATCTGACCAAGATATTTAAAGCTCTGGACTTGCTCAACTATTTTTCCATCAATTTTTACGTAAACTGGGACCGGTTTCCTTTCAATGTTCATTGCTTTTATTTTTTTAAAAGCTACTACCATCAGTACGTTCCTTACTTTATTTAAACGCCGTATCGTGCTTAACTATTAACTCTAGATAAACATTGAAAAGGTAAGGCGACAAGAAACATCCTTTTCTTACTCCTGTCTTTATATCTGCAGGTTCAGCCAAATGATCATTTAATTATTACAGCTTTCTGTTGTGGGTACAGATTATACACATATCAGCCTGAGTAGACGTTAAGGACAATCTATTTCTTACAACGGAAAAAGCTCATCCTAAATGTATATAATTAATTCCGCCGATCTTATTATTTTATCAGGGGGGTAAAACAATTCTTTAAAAAATCAATATATAGCGATAATAACTAAATGTCGGGTAGTTTCATAGGTATTTTCTGAATTTTGCATGCTTCTTAAAAAATACAAAAGTAACTGAAAGATTTCAGTAAAAAAAAACAACACTAAATTATATCAACTTTCAAAGTTGGCGGATGACGTATCCTCATCAACACGAAAACAGATGATACCGATCAAACGACGTTTTCTCTGGCAAGCAAGTATGAGCTAGATTGTAGGTTGCCATTTCGTTTATTTACCTTCTCAAAAAGCTGCTGGTACTTATTTCTCGATCGATAGCTGAATCGGCTAAGAAGCATTTTCATCGTAAAAAATTCTCGTCCTTAATCGCAATATACTTAAAGAATTAGAACTACGCCACGAGAAAAATTTTCAGACGAATATTTAAAAGATGAAATACGAAAAAACGTATATGGAATTTAAATAAATAATAAAGATATTAACTTGGTAAAATAACATCTACCCCCGATTATCGTTATTATTATTATAATATATTATATCACGAAGTTTTATATTAATTAGTATTTACTGCATGCCCGCGTGCACTCACACACTATATATATATATATGGATGGATTTACATATATCTAAATCAGATCGTTGAGTAGAATTTTACAGGTGGAGTGTGCACAAAATTACGTATACTTCGCACACCCATATTATACAAAAATATATGTTATTTCATAAATAACAACAGTTTATATATATATATATATATATATATATATATACACATATATATATATAATTGATATGCATATAAGGAAGCGTATCGGCGTTGCACCTATACAGTCGAAATTGCGGGAAGCGCGCCAGATGACAGAATCCCAGTAAAAACGGAGTACGACCTCGGAGGAAAGCGGCCACGAGGTCGACCAAGAAGACGATGGATAGACTGTGTCAACAACGACATGGTGGAAGTTGGTGCAAATATAGAGGACGTCAAGGATCGCAAGAAATGAGTGGACCCCTTAATGAGAAGGCGCTAGGAAAGAAGAAGATATATATATATATATGTAATTGATGCTTATATAAACGTCAAAAACAGCATTAATCAACTAGAATAGCCCGATACAACTGGCGAAACATCAATTTTACTAACGAAACGAATGTCCATTTCAATAATATTAAAAAGAAAAACACACGATGCTGGAATGGACATCGAATAGTGGTATCAGTCATATTGGAATATGGTTTTTGGCGATCGGTCACTATGCAAACGGTAAACTGGTTAGGTTAGGTTAGGTAATAATTCGACAATGACCACGGATTAACGTACGATAAACGAATAGATTAATAATCGTTTAAAATTTAAAATACAAAGTCATTTTTACCCGATTATATTTATTCATACTTTATTCTAATAACAACATAATTATAAAAAGTAGATTAAAGTTATCACACTGATCAGAAGTAAGATATAGGCAAACTTGAATTTAAGTACAACTTTAATAAAAGTTACATTTAGTGTTTCATAGTTCTTCGGGCTTATTTATTTTTAATAAGTTACGTTCGAAATAGTCAAACATGATGAATGTAGTGTGTAACCAAATACTTCCAAGTAGTTGACGGTAGAAAAATTGTAACTAAAAACTCGGAATTATTGTACACACGTGGTTGAATGTAACATAGGCCGGAAGGATTAATCTTTTTATTAAACAAATGCCGCGTTGTTTGAAACATCTGTTGATGTGACTATATGAAAATAAAACATTATGGAAAGGAAATTAAATGCATACACTGACAACAATGATGATAATACAACAATAATAATAATAATGATTAAAAAAAATGAATAATACGAATAATAATAATAAAGATAAAATATAATAGTAATAATAATCATAATGATAAAATATAATAATAATAACATGGAAAAGGAATACGAGTAGGAATAAATTACACCAGCAACTCCGATAGAAGTCCCCGTTAAGTAGCAATAATGCACCCGAAACATGTTTGACCTATTCCATTGACTTCTTACTCGCATAGACATTTGTAGTCACTATTACACACACACACATATATATATATATGCGCCCATATTTACAATATATCTTGTATTTGTAAAAGTGACGGAATAATCATTTCAAATAGAATAACAATCTCTCTTTATAATTATCGTAAAATTATAACCGATTAAAGATAAATCAATTTCATAAAATGAACAACCTACAATATTCGTTGTACATATAAACTGACGCGCGCAAATGCATAAATATATACACATACACAATTATATATGTGACGGGAAACGTGGAAACTCGCAGCAACCGCTGAAATTTGGGCGTACATGATGTATATTGAAAATAAGTCGGACAAGTAAAAGAGGTAAAAGGAAATTTAGCAAAGTTTGATTATTAAAAAACGCAAAATAACGTACTGGCCGCATAAATATAAAATACTACAATTGATACTGCAAGGAAGAATACGTGAGAAACGGAGACGCGTCCGGTCGCGGATGGGATGGGTAGATAATAGAAAATGCTGAACTGAAATTTATAAATAAGAAATATTGACAAAATCGAGAATTGTTTAACTGTTTGGTTGATAACGTCCGCTCAAGAGTACATAGAAATAAATAAGAAGATATATATATTATATATATATATATATATATATATATATATATATATATATATATATATATATATATATATATAGAGAGAGAGAGAGAGAGAGAGAGAGAGAGATTGAAGGGAAAAGGGCAGGACAGAGACAGACAAACAGGCAGAAGATCATTCAACTTTTGTGGTAGATACACCAATTTTTTTGTAGCTAGCTTGTCAATTAATTATAATAACTGTACAGATAGAAATAATAAAAATAATAATATCAGATTTTTCTGGTTGTTGCTTTTACTTTTTTTATTCGCAGTTATCTTTCTAGTTTATTGTCCAGCCAGATAGAAGTAATTACAACAAACAAACAGCACACTTCTCTCGTTAGTGCCTCGATTGTTTACAGTTAGTTATAAAAATTAATAAAAAGTTTGTTTAAATAATGCCCGATACTTTTAAACTAGTTAAATCGATCGAAAATTAAATAAAATTATTTTTTATTGTCAAATTTATCGATCGCAGGCGTATTAAACGAAAAGGTCAATTTTTGTTTAAACATTAAAATATAAAACGGCCAAACGGACCAACATATAGGTCAACATGAACCACTAAAAATTGAGCAAATGAACATAGATATACGTACACGCAATACGTGTATGCATGAGAGAGAGATACGCGACAATAAATGTAAAATTCTCATCCATAATGGAAGAAAAGATTGATCGTATATTATTAAAAGTTAATGTCCTCTCTCGGATCACATACTGCAGCGTTTTTTTTTCTTTTTAAAAAAATACGTGTTTAAATCTGAATGTGTATATATATATATATATATATATATATAGGTAATATGCATAATCGTGATATATGCATACATGCATGGCCCATCACGTCCGTTGACACCGTTGACTTTTATTATATAGCATAATTGCTTTTAACCAACTCAATGGATGACCGCGATCGGAGACGAAAGAAGACATGGTTTTTAATTTAATTGGCGCAATTGGTCGTATATAATGTACGCTGAACATACCACCGTTCATCAATGACAAAGCCATATATATACACATTGCAAAAGTAACGTACGCTTTCACAGGAATGACCTCGCATTTATGATTAATTTATTACACATACAGATATACATTATACATATATCTACAGACGTGTACATTACACACAGGAAGGAAATCTAGCACGTGATGGAATTACTATTCATATTTTTGTATGCATTCGCTCATCTCAGAGCTCATCTTCGCGGTTTTGCTCATCCACTTGCGTACTCAACGTCGACAAAAGTGTAAAAATAACTTACTAATGTACACATAATAAAAAAAAAATAATAAATAGGCTTTCGGTGTAAGCGAATTAAATAAATTATTTCTTACAAAACTCCGAACGATGTTCGACGGATTTTTTAGCCTAGGATTAACTATGTATTTTGTTGGTGAATAAGGTACGATTAATTTCAGTCTCATTCAAAGGTGTTCGTTACGGGTTAACACTATCCATAAATATACATCTATATACACACGCACACATACATATATACATATATATATATATATATATATATATATATATATATATATATATATATAATGTGTAAAGGAAAAATGTCGTCGATTTGTTAAAATGCAAGGAAAATGGTTAGAAAAAAAATGTTATATTTTATTATACCATACGTTATAAAATAAATACGATGGATACATTAATAGACCAATTCGTTGCTCAGTCATTATCAAAAGAACGTAATAATAATAATAATAATTATTATTATTATTATTATAACGACTGCTACAAATTTTAAATCGTCGTAAATCGGACAAATTTGCGAATATTAACCAAGAATATTCAAAATGATCATTCTGCTGTTGTTGTATATTTTGATCTTTGCAAAGCTTTCGAAACATTAGATCAAAATATTCTACTGGAAAAGCTTTACAAATGTTGGATAAGAGGAAACGTATATAATTGGTTTAAAACATGTATAGGAAAATCAGAGATAAATAATGTACGAAGTGAAGGTGCAATAAAAACTTTTGGTGTTCCACAAGAGTACATTAGGTGCCTACTTGTTTTTAATATATATAAATGACATGTGTAATATTACGGTTAATACTGCATAGTGATTACTTCCCGTTATTCGAGTATTCTTAAACAGATGGCGCAAGCTGATGTTAATCACTGAATGTCTGAATCGAAATGGAAAAATTGTAAATGAAAGAAAACAAAATGTCTAATTTATAGTTATCAATCGCACCTCATCTGTGGCATGGTATGAAACTTACGTTAAAAGATAAATAATTATTCAGGGATTCACTTTGACTGTAAGTTAACGTGGAATAAACATCTTTTGTACCTAGTTAAAATTTAATTACCTTTTCTCGTACTTAAAGCGGTATTTCTCTGTTGAGCACCTTAAACGCTTATATCTCGTTTTTTACTAACCAAGCTAATTCAAACGCTGAATAATAGATTGGTAAAATTTTGTTCTTAACCAAGAAAATACATCTTCTTACGACATAATCCTAAATATTCGAGAGATCTACCAATTACAATTACTTGACTACGTCTTCAAGAATAATCTTTACAATATGTTGCCCATCACGTAATACTTTACGAGATCAAATCGAGAGGGAATGGTAAAAGTAACGAAGTTCAATGAGTATAACGCCAGAATTCAAGCTTATAACAGGTTCCTCATGTATATAAAAATAGACCTAAAAAATGTTAAGAAACGTCGCAAGCATTTAATGAGGTACATAAAAAATAAAACTTAGAACTTCGTTGGTTTTTGGCATTAGGGTTTTTCCACAAATTTTTATGTACGCATATGCTGAGTACGTATTTGAAAATACCCGGGTTAGCTTATACTACACTAGACATATCCAAATTTTTATTATTTTTATGTTTTATCAGCGATCGCATAATTATTTTATAAGCTTGTTTAATATATTTTCGTAATAAACACCGTGGTATGTTTAAGAAAATAATTCTATCGTTTATGCTGTTACTCGCGTGTTATCGCGTATTTGCAGCATGTTGTTGCAAACCGTTATATATAAGAAAGTAAAATAAAATTTGACTTGAATATTTATAATTCCAAATTCGTCGTAATTATTTTCGGAAACCGAACCATTTTCGAAATACTAGAAGGACAAGAATTTATATAGCAACCCCCCCCCCCCCGATAACCTGAGCAAAGTGTTTGGAAATCAAAAGGTAAATACGAACTTACGAAGAAAAGAATAACTTGACACGCTAGGTCTTACCTAAAAAATTATCCGCTTTTACTATGTGGTGCTATCGAAGATCGTTAAGAATATCATGGAACGAGGAGGACTTAGTAGGAGAAAATGAGAAAAGAATAGTAGACGATATTAAGACGAAGTATAGGGTGGCCCAGGGAAGACGGATGATTGTGTTTTTTGAACAGCGCAGTTGGTAAGGCTGCTATAAATCGCGTACTCCACGCTCAGTGTACCACGAGGGATTCTTTTTTGTCCGGTTTCAGTTATCATGTCATCTTATAGCGAGAAGGAGCGCTCGTTTTAGCTGGAACGTTATTTTCGGCGTGAATCGATCGCGACAACGCAATGAAAGTTTCGAAAATAATTCAATGTTATGTTTTTTATATATATGGAAAAAGCCGCGTTTACCAAATACGACCACCAGGTCTAGAGGATTTGAAAACTTGGAAAAATGTTGTAAAGACTGAATGAATGTGTTGTTACAAATGGCAGTCATCTGAACGATATTGTGTTCCAGGAATGATTGTAAGCTAATCTTTCGTTTTCCTATTTTTAAATAAAATTTCATTCGAAAATTTCGGTAGAGTGGTTTTTGAGTTATTCAAAAACAATCAGTCTTCTTTTGGCCACCCTATATGTAACGCATAAAATCAGAGAAGTGACCGCGATACAAAGAAGAATGTAAGGAATACCAACGAGAGGAAGGAAAAAGACGACTGGGATTGATAACAATGTAGGGTCGATTAATTAAATAACTAACATCCTCGAGAGCGTCGCTTCGCATAATGAAGTCTGTGTGGCGTGATATAAGTTTATCCGTTTGAAGGATATTTAACGTCGAGAACTAATCCGCAATAAGAACAATAGTTTAATCGAGGAGGCAAGCTCGACACGAAACTGAAATTGTCGTGGGGTTCTATGAATCTTCAGGTTAATGAGAATTATAAGACGACGTTTCTTACCAGATTACGAATTAAGGTGTATAACACCCGGTTGAACACAAAATGTTCTATACTTCGTTATAATTTAAAATGAATTTGTTAAATTTCGATACAAAAGTAAATTGTAATTGTTTTTAGTTTTGTTTAATTCTTCTTTATTCAAATAATCTGCTAAAGAAACGAATGTTTCTTGCACGTTCGGTACTGCATCTCGCTATTTCGTCGTAAAATTAAAATTAATAGATTTATTTGAAACTAGGAAAATACTCGAAAATGTAAATATAATTAGCAAAATGTTTAATTAATAAGAAACGAGTTTATTCGAGGTCAACTTAACGGCGAAGGAAGGAGACAATTAGAAAATACAGTCCATCCTTCATGACTCCAAGTGGTAAGTTCGGATTGTGTAAATCGAAACGACGAAACAATGTTACAAGCCGGAATCGCGTAGTGACGACCTAATATTACGACTTGTCGCAACGATCGCAAAAAAAAGTTTACATAACGGGGTTTGTCTGATCTAACATAATTCTAGTGAACTTTACTATACAATAAAAGAAAAAAATCCACAACTCGTAAAAATAGTCGAAAGCAACTAAATAAACAACAACGTTATAAATTGCTCTCTTATACGAAAATTTGTTAACGGAAATATCGTTTGAAATATTTGACAAAAAAAAAAATTGTAAATGCGAAAATTTGACCAATAAATCTACAATAAAAATTTGTATACTTCATACCCATCACGAAATCCAGGAAATTTATCTATATAGATGACATGGCTCTTGCTATACAAGGTAGGAGCATAAATGAAGTAGAACAAAATCTGGAACAAGATTTAAGTAGCATGGCGAAATATTTCACAAGTTGGAGACTTAAACTAAATCTAAACTGGACTGTAATTTCATGTTTTCATCACCCGACTTGCAAGGATGAAGTTAAACATCACGTTCAATGGCGAGGTTTTAAAATATGAGGAAAATCCAAGATATCTTGGAATAGTCTTGGATCATCAACTTACATTCCGCAGACACCTGGAGGGCACTGCAGCAAAGATAAGAACAAGAAATAACATCCTGCTTAAGTTGAACTACATGGGGAGCAAACGGTACTTAGAACATAAGCTTTGTCCTTGACATTTTCAGGAGTATGCAGCCTCTGTCTGGATAAACAGCGCACATGTAAAGAAGGTGGATGTAGAATTAAATACAACTATGAGGGTAATCTCAGGAACATTAAAAAGTATTGTGTAATATTATTCCACCACATATAAGAAGAGAATAAGCCACAAAAACTGAATTGTCAAAGTATCTAATAGTAGCTGATATGCCTATAAATCAAGAAACTACTTAAATTGAGGAAACCAGCCTATGAAACAGCTAAAGAGCTTATTGAAAAATGTACCTCAGCAGAAGATAAGTGGTCCCAACTGTGGACCAGAAAAGATATAGATCATCATAAATTGATTCCCGATCCAAAAAAAAAGACCCCCAGGATTCGATTTACCAAGGAAACAATGGGTTAAATTGAACCGGTTGAGGACCCAGCATGGTAGAAATAACTACATGTTAAAGAAGTGTGGACATAAAGACAGCAGCAGCTGCGACTGCGGATCAGCTTTTCAAACAGTGGACCACGTCATGAATAAGTTTCCAACGCGAGCATTAGCTGGCGGATGGAAGGAAGTCAGAGACCTTACAAGTACAGCCAAGGATTGGATAAAAAACTTGGACATAGAATTCTGACAGATAGCTCGAAGATATACGCTTAATAATAATAATAATAAAAATCATCTATATAATGCATATCGTTGTATTTATTAGAGGCACTAAGTAATTAGGTTGAATAAATCTGCGATAAAAATGATCCGTTTAACATATATCGTTGTAATTATAAATAATTAAGTTGATCACGATATAAAGGTGAAAAGTGTTCGCATGATCAGAGATAGTTGTCAGGGTGGTTGTCTGCGAATTGCATATTGTACGCATACATAAATGAGACTAGGCAAGGTGACGTGGGAAAAAATATAATGAAATGAAAAATACTACATCGGTAATCGATATAAAATCGTAAATACGTATTTCAGATTTCGCTCTCTCTCTGATATATATGCACACATACTATTTGACCTTTATCGTAAGCCTCCAGCAGTTTAAAACTGAATAAATACCGTCTGATCCAAAAGTTTGAAAAATGTGTAATGTAGCGATTTTTTTCTTAAAAATAAACAAGAAGTGTTAAAACCAGTAAATATTTAACGAAAATCGCAAAGTTTTTCGACTATAAAAAAATTCGAAATTATATAAATTAAATTGTAATCAATGTGAAAAAGGACACGTGTGAGAAACAGGGTAGTTAATTCATAATGAGATTTAAAGAACGTTTAAATTCATATAAAAACAACGATGAAAAATCATTATTTGGAAAACATTGTAATGACTTAAAACACAAAATCGATAATATTAACCGAAATTATAAAATTTTATATACGGGAAAACGTTATAAAAAAGAAAACTACTAGAAAAGAAATGGAATAAAAGAAAGATATAAAAATAATTTATTAAATTTTATGAAGAATTATTTCGTTCTAAGAATTGTATCATAAAAAACTTTTTTTTTTTTTTTTTTTTAATATTAGACAGAAGTTCTCTTATTTGTATTTCCTACGCTGTTGTTACGTTTATGTATAATAAATTTTCTCTGATTGTACATTGCGTTGTTGTTTACCACATTCGCTATCAGATTATTTGATAAATACTATTTCATTATTCTGTTAATTTTTATAAATTGTACGTTTAAATTAATATGTTTGCATTTTATATTTCTTATATATTGTTCATATTGTATTTCATGTTCACTTGATAAAGACTTAATAGCCGAAAAGCTGTCTGATTTTTGTAAAACGTTTAGTGTTTTTAACTACATACTTTCTTCTTGTTTAGATCCAAAACTTAAAAAGTTAATTTACACGCGTATAGCGAAAGATAACTCCATGAACGAATCGCAACACTAGATATGTATGGTAAGAATATCGGTTGCGCAAGAATTTCAAACCATCGACTGCAGCCCGTAAGACAACCACAGACGCAAACATCGAGCGAAAGAAAAATTGCGCTTGGTGTTAAAAAGCAACAACAATAGAGAACGAAATACCGAAAAACGCGAAGTGTAATTACTGAAGCCCTATTATTTCATTTCGAATCGACGATTAGCCCTAATATTAACCTCGATTATAGTTCGATCGAAAATAACTAACCTGTTTAGAAAAAATAACGCTCGTACATACAAATGGTTCGACAACGGTTGAAAAACTCTTTTATGCGATATTATATTTAAAAAGACAACCGCTATCTATTTTTAAAATTTTCACAGTCATTTTTCATATCTTAAAAATGTATTTTCAGTAAAACCACGTTTCATTTGTTATATAATTTTTATCGTTTTGTTAAGACTCTGAATTGAACTACATCACAAACATCTCTGTTAGTTCTATACATGCCCGGTTTAACAGGGTGCTATAGCGGGCTGCAGCTCCGGCCCCATACAAACAGGGGCGCTATCCCATTGATAAACTTTTTCTGCATAGCCGCGAAATTTATACAAAATAGAAAATATGCAAATATAGCCCAAAAACATTAAATCTCAAAATCGTCCAACACACATTACCCAACTCGTCATTAATTCAAAAACCGTAATTAAACCTACTTAGCCCAACTAGCTGTTGAGCCGAAACTGTGAACTGAAAAATACCCATTTACCTGATTAAGAAATAATTTAATTGCAGTTGTTTTTTCTTCTTCTAAGTTTTAAACATTAATTTTTATAATGCGCAGGTACTCTCAGGGCATGGAAAATTTGGTTACTATTTACATAGGTTCCATCTTATAAGTGACCCTTGATGCACCTTGTGTACCTCTGGTGCCATCGATGACATTGAACATTTATTATATCACTGCCCTTATTTCTTCAAACTCCGGTCTCAGTAGAACCAACGGTCATTAACAAATCTAATTCCAAAAATCTGCTGGGTGTATATGGAGTCTGCATGTGTAAGAAGTTTAAATCCGGACAATAGTAAATTATTTTCCTTTAACACTTGATTCAAACGTGAAACCGCAACAATAGTGTAGTCTATGCTTCTCAATGACTTTCTACACACGCACTCCTCACACAATATACACTACACGCCTACACTAGTTTTGTTATATAACTTAAGTTTTATTTTTGTTTTTTTAATAACTATTAATGTAATTCCCTCTTTATTATTAATAATGATTTTGCTCTTTTATTTTTATAAGTATCAATATGATTAAAAAATAATAATAATTGTCATATACTCATTTTGTTTTAACATCGTGTCGTTTATCTTTGTAAAAATTGTATGTATTTATTGTATAGGATTTATTTTGTTTTGTTTACGAAGAAGTTTTCTTTATAATTTTATTTGCACTTGAATAATATAAGATGTACAAATTTGTTAGCAATAAGTATATTTTTAAGTTCATTGTTCTAATTTCTATCACGCATTCTCACAAATTTTGCACACACATGCACACATGGTGGATGACGGAGCTATGTAGTTCATCCCGTCACCACCCTAGATATTAAATGCACTGGCAGAGGATTACTACACGCACCATGTTTTTATTTTCTTTTCAGATACACCTGCACTTTTCTATATAATTATAATTTTTCATTTTAGCACTTTAGTCCTCTGTCCCTGTACAATATTACACCTAGTTATTAAGCAATAAACATCCTCCTCCGGCCACGGAATGGGGGAAAAAAATGTGTAGAAATATTATCCTGTGATATTAAGAGAAGAATTTGAGAAATCACTGAACGAATTCAAACCCAGGAAAAGATAACATACCAGGGGAACTTCTCCAAAAAGTAGGAGATAGAACAAAAGAGGTAATGTTTAACCTGATGAACAAAATATATGTTACCGGAATTATTCCAAAAGATTTTCAAAGTGCCGATATAATTGCAATCGCCAAGAAAATAAATGCTCAAGCTTGCGAAGAACATAGAAGTACGCTACCGCATATTTTAAAAATCTTGACAAAAATTATATATAGTCGTATACAAAAGAAGGTAGAAGAAAATTTGCCAGATGAGCAATTTGGGTTCAGAAAAGGAAATGGCACGAGAGAAGCCGTATTATCATTAAGATTACTTATTGAGAAAAATTTGGAAATTAATAAAAAACTGTTTATTGCTTTCATTGATATTGAAAAGGCCTTCTATAATGTTAACTGGAATATAATGTTCAAAATCTTGAAAGATATATTTGTAGATTGCAGAGACCGAAGGATACTTTTCCAATTATATAAGAATCAAGAAGCAGTAATAAACAAAAAAGCCATAAGATAAAAAATGGGACGAGACAAGGATGCTGCTTGTCACCACTTATTGTTAATATATACATAGAGGAAACGATGAAAGTTTTTGCAGAAAAGAAAAACATTGGTACTAAAATCAATGGTGTCCAATAAAGCACTATTATGCCGATGATATTGTTTTGATAGCAGAAGGGGAGAAAAAATTGCAACAAAATGTGCTATTAATAGAAAAATGTAAAATGAAAATAAATGCAGATAAAACAAAAGTAATGATACGTGCAAATGAAGTCGCAAAAGATATAGTTCTCAATGGAAAACGAATATCTCGAGTAAAAGAATTTTCTTATCTTAGCAGTTTAATAACGTCCAACGGAAGAATAGAAGAAGTAAGAAAAAGGATATAAAAACGCTTTTATTAAAAAGAAGAACGTTTATTACATCGAGAAATATTTCATTACGCATAACGAAGCTGTTCGCTAAAACTTTTGTCTGGAGCGTTGCACTGTACGGCTGTGAAACATGGACTTAAAACTTCAAGCTTTTGAAGTTTGGTGTTATCGAAAGATGCTGAGAATATCATGGATGGATAAAATCACAAATAAGGAGGTATTCAAAAGTATAGAAGAACAACCAGAGATAATAAACACGATTGAAAAGAGAAGAAATAGTATGATCGGTCATCAAATCAGACAAATGGCTAAAAAAAACATAATAGAAGGAAAATACAATGAAAAATTAAGAATAGGAAGACCAAGAACCCGATTTATGGACGCCGTAATAAAATAACAGAATTATGTGAAGATAAAAGAAGCTGCTCTTGCCAGGAAATTATTTGATTAGCTACAGGCCATGTTGCCCACCAACCTAGCGTTTGACGAGAAATGATGATGTGAAATATTATAAACTAATAATCTCGAGTACTTTATTATTTTATATTAAAAGACATGTCAAAAATGAGCGTAAATAATAATTACACGATTTACTTTTAATTTTTAGTGTTTTGAATAATTAAAAAGAAAAAGGTTTTACGGTTCTAATTCATGATTTTTTGATTAATGAGGAGTCGAGTTATATGGGTTTAACGTCTTGAGGTATACAGTCTTTGGGTTAATGGTTTTTCCCTTGCAGAGGACCCCTGATAAGCAATTAGCCCCAAGTCTCTGAAACCATTAATCCCGACCTGGTTCTATATCATCCGATCGACTTTTTTTTTTTGCTGAAAGTAAATTTTTGTAATTACATTTTTATCATTCACACTCTAAAAAATAACATAAGGCGTATTTATAAATTAACACGATATACATAAATTTTTATTTAATATTTCGTTAACTTTAAATATTCCGTAATTTATATATATATATATATATATATATATATATATATATATATATATGTGTGTGTGTATGTGTGTGTAAATTGAGAAAAACTTCAAACATTATATGTACTATCTATATTATCTTCGCTTATTTGAAATATCTTTGCTGGTAACATAAACGTAATTAAACGGGATAATGAAAGTTGCACTATATTTTAAAAAAGACAAAGAAAACGAAAACAGGCATTATTTGCTCAAATATCAATGCGAGGTCGCCGAAAATACAACTTCGTTGGTTTTAAACAATCAAAAATCATACATTGTATCTGGCATGCCTTGTAACGATTAGCGAATGAAAATTTGGTATTATATTTACACATCATAATCCACAGTCTGAATAATAAATTAAATACACACACACACACATATATATATATAAATATATCATTGTATTACAATTGTATAAACAGTAACCCATCACCGCGCCCAACAATACTTCATAATGAATGCCATTTTTTTTAGTAGTTGTACGTATGGCCAACAATTTTAAAACTAGTTCTATTTTTTGCTTTTCGCATAGTTATATGGAAAAAAAAAATACAAATTGTGTTAATAAAATTTATAAAAGTTAAGAAAACAAAAAAATTTAATTTATATTTTTACGCCTTTTAAATAAACCTATAAAGCTTTTCAACTATTAAGTCATTATCAAATGGACATAAAAAAAATTAATAAAATATAAACATATATACAATTTAAAATAAAATGCAATCGAATACTTAATTTAGATGTATAATATTACAAAAACAAAACAAAAAATAGTTATTTATAAAATAATTTAATAGCGAATGTTTTTATATTTTTTTTTAATATAAAAATTTAGCGATTTTATCTACTTTTTCGTTGTTTTTTTTTTTTTTTTATTAACGAAGAATATCGTATAATTCGTTTTATAGAAAAAAAGAAACAAAATTGCATTCGTTTTTTTTTTTTTTAGTTCGCGTAATTCAGTTTACAGTCGGCACATAAAGCGACGCTGAGGTTAAAACCGTCGTCAATCGTAGGCGATGTATTTGTAACGTATAAAATCGTATATAACCGTTTAGATACTTATACTATTATTCAGTAACTGCACGCCAGAGACGAATTAAGTACATAAAAAATCAAAAAGACAAAATGTAGAAATCTCGAAAATCGCTACGAAATTAGAATTGGTTTTCTTTCGAATGGGCTTTGGAAATAGGTAAAAATCTCGAACTACAAATGATACTGACTGAAAGACACGGCAAAAAAGTTTATATATGTATATATATATATATATATATATATATATCCCGAAAAGTTACGACAAATACTGTGTAATGAAGAGGATACAGAAAAATTGTTTATATTCGATTCTTAATAAAATTCGTCGAAAAATAATTTCTATATTTACGCTAGAAAAATAATAAAAATGAGATAAAAAAGAAAGCTATACGATAATAAAACCATTTCCGATAATAATCAGAATAAAACCCTTTCAATCACAGTGTCCACTATATCGGACATGAAATTTTAATGTTAAGAAACATTTTTATACATGAATGTCTCAATTTTTAAAATATTTATATGAATACATTGAGCTAAGGTTCACCCAAGAATCAATATTGTATAATAAACACCCCTATAAAATCTATAATTTAATGCTAAGATTTTATAATGTATGACTGAAAGGGTTAAACTAAAAATCACCGAAATTACGTCAATACAATAAATAACGAAAAATCAATGCTCGAATCATGTTAACAATAACTCACAACTTTTTTTTACAATTTCGCAAAAATACTGATTCGAACAAAGAAAACTGTATAATACATTGCAACAAATATATTTATCTATGTATATATATATTCTCTCTCTCTCTCTCACACTATATATATATATATATATTAGTGATGGACATAAACGACTACTTCACATAACTGACTAATTAGTAATCTTCTTCTTCTGGTACAACCCGATTCGGGTAATTCTTTAACCATCAGCATGCATCGAATGGACAATCTGTTGTAGCCGGTTCTTATTTCTTGCTATTTTGACCAATTCTTCTGTTTCATTGATTCCGGTCCATTTTTTTACGTTATCTAACCACGATATACATTTTCTTCCCGGTTTCCTTTTTCCTTCAATCATACCCATTGCTATCGTTTGTAGTAGCTTGTACTTTTCTCCTCTCATAAAATGACCAAAAAAACCTATCTTTCGTTTTTTCACTTCTGCCATTAATATTCTGTCGGTTCCCATTAATTTTAGAACCTCCTCATTTCTGACCTTTTTAGTCCAAGGTATTTTCCACATTCTTCTGTAGCACCACATTTCATAATTAGTAATACCGAATCTTAAAACCGACTAATTATGTTTTTTTTTTATTTATTTAGTCAAACTTACTTTTAATTCTTTATTTATGCATAGCAAATGAAAATATCCCTAAATGATAAGTTATATAACGAATAACACGTATAAAATAAACTGAATGTATTTAAAATAAAGTTAAAAAATATATTTCAGTTGAAGAACAACCAACAAATAATCTAGAATTGTATGAACTTTGTGCGGTGAATCACGTAATCATACAAATTTTAAAACTACATCAATAAATTGAATATATTTTCATACAACATGAGTATATCGGTGTTTTAAAAAATCAATAATTTATTGTAGTAAAAATACAACTAACAATCGCCGTATTTAAAATTCGACTAATTTTCAATCAGTTATAGTGAAAACCTACTAATGTCGATATACATCCGAATAGCTTTCAATCGATTCTAACAAAACCTACTAATTCCGATATGTTCTGCGTTCCAGATCCTTAAACTACTTAAACTGAATTTCAATTACTTACTGTTAAACTCTATCCGAAGTAAACTTTGATAAACACAGTAAAAACAAACACGCAATAGAATATTTCAGTAGAAATGTGATTACTTCATTTCAATCGAATCAAAATAACCAAATAATAGAACCTACTACCAGATATTAGTCAAAAGGCAACTATATTCAATCCGATTTAAAAGTAGTCGGTTTTTTATTCTAAAGCACATTACGCACTTCTTAGCATATTATGTACAAATTAAATAAAACATTAAAACTTACTTATGTGAACAAAACAACACCTCTACAGGATTTGTAAATAATATCATATACAAAGATAGCTATTTAAAAATCAATTGCTTAAATCAAATTTTAAAAAATATTTCCAGAAAACGACTGATTTATTCGGTTATTTTTTAAAAACTGAATTATTCGGTTAAGTTATAAGTCGATTATGCACATCACTTATATATATATCATCATCATCATCATCATTAGTGCCGTCTTCGTATCGGAGGTAGGCGACTACTTACCTATACATATTTTGTTGTATAATGTAAGTAGCCTACAAAGCAATTATAATATGGCGTTAACGCAGTTAAGCATACATACAAGCACCCGAGAGAACTGACTGTAATCGCTTTGTTGTTATGACACAATGCATCCGCCGTGTTTTTGTAGTGTACTTATTACTAGCGCGCATATGGTGTTGTGCGTGTGCGTGGTGGTTGCAATTGGTCTCTAAGCGAGAATATTAGGATTATATATATATATATATATATATATATATATATATATATATATATAAAAATATAATTAAAACCACATAAAACGTACTTCAGAAAAAGATGAATTTTACCTTCGGTTAAGTCATAAGTCGGTTATGCACATCATATATATATATATATATATATATATATATATATAAAATTAAAACCATATAAAACATAGTTAAGACAAAGATGTATTTTATTTTCGTTGTCATTTAATGCTTATAGTGAATTATTATTATTATTATTTTTTTTTAATTGCGCTGACAGTTCCCTGTTATAAACCATAACGATCATGAAAAGAAAAGAATGAAGAAAAGGGGAGAAGATTGGAGTGGAATAGAAATGAAAATGTATATTAATCAGATAATTCAACGAATTGACTAATTTGGGTTTTCAAGAAGAAAATGTTCATTTATCTTTTTTTTTTTCTAGGTAGTACATAGGAATTCCCTTAGAACAGTTCAGTCCAATCAAGTAACTGGAAGTGCATCGCGGCTCTTCCTTTTTTAGTCGTCTACTACATATGACTGGAAAATCGAACATCCGGTATATTAGTGAATTTGGGTTGAACAGAAGTTTCTCTTAGAATATTCTGTACTTTTCCATATATAGACACCCTTCATACACGGAACATTCAAGTGCACATACAAGATGTCGTTTGATACATAATAAGGTGCAGATGCCATTGCAGAATTATGGACTGCTGTTATCGTATTCTGCGAAGGTTACTTCGGCTCATTGTTCCATATAATTCTAATCGATATATCTCCATATTGGAGTGATAATCGATAAACAGACATTACGTTTTATGGCCAGCTTTAGAAATGATTTTCATCCGACAATTTTTAGGGACACATCTTTAATTATTCAAAACGATTTAATTGCGTGTATATCTTACGTAATAATGGACAGAATAAAAGAGAAATTACGAATATTGAATTTGTAACAATTATTTCGGACGAAACTTCAGATGTAATTTGTAAATCTCAATTATCAACTGTTCTTCGGCTTATCGATGAAAATTGTTGTTCCGGATTGGTTTTTGAACTTTAGTGATCAAGATCGAATAGCCCCTGCTTTGTTTAAACGTGTTCATTCTACTCTTTAAGTATGTCAACGTGATAAAAAACTTATAGCTTAAACATAGGATGGAACAACAGTTGATAGGTAAGCTAAATGGAACGAACAAGCGTGCTGGCGATTTTTTCTCACTAGGAAGTTTTGTTTATTGTTACAATTATCAGTTGAATTCGGCGCTTGAGCAGTATGTTGTTAATCTTAAAGCATGTACCATATTCTATCAGACATTATCAAGTTTTTCCGCACTTAAAAAAAATCATCTAAAAGAAGAACGATTTTCAACAAATTTGTTCGGAAAAAATTATCCCGTGTTATACCATCGAGATAGAATTTTAATTCACGTTTGGTTAATAATACAGTAGGTGAATATTGTATAATAATAGAATATTCTACGTAATCAAGATACAATAATTAAAGTGCGGAAATTTCTATCATTTAAAAAAAATTTAAAACACGATTTCTTACAAAGCTGTTTGCTAAAATACTATCTCATTTTTAGATGTTGTATTTAATAGTTTACAAACAAAAAGGATTAGTGTAGTAAAAAAATTGACGAACCTTCCAAAATATATTCAAAATACAAGAGATTATAACTATTTGTGGCGAACCTTAAATTCTAATATCAAAAGTATGAAATGGAGCTATCAGCGAGGAAACTTCGATTGGGTGATTCTACTGATTGTTCTGATAGTATATAGTTATTTAATAAGGTTTTTGACAATATTGCTGGTAAAATAAAAATTTCATTTTGAATCAATCGAAAAATTTCATTTTTCTCTCTTCCGAAGAGTGATAATTTTGATCCGTACTGCAAATTATTTTCCGATATAACATTTAAATCATTAGATATGTACGTATTATTTTTCGACTTAATCAGCTTAAAGACTGAGTTAGTAGTATTGTATTCGATAGAAGAGTTCAAGAAAAAAAAAACCAAGAATTCTTAAATTAATCCAAATCATGCATATTAATAAAGTGTATCTTGCTATGTCAGAGACTTTTAAACTAGACTAACAATTTCATCAACAACATCAACGGTCGAACGTTTATTTTCAAATCTACTCAAGGTCGAGGAAAACTATTCGCGGTCGTTCTATAGAAAAAAATTTAATAACGAAATCGGAAGCAAAACCAGAATTTGATGATAATATAATTAAGCGCTTTGCATGAAAGACGCGTCTAATAGAACTCGTGTTCAAGTGAGAAGAATAATAATTTGTAAATATAAGTAAAGTAAGTTTCTTCGCATAAACATGTGTATACTTGCCCACACACACACACACACACTCAAAGCTTAAAATTGTATTCACATAAGATTTCATGTAGTTATAATTTTATTTTAATTTATTTGCACCTTTTTGCAATTACACCACTTAATTTATAACGCGCACCCACAAACTCAATCATACACGCAAACTTGATGGACTAAAGAACTATGTTATTCACTCCGTTCCCATCCTATTGTTTTTTTTTTAAAAAAAGTTACATACTTCGACGAAACACATATTTATCTTTCGTCTTATATGTTTCTTCTGTTTCAGTTACACAACATTTACACGCATTTACTATTAAGCACATTAGTTCCTCAGCAGCTTTAAAAATACAAACCTAACAAATACATTTGCCCTACCGGTTATATCCGGAGTGGGGAACCATTTTAAAAAAATCTTAGTCGCGAAAATTAAGGATAACTTTAAGGATTTTAAACGAATTTACATAGAAACTAATAATACAATCAAAAATTAAAAATCTACCGTAAATAAAACTACACCGAAAGCCAAAAAAAAAAAAAAATAAGAAGATAACGGCGCGCGATGAATAACATTAACATATTTCGGTTATTTCAGAATACGTCCGGGGAATACATTAGAGGTCGCATTTCAACAGAAAAACAGTAAACGGGAAATATAATCGCGGTTTATTTTAATTATTTCATTTCGAAACATTTATAGTATAAATTTCTCGAATTTATGGATACCATTACAGAATGAACATATTCTATTAAAAACGGTACGCATTAACGACGTAATTATTATAATTTTTTTTTACACAATTACCGAACAAAATATCTAATAAAAATGTTATTTTTAACACTTACGTAATGAGAAATTGTAGAAGTTTGTTAATTCTAATTTAAACGTATAGAATACGCAAAGAATATTAATAAATTATGCATATTACGCGACTTCAGTTGAAGAGGGAAACGAGTAAAACATACTGAATTATGCAAAGGAAAATCACTTCTCGATGAGACCGATAAAACGTTTAATATATATTTATATATATGTATGCCAAATTCTGCGTCAAATAAAGACTTACCGGATACAACTCTGGGAAATGTGTATCAGAATCAAATAGAGCCATCGCCCAACTGAGACAAAATATTATACTTCTCGCGTTGACAAATTGTTTCCGACGAAATGAAAATATCGACGCAGTATTTTCCAGGTTTCAGTGATCGAAAAGGTTGCTAGTAATCAAGCAGGTTCCAATAAAGGATGACTACGAAACAACGTGGATATAGAAGCTGCTCGACTGCTTGACGAATAAGATAAATTGGCGCCCACTCGACTTAGGATTAACTACATTAAAAGCGTTTTATTCGTCTGTTTAGTTCTATATTCAATAGTGGACCTTAATTATTGTACCAAGTTCTGTGCACGGTAAAATATTTACATATCGGAACTACTATTAGTTATAATAAAAAACATATTTAAAAAAATGTATTTCTGCCGTCCTACTGCGTGTACCACGTTTAAATCTATAGGGAGCACTCCCATCCAGGATACCTTCAGATTTAATTCATCGATAACAAACACACACGCTTCCTTATATTAAGCCGGCAATAAAAATTACACAAGGCAACAAATTCTCAACGTGCGCCAACTAATAGAGAAGGCGAGGGAATATAACACAGAAGTGATTCTGTGTTTTACGGATTATCACAAAGATTTCGACTGTGTCTAGTGGAATAAATTATGATTGATTCTGGAGAAAATGGGAGCGCCAAAGCATCTGGTCTCACCAAGCGCAAAACTATATAACCAGAACACAACTACCGTGAGAATAGGAAAAACAACTTATTCTGGTGACTTCAATGTAGAGAGAGAGGTGTGAAATAAGGATGTCTGCATTCACAACACCTTTTTAATTTATATACAGAGTATATCACGAGGAGAGTATTATATTATAATGATGGGAAAGAAACTAGTGAAATCGAGTTTTAAGATTTCTGAGGGAACGATTTTTCTATCGTTATAGGATTAAAACTACAAACGATACGAGTGAAATAGAATAATAATAATAATGGCCGGTCGTCCGCGTAATGATAATATGTACACGATGCTCTGCCATTAAATACAAACGTAAACTTAGAGTTTGCGGACGCTAGTTCTGCTGCAGGTACATAAAGCGTTGGCCACGCGAAAGTATCCGCTATGTCGCTCAACGTATATAATCGTTTGTTGTGGCATTGCCGTTAATTGCCATTTACGATTAGATTATATTTAATTTTATTTATCGATGCCTAGCAATTATTTTTCCACTCTTCGGTAACAAGTAATTTGACGACGTTCGAGTAATTTTCATATTGAATCGCTATAATGATTAATCGTGAAACTGATCGGTATTTTTATAAACAAATCGTCAGTTTTTCGATTTATTTTTTTTAACTGGACATTCCAGGGCTTTAATAAACGGATGATATGTTTTATTAAATATTTATACTACAGGCTGATATGTCATCAAATATGATTATGTATACGCTTTTGTTCTGTGAGCTGAGCAGGCATCTGAGATTAGTTGGGAGAGGGATTCCTTTACTTACAATACGTGGCAGGAATTTTGATTGATACATTATATAATAACTGCGGCTGAAAAATAGGTGGTTTTCATCGAATGGCGAAGGGGCTAATTTGTGTGTAAATAGAACGTACGGAATATTGTTGACGTTATGTCTTAGGCGACATATAACACGAATAAACGAAATTTTGTTTTCTATGTTGGCAGGAAGATTGAAGAACCAGGGAATTACTGGAATTGAAGGTTGAATATTCCTAAATCGTTTGGCTGAATAACAATATTTCCAAGCGCGGTTCCAAAATTCCTTATGCGAAAACTGAATCTCAGATAAAATGTCCCTAACCGGTGTATTGAAGTAGAATGAACCATTCTCGTTGGAGCTCGTATCATTCCAGTGAATACCCGAGTGGCTGAGAATCCAGACAAATTTTACACTAATGCGTTTCAGAAATAGATCGTAAATATTTCTTAGGATACCGTAGATTGAAGGAAAACAGCGACTATTAAATTAGGAATTTGAAATAGCTTTGAGAGTGGAAATTTTATTAGAGTTATTTAATAGACTACTTTCTTTTTTTATATATATAAATAAAGATACAATCCTTAACCTCGTTTTAAAAGAATTTAATTTTAATCCCTTCATTGTAAATACTATTATTAATTATTTTGCTAATAGATATGCCTCATTAGCAGTTGGTAGCTCTGTGGGTTGCAGAAGACTGGTGTGTGGGGTGCCCCAGAGCTCTGTCTTGGGACCAACACTGTGGAATATTTTATATTCCAGAGTTCATCTTAAATTGGAGCAATTTTTGTCCTTTACTTGTAAGGAATTTGAACTGGTTTCCTATGCAGATGATCTCTGTTTGATAGCTAAGGTTGACAAGCATTATGATCTTAATTTAATTGAAATCGTTTGCAAATTCTTAGAAAATATAATTAGTGATTTAGGTTTGTCTTTTTCTGTACCCAAGTGCAATTTTATTGTTTTTGGTGATCAGAGAATTGTACATTCTGTTAAAAATTTAAAGTTAATCTCAAGTCAGCCAATTAACCATACAAATCTTGGTCTAATATTAGATCACAAGTTATCTTTTATTCCACATATTGAGTATATCCACAGGAAATGCGACTCCATATTCTTTAGGTTCAGAAGATTGCAGCCTAATACTTTTGGGTTTAAATATAGAGAGAGGGTCATTTTGTATAAGAGGCTGATACAGTCACTTTATGCATATGGCTCTCTTGTTTATATTAATAAAAACGTTTTATGTTCTCTTATCAAGTGCCAGAGGAAGTTTCTTCTTAGTATTTCATGTCTATACCGAACCTGTCCCACCTCTGCTGCTAATGTTATATCTAATATCATGCCACTGGATCTTTTTGTCATTGGCACCTCTATCATCTCAGAATTTAGAGTTGTTAGAGACGTTGTTTGTGTCAAGAATTTCCAGTTCCTTAATATTGATCCGCATATCTTGGAATCATTTCCTAGTGTTCCTATCCTAAAAAAATATATTCAATCCTCACTTATTGATATTTGGCAAGCTAGGTGGGACAGTTGTTCGACTGGAAGGAAAACCTTTGTGTTTTTCCCAAAGGTTTTGGAACGTTGTAAACTTAAAAATATTAATATTAACTTTTACAATGCTCAGGTGCTCTCTGGTCATGGTAAATTTGGTTCATATCTGCATAAGTTCCATCTTGCCTCCAGTTCTCGGTGTACCTTTTGCTGTTCCAGCGAGGACTCCTTTGGTATTGTAGATGATATTGAACATTTAATGTTTGATTGTCCCCTGTTTGATGATCTTAGAAATAAATTTAAAATACATAGAGACAACCTCTTGTATTTTCTAAACTTAACCATGCCGGTCTTCTGTCATATATGGAGTTGTCTATGCTAAGAAAATTTAAAACTGGTAGGTAAAATTTTTAGCAAACTTTTGTCCTGTTTTTAATGTTTTAATTCAACCGTGAATCCACATTTTTTCCCTCATGGTCATTGCCTGCATCCATTTTGCAATACCGTTGCATGCAACATTAATAATAACATTGGCTACAATTGTTTTTCTTATAATTTATATATATATAATATGTACTTATATATATTTTTTTACTTTTTATAATTAAATATACTTTCCTTATTGAATAGTTAACATGTTCGTAATTGATTTTTTATCAGTATTTTTAAGAATATCTTTGTGCCTGCTTACTTTGTTTACAGTAGCACTCCTTGAGTTATTTCATTCAGTCTTGTCTTCATCCTTGTTTTATAATAAATTTAATTTTGATAATATAATTTTTTTTTCTTCTGTATGATATTTAGACGTAACCTTTTATTTATTTTTCTTTGGCTTGATCTTTATGTTAGCAATATTACTTTTTTTTTAATAATTATCTTAAATTGTATGTGCATGTATATATGTGCACGTGTATATATATATTTTGTTTGTACAACATTCATTTTTATATTTACACATATACTACACAAAACTCATTTTACACACATTCTTGATGGTCTAGGGGACTATGTTTCTCATCCCTTATTCCATCCTATTTTTAAGTTACACATTGCAGGAAACTACCATACACTCCTATTTATATTTTGTATTATACTAAATGTTTTCTTTTGTTTCAGCTACTCAACACTTACACACAGTTATCCATTAAGAACACTAGTTTCCTGCACCCTTATAAACACAAATTATTTAATACATTTGCCTCACCGTATAAGTGCGGATTGGAGAACCAAAAAAAAAAAAAAAAAACAAAAAAACCTACGAGGCTAAATAAGCATCACATTTAACAAACTGTAGGTTTATCTAAAAGCTGGACAATACGTAGGACAGAACGCAAGTACATTTGAGCCCTTGAATCGTGGTGTTGGAAACGTATGCTACGTGTACTATGGATGATCATGAGGACCAATGAATCAATATTGTAGGAGGTGGACGAACCTAAGCGCCTATTGACGGAAGTGCTGATCAGAATTAGACGATTGGACAGATGGTCCGGCCAAATGGACTGGAGGCATTCTTCACCGAGAGGAAATCGAAGGGGAAACGACATTGAGGCCGCGTGCCTTTAAGATGGTCAGACGAGATTCAAAAATTTACCGGGAAGAGTTTCAGTGATTGTGTGCATTGAGCATACAATAGAAATGGATGGCGCAAACTACTGAATTCTGAATTATGATAGCATTTCGATGTAACGATGTCTCTACAAGAGACCTACGATTAAAAGAAGAATAAACATCGAACCTCTACAAAATTACGTATCTATTTGTCGATCAATATGCCACTTTTTTAACTATAATTTCACGACTTAAGTTCAAATAATACATGGACACCTTTCCATCGCTAAGATGACATAAACGTACCGGGACTTTAAATTTAATTCAAAATTATTTATAGTAATATTGTAATAAAACCTTTTACGCAACTACAAATAGTCTAGTAAAATGTACGAAGTGAAGGAAAAAATTATAATAACACAAACATAAATAATTTGTAAATTCATGTAATGAAAAATTACATAAAATGCCATTTTTTTACGCGACTTTTCTACAATTACTTTTTTTCTCTTTCATTTTGTTTAAATTTTTTCGAAAATTAGCAATGAACTGAATCCATTATACATACATACATACATATATATATATATATATATATATATGTATGTATGATATATATATATATCATCATAATCTTCGTCGTATTGTTCATTATAGAACATCGTGACTAGTCATTTCATACGTTTATTTTACGTACAAAACGGGCTAGCATTCAAGGCACTAACTATATGCAACGCAGTGATATTATACAGAATGGGGTGTTACCTCCGTAATAATTAAGAGTTACGTTATGTTGAAAAACTTTATGAACTCTAATGTCGTGAGTTTGTTGCGAACTCTCGACCATCGATAGTTGGCAGTCCAGCACTCTAGCAACTATGCTACTACGACATATATATATATATATATATATATATATATATATATATATATATATATATGTATTATATATAAATCCATATGTATATATTGATGTTATAATAACTACAAAATAAAATATAAATTATTACTTACGTCGGAATGTTTGAAACGTTTGCTACCACTCCTCTTTAACGTACCCCATTTAATATTATTATCGTCTAATTCTATCGAGCTACCGTCGGTGCGATAACGCCTACTTAATTCGCTCAACTCCGGTATAGGTTGAACCTTTAAAAATACGACCAACGATACAAAATTAGGATATGAAATCGACAACCGATATTATTACGATAAAAATACATAAGTTATTTCGGAAGCAAAAATAAATCGTATTCGTTAATTTACGATAATCATTCGAAAGGAATGAAGCGTGCGATACAAAATAAAATCCCACCACCGAATAAAGTGAAATATCTTGGACTGAAAGATCATATTCTAGTCAAACGGACACAACTAGACCTCAAAGAAATGCTCACCACAGTCCATAGAAAACAAAATTCTATAAAGTAAAGTCATCCTAAAACAGATATATGACATCGAAATATGTTACACAGCCAGCGACTCGCGAATAAAAAATCAACGTTTCCAGTTGAAGATTCTGCGAAGTATTGTTGAAAATAGATCTTTAAATGCGAATCGAAATTTTTAATTGGATTCATATAAAACGTACGATTATATATAAATAGATTAAAAACATGATAGATAGTAATATAACACGTTTTACGAAGATCAAATTAACTTACGAACCGACATTTACGAAATCAAACAGAATCAGAAATCGGCCTCGATAGATGAAAATGATCGAGGATCAACTAAATATACAGAGAAATCAACGGTGACGAATATACGAACTACGAAGTATCTATCAGTAGGAAGGACCGTAATTTAGTCGATTGTTTTGTACGGAAGCTGTTGGAAGTGGAATAGTTTAAAAAATCAATACTAATTGAATTAATTTTGAAAAGTGCGGAACATGATGATGTTTAAAAAACAAAAAAACGGACTTAAAATATCTAATTTTTTTTTAATAAAAAATCAACGCTTTTCGGCTGTTAATCCATTATCGAGGAAACGTAAAAATAAAAAAAAAACAATTTATATATTTTTATGTTCTCTTGATAATGGCTTAACAGCAGAAAATCGTTTAATTATTTTTTGCGGTTTAATTGAATTGGCCCATTAAAAGAAAAAGCGAATACGAAATAACTGTCTACAAGCCGTATAAATTTAGCAGTTTCTAAAAATTTTACAACCATTTTTCTTTTTAAAGTATCGGAAAGCGATTAATCCCAAAGAAGGCTGTTAGAAAGTAGACAACGATGAATACGACGACTACGAAGTATTTATTATGAAGAATTTGTAAACGTATCATTGGAATACGAGCACTTCAAAAGAAATGATAAACGACTAAATGAAATGACGCATTAAAAGAAAAAATGCGGAGAAAACACAATAAACAAGCTGTATAGAAAAAGTCGGTTTTTTATAGAATTTTAATTTTTTTTTTTTAAAACTTACCTGGACTCCGCATATATTGCAGCTTAGAAAAAACTTAGATATCTCATTTCGGCTATTATATTGTATTATAGGAAGAAAAGCCAAAACTTCATTAAATAATAAATTGCTGATCTACAACGCACTTCTAGCGGCGAAATGGAAGTATGGAATTGAACTATGGGGCTCGGCAACAAGTAGTAACGTCAAACGTATACAACAATTTCAGTCGAAAGCTCTAAGAGCAATATGTGACGCTCCTTATTATGTCAGCAATGATACTCTACATCACGACCTGCAAGTGCCTACAGTTACACAAATTTATCAATATAAATATCAAAAATTTTTCGGTAAATGTTCCAGTCACTCAAACCCCCAAATTCGGCGAATCTACATGCCAACACTTCCAGATAATCCTGTTCGAAGGCTAAAACGACAAATGCTCCGGGACGTACTTTCAACTATTGAAAAATGATGTCATATAGATCAAGACATTGCTGCTGAGGCAAAATTTTAAACTGGCCGGCTGTTTATTGTAACAGCGGCTGTATGTTAATGTATTTGTATATAATTTATTTATTTATTTAACTGAACTCATGTGCTTATTGTTAAATTATACAGGTGCACATTAAAAAAAAAAAAAAAAAAAAAAAAAATTACATAAGCAATTGATCCCAAAGAAGGTTGAGCTGAAAAGAAACAATGATCAAGATAAATGGCTATGAAATATTTAGCCGTAGAACTTAAACATATCCGACTGCTGTTTTACATAGACCGTTTGAGTATAAATATTTAATAAGAAACGATAAAAGTTGAATTTGGCGCATCGAAAGGAAAAATACGAATACGAATAAAATTATGAAAATGCTGCGTGTAAAATATAATACACAAGCTGCGTAAATAAAATAATTTTTTCGGTAGAATTTTAGTTTTTCGTTAAATTATATCAGCAATTAAATCCCAAACGACGTTATGCTAGAAAGAATAAACGTTCGAGATATACGAAATATTTAAACGTAAAATTCACGAATTAGGAAAATATATACAAAACCACCTACAGGTAACTAGTGTGGGATAAATTGTATCTTAAACAAAATCATTGTTGTGTCTGCAGTTTATCGTCCACCGAAACATTATATAGTGCAAAAACAATTTAGTGCTTTTTTAAAAAATCTGGAGCCTAACTATAACATTGATAGTGACTTTAATGGCAAAAATATCTATTGGTGATCTAAGCTTACTTTGCCAAGAGGTAAGTAGTTAAAATTAACAATTGATGATAACAAAAGCGCCATTATATCATCTGGTACTCCTACTTATTGGCCAACTGATCCAATGCAAATACCAGATTTGTTGCGACTTTTTTATAACTAGAGGACTACGGGAAAATTTCATTGATGTTAAATCAGATAATGATCTATCATCTGATCATTCACTAGTGATGTTCACAATTGGCAGTAATATTATTAGAAAATTATGTAAACTAAAGAACTTTACAAAATATAGAGACTGAGATACTTTTCGTAACCAACTGGAGGAAAAAATTAATTTAAAAATATCATAAAAAAATAGCTAACAGATTGATATTGAATACTTCCATAATCTTATGCAGCAGGCTACTTGGATAGCTACACTAAACAAGAATAAAAGTGAATACAAACCATCCATTTACTATCCAGAAGAAATAAAGCATGAATTAAATCTTAAGAGACAATTAAGAAAAAGGCGACAAAGATTAGATATCCTTCCGATAAAGCAACGCTGAATTATCAGACAAAAATAGCAAAAAAATTATTAAAAAAAAAATCATTTAATATCTAATCTATCACTACTGAAGCAAAGTGACTACTCTCTTTGACAAGCAGTACGTAATTTGAAAACCCTAAAGAAACATCACATACAATTAGGAAATTTAACGGAAACTGTGCTCAAACAGACCTTGATAAAGCTGAGGAAGTTGACAAACATTTAGCCAATACTTTCAAACTCAATGCAGGCAATTTGAATACTCTGTCTATGGCAAGCAATTCTGATACATCAAAACAATAAGCCCAACATCCCCGGCAGAAATTAAAAAAATAATTAATCTAACGAATCCTCATAAATCCCCTGGCTATGAATAAATTTCAGCGAGAATACTGAAAGAATTGCAAAAGAAAGGATTAGTTTTACTAACATACATTATTAATGCTTTAATACGGCTTGAGTATGTTCCCATCTAAATAAAATTTTTGCAAATTATAATTGTGAAGAAACCATCAAAGCCACCAACTCAACTGACATCATACAGGCCAATCTCTTTGTTACCAATACTTTCAAAGTTGTTTGAAAAAATCATGATCAAACGTCTAATGCCTATAGTTGAAGACAAAAAAAATTATACCTGCCAATTCGGTTTTAGAAATAAACATGGTACTATCGAACAAGTAAATCGCATTATTAATATGACAGAAACATGTTTAAAACGGAAAGAAGTTTGCAACGCTGTATTCTTGGGCGTTAGTCAAGCATTCGATGAAGTTTGGCATGAGGGCTCGTTATATAAAATAAAACGTCAATTTCCTCTTCAAGTATTCAAGATCTGTGAACCATATCTAAGCGAAAGATTCTTTTCCATAAAATACAGTAATGAAGAATCACAAATATATCCGATAGAAGCGGAAGTGGCTGAGGGTAGCGTGCTCAGGCCGCTATTATACCTCATATACACTGTTGATAAGAAACAATTAACAAATCGCAACGAAATACGTATCAATATTAAACAGATGTACTGGCTTTTAGAGAGAACGTCAGAACTAACAATTGAAAATAAGCTGTTGTTCTAGAACCAGGTCATCAAACATACGGGTGCAAGCTGTGGGGCTGCTCGAAAAAGAGTAACATAGCGATTATACAAAAATTACAAAATAGAATTCTAAGAATCATTGTAAATGCACCATGATATGTGACGAATCAAACTCTCTACACAGACTTGAAGATAAATGACATAAAGGACGAAATTATGCAAACAGCAAAAAGACGCTCTGCAAGACTGGAGTCACATTCAAATAATATGGCAGTTACACTGTTAGATAACTCTGCGCACATTCGTAGATTAAGAAGGACAAAATTGACGGATCTAGTATAAAGTATACATTCTATATACGTACTGAATGAGACCCTGTCACTGCACAGGATTCTTTAGCAAGTCATCTTACACTAAGATGTTAACTTTGCTTAATAGCCTATAAAGCTAGTTGTAAATTGGCAAATGAAGTGAAAAATAAATAAAAATAAACTATATAGATATAGAATTTTCATTTTCTCAATTAGATTAACAATTAATCCGAAAAAGAGAGTGCGGAAACCAACGATGATTAAGATAAAAACTATAGTATCCAGCCGCAGAAAGAAGGTATAATTTACCCGATTATTTTATAGCCAGAAATGGAATAGATCAAACGCTAAGGCAAATAAATAATTAGCACATTACAAAAAAAAATGCGAATACAGAGTTGTTTATTAAAAGGCGGGGTAGATTAAGTATGCGAAATTTTCATGTCGTTTTAATAAAACGTGTTAGATGAAACTATAATATATATATATATATATGAGATATAACGTAAATTCGGTACAAACCTTAATTTCGACGAATCGATCCGACATTTTAATAATTTCGATTATTTCTTCCCTGGTTTTATCTTCTACCGACAGACCGTTCACTTCTAATAATCGGTCGCCCGGTAAAATACCGATTTCCGATTGGTCGTCCGTTTCGGTTTGTTCGGCCAGAATTACCGTCGTAATTTGACGTAAATCGTTTAAACGATTCACCGTCATTGCTCTTCGTAAAGAAAATCCGAAATCGTTTCTAATTCTACGCGGTATAGTTAAAATTCTAGGAGACGGTAAAATTACCGGTTCTAGATCCGGTAAGGGAAAATCCGTCAGTAATAATTCTTCGGGAGGCGAACTATTTAACAGTATGTTAGAAAAACGACAATAAAATCCTTGTCCTTCGCCTACCGGACTAGAACTAAACGGCGGAGTAGCGAAACTGCTATTACTATTAGTAGTCGAATCGGTTAAACTTTCGATACTGGAAGAAGTTTTATCGTAATTCTTCGTTACGCGTACGGTAGGCGGTAAATAATTAAAATCAGTACTGTTGTACGAATTAAGATCGTTAACGGCGGCTTGATCTACCGTATCGACGTTTACGTTAATACCGCCTTCGTAATTAATTGTAATACTCGAATCGCCGTATCCGTCTTCTAATACGTCCAGACGTTGATTTTGTTTTAAAATTCCTCTTTTCGGCGGTCGCGGCGGTAACGGACGTACCGGAACGACGATCGCTTCTTTTCGTTGAACGATCTTAACGTTATCGTTTCTAGTATAATCGTTACCGGACGATAATTCGGTTACATTTTCTCGATCTAAAGCGCCGAAAAACTGAGCGCTATAATCGGCTGTAATACCGCTAGGCAATTTTTCCCGTTCTTTACGTTTACCGCGGAATTTTAACGACCTCCTTACCTATAAATGTATAAAAGAGGAAAAAGTTTAATTATATTTAATACGGATAAATAAAGTATTTATGTAATAGTGCGATAATTTGTCACATTATCCATCAAAGTTGCTCGTTCTCTCCGGAAAATATTCGATACCAGTTATATCGACGGCAATGTTGATAGAACGAGCGTCACAGTTCGAATATCTCGGTACTTAAGTTAACGAAAAACGAAATCCAAATACAGAAATTAGGGACAGGCTTTCACAAAGTATGATCGATATCTATCTTCCCGCATTCGATATAGAATAATTCCTATGGTCGGTCATCATCTATGGTGCAGATACGACGCTTACTTTGAAATGTGGATCATTCGTAGAAAAAATTCAACAATTCTAGAAATAACTCATGTAAAGAGATAACTTTAATTTAGCCAGTAATGATGAATACAATGAAGTTTTACAACACGAACACAACTTACCGTGGAAGATCTGGCGTTCACTTAATGGATTAAGGACAAATACAACGCGATGTAAGACCAATTTAAAAAAATGTAACATTGAAAAAGATGATAAATGCAAATGTGGAGAAATCCAGACTTGTGATCACCAATTGTAGAGCCCGCTAATGGATTAGCAGTGCAGCCTTCAAGACGTAGCCGAATGCAACGAAAAAGCCATATATGTGGCTACTTACTGGAACGATGCAAAATAATTATCCGGACACGGAAAATAAGTACCGATATAGAAGAACGAAAAGATAAATTATCTCGGAAAAAATTCTACGTGTAGACAACATTCATCGCTACGTTTGATATTGAAGGTATAACATTTGGAATTGATCGCCGAGCCGTGCCATGGTCGCGTAATATCCGTGCCTGGACAGGGGTGTGTATAATTTTGGAGAAATATGCCGAGCGACAGGTAATACTTTATTTAATGATAATCGCCACCGGTCAAGGAGCACGACATCCCAAGAACAATCCATTGATTAACAATTGTATATTTTATTCTTTTTTCGATTTCCTCTCACCTTTAACGAAGAGTAGTCGGAACTTCTGTAACTAAATGCGTATTAGTTCCAATTCCTTGTATACTTCTCCCACATTTTCAGCTCGCTATCTTTCCTTTCGGTACTATCTATAACGTCTCGTATTTTTCATGTCCACATTAGAATTTACAAAACTGAAATGAGTTAGACAATGATATGCAATCTCCTCCTTCATTTAATTACAGCAACATCGGAACAAGCGATCAAATCGGCGGATTGGAATGAAAAAATAATAAATATGAACGGAGAATATTTACACTGTCTCTATCGCGGACGACCATGACTTAGTACGATCAAACAACTAGAAATAACGATTTGCAAATCGGAGGAAAAGGGACATGGATAACACAGATACAACAAGGAAGCTGTAGAAGAAACGGATCTGGGTAAAATTTTCGCAACAAGGAAATCGAGATGAAATTAGACCAGGAAAAGAAAATATAGAACAGTCAAAACGCGTTCTATAAAATAAAACGTACACGTAAAACACCGAGATCAGTTCGAATGAGTAACACGAAAATTTTTAATCGATTCCCGATTCCGATACTAACGTATTGGTCGTTAACGAAGAAAGTTGTAGGGAAATTCAGAAAAACAAAAAGACGAACCGAAAATTATCTGGCTCAATAAAAGTAAATTCAAAATAAAAAGTATTAGAACTTAACAAAAGGACAACAGCTGGTCCTGTTGATAAATAAGTAAATGGAAGTGGACGAGAGAAATTATTCGATGTAGACCAGTATACAGAAAGATGCATACAAGAGAGATCATTGTCGCAGGGAAAGAGTGGATTCGTGAAATGTACGATGAATATAGACGGAAAATGTTAAAGGAGGGACTACATTAAATGGAAGAAAAAAGTATATATATATATACTCATATTTAAACATATAAAGGACTCTAAGTAAATAAATTTATTACTTCCATCTAATCGTCGATTTGTAAAATTTACATTATTTTCTAAATATGTGTTACCATCGACGGAGATTAATTAATCAATGTTCATTTAAATTGTTAATCACATAATAAGAAATATTTTGATAATAGTCGCTACTTTTTAAAGCATACGTTATATAGGCTAATATATATATATATATATATATATATATATATATATATATATATATATATATATATATATATATATATACATTTATACGCGTATGAGTATATATATTTATAATTTTTGTTGCATATAGCTGATAACATATCAATTTCGATTGTTGAATTGCATCCATTATCGTAACATTCTCATTTAGATAATTATTAATTTATAGCATGAAAAATTAAATTTATATACACTCCCGTCTAAGACAAGATATTTCTGGAATAAATCGAACGATAACATTCAGACAGAAATTATTTCCATATGGCTTTTAATTTTTCAAAATATAATTTTTAATTTTTCAAATGATTTATGTTACTAAACCGTTAGATCTCAAAATAAAACGGGACTTTCGAAAGCGTAATATATATATATATATATTAATCTTTTAGAGGTACTTATTTGAGATGATTCCAAACAATTTTTAACGCGTTATGATATAAATATTTTCTATAATCGAATCGTTATTCTCACTGAAATATTATATATTATTAACCGTGCGGTACATGATGTTACTAATAAGCAACAAATTTTACGACATGTTATATAAGCTTTAAAAATGTTAATACGTAACTTTACGCATTACAACATTGTATAGATCTAGAAAATAATGTAATTCTCTGCTGTTAACTATAGTTTAAATGCAATCCTGTACACACGCACATATATATATATATATATATATATATATATATATACTCAGTAGGTCATATTTTTTTTCGTTTGTGTACTATTTAATGAAAAATATTTCATATATGTAATAGTATAGTTTTTAGGACACCTTAATTATTAGATTGATACGATTACATAATTTTAGTCTTCAATTATTATACGACAAGTACTTAATTAAAGTAATTTATTTATAAAAATAAAAAAATTAACGCACGCAGGATTAAAATAACGATCTTGTTAGTATTAAATGTCCACATACCACATAGGTAACATTACGACTGAAACTAAGTCGAACGCGTAATAGATATATATATATATATTATAATATCCCCTGCTTACCTCGTCTAATCTTAATAAATCCTCGGTAGACATTATGTTACTTTTTTTAATTTTTTTATCGCGTTTTTCCTTTTTTTTACGTTCCTTTTCTTCTTTTTCTGCATCGACGAAAGCACCCGTATTACTTTTTTTCCTGAAACTGAACATACTGCCGTCACCGACGAATTAAGTCCCAATTTTGGCACTACTGTCGAAAGACCTAAGCACGAGGAGGACTGCACGACGATATAACGACATAGCTCGCTGCAAAATAAGAAATTAAGAAAATTCAAACAACACAGTACAGCTTATCCGGTAATAATGTGCCAATTTCATATCGTTTTATATCGTACATTATATATATATATATATATATATATCACTATCGCCGGTGTTTCAGCCCATTAGGCTGGTTTGTTCTATACACTAATCGTTTCCACGAACCCTGTACGGATGCTTTCTTCTTCAATTTTGAATACGCGGGTATTACGTTTTTTTTAACACGATGTAAACCGAATAAACGAATATTTTCTGCAGTCGATCGCATAATTTTGATTTCCTTCGGAATATTTCGATCCCGATGTAATATGTCGTCTAACCGATTCACATCTTGCGAGATTTTTCTACGGTATGTTCCGACCTCTTGTTTACCTTCTCCGTCTAGCTGATATGCCACATCACATTTCAAATGTTTTTCAGGTTGCTTCGTTTCTTCAACGTACAAAAGTTTTTAACGAGTTTTCCGGTATAACGACGAACAACCCGAAGCGCTTTTTCACCTATTACGATACGGCTCTGAATTCTGCTATACGTGCCCTACTATTTCTTCTCACGGTTTTACGTTTGTTTGTGGACAAAACCTTGTCAATTATCATAACTATCATAATATGTATATATATATTGATATAGACATAAAAATATTGAGATAATCCCGGAAATTGTTCGCATTTTGTTACATTTTATATATGCGGACTTATAAAGTATTTAAATAATAAACTGGAAATTTATTACGCAATATTTCTAAACGTCGTGCCTTATCGATAATTATTTTCGCCAGAGCTATATTGAATCCACATAATTAACTATCCACCATCAGTAGAATTTTTGGAAGACGATTTTAGAAATACCTTGTAGTCAATATTATCAATAACGTACAGTATTTTTTATAAGTATAATCAGTAAACAGACGATCGACGCCTTTTTTTTACGAGGTCAGTTACAACTAAGAAGTAAACAAAAGTAAAATAAAAATGAAAATTAGCTAAAAACAATTAATAATTATTGTTTTTTTAATTTTTAATCATAAAAAAATATTACGCTACTAAGTTTAAAAATTTTCGCGGAATTAATTCCGACGTGTTTAACACGAATTTGATAAGAATTTTCTAATTTCACTGTACATGGGTTATTCTCTACTTTTATTCATATAACATGTATTATCAGTTTCGGGAGTCTCTATAAACTTGTGTTTTATTTTACTATTTCATACATGCGCAAAAACTGACGCATCATTAAAACGTGACAAAAAACAGTTGAACGAAACAGTATACTTTCCACAGATATTCTTTCTAAAATTAACTTAGAAATTATGTATCGCATATCACAATGAATTATTATACTTTACAAGACTGGAAAAAAGTTTATCAGATAAATCTTATATTACTTCAGAAGTTTTTTATGTGTGTCGCCTCAAGTTGGCAGTACCCTGCCTTATATAAATGATCTAAAATATTAGTGTAGGTATTTAATTATACATAAATAAGTCACGAATGTAATAAAAAGTCATAATGGTAACTAATGTATATTTCAATTGTATTATTTAGAAAAAATATATATTAGGAACTAAGGAAAATAGAGCACGTACATTATATTAATTAAATTTGGCGCATTTACCTGCATAGTAATTATGATTATATAAAATCTCTGAACCAATCATGTAAAGTGTTGAAAATATCGAGAAGAAAAACATTGTTTCCAATTTACACGAAAAACGAACAGAAAATTAATAATGAAAAATAATCAGTAATAGACGACAATTATACTCGTTCATATTCGAAACTAATGTAAGATAAAGCATTTTTAATTTAAACGATCAACAAAAGTGTTCATCTATCGAATTATTGTTTTGTTGTTTTTCTTTTAAATATTTTAAATGGATATTAAACGCAATTTAACAATTTTATAATAAGCAGTAATTGGATATATGGCGAATTTAGTTTTATCTGTAGCGAAATGACGTCTTGGAAAATTAATACAATTATAATTATTCAGCGAATTACTAAAAAATCGATCCTTACATCATCGAATATTGCTATTTCACATTTTCGTATAGCCTATAAAAAAAAACGGATTCAGATAATTCTATAATAATTTCGTCAAAATGTTAGTGAATTTCCGATTTTGAATGCACTAATAGACCCATGTCCGTAAACGGCTCGTATCTGGAATCAAAATGTGATAAACGATTAAAAAAGGTAAAAGCACAAAAATAATTTTTTTTTATAATAATGCGATATATCAATGCAAAAATATAGTTATTGTCACCTCGTACTTTATCCAAACTATGACGTGAAATAACTAATTTACATAAGTTTATCATCGTATGTACAAACGTGACACTAGCAATAAATTTCGTAATTACAATTCACAGTAACGCAATAAGTGTCAAGAATTTTGTTACGTTATAAATTCATCGGAGAAATATGTATGTTTATTTGCCACTAGGTTCGGTGTTTCGAATTAAAATTAAATTATTTATTTGAACTAGTTTTGTTTTAAATGTATTTTAAAAAATTATTTTTAAACTGCAATAGGCACTACGACAAGCTTTAATATTTTTATTATTTATTTATTTATTTTTATGTATATATATATATATATATATGTATATGAAATCAATTGAAAATTAGTTAAATCACTAATATTTATTTCCTTATAGAAAACACAAAGCTTTTCGGCATTTACCCCATTATCAAGTGAACAATTTTTTTTAAATCATAATTTTAAAAATATAAATTAAATATAATTACTTAAAAATATTTGATGGTGATTGTGAAAATATACTTCAAAAATGCTGTTCTGCTTCTGTTCTGTCTATTTTTTGAATTGTTGAAATTTAACATCAATATATTTTTTTATTAATTTTGTTTTTATATTAATTTTTTCTTCAATATTATTTTCCGGATTCTGTAAAAGTTGTATACTGGTGGAATTTTAAATTTTTCATTTACTGTTGCTATGCATGATGTCCAAAGTAAAATATAAAATATAAAAATATACGAACACAAAAATTTTTTAAAAAACACAATTTTACAAATAAAATGAAAATAAATATTAAAAAATCTGAATGTATATGTATATATATATAATTGAAAGGAACAAACCTTTCCTACTACATAGATTTATTAATATTTATATTACATATTAACAACTAAATCACAATAGATATTAATAAGCAAATAAATTAACGCAATCTGAGTTTATTTAATGTTCAATGTCTGGTTGTATTATATAGGACGCAAATGCAATGAGGGAATAAACATAGAATCAGTAATAATTTACCGAGTATATTTTATCAAATATCGTATAAAACCAAATATAATCACGAATAATAATTTTTTATTAGTGGTACGCGTTCAAAACTTTTATTACAAAATCTTTAAAAAAAAAAATACATTATAAAGTTAGTAAACAATATTCCGTATCGCTTATATCGTTTGATATAAATCACTAGGCATAAATCTTAATTTAAAATAGAATAAAAATTAAAGGTTTTGTGGTTGCCAAACGATATTAAATAATAAAGATACAACAATATTCAGAGTTATACAATAACACAATTATACAATAAAATTTATGAATATATAATTTTTCAAGGTAATAAACAAATTGTAAATATCAAATCTGTTAATACATTTATCAAAGCGGTTGTATTATCTCGATCAATTGGAATTAAATAGGATGTATAGAGATTACTTATCAAATTTAAATATAGCCTATGCGTAATTAAAACATTTTTGCTTGTGTGTCTAAAATCAAGAGGTCAAAATTATATCGGCAGCACTTTAAATCATAAAAAATACGCGTTAGCTTAAGTACTATATATACAACATAAATATTACCTCATTAAATCCAAGAAAAATGTGTTACCGTAATCATTAATGAGAACACTAATGGAAATTACACCGAACAATTACCATTGTATTATAATCTCTTCGGTTCATTGATTACTTTCTTCGTACAAACACAATATAAACATAGTCATGGTAGCATGATAAACGCGGAATTTCTCATCATTATCATTGTTAGTGTCACGATGGTGACTAAGCACGATCCACACTAGTATTAAAAACTATTAAAATCAATATTCTTATATCATCTGTCACATAACATCGTCATGTAGGAGCACTAAAATTATTAAATCGTATATTTTTAATCGTTTAATTTTTTATATCAACACAGCACACTGTATAATGTGTATTTAGAACTGAATGAACTAAATAAAATGTGTTATAAATGCATCTCTGTTAAAATAAAATCTAGTAGATAGATATTCATAAGATTTAGGTTTAGTAACTTCTGCATAATTATACACGCGAATAATAAAATTTAAAAATATATATATATATATATATTCGTTTGGTCGTACCTGAAGTTGAAAACAAAACGTCAAAATCTATAAAACATTTGTAAGAATATTATTATGAATCAAAGAGTGCAGTTTTGTTTGACAAAAAATAATCTACTTCAATTTGTACATACGTATAAATGCATTTTTTAAAAATAAGGTTGTCATAGAAGGAATGATTGTTTTTGATACACGATTGTTACAATGGAGTGTTTTACTGACTTAATTCGATCAATAACTGCGCAGTAATTTTTACAACTATAACGGAAATATTTGGTTTTTGTCTTTCTTTTGTCCATATAAAAACGACTTTGTTATTTATACACTTGTTTTTGACTGGATTTCTATTCCAGGAAGATTTAGTTTAGTGCGCCATCGAAATGCTAACCATAATTATTTTTCAGTACCTTCTAATAGATAACGATGCGTGTCGTTGTTTATGTTCATTTATTAGCTTCACGAATAACTTTATAACAACGAGGGACAAATATATGAATTCAGTTTCAAAAACTTGTATAAGAACAAAAAAACGATTTCTCGTGTATTTACTTTATTTCTTGATATAAAATTTTCAATTTCGTGCACCGTTCATCCTAAAGTGTAAATTAACCGTCAAAATAATTCCTTTGTAACAAACATTTTCAGATTATCTATTTATTTCCACCGGCATAATTTAACTTCCAACTGGCAATGTGCATCATTGTATTTTCAAACAACTGTAGAAAAATAAACATACGTCGTTTGAGTCGTAACTAGTAGTCATCTTTTTGCAAGTTAGCTCACGGTTTCTAAGAATTACGTGAAATTCTAATTCGCTTCGGATATTTATCAATACAGTTGATTATTTATACGACTGATTACTAGTTTATCTTTTAATCTAATATTATGTTAGATACATCTTGTATGAGCTACCTAATTTAAAAAATGTTGAATTTTTTTAAAAGCACGGGAATACGGTTAAAAATAAATAAATTAGTGTTGATCTCGTTGAATTACCATTAAATTTGTTCGCATGATTCGACCAAGAAAATATTAAACGGACATCTTGTAAGTTCGGAGGAATTATTAAAAAACGCAGTTACATTACAATAAAAAAAAAATATTCATCTATTCACGGAAATGATTAAAGATTCCTACGGGATAACGATCCGAATAAAGTAATTTTTTTTTTTAATATTTAACTTCGTAACAACTAGATAAGTTTCGAGAAAAACTCAGTTTTTCGTTAAATGTTTATGATATAATTGAACTGAGTAGATTTAGTCTATTAATTACATTTGATGTAAAAGAAGACTTCGATAATTGTATTAGAAAATAATGAAATGTTCAAAAAAGTGTGTAGAATTAATCTCTGGACGATAATTTCTTAAACAGAATGAGGTAGTTGAAGTAATTTTTAAGTTGTACATTTCGCGCAGTAGTGACTGAAGATTTAGTCATTAGACGAACACTTCGAGATATCTTGTTTATTCTAATATTTATAAGTTGAATGGAACATTTTCTACTAGGTCTAATTACGGCGCAGAATTCATCAGTTTTACTGATTACGTGGTTAAATTAAAAAACGCGTAAAAAATTGGTTAAGAATTTGTAATCGAAAAAATTGAACCGATGACGGTTGGTAATAATTAAATATTTAAGTAATCAAAACTATACACAAATTCTTAAGAAATTTAAATACATGTCAACAAAACTTGATCAAGATTTAAACTAAATAACCGATAATTCAAACAAATTATGAGAGTGGTGTTGTTAATTTTAACGAGTGAAACGTAATTATTTGAGCAATTTTCAATTACTGTTCGAGCATTTATATCACAAATATGGACGGGTTTTACATCAAATAAATTTATTGTGAAAATGGCCGAGATGTGATTTTTTTTTTGAAATAAACGATTTCTAATCGAAACAAACAAAATTGTTTCCATCACACAGAACTGAAAGAAAATTACAATGCCATTCATTGTGTGCGATGATTAATTCAATAATCAACCATGGAAGTCTATAACCTTGCATATCCTAACAGATTTGGAAGAAATGAAGGGACAGATAGAGCGGGTTAGAAAGCTGCATTCATGTTTTCATAAAATTACTTCTAGCAACATATTTCGATATGCATCGTTCTAAATATACTCAAGAAACTATCAACAGTCGGATAAAAAAGAACTTGGCCTACTCAGCGTATTCATCGCACAAGATTATATTGGTCCGGTCACACTCGTTTGACTTTTTCTAACATCCTAACCAAAACTCAAGTAGGTTAAACCTCAAGCCCTAATATAACTCACCAGAGTTATTTTTATACCTATTAGCCGTCGAATATGTAATTCCATTAGAAGCAATAGACGGCAGAAATATTTAACGTCACTGGAACACATTAACAGTATGTTATTGAGGACAGAGGGAGATGGTTACAATAAATTCCGCGAAAAAATAAACGATAAATAATGATTTTATAATTTTTGAAGGAATAATACAATACATAACTAAATTTAAAATTTAAAATCTATTCTTCGCGTTTTTCTTCAAAATTCTTCTAGTACCTCCATATTACAAAACTATTTATTTACTTTAAAAACAACGAAATTTAAATAAAATAAATGAAAATAAAAAAAACAAAATAGGTTTAACAAATGCAAGACTGCATTTAACAACGAGTATATATTTTATTATTATCAGATTGATTCCAAAAGGGAGGGGGGTCAGACCCCCAAAACCAACCCCTGGCTACGTTACTACACATGAGTATCGATCAATGTTGTTCATAGAATTCTTCCCTTGCTGGAAATTTATTCTGTATACGGCAATTGATCGTTTCATTTTCAGATGGGCGTTTTGTGTGAAAAAATTATAACACTTAACTATTATACGTAGAGTTTATCGAATTGTTTCGTTTTAGTATTCTAAAAATTCTTATACTTTTCTAACTGTATAAATTTTGTACTTACTCATGCGGAAATAAATTTTTTAAGATATTTTGGCCTAATATTACAATTTTTTATCTTGAGATTAATGATATGACTTCATAAGTTTTTCTGATTACAATTTTAAAAGGTTCTTGTATTTGTATTGCACACTTTGTTGATTTTGATATTGTTAATGTTACTTTGTGATGTGTGAAAACATTTTTATGTGTATACGTTGGGAAAGGGTAACGCGTAATCGCAATCGCTAGATTTTTTAACCACGAGCCACCACTGCGTAATAATAATAATAATAATAATAATATTTTTTTATAATTGTTTCTCCCGTTACCGAAACAGAAAACAACATGCGAAGGTAGACGTGTTTACAAATATTTATTTCCTGTTAAACTTTTCAGTTTGCCAATTTTTGGAAAAAAAAAAAACAAAAACTAATCTTAAATTTTATTATACGAAATAATAATAATAATAGTTATTAATGGCTATTTTGAGAGGTACTTATTTTTTAGAGAATATTATAGTACAAAACAACTCTGGAAATGCTAAAGTAATATTTTAGGTATTTTCAGAGTGTAATTTGTAAATATTATTAGAATTGAAGCGTTCTATGTCAACTAAATTCCCTTTCTTGTTATTAAAATATATCATTTTTTTAGGACTCAAATTTTCTGCACCACATAGAGAACAGCGTGACCTAAAATGTTGACGTCGCAGTTTAAATAATTAATAAACACATTCATTCCGTACACATTGTAATCTTTTTCATTTACGGTGGTACACCAGTCGTAATATTTATATTAAAACAAAGAGTTTAGAGCGTTAGAGAAATTGGAATTTTCGATCGATCGTGTTGGGATTATCGGAGATACTGAATAAAAATAAAAGAAGTCTGTTGCGCAATAAGGTTGAAGGAATGGGAAATTCGTAGAGAATTGTGGAATGAGAAAACCTATGCGGATGTGAGGAAAAGATCGGGCACGTTGAATGAAGTCATGATCGCCTAAATTCAATCTTCACTGAACAGAACTTGGTGCTTCCAAATACGATCAAAAGCCTTTGTAATATTGAAGAATGGCAGGTGCTGTAAAAAATATTCGATATATTTGTTGGAAGACTTAATTGATGTAATATGAAACAAGCGAAGGTCCGTGTAAACAAAAAATAAAACGAGAAACCAATAAAATCATATATATATATAAATTTGCGCGTTGTTATTATTATGGTTAACTATTGTAAAATCGATTATGTTTTATTTGTCTATATTAAATTTGAAATTATTATATAATTACGTAATTTACGCAGTAATTGTCAAAATTTCTAAATTTTTATTTGCGGCAAAATTGATATCATTTTTTTTTTAAATAATAAATTCAAGAAAATAAAACTCTCGTCTTTATGTAATACAACATTGCATTAACAGCATTTCTATATCACAAAAACCGAACGAATTTTCTTCAGATTTATATATATATATATATATCGGTGCACAGATTTTTGTAACTAGAGTCACCTTCTCTAGTAAGTAGTCACTCGACCGCCATATGGTGCCAAACTCACAACGAAACAGCAACCATGTGAGTTCCATACGTTCACGTCGTGCAGGGTGGTAATTTCCTATTCGGCGGTCTTGGCGCTGAGTAGGAAAGCAAAATCGGAACTCACAACACGCACTCACGATACATACCACTCACAACACAACACACAGGCTGAAAGGAAAATGGAGGAAAGATCACTTGCCGAAGGTGGTCCTATAATTAAATACCGTTAAGCTCTCTACTGCTTGAATAACAGTTCGTGACATATGTGTACCCGTCGGATTGGCGAATATCAGTCTAGAGCAAGTAGGCGAGTATCCGGCGCCTTAAAAGTGGGTCCTTTCGGCTAAGGGAGTAAACTCTGAAAGAAAATCATGACGGCAGGCATCGGGATAGAGCATCAACATGAAAATGAAAAACCAATATAGAGCTGATTTGCGATGCGACCCAGTTAGCACCCGGCGTTATCGAATTTCTAAGTTTTGGTAATGGGAAATATGCGACTGGCCCCACGCAGTGATGGGCACCAGGTCATTAACAGTAATAATAATAATATGTAAGAAGATATAGTGTACACAAGAAAAAAGAGGAGTGAAAAGTGTCTTAACATAGCCACATGAAATGTAAGAACGCTTTAACAGGTGGGTAAACTAGCAAATATAAGCGTTGAAGCTAAACGTTTAAACCTGGATGTATTAGGAATAAGCGAAACTAAATGGATAGGAAACGAAAAAATCAAAGCAGACGATGATTACGAATTTATATATGCTGGAAAAGACATGCATGAACATGGAGTAGAGGTACTAGTGAAGAACACGTTATCAGGTGCAATTAAAGACATTGTACCAACCTCAGAAAGAGTAATTCTAGTCAGATTTGATATAAAACTAAAGCCCGTCGTAATAATACAAATATATGCGCCCACCACTGACAGTCACGATGAAGAATTAGAGAAATTTTCATGAAGAGATAGAAAGCACACTAAAAGGTGCGAAACATGGAGACGTCACCTTCGTCATAGGCGATTTCAACGCAAAAATAGATGCGAGGCATAAAAGTGAAGCAGCAGGAAAATACTGCTTCGGAGAGAAGAATGAGCGCGGCGAATGACTACTAAAGTTTGCAGAAGCACACGATTTGAAAATATGTAACACGTGGTTTACACTACACAAGAGGAGATTTTAGACATGGATCAGCCCTGGAGATCGATTGTAAAAATCAAATAGATTTCGTAACTTGTGAATGCAAGATACAAAAACGAAGCAAAAAATTGTCATACGTATCCAGGAACTGACTATAAACTCAGATCACATATTGTTAGCAGCTAAGTGACGGATCTCATTAAAGAAAATTGGTCGAAAAGGAAAGATAAGGAGAGCGTGTGATTTTCAAAGTTTAAAAAAGAGAAAAATAAAAATAAAACTGCAAACAGAAATCGAAAAAGAAATGAATCATGGTGAAAATGAAACGGATAAATTCGGGCATAAGGAAGAAAGAGAAAGCATTGAAGAATAATGGGGAAAGTGGAAAGAAATGGTAACAAATGTAATGCAGAAAACTTTGTCAAAACAACAAAATAGGAAAAGTAATCTATGGATAACACAATAAATAATTAACCTGATAAACAAAAAAAGAGAAGTAAAAAACGCATCTCAGAATGAATACAAAATACCGAATAAACTAATTCTGAACAAATGCACGGAAGCCGGAAGCCAAAACTGAATGGCTTGAAGAGAAGTCCAGGGAGATAGAATAAATGCATAAGAACAGCAACTAAAAGATTATAGTGTAAAATAATGAGAATTTAAAATTGTCGCGTTCCGAAATTGGCTCGATAAGTTTGAAAAGACTACTGAAATTGTGCAATTCAAAATTAAAATTTTCATTATTTTCTCGGAAGATTCTGCGCGATTTAAATGTCGTCGCAGTTGATTGGGAAAATTCGTTCCCTCGGGGAAGAAGCTAAACAATATGTTATTGCGGGTTTCTGCGTTCGGGGATTTAAACATTCTCGGTGGTTTTGGTTTCTAGACGTCCGGAATTTAAGGTCGTCGTGTTTTCAGCCGAAAATTAGTCCAGCAAATAAGATTGTTAAAATATCGCTGATCATATTTCAAATTTTCGTATATTTGCAGACTAATTAGTTATATTTTGGAAAGGAAAACTTTATTGATTCGTTTCGAACGGTCGTAATAAATAATCGAATTAATTTTATAGACTCTATTTCGTAATATTATACTCGGTAACTAAGCAAAGCTGTGTAGCATGCCGAATTTGTATCCAATTTCGTCCGGGTTAGGTTATTCATAATTATGCTTGGTAATAATTACAGATTTACGGAAAGGTCATTCTGCCAATATCACTTTGTTCGAATTAAAAATTTTCATCTCGATAAATGAAAAAAATTATTTAGACACCGCTACGGATCGAATGATTCTCTAAGAATTTAAATTGCGAAAAAAATAATCAATTTATTTATTTACAATATTTAATTGAAGATTTTACACATACAGATTTACATTTTCGGAGTTTATAAGAGGCATTGTCGAGTAAATTTTTGGCGAATATGTATAAAATTGAATACAAAAGTGTTAGCAGTTCGATCGATTGATTTTGATATGAAATAGAAGGACAAATTTCGGCGAATCAGGAAGATAAGTAGTGTGGGAATCAGAAAAAGGGAAGAAAACGCGAGTGGAGCTAAGGGAGCTCAAAATTAATCGCGTATAAAAGTTTTGAATCATTAACAGGTGAGCTGAAGCATTACCTTAACAATAGTCGAGTTTACTAATTGAGAAATACGATATGCGGAGAGTGACAGGATCGCCATTCGAGTCCGTTGAGGAGTGAGATCTCAATCCATTGGTGAATTGCACATAGGTAGAGAAAAAATGGCCTATATGAGGTTTCCACGATAACTATGGGTCTAAAATTAGCTCTAGATAGATAATTCTAATATGCAAAATAAGTCAACTGACCCTCTCAATTACACATCAATTTTTATCGCAAAATTTTTCGATAATAAATATATATATATATATATATATATATATATATATATATATATATATAGACGCGCTGTCTGTTTAGTATATCGTACAAAATGATTCGAGAAGGAGGTGAACATATAAAGTTATAATATATTTGAAGTATTATTACAAACTCGCAAACGAGGACATTTAGCAATATGATTGCCTAGAGAATGAAGGGTGGGTTGCCTAATATTACCTAGCTGTTAAGCTCAGTCTTAAACAAGGCCCCGTGGTTTTGTACGTTTCAACCGTCTTATATAGTTACCTGTTTCTAACTATCATACATCAGGACGGTTCAGATGATTTACCAACCTTTCTGCGTACCTCCGAGCATAAACTTTGATAACCTATATTTCTAATCCTAAGTTCTCACGAAGAGTTTGTTTTGTCACGTACTGTACTATTTTAGTTATAGGACTAATTCGCGGAGTTCGTATCATTATTATTTTTATGTTCGTGAGTTTAGCACAACCCCAGAGTTGCGCATCGTCAGGCTTTAAAATATGTTTTTCATATATTAAACGTTTATTATCTATATTGTTAATAAATCATTTCTTCCTATAAGCCGGCAAATTATCTTTTTAATACGAGAAATATCTATTTTTTTTTTTTATATACTATTTCCGAATTAGTCGACTGTTCAGATATTTACTCTTTATCTACGCACCTAGTTCTGTATTATTAACGAAATTATAGATATTGCCTACACTATAGATAACATTGCGGACTAATATGGTTAAGAGGATTTTATTAATTTATCGTTTAAGATAGAATTGTGAATGGTTTTATTCTCGCTTAACCCTTTCAGTCATAATGTTCACTACATCGGACGTGAGACTTTTTAACAAAAATTTCGCTACATAAAATGTCTCGATTTTAAAAAAATATGTATATAATCAAAAATTATCTAAGGTTCACTCGAGAAGCGGTATTTTATTTACACCTCTATAAAATGTATAATTTAATTAATGTACGACTGAAAGGGTTAAATCCTAAAATATACACGTAAAATATCAAGCGATAAAAATCAATAATAAATATTTTTAACGAAAGGTTCGAAAATGAGTTAAAATTTAATTATTTGAACAGTGTGGAATGTAGCGTTTTTTAATTAATTCGCAACAACCAAAAAAAAAAATTAAAATCATTAAGTTTTTGTGTAAAATGACCAAAAAAAAAAATAATCAGGAGTTTATAAATTAAATTGTGATTAAGGTGAAAAATAATACATAGGATAAACGGACAAATAAGATTTAAATAATGTTCCAGATGATATATGAACAATAATGAAAAATCATTATTTGGAAAAAGTTGTAAAGAATTAAAACAGAAAATCGATAATATTAATCGAAATTATAAAATTTTACACACAGAAAAGCATTAAAAAGAAAACTACTAGAGAAAAAAACCCGTAAATGTAATTAAGGTGAAAAATAATAGATAGGATAAACGGACAAATAAGATTTAAATAATGTTCCAGATGATATATGAACAATGATGAAAAATCATTATTTGGAAAAAGTTGTAAAGAATTAAAACAGAAAATCGATAATATTAATCGAAATTATAAAATTTTACACACAGAAAAGCATTAAAAAGAAAACTACTAGAGAAAAAACCCGTAAATAATAAAAGAAAAAGGATAAAAATAATTTATTAAATTATACATTTTGACGAAGAGTTAGTTTTAAGAAGTATATTATAAATTTAATCAATTTTTATATTAGAAAGTTTTTATTTCACCGGCTATTCAGTGTAATTGTTTATACATAAATATTATATTGCCGATTTGTCAATTGTGTCGTTTACCGCTTTCGCTATCGGATTATTATATAAATAATTGTTTTTTCAATATATTTTATAATATTAAACACGTTTTTACCAACATCCTACTCTAAAATTAACTCTAATATGGGTTCCATGTCACACAGGTTTTACATTCAATGATTTAGCTAAAGAGGCAGCTCGAATTCAAACTTATCCTTTAATCCCTATATCCGAACCAGATGAAATCGCCTCCATCAAATATATAACAAATAAATTGTTTATCTTAGATCTATTCGCTCCTCTCCTCTTCCTTGGACATATTCTATGCATAGCAAAAAGGAACAGGTAGTACTGTCCCATATCCGTATTGGCCACACCGCACTGACTCATGTGGTAATATTTTGAATAAAACAAATCCACATTTGTGCGATCATTGCGTCTTCGAACGCCTTTAGCACTCCAACACTTATTTTTTGACTGCCCACAATATTCCGTATACCGTCCACAAAACTTCAGTAGTAATTCATACAAAACAGTTTTATCTGATGATCCAACTGCTGTGGACACTTCAGTTTCTTCAAACTATAAATATGACCATGGTAGCAGTACATAGTACCCGACCGAAAAAAAAAGGTTATGTTTTTAAATCGTATTTTATTAATATTAAAATTAAAAAAACTTTCGGTCGATACCGGGTCGCTATTTTGAAAACAACATTTCGAGCATGTTTACACAGTCCATTATCGAGGAAGCGCATCAACTGAACTATTGAATGAACGTCTATACATCTTTAAGCGACTGTTCTGTTTCGCAGGCGATATCTGTATAAATACTATTACCATTACCACCAACATCGTGGATTCGATCGGTTGTTAAAGTATTGCTCTTAGGTTTCTTTGTGTTTTTTCCTAATTTGATCTAAGGATTCCATCTATCACGAAAATGAAAGTCATCCTCTCTATTGAGAAACCTGTCGTGATATTTATCCATTCTAGCCAAAATGAAGAAGTTGAATTTTATGACGTGACCAGATTTGCATATACGATCGGCCACAGAAGATTTTTTAGTTCTAAGGTATTTTATTTATATCTGTTATATAATACGAGGGATTCACTGGCCTTCCTGTTTGACCAATGTATACGACACGAAAACGGAATATGATACGCACTTGGAGCTTGTCCCCCATGATAAGTCATCTTTTTCGGGGCTGCTAATTATATTTCTAATTTTTTTCGGTGTTTTTTTTTCTTCAAAATACTGGGTATCGACCGAATACCGCGAAAAGCACAAATTCGCTTCCATCTTATTTTATTTCTTGTTTTTTTTTTTCTTTTATATTTACATTGTTATAACACCGTCATATATGGAAATATGAGATACAAATATGGGATAAAAATATGGGATGTACTAAAGCATAGAATCGTAAAATAATCCAGACAGCTCGGAATAAGTTTTCTTCGACTAATTACCAATATTCGCTGGTTCCAACGAAATCATGCACTCCTTGCGGATTTACAGATCAAATGGGTCGACGAAGTGCTGACCAACACCAGAGAAGACTTCATCATCATCCGAATCCGGAGGTCTTGGCACTTTTAGATCGTGACTTAAGATGGCTTAAACGTTTCAAACCTACTGACTTGGTTGTTACTAAGTAACATACGTAACAGAGCTTAACCATCGGGTTAAACCTCTGCACATGTTGAACAATCATGATTGCTGCTTATTTAAACTAAAGTTTAAGATTGCAGAAAGGAAGTAGCTGTCCTTTCTTGGAGCTAGATTTAAAAATAAAACAAAAACAAAAATCTGATAAATTATATATATATATTTTTATATTTTATTATTTTACCCCCACTTGATAATTCGGCAAGCTTTGTGGATTTTTCTTACATCTAAAAATTGGATGATTTTAATTATAATTTTTCCTTTTTTGTTTAAAATTTAATTGTGATTTTATTTTTCGATACCAGAAAATTCTTTGTCGATTTCTTTCATGTTAGGCTTTCTCATTCGTCAATAATTCTTGTTAAAAAATTTCCGTACCGGATAAATGTTTTCGCGCTCGAACAATGAAATAATTTTCTGTTTATATATATGCAAACGGAAATTTAAAAGAAAATTGTAAAATAATAGAAATTAATTTTCTATTAAATTATTAATATTTAGCGAATCTTTTAGCTATCGATCAGATTAGTTTGCAAAAAATCTGACGTCTTGTCGTAATGAACGTAGATTTTATTCGCGTATCATTCCAATTTCTGCACTCGTAAATACGAAATATGTCGAATGTTGTTCTTCTCGTACGATCGCCCACCTATAATTAGATTCCTAGATGACTAGTGTGAAATTCGAAAACGGTCGACGTGATATAGATAAAACGGCCGGTTAGCTAGAGCGACGTTGAAACGTTTCATTAATATCGAATCAGCGCCTCGATTGTCAACCTATAATCCCCGAACGAATTTTCTACCTGTCCGATTATCTGCAGACTAGTTTATTCGACACTTCGCGATGCTGTCAAGAGTATAAAAGATTCGTATCCCGGAATCGGTCAACTGGAACAGCGACACGTTTGGGAAGAGATGTGTAGCCGGTGTGGCACCTCACCTCTGTAAACAAAATGTTTTTATTCGGACGTTTTTTCTTTTTATTTTTTACTTATTTACTCAACTTCCTCTACTCAAAAGAAAAAAAAATCCCATTAAAAATTACCGTCGTTATTTTTATGTGACGTTTGAGAATCTTTAGTTTCGCAGATATATTCGTACGTATATCTTACATATATATATATATATATATATATATATATATATATATATATATATATATATATATATATATATATACATATATTCAATGTCAAACATTCACTTATTCAGTGCTCTCGTCTTGTTACTCCAAGAGGAGGGCACTTATTTGCATGTATTCAAAAGAACAAATACAATATCTTACCACGGATGGGTGTCCTCGTACCGGTCAAAAGATATAAAAAAAAAACCGGAATTATAGAACTTCTCGTTACCGATGGACTCTTAAAATTAACCACACTCTGGTTCAGTCACCAATAGATGGTAATCACTAGCCAAAAATCTAGTAACACAGATTGGAATGCATTCTAGTGAGCAGTTTAGTATCTCTCTAAAAATACCGATTAATAACAAAAGAAAATATATAAGACGCTGTTGAACATCTTAGTAAATGCATGCAAGAATCAAAAAGCTGCAGGCGCAAATAAATCAGGCTGAGACAATAAGAAATATAGTGGGAAAAAGACGATTCGGCAAAATGTGTCAGAATTAGATCGACCATAAATAACGGATTTTTTAAAATTTAATTACAAAAATTAGTTAAAATCACTAAACGTTTATTTTCTGAAAAAATCACAAAACTTTTCGGCAATTACGCCATTATGAAGTAAATTAAATAAAAATTCTTGTAAATTTGTGATCTTAAATTTAAATTTATATTTTGTGTTTTTATTTTTTAAATCTTTATTTTTATTTAATTTAAATATCACTTGATAATGGCGTGATTGGCGAAAAGTTTTGTGATTTTTCAGAAAATAACCGTTTAGTGATTTTAACTAATTTTTGTAATTAAATTAATAAAAAATCACTACATTCCACAATCTAAAAATTATAAATAACAGGGCGTGGGGAAAAAATGAAAAATTCCAGTTTTCAAGATTATACGTTTATGTCGTCGGGATAAACTCTAAAGCCCGGATTTCTAATACGATCGACGACGCAAAAATTATCCTCAGATAATAAAAATACAAATAATCCTAATATTATTATCATCATCAAGGCAATGGCAAACCACCGGGCACAACACCGTGTGCGCTTTAGCAGTAATATAGTACATTAAAAAAAAAGCCACGCGGGGCTTCATTGTGTCCTGACAACAAAACGATTACAATTAGTTCTCCATGATGTGTGTGTGTGTGTTTATCCGCGCTAACGCTATATTGCGATTTCCTTCGTACGATACTTAGTACAACAAAATATATGCATAGGTAAGTAGTTACCTCCGATACGGAGACGGTATTTAATGATAATGATGGTTAATTTAATACCGAGTAAAGATACGGATTAGTCTTTACGGGAAAACTATAAAAACCGAGTAAATGTGTTTGATCAATAGTTATTTATTCAGCTTTTGCTCAAATATTTAAAATCGTTTTTTATTCACTTATATTAAGCTACGATGGTTAGTAATAGTTATAGTATTAGTATTAGTAGTAGTAGTAGTAGGTCAGACTTTATCCATACTTAATTGTACTATTATTAATTAATTATACTATTATTAATTAATTATACTATTATTAATTAATTATACTATTATTAATTAATTATACTATTATTAATTAATTATACTATTATTAATTAATTATACTATTACTAATTAATTATACTATTATTAATTAATTATACTATTATTAATTATTATTATAATATTGTAATATAATTATCTATTAGTTTAATCGCCTTCGCGATGGTCGAAAACGCAATTAATCTGACTAATAATAACGGCATCGTCAACAACAACAACAATAATATTAATAATAAAATTTAATAAAATATTCTATTACGAATTTTCGTACGAATTACGTTAAAATTAATTATTAATAAAACATATGAAGACCGTCGCTGTTTAATTAATATGAGTAGGTTTAATTACACTAGTAAATTTTCAGCTGAAAATTTATCTTTAATCCTTTTTAGTTATTTATTATCGATTTTTTTTGACGAAAAATTTTATATTCGAATTTATGAAATTAAAATCATTAGAAGAGATGAAAATACCAACATAATTAGATGACTAGATAATTTTTAATACGTTATATAAATACTTCTAGCATCCAATACCCACCGCGAATGTCCCTTATAATAAACATTTTAAAAGTTGATATACTGTATAGAAGACATGGTGTTGTGTATAATTACGGTTTGCTCGTATGTAATTGGCGTTTTAAAAATTACGCGCAGTGTAAGAAATAATGAAAAATGTCGCCGAAATAAAATAAATGACGTAATTATTTTCTATCTTTTTTTTTCAATTTGTTTCGATAGATGCCGAAATAAGAACGTTTGAGCAGCACCTGTCTCGCTTATGGCCGTGAATCATGTTAACGATAAGTCAAGCTCAACTTACGAAATTCAAAAATAAACGATCGCTAAACTAAAGGAACGTAATAAATGAAATAAGAATTTTACGGCTCCCTGTAAATAGAATTCAAAACGCGATTATCAGCAGAAATGTAACAAGTAATGATGATTACGTAAGCAATAGGTGAAAGAAATATATGTCCAATGAAAACCGAATGATTAGCTAACGGTGAAGAAGGAATTCTCGCTGAACTATGTACGTAACGTATATATTTTTTAAATATATATGTGTATAAAGAAACGTACATCAGAAGACTTCAAACGGTCAATAATAGTTAACAATTGTCAGAATAAAAAAGCGAAAAAACGATGGCGCTATTTTTCGGGTTAAATATTGAACGATGCAAGTTTTAAAGTGATCGTGAAAATTATTCCGGATGAACAAGCAGGTTTCAGGCAGGAATGGCCGATATGATATTTGTATTAGGGCGAATGCGATGGAAACTGAACAGGAACGCAAAATCTGTATCTTGCATTTAAAGCTTTTCGACTTTGTCGTCAGCTGAAATTACGTCGAATAATTCTTAGATGTTCGGATGGATTGGTGAGCATTCGCGCATTTCATTGCGATGACGCATAGTCGTTAGTGTAGGAAATACTATCGAACGGCGTGCGACAAGAGTGTTCGCTGGCGTCTATGGTTTTGTTTTACAACTGCTTTCAGGCAAATTAGTGGTAGACAAATTCAAGACTATGACGGAAAAATTTTTAATCATGCTGCACACGTTATGTATCGAATTTACATTATTACGCGTTTTGAAAGTTCGTACTACGGACAAATTGCAAGCTCCGCTCGCGAGCTCAAATTTCGTACATGAAATACCGGTATCAGTTATTAAAATCTGCAAAACCGAACTATTAACTAAAGGTTCAAAGATGAAATTGTTCTAATATTCGGTTACCTGAAGCAAATATCGAATCAGTTTAGCTTTTCATAATTGAGGAGCACGATCGGGAAAATGGGTAGTCGGAAATTGTGAATATAGATGCGGTACATTCTGCAATAGCGATGATCGTGAAATGGGTGTTCAACGATATTAGCATTGAACGAGAAAATAACAGTACGAATTTACGATAATTGGAAACGCATACAGGCGGTATTTAAAGACTTCGGCGGAGTATGGACGGATTGCGTTTCGAATAAATAAGTTTTAACGAACGATTAGCAAATTGCAACTACGCTGGTCGGGATATGTCATAGGCGTAAATGATTCTAGAATACCGAAAAAAATCTTACACGCGGAGTTAGTAAATTGGAAAATAAAACAAGTTAAAACCCCCACCGAAGTAACTATAAACAATAAACTGCAGAAATTATTCGATATTTACAAGATAGGAATGGACTGGAAGCGAAATTATTGGAGGAACATTCGCAAACTGGAAACCTGTTGGAAAAATATGAATACAGCGCGAGCAATAGTTAGATCAAAAATCTACTGATCTTATGAAATTGTATCGAGATACATACGACTAATTCGGATAAGAGAGTATACGTAATAATGTTCTTCGTTAGACGAAGATAGATATGTCGGAAATAAGAAATTTCGAAATATAATATTTTTTTCTTTCAAAAAGGTCCACGAAAGTAGATATGTGAGTAATAAGCGTAAATTTCCAGCGGTGAAATTATTATTTACACTCTAGAGATGTGATTCTGACGCAGAATAGAAGGAATAAATGAAAAAAGTAAATCATATAAAAAAGAAAACTGTGAGTACACGTAATAAAGACGTAATATATCAAAAATATAATAGAGGATAAAAACAAAAGTGCAATGAGAAGATAAAGAACATCTATAACGAATAGTGCGTATACGATCGCTCGAATATAAGCAAACATCAAGAACTTCTAGCTACCAGCAGGTATGAAACAAGGTATTTGCTTTCAGTGAATAATAATAATAAAAAAGTCCTTAATAAGTACAAATTGTCCGTCAGTAAATAAGAAAGCGATTACCTTTTTATTTTTATCGTTACAATCTAAAGTGTAAATATGGCTAAGATGATAAATATAGGAACGATAAAACGTGTCATTTTATGGATCCCCTAAAATGTACTCAATTAGAGCATGTGTGTAATATTATACATAAAATGGCGGATGATATAAAAACGACAAAAACTATCCTTTTATAACTGAGTAATTTTCTGGGCCATTAAAATTGATGTAATTATGGGTGTGTGTGTTCATTGTGTTGGAGTTATTTGTTTTATTTATTTACATATATTACGTTGATATATGTGTATAAATTAATATATACGTATGTATAAAACTTCACACATACATACACACACATATATATATATATATACTAATTACTGGTATATTTAACACGAAGAATGATATAAAAACGACAAAAACTGTCCGATTTACGTCATTTCGTCGATCCTTAAAAATAAATGACGACGTCGCTAGAGAGATACTCTTCTCGTAAGGAAATATTCTATTGGAACGAAGTAACGCCCGTTCTCCGTCGCTGAAAAATATTCGTTTCGAGGACGGTAACGGTTTGTTTTTTTTGGCGTTTTTTTTTTTTTTAGGTTTATTCCGAATTCTAAATCTCGTCGATCGACGATTAAGGATAACCGTTTTTTGGCTTACTTCCGATCATCATAACACTATGCATCTTTGACGATTCGAAGCTTGTTGTTCTCTACGACCGCCGGAATTACTCCCGACTCCGCTACTACTTCCACCACCGCCGATGACGATGGTCGAATGTAAATGATGACCGTGCGTTGTTCCGCTTTTACCGGCGGTCGTAAGGACGGTACTATCGATGATTTTGATGATTTCTTTAAATACGGCCACTACCTTCCAATTGAATTTAGCGCTACAATCCATATAGGTACATTTCCATTGTTTTTTCACTACCGTCATAATTTCTTTACGTTTTTCGCGCATATCCGCGTAATAATTTACATTAGCCACGGCCGTGCTGCCGCTATTATTACCGCTGCTATTCGCGCTACCGCCGGACGTGAAATATACACCGCCTCCGGATGCGGCGATACCGCTTACACCGGCGCTAGTGCCGACGCCGCCGGTATTTCTTAATAGGTCGTGTTTATTGCCGATAACTAAAATCGGTACGTTTCGCATATCTCGACTTTCGGCTATTTGATCGCGTATAACGCGTATATATTGAAAACTGTCTAAATTCGATAAATCGAACACTAATATGTAAGCGGTAGCGTTTCTTAAACCGTAAAATCGGAAATCGGCCCATTCGCAATAGCTGTTAGTCGGGAAATACGGTATCGTCGGTAAGTCCGATATTTTCAATTCGTACAGACGATCGTTATAGATGACCGAAGAAAAATAAACTTGTTTACCGTCCGTCGGCAGATACTCTTCGCTGAAATTATTCCACACAAACTGCTACGGTATCATCGTCATTCGATCGGGATACATAGAAAAAAAGAAAAGAAACAAAACAAATAGAAAAACAAACGAACAAGATTGTAATTCCATATTCACATCGTAAACAAGTGCTCTGCTGTGTGTGTATACATGTTTTTATCGTCATCACTTCACGGCCTGTTGGCTAAGATCAAAGTGTCTGTTCTTATCAGCTTAATATCTGATACACCTCGCAATGCGAGGACAGTATTAGAGACTTGAATATTTCATATGTGTCCGATGTTATAAAGCAGTACGCTCAAAGACATGTACCTTAGACTGGAAGGTCATCCTAATACCTTGGCTCAAAGATTGCTGAACACCTCCAGTGTCACCAGGAGGTTGAAGCGTAATAAACCACTGGACCTTGTTTAAGGTAGCAGCTGCTGGATGAGCACCACTGGGTGCTTCTCCTTCACGTTATTACGTGGTCAAAAATTTTGCTAAATGACCTAGGGGGTCAGATTGTAAAAAAAAAATTATTGCGCGGAAGATTTCAGTTGTTTACGAAACTAGCGGTTTATTTTTGCTCGCGCCAAGCTACACATTAGGCAGACTAATAGAACCATCGATCATAGTTTAAAGAGGAGCGCAAAGTAGACTATAAGGGAAAAAGTAAGCAGGAGTATCCCGGAAATCGTGACATATAGAGTGACCGTTTTATTGTTTTTCGAAAAACTACTCGACCAAAATTTTTAAGTGAAATATTATTTAAAAATCGGAAAACGAGAGATCGCTTACAAACATTTGTGGAAAACATAATATCATTCAGATGACCGTCATTTTCAACAAAACAATCATTCGGTCTTTACAAAATTTTCGAAAACATTTTTTATAGCATAATGCATAATTTTTGAAATTTCTTCAAAAATCCGAGTTTTCATTCAGATCTCGTGGACGTGTTTCGTAAACGCGGCTCTTAAGCTATCCGCATACAAAAAAACTTTGCTAATAAACTGGACAAAAACGAATATAGTCGTGTTACCAACTGCGCTATTCAAACGTTTTCTCCGGGTCACCCTATGAAATTTAATGATTTCGATATCTTGTCAAAAATGAACAAATATAGCTCCGAAGTAATTCGAGAAGCAATTGAAATTTTTAAGTAACCAAATTTCAACAAAAAGGATGGATGGATGAATTCAACTCGGTAATTACCCCGAGAGGGATAAACTAATTACGACAAAAACGTCGATAAACGGATGTAGCATTTATTTGTCGGAGACAACATTAAGTCTAGATAGTCTGCTTCTACCTGTAATTGTATTAATAAACATTCACAACCGCTCTCAGTTTGAAAACTGGTATTGTTTTACGTAATAAAAAAATTGGCAACGCGGTTTACACTGAAAAACATAATCGTTAATACACGGATATCAACCGTGAATGTTTAAACGTGTACAAGGGTAACGTTTTAGCATTATGTTCGCACGACCTGATGTGCCGTCGGGATTCTTGAATTTTTACAAAGACCGGTAACCAAGTCAGTTTACTCGTCTGCGGGAAGTGAGAGAAATGTAATGTCAAACCACCCTATATTGACTTGAGTTCAGTGTGCTTCGTTTGGCTTAGTGATAGATCTTTACGGTAAACGAAGATTGCTTAAAAGACACATCCAGTTGGTATACCTCGTTTAATAAACCTTTTAAGTGACGCCCGGGGAAGATTAAACACCTACTTCCACGTTATTAACTATATTCGATATCAAGGGAAGTTTCACTCATTTTTTTTTCACTCATTCGCTCGGAAAATTTTAAGTATACTTTTTTCATTTCGGCAAATAAAACACATTCGTTTAAAACTCATTTAAAAATTTCTACAATTTTTTTTTCTTTCAAATACAATAGCTATTTAGGGTAGAAGTAGTGCTCGCACGAACTGAATATCTCCGAATTATGAAAATTTTATCAGCTGTTCGATGATATAGGGGTCAAATCTCTACGTCATTTAACTGTCGCTGTTAGTCATTGTATAAATAAATAAAAAGTTTCCAATTTTTTCGAAGACTTTGCTCAGTTGTTAGTAATATTTTCATCGCATTATTTTTTCGGCTTCTCTCGAAAACATTTCATATTTTACTTAACCTCCCGATTACTTGTCGCCCCATTCTTCATATCTATCATATATCCGCTCTTCTTGTGTAAGTCTTTAACCTCTATACCAATCATTATTAACGTAAATATTTAGATACGTTCATTTTTAAGTTCGCTCGTATAAAAGTTCTTTCATTTTTTCTCTTCCGCATTAGCTCTGATGTCATCGGCGTATCCTTTTTTTATTTATTGTTACATCCTGGCTGCATATAATGTCTGTAGTCTTATAAAAGTTTTGTAGTGTCTAGATTTGACATTTGTCGATAGATATATATTTTTTTTATATATATTTCTCTAACGATGATCGAAACTGAATTTTAATTTCGTTGGGTAGAGCCGCTTGTTATAAATTTGGTTTTTCGATAGGAATTTTTATCGCAGCATTGCTGCGTCCATAAATTCTGCCACTATCATCGGATCATCTAGAAAAGATCTATTAGTAAATGTATGTATTTTTGATTCGTAGATCTGTTGATTTATATCAAGTGTACAGTTAAAAAGGTTAAGGTGACTGTTCATTCCGTCATTGTGCCTGTTTTTATTTCAAAATTTCTACATTTAACACCGTTATATTTCAATTTAGCGAAGTGTTTAAGATTTTTTGAAGTGGAACTTCTACTGTTGCGTTATAGATGGGGAGTTAACTTGTAAAACGAGCGAGCCAAAGGCTTATACACATTGGCACATAGGCAGGCCTATTCCTACAGTGTAAGAGATTATGATATAATATTTTTTTCGTGTTCGTATTCTTTCAAACGAAAACATTTGACTTATAGCCACGACAACAGTGCGTTGCTCTTCTTTGTGAAATTTGTACAAAATCGCGAGTTTATTAAATAATTCGTTTTTTGGGAAAACGTAGGTTTCACTTCTTCCCTGAGGCCCCGTTTTTTTTTTTAATTAAGTTTGCGATTTTTTTTCAATCAGACCAAATTTCTTGAAATTATTAAACAAGATTGTTCTATCTACTGAATCATTAGTAAACGTATAAAAAAGTTGAAAAGTTTCACAATTTATGATATATATATATGTAATACTTTAGAAATTATTCGTGCTCAGTGTCCTCTGCAGGTTACACATCGTAATTTTTTCTTATAAAAGTCTACTCGGTAAAACGTAGTTAATAATATGTTTTATTACAAAATGTTATATACATGTGTTTGTTTGTATTTAATAACTGTATAAAGAAATCTTTTAAAAGTTTAAAAGTCCCCTTTTTCAAAACTTCTTTAGTAATTTTTCGAAAATATTATAGATGGGCGGCCGCAGCAGAAAGAAGTCGTTGAAATGCTATATACATACATACATATATATATATATGCCAAATAAAGGAAAAAAAACGATAAATGAAACCTAAAGTTAATAAGAAACATTTTTCGCCAATAGAAAAAAATAAAATTTTCGTAAGAAAAAAGAAAAATTAATATCGGTAGAAAGAAAAGATTTATTTATTTTTTATCATTTTTTTTTTGTTTCGTTATTTTCTTTCAAAAAGAAATACTCGATGATGACATTTTATTAAGAAGACCCTGTCTTGAGATGTAGAAGTTAGAAGTGATATAGATGTGGTTGTAAGGTCGCCTTGTAATTATGAAATTTGTCAAACCGGCGTAGACTTTAGCAAAAGTCGGTTGTGTGCACGGGGAGGTAACCAACTCTTCTAGGGTTGTTTATGGTGCTGCTTGCTGTTGTTCGAGCTGTCGCTGATTAATCAAATTAGTCAACCGGCGATCCCACCAGAAATTTTTGAAAATGTTGAATATACATATATATATATATATAATATACACAAATTCCGAAATCTGGCTAACGGCCCTATCGAGTTTCGGTTGATAATTTCTTTTTTTTTGGACCTTTTCTTCTTCTTACGGTGGATTCTATTCTTCCTGTAAGATGCAAATTAACGTGACGTTTAATGTTCCAGACCGATAACGCGCTCATTAAGGAAATCAACATCATTATCATTATCATAATGTACGTCTCCTTATTAAAATATTCCGCCCGTTAAGAAATGCTTCGAAACTTTTTTTTGTTTTTGGGGCTTTTTTCCGTTAGCGATTTTATTATTTTTTTTTTAGCATTTTATTATTTTTATTATTATCATATTATTATTGTTATTGTTATTTTTTTAATGTACTGATCATTGGCAGTTTTTTTCTATTCTCATCTTTATCGCAGCTAAAATGTTAAGGAACTTCAAGGTTTCTTTCTTGTACGTCAAATTGCTGTGGTGACGTGTCATTCAAATGTGACTAATTTACGCGGATTCTACGGTAGATATTTTCGCCGATGGTACATTTAAGTTTAATCCCTATAGGATTCACGGATAAAAAAATAATTTATATATTCCGTTGGTTTGTGGCTTCCTACCCGGGAAAAAGGTAAACGCACACCGTTCCTCGTTTAAATTGCATAGACTTAAATATTGTTTTTTATATATCTGCTAATTTACAACTAGCTCTGTGGCTATTAAGTACATGTAATATCTCAGTATCATATGACTTGTTAAAGAATCCTGTCCAGTGACCGGATCTCATACAATATGTATACGGAATGTTTATACTAGGTCCATAAATTATGTTCTCTTTAATCTGCGAATGTCTGCAGAGTTATCTAACAGTGCAACTGCCATATTATTTAGACTCCAGTCTTGCGGCATGATTTTTAGCTATTTGCACGATTTCATCCTTTACGTAATTTATCTTTAGGTCTGTGTGCAGAATTTGATTGGTCACATACCATGGTGCATTTATTCTTAGAAGTCTATTTTGTAATCTTTATATAATTTTACTCTTTTTCGAGCAGCCCCATAGTTGACATCCGTATTTCCAGACAGGTTTGACGACCTGGTTGTAGCGCAACAGCTTATTTTCAACTGCTAATTCTGAATTTAAAAGCCAGTACATCTGATTAATTTTAATGCGTATGTACGCTTCGTTATTGTTTCTTCCACGTTAACCGTTTATCCAAGTATATTCCCAAATACCTGACTTCGTCTTTTAATGGGATAATATTTCCATTCATCATTACATTACTATCGTTTAATCTCCGATTAGTAAAAATTGTGTGTACCGACTTGTTTTCGTTTACCTTTGATACGCCGTGTCATAAACCAGTCCGATAATTTGTCAATCGCTAGCTGTAGACGCGTATTTGCCTCTATCGGGCACTCGTCAGAACACACAAAATAGCCGTGTCATCTGCAAAAGTAGCAATTTCAACGTCAGGTAGAGTGGGAGCATCGGCCGTAGACTTAAATATTGGAAAAATTACGCTGCAAAAACAAGATCAAAACCAACGTAAGGTTGGAAATTGAAATTTCGACCCAAGGAAAGAACGACCTCTTTTTACATCGAAGAGAGCTCCGATACACACGAATGAAATTGGTTTTACTGTACTCCGCTAACTTGACCTCGTACGTTGACAACTGGATTGATATAATATTTTTTTTTTAAATTAGTATATTCTTATGCTTAAAGTATAAATTAGTGTTAGTGATACTTAAATAACACGCTAATGTATCGGGTGATAATTTGATTTAGCTTCTTCATAAGAGACGCGAAAGGTTCGTTCGGATAGATAAGATTCTGATAATTAATTGACACATATTTTTAGGTAGGTTATTACTCATTTCATGAGAGCTTCGTGCCAAACTCGATCGAAAGCTGGCGATACATCTGAAAAAAAAAACTGCTTAACGGAATTTCTTTTTTCTTCGAGGGATGTTTCTATATATTTCTTTTTGTGTCATTCGACGTATTTGATCAATCGTCGAATGCTCGTTACGGAACCGGAATTGATGATCTGGTAAATTTAGGAGTTCACCTCTTTAGTCTACGCACCGGTTACATTTTCTCATGCCAATTCTCCGGAGTAATATTTTTAGCGCGTGTAACATCAGACTAATTAATCGTTAATCGTCGCATCCGTCTTGCTCTTCTTAGGAATAATCACAAAAGTTGTTTTAAGCCATTCTGTACGTATACATACTATCCCGTGCATATTTTTCAAAGCTTTCTTCATTTTCCGTACACCATTTTCAATACAAACAGCTGTTATTGTAACTATGTATGTAACTGGTCTAGTTTGATTGCTTTTACATTTTTCTGACGTTTAATGACATTATCTCTTCTCGACATATCGGTTCCAGATTTTTAGCATATTTTACAGTATCGATCACGGGTTTTAAATTAAGGTCCAGCGTGATATTTCTATTTCTTAGATAATCGTACGTATGTTAAATAAGTCACGTTTCTTTTGATAATCAATTTCAATGCAAAACTTTCTTTTTTGGAAAATCATCACAAAGATTTTCAGCTTTTCAGCTTTTAAGCCATTATCGAGTGAACGTAAAAAATAAAACATAAGATGTATATATTTTTAATATTGTCGATTGCTAATTGTATGTTGTTTACCACATTCACTAACAGATTATTTTGATGAGTAATATTTTCTCACTTTGCTAATTCTTCTAAATTGTATACATATAAATTAGTATTTTTTACATTTTACATTTTTATAAATTGTATACGTTTTCAAAAATTTTTACATTCACTTGATAATGGCTTAACAGACCAAAAAGCTTTAAAGAAATTTTTAGCGGATTTAATTTCTTTTTTTATTGTTTATTTTTTCAAAGTCGCTACAACACTTTTCAAAATATTAATTATCGTTTGCGAATATTGTTAAGTGAAACTCCCGTCATCCGTTCCGTATTACTTTACACCCCGTGTGCCTCTTTATTGTTGCCACTAACAGACTAACCTCCATGTAGATCGAAATTTTCCGCTTCATTTTACAATACTAGTTCAACTGCGTGTTTCTGTTTCATTATTACTTCGTAATAAAACTCGTTTAATTTAAACTTCACTGCCAGGTATACGTAGACCTTAAATCAGAGTAGTTGAACAAAGCCAAAAAAAAACCGATAAATAATTAAAAGAGTAAAATAAATAAAACGTAAAGTTCTCTAATTAAGAAACGCAAAAATTATTTCGGAGAATTTCCTTCTGTAAACTCGAAAATTTTATTTTTCTTCGCGCAATTCGAACGTAATGGAAAATTACTAGCCCAGTTTTATCAATTTGTCTGAGCATGTGCGCTCTTTATATACATGTCACACGTATATATACAACAGTGAGAATAATGAATATACATGAATATATATATATATATATATATATATATATATATATATATATATATATATACATATACATATACATATATATATATAGGGAGAAAAAAATATTTAAATAGTGTAATATTTTTTATTTCTTAATTTTAATATTTCAAAATTTTTCTACTAATATTTTTTTTTTTTTAATTTAATCAGCATGAAATTAATAATAGCGACAAAACTACAATATTTTACCTATATAAAAGGAGGAAAACTAAAAAACAAAATGATAAAATCAGTAGAAAATTAGAAATGTTACAATTAAAAAACATTATAATTTATTAAATTAAATAATAGAGTCCGACGATTAATTATTTTTTTAAATTGTAAATGTGTGTATATATATGCACGTTGTTATCACGCGACACAGAAAGTTTTCATCATTATTTAATTCTTAATTATCACCATGAAGGCACTTTCTATAACATCGTATACATGTGCGTCGCATATAGTGCCTTGAATGCTAGTTCATTTTGTACGTAAAAATAAACGTGTACAATAGCTACGGCATTCGGCAACGATACGACGATGACGAAGATGATGATATTCTCAGTCTTGAACTAGATGTACTAAAATTAGTCGTTAGCTAAATATATATTTTCCAATTACTTTCAATACAGCTATTATATAGAGTTTATTTATCGTTATTATTATTGTTCATTATTATACAAGCCTTAAAATGGCATATTTATGATTAATTATCAATAATTAACGATTTTTATTAATAACTTTATTACATTTTTTTTTTAGTGATATAATTATATATTATTTGAAATACTTCCAAAAAAAAAAACTAAGGGCGATGATCGGGGCTATGTTGATGTCGTTCTTTACTACACCTTTATCTCTACTATGAATTTTCTCGTTTGTTTTTATCTATTTGCATGTATAAAAAATTGCCTTACAATTATATAGGGTGACCCAGAGAAAACGGACTGGTTTTTTTTTTGGATAGCGCAGTTGGTAACACTGCTACAACGAAAACTAGTATATACACGAGAGATTTACTTATAGCATCCTATAAGGAGTGCGCGTTTGGTGTGGAACGTTATTTTCTGCATGAATCGATCACGACAGTGCAAAGAGCGTTCCAAATCGAAGTTACGCGATTTTTTTGTTACCTTAAGAGCTGCGTTTACGAAACACGTCCACGATATCTGGAAGACCTGAAAACTCGGATTTCTGAATAAAAATTTTAAAAATTCAGCTATGTATGGTCGAAAAAGTCTTCGAAAATTTTGTAAAGTCTGAATGAATGTACTGTTGAAAATGGCGGTCATCTGAACTGTATTGCGTTTCACAAATGACTAAGCTAATCTCTCGTTTTCCTCTTTTTAATTAGAATTTTATTCAACAATTTTGGTCCAGTAGCTCTAGGTCACACCTTATATACAGTACCGCTGAACAAGCATCTCAGTTTTGAACTAAATATATTAAATATTAGTTATGAATTAAATATTTATTTTTTAATTACTTTCATTATAGTTAGTTTATTTATTGTTATGATTCATTATTATACAATCAACAGCTAAGAATTTACGCGTATCTGCTTTATCATCAGTTTATACAGCCGCGGAATATTGTTCTCCGGTGTGGATGAACAGTTATTACATGTTAAAAGTGAACGCTCAGCTTAACGAAATAATGCGTATTATTTCGGCAATGATGCGCAGCTCACCGGGTCTATAGCTTCCGGTTTTTACAAACATGCAACTGCCTCACATTCGAAGAAATGATTCGAAAGACCTCAGTAAAATTCAAATAAAACAAAAATCTATTAATTACGAAATTTATAAGAGAAGCACATAGAGTTAGACTAGGAAATCCTCATGGACAATCTTGGATCAAGCACGATTTGCACTCAATTGGAAATAACAGTGGACCAAGGTATGTAATTCCTTCACAAATGGAGCTCTCGTCGAAAACCCTATGCAGCAACCTGTAGGAATGGAACTTCAACGAAAGGAGTGGCAGCGCTTGAATAGAATCCAAACTGGTTATGGAGATACGGCCATCTGCTGCAAATGTAAGATATTTATGATTCGACTAGTTCGGAAAATGTACGATTGAAGATTTACATTATCCGGGCGACGAGTGTTTTTAGACTGGCTCTCCCATTTAGAGCTCGAGCTATAAATTAACATCATACGATACGATACGATTATTATACAAGCCTTAAAATGGTATAACTGTCGAAAAGATTTGTTATTAATTATCGGATTTTGGTAAACCTTTTTTTGTTGTGTTCGTAAGCATCCCCTAAATAATTAACTTCCCCGATAGGTAGCCCTTAGTTTACCTCTATTATAAATTTTCTCGTTTGTATTACCTTATAATTATGTATATATACATATATCCTCGATAAACATGTTTTGACATAAATCTATGTAGAATGTAAACAATTAATTAGATTAAAAGTAATAATCATCTTATTATATAAGCCGAACGAAAATTTACTATCAAAATTCAACATTTTTTTATTATCAGGTAATTTACCGATATCGATAACTTTAAAAGTTAATCTCAAGGTGAAATTAGGACCCAATATATCTTTGCTCTGAAAGCTATAAAAAGACATTATTTGGGAATTTAAAAAAAAAAAGTGATTAATCCCTAGTGTATATCATAGATATAAAATCGAAATTACTACTGATTTCTACACTACTCAATTATTAAAGGGGTATGGGAAAATTTGCACCTTACTTATTTCACGTTCATTTAAGTAAGGATGAGAAGTGTGAATATGGTGCACTAAAGTATTCTTTCTATATCTTATCTCAGACCACGTAAGAGTATGCAATAAACATAAATTTAATTTAGAAGACGAATGCAACAATTCCAATTGTTTGTTTTTGATGTACTACACAAGAAATTCCAAGGTTAAGCACTTTGCGGAACAGTGATAAAACTTTTCAGTGCCGAATAAATTACATACGTAGGCTAAATATGTTTCTCGGCGCGTGCATGCATGTATGTATGCTAATTCTGTGCAATAATGCTTAAGTGTGTTCAATTGTTCACATGTGCAACTAGTATATGTATCTATATAGGATGCCCAGCCTATTATTTTGCCCTTTTTGTCTACCTCTAAATCGATCTCTTGTTTGTCATAGTTTAACTACATTGCCCTGCACTCGATCCATATCGACTATATATATGTCCGCATACCCTGTCTGGTTTCTTATCCGACAGTTCTTCATCCTTCTTCAACCTCATTTACTACATTTAACAGTTAAGTCATCAATTCTTCGGTAGATTTGCACGACACTATAATAATAAGTAAATAATAAAAACATTGTTGTATATTATCGATGTATAGCTATAAGAATCACGCCAGTATTGACTACTGTATTGAAGAATTCTGTTAACCATATAGTAGTAGCTGCATCATTTGGTTCTAGAATTTTCCGAACGTCAGGTGGAATTCAGCCCTGATTTCATTGATAGTTTTTATTTTACTAATGACTCTAGACATTTCGTCTCAGTAGTGATAATTGGAATAGAACTTATAATTCATCATTATTTGTATTTGTGGTAGCTGGGTATGGATTTAAGTCGATTGTTTGCTCATCAAAATGTAGCCTCAAGCGCTGGACAATCATTTCGTCGTGAAGCCATGTCGGATCTTTTATGAAAACGTAATGGCCTATCTTGTGTATTTTTAGCGCATGCATAGTAAGTACGCTTATTGTCACTTCTGGAGTTTAACTTATTATAGAACTCTGTATGATGATAACGTTTCGTCTACTACTGCTGTTTTTTTCTCCGTTTTTTTGCTTTGCTATATACGTCCTTTTTTTTTCTTGGGATAGATAAGTCCAGAATTTTTCGAATGCTGTTTTTTTTTTTTTTATAACGGCCTTCTTTATTTTTCGCTCCAGGTCCAGGTTTATTTATTCATATATTTACATCACTGTTCATAAATGTACGTCACAGATTTTGTAGTTGTGGTGATGGACTTGTTCAGTTCATCCTACGTAGCTGTTATTTTATCGGACGTCACTAGTGGGAATAATATATTATTAGCTAACAAATTTGCTTATAATGATTTAATATTCATTATTTTTCTTTTCAAATATGCCACTACTGTGACTTTTTTTTTCCATGTAAAGCCATATTTGTGTTTTAAAATCAACTATTAGCAACTTAGCTGTGCAGTAGCAATATTTTCAAACGGAATTACTTTAGCATCCAGTATTTCTTTAAGGTCACACCTCCGTATTAGGCGAAACAATCAATTTGACTTATGTGTCTACCGTTGCTGTATGTTACCAGGTGGCTATCACTCTTTTTAGAATGAATTATCAATTACAAAGTCATTGGATTCGTACATGCGCAGAATATGTTTTCCATCAGCTTTTTAAATTCATATTACGGTGACGATTATATCAATTGCTGTTACTCTCTATGTGACCATTTAAATTCCACACAGGACTTAACTTTCATTTGATGGATAGTCTGCAATGAGATATTGCATCTAAAAATGTACATTTAACTTAGCCGCGTTGCGAGTCGTATGTTGAGAGAATACGTAATGGTTGGGTGATGATATCTACGAAATTGCTCTGAGCCTGTGTGGATATCTGTAAATTGGATATACTTTATTCCTTAGGTCAGCACTTATTAGATAGCCATCTAATCCATTATATATAAGTTTGTAGCTTTCACTAATATCGCTTAGTTCCTTTCATCTTGTTTCCTGTAGGCATGCTGTAACAATTTACCTTCATTTGAGAGTTTCTATGATTCACGACTACGTAGAATTAATTCTGTTACTATTTCTGCATTAGCTTGCTCCTTGGTAGTATTTGTATATTTTTCATGCGAGTCACGCGATGCTGACACCTCGAGGATACGCCTTTAACGTAATTTATATTCTGATTCTGGTCTAGGGCTTGACGTTGGTGTTGTTTACAGTAACGTTATTGGTAAAGACTGTGGAGTGTTGTCATTGAGTCCATCTAAGTTGTCGTCGTATCCATAGAATAGCTAACCCGTCGAAGAGACCTTTCATACGTTGACCTTGTCGGTATTTGTCTTCCTTAAACCGAATATGAAAGAAACCCGCATTTTAGAAACATTATTAAGAAAGTAATGAGTGAATGTTGTTTTACAAGCGACCTCAACTCGTCCAGAGCATAGATAATCAAAGTGTATCGAATTTTATAAGCAGATCCCCACCTGATTTTCGATAACCTTGTTACTATTGTTCTGTCACTTCCACAATCACCTGCTAGAGGTTTTCGATCACCGAATTGAAAATATGCGCTTCTAATGTTTATAGCGGCGACCCGTTACTTCCGATAACCTAGATAGATTTCCAACCAGTGAACTGGAAGAAGCTTTCTACCAGTAGCCACTCTTTAGGTCACATCTTATTTCACCTACATACAGGCCATTCAGTCATCCGCCACCCGTGAAAGAAGTGCAACAATTACATTAGTAGCTGTTTACTGTCCACCAAAGCATATCATTCCGAATAGGTCATTTATAAATTTCATCGAAGTACCGCGGTATCGGTTATTGGTGTAGATTTCAACGCGAAAAACATTCATTAGGCTCCTCGCGTTTGACTGAATCTAGAAGACGATCTTCAAAATCATCTATCGATTCATAAAAATGCGACGTAATCTCTAGAGGCGAGTCACATATAGGCTAATATATAAAAATAAACAGTTTTACTAGAATTTTTCATAACAAGAAGTATCATTAGAAATTATGTTGCAGTTATAACAACTATGCTTTTAACCGTCAACGCGAATATAGTCTAAGAAACCTACATTAGTACTATGTAATAAATACACAAATTGTGATACGTTTAGAAAAAATATTAGATTTCGCAATTGTTTAAACTTCACTACAGACAATAATAAAAGTGTACGATGCTGTTAACAATTCGTAACTTGAGATACATATAATCTCTTATCAATGAGTGCAGTATATGTTTTTGGAAACGCTGAATTTTATCCGCATTATTACATTTGAATGCGCCATAACCACAGTTCGACTTTGGTGTTAGCATCATTTGATGCAGCGATACTTAATTGGGAGTTTGGTGGATGTTGTTACATCGAGGTGATTAATCGATGATTTATTTTCTATTTGTTTCTCATTTTCCTTTTTCTATTTTTTTTTAATGTAGTTACATTTATTTTCATCGATTATTAATTTTCAGATATTCGAGACCGTTCGATGATTTATATAACTTTTCCGAACTGTTTGCGTTGTCATAAGCGTCATATCATCAGCGAAACAACTTGGGTTTTGAGGCACTAAGTAAGCAATCAAGTACGAGAGTGGACTACACTCCTCTGAATTATTGATCATTCTTTTCCATTTACTACAATCTAGGTAGTATTTTAAAATATCGTAGCGAAAGTATGAATAAATGGGAGCAAGTTGTTAAGATAAAACTGAAATATATTGTGTGGTCTTGTAACGCGACATCCGCAATGATGCAACCTGTTCTCAGTGCCAATGCAAGGCATAATTACTGGAAGCATACAAAGACAACCAAGTTACAGAATCTGTCGGATTGTGGTACAATTTACACTTGTGATTCCGTGCCGGTTTAGACCGACGTATGACTCTGCCGGCCTGTTCGCCAAAGCTCGATAACCGATAATAAAGTTAAATCTTCCGAAAAAGAGAATAAAACCGGATATCGTTAAAGTAAATATGAAAATTTTAATACGATCCGACGTACGTTTTACGTCAGCTGCTGGTTTACGATATGCGCACTACTCGTTATTTTTATAGTCGGCTTATAATTTTTGACGACGAATAAATACGATTAGCGTAACGACTTTTCGATGAAATTTATCGACTTTTCGATAAAATTTATCGACTTTTCGATGAGACAAGAAAGCGTAAAATAAATTCGGAAAAATCGCGACGCAATTTTTTATTACGATTTTATTTTATGATTATTATTTTTATTTAATCGTACAAATTCTCTGAAGCATTGAGCTTATGCTACTAAATGACCGGCTATTGTGTAACAGTCGCCATCTAAAAATAAACGACGAATCCGATCCGCGATAACGTACGCGATATAAACGGACTCCCTGAATTTTCCAAACCGTCATTTTTATCTCATTCCTTATTTATCTCTACCTAACCTAACCTAACCTAATCACGTACTGTTTTTAAAACGTTGTCACAGACAACCGGCCATTTTTCTTTAAATGATTAATATATCTACCTAATTTTTTTTTTTTTAAAGTAATATTTTATTATACTAAAATAATTTCGCGACATTTGTGTAGATTAAAAAAAAAGTCAATAAATTTAAAATAAAATTAAATGATGCTAAAAAGTATATTAATAAAAATGTTTTATAAAGTTTTAAAATTTACGAAATATTCATATATATTTATAAAAGATGGTTAGATATTGTTTTTAATAAGATGTTGATTAAATATTTAAAAAATAATAATAATAATATTTGTGTAAAAACGTTCAATGTAATTCGCATGCATATTTCTAGACCACAAAGCCCTTACTAAAACATTTGGTACACTATACATATAGCCGTGTTGTATATTAGACATGTGAACGTTTTCCGTTCATTTCTCGATGAATACTTTCGGCAAGTCGTTCTGATTAACATACTTGCTCCATAGTGCTATAACATTCATCCCCCGTTTACTATGCGACTTATACATAATCGGACTTGTCGGGGCTGATACCTGCTGTCTGAAATCTCCGTTTCGTTTCAGGTGTTATTCCAGACTAAAATCGAATTAGTTCACTATTACTCCTGTAGAACTGATGCATTACAAACACGGCAATGGAAAGCGGAAATAATATCATTATTACATCGCAACACAGATAACCGGTATTTTTGACCGGTGATTTTTATGTTAACTCTTCTACAGCATAAAGTATAAACTCATTACTTCGAACATAGACACGATACTAAACTCTGAAAAGCTACACTGAGAAGTACCAGTACATAACTATTCTTGAAAAACAAAAAAAAAAGAAATCATGTACAAATTGACCGGTTGTCTTAAATAACGAGACCGATGCTGTAAATATACCCAAATTGCTTCCAATTATTACGATCCTGAGGTATTATTGTCTATAGGCAACCAAACTAACCCTGCTGTGCGCCTTCCATATTTCATATATGAAAAAAAAACTAACTCTTCTGTGCATCTCTCAGATAGTAGATCGACTGGGATGTTTAGAGTTGTACTAATTTAGTATTGTGTAATGGTGTACGTATGTTGTTATGTGATGATCATCATGTGTACTAGGTGAAGTTTTAGCCGTCACGTCTGCTCCAGCTATGGAGAAGTACTTGATCGATATGGTTGTCTTATTGTTGCATTGATTTGCTGTTGTAAAATGTAACGAATGTTGCATATAATCTTGTACTGATCGTTTTGTTATGCTATTTTATTTCCACATTAATTTCTTGATATAATGAATTTTATTTAATAGACACCGATATCTCCATTATACAGGTATTTTTAGTTATTATATTAACTTTGGTATGAATTTTATGATTCAACAATAAACAAAAATAGGTGTAGAACATCAGATTTTATGTTTAAATAACATTTTTTTTTTTTTTAAATGATAAAATATACAATTTTATATAGTTTTAAATTTTAAAAAGTGTGAATGTATATATTTTTACATAGTTTTAGAGTGACATTAGAGGCAGTTCTTTTGATGTATACCCATGCAACAGAACTTATTTAAATATACTTTTAAATTGTAGAATTATTTCCAAACACACTACTAGAGCGGTTAATTTGCCATATATATATATATATATATATATATTTAGCAAACCAGTGTATGTTTATGTTTATATAAAATAAAACATTAATACACAAACGAACAAGAAGGGTGAAGAATGGTGTTGTTTAGGATAAACATTGCTATATAGAGGCTTTATAATCTGTGAACTCAATATTATGAAATAAATACTAGCGAAAAGATGAGATTAAATTTTGACTTAAAATCTGACTATGATAACTGAGAAGTCTTACTCCTCGTTTAACAGTTGAACTTGTATTTAAGAGAATTACTGACATACATTAGTATATTTTAAGTTATATAAGCATATAAAAAAATCATATGCACATATATACAAAATTATAACGGAAACAAAAAGGTTAAATTTTATAATTATAGAGTGCATAATGTATCAGGCATCTATAGCTGTTAACACTTAGGTGATGTTTGGGTGATTTTTGGGTGACATTTGTATGGTGCTTGGGTGACAGGTGATGATTGGGTGACAGGTGATGATTGGGTGACAGGCGATGATTGGGTGACAATTGGGGACATTTGGGTGATATCTGAGGACATTTGATGACACTTGGGTGACGATTGGGTGACGTTTTGTGGATTTTTGCGTGACACTTGGGTAGAACCTTTGTGATTTAGCTGACGTTTGGATGATGTTTGAGGTCATTTGGTAAGAATTTTGGAGAACTTGGTTGATTCTTGGGTGATGTTTTGTGTATCTTGTGTGACATTTGGGTCACCCTTGGATGATGATTGGGTGATAATTGGGTAACACTTGGGTGACAATTGGGTAACCCTTGGATGACATTTATGTGATGTTTGAGGACATTTGGTGACACTTGGGTTACGATTAGGCGACACTTGGGTTACGATTAGGTGACACTTGGTTGATTCTTGGGTGACGTTTCATGTATTCTTGGGTGACATGTGACTTTGAGGTGAAACTTGGATGATGATTGGGTGACACTTGGGTGACATTTGGGTGATGTTTAAAGACATTTGGTGATACTTGGATGACAATTGGGTGACATTTGAGTTATGATTGGGTGACACTTGAGTTATGATTGGGTGAGACTTGGTTGACTCTTGGGTGACGTTTTGTAAATTCTTGGGTGACAATTGGTATGGAATTTGTGTTTTCATACTTTTACATGGCTAGGATTGCTGCATCATTGACATATAATGTTACTTCTGTATTACCGAGTGTTGGGAAAATGGACCACTTAGATTAAATATTATATTGGACCAGGAACTTTTCCCTCCAGTATCGATCATGACCTTTAATAGAAAAATATCCGCGTATTGCTATTTTCATTCTAATGTATATATACATATATATGACATATTATTATTATTATTATTATTATTAGCCATAGTGAATGATAATAATTCTAATTATTTGTATAACTTACTCTAAATATACATTAATATATACATATACACATATACATACATCTACATACCTACATATATATCATTTAACGCATAATTATTATCTGGCCCTGATACTGGGCAAAGGCCTCTCTCAAACGGTCCCATTCGAGCCGGTCTCCAGCTACTCTATGGTATTGTTTATTTTGAAGAATTTTAATTATATCATCCTGCCATCTTAATTTTTGTCTACCTTGTCTTCTTTTATTATAGTTACACCATTCTGTGACTGCTTTTGTCCATTTATTGTTTTTCATTCTAGCTACATGTCCCATCCAATCCCATTTAAGTGCTTTTATAACTCTGCTAAAATTATAGCTAAATTTCAACCTATTCCTAATTATTTTCAAATTTACTCTATCTTTTAGCTTAATATGTAGCATCGATCTCTCTAATGCGTTTTGCATTTTATTTATTTTATCTTGTCTGGCATCCATATATAAGAGTTGGCAAGATACAGGTATTCATTATTTCGCTTTTTACCCTGTTGCTATATTTCCCCTTGAAAATATACTTCAAAGACCAATACATATACCTATGTATAAACATGCATAGATAAATATGTATTCATTTACACATACATATGCACATATATACTTATGCATTATATATGCATGTAATAAATAAATGCATACACACTTACATACATATGTAAAATCCAACAAAGATACATACTTACAGACATATGCATGGTAGAAGGATTTCAAACCTAACATATGCAGATGACTGATAACTATAAAGATAGTATTGCAACTTTGATAGCTAAATTACAGACAGAAAGTAATTCCGTCGGATTATATATAAATCCTAAGTAAACAAAAATCATGATTATTGATCAATAAAATGAAGATTGACCAACCCGTTAATAAATTGCAAGTAGTCAATGAATTTATATATTAAAATCCAACTAATAGATAATGTGAACTAAGAAATTAAGAGAACAACACATATAAGCAGTGTGTGCCTGTGTATAAGGTAACTAGAATATGGAAATATTTACAGATATAAAGGTGTACTATATTTAATATTATTATTATTATTTTGTTGGCTTCTGTACAGATTACAGTTTGCTACTGACGTGTCATTACATCTGTAATATTATATAATAGAATATAATCAAGTGTCAATCATCTTCAGTCTACGTCATCCCCTTGGAGCATTGCTAGCTATTTTTTCTTGTACAACAGTTTGAAACAGTTTGTCGTGTTTCATCTTATCTTCCAAGAATTTCTTTTTCCTCTCTGATATTATTGACAACAGGATCTTTTCTCATAGTTCAGTCCATATGAGCACTTCATCGTTGGTAATTTTCCCTACCCATTTGATACAATGAAGACAATGGTAGCACCACATTTCGAAAGCGCGTATTTTCTTTTTGATGGATTCCTTCATTATCCACGTCTCTGAAACATAGCACACTATGGACCATACGTAACATTTTAGTATTTTCAACCATACATTTATGTTCATCCTTTTGTCTCTAAGTATACGTTCAAGATTATTAAAAACACATCTGCCTATTCCGATTCTTGATCTATTTTCTTCGCTGTCTTTTCCTTTATTTGTAATAAGAACTCCCAGATGTTTGTATTTATGCACTTCTTCAAACTGTATGCCATCCGCATAAATATGTTTGCTATCTGCACAACTTTTGTTTTAGCGGAGTTTATTTTCATCCCGTATTTTGCGCTTTCTGTCGCTAGCTGGTGTACTATTTTCTGAAACTGTTGCGGTGTTTTTCAGTAATTAGCACCTTGTCTTCCGCATAAGGGATACTGCCAAGTTTTTTACCATTCACTTGGAACCCTGCATTTGTAACAGCACTATCTTTTATTATCTCGTCTGAGTAGAAGTTGAGCAGTCTGGACGCTAACGGACATCCCTCTTTTACATCCTGTTGTATATTACACGTTTCTTTTGTTATGTACGACCCTCCTGCTACATTTCATTTTTATCGCCAATATAAATTTATAATAAACTGAATGTCTTCTTTGTCGACCTCATATCTGCGAAAGGCTCAGATCATTTTCTCATGATTAACTTTATCAAATGCTTTATTATAGTCGACGAAACACACATACATAGACCGGTTCACTTCAAGTGCACTTTGGATAATCATCTCGAACAATGCGATAGCATCGCAGGTTCCTTTATTAGTTACAAAACCGAACTGTGCTTTTGTTCAGTTGTGCATCAATCCGTTCAAAAAACAAAACCATCTGTCTTCTCTGGGACACCTTAGAGAATCACCTGTGACAGTCGTATAAGATTGATCGTGCACTTGGATTAAATGAAATATTATTACAGCAGTTTCTTGTTTCCATTTATGAATTATTTAAGATTAAATACGTATATATGCGATACGTTTATTAATAAATTGATTATAATTAAAACTAACGTAACAGCTTCTTTTTACTTTCATTTCGGTTACAAGTTAAATTATAATTCATTTAATTGTAAAAATTCCTGTACTAAGGAGATTAATTTAATAATTTTGGAAATATGGCAGAATAGATCGGTTAATAGTTAACTTTAAAGTTTTTTCCTTTTTTTTTTTTGTATGGCGGTTTATAAAAAATAAATAAATAAATCACTACTAATATCTCCTAAGCTAATTTCGTAGGCTACTCTATTATTATATTCCAGCATTAGTGTAACCGATTCTAGTGCTACTTCATGGTATAATTTATGTATATGGGCTATATTTTTATTTATTTTTTTAAAATTTTCGCGAATTTATACATCGCTTTTGTAAGCTTATTATAATTTTCTGCTACCTCATATATTTTGTTTAGGGTTTCATTTAACAGCTTTTTGAATTTACCCAAATTTGCAAATTAAATCGATTCTTTGGTTTATTCTCTGTATTATTTGGAATATTGTCAGCTGGATCGGTGTATGTTGGCTTTTAGGCTCTGGATGCATAAGATCTTTAGAGCACATGCAAGCAATTTTTTCTGAAACAAATATTAAATCCGGATTGTAGTCAGTCTTCCACCGACAACTGTTAAAGGAATGAGGTAACTTCGTATCATGCATCAACTCCATTTGTTTACTTGTAGTCCATGAGACTACTCGTTCACCGTCTTCGTCATTTGTATCATAACCCCATTCTGTTTCACGGCTGTTGAAGTCTCCAACAACTATTTGTATCTCCTTTGTGTTAACGTTATCAGTTTATAGGGCTTCAAACTTATTTTTGGGGGTTATATACAAAAGTTGTCGCACACTTTTCTAGTTCAAGTGTTATTACTTCCATGCTGTTTTCACAGGATTTGTAAACGGAGGAAATCTTTATTCCCGGACATAAATAAACTGCGTTCACATGCTTTCCATACGGTATATTTGCAAAAAAGATTCATACCATGAATTTGAAGCGCATTTACTGTATGGGTTTCTTACATGGCGATGATATCACAATTTTGTTGTTTGCATAAGTTCGATAACATGTTCGATTTTATATGCGTTAATCCTTCAACATTTAAAATGATCGTTAAAGCTGGCTTTGAAAGGGGCATTTTTAGCGGTATATCTTCTGCTATTGCACGCGTTATGGTAGTGGTAGGATTTGTCAGCGATAGTTTGAAATTATCTCCAAATTTTTTCAAATTCGTTACCAGGGACACTACGTAGAGGTTCCTACCTTGCTACCAATTTATGTGTATTAAATGTTATGCTAAATATATATATATATATATATATATATATATATATATATATATATATATATATATATATGTATATATATGTATATATATATATATATATATATAGTATGTATACGTATAATATTGTGACATATATTTGAATTTGGTGAAGTTTCGGCAACCGCATATATACATAATATACATATATATACACATACATATATATATATATATATATATATATATATGTATATATATGTGTGTATATATATGTATGTGTGTGTGTGTGTGTGTGTGTGTGAATCTTATATAATAAAGATTGGCATCAAAACTCTCGAAACCACATTTTACAAATATGAAATGGAAACCCGAAGAAATGTTTTACGCTTTCAACTTTGTCCCTGTATCCTAGTTTTTGTTTAGAGCTTAATGCCTCCGTTAAGGGTGAAGATTCTATTTATGTTAGACGTTCCATGCTGCACGATATATGTACGCATATATATATGTGTGTGTGTGTAAATAATAGTTTTATGTCCCTATGGGTTAGTTATTTTCGATTCCAGCAACTGATTTATAAGCTAATAAAGTGCCAATCATCGTATCAAGTTGACACGTCGGATACAAAACCACCATCGTTTACGTGGAAATATATCAGCGACCCAACTACGCGATGACTTACTTATAAATTATTTATATATGTGTGCATATATATATATATATATATATATATATATATATATATATATAATAATAATAATAATGAAAGTAACGTGTCACCTATTTCTTACTAATGAAACGACTTAAAATACATGATACATTTTAACCAGTCCCTACAATACTTTGTGAACTTTCTATCTCCAGTTAACATACCGTCAGTAAATGTCACCTTCTAATTATGGCGAACGATGACAGTTTTAGACTTTTATTCATTAATTCTGGAACATTTATTATTATTATTATGGTAATTTTGGGTTTTAACGTTGTTACTCGAACAAACGGCTTGATTTATAAATATATATCACACAATCACTCATTTTACTAATGGTGTTCATATCGACATATATATATATATATATATAAAACTAATAAAAACTTAATTATACGCGTTCAATTATTTATATTACATTATTAGCTGGCACGATCACCCCAGAATCAATAAATGTATTAATTTATTAGGCGAATGAAGTACATTAAGTAAAATAATACTGTAAAATTAATGGCGCTTATCAAAATACTATTCATTTTGATTATAAACTGATTGAGTCACGGCTAATAAATCAAATTATCTTACTCTCTGAAACCTGGTTATCAACTGATACCATTTTTTCATTACCCGGTTATCGTTGTTTCCGGGACGACAGGGAATATGGTTATGGTGGTGCAGCCATTTTAATTAGAGATAATATGTGCTATTGTTATCATTCCCTTGACTTAATTCTTCTTAATAGCAACTGAACTGCAATGCGGTTTGTATTTGTACTAAGTTTTTAAGTAGGAGTACATATATTTTCGCATTCTACTGTCCGCCCAAGAATATTTTCCAAGTTAACCTTTTCATCAATTTTATAAACTCCCTCCAAACTTCGTCCTTTGTAATAATTGCTGGGGATTTCAACGGATACCATCCGCTGTGGGGCTCTTGTAATGGGAATGAAATGGGACGTAGCTTGTTAAATATTATTTCCTCTACAAATCTTGCTCTTATCAATGGTGGCCGGCATACAACCGTACACTCCTTACATTTCTCTTCTAATTCCCTCGATTTATCTCTCGTCTCAAACAATCTTCTACTTTTCAGTAAATGGGATGTTTTGGATATTCCGTTAGGAAGTGATCACTTGCCTACGGAAATTGTTCTCGGTGACCCAACTGCAACCACACATTTAATTATAAACATCTAGAACGATTTATCTGGATTCTTCCTACTAATAGAGACTTAGATTTCGCTAATTTTCTCGTGCCAGCCGCTTTTAAGTAGTCCTGTATTTAATATTCGGGGGTATATAAAGACTTTATCAGTCTATTGCAGTTATCGTTAAGTCGTTATGCTTCTAAAAGATTTTACCACTCAGGTAACTTGAATGTACCATATTGGTGGAACTATAATTGTGCCGTGCTTCAACACAAATTAAGTGTAGCATTTAAACAATTTCGTGGAAGCAAAACCATATCCGATTACTTATCTTATAAACACCTAGAAGAAATTACTAGGAGAGTTGGAAAAAATTTGTTACTTCTATCAATCGTACGCAACCCGCTTCTCACATATGGAAAAAAGCCAAATCATTTGTGAACTCTGCATACTATAATATCCTTCTTTAGTTGATATGTATAGTGAAAATTATTATAATTTTATCGTACTGCGCTATCATTTCTATTTATTGTATTTATTACAAAATTAAAGTTCCTCTCTCGACTCTACGTGTATTTTCTATCACCCGTTTTATTGGTAGTAATATTCTTTCTACCGAATTTTGATAATTTGATTTTTTTAATATCTTTATTCTATTCGTGTTTTAGTTGGTTCAATACTCATTTTATCAGCTTCTTGCTCCTTAGTCTCCTTTTCATCATACATTTCTCGATGTAGGGTTTTTTCATTTGTTACTTCTGTTCTATTATCTTCTAAGCTGGTTAAGTCATGCTGTACATACATAAATGTTTTCTGGCCTTATCATTATATTCTTCGTCTCGCTAGATTCTACTAACATTGTATTTTTATTCTTCAGTCTTCGTTAACATTACACCGCATTGTTCGGTTGTTTTTAAACGCGTTTGTATTAATAAATTTAGAAAAAACAAAATAAAATCGAAGTTAATCACTAAAAAATTTATTACATAAACACGAAGCTTTTCGACTATGAAGTTATTTTCAAGCTATTGTCATAACAATAGCTTGAAAATGACTTCATAGTCGAAAAGCTTCGTGTTTATGTAACAAATTTTTTAGTGATTAACTTTGATTTTATTTTGTTTTTTCTAAATTCATAAAATCACTACTCTCCAATACATCAACACATGTATTAATAAATATTGTAAAATGTTCATTGCATTCTTGCCTCGATAAACGTTGCAGGTGATGTTATTTTTATTGTTAATTGTAATTTATCCAGTGCCTCTTCTATCATATACAATGAAAACGCGAAAAATTAAATGAAATGTAAAAAAATTAATTAGTCGCAAATTGTTTTATTTTTCTGTCTATTTAGTGTAATTGTTTATATATCAATTTTATATTGATGATTTGTTAATCGTGTTCTTTACCAAATTCACTGTCGGAATATTTTATAAATAACAGTTTTTTTCATTTTACTATCTTTTGTAACATTGCACATCTATTAAATTAAGTATTTTATAGATTTTATATTTTTTAAACATTGAATATATTTTTATATCTATTTTTTTACGTCCGCTTGATAATAGCTTAATAACCGAAAAGCTTTGTGATATTTTTATATAAAAACTTATTTTTTGTTGTTTATTTTTTAAAAACACTCTTAAAATTAATAATAATAATAATACTAATAGTAACAGTAAATATTTTCGATTTTTTTTTTTCCTCGAAATTTTCGATCCGCTAAATATAACCGTTTTCCGTTTAAAGTATACAAGCGTTCTACTTTCGTCTGCAACAATTATTAGTGGAACATGTAAAATAGTGAAAGCACAACATATGTCGGTTTCCGTTTAATACGGCCAGCTTCAGATGTGCGTCTCATATTTTAGTATCCGATCGTTTTTCTAAGATTCAGTAATGGAAGCGATCGCATTAACTTTAGTTCGTGTTTCGAATATAGACAGCTTGGACGTATAAAGTTATTCGTTTACACACTGAGACGTTATATAAACTTTCTGTATGGCTACAACTTATTCTTATAAGAAACTTTACGTCTATATAAATATAAATATATATTTATATAATACGAAGACGGTGTGTTGTCCCCCCACTTGGTTTCAAACATCCCTTCTTACTCGAGAGTTTTCTTTAATAGTTGAGGAAATATCCGTCGAGAATTTATCTTCCGGGACATCCATTTTTTAAAGATTGATTAAACTTTCCAAGCTGACGACACACTCATACGGTCGAATGAACGTTTTGAATAAAGCAAAATTATGCGACCGAACGGTTCCGTTGCACGAACGTTAATTTAGAAAGTTGAAAAAGTTCGTTCTTCCTCAGTTTTTACATAATCCGACTGATATTTTAATGCGGATTATCATCGATAAAACTACTTCCGAACAAGTTAGAATATTATTAATATTCAGTCGTTCGATAATTTCGATAGATCGATGGTAAATAACCGACGAACGCCACCCATTACGTAATACCGGAGGACTTGCTAACGAAAGATTAAAATCGAGACGTGTAGCCTTTTACGAAAAATCGAAAAGCTGAATAATTGGACAAAGTCTGAAAGATTAAAAGCTTGAAGGACTGAAAGCGCTATGTAACGGAATCATCTCCAACCGGAAACGATTTAAATTTTACTTTACGGGGACGCACCTTGTATTAAGAAGTGAACTTACACGAACGGAATACAACTTATTCTAAATGGCAAATTGCTCTTAATCCTTCCAAACCGAAAGCAATTTTCTTCGCTCGTCGAAGACCGTTTTTACCGACCAGACTTCACGTCAGTGGCGTTGATATAGAATGGTCCGACCAGATACGCTATCTTGGTGTCGTTTTAGACAATAGGCTAACCTTTTCCAAGCATATTGACACCATGCATCATTGAAGACAAACAGAGCAATCTGTTCAATTTACCCCATTTTCAAACGTAAATCTCACTTAAATATTAATAATAAACTAATAATCTACAAGTCAATCATTAGGCCTATTTTAACATATTCTTGTCCAGTTTGGTCTTCAGTCTCAAATGCTAGTTTTAATAGACTGCAATTAGTTCAAAATCGTTGTCTTAGATGTATTCTCAATGTTATACACTAAAATTTCATATATGCATAGTGCTCTGCAGATATCATATGTATGTAAAATATCCTCAAACTATCCCAAAAAATTTTTCTCAGTTGTAGCGTGCACCGTAATAATTTACTTCCAGCAATAGGAAATTACGATTCCAGGGAACTAAGTATCACATATACTAAAAGCATCGACGCATTAATGTATTATTCTCATAACGTTATAATTTGTTTTCGTTTCCATTACTTATAAATGATATTACATATTCGTTATATAAACTTATATTTATTATACCGCTTTTCATTTGTGATGGTGTTTTTGTCTGACCATCGATACTATTTTCATCTTGTTTATTTATTATTTACCAGTTTATATTATTAGTTACTTTCATAAATGGAGAGGGCATTTATTAAATATTATTATAACTTTTTAATATGGTGTCAAATATGTTTTTAAAAAAAAAAACTTTAAAATTGGAAATGACAGAAGAAAATTCGAATTCCGCCATTTTTCATTAAGTTGTACTTGGTTTATGCCACTCCACTTCTTACTCTGTCCAAGATGCGCTACCGTAAAGTCAAATTTAAATCGTTTCTTGGTACAGAATAACGATCATTTATTCAAACGCGATCTATACCTTTAACGTAGATAAATCACATTTCGATACAGATGAAGGAACTTCCGGCATATATTAATATGAAAAAGAGTTACGACCGAATACGACGTAATAATTCGACGATTCGAAAGTATGGCTAACGAGTAAAATGCTTTCGTAAATTTAATTTTTTATAAAAGGAAAAGAGAAATTGGAATAAATCGAAGAGAAATTTAAAGTTGTACGTTCAACTCGTGACAAACGTGTCGGAAAAGTCTTAATACGTAAATGGGTAACCGTCCGATAAATGTGTGTAGGAGAGATTTGTGAACCGTCAATACAAATGTTTTATTAGTATAAACGTACATTATATACTTCCAATAATATTTCATAGCACCCGACAAAACTAACCGGTGATGCGAAAAAAGCCGTTCGAATACTTGCGCACCAATTTTCAGTTACCGTTCTCATCTTTCTTCGGTAGAAATTAATTTAACCATTATAAGATCTAGTTCACGCTTTTTGGGGTTCGGTGTCCGTTAGTACTAGTAATGCAAAACCGGTGTTGCAGAAGATCATTTAATGCTCCTCGATGGACTAAAATACGGTGCATTTCACGGTAAATATTCCTCATATTTACGATCATATTTATAAATTATCAAAGAAATGTTACGATAAATATATCGTGACATTAATTCAGGTAATCGGGGATATCACAGCATGCGTTATACCAGATATAAGCATCGTAGTACCGATTTCTTCGGATCTGTGTTGTTACGATTTTTTATTTTTATTTATTTTAATACAAGTTAAACTAAATTTAATATACCAGCTGATATATATATATATATTTTTTTTAATTTTCCTATTTTTATTTTACCGTTATTTTCTTTATTATAAAATCATTCGGTTGCATTTAACTACTAGGGTAACTTTAAGGATACTTGTGCGTATGTACATATAAATTCTTCATAATTTATGAAATTTTAAATTGAAATAAATATAAATATACTATATTATACTATTTATCAAAACTTACGTTTGGAGTGTGGCATTGTATGGCTCCCAATCTCGCGGACTACCGTGAAAAAAGTGTGGCCAAAATTGCAGGCTTTTGAATTACGGTGCTACAGAAGAAAATATCTTTGACGGAGAAAATTAAAAACAATGGCGTACTTCAAAAAACGGAAGAAATGGCGAGATTAATGTTGGTAATCAAAAATCGTAGAAACAATATTATAATTGGTAACATATTAAGAGAGTCTTTCTGAATAACAAATTCAATTGAAGACAAAATAAATGGAAAACACCCGAAGGGAAGGCGAAATTTATTATGGAAAGCATACTAAAGAAAAGAAAATCACCTAAAGTGAAAACATCGGCCTACGACAGAAAGTTTCTAGATGACAGCCACGTTACCCACCAACCTAATCGTTGAGCAAGTAAAAAATCATATATATATATATATATATACACTCATACACACACACACACACAGACGTATACATGTAACATATTTTCCGTGTAAATAAAAGAAAAAAAGGGGAAAAAACACTAGTTTAAGCGATTCTTGTCGATTTCGTAAACGTACTCGAGTTTGTAACGTAATTAGGCGTATAACAGATTTCACTACATAATCGTCAACTTTGTATAGATTAACAATTATTTCGTCTGTCGCTATACTACGCCACACAGCAACATCCTCGCCGGGCAGTCTTTGCACTAACATCGACTTAAGACATACCTATCGAATTAAAACCAACCGATAATCGTCAACAAAAATAATATAGAAACCCTCTTAACATTTGTAGAAAAGCCAATACAAAGAAAATTCGCACTAGATGATTAAAGAAAGTCCAATAAAAAAAAAAAAATTCAAACGTCATACCAATAATTCCGAACCATGTCATAAAACTTTATCTTGCACGGTTTACCTCTGCCTAATATAGTTCTAAAAATTTTCATGTAATAATCATTAGTACTATAAGTTATTATAAGCGCGCATTTTAAACGAACTTGTATATTATTTTGCTTCTATATATTTAACCACTTGCAAACATACACACGTGGTCGAAAGGGACTATGTTATTCATCCCCCTTCCACTTTATAAGTCCACTTGGCAAGGAACAATTACACACAGCCGATGTTTAACCATTATAAGAGGCTCATGTATACATCCTCTTCTTTTTTCTGTTTTAACTCAATACGCATCAGTTACTCACTCTTTTATAAACACATTTCATAAATATATTTGTCCTATCCACTTGTTTGAATTGGGGAACTAATTAAAAAAAAAAAAACAACATCGGCATGTCGCATGTTAGCCGCTCGCCAAATGACGTCATAGTTTATTTTTAACCGTACGATCGAATCTTTCCGTAATATAACGAGCGTAAGACGGTATTGGTCAAAATGCCGAAACGTATTGCCGAGTAAAATTTATGACGTGAAAAAACTTTATCTATTTCAAGTAGAGTGCAAAGCGTACGTTTGCGTGAGACGGAAAGAACGAAGAAAACATCCGCACTAGCTCGCTTTAAAAGTTTGAAAAACAGTGAGCGCTCTATGGAAACGGTCCGTTTTTCATTCGGTACTAAAACTTATTTCCGGCTTACGCGGGGATTATCGACGCGTTTTTCTCGAATTAATATATCAACCGGAGGCAAACGAGACTTGTTACATAACGATACGGAATATAACTGATGTCTTTATAATTTTGTTAAACGTCGCGTGGAATTTACCATTTTTATAAATGACGAGGCTAGAATAGCCCTAATTTCTTCCTGAAAATTTTCGACAGCAGAGTCTGAAAACTGGTAAAAGATTTTTACCCGTCGGAATAGGTAAAATAAGGGAAATCGAAATAGAATATAAATTCGATCATTACAATCGATATTAAAGTTGTCTCGAAATCGATTTATTACACGCGTACGATAATCTAAACTTCGCCGGAAATAACTACGCTCAGTTATATAAAATATACGTCCGTTTCCGACAGATGTACAATAATACCGAAAGTCATATTGTAATAATAACATTTCGTATAGTTCAAATTTACACGGGTAACGGTGTTAAGGAAGCAAACCCTCGAATAGGATTTATAATCTCTAAATTGTTTGAAAAACTGCAATTAAAAAGATCGAATAAAATTATAAGAAATTCGGATCATCAATATGGATTTAGTACATTCTAACATGCAACAGGTTGATCGAGTCGTTTAAAAAATAGAAAATTATCCGGAAGAAAAAAATGACAGGCGATTCGGTATACATATCTAGCAAGTTTGTAATTTATAAGCTGCAAATTACATTACCATATTAGTTCTGTGAATAGACTGATTTTTGCGAGAAAGATATTTTCAGATAAAATTATGAGATGAATTGTCCGATATGAAACCGGGTATTTCGCCGAGTCGACCTAGGGAATGTATTATGTATTTAATGTATACAGACGATCTTCCAGTATTTGATAAAAGTTTCCGGTATTTGATAAAAGTTTAGTAGTTTGCAAATGACGAAACCAGACTCTACGAGATTTTTCAGACGAGATGAAAATCTTCGAAGTTGACTAAATGAAGTGTCGACATGCTATGAAAAGTGGCAAATGAGAATTGATGAAGATAATTGCGAACGAGTAATTTTCACCAATGGAAAAATCATCTCTTATTAACGAAAAATAATTCTAATAAGTAATAGAATATAACTATGCGCGGCGCATCTGGTTGAAAAGCTAAAATGGAAAAAGTTCGTTGTGACAAAATGCAATGAGCGAAATGTAGACCGCATACGGTGTTATAAATCAGAGATTTATATATCGTCGCAATAATATTCGAAATGTACACGTTGTTAATGTAACGTCGTTCTAGTGGGCATATAAGAGGTCGTAAGTACTGATCAATAAGTAAGTGCTTCGATTTGGGTGGTTATGGAGATTTTTTTCATTTCGATAAGACAGATCGACGATGTCTTCGTTAACCTACTTAATTTTTACATCGGTACATGATTAGTTTCGTTCAAATTATCAGTTATCAACGGAAGACGTATGAATAATTAGATTTAAACTCGAACCTAATTAATTCATAATCCCGTTATTTTATTACTACGCGAACTAACCGGTTCTATAACGCGTTATCGATGTTTCACACTTAATTATAAATTTAACAGTTTTTTTTTTAAAAAAATGACTCCAATATGTGAAACTATATAATATTTCGTGAGATAATAACGCGTTTTATGTAAATATTTATAGAATTATTTTAACGTCAACCAAATGTTCGTTTTTTTTTTTTTTAAATGGGCTGTTGTGATTCCACCCAGGGCTGTAACGAACGGACGACATGTCTTACTAAATATTTATATTACAGGCTAACGTGTAATCAAATATAATATACGCTATTATTCTGCGAGCTGAGCAGACATCTGAGACTAGTTGGTAGAGGGATTCCTTGGCATACAATACGTGACAGGAATTTTTCTATTGATACATTCTGTAATAACCGCAGCTGAAAAACAGGTGGTTTCCATCGGCAATATGATCTGCGTCGCAAGGATGCTGTAATGGCGAAGAGGCTAATTTGTGTGTAAACAGAACGTATCGAATGTTGTTTAAGCCGTAGGCGACATATAACACGAATAAACGAAATTTTGTTTTCGATGTTTGCAGGAAGATTGAAGAACCGACTGGAATTACTGGGTTGAATATTACTAAATTGTTTGGCTGAATAACAATATTTCTAATATTTCTAAGCGCGATTCCAAAATCCCTTATGCGAAAACTCAATCTCAGATAAAATATTCCTACATGATTCTTTGATTTAGAACCGTCTGTATATATAGCAAGAAATTCTGACCAGTTATCACAAATATGAAATGTAAAGAGAACATTGGCGATAGAAGGGGGTGTAGAAGCTTTGAACGTTTTAAAAGAATTTAAATCTATATCTAATACAAGATCATTATTAAGAAAGGGAAATGAAAAATAAGCGGAAGGTAAAGAAGGAAGTATTAATTCACTGTACATAGAAAGGTGATGTGTAGAAAGACATAAAATAGGACGACGATTAAAAGAAAATCTCCAGTTCTGAAAAATTTCGAGGAATGAGAGAAATATAGAGTATGAAGTAACTGTGAAAGAGTTAATCAAAAATTTATCAGCCAAATAAGATCGCCGCATAGATAAAGGAGGGACTTTTGCCTCTACTTCTAGACTGGCTATGGAAGTAGAGACAAAAGCTCCAAGGGCCAAACGTAGACATGTATTTTGAAGTTTGTCTAAAGTTGAAATATACCTAGATGGAGCATTGGCAAAGAGAAAGCTACCATAATCTATGACACTACGAATAAACGATTTATACAAAAGAAGTAAAATTAGAGGATCACCCCCAAAAGTTGTATGCGAAAGTGTTTTTAAGAGATTTATTCGTTCGGAAGCTTTAGAATAAATGGCCTCAATGTGATTACGCCAATTGAGTCTATAATCTAGGACAAAGCCTAAATACTTGCAAGATGTGGTAAATGGAATACGATAATTGTCAATCATTAAACCGGGTAATGAATGGTTAACACGTCTATAAGAAAATATGATAGAGTCACATTTATGAGATGAAAGAGTGAAACCCATGTTGTTTAATAACTTACAGATCAATATCATGTAGGAGCAGCTTTTATAATTCCTTCCTTAGACATAGTTAAAAAATTTTCCCTTTTGCGAGTTTCTTCCATTTTTACAGCAGAGTCTGTGGCTATTTTTCAAGCTCTGCGCTTCATTTTGTTCAATCGGGTAACTCAAAAGGTAATAATTTTTTCTAATTCTAAAAGTTGTCTTTTGGCCTTAAACTTCTCACTTTACAATCCTCATTCCTCTCCCATAATACTTAAAATTCGTAATCACATTACCCTTTTACGAGATGCCGGTGTCTCTGTTAAGTTTGCATGGATTCCTGGTCATGCTGGTATTAAAGGGAATTCACTTGCTGATCATTATGCTAAATGTACAACGTACCTTGATTTATTTATTGCTTACACGCCGTGCATTGATCTCCTGTCTATCATTAAGACAGCTCATAAAGAATACTGGAAAGCTACTTGGAATAATCCTTATAATGTTACAAAATATAAACTGCTTCAACCTGATCTTCCTTGTCTACCATGGTTCTATAATATCGAAATACAAGCGAGTCTGCTTCGTGGTTTTATTGTCACCTTATGTCGACTACGTTTTGGAAAGAATCGTCTACCGGCTACACTTTTTCAAATGGATCTTGTTGCTTCTCCGTTCTGTTCACATCCTTCAGATATCCACTGTATCGCAGACGCAAATCACACTTTCCTGGAGTGCTCATATTACCGCTCTACTCGTGACTCCTTCTATAATCACCTCATATCTCTAAATGTTCCTTTTCCTGTCAATATTCCTTTCTTACTTTCCACACGTAACATGCACATATACATATGTTTATATAGGTTTATTGTTAATTGTAACATACCCATATAGTTAAAATTAGGATAATTCTTTTTTATTTTTTATTGTCTATATAATATAGTTTAATGGGTAAACTGATATGGAAGCCCAATAAAAAAAAAAAAAAAAAAAAAATATCCCTAACCGGTGTATTGAAGTAGAGTGAGCCATTCTCGTTGGAGCTCCTAGCGAGATTGTCTACGGTATCATTTCAGTGAATACCGGAGTGGCTGAGAATCCAGACAAATTTTACACTAACGCGTTTAAATATTTCTTAGGATATCGTAGATTGATGGAAAACAGCGACTATTAAATGCGGAACTTGAAATAGCTTCGAGAGCACTACGCGAATCCGTGAAAATTACTACATTCGGACTTATATTTACAGAAGCGTAAAAGCGAATCTGAGAATAGCAAGACACTCAGCTGTAAATTTTGAAGAAAATTTCGGTAGTTTAAAGGTTTTAGCAACGTTCAAAGAAGGAATAATAAACACGGAACCAACTCCATCGGGAAATTTAGAGCCATCAGTATAAATATGTGTAAAATCATGCCAATGGGTCTGAAGAATCGTATCAAAATGACCGATTTGTGTGCAGTCATTAAAGTTATCGTAGTCTATGTGTAAATAGAAAGATAGTACAATTCCCAATTTTCCATCGATTTATTTTCAGTTACCATTCGAATTTACAAATGTTCGTTATATATTAACACTTATGTACCGTATAGAGGACGTTGTCACTGAAATGGTTGACTAGACGAGTTTCAATCGTGTAAACTATTCGGACACTCGAAATCTAATTTTTACGTAAAACTTACGCTGCTACCATCATCTGGTAGAGACAATACGTCTGACCGATTCTAAAGCCAACCGAATTTTCTTCATTTTTCCGTTTGTGACTTTTCTTATCTATTTTCGTGTGTTCGTTTGTTTATCGCGTTCTTTGTTTTCGGCGATAGGCGTCGTCTTATTTATATTATCGTGTATAAACCTGAATAATGTTATCCATCATTTAAATTACACTATCGTTCGTAATTGTGTATATTTTCAATTCGTATTATTAATTAATAAACCTGATCATTTTTAACCTAACCGACTACGTTACTATCGCTCGTACTAGTCATGTATGTCGTTGATAACGCGAGCTCCAACCTTCAACCGGCGATTCTGCTAATGACGTTACCGGTGAGTAGTCCGTTCCTCATCTATCTTATTCTAACAATTCGCTCGTGAATATTATTAATCGTGTCAGTAAATATTCAAACGTCGTTCATAAAGGTGAGTTCCGTAAACGATCAGTGTAACATTTCTATTCCGTATATACAACAGGAAACCGATAATCAACATCCTGCCTCATCTATTCCTCCGATACAATCTTATTGTATTACTCCGTGCGGTCAATTACAACCGATTATGACAGACCAACATTATCCACAGTACATTCAACAGCGGCACTTGCAAAAAGAACAAAACAACATCAAATTGTACAACAACGATTAACACACACGGAAGAAAATTCTGCTACTATCAACACAAATAGCGAAGAACCCGCGGATAACCATCAAATTAATCAGCATGACCTGAAACACGGGTGGCAAGAGGTTACCAGAACAACAAATAGAAAAAGGAAAAATATATCGAGTACAGCAGTCATGCTGTGAATAAACCAAATAAATTTTTCATTCTGACTAACAATCGTTTTTCCGCTCTAACCACTGATAATGATAATGAAAATGATCTATGTGATTCGCCTGATAATAAAATTTCAGGTACATCAGTTAAGTCACCTCCTATTACAGTTTATGGCGTGAATAATTACTCCAAAATGCTATATGATTTTTCCACAATTTTACCAATAGAAAAAATCAGATGTAAATCTCTAACAAACAAGCGGGTACAAATCAAAACAAACGAAGTAGAGGATTACAGGAAACTTGTATCATACTTAAAGAGTAATAATCTTGAATTCCATACCTGTCACATTAAAAACGAAAGAGCCTTGCAGGTAGTGATAAGGAATCTACACCATATCAGCTAAACGATATAACTTCAGCCTTAGCAGAGAAAGGACATGTTGTCAGAAACATCGTAAATGTGACACACCGATTAACAAAATTGACATTACCACTCTTTTTCGTCGATATTGAACCAAATAACAATAATAAAGAAATTTACAAGATTTAATATTTATTGAAGATGAAGGATAAGTGTAGAAGCTCCACATATTAAACATGAAATAGTTCAATGTGCACGTTGCCAACTGCATGGGCACACAAAGAAATATTGTAACCGACAAGCCATTTGTGCAAAGTGTGCACAAACTCACCTAACTCATGAATGCACCAAGGATAGCAGTTCACCGGTCATATGTGCAAATTGCGGTAATAATCAAGCAGCAAATTACAAAGGCTGCGAATTGTATAAACAGCTCCAACAAATCCGTGGCAATAACAACCTAGGATCGCTTAAATCATTAAATAAACCAGCACTACAGTCTCTACCGAATTAAATACAAACTGTTCTACCAATTAAACAGAGGCCGACACCTCCGGTACAAAAATTATCACATGCAGAAGCAACCTCCTCAAACGTTCACAAGTCTTCATCTCCTACAGATATCCAACAAAGCCTAAATGCTTTTCTCGTAGAAATAAAATCATTATTCAAAGACATGATTCAGCAACAAAGCACAATGATAAATAATCTAATCTCTACAGTCATGACTGCTCTTATCAACAAAAAATGATTTATAAAACATGTTTCAACAATCAACTCAACATAGCACTCTGAAATGTAAATGGGTTGCTGCAACATAGACTGGAACTAGAATTTTATCTCAATGAAAAAGATATTGACATATTGTTAATTTGTGAAACCCGTTTTACAGACAGAAGTTACATCAAGATTCCAAACTACAACACCTATTGGACATTACATCCGGACAAAAAAGCTTATGCTGGACCGCTCCAATTATAAAGCAGTGTATTCCACATGTAGTTATGGAAAACTATCAAAAGAACCATTTGCAACTTACCAGAGTAACAATTAGGCAGAGTAATAATATCTTAAATGTGGCAGCGGTTTACTGTCCCCCGAAGTACTCTATAAGCCAACAACAATTCATATACTTTTTAAAAGAGATGGGAAGTCGTTTCATCATAGGAGGAGATTTCAATACGGAAAAACCCCTAGAGGTAGAAACCTTAAAGTGGCTATAGACTCAACCAAATGTGATATATTGTCGGGAGGCTTACAAACATATTGGCCAACGGACAGAAACAAAATTACCGATTTGTTAGATTTCTTTATAACAAAGGGAATTTCAATTAACTATATGAAAAAGTTATGAACGATTCTTCATCACTATCTTCTGACCACTCAGTTGTTACATTAAAAGTTAGTGAACAGATTCAAATGAAAGAAAGAAGACCCGCGTGGAAATGTTCAGAAATACATTAGAAGAATGTCAAAATCTTTGCATTTCACTTAAAACGAATGAAGATATTGACAATAGTGTCAACTTATTCACTAATCGAATAATAAATGCAGTGTCTAAAAGCGCTCCATTGATTAAAAGTACAATAAATGTTACTACAGTTTACCTGGATTATGTTCGCAAACAAGTAACAACTAAGAAGACAGTGGATGAGAACGAGAAATCCGCGCGATAAAACAACGTTAAATCACCAAACAAGAAAACTGAATGCTTCATAATTACGAAAACGATACATTTAAAGAACCAATCTATCGCCCTCAAAGGTTGGAAATTATTCGCTGTGGAAATCCGTCAAATATCTAAAAAAACCGACAACAGGAAGTGAACCTCTAAAAATGAATGATGGTAACTGGACTACAGATGATTATATTTTCCATGCATTTGGCCGAAACTTTTAAACCAAATAACAAAACGATCATGTAGTTCGTGAGTACATAAATCGATCTTCAAGAACAACGACAATCAAGTTTTTCTCTCCGGCGGAAGTTAAATCCACAATCATGAAATTAAGCAACAAGAAAGCTCCTGGTTGCGATTTAATTACCAGTCGAATTGTAAAAGAACTAGCGAGAAAATCAATAGTATTACTGACGTACATTTTTAACGCAATCATAAGACTACAACACGTTCCAGTATTACGGAAATTCGCTAATATAATTATGATTCAGAAACCTGGAAAACCTCCCGAACAAGTAACATCCTATCGACCAATTTCTTTACAATCCTGTCTAAAGTTGTTGAAAAAATATTACAAAAAAGGATACAAAAGATAATAGACAACGATAAAATAATTCCAAATCATTAATTTGGTTTTCAAAACTGGGCACTCGACGGTACAACAAGTTCACAGAGTGGTTAAGAAAATTGAAGAGAGCTTCAAAAATAAAGAAATAGGATATTCAGCAGGCGTTTGATCGCGTCTGGCATCCAGGGCTCTACTTTACAAATGTAAAAAGACCTTGCCTGTATTACAACATTATCAAATCCTATTTGGATGAACGATATTTTCGAGTTGCAATAAAGGATAAACAATCATCGATACGCAAAATTCAGGCAGGTGTTCCGCAGGGAAGCGTGCTTGGACCTCTTCTTTACTCGTTTCTCACCAATGATATACCCGTAAGCGAAACCGTATTTGTAGCTACATTTGCGGATGATACGGTAGTGATGTCATCTCATCGATGTCCTAAAATATTCACTCAGCACGTTCAAAAGGCTATTAACAAACATAATTGAATGGTCGGATAAATGGAAAATCGTTATCAATGAGCAAAAATGCAATCGTATTCACCAAACCACGTATTGCGCGCGTGATAAATATGAGGTTACGATAAATTCAAAGTTATTAATTCAAAGCGAGTCTACTAAATATCTCGGTGTTCATTTGGATCAAACATTAACCTGGGCGAAACATATAAAAGCCAAGAATATCGAGCTAGAACTTAAGATGAAACAATCGTATTGGCTGTTAGGACCTCGTTCGCAATTGAATATAAATAATAAGTTAATACTGTATAAAGCTATATCGAAGCCGATATGGTTGTATGCAGCAGAACTATGGGGATGTACTTCGGCCAGTAACGTGGAACGAATCCAACGCAGGCAGAATAAAATACTAAGGTTGATAGTTGCTGCTCCATGGTACGTCTCCAACAGGACATTACACGCCGACCTACATGTAAAATATGTCGCTGAAGAGATTAAAAATCGGCAATCCGTAGATACTTATCAAGAATACAACATCATCCAAAATCCATTGGCGGCTAATCTACTTAATGATAAAATACCTAAAAGACTAAAACGGAAAAGAATGATAGATCTCGCTTTGAAATGTAATACTACTCTAAGGCGGTTGGATAATGAGCAAAACCACCATCTCCTGATACTTACCAACATAAAATCCGGTAGATAATTATTTAAATTAGTTCTAGATTAGATTCCTTATGTTTCCACACATTTCTATTTCATGCATCAAAGTCGTTGTCCATCTTTTTAATATCGTCTTCTAGTCGTACCCCTTTCTCTTTTATTCATCGGATGCTTTTTAGCTGATCTGGCCGTCCATCTTTTATCATCCAATTACGTGTTCTGTTCTTCTCCATTTGGTTTTCGCGATGTCTTTTACTTTGCCTTATTTCGGATAACCTTAACTTGTAAAGTTATCCCTAACATTTTCCACTCAATTCTTCTTTGAGTTTTATTAATTTGTTCTAAGTTTTTTTTTCTGTGGCGTACGCCATTACTGCGCATTGATTAAACATCTTTTTTTTTTCTTTTAACACATGGGTATTTTCTTTTCTTCTAATATTTTACCAATAATGGGTGTGTATAGGTTATTTCATTTTTCGTAATAATTATTTGCCATTATGTTACGGCCCAAGTATATAATAAATTCGTCCACTGTTTCAATTGTTATTACATTTCATCAGTTTTGTCTTATTTATTGCACATAACTTTCATCCGCATTTATTTTAGCTCATTTCTCACTTATTACTCGTAATTGATTCATTTCTATTTCCTCTACTATATCATCATAGATACGTTATAATCTATCATTTCCTATCCGGTTTCCGGTATTTTAGCAATTTAAACTTTAATGCCCTTGTCTGATTTAATGACACGGTTGACACATATTCATTTATACTAGCTTTAGCGTTATTACGAATTTATTTTATACGTACGTTTCATTTATTTTCGTATTTTTCGTTGCTTCTAATATGCAGTTTAATTTTACGTAGTCCAACGCTTATTCGACGAAATCTATATAGATCTTGAAGGTAATCTAAATTCGCGACATTTTTCTATAACTCGTTTTATGGAATGTAATCTACATTTCCCGGCTGGTTCAAAAAAAGTGATCATTATCCAGCAACGTCGATATCGATAGTCTATTTTAGTAAATAATTTATATAGATTGGATATAAGACTTGTCAGTCTGTAATTTTTAAGGGTCGAAAATGTCTTCTTTTTTGTGTATTAATATCAAATTTGCGACGTGTTATTTGTTTATTCGTTTTTATTGTAAACACTCGTTTGAATATAGTTCTGTCAATCATGCAATTCGATTCTTCCAAACTTTATATAATCTCGTTCCGTATTAAAAACCAGCAGTTTTCCTATTTTTGCAGCTACGTATGTGTAGCTTTTTCTATTTCTTCTTTCGTTTATGGGAAAACTTCTTCGGTCTGTGTTTTTTCAGAGATTCATCAATTTCTGTGTCCTAGTTTATCAAAGTATAAATTCGTGTAATATTTCCCGATTATTTTAAAAATCACCCGACAGTTTGTGTGACACCTGTTTCATCTTTTATCTTAGGTTATCGTTCCGAATTGTAATTTCTGTTCTAAAACCTTCGTATTACCAATTTTTTTCTATCTTATACCTTTGCATTTTTCTTTATTAATGAATTCTGTAATTTTGTCTTTGTGTCATTTTTTTATTTTAAATTCTCTTCTCTTTCTTTGTATGGGGTTTTTTTCAGACATTTTTTGCGGTTACTGAAATCAAGGATTTTTGTTAATTAGATTTATGAATATTATGATTATCATTCTTTTTCTCATTTCAGTTATTCGTATTATTTAGTTTATGCACTATATCTGCGTCGTGTTATCTTTTTATTTATTGTTTAAATCTTCCAATGGAATCCTTGTTTTTATTATTTTGTTTCCTGTTTCCCATTTCATATCGGCTCATAGTAGACGATGTCCTGTATTAAAATTGTTTAATACGGTTGTTATATCTGAAATCGTATCTTTCTTGTTGCACCAGTATGTCATCTATTTCGTTCTTAATTCACGTACATTTTTTATTTTGTTATTTAAAAAAAAAAGTCTAATAATGACGTATTGAACAGAATTCGCCCCCTTTCGTTTCTTATTCTATATGCGTTTATTAATTTATCGTCGCCAATTTAAAACGGACGTCCGATAAATTTATTACTCATTCGTATAGATTTAAAATGAGAAACGTGAATATCATCAGTGTTCTTTTTTGTTGTCAAGAGGATACAGTTATGCATCAATGTCTAATATTACCGATACACTGTTAAATTATATAAATATACCACAGTTCTTTTTAAAAAGTTTGCGACGCGTCTAATACTTTGCTACGTTCTTTTACCGATATCAACTGCGACACATCGATATAGGTATTATTTTTTAAGTGCAAAATTAAGATCGAATTTATTTGTTCCGTGTGGACTCTGCAAAAGTCATTACAATCAGGTACTTTTCTTTCCACAATTCATCTAGTAAGTTTTCTGGTATCTCTTTGCGCATAAGCTTTCGCTATTTTAAAGGAATCATATTTATTCTTGTTTTACTTCGTCTCGTCGTCATCTGATATTTGCTTTTTGTCCTTCAACACTTTCTTAGTTTCTCAGAGCGAACCGATCTGATGGCTTTTTCTACGTAACACGCGCTATTTATTTCCTAATTCCAGTATTCTAGTACTTCGTTTACAATGTTAGATCACTGCGTCGAAATAATCAATTTAAACGTCGTTAAGTTATACGACTCACGTATCTGTTTCGTACTGTAATATGAACAATTTGTAGACCAGATTATAAAATGATCATTACTTCCAGTTAAAAATTACAAAAGATTTTCTCCATTTTCACTTCCTTGCCGACGCCGACCCGATAATGATCGATCGCGTTTTTCTCTAAAGGTCTTCCTTGGGATATTAAATTTCGCACGAATTTTATTTAATATCGTTTAAAGTTTTGATAAAATTATTGATTTCTTTAGACGGTACATATATTTTAATGTTGGTACGCAATAACAACTGCAATTTCCTGATTACGAAACGTAATATTCAAACTGATTCTAATCTTCGCATTGATTGCGATTTATACATATTGCTTTTCAGTAAAATATATATCCAGGCACGTATTCAGTTCTTTTTCCTTCATCTGTCACTTTGGGTTCGTTTAATGTTGAATATCTTTACTTGGTATCTTTTCAATTCTTGCAGTATAATTGCGAATTTCTGATTGTATCATTCCACGATGTATTTTTTAGGATTTGTTATTTTAATGTGTTCGCCTTTCGTCTTCGAAGAGTGTCGTGTCTAATATAAGCGCGCGAGAACTCGAGTTATTTTGTGTTACCACAAACGAGACCGTTCACTGCTCTTAACACGCCGGTTAAAACTAGTCCAGTAATTCCAGCATTTATCTTCATTCGTTAGATATTTATACGATTAATACACTGTGTTCGTTAAATTTGATGGAATAGCGGTAGGAACAGGATAATTGAAGCGCGACTAGCAACTATGCCGCTTTTTCTTTTCCGAACATAATTTTGAGATTGCGAGTCGAGACAACCAATATGCGAACTATTCGGAGAAGATGTTATTAGTGATAAAGCGGCAAAAATAAAAATTACAGAAGAAGAAATAGAGTAAACACACTCAAGGAAGGAGTAAGGAAATATTGCTATTTTGTGGCAGCAATCTAGTTTTTGGATTTGGGGAACCGATCCGTCGATGGAGGGCAATTAAAAAATTTTAATGTAAATTTTGTGAACTATTCCTGAAGCCCTTGTCATTTGTGGAATTACATAATTCAAATCTATCCTAATATCTCCTGCCTGTGGATACGCCCGATTCCGGTTAGTGCTCCGGTTCGTCGAAATGACACAGAGTACTCTGCCTGGCGGATAGATGGATTTCATTCTTATCTATTTCTTTTTTTTTATAGTGTGTTTCAAAAGAAACGTTAAGTAAGAATTCAAACGGGGCCGGTAAGAGAAACGAACTGTTAAGTCGAGATCGGCAACAGTCGACTACACTACGTGTCGTGCAAGTCGCGGATGTTATTTGAACGAGGCACGAACACCGGCAATATTTATTATAAAAAATAAACGATAATTTATTAAATTCGACGATAAATGTTTAAGAAAAATCAGTTTTAAGAAGTATGATATAAATTTAATCGATTCAGTGTAATTATGTATAAATTTTATATCTCTGATTCGTTGATCGTGTACCACATTTATTATCGGATTATTTTATAAATTTTTTTTTTCACTTTGCAATTTTTGTTTTTTTTTTTTTTAATTTAAATATTTTTTTAATTTTATTTTTTGTATTGCATATTTTTTTTTTATAATTTTGCCTATATATTTTTATATTTTATTTTTTTACGCCCATTTAATAATGGTTTAATTATAAATTAAATCGATATATTGTTCACACTTACTATAAACATTATCGTTCATTCCGATGATAATGAAATTTGACATCTTCCTTTTCTCGTTCTATATAGTTGGGTTTTTGTTTGTTTTGTTACTAACGTTCCTATTGTGAAACAGCCGGTACAAATTTTCAGGAAGAACCGATAAAAGATTAAACGGTCGTTGAAAAGCTTTGGTCAATACGCGTCATTATTCCCCTTTAACTTTTGTTTCCAACCACGTCGTCTAATTAAAATAAATTGAACGTATAAATTCGATTAGGCTTAATTTTTGGATTCGCCCGATGAGACAAAAACCCCTAAATTATTCATGGGCTATTTTCTTCCGAACTCATTAAAACTACATTACGAACCTTCGGAGGGTGATAGTCATCGTGATCGCTATCCCTATGTGAAAAATTGTAGCCGCGTACCGAGGATAAAATTAACGACTCGCTCCGGAATAATATTTTAATAAATTTCGATAATAAAATTAAGGGTATGTTGGTCGAAGTAGCTATGCCGAGAAGGGTTCCAGCGTGTTCGATAGAAAAGCAATTTAAATTTCGTTCCAATAATATTATATATATATATATATATATATATATATATCATCATTAACTGCCATCTCCATATTGGAGGCAGGCGACTACTCACCTATGCATATTTTGTTGTACAGCGTAAGGAACGTACAATGCCAGCAATGGCGTTAATACAAACCCGGAAGAGCCGATTGTAATCGCTTTGTTATCACGACACAATGAGGTCCCTCGTGTTACTGTAGTGTACTATATTGTTACTAGCGCGCATATGGCGTTGTGCGAGGTGGTTTGTCATTGCCTTCCACACACACACACACACACACACACACACACACACACACACATTTATATATATAATACCTGGGTGACCGAGTATTTACTCGATATATTTCTTTTGTTGTAAAATTGTGTTTTTATTTTTTGGGGGGGAAAATACATTTAGATAAGAATTATATACTTTTGTTAACCGTTACGTACAGAATTTTCTTAATCGTGTAGAATTTCGTTTCATATAAATTTCCAGAATTATAACCAAAAATTACAGTTTTGACAAAAGTATCGAAAGGAGACTTAATATTTTAAAAGAATTTAAAAATGTTTTTGACCGAATTTTTTTCTTAAAATAATTCTTTCATATATTTAAAAAAATTCCGGAAGATACCTTAACGCCAGAAACGGTATCCGAGATATAAAATTTTAAAATTATATTTAATGTAGTAGAAAGCAAATTTCTACGCTTATAACGTTAGAGCAATTAATGCGATCTAGATGATTTTTTTTACATACTTGGGAAAATGATGATGGGAAAAAATTGAAATTCCCCAAATTTTAATGTGTGTATTCGAGGTTATATATATATATATATATATATATATATATATATATATATATATATATATATACAGTTAACATGTTTTTACCGATGTGAAGGTAACTTTAATTCCTTAATACCAATTTTGCAAAACATAAATAATGACTCTCGATATATCAATATATTGACGAGGACTATTTATTTTTTTAATTTAATTAATTCAATTTAATTGTAGATTCTAGTAGCATATTATCACGCGACTAATAATAATTATATTATACCGAAATAGAGATAGAATTTATTTAAACTACGATACGGGAATGAATAGTATTTTTAAACTTTCAACTTCGTATACAGGTTAACCTCGTCGCGTTGCTGCGGGGTATTTCCGACCTGCTATTCATTCTGTCGGTCGGTAATTGAGCGTAAGCTTCGTGAGAAGTAAAGTGAAGTCAGGAAATGGCGAACCAGCTTTTAGCTTCAGCGCCTATTTCATTCAATCCTCCGGTTACCGGGAATTGTTTAACGTCCGCTACTAACTTCTGCGTTGGTGAAATTTTTTTTTGACCGTAACATATATAGTCTACCTTTTATTCGAGATAACTAGATAAATTAATCTCGCGATGACGGTTTTTGTAATAAATTTGCGCGCAGACTCTGTTAACCCTAAAGTGCTGGACTATTTTAACAAACATATTTACTGGACCATCCTATAAAATAAAGTGTGTACTGCAAGAAAAAAAAGAAAGTAAAATACAAATATTACAACTGTTACAATGTTTCACTTCTACACAATAGGCAAAATATTCACACGATCGTATTTAATTTTTACTTTTACATAAACTCTGTACAAATGAAAAAATTTAAAAAGCCGTAGTTGAAAAAACGGTTTAGGATACCGTATTTATGGCCTACTGGAAAAACTTAAATGGCATTTTCCACATTAATTAACGGAGTTATTACGATTATACTTAAATGAAAGATATTTCACAGTAACGATCATTCAGGGATAAATCTGATACAAGCAAGCACAGGGCAGCGTATTTGGCCCACTTTTCTATCTTATCTATACAGCGGATATCCCTAGTCACATTTCGACGTAGGGACGATTGCTGATGACACAGCGATTCTGTGCTCGGACAAATATATCAAAAATGCAAGTAAAAACTTGCAGTTAACAAAATATTGTGATATCTTAACTTAAATTACATCGATTATACTTTAGGAAACTATGCGTAAAATAGCACAGTATAATGCGGTGCTCTCCACAAATTCTACGTTGACATTGCTTACAATATGTTTTGTCCACGCCGTTTTTTACTTGGGCACATGGAACAGATTTTACGTTTTTTTTTCTCGAGGTCCAGTAGTTTTAGGTTCGAAAGAAATTTTTAGTATAGTACATATATCTGTTCGACGCAAAATATTGGTGTTAATTATGTGTTTCATCAATGGTTCAGCAAGACGGTGGCTCAAGCCTATCATGTACTGATAACGAGACAATGGTTATTAGCTTTTAACTTGCTACACGTATAAATAACAAATGGTTCTATGGCTGCCATGTTGGGAATACTATAAAATACGCGTAATGGCCATCGTTGAGTTTTTCGACTAGACTTCATCTACGCCACCTTTTGTCTCGTTACAGTTGTGAACAATTGCTGGTTTACCAGATACTGGTAAGATTTCTGCTCCTTCATGCATCGTGGAGAGTAACAATCTTTTATGTTTTCGGCATGTATGACAACGTAGTGTTTTACTTGTCAAAAACACGGACGTATTTGGTTTTCGATTCTTCACCGTTAAAAGTTCTTAAATTTTTATTTTTGCGCAACGTTCCTATCGCGGTAAGTTTTGTATGGGTCTTCTAACAAGCGATCGGCTAAACTGACTGAAGTAAACCAATTGTCCATAGTAATATTCCTATCCATAGACCGATTTGGCGGAATCTTTCGCAAAGTGTTCAGCGCGCAGCAAACCATCGGTTTCAGTTTTCTTCCCTAAATAACAACTCGCATCTATCGTATTGCATCGCACATCACAATTTTTATTACGTACTTTGATGGGATGTACATTCTAAATGGGCAGCGCCCACGAAATCCTAAATTACGCACACCTATTGCGAGATACGATGATGGTGTATCATCAAAAACTTTTACATTTATTATTACCCTATAATTACGGTATAACTACGTAGTCATTCCTAAATTTAGATTCGGAGATTTCGGTGTTTTTTCAATGATTTGTCCTGAATATTCGGCTATAGATTTATTTATTTTTTTAATGTTTCCTCTACTTTTTGATCATTGAACTACCTGCTAATGATATGTTAACATTATCTATTAAAAGTTCTGACATTTCATGTTCCAGAAGATCCTAAAAATTTTTCAACCCTTTTACGATTTTTCGATTATTAATAACATGACAGTTTAATAACAGTCATATCCGCATTATTATTATTTATTTATTTTACTTTGTTCTCTTATATAAGGTGACTCGACGAAGACGGACAATTTTTTTTTTTTTAATAAGTCAAAAACTACTCGACCAAAATTTTTCCATGAAATTTTATTCGAAAATAGGAAAACCATAAGCTTACAATCATTTGTGGAACACAATATCGTTCGGATTAACGCCATTTGCAACGATACATTCATTCAGTCTAATTCTCAGGGCGTAGGTCGCTAAATTTTTGAAATTTCTTCAGAAATCCGACAACTCTTTCAGATCTCGTGGACGTGATTCGTAAACGCGGTTCTGAAGTTATCCCCACAAAAAAAAACGCGTATCTTTGATTTCTTTTTGAAACTTTCTTTATTGTGATCGATTCACGCTGAAAATAGCGCTCCAAAACGCGAACTTATTCTCGTTATAGGGTGCCCCCGTGATAACTGAAACTAAACGAAAACGAATTTCTCGTGTACGCAAAACGTGCAGCCACACGGTTTGCGTTGTAGCAGCAACTGTGCTATTCGAAAAAACAAAACCTTCAGACTTCTCCGGGTCGTCACCTTAGATTTTGTTTAGAAATCTATTTTATAATATTATTATTAACTGTAATCGATTTCTAACGATTTTTTCCCCTTAAATTGTGTGTTTGTATATATGTAATTTTTTGTTACGTTCGTTACTACCATTTAATGAAATTTCTTATTAATATAAAGTATTTATTATCATCGTAACATTAAATAAATATTCAAACTTATTATTAATCATTATTATTCTGATTCTGATTCTGATTCGTCTTAGGTCATCTAGGGACGCTGTAAAATTATCTAGTAATCAACGCCTTCACTCTTCAACCGATATTCATCTGACGATGTTTTCTTTTTCTTTCCTCCGTCCACGTTTTGCTAGTTTGTCCCTCTTTTTTCATTTTTTTTTTTTTATTTCGAATTCAATAGTGTTCTATCATAATATCGTAATTTCTTTTTTTTTTTTTTGAACAGCCCATAGGACTATTATACAATCTTAGCTGGTTAGCTAAATAATTATCTATGTTTATGACATGGTTACTTAATAACTAACTACTAACTATTAAGTACGAACGGGTGTGGAGTACGTAACCCATTGGCTACGCATCCATTATCCGCATATGGCTACGCATCCATTATCCGCATAACGGTATTTATATATTTACATGACTAAATCTAGAGGTTGACGACGCCGAAGTCGTCGAGTTTCATGTTTGATGTCGAGCAGTTGTCTTGCTTCCACATTAACATGACTGTGCAGTCGCTGCCTGTGCGATTTCGCGAACACCTTAATGACATCATTAAAGAACGGCACATGGAGATCGGAGTGAATATCGTCGTTACGCGAGTAGCGATATGCGTCGACTATTGCACGTAAGATGGCATTTTGACGACGTTGTATCACGTTTCGATTAGTTGTGGCAGTACAGCCCCACATAGCAAGACCGTACGTCCAGATAGGCTTAATAATTTGCTTGTATAGCAGAAGTTTAACATCCAGCTCGGATTGTCTTCCCATTAACCAGTATAGCTGTCTTGTTCTGTGCTTGATCTGCTGAGCTTTCATTTTGACATGGACTTTCCAGGATAACCGAGAGTCTAAATGCATGCCAAGATACTTGGCTGAGTTAGCCTGTGGAACAGATTGGTTTCCCAAGTATACCTGGTACATGTTGTCGGCATAGCGTAGCGTGAACAAAACGTGAACAGATTTTTGTTCATTTATTTGTATCTTCCAGTCCGTAGTGCACTTTCTAATTCGATCGAGTCTACGTTGGAGTTTATTCGTAGCGTCAAGGTGACTGACTGCTAACTACTAATATGGCAGTATCATCTGCGAATGTGGCTGTTGTTGTAGTGGCATCAACGGGTAGGTCTCTTGTATACAACAGGTACAGAAGAGGACCGAGGACACTTCCTTGCGGTACTCCGGCTTGTACACTGTAGAATGGTGACTTCGCTTCTTCATGGGTGACTCGGAATTTTCTATTCGACAGGTATGATTCCAGCAAGCGACAAATGTTACCTGGAAACAAAGTACTCAGCTTTTGGATCAGGCCTTCGTGCCAGACTTTGTCGAATGCCTGGGCAATATGCAAGAAAATGACAGAGCAGAATTTCTTCTCCTCCAACGCTCTGTTAATGACTGCCACAACGCGATGTACTTGGTCGATCGTCGAATGTTTTTGTCTGAATCCAAACTGGTGGAGAGGAAGTTCGTCTCCAACAAGCGGTAACAGTCAGTAATAGTTTCTCTAAAAGTTTAGAGATTGATGGTAATATGGAGATGGGTCTGTACGAAGTTACCTCAGCAACTTTTTTGTCCGGTTTCTTGAGCATTATGATTTGTGCCACTTTAAAACAGTCTATACCAGGAGCTTTTTTCCGGTTAATATTGTGATCTATTTCACTAATAGATCGTAATTTCTAAAATCTTTTTCCCCGCTTAGTGTCCCGTTATTTTTTCACCGTTATTTCGTATATCTCTTTATTTCTCCGTGTACCATTTTCGTAATTCAGGCAGCTGTGCTCGAATATTTTCTTTACGTTTTCTCGCTTCCTGTTCAACCCCCTAATTAGAACAAAGTTTAACGTACTCATTGCGAGATGTTCTAACGCGTCAAATAGTGATCATCAGGAATGACGAATATAACAACGAGATTATTACCACGATGACCGCGGTGATAATAATGACGATTATTTATAATCATTATGAAAAGATTTCTGAAATTTTAGCTACATTTCGTATGCGTTTTATTTGCTCTGTGTTATACGTTAAATTATCGACTTTCTTTTTTCTTTATTATTACGCAGTTAAAAGTCGGGTGCGAGTTAAAATCTAATCTTATCCGGTAATAAAACTTTTCCAGTAACAATAAAAATCACTTCGGTCGTGATGTCATCTTCGAAAAGTAACTTATGACTATCTCTTCCATCGTTGATACGCGTTCAAGAAATAGTCATTCGTCGTATACCATTTCTCGCTCATAGTCACTTGATCAGAAGAGAATCACCACCTATTTGTTCCTGCAGCAGCGTTAAATGAACAACGGAACACCGTCTGCTACACTGCCAAAAGTACAAGGCTGAACCGATATGGTCTTCCATCGGGTATTACAATAATTTTTGCAGCCAAATGTAGCCGGTCCAACAGTAGCGTTCCTACGTGTAACAGGCCAGTTTTAACAACTATAGCTTCCGTGTATGTTGGCCTCGTAGCGCACGTAAATGGATCATCATCAAATTAAAATAATTAATATTAAATTAAGAAGAAATAAAATTTGTCCGTACGCAAAAGAATACATCAAATGAACGTATAAACGAGACTAGCTATTCCATAACCTTAGCACAATAATATAATAATACAGTACCCCCCCAAAAAAAATTTATTATCTAAATGAAAAGTAAATTTATTTTTTTATAGAGGAAAAGAATTATAAATATACGCCCCTTCTGCAATGACCTAGACAAAGTAGAAAATATTAACTTCAGCGGTTATTCAAAAAATCATACGATATTAATCAAGTTAAAAGAATATTGAAATATAAAACAGTTTTTTCAGATTTCTACATGTTTTGTAAAGAAATCACGATTAGTCAGATTAACGGTGGATTATTGTAATTGACGTAATTTTTTTCATTTTTTTTATTAAAGTGTACTCTAAGGTATTACTTCAAAACGCTCATTTCTTAGTAGTCGCTAAAGTAATTAAAACCCGACCGTCTGGAGCTTTACACGATATTTAAACTTTTTCCGTATAAGGTCTTTTCAATCGTAAACTTCATGATTCCAATGTTCTTTCATTCTAAGCAAACCAATACGAATAACTTTTCTGAACACGCGTGTATATGTATAACTATTTATATTAAGTATATATTTCTAAGTAACACTTGTCTGTGTCAGTATTTATAGTCCACAATACTTTGGGTATCTTTATTTTTTTTTTTTTTTTAAGGCGATGGATATTACAGAGTTTTATCTGTATCATTTTAAATTCGAATTTAACTTTTTAAATTTTAAATTGTTTAAATTTTTCTTTTTTATATATTTGTATTTTCTAGCATTAGTTCCTTTTCCCCGATACTGGGGAAATTCGTTTCGAGGAGGATACCATAACGTGGGATGATGATATGTTGGATAAATTGAACATCAATAAGATTTTCTTTACGGATAACATTAACCTCGACATACGTTCGCGCAAATACTAATGAATAATTTATAAAGATTTATTTTCGAAGTTCTTTCGTATTAAATTATAACGTAAAAATCGTCGAACTCGCTTTAATCGGATTTTCCGGAATTATACGAGCTTCGAGCTTTCCTTTGGTATTTTTGAAATGTTTGTCAACGTCATGGTCACAATTTCGCTTTATGAAGACATTTTTCACCGCATCGATAAGTAATATTCGAATATTTTCCAAAAATTTATATTTCATAACCTCGAACGTCAAAAAAAATATACTGTATGTTTTTAACAGAATTTCGATTCGATTACCCTTTTCAGTCAAACATGAAATTTTGACACAAAATTATACATTTTTTAAAGTATACAATACTGCTTCTTATGCGAGCTGTAGATAATTTTAACACATATATATATATATATAAAATTTGAGACATTTCACCTCAACGTATATGTAAAAAATAAAAAGGCGATGTGCTAATAATAATAAAAATAACCTATTGTGATTTCTAGTTTACAAAATTCATAATAATTTTGCAACGTGTAAAAATATTGTTTATAACACGAAAAACTAACGGAATAATAAATAGAAAAACGAATTATAATAGATTTAAAAACTGAACAATATAAAAATATTTTTATACCGTATCACTATATACAAAAGTATTTTTTTTTTTTTGGTCGGGCACTATGTACTGCTACGACCAGAGGTGCCCGAAAGTAAATACGAGATGTTAGATGAGATTGATCATATTTATTGTTTGAAGAAATTGCTTCCACAGCAGTTGGATCATCGGATAAAACTGTTTCGAATGAATTACAACTGAAGTTTTGGGGACGGTATACGGAATATATTAAAAATAAATGTCGATGATCGCACAAAGGTGGATTTGTTTTATTTAAAATATGACCACATGAGTCAGTGCGGTGTGGCCAATACGGGTACGTGACAGTACTACTTGTTCCTTTCTGCTATGCACAGAATACCAAAATTATTTTTATTTTCATTAATTTTTCAATTAGAAATACGTATCATCGGGAAAGCGCTGGAGAAATACTTTCTGAATAATAATAAAATAATAAAATCAAACATATTTCTCCATCAACACGATACGAACAAATTCTAAAATAAAATTTTGAACAAATCAATAAGATGAAACTTTATCAAAAATATATTTTTACATACGTACCTTCTCTGAGATTTGAAACTCCAAAGTATATAATTATGGACTCGGCTACTAAATCGACTTACATTATACTCATAATTATAATACTTGGCTATCAATTCGACTGTATATACGTATCGTTAAGTCATAATAATGATTTCAGAAATGAAGAATGTAGTGATATTGATTAAAATGAACAACAAAAAACAAGTTAAAACGTCAGTATGGAGTGAATATTAAATATTATATATATATATATATATATATATATATATATATATATATATATATATATATATATATATAATAAAAAATGTTAATTTAAGATCACAATTTAAAAAAATTAACGAAATGAATAACGGTTAGGTGTCATATTATTTTATTAATTCATTTTGCTGATTTTTGTGAATTGTAAGCTTAAATTAATATTTTTCACTTTATATTTTTATTATTTTTTTAATATTCATTCGATAATCGTTTAACATCCGAAAAGCTTTATGATTTTTCATAAATAAATTTTTTTTTAGTGATTTTAACTTGTTTTTTTTGTTTTATACATTAATAATAGTTAATAATAATTTTCAACTGATAGTTAAATGAATGAAAGGTATTACTGAAAGTCAAGGGCCTATTAGTACGGAATTAAAATGCGCTCGGTGAGATGTTATATATGGGCTGCAGTAAAATATACGGCTGAAACATGGACGTTAACGTCGAAGATGATTGAAGCATTTGAAATGTTGATTTATCTACGATATCAGTCGAACGGCGGAAGTATCTAAAGCCCCGGGAATTTTTAACCATAATTAAGGAAAGAAAAATTGCATATCTGGGTGTCATATGATGATGAGAGGAGATATATACGAACTAATGAGGCTAATATTACAAGGAAAAACAACAAGAAGAATATCTGTTTTACTTCGTCCGTCTGCGCTCAATACGCTTCCTTCAAATATATGAATTCGATTGCTTACATTATTTCTTCTCCATTACTAATATATTAATTCGATCGCTTATATTATCGCGTACTACTATAGAGTGACCCAGAGAAGACGGACGGTTTTGTTTTTTGAATAACGTACTTGGTTAGAATTCTACAACGCAAACCGCGTGCTCGAAATTTAGTGTACGCAAGTGAGATTCGTTTTTGTCTAGTTTCAGTTATCGCAGTATTAACGAGAAGGAGCTGCCTTGAACGTTATTTTTGGCGTCAATAGATCACGACTGTGCAAAAAGAGTTTAGAAAAGAATTCAAAGGTACGCTTTTTTTTTTTTGTGGGATACCTTAAAAGTCGCGTTTACGAAGCACGTCCGCGAGAAGACCTGTAAACTCGGATTTCTAAAGAAATTTCAAAAATTCAACGACGTCTTCGAAAATTCGATAAAGACGGAACACGATTGTATTGTTAGAACGATATTGTGTTCCACGAATGATTGTAAGCTAATCTTTCGTTTTTCAAAATAAAATTTCATTCATAAATTTTGATCGAGTAGTTTTTGAGTTATCCAAAAAACAACGAAACGGTGGTCCGTCTCTATCTTCTGTTCTTCATTTTGTTTAGTTTTCTTATTATATCGTTGGAACGCGTTTTCTATTACTTGTAAACTTTTATGATTTCGTTTTTTTTTTATCAAATTCGGAACATACTAATATTTTCACCGCGTATCGATATATTCTTTGAATTTTTCCTTTCTGGATTTTCCTTCACGGTTTCTTCAATATGAAGTTTGAATATCACGAATGAGGAACTCCCTTCTTATATTTTTAATTCGCACAAACCGCTCGTCGATTATTATATAGATGCCGGTATAATCCTTCCGTTCGTTATTTTTCGATGCCGTATTTTTTAATATCGTAACCATTATCGTCTATGCTATACATCGCCGAGAAAGACCTTTCTACATCTGCGAATTCTCGAAATGTTCCTGCCGTCGTTAGTAATCACGATCGCTCCTTACCGGTATTTTCCTTTAAATCCAAAATTCATCTTCAAGTTTTTCATCATTCGATACGTTCGTTTTTTGTATAAAATTTTTCATCGAAACATTTAGCGCGTGTAACAATAAATTGATACTCTTCGTTTATCGCATACTTCTGTATTTTAGGCATATTAACTAATATATTCCGTTTAAATTCTCGCAATATATTCCCTCGTCTCGTATATTTCAAAAATAATATTATACAATTTTGCGATAGTTCCTTCTACAATATTTCGCCATAATTCGCATGGCATTTTATTTATCCCTGATGATTTAACTTATCTTAATGTACTGCTCAATTACCTAAATTTTTCTCTTAATATTGTACCGCTTTTACCTTATGTATCTACGGGATATCTCTTTTAGCGATCATTTTCCACCATTATGTGTTACATATAATTCTTCCAGTTATTCTGTACATTTATCTATCTATCTATTTATATCTATATCTTTATATATATATATATAAATATATATATATATATATATATATATATATATATATGTGTGTGTGTATATATATTTTTTAGTCCCCCCGTTTCGTAAAATATGATGGGGTAAATTTATTCATAATTGGGATACGTGTAATTTATAAAATAATGAACTGAAAATAGCTCATCCAAAATTAAGTTTTTGCTCTGATCAACCCACTTTAGACTAAAGAAATCTTATACAATTAATTTGTTTACAATAAATGTAGATGTATCTTGGGATGTGTTATTTCCGATACTGTGAAATCATTAAATGTTTAATAACTAATTTTCAATTGATTTTTTTATATATATATCTCCCCTCGGGGGCACATATATATGTGTAACCGAGGGGCCCTGAGCTCAGGGGACAGGGCGAGTCCGCAGGTGGTGGATAGCGGAACGGCCTCCAGATGTGGAGGTTAGTTGCGAATAGGTCATTGAATGAGCGGCGATACATCAGGGTGCAGTGGGAAAGTCTTGGGAAAGCTTTCCTTAAAAAATGCTGCATAAAGCCGAAAGGCATCGTGTCAAAGCGAGTATGGTCGCTATAAGCCTAATACCGACTATGAATCCAGAAGCATCTGTTCCTCATGTTAGAGGCTGCTCCCTGGTGGGCGTCTGTTCCCTATGTTAAGGGCGGCCTCAAATATGCGATCGGCTGTGGTGTTGTAAGAAACCAGGCAAGCCATAGAAAATTGGCGACTGGAATAAAAATATGGAAAGCTATTAAAGCAGGAACGTGGAATGTACGTGAGCTAAAGGAAGCCCGAAAGTTATGTATTGTAGAAAAGGAAACCATGTATTACGTTGTTGTGGGCTTTTCAGAAACACAGTGGTCGGGTAAAGGACATTGCTTAAGCAATAATAATAATGCAATATACTATTCGGGAAACGAAAACCAATCAAACAACGGAGTAGCGATTATTATAAAAGACAAATATCGTGACAAAGTAATTGGGTATGAACCCATTAGTGATCGGATTTTGGTCCTAAAAATGAAAGCGCACCCGGTAAATATATACGTAATACAAGTTTATGCTCCAACCGCGGAAGCTGATCAAGAATGTGTAGAAACTTTTTATACCACACCAGAAGAGACTGTAAGAAAAGTGTCGAGCCGAAAAATCACTATGATAATAGGAGATTTCAACGCCAAAATTGGTGAAACTATTCATGATAAATTACGTCATATTGTAGGAAAATTTGACCTCGTTATTTGGAATGATAGAGGCGAACGCTGAATGCAGTTCTGCGCCAGCGTCAATATGTTTATATGCAACTCTGGGTTCGAACACCATCCTAACGCTCTATAGACATGGAGGTCACCTGGTGACAGATATCGAAATCAGATAGACTATATACTGATTAATACAAGGTGGAGAACATGAATTAAAGGCGTGAAAACATACCCGGGTAAAGATTGTGGTAGTGACCATCAGCTACTAGCTGCCGAAGTAAAAATAAAACTGAGAAGATGCCAAACAAAAACATTGTGCCGAAAGATGGTACTTAGGCACACATAAAGGATATATCATCAAGAAGCAAGCAAACGAATAGCGGATATGGCGAAATCGATAAACCACACAGCAGACGCTCAATCTATATGGAACAGAACAAAAAACATTCTAGAACAAACGGCGAAAATCTTTATTGAACCCTGTGACAAGAAGAAAATATGGATCACTAATGAAACGTGGGGCATAATATGCGAAAGGAAGCAAGTTAAGGGGGAAAGGTTTGAATGGCAATGAAGCAGTTCGCGAATACAATGGCCTAAGTAAAAAACGAAAATGCAGAAATGACAAAAACAAGTTCTTAAAGTTCTTAAATGACATTTGTAAAAATATTGAACGGAATAAAGAGAAAAATGAAACAAGAGATATGTTTCGCAAGATAAAACAAATAACGAGAGGTTTCGTCCCTCGCCATATGACAATTAAAAATGCAAATAGGGAAATGTTAATGAACGAAAGGGAAATAAGATCCAGATGGCGAAACTATTGCGAAAACCCCATGCATGAGGAATGGGAGGAAAATCAAAGAGAACTACTCAGTTCGACAGCTGATAATAAATCATCAATACTAGAGGAACAGGTTCATCTAGCTATACATAAGCTAAAGAAATACAAGGCGACTGAAGAGGATCAAATAGTCATGGAGATGTTCATGAATCTAGGCGATAATATGACCAAAATTCTACACACACTGTGTCAGAGAATTTGGGATACGACCATGTGGCCGAATGATTGGACGCAATCCATTTATGTGCCAATTTACAAAAAAGGAGCGCGTTATTTATGCCATGAACCATAGCATTGCTGCCAGAAGCAAGCGAGGTTATGCTCCACATTATACACGAAAGATTGAAACCGTATTCATTACCACAGCTATCGCCAGAACAAGCGGGTTTCGTTCCAGGAAGAGGAACGCGGGAGCAAATCCTAAACATGAAGCAAATAATTGAAAAATGCAGGGAGTCTAATGTTAATGCATACTTTTGCTTTATAGACTATGCGAAAGCATTTGACTCAGTACGATGGCAAAGACTATGTCAGCTAGGTGAATTTGGAATTTCACGTCACTTAACGGATTTAGTAAAATCCTTGTACGCATCCAATAGCGGCAAAGTTAAAATTAATTATAGGCTGACAGATGAATTTAAGTCAGAAAAAGGAGTCCGTCAAGGATGCATATTAAGTCCAATCCTTTTCAACATATACAGCGAATGGATACTAAGAAAAGTAATGGACGGATGGGACGATGACGTTAAAGTCGCTGGAAAGATAATTAATAACCTGCAATATGCCGATGATATTGTGATAATCGCTTCATCGAAAGAAAAATTTCTCAATTTATTTCAAAGGCTGGATAGTATAAGCAAAGAAGCCGGCTTATTAATCAATAAAGATAAAACTAGAGTAATGATCGTCGATGATAAAAACAAAACAGATAATCTACAAAGCTTAAATCTCCAAGTAGTTGATAAATTTGTTTACTTGGGGTCACTTAATAATGGTGGCTGAACAGATGAAATTAAACGGCGAATAATAACAGCGAAGGTTGCACTAACTCAATTAAGAAGGATTTGGAAAAGCCATGACATAACGATGACCACCAAAATGCGCCTAATGAAAACGTTAGTGTTCTCTATATTCTTATATTGAATGCTGGACACTCGTTCGAAGAATCGATGCTTTCAAAATGTATTGCTGGCGGCGAATGCTGAAAGTACCGTGGACAGCGAGGAGAACAAACGTGTCAATATTGGAAGAAGTTCACCCGGATGCTCGATTACAGGATATCGTTAAAAAACGCATATCCACTTTCTTTGGCCATATCATGCGACGGAACAATCTAGAAAAACTTATAATATTAGGTATGGTTGAAGGTCGCAGGCGAAGAGGGAGACCATCAACGCGATATGTGGACAATGTCAAAATGATAACTGGCGCCAGTTCACTACAGCAAATGGTCAGATGCGCCCAGGACAGCGATAGATGGCGATCAATTACACAGAAAAATTAAAGTGAATCATAATATCACGATGCTCGGACCGAGCCCAACGATATATATATATATATTGTACATGTTTGATATATTTTAATGTATTATCTATAATGAAGCCTAAACATTTTATATGACCAGTAGAACTGAACACATGATTATCAATTTTAATGTTATCATATTTTAATTTATCAAAGTTGTTACTTTGACCGGATATTACTGTAATTTGAGCTGTGATAATTTCAAATTACATATATATATATGTATATATATAATATATGAATATAATTTGACAAATGTGGAATGCAGTGATATATTCAAAGTAGATACCATAGACTAGTGATAATATTTTACTTATACGAAATCATTTCGAAAACTGGCAAAACTAAATCGGTGTAAAATAAATGACAACCATTTTTAAACTAAATAAACGGGAAAATCCAAAAAAATAATTATAATCCAAAAAAAAAGAGATAAACATTTTTAAGACACTGGAAAATGTAAAAACTAATAACAAGAAAACAAATTAAACACTACAATTCACAAGGAAATGATTTTTTTATCATATTTTGTGTAGATTCAGCACATTATGCACAATGTTAACAAAATTGTTTCTTCGTGAATAGTGTTTTAAGTTCTTAAAATTTACATTTTCTAGTGTCTTCGGAGAATTTTTTCTTTTTCCGAACCTAGAATTTTCTTCCCTTTTCGTTTATTCAGTTTAAACATAAGTCGAAACGGATTACGTTAATTTAGTATCGTCATTATCATCATAATCATCGATGTCGTCATCGTTACGTACGTTGCCGAATCGTGACTAGTCATTGTACGTTTATTTTTACCTATAACATGGACTAGCAATCAAGTAATTAGATTGCGCGTGCGTACGATATTACACCAAATGGTGTGCCGTTGCCTTCTTCGTGTTAATTAACAGTTACGAAATGATGAAAAACATTTTTATGTCGCGACTGGGTTTCGAAGAATTGGCAGTAGCTAGCAACTATGCCACCGAGACATATTTAGCAGGCTACTGCAATGAAATATTCCTTAAAACATCGTTTGTCAGGTTTCTATATAAATATGTAAAATGGAAAGAGATTGTCGTTTTTTAAACGATGTATACTTATTTATAGGTACCCGAGTTAACCGAACTATCTTCTAATTTCCAGTTTAATATAACAAACAAATCGAAGGGTAGTTACACATTTGCGTTTAGTACGATAATAGAGCTTTAGGATTCTGTAATCGTTAATTACCGTAGACGATATGCCGAGATAAATGCCGGAACGTCCGACAGATGTATTAATAGCCGTGTACAATGAAATGTATTGTAAATGAAGTATTTATACAGGGAAATTGTTTTGGATAGGTCGTCTAAGCAATTCCCGTCAAGCTGAAGATTCGAAAAGAACGGACAACACTTCGTGTCCTAGGCAAGACAATAGCAGGAGGAGAACATTCGCTATCATCTACACACGACTTTACAGCGATACACTATTTGAACGATATACACGAGTTGGTTAGATCTGTTTTTATTTTTCATTGATTCGAATTCAGCTCGTGCGAACGTTACACGAACGATAATGTAAGGATATTTACTCTTGACTAAAGAACAAATGATACCACTGGAAATTACGAAGTAAGTGGCAGCAGCCGAAAATATTTCCTAGTTCTCGAGAACAAAACGTTCGATTTAGTGAAGTTTAAGGAACTATCGCAAATTATGACGTTTAACCGGAAATATTTTACAATACTTGTAAGAACTTAACGCTTCAGCAGCATAATACTGTTTTTAGTAACGTTAAATAATGGTTCTTTACATTCGTAGCTAACAGTTGAACAACGACGAGTAATAATAAATCAGACGGATTACATGTGTATTGAATATGCTCTGAAGAAAGAGTAATGACGAGGGCAGATTTGGAACAATGTGTCTGTACATATATATATATATATATATATATATATATAGCATTGATATAGCTTTATCGTCTAGCTATAGAGATAAAGAAATGTTTGCATGTTGTAAACAGTATAATATTAACTATAATAAATTGACCAACTTGATAAGCAGTTCAGAGTTATCAAAATTTATTTCTTGGTTTAGTAATTCTTCAATGGTTAAAAATATTGTAAATTCCAGTCGTTTTTAACTAATAAGATTAATCAATTCAAAACGATTAAGCTTACCAAGTATAACGACTGGTGGACTCATCAATTAGAAAGATTGAAAGTTTCTATTAATAAAGTCAGACGTAAATTTAATAACGTCAAATCTATAACTAAGAAAATCGTTTTTAAAACTATTCTGACCCTATTAAATAAAACTTATAAAAACTTAATAGAAGAAACTAGGTTAAATGATTGGAAAACATTTATTTAGAATTATTTTTGTTGGGGGGGGGCAAACTTTATAAATTATTTTTGAATTTCCTGCATTATATTTAGATAATAACGTAATTATAACCAACAATGAAGAAAAATCCAAAGTTCTTTTGAAGTATTTCTTTCCTAATAAAGAAGAAAATCTTATTAATTCCTATATTTTCAATCCTATATGTCGTGAGCTTAATCCTAACTATATTAAAAATTTAAACGTTAATAAATCCTCAGTGTCGGATAAAATTATTAACATCGTTGTCAAAATCGTTAATAGTAAAAATTCTGAATTTTTTGCATATATGTTTGAATCCATTTTAAAATTCCAGATGTTTCCTGATATCTGGAAGGTTGGGGATACTAAGCTTATCAATAAACCTAATAAAGATTACTAGAAATGTAACTCTCATAGACCATTGTTAAATTCAATTGATTAATTATATGAAAAGATCATTAACGTAAAATTATTAAATTAAATCTAATGTAAAAATATTTTCCATAGAAATCAGTTTAGGTTTATTCTTCCGAAATGGCAATTAGAAAACTTTATAACTTTGTTTTTAGAAAAGACGATAACTTGATAGGCGTAGTAATAACTTATTCGAATGTCAAGGTTGCGTTCGACAAGTGTAAGCACTCGAAAGTTATCAAAATTCTGAAACGTAACTCTGTAAATCCTTACTTAATAAATACCATTATTAATAATTTAACCAGTAGGAAAGTTAGAATATCGTCCGATAAACTTACTGTATACAAAAACATTTCCTGCAGCGTACTTCCAGGTTTCAATTTCAGGTCAGACTCTGTGGCATTATTCGTATGTACATAATAATTTAGAAATGTTTACAGTTGAAAATGGATATAATGCCGAGTTTAGGAGTTTTGAGGACGATCCGTGCGCCGTAATTAATCTTAAGATTCATTTATATATCAGGCAGATTTCTAAATTTAAAATTGAACTTAACCCTTTGCGACACAATGGCTACAAATGTGTACATGCGGTTTATGGGCTGTTTTAAAAGAATAGTTTCTATTTTTTCTATTGTGACACGATGGTTACAAGTGTACACAAAAAAATCAATTGGAAATTAGTTAAATCACTAATATTTATTTTCTTATGGAAAAACACAAAGCTTTTCGGCATTTATGCCCTTATCAAGTGAACAAAAATTTGAACAGAAGCAGAACAACATTTTATGGAATATATTTTCACCATTACCATCAAATATTTTTAAGTAATTATTTTTAATTTATACTTTTAAAATTATGATTTTTAAAAAAAAATTTGTCCACTTGATAATGGCGTAAATGCCGAAAAGCTTTGTGTTCTTCCATAAGAAAATAAATATTAGTGATTTAACTAATTTTCAATTGATTTTTTATAAAAAATCACTACATTCCACATTATAAAAAATTAAAAGTGTACACAAGCCTCTAGAACAGTATCCAAATACTACTTACCATTCACATGGATTACAAAGCTGAAAAAATAATATTTTCTTATGACATATTTGTTATTTGTTTTTTAGGTGGAAGGGGTGTTTTTGAAAAAGTGTTTTTTGATTGTTATTGTCGGTTTTTTCAAGTTTTTAAAATCTATTTTGATACTTAAAAGATAAAAGTAATGTATGCCATCATAATAACGTGCCAAAAAATATATCAATCGAAATTATTTACATAAAAATTTCATAGCTACGTTTGTAACAAAAAGTACTCAAAATAGTCAAATGACATTTTTTTTGTATCTCTAAATGTAAGCGATTTATAGCGCGAAAACCCTTTTTACTAAGGTTGTATATCCATTGATAGCTTAGGTCGGGGTTAGTAATTTTTTTTCCGCGGTTTTTTCACTTTATACGATAGATTTTATATTGGAAAAAGTTCATACAGCCTCATTGCCGATTTCCTAACTTTCCACCTGAATTACTCAGCCGGTATTAGTCGTATTGAAAAATGATAAAATACACTTTAAACAGGCTATAGCGTGTAGTTTAATCTCTATAGGATGTTTTTTCGAAAAGTCAAAAAAGTTGAAAATTTCATTTTCCCCAGGACCCTGCTATGTTTCATATATACTCTATTGAGTCACAATGGTTACATTTGTGTACATGTCGTAACTTTTGATGGGGGAGGGATATCGGTCCAAAAAAAAGTTATCTGTGATGCTTTTTATATCAAGGATAATATTCCAAGTTTCATAACTTTATCTCACATATATGATCAGTGTGTCTGAAAGGTTTAAGAAAATCAATTTAATTTATAATAAATCATCAACTGTGGTTAAATCCTTTAAATAATCTAGGAATTATTCTAGATGATAAATTAAAATTTGATAAACATGTAAAATTCCTTCTGAAAAAAGAAAATAAAAGATTTTACATGCTCCTTCAAATTCAGCCTAATTTAGTTTAAGTTAAATATAAAGGGAGAGTTATTATTTACAAAGGATTAATAGAATCGATTATTGCTCAATCATATATGTACGTAAACTACATTTATTAATAAAATCCTGGCTAAACAAAGGAAACTTGCTGGTTCGTTATATAAGACTACTGGGATCCTGCCTACTGACTTTGAACTTTTAAAATCAGCTTCAATTTCTTTGTTTAAAATATATCATGATAAACTTAAAAACTAACGTATTAGAATCTTCTAAATCTCAATTTAGTATTGAGTTAAACTATAATATATTTAATAGCGAAAATTCTTTCATTAAGGAAATTAACGTAGTTATATTTGATGTATTGCAGAAAAGATGGAGTAATAGTTTGTTTGTAGAACAACATTTAAGTTCTTTAACAGCATAGAAAATAGATTTAACGTCAGAGACGAGTTAGAGATAAACTTCTATTCTAGTCAAGTACTGCCTGATCGCGGAAATTTCGGTTCGTATATTAAACGTTTTCGAACAACACTTATTGATACATTTCTAAAGGAAAGTGGAATACCGGTTTATCCGGAATTAAAGAAGGAAACTCGTGACAGGCTAGAATGGAAGCGGTTGATATATGGTGCGAACCAGCGCCTACGGGCTGATACACTGATGATGATAAATATAAGATGATTAGATATTTGTTTATTTTGCAGTTTCTCGGCATCGATCCCGTTGAACATTTTTTATTTGAATGCGCCTTTACCGAAGATATTCGTAGAATTAGCAGTTTTTGTGGCTCGCTTGTGAATGATCAAATAGTAATAAACAACTCGGTAGGTTAAAATATTCATAATGTTAAGTCGTTTAATCGTTATGTCAATATCGCTTTGCATAGACATATAGGTATAAGTTAAATAATGCTGCGACTAAACTAATGTATCGCAGCTAAATAACAAATATACAATATATACACACACACACACACACACATATATATATATATATTAGTGATGGGGATAACCGATATGACTAACGAATAATCCGTTTTTTTTTTAAATAACTTTTCTGAAAATATATATATTTTTAAATTTATTTATTAATTCATGCAACTGATTAAAAATTATTTTTTCTTTATATAGAATATTTACATATATTTAAAAATCTTGCAAATATTTTATTTTGTCCGTATAAATAAACTTAATGTTTTAATTTGTACATCATATGCCAATAAGTGTGTGACGTGCTTTGGAATAAAAAAAAAACCGACTACTTTTAAATCTGCTGCGACGTAAATTCGATTGAATTAGTTGCATTTCGATTAAAATATTTTAGTATGTTTTTATTCGGTTATTTTGGTGTTCGATTGAGACTACGTAATCGCATTTCGATCGAAATAATACGGGCGATTCTTAGTTATATTTTAACCGGAATAAATTATCGATTTTATAAAACACCGAATATACTCGTATTAAAATATATTTAATTTATCGATAGAAATCTCCAATACGTATGATTACGTAATTTACTTCACAAAGTTCGCGCAATTCTAGATTATCTGTTATTATTTGAAATACATTTAATATCCGTTATTCGTTATATAACTCATCATTTCGGGATATTTTCATTTATCGATGCGTGTTTACACGGAATTAATAAAGAATTAAAGCTGACTAAATAAAAAAACCGAATAATTAGTCAATTTCTTAGAAACGGTGTTACTAGTTAGTCGGTATTAACACGATGAAACCGGCGCTAAATGAAACACGCTTGAAAACTGCAATGTACTTGATGAAATAAAAGTAAATAATTATGAATTTAGTTAAAAACGCGATATTTTCACATATATATATATAAAAATATCATAGAGCTTTTCCGGGTATTAGAAAAATTAAATATAAATGTTGTTTAATTCACTATCGGATTATTTTATAATTAAAACTGTTTTTTCCACTTTTTTTTTTTTTTTTTTTGTAGTACATCCTAGAACTAAATTATTTTCATATGTTTTATTTTTTTTTTTTTCATAAATCACATTTTTATAATTTATTTATTTTTTTCTGTTTACGTCCACTATTCGATAATGGCTTAATAGAAAGCTTCGTAGTCTTTTTATATATAAAAATTTAGTGATACTTTTCCTTTGTTTATTTACCAGAGTTTTCGCAGTAAAAAAAAAACAAATTTGAGCATGTAAACTTGTCGCCCGGAATTAGAGACGAACATATTGCAAGAAGTAAAAATCGTACAAAAATATACGGTCGATGTTGATGCTGAAAGAAATAGCTTCACGGAAGATCAATAAAACAAAGGTTCTCCATCAACCTGGTCGTCCGTAAATGATGAAAAATGATTATTTTTATTTTTCTCATTTTCGCCTCTGTATGTTTTCGTATTTACGTGCTCCTCCAAGAAATATTTGTGTTGTCACGTACCTTTATCATGTCGAAATTATATTGAATATTTACGTTTGTACAGTTCTGTTGCGGAAACACGTTTAAAGCTGTTTAATCAAAATTATTATTATTCAAGTACAAACAACTAAGCGACATTCAACAGAAGAAAAAAAAAACCAAAGCTAATATCCGGACGTTAGGAAGTCGGAAATTTATAATAATAACGGATAATTTCGAGCTGATATTTCGCCGGCGGTAGAAGATAGATTTTCATCCGGTGGTTCTGCCGGTGTATAGTAAATAGCTGATATAAAAGAAACCAAGCGCAAAATCAGAGATTCGTGACGTTTGCCGATTTGTAAACTGGTGAGTGGAGAAGTGAGTAAAAGCGAAATGAAAACCTAAAAGGTGGTAAATGCGATAATCGACAATGCGACGGGTTGAAGATGCGTCGGAGAGGATATAATAATGTAATGGAACGGCGAAGTGTGGGCGAAGGTGGTGGTGGTATAACTTTCGAAATATAAACTTTGAAAGCTTCCGTCGTTACTTCGAGTGAAACGAGAGAAAATTAAAATTACGAGACAGTTGAACTTTCGTATGAAACAACACACGAATTCCGTTACAGAAGTCTTTTTTTTTTCTATTAACAGGAAAACCCGGCCACACGATAAAGAGATCGTCTATAGAAACGTATATATATATATATATATATATATATATATATATATATATATATATATATATATATATATATATGTTTGTGTTGTACGTAACATGTATATAATATAAAATATGAGAACAGGTTACGCCTTCAAAAATCAATTCTCAGTGGGCTGATTTTTCCAGCGCATATATTCTTAAACGATAATTATCGAATTTTATCAGCTTTTTTATACTTTTAATTAACTTTTTCTTCTTCATTCCGTCATCTCCGTCCGAACGTTTGACGATGATTTCTACAGTTTTTTGCAGTTCGTCTGCGGTACATCCATACCATACATTCTCTCTCTCTCTCCCTCTCTCTTTTAGCCGGGGCATTTTCTTCTATCCGGTATTCTCTTCCACCTAATTTCTATTAGCCGCAGCGGATTGTATTTTTCCGGATACTCGAATATATGTTCGAAATGTTCGAATTGACCATTATCGACCAACTTCAAGAAACACATTGGAATGTCGTTAATTGATATGGGAGAAGTATTTGATATAGCGTGACCAAACGAAATATTATATAAAATAATTAAATTTCAATTTTCGATACTATACATTAAATTAGAATTGTACATAAGTTACAGAAAATTCGATGTTATAAACAACTATTACGAAAGATTAAAATGTATAACAAAGAAGCATAATTGGGTATCATATTTATTTTTATCACTATTGATCTTCCCAACACACCTTCTGTCGAAACTGCATTATACGCCGGTAGCATTATACTGTTCTTCACATAGAGTTAGCGTAGTTCATAATCGATTGCAAAAAGCGATAAATACTATTTCTAAATATTACAGACGATGGAAATTGCAACTAAATGCGCATAAATCCGAAACAAGGTGCCCTGAAATAAATATTAACTGCAAACAAATCCCACGGTCAAAAGAAGTTCGTTATTTATTTTGGATAGAAGATTAAAACATGCGATAGACGAAGCCCAGCAATGTACGATTTTTCCAATATTTAACAGAAAATCGGGCCTAAAATTACCGCGCACAATTGTTATTCTCGTCCGAGATGAACATATGCGTGTCCTGTATGGTCCGCTATCTCTAATAGTGCATACAAAAAACTTCAGACAGTCAAAAATTATTGTTTGCAGAATTATATTAACGCGAGCGAACGAAGCTACCCCGTTTATCGATCAATTGATTAACGAAATTTCTAGAAATTTCTCCGATAATTTTTCTATCCGTCGTAATAAATTAATATCAGTTATAACTATTATATAGCACATCTACGTATATACTAAGTAAGAATTAAGCTTATAGATTTTTATAAAAATTATTTTCTTATTTCGAGTATACTATTATTTTATTATGTGATTTATTAATAAGTGTCGATTGTAAATTGTAATTATCTGATTTGTGGGTTACTTAAGGTTTCTTAGTTAATTATAATCATCAACGTCTAAACATTTAGATTAAATTAAACTTTGAATATTTCGTATCACTATTATTCATATTAGTCGATTAATTTCCGTGCGTAGCCATATTCGAGAGATATTTAGTTGATCAGCTGACTACTGATGATATACATCTAAAAAATAGTGTATATATATATATATATATATATATATATATATATATATATATATATATATATATCCAAAAAAATGGGGTTGGTATAAAATTTTAAAAATTTTCAGATTGACATTAAGTAATTAATTTTTAAAAGAATAATGAATATACGTATATAAATATAAGGTACGTGTATAAATAATAAAGCTGTGAATTTTTTAATAAAAAAAAAATCAATATCTTTCACAAGGCATAATTTACGTAAATTTCGAAAAACATGTAACGCTTATGTCTATTGTTACAGGGATTATGTAAATTAGTTCATATGCATGTATGCAGCTGGTGGTGAATATATAACTATTACAATATATACATACATACATATATATATATATATATATATATATATATATATATATATATATATATATCTATGTATGCACGTATAGAGAAAAATAAGATTTATTTCCATACCTGTATAATTGAAGTTTTACCGACTCCTCTTGCTCCCAACAATATAATCTTCACCAAATCCATCACTGATAATGAATTATCTTTGATAAACTCTTCGGAATTGCTGTTTCCGGTACTTCCAATTATTAACTGAAATTTCTCTAACAAGTCATCCACCGTGTCGTACTCTAGAAAATAAATCACAATCAACGCCGCTTTGTCATAACATCGCTAATTTAATGCTGATTTTTTAAAACAAAAATTATCTACAGTAACTTTTCTTGAACAAAACATGTAAATTTGAAATACGTCGGTATTATGTGATCGGTTAATTTAGGAATTTTATTTCATCTCGTTTATAGGTAATATGGTTAACAGAAAAATAGACTAGATTCTGGGTATATTGTCGTGGATTAGTCATTGCGCGTTCTTTTATAAGATATAATACGAACAGATACGGCGATTGTGAGACAAGGGCATTGAATGCGTGTTTACCTATATTATTATTATATTTTATTCGTTGTTTAATCTTTTAATAATGAGTCGTTGGTAAAATAGACTATCTCTGGAAGAGGATAACGCTGGTTATTAGGAAGAATGTAACTACGAACGTACTAAACTCTAAACGTTATATAGTCTATAGATGTCCAGGCATCTTCTATAGCTCAGAATGTATTTATCCTCAATCAACACTCGCCATAAGGAACAGTTTGAAATTTAACATAACTGTTAACGTACCAGACTCCGGACCAAGAACTTATACTTTTGCCGCCAGAGGACAGAAACAAAATAAAAGAAACAGTGTGTCTAATAATTTTTCACTTTACAGATTTCTAATATTAATTGTCAAGTATGATTTAAGCGTATAAGAGTGTTTTCAGTGTAGTCCAAGTAATAGTTGAAACGATTGTAGATTTATTTTAAGGGTCTTAATGCTGAAAGAATTGAATTAGTTGTTTAGCAGTTGTAATTCAATTGCGGTGAAATGTAATGAACTGTATTATTTAATCTGTGCCCCTATATTGGGTTGAGGTAGCGTTGGTTGAAAAAAAGCCGGATAGTAATTTAAACCTAAAATTTCCAGGATATAAATTCTTCAAAGTTGATAAAAGCCGTAATAGGGGAGGAATTTTACTTCTTATTAAACGGAACTTAAAAAAAAGTTTCTTCCTACACCCCCTTTCACCTTGTGTTAAAGCTTAAAGCTATTGGTGTCAATATCTGTATCTGTCTTGGCAGCAAGTAACAACAATATCCGCATCTACACAATATATATATATATATATAAAATAATTAAATTTCTCTTTTTGCTATGTTAACATTCTTTTGGCGTAGCTTTTCTAATTATATCTGAGTTCTGACCGAGTTCAATTACACAGAACTGTTAATTGCCGATTTCGATGATTTTAAATTATTTATCACTTCGTGACAATTTTCATATAAAAATTAACATTCTTTCATAACTAACCAAGGCTTAAATAAAGCGTTTTAGATCCAGCACGTGTAAAAAATGGAAGAATTATATCAGTTCATGTTCCCTGCTCCGATTACAATTCCATACTAACGATCATCCATTTATTTTTTATTATTATTTTAAGTTATTCTTTTAAGTTCGAACTCTTTAATTATTGTAATTGATGGAAGAAGGGACTATGAAATCTCATCCCTTCATTCATCGCAATAAGTTAATGTAAGTGTGTGGAGGACTCTGCATTTGTGCCGAGAACTCCATCGATATATTAAAACTCCCGTTTGTTCTAGACGGAGGTGGTTTTTAGTGGGTAAAAATCCCAAACGCTGATTTTGCCTCCCTTGCAGTGTATGTTGTTTATATGCACTGCATTAATAAAAAAAAAACTAAATTTTTTGTTATATCAATGTCTTTTGAAGATTTTCCACCTCCCGCTTAAAAAAAAAAAAACAAAAAAAAACACGATCATCCATATCGTCGTTTCTTTAAATGCTCCATTAATTAAACAAATGTTGAACTTTTAGTTAAAGTTGTGCGTTTCTACCTTCTTAGACATAAAATGGTTCAGTTCAACAATTTTACCACCAGACTCGCTTATAAAGATAACAGTTTTTGGAGAAAGTGTAAAACCTCCACCAAAACGGTTTTATGCACTACATCGAAGATTATGCTTATAGTAACACCGAAAAAGCGGATATATCGGCTTATCGGTATTAAAAATTATCAGGTTAGAAAAACCCGGTCTGCTGTCAAACGACACTTGAGAATTCCTCACATTATTGCTTTCTTTAATCCGGATGAAATATTCGAAATAATTGGTGGCAGTATATAAGCCACGATAATATATCATTGTTTTTCGTTAAAAAAAAACACCTTACTGTGCTCTAGCAGAAATGTCTAATATAATAAATGCTATTATCAAATTTCAACACTATCGTCGTCACCTGGAAAATTGCTAAGATAAACAAGGAAAAGATGTTTCACAAATTACCAACATTCCCCTTCTATTAGTCTACATAATAATTTAAGTAAAATTGCTGGAAAAGTTTTACTAATAAGATTAAAGGCTTATGCCGATGTAAGTAATATCATTCCTAACTTTCAGTTGGGATTCTGCTCAAGTCTACTACACAACAAGTCTGCAGAATAGTTGAATTTATTACACATAATTTAACTTAAATAATAAACATACCGGTACGGTGTTATAAGATGTTGCTAAAGCGTTCCACACAACCTGATGTTTTAATTTGACTAATCCGTAATAATGTAAAGGAAAGATATTTTTTTTGTTTCTATGATACCTTTCGAGGTAGTCGTGCCTATCACACTTCACTACAGATCGGAAGAAGACGAGCCAGATGGCATAACGGAAAATTTCACTCCGTTCCGCATATATTACGGAGCTAGGCGAAATGGTTTATTTATAAACAGAGCGCAATTTCTCCGTGCTTTATGTGCAACACTTTTCTTATCGTTCTTCGCATTCTCTTTTATCGTGTTATTCTTACTCACCTTTGTACTCATGGTCTCGCTATTGAACCTGTAGAAATCACGCGGTAAACTTCATTCGTCGAATCTAAAATTACAACTTTCTTCTTATGATTTACTTCCCCGATGTAATTCACCTTTGGTTTTCAACGTGTAATTTTATGAAAAAAAGTCCAAACTGGTTTTTTTCTTCTCACGTAAATGTAGTAAATTCGTGTCGACGACTGTCGTTCTTAGACGAAATTCCGTTGCAACATACGAATGCGAACGAAACAAACTAAGCGAGAGTCGTATCGAAAATATTTATAGACGATAAAAATAAAGGGAAAATGAGAATAGAAAGGTAGATAGTGTGTATGTGTGAAAGTATTGAAAGCAGAAATATGGTAAGTATTCGAAAAAGCAACCGGGGCCTCTTAAATCCGTTTTAAAATCAAATAAAAAGTACCTTAACAACGAAATTCCGATTTGAAAAATAAACGAATAAAAAGAAAATATTTTCGAATGTTTCGATAAAGCTTATAAAAACTTCTCGACGTCAAGTACTATTTCATTATTCTCTTTTAACTTTTATTACCTAGTAAATCGTACTGACTGTATAGTCGATGGGAAAGACTGCGGGGGATATTTTCTTCAATATTTCATCAGTAATTCGGCCAAGGTTTAAGCCAGTCGGTTTCTGACAGCGTTTACAGAATTTGTGTTGTAGAAATTATACGAAAATTAAACTACCAGCGAACGTTGTTAAAATTGTTACATTCGTCGACGATTAATGAACGCGTAAAATAGCATATGTTTCGTCTACAAGGAAGTCGAACATTTTTTAAACGGTTATAAATAGTATAAAATGTCAACAAAATCTAAATAGTATTTAATAAAGAATTTAAAATTTAGAAAAAATAAATTTAATCCTTTCGTCGGAACTTTCTCAATTTTTATTCTAAAATTCTGAAATTCAATATGTAACCTAAAAAAAAAAACCTTGACCACCTAAGCGTCACAGGACCACACCGGGAGTGATGATATAAAGTGTGTCGCTGTGTAGCGACATTTCTAACTACCGGATGAAAAACATAACGACGCTTTTACCACTCGTAACCGACTAAAATAACATAAATATACATAACCCGAATAAAATTTAATTTAAATATATATATATATATATATATATGAAATAGATAAAATAAAATTGAAATTATTAGAAAATACGAGAAATATACAAGAAACGCAAAGAATGTTCCTGGTAAAATGAATATAATATACTTAAATATCAGCGATTAAATTAGTGTCGCTCTACAGCGACATATCCAAATGGTTAATAAGTTACATTCTTAATATTCAGCACGTGACAAGTATAAAACGTTTATATGCCATAACTGAAAATAATTTTAACAAACGGATGATATGTCTTATTAAATATTTATACTAAAGGCTGATACGTAATTGAATATGATCATGTATACATGCTGTTGTTCTGTGAGTTGAGCCATCCACCCGTCCTTGCGATGGAGAACAGGTCTCCGATGAAAACCCATCTATTTTTCAGTCGTAGTTATTATAGAATGTATACCGATCAAAATGTGGGTCACGCGTTATAAGTAAAGAAATTAAAACGATTAAAACGTTACTAGCTACACCGTACGGGGATGACAATAGGAGGAATTTTCCCATAGATTTTGAACAATACATAAATAGATCGGTATAGTTTTTTGTATACATTTTGAGAATTTCAAATAAATCAGAATATAAATAACGGATTAATCTACTAATTTATTAGTATGTCAGAGTAAAAGAAAATATCTAAGACTTTTTGGCATAAAAAATAGCACTATGTAGCCTGTAATTCGGCGAATACAGTTTACCATATCTCGGGAGGATGCACAGACGGATAGTTTTAGATTGTAAATTGGCGAATAGCAAATATGAAGTATTTAATTTAAGCCGTCTAAGAAATAGGAAATACACAAAAATTATAATTTATTACATTAAGAAGATAACGTTAATTTTAGTTATCCTCTATCTTTAAGTTTAAAATGATAGATATCCGAGAATGCGAGTAAAAGATTGTAAATGGAGTTTATAGTGGTGATAAACTTAATTGGATCGACACTTTACATTATTGTTTTACTGTCGTTATTATAAACTCCAATTAGAATATTTTACTTTATATTAACGTTAATTTTATTTATATATTATCGTTTAAAATTATAGACATCGGAGAATGAAAGTAAAAGATTGTAAATGGAGTTTATAGTGGCGATAATCTTAACCGGATCGACATCTTATATTTTTGTAACATAAATTTGTAATTATTAATAACTAGGAGCTACCGATTAAGTAAAATAGCTTATCTAACGAACTAGGCAAGTGGGAAGTTTGTATACTTAAAAAAAATATTTTACAGTATACGCGATAACAGCATATGCGTGGGATTATATACATATATATATAATGCTCGGTAATCGGACGTGCCCATCGCTAATAGATTTTACAAATTTTTATATACTTTCCTATCTAATGAACCATTTTTGTTATAGATGATAGGATAAAACTACCATCTTAAAAATGACGTCATATAAGTTATTGTGCTCTATACGTTATAATAAATAAAATCGCAGTGCCCTATATATATATATATATAT